>JAQSUU010000804.1:29791000-31157000 GCA_038087645.1 Saccharum hybrid cultivar R570
ATAAAAGTTGTCTCTTTTGTTGCGAGGAGGAAACTGTTCAACACCTATTCTTTGTTTGTACAGTAGCAAAGCAATGTTGGTTTATCTTATCCTAGATTTTGAATATTAGGTTAGAGGAGCCGCTGGTTGATACAGGCCAGCTGTGGCTTAGTCATAAAAAGTTTCTTGTTGTTAATATTGTTATCTCTACAGTTTTATGGAATTTATGGAAACTCAGGAATGAGATTTGCTTTCAGAGGATTGGTTGGAAGAGTATGGAAATACTACTTCACAAGATAGCTGGGACCTTGCAAAGCTGGGCAATCCTATGTCCACAAGAAAGGAGAGATCAGTTGATGGACATCATAAACAAGATCAAAAGAGCGGCCACGGAGGTCCATTGGTTACCTTACCAGGAGGGGAGCTGACAAGCCTGACTGTTGATGATACAAGCAACACCAAGTAGGAGAGTGTACATCTGAAGAAGGACTGGGCACATGGTTTTGAGATCCCCTGGTGGAGGTCTCTCAATGAGACCCTAGATACGGTGTGAAGACGTTTTGAGAGAGGCTGATGTTATGTTTTTAGAACTCTTTTATAGTTTTCGGGTAGCAGTTCTCTTGTGCCGTGCGTTTTGTAAACTGTTACCCCAGCTCTGGCGGGTGCTGGGTGTGGTGAATGTTAAACTCTAAAAAAAACCAAAAAGGCCGCAGAGAAGTTTCGCGTGATTCTGTTTCTTGGCTCCTCTGTGTATTACCAGTCTATTTTTTTCAGTTAATATTTTTAAGTGCAACAAGTTAAAATGGGTTGTATTTAAGTTGCTCTTCGTACCAAAAAAAGTCTTGATTTTTTAAAGAATATTTTTATTTATATGATCTTTTTATGGAAAATATTTTTTTGAATCAGAATCTATAGCCTACTAGCCAAACGATCTTTGTTTCATCGTTCGAAACGTTTCTTCAGAGAATCTGGATCCGAAACGTTTTGACGAGAATCTGGATCCCTGCCAAACGCACCCAGTCTCCAGTCTCGCCATTTCCGAATTCCGGTCCTCTATCCCAAGCTTCCTTTGCTGTGCATTGCTTTATTTTTTGCCGACCATATATTATCAGTATGAGAATAACTTTGTGTAGGTGACGAAATCAAAGTGGACGGAGCATTATATTGACAAGTCGGTATGCGGTGTGGGGTGGCCAAGAATAAATTCTTCTTCCACCCAAATGCTAGCTGAATAATGCCTATGAATTACCAGCTACTACTCAGGCTGTATATTCGCAGAGCGCGGCGAGGCCACATGCAGTCCGCCGTCTCTGCCGCGTCCGCGCAGGCGCAGCCACCCACGAACCCCCAGCTCCCACATGCCATTCGGCTGGTATAAATCCCCCCACGTCTCCTCTCACCACCTCCAGCTCCAACCAAGCAATAAAATCCCAAGAAGTAGAGCAGCACACACAGCCTAGGACTAGGACTCTAGGACGTCCAAGCAGAGGAGAGCAATAGCAATGGCCAAGGTCCACCCCAACGCCGCCGCCGTCGCGGCAGAGCCCGGCACACCCACCCCCATTTCCACCCATGCCGCTGCGGACCAAGAACCTGAGCCGCCCACGGTGCTGACGGTGTGGCGCAAGTCGCTGCTCTTCAACTGCGACGGCTTCACCGTCTACGACGCCAACGGCGAGCTCGCCTTCCGCGTCGACTCCTACGCCGCCTCCCGCAGGCGCCACGCCGAGGTCGTGCTCATGGACGCCGCGGGGGCGCCGCTCCTCACCGTCCGCCGCAAGAGGCTCAGCCTGGCCGAGCGCTGGGTCATCTACGACGGCGCCGACGCAGCCGGCACCACGCCGACGCCTCGCCCTCTCCTCTCCGTCCAGCGCCACGTCGGTCTCCGCGCCTCCAGCGGCAAGACGCTGGCGCACGTCGTCGCCGCGTCCTCCTCTGCTGGCGATGGTGAGGCGTTCGTGGTCGAGGGCTCGTACGGCCGCCGGGCCTGCGCCGTGCGCGACGCGCGCGGCGACGTCGTGGCCGAGGTGCGGCGCAAGGAGGCCGTGGGTGACAACGTGTTCAGGCTCGTGGTGAGTCCCCGCTTCGGCCCGCCGCTCGCCATGGGGCTCGTCATCGCCCTCGACGAGATGTTCGGCTCCCGCGGCTCGGCGCGCTCGTGGCTGCGCAGCGCGTGCTAAAATAGCCACTAGTACAGTTAGCAGAAGCCAAGGGAGCCCACATGTCAGTGTCAGGGCAAGTCTCCATCCTAGTACTGTGCAGTGTATAGTGTAGACCTCTCTAGTCTCTACACACAGATGAGGAGGCCCCGGCCCCACTTGTCAGCGTCAGCAGAGTTTTATAGTGCAGGCTGCAGCTGGGCCAACCCAAAGTATGCCGTATCAGATTCATGCGGCAAATATATATATGCTATATATACTATATATATACATATATATCGGAAATGCTATAATTAGGTCGTCCGATCGTCCGGACACTAACGTTGGTGGGCCTCGACGCCTGCCCGAACGACCCAACACTGTTATTCTATTCGCACGGTCGCTCGCGTTGCTCCACAATATTTCCGAATATCTCCGCTCACTTTCCTTTTAAATCGCCGCCACGACCGCACCCATTCTCGAATCACCGCAGCTCTACACAGTGACCGCGCCGCCTTGCCACAACGCCACCACACCGCAGCACTCTCCACCACACCCCGCGCGGCCGCCATGGTCCTTCCTCTCCACCGTGCTCGAGCGCCACCATCCGCCTCGTTTCGTTGCGGCCATGGCGTGCAAAGCACCACCCCCCCTAGGAGGAGGTCGCCGGTCGTTGCTCTTGATGTCCTCTTAAACCTGAGTTTGTTGGCTACCGTAATCCCCCACCAGGTGGGCCATGGTCACTGGCGACACCGTATTTGAAGTGTTTTAGGTATTTTCGACTTATGTTTTAAGTGTTTCATCTAGATGTTGCAAAAGTATATCTAGGATTTTTCATCTATTGCAATGACAATATACGCATGTTTCAAGCATATGTTCAAAGTGTTTCAGTTGTTTCAGACGTATGTTTTATGTGTTTTCATCTGGATGTTGCATATGTTGCTATGGCTGCACACACATGTTTCGAGTGTTTGTTTTCATGTGTTTAAAATGTTTCAGACTTATGTTGCAAAAGTGGATCAGAATGTTACATACGTTGCTATGGCTATACAAGCATGTTTCAGATGTTTCATTTGTTTTAGTTGTATATTGTAAATGTTTCATCTTTATGTTTCAAAAATAGATCGGGGTGTTGCCCACGTTGCAATGCATGCTGGTGGCTGGTGAATAGTGGCCTGCCACAGCCGCCTGCTGCTGCTGCGGGACGCCGCCGTGGTTCACGTGTGGGGCGTGGGATGCGTGCGGCAGGCCTGCTGGTGCTGCCAGGGCACCGCCGTGCGGGTGTGGGGGCGCGGTTCCAGATGCTGGCGCGCGATGCAAGCGGGCGTGGGGAGTGGGATGAGATGCAAGCATGGGGAGCAGGATGCGATGCGGGAGGGCGTCGGTTGCAGGCGTGGAACTCTAGACGGACGGACGCTGTCTCCGGAGCGGGATTTGGCGTGGGGCGAAGGGAGTTGCGTGCATCGGGCGCAGGTGTGGGAGCTGCGTTCGGACGTGCTACTAGGGCCGAACGTCCAGGTGCTAGTGCCTCCGTATATATATATTCGCGTGCTTACATGTAGCAATTTTATGATGAATCAAGAACTAGACTAGGTTTTTTTATAAAAATATGAAATAGCTTTCGTATTTTTCCTAAAATCATGCTCTACCTTTTTGTCCCTTGCTTAGAATAATAAGGTCTCCTAAAATTTAAAAATTGGCCAAATATAAAACGAAGCATACAAACCAAGACAAATCCTTGCGGACTGTAGCGTGGACCACCATGCAACCTGTCGTGCAAACTAAAAAAACATTTTTCTCAGCAACAATATCATACTTAACCATCGAGAAGTACACGAGAAACTCCAAGTAACAGAAGCAGCCAAAACCCTTTTCCGCACCCTCAACACCTTTACGAAATGGTTTGTGCTAATGGGTCATTTAGGGACGGACATTTTTACTCGATCGCCTCTCTTGCTGGGTTACCCTTGATCGGCACGTGTCTTTATTTCTAGAAGTGGCGCCCTTATGCGACTTTATTAATAATGTAGTAAGCATTGCGTCTTTATTAATAATGTAGTAAGCATTTATCTCCTAAAATCGAATCTGTGGTAGTGACCGTCACTACGGGAGAAAGGAACTTCGCCGACAGCCCCACATTTTGCCGACAGCCAGGCCCAGGGCTGTCGGCGAAGGAAGTCTTTGCCGACAGCCAATCCCCGCTGTCGGCAAAGAATTCTTTGCCGACAGCCCATAGGCTCCCTGCTGTCGGTGAACAAACACTGTCGGCAAAGGATATCTTTGCCGACAGTGTTGTTGTCGGCAAAGAAATCCTGTCGGCAAAGAACTGGCTGGGAAAACGGCGGACAGACGCCGTTAACTTCACCGATAGCACGTCTTTATGCTGTCGGCAAAGATATCTCTTTGCCGACAGCCTAGCCATGCTGTCGGCAAAGAGTTTGCATTTTTTTTTGAATTTTGACTTCAAACTTTTTATATGGCCTAATTATATTGTTTACAAGCATATGTTCTAATTTGGGCCCTTTTTATAACATTTTGCTATATTTTGTTAATTTATTTTGTTTACTTGAATTTTCTCGCATAATCCAAAATTGAACTGCAGGTGCATGAAATAATGAAACGTAGTCATTCGAAAAATGATATTCATGTTGGAGAGTGTGTTTTGAGGCGGTGTCCATAAACTCACCCAAAAGTTCGAAGTCCATGTCCACGTAACACGACCATCCAGGAGTGGTAGAAGTGTTTTTTAATTATATAAAATCCAAACGAAGTCGGAAAATCACGAAACTTGTCGGGGTGTCTTGTTATCGCATGTGGAGGCTACGATAAAAATTTGAGAAAGTTTGGAGCAAGCTGCGACGTCGGATGCTCAAAACCCAGACATCTCAACAGGCTCAAAACCCAGAAATTCAAACGCAGTTTTCCTTGACAAGATCATTTCAAATAAAAAAATTATTAACTACAAAGTTTCATAACTTTTCGAGATCTACTACTATCGTTTTTGCTGTTTGTCCATCCGAGGTCGTTTAAAAAATTCAAATTTCAAATTTTTGAAAATTTAAACATAGTTTTCCTTGACAAGATGATTTCAAATTAAAAAGTTGTCAACTATAAAGTTGTATAACCTTTTGGGATCTACAACTTTCATTTAGGTTGTTTCCCCATCCGAGGTCGTTTGAAAAATCTAAATTTTAAATTTAAGAAATTCAAACCTAATTTTCCTTTACATAATGAATTCAAATAAAAAAGTTGTCAACGAAGTTCTATAACTTTCTAAGGTCTACAACTTTTGTTTTGGTCATTTGTTCATCTAAGATTGTGGTAATAACATTGTTCACAAAATTTACATATCTTTTTTACAGTTTATTAAACTATAAGAGGGATATGTAAAATTTGTGAACAATGTTAATACCACTTTGTCAGATGAAGAAATGACCAAAATAAAAGGTGTAAGTCTTGATGAGTTCTATATATTTTATGTTCATGATTTTTCAAATGAAATCATTTAATGTTTCAAAATAACGTTTGAAGTTGCCATTTTTTGAAATTCAAATAGATAAAATATAGTCACATGAAAAGATGGACAGAATAATAGCAGTAAGAACATAATAAATTGATAGAGCATAATTTTAGGAAATTTTAGAAAAAAAAGATCATCAAATTTGAAGTTAGTACGAGGGAGAAAGACTAGTTACAAGTTTTAACCAGAGATTAAAAAGAGAAATCAGAGTTCTTCAACAATTTTAAAATTAAATTTCAAACAGTATTTCGAAGGAGTAAATGATTTTAAATGAAAAAGTTGTAAACAGCTAAGTTTCATAACTTTTCGAGATCTACAACTTTTATTTTGGTCATTTCTCCATCCGAGGTCGTTTGACATATAGTTTATCACTATAACTATAGAAAATAGAAAACACTTCGAAAGTCCCTAAAAAATCATAGACAATACCGCGTAAGTAGTCTATATATCACGTAAAAAATTGTTGGGAATCACGTAGAGCATATTATTCCGTAAAAAATTAGGGCACCAATATTTCAAAAATACACTTAAAGATTAAAATAAAAATCATAATGCAGTATTGTGCTTGATAATGAAATCTGGGCTCGGCCCAACTAAAATCCTATGTCATATTTATCCGTTAGATTAAAATGGACGGCTGGTATTCACTCCACCGGGCTTGACCTCGTATAAAATCCGGAGAAACCCTACTCTGCCCTTTCACCGTCGCCCTCCTCAATCCCATCCCGCCATCCGCCGCCGCTCCCGATGCCCCTCCCCAATCCCCATCGCCGCACCAGCCTCCTCTCCCTTTTCCTCATCGCATTAGCTTCCTCCCCGACCCCATCGTTGGGATATGGCAGCTCCTAGCGCCCTTCCACCTCGCTGCACAAGCTCATCCCCTTCCCCCTCGCTACACAACAGCTTGCTTCCTGAGCCCCTCATCCAGATCTACCGGCCGTGTGATTCTCTGTTGCGGAGGTGCCTGGATCTAGCGATGCCGACCTCCATGGGCGGCGGCCACGGTGCTGCTGCTGCAAGATGGCTCGGCCTTGCTGGCAACCGAGGCATGCACAAGGGGCTGCCTGCATGCGAAGGTATGGCCTGATCCGACGCGTGGATCTGGCGCCGGTCTTCACGGCCACCGGTCTTGCGCCCTGGCCCGCTCCCTCCGCTCTCGGGATGCCGTGGCTGCCTCCCTCCAACAACTCATCAGCGTTTCGGCGCCCGCGGCCGCGTGCTGCGACGACCTCAAGTTGCTGGTGAAGGGCGCGTCCATCTGCCTCTGCACGCCATGAACGGCGACATCATCAAGCTCCTATCGGCACTCGCTACCACTCGCTACCCCTGCCATGATAGCGCTTTTCAAGTGCTTCGGTAAGTCAATACACGTAACCTGTATGCTTTGCATTCTTCTTGAGTATGTGTTGACATCGATAACTAATGCCATCCATTGTGAAAAATGGTTGAATCGACAGGAGGGCCCGTGTTGCTAATGGATGCGGCATCATCTGCATCACCGGTTACATCCCAGTCTTTTTAGTTGTAGAGATTAGCTTCATATTCAAGTCGGCATCTACTTTCGTTTAAATTCGCAACCATCATATATCGTTAGATCGTTGTCTGCATGTGTCTTAACTGGTGGTTTTAATTTGCAACTCATCATCCTAACTTCTAATTTCTCGCTCACCCATGTGCAGGAAGCAAGAACAGTGGAAAAGCTATCGGAATTGATGAACTTAGCTGTTTTATAATTTTAGTATGCTCTTTGAGTTTTTTTGTATGATTTTGATAAGCTCTTGGAGTGTATTGATGCTGTGAAACAAGTTAAATTTGGTTGATCTGAATATGATAATGGACGTAATGATATTGGGTTGAAGACTTGTGTATTGATTATTATAATTTTGTAATGCATGTGTTGCCGGATGAAAATGTAGTGAAATCTGGGCTGGCCCAGAAAATGCTAACTGGGCTGGCCCATGAAAAATGGTGTTTTGGCCGAACCAAAAAAATTATGGTGAAAATTATAAAATATATTGCCTAGCTTTGCCGACAGCATAGGCCAATGCTGTCGGCAAAGCTGAGCATTTTCCCAGCGAGAATGCCAGCTTTGCCGACAGCCTTTCTTTGCCGACAGCATCTGCCATAGGCTTTGCCGACAGCCCCGGCAGGTACTGTCGGCAAAGCCTTTCCCGATAGCCCAGGAGTACTGTCGGTAAAGCCTTTGCCGACAGTAACAGAGGCTGTCGGCGAAGCCTTTGCCGACAGCCTACAGGTGGCTGTCGGCGAAGGAGACGGCAGCAGTCTCCTTCGCCGACAGCCACCTGTAGGCTGTCGGCAAAGGCTTCGCCGACAGCCTCTGTTACTGTCGGCAAAGGCTTTACCGACAGTACTCAGTTTCCTTCGCCGACTGAACACGTGGCTGTCGGCGAAGCAACGCCGACAGACCAAACATGCCTGTCGGGAAAGAGACCTTTGCCGACAACAACTTCGCCGACAGGGCTTTGCCGACAGGATAAGAGAAACCCTGTCGGCAAAGGATTTGCCGACAGGATTAAGGCCTTCGCCGACAGCTTCAAGCTGTCGGCAAAGAGGGCGTTCCCAGTAGTGCGTGATTGTGCAACACGGAAGAAGATTAAGTAACACAACACACACATGCATAGATGTGTTTAGCTATCTTAACTAACCCTGCTTGAATGTCTTTGGCGATCGATTTGCCAGGAACACGTCACTAACTCTGAAAAAAAAGAGAAAATTTGTTGATTGCCATTAGAATCTATACCCATTTGGTATGTACCATTGAAAATTACAATATTTTCTCATTGCCATTGGTTTATAATTTCTTTCTCTTGTATGCCATTGCCGTTACTTTAACATAATCCCCGTGCACACGCCGTTAAAACCTGTAGCCGGTTCATCTCCCTCGCGGCCAAGTGCCTGCACGTGCCGCAAACTTCTGCGGCCTCGCACATCGCATGCCACCCAGAGCTCGCCACCCATGCTTGCCGCGCCTACCAGCCTGGTCGTCCATGCATGCGCGCCATCACCGAGCAGCTTGCTTCCCCGCGCTTGCCGCCCGCGTGCGTGGCCACCCACCTGCGCTCGCCATGCGTCATTCGCGTGTCTTCTTGCCTCCCTCACTCTCTATGCCTCTTGAGCATAGTTTTAAATCTCCGACTATAGCTGAAGATATAGCTGGCTATAGCTGTTTGAGACTGGTCAAGTTACGAGCTATAGCCCGTTATATCCCGCTATATCTCTATTTAGTCTCCGCTATTACTGTTTTAGAGGTCATCCGCTACATACCCTTAGCCGACGATTTAAAACCTTGCTCTCGAGAGGAGCGGGTGGCGGATGCAGCAGCTTGGCGGGGTGCAGTGGCTGCACTCCGTGCATCGTCAGCACAGCTTGACGATGGTTGTGATGGCAGCACAGACGAGGGACGACAGCTCGTGCCACTGCATGTTGCAGAACGAGAGCGGGGAGACGAGGTTGCCAGAGCGCTCGCTGTCCATGCGCGTGCCGCTTTCTAGCATGATCCGCTCGTGCGTGCCACAACTGCCAGCCCACGCTCGCAACCACCATGCGCTCGGCCTATGAAATCGTCGGCCGTGCGTTCACTGCACCCACCCAGTACACGTTTCGATCGCGCACCCACACAGGCCTCGCCGGCGCATGCCTAGCCCGCGCGAACACCTCCCCCGTGCCCGAAGGCCCTCGGCGCGCGCTCCTCTCGAGATGCGTCGAGCGAGAGAAGGAGGCGAGACGGCCTACTATGATGCGCGTGCGCTGACGGCAAGCGCAGGTCAGTCGTCGATGGCCATGGCGCGCGCGTGTGTGGACAACAAGCACGGACCGGCAGGTGCGGCACGCGTGGGCAGCGAGCGAGGGGAAGGTGAGCCCGCCGGAATTTCGCGGCACGCGCTGGCATGGAGGACGTGTGTGCCCGCTGATGGCAACCTTGCGCTTTATCGGATCACCATCACATGTACATTAGGCCGGCTCGTCTCCCTTGAGCGGGGAAGCGAGCTGCCCGGTGATGACGCGTGTGCATGGACGACAAGCGCGGCAAGCATGGGCTAGCTCTCCGTGGCATGCCAGCGTGCAGGAAAGGTTTGCGGCACGCACGGGCCATGGAGACGAACCAGCTACGGTGTGTGCATGGAGATTATGTAAAAGTAACGGCAATGGTATACAGGTGAAAAAAATTATAAACCAATGGTAATGAAGAAAAATTGTAATTTTCCATGGCATATACCAAATGAGTATAGATTTCAATGGCAAAGAACAAATTTTCTCAAAAAAAAAACTGCGCGCTGGGATGGCCATATGGGCCTGGACTGCCTTTATATACTGTGATGTGACGGCTAGCATATCCTCACAGTGGTTACGTGGTTGCATGCTGTGTTTGTGTGCCTATCTACTGCTTGGTTAGGTAGGTATCTCCTGGAACCTCGATATGTTGTACAGTCGTACGGAGTAAGGCCACGTTTAGTTGCAATTTTTTTTTAAGATTTCCCATCACATCGAATATTTAGATATATGCATGGAGCATTAAATATAAATAAAAAAATTAATTACACAATTTGGTAGAAAACCACGAGACAAATCTTTTAAGCCTAATTAGTCAATGATTGGACACTAATTGACAAATACAAACGAAAATGCTACAGTATCCAACGCCAAAATTTTTCACGAACTAAACGCACCCTAAGTGCGAATCTGTTCGATCATGATCACTGCAGAGAAAAAAGAGCGCGCGCACACAGAACGCACTTATATATATATAGTCGCGTACAGTTTAGCCAACACACGCATGCATGAACATGAACAAGGTCCGGTCCTTGCTTGTCTAGCTAGCTGCAGTGTCGTTAGCTGGCCGGGCAGGTTAACATCACTAACCGTGCGTGTTTGCTTGCAAGGGAACAATAAACGCAACAAAGCTCTCGCATGTGCCGCCGCCGGGTCTAAGTTTGGTGTCTAGACACGTGTGTGTCATTTATCCAGTAACTAGCAGAAAGCGTACAATATTAATATACGGTCTGCAGCGACTTGTTCGATTCGGGGTGTCTTTAGTTCGCGAAATTTTTTAACTTATAGCACTTTTGTTTGTATTTGTCAATTAGTGTCCAATCATAAACTAATTAGAATTAAAAGATTCGTCTCGTGGTTTTTTATCAAACTATGTAATTAGTTTTTTATCTACATTTAATGCTCCATACATATGTTAAACATTCGATGTGACGGAAAATCTTGAAAATTTTTGGGAACCAAACGAGGCCTGTCTAGCTGGGCGATGCAGCCAACCATGCGGGAATGGATCGGATGGGCTAGCTACTTCTTAGCTATGATATATAGCCTGAAAATGTGTAGCCACCCTTCCCAACTCCTATGCAATGCTAAGCTTTGCTTATTGTTCTACCCGATCGAGTGCCGGCCGGCCGTGTATCCATGAATGATCCATTCATCGACGATGGATCTCAAGCTGCATGTTTGTGGTACTCATCACACCCTTTTCTTTTGGTGCAAATAAATTCTTGCATCAAAGATCACAGTATATGTCCAACAACTTTTTTGGCATCTAAGCATGCTGCATGCTCTTGAGCTCTTGAATCTACCAAAAAAGTTGTCGCATGCTTTTCTTCACGTACATCCCGGTTCTACTTCTCTCTCCACAGCATAGGCATTGCCCCAAGAACCTTCACCGCTTCTAGTTTTGCTAGCTCTGATATTACTATTTACAACGTGTGAAAGTGTGATAATTAAACTCTATGTCCTTTTATAGCTTCACTCGAAAACAACATTGTGGATGGCCTTAGGTAGCCAAAGGCAAAGTAATATATATATATATATATATATATATATATATATATATATATATATATATATATATATATATATATATATATATATATATATATATATATATATATATATATAATATTTTTGCATGTACATGTTGCGTCGATGGATCCATTAATTCCACTCGTGATCAAGGTTAGATCTGAAAAATATATAGTACCTACCTAGTTTAAGTACAAAAGGAAGAAATCGCTGACAAATAAATAAAACAATACCAATAAGACTCAATATAGGTCACCAATAATACCTAATAGATTTCATTTCCTATGTCCCCACCATTCAAAGATGTCTTCCAACATCCAACCACCAACAAAACCTTGAATGAAGCACACAGCCTTGACCCCCACATCAGCTTCCATGTTGATGCTTGTGCCGTCTTTAATTTGACGATGTCCCTCATCGGGATAACCCTAGCCATGTAGTCGTCATAGTCAGCTGCAAGCCTTGTAGTCCCATGCCATCATTGTTGCAAGCACCATTTGTTGATGTAGTTTCTCACAGCATTTGCCGTTGCCATATGCAGAGCCAACCTCTATGGCTCGCTACTAGCAGCTATCCTAACAAATTAAGCACGCGATAACATGCGGATGCCTACCTAGTTCAAAATTGTCGATGGCACCAGCACTTGCGTGTGTAGCGACCAGCGGCATCACCGGGCCATCGTGTGGTCTCGGCACCTCCTCGTCCTCCAATGTTGTTGCTGCAACATTCTTCAATGCTGCCACAGTCATTGTAGTATTGGACCCAAAACAAACAAATGGATCGAAAGCCAATTCATCGGATCTACCATCCCTGGCGAGTATCTGGCCAGCCACACAGTTGCCACCTTGCCGGTCACCGGAGACCACACGCACGATAGAGGGAGCAGGAGCAGGCCCTCCCCCAATGGAAGGCCAGCCGTGATGGCCCCGACGTCAATCCACGCCATACTTTAGTTGTGGTACAGTTTCTTACACGAATGTTGACCGCCGCAACTGTGATAGGTCATAATTTTTCTCAGCATCTTGTCTTACATGTCACAGACCCATTTGTGACTGTGACAATCTTGAGCCCGAATCCCAAATCCTTATCAAACCTAAAGGTCATGACCTAATGAGATCACAAACAGCAAAAAGATAGATCTAACTGAACTGGAACAAGCACAACATGGGGCGCCGGATGACCCTGTAATTGATACGGAATGAAACAGCTTACTCGATCTCCCCCACAACGCTATTTCGGTTACGTCATAGCTTTCTTTTGTTAGATTGCTTTATTTTTGCCGACCATTATCAACTGCGAATTGTATGCTGAGTGCATCATGAAGTGACGAAACAAAAGTGGACCATTATATTGACAAGTCGGTATGCGGTGCAGGGTGGCCAAGAATCAATTCTTCTTCCACCCAAATGCTAGCTGAATGCCTAAGAATTACCAGCTCGATATGTTCGGGCAGTGGCACACTGGCACCCAGTAGGCCGGCCTCCCACATCCACATGCCATTCGCCGTCTCCGCCGCGTCCGCGCAAGCCCAGCCACCCACGCCACTCATCTTCTGGTATAAATTCCCCCACGTCTCCTCTCTGCACCTCCAAGCAATCCCAAGTCCCAACAAGCACAAGCAGAGCAGCACAGGCTAGGACGACCAGGAGAGGTCCAAGCAGAAACAGAGAGCAATAGTAGTAATGGCCAAGGTGCACCCTAACGCCGCCATCGCGACAGAGCTCGCCCCACCCACCACTACCCCCCACCACCACCCGAGCAGCTGCGGACCAAGAAGCGGAACCGCCGACGGTGCTGACGGTGTGGCGCAAGTCGCTGCTCTTCAACTGCGACGGCTTCACCGTCTACGACGCCAACGGCGACCTCGCCTTCCGCGTCGACTCCTACGCCGCCTCCGGCCGCAGGTGGAGCGAGGTCGTGCTCATGGACGCCGCGGGGGCGCCGCTCCTCACCGTCCGCCGCAAGAGGCTCAGCCTGGCGGAGCGCTGGCTCATCTACGACGGCGCCGACGCCGACGCCGACGCCGCAGCTAGCAGCAGCAGCAGCAGCAGGCCGCCTCTCCTCTCCGTCCGCCGGCACGTCGGCGGCGGTCTCCGCGCCTCCGGCGGCAAGACGCTGGCGCACGTCGTCACGGCCAACGCCACATCCGAGGCGTTCGTGGTCGGGGGCTCCTACGGCCGCCGGGCCTGCGCCGTGCGCGACGCGCGCGGCGACGTCGTGGCTGAGGTGCAGCGCAAGGAGGCCGTGGGCGACGACGTGTTCAGGCTGGTAGTGAGTCCCCGTTTCGGTGTGCCGCTCGCTATGGGGCTCGTCATCGCCCTCGACGAGATGTTCGGCTCCCGCGGCTCGGCGCGCTCGTGGCTGCGCAGCGCGTGCTAGGATAGGCAGTAGTAGTACAGGTAGTAGAAGCCAAGGGAGCCCACATGTCAGTGTCAGGGCATGTCTCTATCCTACTCTGTGCAGTGTAGAGCGTAGACTTCTCTACACACAGTAGAAACAAACTGATGAGGAGGATCCGGCCCCAGTTGTCAGCGTCAGCAGATTTTGTAACGCAGGCTGCAACTGGGCCAACCCAATGTATGCCGTATCAGATTCATCCAGCAAATGCGCAAAAGAGTTATTCTCTCTCGATATATATAGAGCTATTACCCTACAGCTGACTACAAAATAACTTATTCTGTAGCCACTTTAAGTTACGATAATTGCTATGCTAATTTACGAGATTATAGTAACTCCTTACTATATGATTTACTATAACATTATAGTAAATATCCCCATGTGTTATAGTAATTCAACTATCGTAAATATATACTGACATTGTCGTAAATTAGTATATAAAATTATCGTAAATAGAGGTGGCTATAAAATAACTTATTTTGTAGCTACCTACAGAGTATACTTATATATATATATATATATATATATATATATATATATATATATATATATATATATATATATATATATATATATATATATATATATATATTCGAGTGCTTACTTGTAGAGCAATTTTTCGTCATTAGCAACTAGACAACGGGCTCTGAAGTGGCAATCATCACTGATGCTTGCGCGTGGGTCCAACTGAGGCTGCGGCAACAACAGCGTCCGGCGTCGGGTCGTCGTCCCCGGCGGATGGAAGCAGAGGAAAGCATCCGTGTGGACGGAAGCACCGGCCACGGCCAGGTAGCTTGGCAATCAGCGCGGCGGCTACCATGCAGACCGAAGCCGGCGACGTGGTAGGCGGCAGCACGATCTCAGGACGACGGTGGCGCAGCACTGCGGCCGTGCCGGCGCGGATCCGGTGGTGGCTGAAAAGGTGTGGTTCCCGAGACGGGTGTGGCGTCAAAACTTTGGAGGCTATTTTGGTGGCTCACCTTAGCCTAGTCTTGCATGCCTAGCTAGCACGGAGCACGAAAGGCTTGCCAATTTGGCTCTCTCAAACTAGCAAGGCAAAGCTTGCCTGCACGTGTTTCAAGATACTTAGGTGAGAACCAAACAAGCAAGGCTATCCAATATCCTGTCTCAGGAAGGATAAACACAGCCAAGAACTAAGCAGCCTCTCATTTTCTTTATGTTTAGTTCGACTTAGTATTAGTATTACCTACTTTATTCGATTTGTAGTCAATTTAAGTTGTGTTTGGTTCGATTTAGTATTACCGCTTTATTCTATTTTTAGTCAATTTAGCATGGCTGGTGCGGTGAGTCAATTGGGTTGGGTTGCATCACTGATATATTTGACACGGCTTCCATTTAACTGTATTGGAAGTAGCTTTGTACTTGAGTTTGTTTTAGTGTCCGTGTAGGGGTGGCTGGACAAAAAAATGAATTTAAATTTTAGTTCTTTTTAATATGATGAGGTATAGAAGTAGCTACACCGGCGTGAGAGAGAGGGAGAGTTTTTCATACTCCCAGGTGTATCTACTCCCATCTTTAATAAACCGCCTTGTACTTATTTATCAGTTTAAGTATGTTTATATACTCATCTAAGACACTACAAATCTTACTATATAAAAAATTTCAAACGAACCCACATTTTTAGTATATTGTTATAGTATCATCATAGTAGTATATAAAATAAGTATAACCACATATTCTATGTACACTTGCATACTTGATGTACAAAACTACCTCATATGATCTAGTATGATCATATACTCTGTATACATATACTTCGTTGGGCCATATACACATCTTAAACCTTAAGATACACTTATGTGAGATATTACTTGTAGATTCTCCTGTAGTCAAGGCTAGGTGCTCGGACCTGGAGCATTCCTCCTCCTCTACCCTCGATGAGGAAGGGCATGTACGTCCCAAACATCCTGTCCCACACCACGAAGAAGAGCTGAGAGTAGTTGTACTTGCCCCCACGCAGCTGGTGGTGTACGTCGTGACATGCCACATTGTTCCAGAAGCTCAGGCAATCCCAGCAGGGCAGCATCGACAGGCCGCAGTGGTTGTCAATGGCCTTGACGGTGCAGAGCGAGGAGAAGATGGAACCCTTGGCAACATGCCGGACACCAGGAAGGCGGGTGTGCCACCGACAGTGTTAGTGATGAAGCTCTCGACAGGGTGTCCGTACAAGGCTCCAAAGGAGTAGGGAACCACAAGACGGTGGTGCCATGAGTGGAGGTTCTGGTAGAGGAACCTACTGGCATGCAGGGTTCGGTGCCATGCGTAATGCCACAAGTCGAACCAGACCATGGCCACTGCGATTTGGTTGGCTAACTTCCGATACAAGGTCTGCACTGGCGATGCTTTGGCGCTCTCTCCTTTGACTTGTATATATCCCAATTAAATTCAACAAAACAGCTAGCTCATTATCATTAAATTGTCACAAGCACCACATAATAAATTGTAAGTCCCATTGCAACTATCAGCAGCCCACACCCTGGACAGCCCGAAGTAGCATCAAGGCCTAGGCGGGGAACACAGGCCCGGTCCAAGAGTGTGCTTGTATCTACGTCCGACTGGGTGTGTACCTCTTGCATGAGTCGATCAGGAGCCAAGGGGGATAAGTAGGAGTAAGCTAGAGTTTGTAGTCAACTTTGAACCTAAACTCGATCTACTACTATCGTCAATCTGGCCCTCTACCGGGAAGCTACTTCCTTCTTCCTCCTCTGCTCCTCTCCCCCTGCCTTCCTCTCAGGTCGCCATCGTGCGATCCTGATATTGTTATCAAAGTCGTTGCTCCTTGGCGACGACAAGTTCTGGAGACTACGCCGGCTATCCACCACCACTACATAAGGCTACAGCGGGCAAGGGGAGCCATGGATCGCAATGTGTGCTGCATGTTCGACGAATTGTTCAAGAGGTTTGACAACTTCGACGAGCGGTGGGTGAAATGGGAGAAGCGCTTCACTGACGAGAAGTCCGCCCTAAAGGAGAAGGATAACGCCACGGAGGAACGGATCTCGTCGTTGGAGTTGTACTGCACCACCCAGTACAACGCCGCCGTCATCGCTGACAACTAGGGGTCCCTCTTCTAGGAACGCGTCCATGATCTCGAGCAGTGCGTCGACGATCTCGAGCTCATCCATGTCAACGAGATCCACGACAAGCGAGACGATCGGGTCGAGGCACTGAAGGAGGTGACTCGGGCAATCATGGTGTGGAGGCCTAGAGTCGGGGGCACCCTCAATGACGTTCGGTTGGAGGTGCGGAAGATGTCCAAACTCTAGGATCGTGATGTGGTCAATACTTCTTCTTTCGGTCTGGGCTTGTTCATCTCCCTGAAGTTGGTCACTGCCCGCCCACCTGCCGGAACCACGGGCGTCGAACTGACTACACGGGAGATGGGCTATGGTTCGGTCACGGCCATATATAGCTCCAATCCCGGCCAATGGTAGGTTCTCATTCCCCAACCCCAACCCCCTTCCCCTATTCGTCCGTTCTGAAGGCCAACACTACACCACACCACAACCACCCAATTTGCCCAGTTATCCACCACATCCAACCAATTTTCCCCATCCCCAACCCCATCTGCCCAATTTCTCCGATCCCCATTCCACAAAATTTGCTTCCCCTCTCAGCCAATTACCCAGAATGAAATTATATGTAGCAAGGAACTGTACCAAAGAGAGAGCCATATAATCATGCATGTTGGCACGCGATGCAATAATAATGATCTTAAACACATACGCACTATGCACATACCAGCTTGAACATCATCATCATGGCCACCATGGCAACCTGCATGAGCTGCTGCTTGAGGACGTTGCTGATGACTTGTCACTTAGACACATGGTTCTTGCTATCTTCATGAGTGCTTGGGTGCAGCCTGTATTTGTCCATATACATGGACTGGCCAAGCGTTGCATGCAGGCCACAATACGCCCAATACACCACGATGGGCACAAGGATGGCCAAACCTTCATCAGAGAGTAGTAGCTCCATTTATGTTAGTTTATTTGCTTGCTGTTTGATCGATGATTGATGTATGTACATGTGCTATGCAGGTACTGATGATGTGTGTCGATCTTACTACCGGAACGTCTCTATATATACTCTTGCTCTCTTGACTTTTATATGTACTAGGTAAATGCCCGTGTTGTACTCTCCGCCCTTGAGATTTTTCGTCAACATATTTCTTGACTTCGCAACATTCTAAGCTTCTATCTTGTCAAGCATGCTATACTAGGTACTCATTGTGGGCAGACAAAGGCCTAAGTGCAACTTTCAAATTCACGGGTGTTGTACTCTCCACTTAAGATTTTCCTTCAACATATTTCTTGACTTCGCAACATTCTTGGCTTCTATCTTGTCAACCATGCTATAGTAAGTACTCACTGGGTGTAGACAAAGGCCTAAGTGCAGCTTCCAAATTCTTTTATTTGCTCATCGTGATAGTTGTGTGAGAAATGAAAAATGAAACATTATGCTACAATTAGAGGCCATGGATTTTATATTTCCTACATACAATGAATTGGAAATTTTCAATGCTTACTTTTGGTTCTCACTAGCTAACATCATTATAATTGGAATGAGAGGAATGCTGTCTCTAGAACACGAGTTCCTCTTAGTCCTAGTAGATAAATGTTCCATACAACTAACCCATGGAAATAGGGATATCACCAAGGTACACAACCTCCCATGTGTAAGAAACATGAATATGGTTCATTGCATTTTTGAAGAGTTGACTTACAGTAACCAATGATGTGAGAGGAAATATTCATGGATGGAGCTTATCAGATGGTTCAGCACTGATGAAACTATTGTGCTAAAATGAATAAAAAGGTCATTGTATTTTGACTAATATGCTGAAGAACGTTACAAACTGAAGCTCAAGCTATCCAAATGAAATGTATGGCAAGGTTGTACATTGGAAAAATAGATACACATGCCTCGACTTTCTTGATCGGCTGGAGCTTTGCCCCGACTTTCTTGATCAGCTTGCCGGGCTTGTATTCATCACTGAACACCATTTCTTGTCTTGAGTGTATTGGCAAAAATTTTCTGTCAACCTTAAGATGCTTCTCTGGTGAGTACCCATTGCTACTACTGTAGTTTCATTAGTATATGATCCATTGGTAACATTACCCTTTGCTGGTTTATTCATGTTGGTTAAAGAAGATAATAAGGTGAACAAGAAACTGACAACCAATTTCCTCAAAAATAGAAACTGACAACCAAGCTGATCCTATATTCAGGATGTGTTGTGCTTTCTAATGACGAAAAAGTCACTTTAAGCAATTAAGCAATTGAACTGTGAAATGAAGGCTTTACTATCTCATGCAAACATTTGTAGATATTTTACAACTATAGCCAATTAGAGTATTAGACCATCAATGAATGAGACCCAATTATTTGTTCCCAGACTATAGAGTAATAAGAGTGTCAAATATTAAAAGTAGTAGCAAGATAGCAAACTTATCTGTATGACTGCAACAACATAATAGTACAACTGTACCCAAAGTTTGCTAAGAAAAAATTGTGCAACATAGTTGGAACTTCACCGGTACATACCAATCTGCAGCCATGCCATCCTCACTGCACATCTATATCTAAAGATTGTTAAGAAAAAAAAAACCTCGACAGTATTTATAGGATCAAAGATAGCTTCATCAGAGTTTAATTAGAATGGAAAACTGCTAATCAGTAGAACATGCAGAAGCACCCTGGCAGCCCATATATCTACCTTTTGCGAGTAGTTTCCTAGTAAAACCTCAGGTGCCACATATGCAAGACTGCCAGCAACACCAATCAATTTCTAACCTCAAGATTGAGGAACATATTATTGATCACCAACCTGCAGCTAGTGAGTCAAAGATGATTCAAGGGCATCTAGTATTGACCTAGATGCAACTCTAGCCAGAGAACACCACCTCAAGTAAATACATTTCAATAAAGATCTAACAGATATTAACATAGCAGCCAACAGGTCATATTACAAAATCTAAATGGCAGATAGACTAAAATATTGAAAGGCAAAAGGTCTATTTTTTGTGTCACCAGTAGCAGAAAACGTTCAAGCCAAGCATAGTAAAAGTTAACGACTTGAGCATGGGACCAGAATTTTAGCTTCCCAGGTAGCTCTCCTTCCTGCAGTCCATGCTCAATTGGATGATACAAACGAGTTGGACGATGCAAATGAGATGTTACTAAGGGCTAGCACCAATGAAAAAAACACAGATTCTAACCTGAGCATCCTGAATAAGTGATAAAATATGAATGAGTGTGAAATTATTACTTCACAACCGTTAATTTGGGGGAACAATTCGATACTAAATTCAGATGTGTTCATTAATTTGTGTTCAGTGATACCGTACAAACAAAAATATCAAATGACCACTAAAATTGGTCAAAGCTCACACATGAATCAGAATGACAACTAACAAGACTAACCCAAGAGAAAGGACACCGGATAGAGTACCTACTGCTACATCTGCTTTAAATGTTTGATTTACTTGTGCATTGTAGTACTGGGTTGGTATGTAATAAAAGGCATTTTCAGCAGTTTTCCCTAAAATATTATAATCACCAGCGTATTTCATAAGAGATATTATAAAAGTAAATTAGAGCAGAAATATCAAATTGCCTTTCGTTTTACTTTCTATAAAAGAAATACTTATTAGAGTAAATATTCTTGTTAGATATATTAACCTAAGGAACCAAATGGTTTCTTTGATAAACCACCTACGATAAATAGAGTTGACCATCAAGCTATGGTTGGCTTCGCCCAGGAACCACTCATACACAAACGCCAACGCTCTTGGCGAGAGGTAGAACAAGCACAATAGACACACTATTTTACGGCGTTCGCCGCGGCGACAAACTCACCTGTATCTTGGCTACATATTCACTGGACTTGGCAACTGAATACAAAGGAGCACGGGGGCTACATATAGGCCATGGAGCTCGCCTCCATGCCAGCCTTTGCGCCATGATTCGCAGGACCCACGCAGCAACACCATGAGCCACTTGCTCATCCGGACAATGCGGCTTCTACCATGCAAATTGGCACCATGCACACTACTACTCCAACTAGACTCGGTCTCAGCCATTGCATACCTTCCAGGAGGCACACACGACACTGCCATCCAAGAGGCACACACGACACCCAAAAATAGCCAGACATGCACACCACCATGATGCGGCACACACTCACATGCCATGGACACTACATGTTGTGGTTTATTTCTAACAATCACCCCCTAAACCACGACACCCCCATACGCCGAACCTATAGGAGCATCGGCTCGCTGTCGATGTCGGTGCCTTCCTTGCCGCTGTCGTGCTTGTCGGTGCCGTCGCTTGAGCGCTCCTTGCTGTGGTGTTGACGACGCCGATGCACCTCCCACTGCTCGTTGTGAGCAGCAGACGTCGACGCCATCTGCGACCTCCTCGACTCCACCACAGCACTCCACCGCCTCGCGCAGCCTGCCGACGAGCTCCTCCAGCAACATGGTCGACATCTAACCTAGCTCTAGATACCAATTGTTGGCTTCACCTAGGAACCACTCATACACACACACCAACGCTCTTGGCGAGAGGTAGAACAAGCACAATAGACACACTATTTTCCGGTGACCAACGCCATGGCGACAAACTCGTCTGTATCTTGGCTACATACACTAGACTTGGCAACTAAATACAGAGGAGCACGGGGGCTACATATAGGCCATGGAGCTCGCCTCCATGCCGGCCTTCGTGGCATGATTCGCAGGACGTGCACAGCAACACCGTGAGCCACTTGCTCATCCAGACAATGCGGCTTCTACCATGCAAATTGGCGCCATGCACACCACTACTCCAACTAGACTCGGTCTCATCCATTACATGCCATCCAGGAGGCATACACGACACTGCCATCCAAGAGGCACACACGACACCCAAAAATAGCTAGACATGCACACCACTGACACGGCACACACTCACCTGCTGGACACTACATGTCGGGGTTTATTTCGCACTATCTGTTATCAGTCGCTCGCTCTTATGTTTACTTGATAGATGATAAGGTTTCTCACCTAGAAAAGTTCATGATTTCTGGGCAACGTGCTCTTCCGTCAAGGCCTAAGCAAAGGTAAAAGCATTACCAATTGTACTATATTCAAATAAAGAGTGCAAGCCCAAATGAACCAATTTGGTCTGCATATAACCAATAATTAATACTGAGAGTAAAGGAAAAAGGATCTGAAACATAAAAAATTAAGTAGGACTGTAGTTATGTTTGTGATAAAAGAAAATGTAAACGTGTCATGTTCATTTCATAAAAAAAGAGAAGGAAAATAAAACCTAGACATAATGTCCTTTTTTCTACGCTACAAGAACCCTCGTAGAACCCTCACTCTAAAGATGATACTGACAGAAGTGAAAGAGAACCAATATAGCTCTAAACATCATGCATGCATGCATACAGACTAATTTAGTCATTCTATGAAGGCAGTATGGCTAGCCTCGACATTTGCATACACAGGTGAACTTTGAATTAACATATAGAACTTCTACAAAGTTGTGGTTAATATGATCTCTCACCCAATTAAAATATCTCTATATTTAAATTGGCCTATTTACTGTAAGGAACAGCATACTCCTAGAGGAAGCATCAGATACACTAATTTAAAATTGTTCTTCGAAAGTTTGGAAAACAAAACAGCTAGAGCAGATATATCAAAAGTGCAACAATTTCAAGCATTGGTGGTTACCTTGTTATATATTGTCCAGCACTGATCTTATCGTGATCACACTGTCATCGTTATTGTTCATCGGCAATTCCATTGCCTCTGTGTTCATTTTAGCAATTACAAACAGACTAACTATTCATCAGAGATTCATTGAAATCCGATTAGCACAACTATGAGGCATACCATAGGAACTGAAACATGAACATATATTAATGTTATGTGGCTTTGCGGCAAAATGCTCTTGTATTAGGAATTGAAAGCTGCAACATACCTTTTGGAATGTACCTGAATGAGGTTCACTGAAATCCATAGTGCAGATACTCCTAAAACACTTATGTGTCTTCTCTGCAGAGCTGAACAAAATTTACCAATCCAAAGCTGCAACATATCTATACCAGCTAGATCATAGATGTCTTCTGCCGTGCTGAACTGTATTCAGGTTATATTCTTCTGTTAGGAATTGAATGCTTAAAGCTGCAATATGAATAAACATTTTGTTCTTTTGAAGCTAAAATTTCAAGCTATGGCTAAATAGCTTCTTCATAACTCAGTGGCAAAAATCTCACAGAACTCATAATGTATTTCACGATTTTCCCAGACGATTCTGAACTTTCTTGCACAGCTTTGGCAACGACATTGTCCCACACAGGCTTGGTAACGACACTTCATATTTTTACCTGATTGATTGAAGTCTGAAGATGACAGCCGTGAAGGAAGGCGGATGGCTGACCTTGATGCCCTTGACGGAGATGACGTGGAGGAAATCCCACCACAAAAAAACCAGCAGACCACCAACCAGAGCAAGGCACGGGCACACCAAACGCACGCCAAGTTCCAGCAGCAGCCTGGGCGGGTTGGCCTAGGAAGCCGCCGGACCTGGTTGATCTCGGCCTAGACCTGGTCCACTCCGGGACAATGGCGGTGGTAGGGCGTATGGGCGAGGAGCTAGGAGCAGGGGGCGCGCGCGGTGGTCTGCCGGTAGAGTCCCCCTTTTAGAGATATAGATGTTACAAAGGAAAAAGTCTCATTTTTATCCCTCAACTATCGCGAAAGTCCATTTTTGGTCTCTCAACTTTAAAACCGGACAAACAAACCCCTCAACTTTTGAAACCGCACAGATTTAGTTCCTCGGTTGTATTCTCCGGTGGGTTACTACAGTAACCACGTGGTTGCTACAGTACCGTGTGTTTACTACAGTAACCACACAGATTTATTTCGGCTGAATCTTTGAAAAATCATAGTAAATCACAGAAAATTCATAAAATAGAAAATCTAATTTTGTTGGACTCCACATGAGTAGAGCTACACAGTGAATATATAATATAGTATGCTTTAGTACAAAGTTTTTGCCTTTTTCTTTTTTATTTATTTCAGCTCAATCTTTGAAAAATCATAGTAAAAACTTTGTATTAAAGCATACGTATTATATGTTCACTGTGTAGCTCTACTCATGTGGAGTCAAATAAAATTAGATTTTTTATTTTATGAATTTTCTGTGATTTACTATGATTTTTCAAAGATTCAGACGAAATAAATCTGCGTGGCAACTGTAGCAACATGTGGTTACTGTAGCAAAACCACCGGACAAAACAGCCGAGGGACTAAATCTGCGCGGTTTTAAAAGTTGAGGGGCTTGTTTGTCCGGTTTTAGAGTTGATGGACCAAAAACGGACTTTTACGATAGTTGGGGGACCAAAAGTAGACTTTTTCCTGTAACAAAATACCGGTACCTGTAAGCATCAAGAGCCCAAGAGAGAAGAGGAGCAAGAAGCCCAACACAAGAGTATCCGGCCCGGAGTAGCGCAAGTAGAGGCCCAAGCCCAGTTGTATCTGGAGTTTCGCTGCCCAGGCAGCTGTAACGAATATAACGTGGAGAGGAAGTAGAATTCGACTTGTCTTTGGTTGTCGCCGGAGCCGTTGGCGGCGAGCTGCGACTCGAGGATGGCCAACGGCAACCTTGCCCACTGGAGCTTGTAAACTCCAAGTTACCCAATTCTAAACTACACTCATAGTAGAGTAATCGCAGTAGTATCCTAACACATACATTTGTGCTTGCTTCTCACGTACAAAACCATGCAACTCTTATTTTTCCTTTTCGGTTTCCTCAATTTCAAAGTGCTTCTTTATTTTCTTTCATCTCCACACATGTAAATAGCACACGTAAATATGCATGCACATATTTATGAGCTTTTCTTGTACACAAGCCCATGCCATTTGCTTATTTCTTATCTTCTCCTTTAGTACAACTTGATAGTGCATATGAATATGAATGCATGCACATGTGAAATTTTTTGTACAAAATCTCGTCAAACACCCTTCAACGACCAACCTGGCACCTACTGTCAGCCAGAGTTGGGGAAGATGACCTAGCTGACTTGGAGGTGAAAGCAGGTTGGAATATCAGTACCCCAACCATCAAGCTCCAGAGCGAGACGTCCTACAACCAGAGGTCTCGCCAAGAGAGAACAACATCATCCTTCGCCTGAGACTAGAACGAGAATGATGGCGGCCGACCCTTGGGAGCACCTGGAATAGAGCCTCGCAGCTGTCAGATGAGTCGGCAAAGAAAGCAGGTGACACAAGCGGGCACCTTGCCATTGTGACGAGGGGGCGCTCACAATTATGCACTAGTGGTGGAAGCCATGGCACCTGAGGCACCATAGCAGCAACTTTGTAAGTGGCGACCTTGTGGTTGAACAACAAGCAATTGAGGCAACGGCCTTGAAGACCAGGTGGAATCTGGCACAGCGGAGGTAGAGCGTGTACTACGGCATGGACGACCCGATCTTTGTTGGCGCCGGGGTGCCGGAACGGCTGCCCCCGACGGCGATCTACGACGGCCGGCGAACTCCGGACGCGCTCTGCGCACGAACACACTCACACGAACGAGAGAGAGAGAAGTTTCGCCGCACAATGTCGCGGCCCTTTTTCGGGTTTCTTTCTTCACTTTATTCCGTTGCACACGGTCAACGATCCGAGGTCCCCGCCACGCCCGCCCACGCTGCGTCGTGCCCGCCTAATGCGCGAGAACGTTCCTTTTTTGCGTGGCGTGGCGAGACGACCGCGAGGCCGCACCGTGAACGCAGCATGGCTCTGGCCATTACAACTGAAAGATGCATGCAGCAACTAACTAGCTAAGTTAAACAACTTGCTAAACATGGAATGTAAACATGATGTGCAGCTATGCCTATTTACATAATGAGATAAGTCATGCACGGGATTGAGATCAACATTTCACCCCCTAATCCCGCTGCACCTTGATTACTCCCAGCTGCTGCCTCAGCTCAGCGAATCTGATACGACCAAGTGCCTTGGTCAATATATCTGCCAACTGATCAGTAGTACTCACATGGTCGATCTCCACTTCTCCTTTTTCAACACAATCTCTGATGAAATGAAATCGAGTGTCTATGTGTTTGCTTCTATCATGGTGTATTGGATTCTTACTCAATGCAATTGCTGATTTGTTGTCAACTAGAAGCTTCACTCTCGGTGTCTGAATCCCAAGCAGTTCTCCCAGAAGTCTGCTGAGCCATATGCCTTGACATGCTGCATTGGCACTTGCTATATACTCAGCCTCACATGATGATAGGGCCACTACCCTTTGCTTCTGAGATGCCCAAGTCACCAAGCTTGAACCCAGCAGGAACACTGATCCACTAGTGCTCTTCCTGTCATCAATGTCACCAGCCAGATCACTGTCGCTATAGCCTGTAAGCAATGTTTCATTTGTGTTAAGCTTCTTGTATACACAGCCATAGCCAACAGTGCCTGCTAGATACCTCAGGATCTGCTTGACAGCAGCCCAATGGCTTGCTTTTGGGTCCTCCATGTACCTGCTTACAATTCCAACCGAGTAGGCAATATCTGGTCTAGTGTTAACTAAATATCTTAAGCTGCCAATGACACTTCTATACTTGGTCTTGTCAACAGGTGGTGTCTTGTCATTTTTACTGAGCTTCAGTCTGTTCTCCATAGGTACATGACAGGGATTACAGCCTTTCATGCCTGCCTGTTCCAGGATCTTCAGAGTATAAGAGCTCTGACATAATGTGATCACCCCTTTCTCCTGTGTCACTTGAATACCCAGATAGTAGCTAAGCAAACCAAGGTCACTCATACTGAAACCATTCATCATCTCCTGCTTGAAAGCATCAATGTTAGCTCTGTTTGGACCAGTGATTATCAGGTCATCAACATATACACCCACCAACAGATACCCATCACTATGTGATCTCCTGTACACTGCATGTTCTAGTGGATTTCTCTCAAAGCCTAGCTTGATTAACTCACTGTCCAGTCTTGAGTTCCAGGCTCTTGGAGCCTGACGCAATCCATACAAAGCTTTCTTTAGTTTCAGTACCTTGCCACTGCCTCCCTCAACAACAAATCCAGGAGGTTGTTGTACATACACCTCCTCAACCAAGTCACCATTCAGAAACACTGATTTCACATCCATGTGATGTATCTGCCATCCCCTCTGTGCAGCAATTGCAATAAGCAGCCTTACTGTCTCGATCCTTGCCACTGGGGCAAATACTTCGTCGAAATCCACCCCCTCACGCTGAGCATACCCTTTAGCTACTAGCCGGGCTTTGTGCTTAATGATGTTGCCATCAGGATCTTTCTTGACTTTGAAAACCCATTTAAGTCCAATAGCTCAGTGTCCAGCAGGTAAGACTGGCAGCTCCCAGGTCTTGTTTGACTGAATTGAGTTCATTTCAGCTGTCATAGCTTCTCTCCAACATTTTTCAGTCAAGGCCTCCTCCACACTCCTAGGTTCTTCTGCAGCAAAATAGCATACTCCACTGTACTCATAATCATGGACTTCATCAGACGTGTCATATATGTTGCCAAGTGTTCTAACTCTTCTTGGCTGTCCTTCTGAATCCACGGAATCTCCAGTTTGTGGAGTCACAAATTCGATTGCTTGTGCAGGGCTCCCTGGAGGTGTGATTTGTTCTGGTCCTCCATTTGAGTTGTCATTGAATGACCATGCTCCCTGGGATGGGGATCCAACACCATCTGAGACTGCTGCTTCACTGTCTGCATCACTGTCTGCACTTTCTTCAGTAACTGTTCCTCGTCCGGCAATAGTGAAAAACTCCACATCAAACACTGATGCCACTGGATCAGCTCGAGCATCTTGCTTCCACTGCCATGCTCGACCTTCCTCGAAGATGACATCTCGAGATATGTGTAGTTTCTTGGCCACAGGATCATAAACACGATAGCCCTTTGTTCCTGTTTCATAGCCCAAGAACACCATTGGTGTTGATCTGTCTGACAACTTGGTCACACCAGGTCCTATCTTCTTGACATGTACCACACATCCAAATGTCCCAAGATAATGAACCTTTGGCTTCTTGTTGTACCATGCCTCATATGGGGTTCTGCCTTGAAGGCTTCTCGTTGGAGCTCGGTTTAATAAAAACACTGCAGTAGTCACTGCTTCTCCCCAAAACTCTCCTGGCATGTTCTTGCTCTTCAGTAGGCATCTCGCCATTTCCACCACAGTGCGATTTCTTCTTTCAACAACACCGTTTTGCTGTGGTGTGTAGGGCGTTGTAGTGAAGTGTTTGATGCCATGCTGATCACAGTATTCTATGAACTCGATGGAGTTGAACTCCCCTCCACGATCACTGCGAAAAGCACGCAGCTTACTGCTCTTTTCAGTTTCAGCTAACGCCTTAACCTTCTTGAAACAACTGAAAGCTCCATCTTTTGTTGCCAAGAGCTTCACCCACATGAATCTGCTATAGTCATCAACTATCAACAAGAAATAGCTCTTGCCACCTGGTGTTTTTGGTCTGATCTGTCCACACAGGTCTGCATGGAACAAATCCATTTGTTTGTCAGCTCTGAACTTTGTCACTTGTGGAAATGGCTGACGGCTCTGCTTCCCCAATGCACATCCATCACAAAACTCTTCCACTCTATCGATCATGGGTATGCCTTCTACCATTTTCTTCTGTCCAAGCTCTCTGAGTGCTCGGAAATTTAGATGACCATAACGCCCATGCCATAGCCAAGCTACATCATCTGTCTTTGCCACCAAACACACAGGTGCTGCAAGTTTTGTTTTCAACAGATACAGACGGTTCCTTACTCTAGGTGCTCGAGCTAGAAGTGACTTCTCAACATCAAACACATCACAATAACCATCCTCAATCACAATTTTGCATCCACCCTCTTCCAGTTGACCAAGACTAATGATATTGCTCTTCAATTTAGGAATGAGATAAACTTCTGTGAGTACCTTGTGCCCTTCTTTGGCCTGAAGCATCACCGAGCCGATGCCTTCGATCTCGATGAGTGACCCGTCACCGAAGCGCACCGTGCCACCCACAGACGTGTCCAGCGACGCCAATGCCTCACGCCGCCCCGTCATATGGTTGCTGGCCCCCGTGTCAAGGACCCAAGCATCTTCATCTGCATCACCATCTGCAGGATGCACCTTCTTCTTGTTCAGATGTACAACCTGACGAGTTGTTCTTACCGCCGATGGCTCGACGTCGCGTGGCACGACGCGCACGGCGTTCACGGTCGCCAGCAGCAGTGCGGCTTGCGTGGTGTCTGCCTCCACATGGTGTGCCTCCTCCTTGCGCTCCTCCTTGCGCTCCTTCTTAGGCTTCTTACAATCTTCAGCCCAGTGGCCATAGATTCCGCAGTTCCGGCAGCGACCTTTCCTTCGCGGCGTGCCCATCGTCATCAACTTGACAACCGGCTCCTTCTTCTCGCCGCGATGACTACGGCCACCGCCGCCACTGCTCCTCCCGGATCTCCCGTTCTTCTTGTCACCACCCGACGAGGATGACGACTCTGGAAGGAGACGATGGCGGTACTTTGCAAGGAAATCCTCCTCTGACAGCATCAACTGTCCGGTCTTCTGCGTAACGGCCTCAATCCCGAGGTGGTCCTCCGCCATCTTGAGCCGACCCACCAGCTCCTCAATGGTGAGCGTTTTCAGATCGAGCAGTGTCTCGATTGAAATTGCGATTGATTGGTAGCGCTTGGGGAGAACTCGCAGCATCTTCTTCACCACTCTTGTATCCTCGATCGCCTCTCCAGATGTGCGCAGATCCGCCGCCAGGGCGTTGATGCGCAAGGCGAAATCATCCACCGTCTCTCCGTCCTTGAACATGATGTTCTCGAACTCTTGGAGTAGGCGCTGGGCGTTGGCTTCCTTGACGCGTTCAGCTCCAACGCGCATACTCTTCACCGCCTCCCACGCCTCCTTGACAGTCTTCTTCGCCCCCAACATCTGCCACATCTCCTGGGGAATGGACTGGAGAAGTCCGCCCATGGCCTGACGATCATGAGATCTCTTCACACCTTCGCCTCCCGGCTCAACCGCCTCCCACACCTCCAGGATCTCGAAGTTGCACTTCATGAGAATTGCCCACTCCGCATAATTGGAGCGAGTTAACATGAGTCCTACAATAGCAATTGCTCCCTCCTTATGAAATTAACTGGAAGCCCAAAAAAGCCACGTTTTATGGCTCCTTCGGTACTGTAGTACAGAGGTATATAGCTAGAGGAAGCCCTGCTAAGCATGGCATGGCCTTAACTGCCATGTGTTGCAAGCCAACTACCTCGTCAGACATATGGGTAAGAAGGGGTTACTATAGATATCTTACTATTACTAATTAGAGGCCCCAACGGAGGCACCGAGGCACCACGTTAATTCTCACGAGACGCGCTAAGAAAAAAGATAAATCTAAGAAATTCCTACAATAATAAGAAACATCTAGCCTTTGATTTGGTAGACTCTAATCATCATAACCGATAATAGCCATTGAATCTATTGTAGTTTATTAAAAAATACCCACCACTGCCATTATGAAAAATACATAAAGTAATCCCCTAATTTTGTATGTAAATTATCCACCTTTGCCATTACAAAATATAATTTAAAATAACCCCCTATATTTATATATAAATTATCCACATTTGTCATTATAAAAAATATTTATTTTAACATGTATATCAAGTATATCATGTATATCAAGTAAACATGTATGGCAAACATGTATACATTAGGATATATGTTTATCAAGTAAACATGTATACATTAGGATAAATATTTATTTTAACAACTTATGAAACATGGAAAATGTTCACTTAACAAACCACATAGCAAAAACACTTTACATTAACACTCCATGATAATAAATTTCATTCCTTATCATTTTAATAAGTTATACTTCTTTACTAAAACATTATGTCATATCAATATTATTAATTTAATTTTATGTACTCTATGATATATGAATAATACTAAACATATATAATGCTGTGATATAAAAAATTCAACATGTTTGGTGTCTGGATGCAAAATGGATTTTAACTTATGTGGAAAACAATACTATTAAGATCTAGACCCTTTTAATAAAAAATAATTTTTGAATAAAAGATAAAGAATACTAGAATTTCTAATTGCAACAACTTGATTAAAAGTTCAAATATAAACTATAGATTTACGAAGTCACAAAAAGTGTTGTATCAAAAGTTTATATATCTTAAGACTAGATTTTAGCTAAATACATATCACACTAGAAAAAATATAAATACTAGAAATTCTAACAAGAGGTCCCCACTGGAGCTTGCATGTTAATCCTCAAAAGACTTGATAGGAAAACAAAAGATAGATCCCAGAAATTCTCATAAAAATCAGAAATATTTGACCATCAATTAAGTATAGCCTAGCTAATCACCACTGACATAACTTCGGTGTCACTCGAGGACAAACCGGACAAACCAAAGTCCGCTTTTCCTCCCTCAACTTCAAAACCGGACTTCAAAACCTCTTGCGGGAGGTAAAATGCATGGTTTGAAAAGTTGAGGGAGATGGTTTGTCCGGTTTTGAAGTTGAGGGAGGAAAAACGGACTTTGGTGAGAGTTGGGAGAGGAAAAGTAGACTTTTATAACTGTGGTCCAATGGGCCAATCTTCCAGATGGCACTTTTTTTGACCCTTCACGGTTTATATCGACGAGACATGGCAGATTTGTGCTGCTACCTCCGGGCAAATTTATTTGGCATCTACATCTCCATCTCAACATAAGTGCAGTTATAGTTTTTTTTAAAAAAAGCGTAGTTGTTATGGATATGTACATACTCCCTCTGTACCACTATAAAAGACGTTTTAGGTGGTTACCGGGTACAACATTTATTGTCTGAATATGGACATCGTTGTGGCCAGGTGCATGCAAAGTTGAGTGAATCCAGACATTGAAATGAAATGCTAGGACGTCATGTAAACTAGGACAGAGGGAGTAGACAAACAGAGGTAGAGGTGCTGAGTCATGATAGCTCAAATGATCAACGGAGTGACGCAAAGAAGATGAAGGGGGGTTGCTCCGATCCTCAACTCTACTGCTTCTTCTTTTTTCTATCTCGATCGTACAATGATGAATGAAGTGCTAAGACCGACTGCATTGGCGTCCTCTATATCCTCCTATAGTATCGATTTGGAGAAAAAAGAGCTGCAGCGGGCTACTCTATATCACTCTGTAAATTAGCGTGTCCCTTTCCATCCGGTAAATCAAGCGGACGTAGTGTCCTTCCGCTACAGCACTGACCCCACGCGAGAGCGCGCGCGTGAGGCAGCGGCCGCGACAGAGAGAGTGTGGGAGATAGTGCAGCAGCGGGCTCCACTTTTTTCTAACAAAAAATGTTATAGCTCACAGACCAAAAAAACCAAATTAAATTCCAATTGCACTATTAAATTCGTTTCAATAAATTCCTCAAAACTAGATCTCACATGGATATATTTAAATAAAGTGACAAGTGGGTCCCACAGTGGATAGAGGATGATATAGAGGATGGATGAGTGCGGAAGAATTGGGTATCACATGGGGATATTTACCATAATGTTATAGTAAATCACATAGTAAGGAGTTACTATAATCTCGTAAATTAGCATAGCAATTATCGTAACTCAAAGTGACTGTAGAATAAGTTATTCCGTAGCCAGCTATAGGGTAATAGTTCTATATATATATATATATATATATATATATATATATATATATATATATATATATATATATATATAGAACTAGTTAGCAGATCATCATCAGGACCTAGCCTACAACGTGTAAAAACCTGTCGCTCCACTCCATCTTTTCAACTGGAAAAAAAGTGCACATACAGAGAGGATTTCGTTGCTGAAAAAGTGCAACCATCGCATGCATCCCGTCAGCATTCGAAAGATGATGATGATGCCACTGCACACGTATTCGTTGTGTGACCACGTTTTGTTTTCTGGTGATGGACGTCGTTGTCGTAGCTGACTTGGCATGCATCGATCGGCAGAGAAGTTCTTGGCATGCACTTTTTCTACTTGTACGAATGCACGTACAAACATGCATGACGGTAGGATAGAAATCAACACACCACATTCCCATCACAAACATATAGTACTATACTGAATTCGGGACTTAGCTTGTAGAAGTAGAGAAACAGAAACAAAGAGAGAACAACACAGGTCAGTTTTCTTGAACTTTTCTACAATTTCGGGTAGAAAAAGTGCACCAGAGAATTTGTCGCACTAGCTGCATATCTTGTGCGCGTCTACACATATATCATATATGGTTAACCTACTATTGCTAATTAACCAGTTACTCCGTACTAGGAAGGAGACTATATACAAAATTGAATTTGCACCATCTACATCGATCATGCATGCTGCTAGAGTGGGATTTTTTGGTCAAACAAATTAACTATTGTGAAAAGGAAGTTTGCATCATACGTAAGTCATTTGTCAGGAACCCTTATTCATTCGGTCAAACAAATTAACTAGTTTAGCACAATATCATGGCCAACTTTAGTTAGGTCCTTGGTTTAGCACATATGGTCATCGGGCCTATCACAATCCAGGTGTGCTATGAAAGTTAGGGTCGGCATGGTGCACGTAAAATTAAATATTTTTTCAACCTCCATGTTGCATAAAAAAACGTCGGTCTGATTTTCAATCTTGAACTACAAAATCAGATAATAGATACCCATTGATTATCGAAACTAGACAAATTTGGTCATGTAAAATTTATAATTAATTTATTTTAATTAAATTAGAAAAATATGAAGCTAGTACTAATATTCTTCTAAAATTGTTATCTATCTGTTGGTGCTATACTTAGAGTTATTTGTATCTTTATTATTTTAAATAAATAATGAGCATGACTACGAGCAATATAAAGTGATAACAATAAAAATAAATTAGTTCTAAATAACTATATATAGACATATATAAACATACTATGCCAGCACATCAGTCGGAAGTGCCATGGACATGGACTGGACCAGGGTTTTTTCTACCGGCCGGTAAACCGCGGTTTACCGCGGTTACCGGGCTTACCGGGCCGGACCGGTTCCGGTCCGGTCCGGTTAGGTATTCCCCAAATTCAAATTTAAAATTTGAAAAAAAAATGCTGAAAAAATTCCTAAAAATAGTTCATGATTTATAGAAGCCAATGGCGTAAAAATTTTTCAAATTCGAGTTCGTTTAGTATTTATTTATACGTATAGAAGTTTGAAAAAAAAAAGAAAAAGAAAAATCCCGGTCCTGGCCCGTTAAGGCCCATGAGGCCCATTAGGCCGCCACGGGCACAAAACGCGGTAACCGCTACAGACCGCTCAGTAAGCGGGGCACAAACCGCTACAAACCGCCACAAACCGCCACGGGCAAAGAAAAAAGAAAATTCCAAACGGTTTGTAGCGGTTACCTCTCAAACCGAGCGGTAAACCGCTCAAACCGCCCGGTAAACCGGTCGCAAACCGAACCGAAGGCGCGTTTGAATTCAAATTCAAATTCGACCGGTTACCGACCGGTTACCGGTAAACCGGACCGGTAAACCGGAACCGGAGGCCGGTGGTTTGAGGTGACCGGTCGGTAAAAAAAACCCTGGACTGGACCACTGGATCGCATGCAGAGGATGACAAGACAAGCAAGGAGCCAAGGAGGACCTTGTTCATGTTCATGCATGACTGACCGTGTCCGTGCATGCTTGCATGTTTGTTTGCTAGAGTAGCTTGGAAGGGGAAACAAACGCACCAAACTAAGCTCAAGCTCGCGTGTGCCGCGCGCCGTACGTACGTGTCGTCTAAGTGTGGACACGTGTTGCATTGTGGTTGGTCTAGTAAGTAGCACACAACGTAAATTACAAGTTGTTTTTAACATCGTACCCGGTCAGCTTTAAACTTGGTTAAAATTAAAGAAGTTTGAAATATATTATGGGGTAAGAAAGACGCATGGTCGTCAACAAAGTCAAACAAGATTCGCTAGCTATACACACACGATGAAATATATTATGGGGTAAAATGCATTTTTTTACTTCAACTTGCACGATAGTTTGATTTTCAACCCGAAACTATGAAACCCGATACTAGACAATCTTCAAATGTGGAAATCGGACAAATTTGTCCTTTAGCTAGTTTCAAAAGTGGGTTTCTATTTTCTAAAAATAATAAAAGCATGTATTAGTCTCTACAAATTCAATAACTTATGTATTTTGAATAAAAAAAGAAACTAATACACTTTTTCCTAAAAATATTATATAACTGTCGATAATCTATTTACAGTTATTTAGAACTTATTTATTTTTGTTCCTATTGTTTTATTGCTTGTGGTCTGGTTTATTTGAAACATGAACAGATAAGAGCACGAATGAATAAATAGTTTTTTTTAGGAAAATGGTACTATTTTCACAATTTTTTATTTAAAATAAATAAGTTATGAATTTTTAAAGATAAAATTTTTTTTATTAGTTTAGAAAATAGAAAATAACCTTTGATAGTAGCTAAAAGACCTAATTTGTCCGGTTTTAACAGTTGGAGAATGTACCGTATTGGTTTCATTGTTTAGAGTTGAAAATAAAACTCTCATGCAAGTAGAAGTTGAAAAATACTTATACTATGATAATACATTAGTTATTCTGATAATACGTTTATTCAATGTGGTTAATTGATTTTTACCAAATTGTAAGTTGTCGGTGAGATTTATTTTATTTTGGCCAAGCTAAAAGAAGATGCACTATTGTCTGCAAAGTCATCAAACAAGATTCTAGCGCTAGATACATCATGAAATATATTTTAATAGTATATTTTATTTGATATTGTACATACTAAAATATATACTTTATAAATCAGCTTGAACTTATCAACCTAACTTATCAGTCATGTTATAGTGTTTTTATCTCACAACAAATGAGCTTCAGACGACTTATCGGCCGCAAAAACCATCTGCTGAACAGCATGTAGATAAGTTTGATTTCAGACAAAACGGAATCCACTCACGTTTTGAAATGGATCACTACTGTGTATAGTCATGAGCAGATATAGATGCATGCATGCATACATATGCATGTGTGATGTGTAGTTGTGTACCGATCGATCGAGACGCGGATCGAAAGATATGCATGGAACATGTATCCAATAGGCAGCACGCCAGCACGCTGGACTAGGACAGTATACTACTATATATAACTTGAAAATGTGCCCAACCCCCATTTTCCATGCAAAGCTGAGGTATTTTATACGAACCGATCGGTTTCTGGTACGGTATGAATCCGACAATCCGATCGAGATCCATTCATCGGCGGTGAATCCGGTTGTACGTACGTACGTCGTTGAAGTTACAGTGGAAAGGGGGCTGCGTGTGGCACTCTGTGGAATTTGATGAACTTTTATAAGCATGCATGGTTTACTGGAGGAGGTTAATTAATTTGTAGAGTATACCGACCTCCAAAAGGTTTAGACTCTGTTCGGGTGGTTGAAAAAAAAGGCGGCTGCTGCTGCTAATGCTGATGCTGATTTGTTGTGAGAAAAAAACGTTGTTCCATGGCTAAAAAGTAGTGTTGATAAGTTCATGCGAACAGGGCGTTAATTAGCCCATTTTGGCATTTCCTATATATTCGTCGCACTTAGTTTATACCCACACCGCCGACCTCGCCCCCGCCGTGCCGCCGCCCGCCGCACCCCGCCCCGGCCCCGGCGCGCCGCCGCCTGACCGACCTCGCCGCACCCCGCCCCGGCCCCGGTTCACGGTAATTTTTTTATTTTTTTGTTACTTAAATTGTTAGGTAGTTAGTTAGTTAACGATTATTTGTAGTTAGTTAGTTAATATTAGTTATTAGTTAATAATTTAGTTAGTAAGTTAGTTAGTTAGGTGGTAGTTAAGTAAGGTTAGTTAGTTAGTTAAGTAAGGTTAGTTAGTTAGTTATGCAGTAATTAGTACTACCATATTGGTTAGTTGATAATCGGATGTCAAATCGTTTTGTAGATGGATTACGGTGTAAGAGTTTTTTACGGAGGAAGTGTTAGGAGAGAGGATTGCCAGTTTGAGGATATGTATGAAGAATTAGAATGGTTTGATGGCACCCCTAGTTTCAGCGATCTATGTGACTGTTTGAGTTTGAAGTTTGGCGAGGCTTTCACACTAAAGGGTAGGTTTGATGTTAGAAAGAATAGGGCACACTATGTGATGATGGACTTGTGCAACCAAGCTGAGTGGTCCCGATACAATAGGGTCATCCAAGGTTCGAATGTCGGCATGGCTGAGTTGGTGCTGGAGAATGTTAAGAATGAGGAGCCGTCCTTCGACAGTGGTACTCAAGGAGATTGTGGTGTGCAGGTGCAACAAACTATGGAGAGTATGGATTTGGATGGTAATTGGATGCAGGAGCGGGTTCATTCTCCTCTAGTTGGTCATATAAGCAATGATTTTGATGTAGACGAGTTTGAACATGAGGAGGAGGAGGCGGCAGAGGAGGAAATGATTGGTGACGATGTTAGCACTGATTCTGACGATTCAGAAAATGAGGAAGGAGGTCCACATGCCATGCGAGCACCGGTTCGTGTCATGCCCTCTGGAGGTGCACCTACCATGTGTACACCAGTTCGTGGCATGCCCTCAGAAGTACCGCTTGAGGTACTTCATGCCATGCAGACTCAGGGCACATTAGCCACAGGGTATCCAGATGATGGAGTGGAATATGAAGGATGGGGCAGGGTTAGAGAGGCACAACATTACGTTGCACCACCCTCTTATACATCGGCAGAGCTTACACAGCTGAGGGAGGCTGGCTTGCCCTTTACCGGTGTGCCAAATTATAAGAATGTCAGCATGTCGCATATGGCAGTTTGTGACACGGGTTTGCAGATGTGTAAGGAATCATTGTACAACCATAAAAATGTAATACTCAGGAAGGGAATGCTTTTCAATACGATGTCTAAGATGAAGTTGTTCCTTCAGAACTATGCTGTGTATCATCATAGGCCTTACACGGTTCGACATTCCGACAAGGAGGTAAAATTCCACATAGTATGTAAGGCAGGATTCCCGTGCTCGTGGAAGTTGAATGCACGAAAGAGGCGGAGTGATGGTAAGTGGAAGGTAACTTCAGTGGAGCAGCTGCACAGATGCCAGACTAATGAGGGGAAATGGTACCATCCCTAGTTGACAGCTCGGTACCTTACCCGTCGTATATTGGGTCTTGTAGATAAGGATAACGACGTATTGGTGTCTTTCTTGCAAGAGACCATAGTCACTTTTGTTGGGTATGAGGTCACGTATGGAAAGGCTTGACGGGCAAAGCAAATTGCCCTAGCAATTCGCTGGGGTAGCTGGGAGGAAGCCTATAACAGGGTTCCACGCATTTTGTGTGCAATGGAACACTTCAACTCTGGCATGGGATCGTTCATATACATAGGAGGGTTGTATCTTCAGAACCCGTTGAGGCTTATTCTATACCGTGTGTTCTAGTATTTCGATCAGTGCAAGCATGCATTTCAGTATTGTCGGCCAGTTGTTCTTGTTGATGGCACGTTCCTCACCGACAAGTACAGGGGCACATTGATGATGGCTGCTGCTGTAGACCTAGAGAACTAGATTGTACCAATGGCTTTTGCTTTGACGGAGGGGGAGAACAATGATTCATGGTCATGGTTCATGCGTCTGCTCCGTGTTCATGTGCTTGGGCCTTCTCGCACCATTTGTTTGATTTCGGACCTTCACATTGGAATTCTTAATGCTGCCGGTGAACACATTGATGGGCACCCGCCCCTAGTGCACCGTTGGTGCATGCGACATTTTGCCGCAAATTTCTGGCGGCGTCAACGGAAGAAGGAGGTGGCTGACAAGTTAAAGGAGCTTTGCAATAAACGTACGGATTGCGAGTTCAAGGAGACAATAGTGGAACTAGAGAAGATGCTCAACCAAGCGGGCAAGGCATGGTTAGATCAGCAGATGGAAAATAAAGCCAAGTGGGCATTAGCATATGACGAGGGCGGCTTTCGGTATGGCATCATGACAATGAACTCCTCTGAGTCTTTCAATCGTGTGTTCAAAGGCGTTCGATCTCTCCCAGTGTCCGGTATTGTTGAGTTCTCTTTTAAGAAGTGCAATGAGTATTTTGTTACGCGGTATGGCCTAGCCCTGAGGAATGAAGAGGAGCTTGGAAGATAGGGGAAGGCTACACACGAATATTTGAAGGAGGCTGAGGAATTGGCCAAGCAACAGGTTGCCGAGGCTTATGGACGGGACATGCTTGTTTTCTGCGTACGAGCTAGAGGGGGCACAAACCTGGGCGGCGAACGATTTGGTGGGCGAACGTACCGTGTCGATCTTGATAAAGTAGAATGCAGTTGCAACGTCCCTCATATCATGCATGCCCCTTGCTCACACATGATCACGTCTTGTTGGCTTAGAGGTTTTGACCACACAGTTGCACCATACATGTCACCCTTGTATCTCCGTGCCAACACCCTAAATGTTTGGGAGAAGAGCTTCGAGCCGTACCTTGATGAGTCGCAGTGGCCTCCATATTATGGTGAGGACTACGCGCCTTATCCGGACCTAAAGAAGGTAGGGAAGGGAAGGAGGAAGAAGAAGCGACTGAAAGACGATATGGACAATATGAAAGGTTACGGCGACGACATGTATGGTGGTGGGGACTTTGACGAAGAACGTGTGCAGAACCTTTGCTCCATTTGCAAGAATCGTGGTTATAACGCTAGATTTCACAGGCGGACGAGACAAGAGGTGGTTTATATTGCTCATCGAATTTTATAGTAAACATACATTTATGATATTCATCCTCAAATTTACTTGGCTTTATTTTTTTAAAATGTTATTAATTGTATTAATGTTGTTACTTCCATTTTCAAACAGGCAGGTTCAGGGTTGCAAGATGGAGGCGCGGGCAGCTCATCCATGCTTTAGCCTCATTGAGGCGGACTACGACAAGGACCACCGGGCCAAGGCCTTGTCGGAGCAGCAGAGGCCATTGCGTGCGCTTCGTGTTCGCACGCACCACCCACACAGCTGGGACGAGCGATACGCGACGTACATACGTCATGCAGGCTTCCTTGAGATCGTTCGGGTCTACAACAGTACACTCCCCACTCTAGACCCTGCACTTCTTACTGCGTTTGTTGATAGGTAACATTGCATTTTGCGTTAATTGACTTTCTTTCGTAAAATTGGGCCGTCAACTTGGCTATAACCAGAACCTTGTAATGATGCAGGTGAAGACCGGAGACACACACCTTCCACACACCTTGTGGGGAATTGACTATCACAATGCAGGATGTGAAGATGATATTGTGTCTGAGTTTGTCTGGTCATCCGGTGACTGGGGTCGTCGATGAGTCTACTTGGGTAGACTTGGTGGAGCAGTTCTGTGGTAGGAGGCCATCGGATGCTGAAGTTAAAGGCACAAAGTAAGTTCATATTTGCGTCACATTGAAATCACTAATACAACCATTTTAGCTACTTGTAATTGCAGGAAGACCTCAGGAGTGTCGACATCATGGATAACCTAGAACTTTGGTGCAGGGCCACCGATTGGTGCTCCAGATCACGAGGTCGAGATGTATGCAAAGGTGTGGTTGTGGCACTTCTTGGGCGCTTTCCTGTTCCCTGACTCCTCAGGCGACAACATCAGCTGGATTTTCCTGAGGATCCTTATGCAGCCACTGGAGAACATTGCAACCTATAGCTGGGGTACCGCGGTCCTTGCTTGGACATACCGTCAGCTTTGTAACGCCTGTCGTCGCCAGTCGCCCAATGCCAACCTAGGTGGCTGCTCATACCTACTTCAAGTCTAGATTTAGGAGCATTTTCCGGTTGGGAGGCCTACTAAACCTCCGCGTTTGCCTGTGAGTATATTGGCTACTTTGATTTCTTCATAACACTTAAGAGATTTGTGACACCATGTTTGTGTTAATTGCAGGTTTGGTAGCACGAAGACGTTCGACCCACCGCCCTTTTCGTCTGGAAAGATGCTAAGGTAGTCAGGGGCGAGCTGGATAGGAGGTACATGCAGTACACGGACGCGCTAGACATGTTGACACACAACTACGTAAGTTCAATCCACATTTCGTACTAAAGGCACTATCAATACGATTGATTCGGAAATACTAAATTAAGTTTGTTAATTTGCAGGTAACATGGACACCGTGGTCTAGGTGGGAGCTAGAGGACTACCTTAGTCCATGCTGCGAGGAGGAGGGGGACGAGTAGCTTTACGAAGGGCCACTTATCATCTTCCACGTGGTCGAGATGCACTACCCTTGCAGGGTTTACAGACAGTTCAAGAGGTTGCAGGGAATTCCACCGCTGTACTCTACCAACGCTGAGCTACATGGGTATGATGTCAATTTGTTTGTTCTACTTAAGTGCCTCATTGCTAATGCAATCTGTCATTGCAGGATCGATCGAAGGTTTCGGACCATGCAAAAGGATTGGGCGGTCAAGCACGAAGCACATTTGCTTAATTGGTATCACAGGCATGTTCCCCGCCTCAACGAACTACCACAGCACCACCCGACAAGATGGATGGAGTACCTACAATGGTTGCAGCGGAGTACGAGGACTCATCTCATGGTCCCGTATACCAATAAGCCTGTAGATGAGGGCGGTGAGGATGACATCGCCGATGCGTTCGACAAGGCGCAAAGGGTGGAAACACAACTTCTGAGGGCCCCTCTAAATAGATATGTGGTAAGTACCTTGGACTTGCATCTTCAATCGAGGTCAGGGTTTTACAATCCATTCAAAATGATCGAGGTAACCTTGTGTGTGATGTTGTAGGCACAACAGTTGTCAAACTACTCCGAGGAAGCTTCCAGGCAACTTTTCCGGACTAGGGACGACAAGAGCAACCCTCTTCGCAGCTTTGTCAAGGTACTTTTGACAACAACATTCGTTACTACAACTCAATTACCTTCAAAATTCACGCTCAATAATGCATGTTGTCATCTTAACCTGTAGAGAATGAAAAAGGGCTACAAGAAGTTGGCTCAGAAGCTGAGCTGTGCAGACACAACGTTGGAGGCACCGTACAACCCCACGTGGTCTAGGTGCCAGACGATGTCCACCGTAGCTGCTTCGACTAGCGACACGAGGGCTGCGTCCTCCTCTGTATGTACTCCACAGAACAGAGGGAAGGGTCCAGCGGACGAGGACGATGTGGACGAGGAACTTCAGTACGACACGACGAGTGGCGACGGTGACGACGACGACGACGTACACTAGTGGGAGTACACCAGTCATGAGGAGATGGGTCCCTCATAGCTACACGGTGCTCCTATTGGTACACAGAGGGTGGAGTACACACAGCAGGAGAACTACACACAGGCCGAGCAACAGGTGCCTATGCTTTGCTTTTTGTTTACTTCAACTGTTCGTAGCTAAACAATTAGAGTAGCTCATCAGGGTGCTTGCTTGCAGGGTACTACCACCACGCAGCAGTTCGAGCGTGTAGATAGGTGGCAGCGCGAGAGGCAGCAATAGGACCGCACAGACGTGGGCTGGAGAAGCAACGTGGTACCTACGAATCCGAGGAGGCGGCGGAAACCCTGAAACCCCTACACCCCTGGCGATTACTAGAAGAGTCATGTTTAGCAGGCGGCGGACACCTGTTATCTTAGTTATGTAGTGCTAGAACATTTAAATTATCTGCAGGTGTAGCAGCAGTACCTTGATCTTAAAACTAATGTACTTGGTTATTTCGATTGGACTAATGTAGTTGGTAACGCTCGTCTAATCCTTGGCGTAAACGCATTACTTCGTGCCATGGCTACCGTATAACTTGCTGCAATTGATTGAACATGGTTTGTCCACATTTATCACTCGTTGCAAACGCAAAAATTAGGCAGAGTTTCTGCGTTCCAGCAGATTCAGGGACACCCCGTCATGGCTGGGGGCGGGTTAAGGGTACCTCGCCATTTGCTATGGCGGGGTACCCCTTACCCGCCCCCAGCCATGGCGGGGTGTCCCTGAATCTGCTAGAACACAGAAACTGCACTGATAAACTACACCAGACAACAATTTTAGTGACTGGAGCAACACATTGACAACTACACATGGAACAAATGAAGACGTGAGAATGCAAATTATTACAATGACAAGTTTCAAAGTACAACACTCTCATCCCTAAGCCACTGACAAACACTACTACGTCAATCAAACTGCGTGCACCACTGCGTAAGCAACTCGTCCTCGGACTCCGAATCATCCACTACAACCTCCTTAACCATGCTCGCCTCCATTGCCTTGGCCTCAGAGGCCTGTCGCCGGTAGTAAGCCACCTTCGCCTCTTCCGCGGCCTGAGAGTACAACTCGGCCTCTTCCTCGGTCATGTCTGTTGGCCCCCGTGCGTCGAACAGCGGTGTCTTCTGGCTGTGGTATGCAGCCTGACCCTCCTCTAAGTCCCTGACAGGCCCAATGACAAACACATCACCATCCTCCTCGGGCATCGGTCCTAACTCCTCTGTAAGACGAAGTAGCTCGGCTATCCTTCCCATGTCATAGGCATCCTCGTCCTAAGGGTAGCTCAATTCGTCGGCTAGACGAATGAGCTCGCCTATCCTCCCGGTGTCGTCGTCTTCCTCTGGCTCGGCCTCCTCTTCAACCACAATCGGATGGCTTGCGGTGCCACCAACTCTAGCGTCCCGCTCTAGTGTCCTCTTCTCCGTGTACCTAGCACGAGCCACATCTGCTTGCCAGTTACCGGTGCATCCAATCTCTGCAAGTACAAAATGCAAACAATTAGCACGATGTTTGCAAGGACTTTATTGTCAGTGAAATAAAGAAGTTTGACTTTCAAAAACGCAATGACTCACTCGCACATAATGAGGCAATAGTATCGTTCAAGCCTTGCATCTCTGCTCTCTCAGCCTCCTCTGCAGCCTTCCTTGCATCCACTTCAGCCTTCCTTGCCTGGTACTCCTCTACCTCCTTTTTCCTCTTCTCGTACCACTTCTTCCACGCAATACTCTCTGGGTTACGAACACGCATCTCTTGGGCCTGTTGAAGCATTTTCTTCTTATGGTTCTTCACGAAATCGGTGACGTAGTTTGCAGGATATCCTCTCATCTTGCGAAGTGCTACTCTTGTCTTATACTCATCCTTGAACTTAAACACATCATCATATGATTCCTATTTGCATTTCTGAGTGCTCTGTTACAACAAATATATGAATACAAAGTTAGCGTACCAAAACAAATAAAATAAAACATTAGCACTAAGTGTCAACAGTCCTAACAAACCTTGTCATAATCGATCATGTGGCCACAGAAGTGGCCAATCCCAAGACCTGAAGGGACTAGGCCGTAGCTAGCTTCGACACCACATTTGCACATCACAGGAGGCGCAATAGACCTCCTCTTCTTCTTCCACTCTGGCACCTCCTCCTTCTTCTCCGGTTCCGGCCAATGGCTCTTTGGACCATAGACCCACTCCACGAAACGACACTTTGGAAAATCACGATCCTACAAAATCAAAACATTAAAACACACATATAGCACATGACATTTCAAGATTAACTCAAACCTTACTTCACGCCGTAGAGGACAAATGAACTCTTGTTCATTGCGTGGGTTTATCACGGCTTGCTCTCCGCAATGGCACTTCGGAGGATCCTCGAGCCGCCGTGCCGATGCTACGGCCTTCTCTTCCTCCATCATAGGAGGAGGGTTAGGAGGGGGCGGAACCTAGCGAGTAAACACCTCACGCTTGCAATGATCAATGCCGGGGTAGAAAAGGAGAATCCTTGGGTCAAACTTGTCCGGACCGTCGATCCATTGGAAGAAAAAGCACCGGAAGTAGGGCTACAAAAAGTTTCAATTATCTCATCGCGAATACAACATCACAAACCAATAAGAAAAACAGAGGGCACAATTACTTATGCTACAACTATAACATGTGTAGAAGCAACGTGCCGCAGTATCCGGATGTCTCGACTGGCCCACGTTCGTCGGATGACCACAGTCACAGTTAGGGAAAGGTTCCTCGGGAGGCACGGGCGCATCCTTGCAAGACACGTCGGGGTACATCTCTCTAGGACGACCCTTTTTCCTCCAAATCGACTCATGATACGAGTCCTCCATCTAAAAACACGAAATTATTTCAACACAAATCACATATCACTTATAATTCTTATAATTCAAAAATAATCCACAATATCAATACGATTAAAACTAATATAACTTTACTAACTACATTAACCAAACATACTATAACTAAGCAAACTAACATGACTCCAGCAGACTCAAGAGTTGGCCGGGACATTTTACCTTCCACATGACTCCAGCGTACTCCAAACATACTATAGAAACGAAAAGTAAATAAGAAATTTTACCTTCCTTATACGAGGGGTGGCCGGGACAAGGACCGACGATGGGCGGTAGCCGCCGGGGAGGGGCACTGGGGGGAGGGGCGCCGGAGAGGGGCGCTGGGGGGAGGGGAGCTCGGGTGCTGGGGCGGAGAGGGGCGCTGCGGGGTATGGAATGGAAGGAAAGACAGAAACAAGAAGGGCCTGACCGTTTAAATGGGCGGGGTTGTACCCCGCCATGATGGGTGGTGGGTTGGCCATACTCCGCCATGATACGTGGCGGGGTACTCCTTTCCACGTTTCTGAGCCACGTCAGCAGGCACCCCAGGCTGCAGGCCACGTGGCAGCTAGACCCCGCCGCCATGCATGGCAGGGTACAGTTCATTTGCCCCGCCATGTATGGTGGCGGGGCCAAACAGAAGTTTTGAAAATATTTTCAAATACAGGTCAGATCCAAGATATGTTTCAAATTTGGACTAAAAATAAAAAAAATCGCCAGTGCCAACCCACTTGGAATCATTCAAGAAAAGAGACCACCTTTTCCTACTGCCCAGACCCTATGCTGGCTCCAGATACACGAAATCTATCCGTGGGGCCACGGTGTGAGACCGACGGTGAAGTCGCCGGAGACCATTGCAGTCACCCACTGCTGCTTTGTCTGGTCTGCAGTCACACTTTCTGTCTCCTAATTTCTTTGATCCAAACTGTTGGTCAGGGTGGGTTTAGTTAGTGAAATTTTTTGGGAAAATATCACATCGAATGTTTCGTGTGATGTCGGAAGGGGTTTTCGGATACTAATAAAAAAAACTAATTACATAGCTTGCCTGGAAACCGCGAGACAAATTTATTAAGCCTAATTAATCCATCATTGCATTTGTTACTGTAGCACTTTAGTGTCAAATTACGGACTAATTAGGCTCAAAACGTTCATCTCATGATTTCCAATCAAACTATACAATTAGTTTTTTCGCCTACATTTAATACTCCATGCATATGCCGCAAGATTCGTTACTGTAGCTTTTCGTGAAAACTTTTTGGATCTAAACACAGCCTCACTAGCAGCCTGCCGCTGCAGCACCGCAGGTCCGCAATCCCATTCGCCGATGTTGCCGTAGCCAGTATTTCCCTGCTGTAGGCGTGCGTGTCACAAGTTTGACTCGATTTATAGAAAATACGTGCAATATTTGTATCTCCAAATAAATTTATTAAAAAACTAAATTTAAAGATCTTTCCAATAATACTAATTATATACTATAAATATTAATATTTTTTAATATATATTTAGTCAAAATTGTTTCTCAAGAAGTGTAAATGATAGATATTTAGGGATAGAGAGGGAGTAGTGCTAAAGATCCAGGTCACCCGTAGTAAGCGCGCGAGCACCAACATTCAGGGGCGGATCTACAGGGGGGGCTGCCGGGGCTGAAGCCCCCCCTACCCTGGCCGCGCCTTAGAGACCCCCTTAGCCCCCCCATGATTTTTTGCGCCATTGATAAGAGGAAGGAGGGGCTGGTTGGCTGGAACAGAGGTTGAAGACAGAGGTTGAAGAAGAGTTCGAGTTGTTGGGCCATCTTCTTGACTTCGTGGGCTGTCTTAGCAAATAGGCCCAATAGCAATAGGTAGGGCAATAGGAATAGAAGTGAAGTGCCTCTGTGGCCTGTGGCATTTTTTTTTCTTCGTGGAATCAGGACGGCGTCACTCGTCCTCGACTCCTCGTACCGGTACCGCGTCGGGCGTCCGCGTCGGCGACTCGGCTAGGGTTAGCGTGGAGAAGGCGGCGGAGGCGCAGAGCGAGGGGCCAGGGCAGGGCGGGACCGCGGGAGTGCGTCGCCGGCTCGCTGCACCGCGCAAAGCAACAGGAGGCGCCACGCCGAGGCGGCCTGCTGCAGGCAGGCCGCAGGCCTGCAGCACGCCGGGCAGGAGGCGGCGTCGCGGCGGCCGGCTGCAGCACGCTGGTGGTCGGGCAGGAGGCCGCGAGCCGGCGGCCGGAGGCCAGGCAGGCCGCAGGAGGTGGACAAGCGGCCAGCTGCACTGCTGCAGCACGCCTGCAGGTATACCGTATATACCTCTCTGACTCTTCTTTTTTCTGTAGATTTGCTTTTCAATTTCAAACTTTGCAATTGTTCAAAAATTGATTAAGATTTAATAAATTGCAGATTGTTCAAAATGTCCAAAAGAACATTGCACACATGTTAGTGCCTCAGAACAATTTAGTGGCATGATATATGTTCTCTTTTACCTCCAAAACTTTGAAGTTAAATACTTGAAATTAGTGTCACTATTTTTTTTTGTATATAGATTGCTTCAAATGATTCATGAAGAATGCGGCAGCGGAACATCGATCTTTTGTTGGTTAGTTATAAAAATTGTATTTTTTTACTTTTTATTAAGCGTTTTATGATGCACTTTCGATTAAGACTGCTATATCATAATTTTGTATGAGATATAATTGAATATTTGAGTTCAATTGGTCTACCTCTCTTTGGCCCAGCCCACCCTAAATATTTTTTCTGGATCCGCCACTGCCAACATTGTCATATACCGCAGTATATAACCATGAAATTTCTTGAGGCAGTAGCTACTGCAAGTCTGCAACAAACCTCATCTGTCATCATTAGGGGCGACTGGAATGGCAAAATTTTTGTGCCTTGCTGCCCTGATCTTCCCCATTATCCTTTGCCTCACAACATCCGCCGCCGGCACCGCGTCTGGCACACTCGACAGCGGCAGCAACATCACCGACGGTGCAACGCTGGTCTCGGCCGGCGGGTCCTTCACCCTTGGTTTCTTCTCCCCGACCGGGGTGCCAACCAAGAGATACCTCGGGATCTGGTTCACCGCGTCGCCGGAGGCCATCTGTTGGGTGGCCAACCGTGAAACGTTCCTCAGCAACACCTCGGGCGTACTGGTGGTCGGCAGCACCGGGAGCCTTCGCCTTCTCGATGGCTCTGGCCACACCGCGTGGTCTTCCAACACGACGAGTAGTTCCGCTCCAGCCGTGGTGCAGTTGCTTGACTCCGGCAACCTTGTCGTGCGCGACCAGAGCAGCGGTGACGTGCTCTGGCAGTCGTTCGATCACCCATCGAACACCTTGCTCGCCGGCATGAGAATCGGCAAGGACCCGCAGACTGGCGTGGAGTGGTCCCTCACGTCGTGGCGTGCATCGAACGACCCGACGACCGGGGAGTGCAGGCATGTGATGGACACCAGGGGGCTCCCGCACATCGTCTCGTGGCAAGGAAACACCAAGAAGTACCGAACGGGCCCCTGGTTCAGCGGCATCCCGGAGATGGCGAGGGTGTCGAACTCAGATCCGCACTCCAACCAGGTCGTCATCCGCCCCAACGAGATCGCATACATCTTCAACGCCAGGACCGACGCGCCCTTCTCCCGCTTCGTGCTGAACGAGGTCGGCGTGCTGCAGCAGCTGGCGTGGGACCCGACCAGCATGGTGTGGAACGTCTTGGTGCAGGCGCCCAAGGACATCTGCGACGACTACGCCATGTGCGGCGTGTTCGGCCTGTGCAACATGGACACCACAGCCACGCTGTTCTGCAGCTGCGTCGTGGGGTTCAGCCCCGTGAACCCCTCGCAGTGGTCCTTGGGGCAATACGGAGGCGGATGCCGGAGGAACGTGCCGCTGGAATGCCACGGCAACGGGACGACGACGGACGGGTTTATGGTGGCGCGGGCAGTGAAGCTCCCTGACACGGACAACGCGACGGTCGACATGTGCGCGACGCTTGAGCAGTGCAGGGCGAGGTGCCTCGCCAACTGCTCCTGCGTGGCCTACGCCGCCGCCGACATCCGAGGAGGGGGTGATGGCAGTGGCTGCGTCTTGTGGACGAACTACATTGTTGACTTCCGGCACGTAGACAAGGGGCAGGATAGTCTCTACCTGAGGTTGGCCAAATCTGAATTAGATATAGGTAAGCACCAATTTCGTTTGTATTAAAGAGAAATCCTATATTTTTCTAGGTAAATATAGTCTTGCATAAGAAGAATCGTCCAACATTCTGAAAGTTTCTGGCTCCGCCACTTCCTATCAGAAGTAAACCTGTTTCATCATCTGTTCTTCAACAAATTTCTGCAGCCCAACGGAAGAGGAGGGGTGTGGCAAAGATCGTGCTTCCAGTCACAGCATCTCTGCTAGTAGCCACGGCTGCAGGCATGTACCTTGTTTGGATATGCAAGGTTAGAGGTAAACACACTTTACTACTCAGGATAATCCAGATTGCATATATATATTAGAGAATCTCCCTGAGATTAATTGGCTAGTGCAGTGGAGGTCTCTCTCTCTCCTAGTCAACTTTTTTTATTAGAGATTTAGAGTGCATATGTTAACAGACTACGCTAATACTACTTTCTTGCAAGGCCCATGTCGAAACAATGGTAGCGGGAAGAAAGTAATGCTAGGCACGGAGAACATGTCAAATGAACTTGGCAATGAAGATCTCGAGCTTCCATTTCTTAGCTTTAGAGATATTGTCTCTGCAACAAACAACTTTTCTGAGGGTAACATGCTTGGACGAGGAGGCTTCGGGAAGGTTTATAAGGTAACTATACAATGAAATTCCTACACAACACAAGTGTCGTACGAAACTTTCGACATTTCCTGAATGGTGAAATCATGCAGGGTATGCTGCCCAATAACAGAGAAGTTGCAACCAAAAGACTTGATAAGGGTTCTAGACAAGGGGCAGAGGAATTCAGAAATGAAGTTGTTCTAATTGCCAAACTGCAACACAGAAACCTTGTCAGACTTCTTGGTTGCTGCATTCATGGAGATGAGAGGCTGCTGATTTATGAGTATTTACCAAACAAAAGCTTGGATTGCTTCATTTTTGGTAGGTTTAATCTCATATTTAGGTTGGAGAAATAAAAAGACATTTGCCATAGTTAATTACCACGTAAAATTGTATGCTTACTTATATAGTACTACTGTACATATAGATCCTGCAAGTAGAAGAGCCCTTGATTGGCCAACAAGATTCAAGATAATCAAGGGAATATCTAGAGGACTTCTTTATCTCCAACAGGATTCAAGGTTGACTATAATTCATAGAGATATCAAAACAAGCAACATCCTCTTGGACGCAGATATGAGCCCAAAGATATCGGATTTTGGTATGGCAAGAATCTTTGGTGGAAACCAACAAGAAGCAAATACAAATCGAGTTGTTGGGACATAGTGAGTAATCCTTGGATCATATTCTTGATATAATTTTTTTTATTTTTCCATTTTTTAATTTGTTTATACTCAGTGCTAACTTTTTATGTAGTGGTTACATGTCTCCTGAATATGCAATGGATGGCGTCTTTTCAGTCAAGTCAGATACATATAGCTTTGGTGTCATACTCTTGGAGATTATAAGTGGTTTAAAGATCACTTTGACTCAGTTCACCAGCTTCCCTAGCTTATTAGCTTATGTGGGTATTGTGCTATTCTTGGAATTTTCACAGCTCGATAAAAACGTGCTGACATCTTCTGTAAAAAAAATGCTGATATCCTATCGGTTGAATTGGTTCAGGCATGGAGCTTATGGAAAGATGGTAAGGCAATTGATCTCGTGGACTCATCAATTGTTGGGACTTGTTCACCAGTTGAAGCTTTGCGGTGTATCCACGTAGGACTCTTGTGTGTGCAAGACAATCCAAATAGTAGGCCACTTATGTCATCGGTTGTGTTCATGTTGGAGAATGAAACCACGTTACATTCAGTCCCAAAGCAGCCCATGTACTTCTCCCAATGGTATTTAGAAGCCCAAGGAACAGGAGAAAATACAAATAGCTCCAAGAATGATATTAGTTTCTCAATGTTGGAGGGACGGTAAGTGGTTAGTAGGTTACATTTGCTTATACATTGGGACAAGAGTTGGAGGACAACTCTAATAGTAGGTTACATTTTTAGAACAGTCATTACATGGTTTTTAGGATTTAGGACACCTCCTTATTGCACGGAAGTGGAACTGTATACTTATTATGTAAACAAAGCTAGGGCCAGCTTCTTCGCTGGCATAATGGTAAAGGACACGTCTTGTGCAGTTGTGCCAATTTCCATTTACAAAGAAGTTTTGGTGCTGATTTCTTTCTCGTGTGAGTTCATGGGGTCATGGATTTGTCTCTTTGGTTTCTTTTTGGTGCTATTTGTTATTATTAGCTGGTATATTATTATCTAAACTATTATTATAACTATTAGTCATTATCTGTATTATATTATAATAAGTTTTTACGATGTACTTCGAGAAACTATGGTTTTAAAGGCTCTAGAGATGGACCGCACTGACTATCCAGAGATGGTTTGGGCCCTCTTGACTTATATATAGGTTTAATTTTCTGACGACAATCCACAAAATCAAGTTGGCGGGCTAGTCCATTCGCATCGTATTCTTGACTCTGAGGCCCAACCATTTGGTGGTCGCCGCGTGGGCCGCTCGGGCATTCGGCGCCTCTGTTCGGACTCCAGAGTCTGTGGCCGCCAACGTGGCCCCGTACGTTGAAGCCGCGGGGTCCGTAGGCGGCCGGCGAAGCGGCGGAGGCAAAGACTGCAAGCCAAGGCGGAGCCATGCGCTGCCACCAGATCGGCAAGGGATCCGTCAGAGCGAAGAGGCGCCCATTCTTCCGTTGCTGGTACGGCCTGACGGACCCTGCCTGCCGCTGATCTATCCGCGAGACTCTGGTCGCTGTCATGAGGCGAGGTACTGCTACTCTTGCTTGCAGTATATCCTGTGAAATTCAGGTGGTTGGTCTCCACGTTAGTAGATTGTGTAGGGTTCACCAGCGCTGAAAACAACTCTGCACCTGCTACAGTTTTACGCCTCAACTTACGGGAGTTTGGGTGTTTATTTCTTTTGGTCTACAGTGAAATCTGCGATAACGAAAACAAAACAAGGTGTTCCTCGTTACAACTTTGGTAATACTAGTATATGCAAGTTTACTTGTCTTGTTGCTTAGAGCAACCTTATGTTAGGGTACAGAATACTACTTGCTAGTACTACTTTTAAGAATCAACTATACTCTGCACTGAAGCAATCGGATAATTTTCCTCTTTTAATCATGCGATCAACTGAAGGGGAGGGTAACCTCATTGGGAACTGGAATGCATCGGAATGGAATACAATCTGTATAATACTATAATTCAGCTCCTACTGTATCATTCCCAAATTAATCCATCTGGTCAAATCGGATCCACATAATAAGCTCACAAAAAGTACAACGGTCAGTGTTACGAAATCACCGGCCAGTGAATTTTGTAGATTGCGTGTCTAGCTTCGGATGGTGTGCAAAGAGGACACGGGGATATATACTGGTTCGGACAGAACGTCCCTACGTCCAGTGACGAGCCGTTCGTGTTACTTGCACTTGAGTTTGCAGTAGAGGTTACAAACAGTCGAGAGAGGGACGAGCTCCCGAGTCTCTATGGGTCGAGGACGTGTGGTGTTCTCGTGGACTCGTAGGATCGTAATATCTTTTCTCTCGTCCTGACCCTGCTTCCCCTTTTATAGTTCACGGGAAAGGGCAGGCTACAGCTGATAGAACAGAGTAGAGAAAGAGAAAAGAGAACAAAGGAGGATTCGGATGAACAAGAGCTCCGGGGTCGTCGTCCTCCTTCCCTCCCTCGATGTGGGTCCCATTGTCCCTGTGGATCGTGGTGACGGGGACGAGCGCCATGCGTTGTCCTGTTTGCTGCTGGTGCCACCCACGGACGTCATGCGTCAACCATGGCATCCCACTCCATCTAGCAGACGGAGTGGTCAATAGTCAAGGTCAATAGTTGACCCTGGCGGGCGTCGTACAGGAGTTGGCGGCACATTGACGCCCTGCGCAACGTCATGTGGCATCGTGGGGTGATTTGATTTTTCGGGGATGGCCCGTCCGTCACAGTTTTTGGCCCATCCCTATTCGTGCGCCTCCCATTCGTGGTGGTTAGGACCGACGTGGTCCCCTACGCGGGGCTCCCACTACGCCCAAGACCGAGTACTAGTAGTCAGGCGAGGCAGCAACTCTCCCCTAGGTGTCGGGCGAAGCGGAGTCTCCCCTCCTAGGGTCGAGCGAGCCGTGGCCTTTATCTTCCGCATTTGTTAGATTATATCGTCCCCTTCCGGGGTCGGACAGGGCGGGTGCTACCTTGCGGGGGTCGGGCGAGGCGAGGCTCCCCTCGTGGTCAGATGGGACAGGGTCCCACACCGAAGGGTTGGCTAAGTCCGCAATCACGTTCCTGATTTATAGAAAGGCTAGTTTTTAGCGCTACCTTCGGGTATCATGATCATTGATACCCGACAATAGCCCCTGAGACCCTGGAGGAGCCAAACGCTCCTTTAGGGGCTTCTTCGGGTAGTCAAGATCTGCTTTTCTTTTTGACCTGGACTATTCGGCGGGTGCGCACGAGTGCACCCGCCGGGTGTAGCTCTCGAGCCTTTGGAGGAGTGGGGTACTTCTCAAAAGGCTTTCTTTGTTGTTAATCTATGATCGCGCCTTATGGGTCCCCTTGCGAGTCCAGCCCCTGAGCCCTGTGCGCTGCGGGAGGCCGACCGACTCTAGGCCCCTGACGGCGGGGGCATACAGTTCCCGGGTTTGTTCAGTCAGTCCCGGGGGCTATTTGCCTTTCTTCAAGGGAATCCCTTGGACAGGTAGCCATCAGTATTCGATCACTGGCCGGGATGTCCATGATGCCCAAATGCCTGGGTATTGGTCGTAAGTGGGCCCATCCTTCGTTACCCCTTACTCAAGGTTGTCCCGGAGCGGTTGTCGAAACCGCTGTGGGCTAAACTGCACACCTGGGCCTTAACAGGCTGCAGGAGCGTTTTTGGCTCTGTACCCCCTTCGTTATTGCTACGTCGGGAGTTGCACCCAGTCCCGAGATGGGGTAGAAGATGAGGCGCCGCTTTGCAAACTGCCCAATTCGGGCGTGTGGGGAAAACCGAAGGGGCTCGCTGTGCCACATCCGCTGCGACGGTTGGTGTCGATGCCGGTTGGGCTCCTCGTAAGCCTTTTATAAATTGCGGCCTTCACAATGTGTCATTGTTCATTGCCACTCCAACCCCAACCGGTCGATTCCCGGCGCTTGCCTCCCCTCTTCGTTGCTTCATCCATGGATTGTGGAAGCGCCCTGCCGGTGACGCGCCTGAGGAGAGGAGGCCCCTCCGACGCCGTTTGCTTGAACAGGGATGAGGGAGGCATCTCCCCATTGCCTCCATTGCTGTTGTTAATTTCCTTTTGACTTTTAATTTTGCTCAGGGCTGTGTCGCACACTGGCTACGGGCGGCGCTTGGGGCCTAGTGCGCCTTCCGCAACGTCCCCGGGACCGTTGTCCGGGTCGTCGAACGCAGGCCCGGTCCCGGAGTCGGAGCGACTCCGGGAATGCCTTGAGGCCGCCTAGGCCGCAATCCGGGCCGCTGAGGAGGAGGCAGAAACCGTCCGCACCCAGTTGGCGGATGCTGACGGCCGGGTGGCCGGTAAGTTTTTCGGCGATCGCCGTTTTCCTCCTTCTCGGCTCGTCCTTTCTCTGATTCTTGTGCGCTTTTATCAAAATTGGAGACGGAGCTGCAGATACTCCGTTAGGCCGCGGACACTACTGCCGGTTATGTGCGCGCCCATGGCGGACGTCGCAGGGAACGCCTCCTCGACATCCCCGAGCGCGTCAGGGACGTGGTGGAGCATGGTGTCCACCGCGGAGTGGCCGTCGCCCTGGCGGCGGCCCAGGGCCAGTCGGGCCATGAGCTGCGCCACCTGGTCGGTTTCCAGAGGGCGAGGGGGCGGCCAACCATGAGGGGCTCGTCGAGGACTTCGATGAGGCCACAGACGCTGTCACAGCTGAGGTGCCCGTCGAGGAGGTCATCCGCGAGGCCCTTTAGTTTGTACTTAGGGCCTTTTTTCTAATGAACAAAGACTATCTGTTTTCGTCTCCCGTTATTCATGAGATTTTGTCTAACTTGCATGTTCAAACGCTGTTTGCCGTAGTTGGACGCTTAATTCCCAAATCAGTGGGGTCTTAGTTGGTATTGACTGTCTTCTGCGGTCTTAGCAGTTCCGACCCTTATTTAGGATATAAGTTCCTGTGACTTTGCGCTAGATATTTCGTGAGGGCGATCCCCGTGCCCCTGCGCGCAGTGAGGGATGGATCAAGGGGTTGGGACGCCCATGGTGCTCTCGCGCCCAGGTGTTTGCTTCACAGTTTGTTTGCGACCTCACACATGGTCTCTTTGCGGGTCCGAGCCCCCGAGCCCCTGCACGTAGCGGGGGTCCGGTCGAGGGGTCATGCCGTCTTGTGATTATCATCCTCAAGCATTTTTTTGACAAAATGGAGGGGCTAAGCCGTGCCACGATTTTCCTCGCTGGTTGAATCATGGTGCTCGGTGAGCTATTAACGGGTTAGTCCGAGTGGGGCCCCAATTCCCGTTCATGAGGATCCGGCTTGGGTCGGTTGGTGACCGAATCTAGGTCCATGAGGGCCAGTCCATATAGTTCCCAGGTCCGTTTGACCGGTCCCGGGGGCTCGCTGCCTTTTTCGAGGAAAAACCATGGTCGGCTACAGTCAAGACTCGAACGTGGACGGAGATGCCCGCGGTGCTCAGGCGCCCGGGTACTGGCCGGCCCATCCTCTGCCACCCCTTACTCCAGTGGTGCCCCAGAGCGGTTGTTGAACCCGTTGCTGGGCCAACCTACGAACTCCTGGGCCTTATTGGGCCACAAGAGCGTTTTCAGCCCTGTATCCCTACTTACCTGTGATGGTTCCCGACCTGGTGGCCGTTGATCCAACGTTCGGTGCGTCCTACGAGGGAGCAGCCGGTCAGTGGCACGCGTGTAGCTAGGCAGAACGATGCGATGGTTTTGACAGGACGGGGCGGCAGCGAATCTAGGCGGGCGGTTTGCCTTCCACTCCCCCTCTTAAATACAGGGGTTTCCCTTGTTGTTTTTCCATGCACGCTCCACAATCTTGCCCTCTCCGCCATCTGCACACTCGTGTTTCTTACGCTCCCCCTCTTACTGCCACCACCGCCGCCTTCATTAGGGTTTGTTGCGCCCCTCCTTTCACCGCAGCTTAGTCCTTGCGCCATCATCCCTATTCCCTAATGGAGTCATGGTCTCGCTCCGATGTTTGCCATTCGCGCATGGAGGGCCTTGTCAAGAAGGGTCTCCTCCATGCGAGGGTGACGGGGGACGAGTGGCTTGTACCTAGCAACGATGACGGGCCGGTGGTGCCTGATGGCTATGTCATCTCGTTTGTGCACTTCCACGAACGCGAGCTGGCGTCTCCCCCCACAAGTTCCTCCGCGGGCTTCTTCACCACTACGGGATCGAGCTACAACATTTAAATCCCAATGGGATTCAGCACATCTCGGCCTTCATCGTGCTCTGTGAGGGGTACTTGGGGATCGAGCCCCACTTCGAGCTCTAGAAGTACTTCTTCGCCGTCGAGCTGCAAAGGAAAAAGGTAGAGAAGAAGAAGAAGAAGCCGGTTGACCTGGCAGTGCCAATGGGGTGCGCTAGCATCCGTCTCCGGAGCTCCTGGGCGTCAGAGTACATGTCAATCCCGTCGAGGAAGTCCAACAAGGGGTAGCACAAGTTCGGGTTCTATTTGAAGAACGATGACGCCTCCCCCTATGGATCTTCCCTGGCCGCCCAATCGAGGGTGCGCCGGAAACATGGAGGTACGGGCCTGTTGCCAAGGAGCAGAGAAAACTAGGTGACCTCCTCCGGGCCATCAAGACCCTAAAGGGCGTAGGCCTCTGGGGGGCTGGTGTCATCGGGGCTTACCACGTCAGGAGGCTGGCACCGCTGATGTCGCGCAAGCTCCGGATGTGGGAGATGACGCCTGACTCGGCGCCAGAGGGGACAGTGATGATCTTCGAGGAGGCGATCACCCCCGGCGAGGTGGAGGACCGCCTCAAGGATATGCTGGACCGCCTGATGAGTCCAACAGCGGACCTTGTCATAGTGTATCTGGTCCCGGGTCATCCCTGATGCATCCGGATGCGGGATTCATTGAGCTGGTAAGCTGCGTCGTCGTCTCCTTTCCCACTGACCCTATTCTAGATCTAACTATGGTGGTTCGCAACCCGATCTTCACGTCTGAGACTCTGATCCGCCGCTGCCGGAGGACGCTGAGAGGAGAGTGTGCGTGTGTCTTGGCCTGACTGGCATGTACCTCTTGCATGAGTTGGTCAGGAACCGAGGGGGATAAGTAGGAGTAAGCTGGAGTTTGTAATCAACTTTGAACCTAAACTTGGTCTACTACTATCATCAATGTGGCCCTCTACCGGGAAGCTACTTTCTTCTTCGTCCTCTACTCCTCTCTCTACCTTCCTCTCAGGTTGCCATCGTGCGATCCTGATATTGTTATCAAAGTCGTTGCTCCTTGGCACCGATGAGTTCCGGAGGCTACGCTGGCTATCCACCACCACTACATAAAGGCTACAGCGGGCAAGGGGAGCCATGGATCACAATGTGCACAACATGTTCGATGAATTGTTCAAGAGGTTTGACAACTTCGACAAGCGGTGGGCGAAATGGGAGAAACGCTTCACTAACGAGAAGTCCGGCCGCAAGGAGAAGGATAACGCCATGGAGGAATGGATCTCGTCGTTGGAGTTGTACTGCACCTCGTAGTACAACGCCGCCGTCGTCGCTGACAACTAGGGGTCCCTCTTCTATGAACGCGTCCATGATCTCGAGCAGCGCGTCGACGATCTCGAGCTCATCCGCGTCAATGAGATCCACGATAAGTGAGATGATCGGGTCGAGGCATTGAAGGAGGTGACTCGGGCAATCACAGCGTCATGGAGGCCTAGAGTCGGGGGCACCCTTGATGACGTTCGGTTGGAGGTGCAGAAGATGTCCAAACTCTGGGATCGCGATGTTGTCGATACTTCTTCTTTCGGTCTAGGCTTGTTCATCTCCACGGAGTTGGACGCTGCCCGCCCACCTGCCGGAACCACGGGCGTCGAACTGACTACACGGGAGATGGGCTATGGTTCGGTCACAACCATATATAGCTCCAACCCCAGCCAATGGTAGGTTCTCGTTCCCCAACCCCGATCCCCTTCCCTATTTGTCCGTTCTGAAGGCCAACACTACACCCCCACCACAACCACCCAATTTTCCCAGTTATCCACCACATCCACCCAATTTTCCCCATCGCCAACCCCATTTGCCCAATTTCTCCGATCCCCATTCCACAAAATTCGATTCCCCTCTCAGCCAATTACCCAGAATGAAATTATATGTAGCAAGGAACCGTACCAAAAAGAGAGCCATATAATCATGCATGTTGGCACGCGATGCAATAATAATAATAATCTTAAACACACACACTACGCACATACCAGCTTGAACATCATCACCATGGCCACCATGGCAACCTGCATGAGCTGCTGCTTGAGGACGTTGCTGATGACTTGTCGCTTCGACACATGGTTCTTGCTATCTTCATGAGTGCTTGGGTGCAGCCTGTATTTGTCCATATACGTGGACTGGCCAAGCGTTGCATGCAGGCCACAATACGCCCAATACACCACGATGGGCACAAGGACGGTCAAACCTTCGTCAGAGAGTAGTAGCTCCATTTGTGTTAGTTTATTTGCTTGTTGTTTGATCGATGATCGATGTATGTACATGTGCTATGCAGGTACTGATGCGTGTCGATCTTACTACCGGATCTTCTCTATATATGCTCTAGCTCTCTTGACTTTTATATGTACTACGTAAATGCCCGTGTTGTACTCTCTGCCCTTGAGATTTTTCGTCAACATATTTCTTGACTTCGCAACATTCTAGGCTTCTATATTTTCAAGCATGCTATACTAGGTACTCACTGTGGGCAGACAAAAGCCTAAGTGCAAATTTCAAATTCATGGGTGTTGTACTCTCCACTTAAGATTTTCCTTCAACATATTTCTTGACTTCGCAACATTCTAGGCTTCTATCTTGTCAAGCATGCTACACTAGGTACTCATTGTGGGCAGACAAAGGCCTAAGTGCAACTTTCAAATTCACGGGTGTTGTACTCTCCACTTAAGATTTTCCTTCAACATATTTCTTGACTTTGCAACATTCTTGGCTTCTATCTTGTCAACCATGCTATAGTAAGTACTCACTGGGGGTAGACAAAGGCCTAAGTGCAGCTTCCAAATTCTTTTATTTTCTCATCGTGATAGTTGTGTGAGAAATGAAAAATAAACATTATGCTACAATTAGAGGCCATGGATTCTATATTTCCTACATACAATGAATTGGAAATTTTCAATGCTTACTTTTGGTTCTCACTAGCTGTTTGGACAGAAAAAATATCATATTTCTCTGCCACAAAGAAAATAAATACGCGGGCGTGCCAATGTATTAAAGTACACAAAATAAACGAAGAGAAGGGAACACTGAATTTATTCATATTTATAGAAAATACAAACAGAGGTTCCCTTATACAAATGCGCACTCCATAGCCTGCTGGCAGCGATCTAACTTAGGCGACGTAGTCTTCATGGTTCCTGGGGCCTCAGAAGGCTCCAAGTTAATTACCCCTGTGAGTCTCACAGAGCACCTCCGATTAAGCCACGTTGGTCGTCGTCTTCAATCTTCGCTTCACATCTCCATGCTTGTGTGTTGGTGTAGATGTGGGTGGCATCGGCATGTCCATGGCCTCGTCGGTCCATGAGCCGGTGTAACGTGACTGGAATATGAATTATGCCGCCTGCGTCGTTCGCCTCGTCGGTGTCGAACGGCACATAGTGTTGTGGTAGAAGCACTTGCATGGTTGGTGTAGCTTAGACTGCTTCGGACTTCCTTGGCAACGTTGTCGTGGTACTTTGTGAAATTTGATCGCGTAGTGTTGTTGAAGCTGTAGTAGCTTAATGAAGACTTGCGTCGTGGTGCACTCGTGTTGTCGTGGTCGATGGAGTCGCTGCCGCACCATCCGTCTCGCTGTTGTCGTGGGTAGCGTGGTAGTGGTAGTAGCAGGTGGAGCCGCGCGCCTCACCTCCTCTCAACTGCATGTTGGATAGAACACAGATCTAGAGAGGCTAATTAAATCTTCTGCTGCCGCTGACTAACTGATCACGGCTGGCACGATTCATCTTAGATGGAGTGCCTCCGAGTATCACGTCTTCAGCGATGTCTCTCCTCGGTGTGGAGACTCCTGTTCGTCTCAAAGTGTAGCAACGCGTGTGCTACTCCACCAACGCAGCAGCCTCCGCATACTGCTTCTCCACCAGGAAGCGGCTCACCCGGCTAGGAGTTGTTCATCGTGAACGAGATGCAGAGCCGGTGCTGGCGAAGTGGGCGCCAAGTTGACTTAGCGGCCTGGACGTCTCCATCACTCTGGGTATTGTGTGCAGCCGCCGGCGATGAAAGCTCCTGATGGAGGTGTGGCCGGCGCTGTGCCGATGAATGGCGCCCTGGTGGCGGCCGTGATCTCATCTGGATGGCATTGGCTGCCGGCGTCTCCCTGTTCCATGGCGTCGGCGTAGATGGGGCTGGGTCCTCTCGTGGCAGCAGAGTTGGCCCCCTGACCCTCCGTGTTGGTGCAACAACAGAAGTGCAGCCTCCGGCCAGCGGTGCGAACATGCCTTCGTGATCATCTAGGCGCTGATCCAATCAGCCGAGCGTCGTTCGCCGCGCCGTAGCGGCGATCAGCTTCCTCTGGCCGGCGGCGCATACCAGGGTACGTCTGCCTTCCGCCAGATCATGGCACCTGGCGGCGGCTGTGGCTTCCTGGATGCCGTCGTTGCGTGGCGCCTGTTAAGGCTGCCTCCGGCCGATCATCTGGATGGATGGCGCTGTACGTCGGGGCCGTCTTGAGGCGGTCTCCCTGGTCATCATCTCCGGCGGCCGGACCTGGACTTCGTTCCCGTCGATCCGCTCCGAGCCTCTGGCAGGGCGTCATTAGCCTCGTAATGAGGGTCAAGGGCGTCATTAGCCTCCTAAGAGGGTCAAGGGGCTGGTTTATATAGGCTGTCGCTATCCGGGCCTAGGCCTTTTGCTTGCCAAAACAAAATAAGACCACGTGATTTATTCATCTGAAATAATTATCTTCACGTGGTAATCCTCTAGAAGCTTTTCTGGATGAGCTCGTGGTTGTATCTTGTTTCCTGACGCATGGGCCTGGAATGATGAAGGGATAAAGCCTCCCCGTTGATAAGTCATTAACCTGCCCGCCGCGCGTATATCTGCCAAGGTTCAGGACCTCGTCGGGCTGGCTGTCTCGCAGGCTCAATTGACGTAAGCCGGTCCAGCTCTTATACAAGCGCACGTACGTGGCTACGTCTGTTAGCTTCTTTTGTTTGCCACGCTTACGTGCATGCATGGGGCTGTATCATCATACTCGTATAACTTGCTAGCTTCTTCGTTCTTGCATGGCTCACCATTAGAATTGCAAACGGCGCGGGCTGCGCCGTCAGCCCGCTGGGTGACCTGCGCCGCTAACCCACATAATCCCGGCAGCCATGCCCGCGTTCCAGAAGCGGGCTTAAGCGGCTAGCCCGCAAAAGCCAGCGGCGCCGCACAACCCGCGTGCCGGGTCCCATGGTGGAGGCGGGCACCTGCTCGATGCCCTGCAGCAGCAGGATCGCCGCTGCCAGCGCCTCGTCGAGCATCAGCCTGGCAGCCGCAGCCTCTCCCGTATATAGTATATATACATAGTATACGAAAGAACAAAATATTATTGCAACCAGTTGCACGTACGTAGACTACGTACATCCATACCTCTTGATTATTAATGCGACGCAAATTAATAATATTTCATTCTTTATATAAGAGATAAGATGGGTTCTCTCCCCGAGCTGTGGCTGTGGCTCACGCGTCACGTGCAGCAAGCAAGCTAACGGCTCGTGCGGGCCGCCGCATGAGCCCGCAAAGCCAAGCGGCGGGATGTGGGCTGCTGCATATGCCCGCGTGCATATTTGCGGCGCTTGCGGATGGGAGGCGGGCCGCCCACCGCCGCGCCGTTTGCATCTATACTCACCATGAGATTGCCCATGAGGCGCCGCGCTTCTTATGCAACTTGGAGGGAATATATAGACGTCTTGAATCAAGACCTGCTCAGTGATCCTCCGTATGCGCGCGAACATGAGTGAATACACATATATGTGTTCGCACTCCTAGATTCGTGGACGCCATGCACATGCTGGCTGTCAGCTAGGCTAACTGAATTTCATCAACTTTGACATTATATTTACTGGCTCAGTCTCTTGAAGACTAAAATTCACGTGCGTGCGTATGTACGTGCGATTATATAGAGTGCGTGTATGTGCATGTTTATGGACGATCTCTACGACCTAATTCGCATAAAGGCCAAAAAAAATACGAGGATGACAGTATAATCCTGAACCAGCATTGTGCGAGAGCTAGTGTACTACTCTAGTCTCTTTGCTCGTTCTGTCAGTCCGTCCATCGTTTTCAGGTGGAGGTGTGGGTGAACTTTTGCTCTTTTTTCTAGCCTAGTACTAAACGGATGAGCACAGGAATGTGAGTGCACTTTCTTGCCTAACATTCTCCTCATACATGTCCTGTGCAGCTGTGCTCATGTGCCTATATGCAAGGAAGGAGACATTAACTTGTGGCCTTCGTTCTCTTATTGCCACACTTTTCTTGCCTCCATCCGTATTTGTGCTGTACTTTTTTGCACTTTTTTTAAGTATGTGGGCCAAATTTGATAACTTCTCTTGAGAAAATTGAAGTTGTACTGTGATGTGGACGGAATGATGAATTAGCTCGAAAGGAAGCTACTTGCATTGTTCGTCAACTTTGAGTGCGTACGCTGTGCCTAATCAGCTCTGTTGACAAGATACATATATGTGGACACCTAAAACAAAACAAAATAAACGTGTCAACAAGGACCACGTAGTACATACGAATCACACAGCTGGTGGTCAGTTCAACAGTGAAGTGAAGAGATAACAACAATGCACAGTTTCCATTGCATGCTGATGTGGATCCAAGAAAGTCCTGCAACGTGTGTCATGCCATGCGTAGTAGGAGGAAATAAAGCTGAACTGTAATTTAAAATGGAGTATATATGTAAGGCGCCGTTTGGATCTTTTATTGGAGGAATTGAAATCTACTTAATAATAAATTAGGATATTTGACTTGGAATTTGACATTCTACCACTCTCTAAAGTTTACATATAAGCCTATCTTAAATTCATAGGGTGAGAGATAGAATTTGATTTTATAGATCACTATTCTATATTTCTACTTTATAACTTATGATACGCTCTTCAACTCACTCCACTATGGTAGAAATGCAATACGTAAGTATCTCTATCGTATACTCAACAATAATATACAAATATACTCTATATACAATTATATTAGCTTAATTAATGTGTCTAAATTATGATTATTAAAATAAAATCAATTGCAAGGATCCAAACGGGCCCTTAACAGATTTTTGCCGATTCCATGGCTGTGGAAGATGTGGGCTGGTACATGTTACATCATGGAGAACTAGGACAGACAGAAGGTTGTCACATACATGCATGTGGCAGGCAAGATGACTAAACATGCTGAATGGAATTCGTGCGTGAAACGATTATTATTTGTTAGATGAATCCATTTGTCAAAGAAATTAAATATACGACGAAGATGCATGACTTTGAGTAACGCTAAACCGTCGTTTTCAGGCGCTGCACTTTTGCACTTTTCCAGCCGAAATGGGAGAACTTTTCCAGGAATTTTTGTTCACTTTTGCTGCACTAATAGTTCTAGATCTAGTTCTAGATCCAAACTTGATTGTCATTCAAAATTTAACGAGTAGACCATTAAAATCAAGGCATGCGTGCTAAATAATTGGAGAATTTTGTTTCCTTACTAAATTTTTACCCAAGAAACTCCAAAGATTTGATCTAATTTCATTTCTAACTGTCAAAACCATAAAAGGAGAGAGAGAGAAACAAAAAAACGTAATTAGTCAAGTATTGTAGTACTATAATCTTTAAAAGGATGTTTGAAATGTCATTAACTTACCTTCTAGAGTCACTTTCTTCAAGGAAATGAAGAGCAAATTAAAATCTCCTCCCTAAATGTGAAATTTTAGAGTTGCACTTGGAGCTTCCCCCTCGGGCTACAATTTATCCTGAGGAGGAAGGAGTATTTTATATTCCGATTGCCATTTACAGTAGTTGATGGTGGGAATAACAACCACCTTACAAATATATTTTTTTCTGAATTCCATAGACAGGTCTACTTTCCAGCCACCTCTTGAAATGGTCATTTTCAAAGGTGGCTTGGATTTTCAGATGCCATTAAAAAATGAGGCCATTTTTGACGGTTGACGATCTCAGACACGCCTCTGAAAATATATTTTCAGAGATGGTATAGTTCATGTTTATGAGCCCCTTGTGGGTCTTTATAAAGGCGTCGTCTTTTTTTTGTTGATAGAGGCGCCTCTAGAAAAAACAGTGGTACTTAGAAATCATTTAGGATCCGATATGATGACTATGCATCCCCCATGCAAATCGTGCAGGCTCCCGACGAAGGAGCTGTGCCATCGTTTGTGTGGAGGAGCTCCGATCCGGTCCACCCTCGCTACATAGTGGATTTGCATGATTGAGAGAAGCGTTGGGCGAAGCAGTAGGACAACTAATGTGCGGGCGATGGGAGGATAGAGAAAAGAAAAAATAAAATTGCCACCAGCGCAGAAGAGTCCTACCTATCAGAAAGAGAGAGTAGAGGCTCAAAATTCAGAGTTTGTTGCTGGAGTTGGACCAGTTATTTGAGGGCTAAAATAATAAAGGAATCTCTAAATCCTATTCGTCGTTCCTAATTTAAGCGCTACTGTTAGAGTTGCTCTTATTAGTTTTTGAGCTTTGTTACTGCGCTTGGAGGAACCACCAGTTCCTCCCTTAATTGTAACTAGCAAATATATCCGTGCGTTGCAACGGGAGAAAAAAAACTAAACAATGATGAAAATGATACATATCTATTTATGTTTTTATCCTTTCTATATAATTTAAAATCTATAATTTATTTTTTTGACGACCACATTGGCAATAATATAGCAATGTTCTATTAAACTTGTATTAAGTTAAAATACAACTTTGATAGATTTTTTATCCTCTTGCAAAGCATAGAAATATTTAGACATTAATATATCATAACTTTAATTTTTATAGACTATCTATGTATTGCTATAGTTAAATATCAAATTCCGTATGTCTATACTGTATACTAAAGTTAGAAAAAGACACGGGACACAGTTATATTAACGATAGTTAGCTGAGTTGGACATAGGTGGATTAACAGATGCGAAACAAAGAGACAACCAGAAGGATTAGACAAAAAAAAAGAATAACAAAGTTAGAAAAAGGACAGAAACTAAGAAATTTTTATTGATTTAATATAAATAGTAAACGTGTCCAATGGAATCTAATACATACAAGACCCGGACTATGTATCATCTTCGCAGTTTACTATTATGCTACTTTTATTTGATTAGGATTTGGATTCTATTCTAATCAGGTTACTTAGAATCGTAGAGATTTATTTAGATTTGGATTATGAGTTCGGGTCACATACACGATCCGATATGTTTTGGAATCGGATGATTTCGTATCGCACTAGACAAGAGTTTTTCTAGCTCGTATAAGCATGGATTATTATATATATAATAAGTCTGGATGGAAGAAACTCTCTATTATCCGGTAGTTAGAGAGAGGCGAACAAAAAATGGATGGACGAAAAAATATGCTGAAGTTTTGCCTATGTATTATTAGGTATAGATTAAGGGTATTTTAGCACTTTAACTCAGTGTCATTTACTCTAATTGATCCTGTTTTTTCACATGAAATTGAGAGACGCAATCTTCTGTAACGCCTCCCAGCCCACATCAATGCCGCTTGCCTGTCAAGGGTCACCGTCGTCCACTTGTGCAATTTGCCGTCGCCTACCCGTGGGGCTGAGCTCGCCCGTGCGCCGCCGGAAGTGGCCAGGGGCTACAGGGCTCAGCTCAAGGACGCGCCGCCTGCGGTGGCGTAGCGCACCAGCGCCCGGTGGCCGAGCATCTCGCGTGTCCATGGCACGTGGCTAAGGCTGGACGAAAAACTCGAAGCTCGTTAGCTCGCTCGACTCGTAGTTGGCTCAGCTCAGCTCGGCTCGGCTCGTTATGATAACGAGCCGAGCCGAGCCATGATTTTAGCTCGTTAGCTATAACGAGCCAACTCGAGCTGGCTCGTGAGCCGCTCGTGAGCCAAACGAGCCGTAGTTTTAGGAAAAAAGTCATCATAACTTATATTAGTTTTGTATTACTTCATGTCTTGCACTTCATAAATGGATGATATGTTAGCTCATATAAATATTTTATTCGATTTAAGGTTATTGAATATATTATTTTTATATTATTAATATTTTTAAGCTTTAGATAAATGCAAATATTATATTTTGTGTATTTTTATACCTGGCTCGCGAGCCTAACGAGCCAGCTCGAGCTCATAACGAGCCGAGCCGAGCTGGCTTTCTGGCTCGTTAAAATAACAAGCCGAGCCGAGCTAGCTCGTTATCCTAACGAGCCAGAACGAGCCGAGCCGAGCCGAGCCAGCTCGGCTCGTTATCCAGCCTTATATGTGGCCAAGCCCATCTCTCCCATGCGCTCACCCGTCCATGGCGCAGGTGACGAGGTTGCCAGCGCGTCATCGCCGTTGAACGATATGGAGCTCGCAGCCGCCATCTCGGTGTGTTCTCCTTGTTGGTTGGGTTCTTGGTGAGATGAAGGCGGCGACGAGATAGGCAGAGCTGTTGCCGCCAACACCACGTTCATAGCAAACTAGGTGAATGCGGCCGGCAGGGATGAGGATGGCCGGATGGGGCAAGGAAGTGCCGCCACCGCCGAAGTGAAAGGGATTTAATTCGTGTACAATTGTACCCTTTCAATTTAATTAGGGTCCAGTTCCGAGTCCACTAAATTTTGGTTGTAGCCGACAACTTAAGTTCCTTGTAATTGGTTCCTCATAATTTGTAACCATTAGATCTCACAGAGTAAAGGGCTCTTATTATTTCCAAGCACCGTAAATTTCTCTTAGTATTTTAGTTGACATAATTCACTTTGTTAGGACAAACTTTTGAGAATAATTTCTTTGTTTGTTCTCTATTTGTTTTAAATTATAAGTCGTTTCGGCTTTTCTAAAAGTACATATAACTTTCGATATGCACCTATATATATGTCATGTTTACATACATACCAAAGTTATGTATCTAGAAAAAATAAAATGACTTATAATTTGGAATGAAAGGAGAATGATTTACTTCCTCTGTCCCTAAATAAATCAATTCCTAGAATTGTCGTAAATCAAACTTTTCTATGTTTAACCAAATTTGTAGAAAAAGACACAAATATTTACGAAACTAAATAAGCACGTTATAAAAATATATTTTATAGTGTATCTAATAATACTAGTTTGGTCTTGTAATCTTTTTGTTTTCTTTTCTACAAATTTGGTTAATAATCTCAAAAAAAAGTTTAATCTAAGATAACTCTAGGAATTTTGATTTATTGAGGTATGGACGCACTACCGGAGCCGGCTGCTTTGCCGAGGCCCCAGGCTCTCGGTAAAGCCTCTAAGGCCCTCGGCAGAGCCTTTGTCGAGCGCAGCTCTCGGCAAAGTGCCCTCGGCGAAAATCCGATCGGCAAAGGCTTCTTTGCCGAGAGCCGCTTTGCCGAGTGCCTGATGCTCGGCAAAGCGCGAAATAAAAAATGCGAAAAAACCTGAAAAAAAAATTTAATCGGAGGAGGGGCCCACTGGCCAATGCCCGCCCATCTCCGTCGCAAGTCGCGGCATTTTTCACGCAAAATTCACAGCTACGTGGTCGGTGGGATTCGAACTCATGACCTCTCCCTCACGCGATACCTCCTCTGCCACCTGCACTACACACTCACATGCGTCTATACGTCGTTTCGGTTACTCAAATATTAAACTAAACCAAGTAAAAATTGATTGTTTGAGGCCCTAAATGAATTCAAATTTAAAGGTTGTCAACTACAAAGTTTCATAACTTTTCGAGCTCTACATTTTTCATATAGAAAGTTTTTCCATCCGAGGTCTTTTGAAAAATTCAAATTTTAAAATTTTGAATTTCAAACGTAGTTTTGCATGACAAGATTAATTCAAATGAAAAAGTGGTCAACTACAATATTTCATAACTTTTCGAGATCTACAAACTTCATTTAGGAAGTTTTTCCATCCGAGGTCTTTTGAAAAATTCGAATTTTAAAATTTTGAATTTCAAACGTAGTTTCGCATGACAAGATGAATTCAAATAAAAAAATGGTCAACTACAATGTTTCATAACTTTTCAAGATATACAAACTTCATTTAGGAAGTTTTTCCATCCAAGGTCTTTTGAAAAATTCGAATTTTAAAATTTTGAATTTCAAACGTAGTTTTGCATGACAAGATGAATTCATATTAAAAAAGTGGTCAACTACAATGTTTCATAACCTTTTGAGATCTACAAACTTCATTTAGGAAGTTTTTCCGTCCGAAATTATGGTGCTAACATTGTTCACAAATCTTATATATATCTCTTGTAGTTTCATGAAACTACATGAAAGACATATAGATTTTGTGAACAACGTAATTATTACTTTGTCGAATGAAGAAATGATCAATATAAAGTTTGTAGATCATGAGAAGTTATGAAACTTTGTAGTTGAAAACTTTTTTATTTGAATTCGTTTAGGGCACAAAAACGTGGTTTGAAAAATTGCTTTGCCGAGTGTTTTACTTTGGCACTCGGCAAAGAAGTCTTTGCCGAGTGTTTTTTTTGCACTCGGCAAAGAAACTTCTTTGCAGAGTGTTGTTTTTTTGACACTCGGCAAAGCCTTCTTTGCCAAGTGCAGAGGCTTTGCCGAGTGTTTTTTATTTGGCTCTCGGCAAAGCCTTCTTTGCCGAGCGTTCGAAAAAAACGCTCGGCAAAGTCTCCGGCGCTCAGTAAAGAAACGGATTCCAGTAGTGACGTAATAATTTGGAATGGATCGAGAGTACTATTCTCCGGGGTTTTTCTTTGCATGATTCATGCTAGCTGTAGCGCTAGCTCATTGGTCCTACTGAAAAGTGCACAAAAGTATACGTATATTCTTGAAAGTGCACTCTTTGCATGTATCCAGTCAGCAGAGACAATCAATCAATCTATTGCTGTGGTAGTGGTATGCAAGCTTGATATACAAGAACCTGTGAGCCTGCCCACAGGCTAGAGCACTGCGTTGACATGCGATATTCTTGCGCTGATGTTAACCAAGACATCTACTAGTACATATTATCCAACAGCTAGCTATTTCGGTATTTTGCCTGTATATGTATGTGTATTGGCTGCTGTCCTTGACTCCTCGCATGCATAGGCCACGTACGCCCGTTTAGTTTTAGGCTGCTGCCCACGTGCCATGCGAACGCATGCATGCAGCACGCGCTGGAAGTTGACCGAAAGGCAGCTGCTCGCGAGCTTCGGATGGTCATGCACGCCCGCGAGCGTACACCAGACCAGACGGGGCAGGAGAATAATACACGGCGTGGCTAGCGCCCGGAGGTACGCGCGTGTCCACGTGCCCGCGTCCGGATGTTCGCATAGTCCGCCTCCGTCCGTCTCATTTCGACTCCCACGCGGCCCCTCAATGCTGTGCCTGCCGCTCCTCGCGTCCGGATGGCCGCGCAGCCTACTCCGCCTGCCTCGCTCCCGCCTCACACGCACACCCTGCCTCGTCGATGCGCCCCACTACTTCCCCCTGACCCACTCCCCTCCTATCTCTCCACGTGGGTGGGACCCGGGAGCTAGCCCCTAGCTCGTTGTGCCCCCGTTCGCTGGCCCCCAGCTCGCCGCGCCCCATCCCCTAGCACCCGGGCCGTGTGCCCATCACTTACCATGCCCCATGAAAAACTTGCAACGTGAAACACTTAGATGTAACATACGTCTGACACAGATAAAACATTTGAAACATACTGTTGCAACACATATTTGTGAAACATATGCAACATCCATATAAAACACTCGCAACATGTGTGTGAAACATATGCAACATCCAGATAAAACACTTGCAACATGTATATGAAACATATGCAACATCCATATAATACACTTGCTGCAACATACATCTGAAACAGATGCAACATTTTGAACAAACGCTTGCAACATACCTCTGAAAACATTTGCAAAAATATGCAACATGTGCAACATCCTCATCTACTTTTGCAATATCCATATGTTACAATTGGAACATACCATTGAAACATCTAAAACACTTGAAACATACATTTGCAACATAGAGGAGGAGAAGGCCGGGGCCGGTCGATTCTGGTAGTCGGGCTAGGATCCGGGAGCGCGCGAACGCCACCAGCACCAGCACCAGCGGCGGTGCACGAGCGCCACCACCACCACCAGCCTTGGTTCAGCCGGGCGAGCGGCTCACTACGGGACGGAGTGGGCGACACGCGCCACGAGAGGGAGTGGGCAACGCGACGCACGACCGAAGCGAGGAAAGAGGTGTGAGTAGGGTGCGCGACGGGCAGGAGAGAGGAGTCAGGAGTGAGCGGTGCAGGTGGGGCACGCGATGGGCGGGAGCGAGGAGCAAGCGAGCAACCAGCGCAAGGTGGGGCACATGGTAGAAGAAGGCCACAGCACCAAGCAGAGTAAGGCGTGGCGTCCAGATGGGACAGATGGCCGTGGCCAAGCATTACCAAAGCCCTGTTCGTTTGGCTGATAAGACATGACTGAAAATACTGTTGGCTGATATGTTGTGAAAGAAAAATACTATTCGTTCACTGAAAAAAGTACGGTTCATAAGACAAGCGAACAGGGGCCTGCCGCCTAGTTACTATCTACATATACATATAAAACAACACAGGCACATGTACACACTCCGTACATACTAAAATAAGTTTTCATCTCGTATCTCGATGAGTCCATACTAATTGACCTCTCTAAACTATCACGAAAGTCCAATTTACCTCTCTCATGACCGACGTGGCACCATTTTCAAAACAGCTTGGGGAGTTAAATCGGATGGTTTCAAGGGTTAGGGTCCCTTTGGAAAGCAAGAATTTCGCAGAAATAATATAAGAATTTCACAAGAATTAGTTCATTATCATAAAAAAATGCAGAAAACAAGAAAGTTTGACACGTTCTAAAGGGGGCCTTAGAGTGTAAAAATTTGGTATTTCTAATTGAGCGAGGTAAGTTTAACTGACCTCTAAACTATCATGAAAGTTTAATTTACCTTCTTCGTGACACCTCTAAAAACATATTTCTAGAGATGGTATGGTTGATGGGCGCCTAGCTTGTGGGCCTCTATTGAGGCATTTGTTTTTTGTTGATGGAGATATCGCTAGAAAAAACAATGATATCTATAGAAATCAAATCATTTGTGTAGTAGGATCCGATATGACTATGCATCCTCATGCAAATCCAGCATGCAGGCTCCCGATGAAGGAGCTGCCATGGTTCGTGTGGAGGAGCTTCAGCCAAAGCTCACTGTAGATCTCCGGCCCGCTCTTGCTAAGGCACACTAGTGGATTTGCATGAGAGCAACGTTGGGAGAAGCAGTAGGGCAACTACTGTGCGGGAAGAGAAGAAAATTGCCACCAGCAGAAGAGTCCTACTATCGTAAAAAAAAAAAGCAGAAGCTCAAAATTCAGAGTCTAAGGCACACATGGTGGATTTCCATACGGAGAGGAAATTTTCGCGCGTTCCAAAGGAGGCCTTAGAGTGTGCGAAAGTTTAATTTACCTTCTTCATGTGACAGAAGTGGCGCAACGTTAGCCAAAACCATTTTCAAAACCGCTCGTGAGGTAAATCAAACGATTTTCAAAATTAGAAGTGTGTCTGAATATCTGGTTTTTTAATTAACGAAGGTCAGAAGAACTTTTTTTGGAAGGGAAAGGGCATTACGTGCACAGGGCCACACCGGCCTGCAGGAGCAGTGTGGGCGTGCGATGGGTCCGATGCTCTGTGTTGTTGACGTGATGAGGCCAGGGGCCAGGGCCAGGATTGTGGTCTCAGCCGCCCACGCCACGCACGGCCCCAGCGACAGCGACGACGATCCTGTATAAATTCCCAACTCCTCTTCTACCTCTGCACTACTCCGCTACTCCGGCAAACCAATCACTCGATCCCAATCCCAAGCTTCCCAACACACAACAAGCACGCACGCACAGGCCTCTGTGTCTCCACTCTGCACGGAGCTGTGCCCTACCAGGCTACCACAAGCTAGAGCGAGCGAGCGAGGCCGGCCGACGGCGGACAAGACATAAAAATGCCCAAGGCGAAGGTGCACCCCAACGCCGCCGACCCAGAGCACGCCGCGCCTGTCACGGTCGTCACGCCCGACGAGGAGCCGCCGCCCACGGTGCTGACGGTGTGGCGCAAGTCGCTGCTCTTCAACTGCGACGGCTTCACCGTTTACGACGACAGGGGCGACCTCGTCTTCCGCGTCGACTCCTACGACGGCTCCGGCCGCCGGCGCGCCGAGGTGGTGCTCATGGACGCCACGGGCACCCCGCTCCTGACCGTGCGCCGCAAGAGGAGGCTCGGCATGCTGGCGGACCACTGGGTCATCTACGACGCCGACGCCGCCGCCGCGGATGCTGAGGCGGAGCCCAGCACCACGAACAGCAAGCCGCTCCTCTCCGTGCGCCGCCACAGGAGGGCGTCGTCGTCATCTTCCAAGGCGAAGGCGCTGGCCTACGTGACGCCCCTGCTAGCCTCCTCCTCATCGTACATGGTGGAGGGCTCGTACGGGCGGCGGGCCTGCGCCGTGCGGGACGCGCGCGGGGACGCCGTGGCCGAGGTCCGCCGGAAGGAGGCCGTGCTGGGGGACGACGTGTTCTGGCTCGTGGCGGACCCCCGCCTCGGCGCGACGCTCGCCATGGGCCTCGTCATCGCCCTCGACGAGATGTTCGCCGGAGGCCGGTCCGCGCAGTCATCGTCCCCGGCCCAGCTGCGCAGCAGGACATGGTCGGTGTAGCGTAGCAGGCAGCTGCAACGTTAATGTCGCTGCCATGGCCCATGCATGCATGTAGAGACAACACAACGTCCCTGCGGCGGAGATCGTCCAACAATCCGACAAACTGAAGTAGCAGTGGCTGTGGTCTTCGTCGTCGTCCTGGATTTTGTTCAAGGATGGATGCTGTTTTCAGTTGAGCTTCCTTCAGTTTGTTCAATCAACTCGCTTTTCAATTCACAATTGGACAGTAGTTATAAGGAACAAACACGAACAAAACACTACGGACTCCTACTGTTGGAACTTGGAAGCTCGATACCTTTGTACTGTATAAATATACCCAAAGCAGTCTAGCTAGTACTACTGGAACGCGCCATCTAGTTCTACACTACTATATTTCATCATGTGCCTGAATTTTTTTCGTTGGTGTTCAGGTGATTTGTAATTTTGCCATTGTTTGGCTGTAGAAAAAGGGCCCTGCTATATGTCAGGTGACTAAAATTGTGCATGCAGTGATTCTCATTTATTGGATCTAAATCAGATGGCTTTGGGGCTTCTTATTCCTTCGTTTGTTTTATTCAATTGTAAGGTGCATTTGGTTTTGAGTTTTCAGGCGCCTGCACTATAGGAAGCATGGTAGAAAAAAGTTGTAAAAATGTCTTTTGTAAGTTGTCTATTTAATTGTATATTAGTGATTATTGCAAAAAAGTTAGGCACCTGAAATATAGCAACTCTTCTAATTGAGTAGAGATTCAAACTGTAACGAGGGAATACATATACACAAAAGTGGATTGTTGTTTGCCGCGGCTTAATTATGGCTGCTGGGCAGCTGGCAGCATAGCTACTACTGTGTGTTACTGTCTCATCTCTGTCAATCTGGCCCAGGGGCCAATCATAGAACCACGTTTTAATCGCCTCTATTTTGGTTCCAAAAAGTTCATAGAAAAGAAAGATGCACTCAGCACTCCGCGTTATTATATTTTCCCCTGTGTTTATTTCTCTCTGGTGTTGCTTGCTTTATTTGGGAGGCCGGTTTAGAAAGATGATGCATGGATGCTACTTCCTCCGTTCCAAAGTGTAAATTGTTCTGCTTTTTTACACATACATAGTTTTTACTAATGTAAATATAAACTATGTATGTAAAAAAGCCAGAACGACACAATTTGGAACAGGAGGAGTGGACAGGACTAGACCTGCGTTACTTACATCATGGCATAATATGGTAGGCAGTTTATTTCATCGTACTAGACAATGATCATGCAAAATTGAATGTAATATTAGGTTAGCCATATTCATCACAGTAAAGCTGAATTGAAGTAGTTTTTCGTGTTGCTCAGCCAGTTTGTCCGTCCATCTATCACTTTCAGGTGGTCGACCTTTGCACTTCTTTTTTCATGACGAAATGGATGAACTTATTGTGCACATGAAAGTGTGTGCAGTTTTCTTGCCTAATGAATTCTCTTGCATGTTGCATGTCCTTTTACTGTCATGCATGCAATGTGTGCAAGCCTGCTGCAAGGAGACATTGAAACTTGTGGCCATCCGACACAGTTTCTCTGCACGCCCATCCGAATTGTACCTCATCCGGTGGCGTACTTTTATTTTTTGCATTTCTTTCTAAGTATGTAGGCGAAATTTAGCAATCCTTGTTGAAAAAAACTTGTGATGCTGACGTACCTAGTTCTCCAACAACATCATCCAAAATACAAGACCCATTCTACGTTTGGGTATAGTAGCGCTGCAGCCAAATGGTTCAATATCCATTTTTTGTCTTCTTCGATAACAAGAGAACCCTTTCTGTAAATGAGTTTTTAGGAGAGAGAATACTCATATTTGGGTTGTGCCTATACTGCATCCCAAAATAGGCCTTGCATATAGGTATTCTGTTAGAGGTTGATATAGTAGCATCCAAGACCCATTTTGGGTTTGGGTGCCCATATGGGTCACCTGTTGGAGACAGTCCGTCAACTTTGAGTGTGATGTGTAGGTGCAATTGTCGCTTGTATCCTATATATTGGCCTAGGTAAGAAGATACAGTGTTTAGTTTATCAATAAAAAATATGTTGCATGAGATAGAAATAATACAAGATTACAACTCATGTTTTTATTGTATACAAGTACACTTCCTTATTTTATCCTATTATGTTTGTCTTAAGTAAAGTACTTTGAAGTGCATTAAAAACATTATTAGTAGGGCAAGTGCTTGTATCCAATAAATCTGCCTCCACTGAGATGTCCAAAATGAGCTGCCAAAAAAACATAATGCTGGCCACGGCAACAACAAGCAAGAACTTGTTATGTGTCCAGAGTCTCATATATGGAGTATATAGGGTATATACGACTAACCAATGGCACCCATAGTTTCTCTGCTAGTTCATCCCTGCCCATCTATATTTTACCTCCAGTGGTGTGCTTTAATTTTACACTTTTTGTAGTATATATATATATATATATATAAAAGGAGCTTAGAGCTTCCAATAGTAATTGAAAGCCCCAGCCCAAACTAAAGGTACCTGGTTCCACCAAACCAGCACCCACCCACCTGCCCAAACCTGCCCAGCCGGTTGCACCCAACCAAACCAACCACGAGCCCCCTTCAGCCCACCCTCCTCTCTCTCTCCATTCAGCCCTTGTTTAGATCCCAAATTCTCCCCCAAATTTCACTATGCAAAAAGAAGATTCCCCATCACATCAAAATGCCGGCAAATGGATGGAGTACTAAATGTAGATGAAATCAAAAACTAATTGCACAGTTTTGTTGTACTTTGCGAGACGAACATTTAGAGTCTAATTAATTAATATTTGAACAATTTTTTGCACTAAAAAAACAAAACGCGCTACGCGCGCAGTGCCGAATCGGGCGGCAACTAAACAAGGCCTCATTTTGAATTCACTCTTTCTCTCACCTCCAATAGCAGAGAGCGGCAGATCCAGCCATGGTCGCCCGCCCCCACCCTCCACCCCCAACCCCGCCCCCCTCCCCCCGTGCGGCTCTTCCTGGCGGTGCTCTCATCCCGCGACGGTGCTCCTCCTTCGGTGGCAGAGCGCTCCTCCCCCGGTGCCAGGCTCTCCCGAGCAGCCACGGTGCCGGCGATGCGGCTCTGCTGCATCGCGCGGGAGCTAATCGAGTCGCGGCTGCGTCTCCACGCGCGCCATGGGGAGGGCCGGGGTGGACTTGCCTGCCGGCGGCGGTTGGTAGCACGCGCGCCCGGCCGCGCATGGGCCAACAGGGCCCGCTCGGGGAGGTGCATCCTCCGGCGGAGCGCGATGCCGCACGGCAAAGGGCCGCAGGGTCCCGGTCCCGGCCCCAGGGGATTGACAACGGTGGGTCCTCTGCTACTTCTCCTGAGCATGATTGCATCTCCGTCTGCGCGCCTAGATCCGGTCGGCGGCGATCCTCTTCCCCTCCGGAGTTGTTGTCTACTCCTCTGGCGTGCGGCAGGGGCGGGCCCGTGCGGCCACGGTGACGGTAGCGTGGCTCTGCTGCAGGGCCTCGTGCGTCTGCCAACGGGAGGGCCATGGCGGAGGGCCGCGAGGTCCCGACCCCGAGCGCTGGGGCGGCGCGGGGCGCGGGGTACCTGCTGTGCCTTCTCCCGGTACTGCTGCGTGACCGTGTACGAGAAAGCCGGCCAGCACCACGTCCTTGCGTGCTTCGAGCACGATGAGGAGCGAGCAGATCAACTAGGTGCGCCATTTCGTCCCCCCTAACTCGTCCCCTTCCTATCTCTGTCAAGAACCAACAGATTTTAATTTTTGTGCCCTTTCATCTCTCCGTCAAGATCCAGAGCCATGGCCGCTGGTGCCTCCATCGACCACCTGCTTCCTCCTCATGCAAGTTTGGATTGAATAGGCAACATGTGGGAGCAACAGTTGGCGTCAGAGGTGAAGCTGCAGGTGCTCATTGCCGTGAAGCTTCTCCAGCTCGAGTGACTAGCAGGCTACTCCGACCAACGAGATGGAGATACTAGCAGGGTGGCATTTTCTAGATTTTTTCAGGGTGGCTGCTTGCTTTGATTTAATTGCTCAGATGTCCAATCTGCTCTTAGCGCATTTGAATCCCATCAGAAGATACAGAGATCCACGTTTGTGGTTCGTGCATAATTCATCTTCATTGTTTTGTTTGTCGATTTTGTTGCTATGCTTGTGTGCGTAAGTTTATATGCATGGCTAAACTATAACCTGGTACAACAAATTGTGAATTAGATTATTTACAGGGATGTTGACCACTAGTTCTAGAAAATTATGTGCTTTGTGTTACTATTTTTACACTTGCCAATGTAGCTGACATTAATTTCACTAATAGGTTTCTATGCAGCTGATGGACATTAATGTCCCAACCTCGCGTGGGTCGTACGTAGTTGCGTGGCTTCTGCTCCCCACCGGTAAGGAAGCTTTTTATGCGTTAAGTTCATGTATGTCACCAGGTCAGAGGGGATAAGAAGTGAGGCCACCGGGTCCGGAGGGGGCGACGGGCTCAAGGGTCCGGGGATGGCTTGCATCCGTGGCCGGCTACATGCTCGGAAGACAGACGACGGCATCGCGGCGACCATGGGTACTTCTACTGTGTCGCGGTGGCCATGCTAATGGTGACTACGTCACGTTGGCTCGCGACCGGTGATGTAGCTGTCGATGGCTCAGACTATGTGAGGCCTCAAACATTTGTATGCTTGCATTAGTGGTCTATTATGCTTGCATCTTCCAAATTGAACTGTGCATGTTTCTCCGATCCTTCACTAGTGATAATAATTTTATGCTTGCAAGCATAGGTTTATATGCATGGTGAAACTGTGGTTATGCTTAGTTATATAAGTTTCCACCCCCAATTAAATTCAAATTTTAAATTTCAAAGAAGTCTGTATACATTGTGGAGCACTCTTGTATGCATTGTTAGAACAATTCGACATTTATGTGCATGATAAAACACATTTATATACCTTTAGCGATGATGGAAATGCATCCTCTAGGTGCGACTCAGTGCTCAAGGTTGCCTGATGCAGTGCGCTCGTCCTCATTCGACGGAGGTGTCCTTATCCGACGGAAGTGTCCTCATCCGACGGAGGTGTTGTGTGTGGATGAGTGTTTTGTGGAGCAGCATGGACAACCATGCTTTGTTAGCTTCGTCGAGTTCGCGGAGCACTTGTAGAACACGTTTATACACATTGTTGAAGCACTATATATGCCAATTGGTGGCTATCGACATTGTTGAAGCACTCCAGGACGGCTTCGGCTTCAACATCGGCATCTCATCAACGCTCACCATCGGTAGGTCAAGAACAAAATTTCTGTTTCACATCAGCGCGTCACCATTGGCATATGAAAGTTTCTATGCATACTTTAGCCGCCTTAAATGCAGGCTCTGTGGCACGGTGAGCAGCAGGCTAGCAGAGGCTTCAGACTTAAATGCATAAAAGTTTTTATGCTTGGTTTTGTATGCAGAGTTTTGCAAACGACTAGGATTTCTAATGCTGTATCTAGGGCTGATCTATGCATAAAAGTTTGCAATCTCGTCAGCAATGGGGTTGTATGCAAAGTTTGTATGCAGGCTCTATACATTCTTTGAGCTTATTTCTATGAAATTTTTTGTGCTTGTATGCTTATGTGCATAAATTGCTATGCATGGCTAAACTTTTACTTGATATGCATTCTATACATCGTTACATCAAATTCTATACATCATTACATCAAATTTGTATAAATTGCTATGCATGGCTAAACTTTTACTTAATATATTGTGGTGGCCAGCAGTGAGAAGTAGACACTAGGGATGAAGAAGAGGAGGCCGCGAAGCAAGGTTTGTATGCATTTGATTTTGAATTTTTTATGCATCTTGGTATGCAGCTACCAGCCTACGGAGAATTTTTATGCATCTTGGTACGCCCCCTCCCCATGTATGTGCCCTTCATCATTGATTTGCTAGGTTGCTGGTGCAGGTTCTCATTTCCGCGAAGATCGAGTGCAGATTGATCTATTGTCTAGTGTTCGAGGGATAGATTAGGTTTATGTGAAGTTGGATTCAAATTGCAAGGAAAAAGTAATAGTTTTTATGCATTGCTAACATGCATCTCTATGCTCATTGCACAAATTGATCTGTTGTCTTGGTCGAGGATGTTTAGATTAGCTTTATGTGAAGTTCGATTCGAATTTCAAACAAATAATAATAGATTTTATGCTCTTTAAACATATGTTTGTGAACATGTTCACTGCTGAGAGATGATTTTTATGTTATTTCTTAACACTTTTCATGCATTCTGAAGCAGATTTTTATGCCTATCATCGATATAATCTGATGCAATTGTAATCTTAATTTTTGAATGCATAGAAATTTGAATCTTATTTTTCTTGTTTGTGAGTTTTCAGGCCCAAAAAGATATTCTAGATTTTTGGTCATGATTTTCCATTAATGTGGCTGACATTTATTTCACAAATAGGTTTCTATGCATGCTAAAATATGTTTTTTTTGCTTTTGTTGTGATGTAGGATGGCTGAAATGGGATTCCTCTATTTGGTGTGAAAGGTCAATGGATCTTGTGATGTTCTCATCCACTAATTTGAACGTCGGGTAGCATTCAAAACCTTGCTTTTTATACATGGTTGGAACAAATTTTGACACATTATCAGAGCAGTTTTCTATGCAATTGATTTTGATTTTGATTTTTATACTTGAAAGTAATAAATTTTGAATTGTGCATGTTTCTCTGAAACTTAACCAATGTTTTAATGCCTTTTCATGCAAAGCAACCAGGGACGCGATGCATAAGTGGCAGGTAGTTATCCACGCCTTGTTTTTTTTGTGTTGGTAGTCAATTTGAACTAGTGTTGGAAATTTATGCATTGTTGCTGAAACTATTTATGCATCGCTCACTAGTTCTCTGTGCATCGTTGTTTGTTAGTTCTATGCATGTTAGTTCTATGCACCATGATACAGGAATCGTGGATTTTGATGCACGTGTGAATTAGGACGATTTGGTACATCTTCAAATATTGACATCGTAATTTTTTTTGGATGCATAGAACTTAAACTCTACTTATTTTAAAATCATTGGTTTTTATGCTGATAAAAACAGAGTTCTATGCACAGCTAAAACACTTCTACACTTCTATACATTACTGATACATAATTATAGACATTGTTTGAGCAGTTTCGGCTTTTATTGCAGGAAATGAGCCCCTCTGCGTCCGTGGATGAGCCCCTCTTCTATGCATTATCGTTGCTGCATATCTTTGCAGGTGCTCTTTTTATGCATTATCATTGCAGGTGCACTTTTGATGCATTATCGGAGCTTGTCCAACTAGAAGTTTCTCTTTTCTTTTCACTACATATTATTTATTCATGCTTTCTTTTTTATACATTGTTGGAGTAAATTTCTATGCATTATCGGAGCACGTTTATATACATTATCAGAGCACATTTAGAGACAAGTTGTTTCTAGGCTTGCATACACAAGCTTCTATGCATGGTCAATGCAAATTTAAAAAAAAAACTAGATAAAATTCATATGCTCTGATTTATGGGTCTTATACTTGGGAAATGTTACATTTCGTTTGATTCCTTTCTCTAGTTGAATTTCTTTCGATTGCCCGCTGCAGGTTATGCAACATCATGGTGTCGGTGTGCGTTTATTGCCGAAGGACCACCTGCATCGTGGTCATGTGTGCATCTGGATCTGCCGACGAAGGTGATCTCTCATGTTATTTTTCTATGCACAATTGCCATTTGGCCACCGCACAAAACCTGTTAGGTCGAACACATGGCAGCACGCAAGACCTTGTGTGTTAAATTATTTATGCTTCCTTGCGACCATGTGTCTATGATTTGAATACAAATTGTGAATTAGATTATTTGCAGGGATGTTAGCCACTATTTGTTATGCATTGTAGACCTACAATTCACAGTTATTTACATATTGTTTGGCTTAATCATTTCTAGCACACTTTTATACATTGTTAAAACACTGATATATATTGTTGGAATAGTTATCTGTACATTTCTACTCAGTTTTATACATTGTTGTACACGATTCTATACATTGTTGTGCCCACAAACATATTTACATGCCTTTTTCATCCCGCTGTAATGTTTTTGCGCGTGCTAAAATATGTTTCTATGTCTTTTTCTTTGTCGTTGTAAGGTTTCTGTGCCTGATAAAACACGTTTATATGCCTTTGTTGTGATGTAGGGTGGTTGGAAGGATTCCTCCCCATTTGGTGTGAGAGGTCAATGGTGGTTAACACATGTGACGTCCACGACTTCCATGACTTGCTTGGTGCTTGAGGCGGCTGTGTATTTGAGATCTTGATGTAGTCAATGGGTTAAAGTAAAAGTTGATGTAGCTGATATTATTACAAAAAATCTGTATACATCATTGGAGCAGTTGTTTGCGCACTTTGATACAATTATACATGGTTGGAGCACTGTTTTATGCATTGTCTTCGATATACAATATTGTAACAACTATATTGTAACAACTATATTTACCCTTCGACATACATTGTTGTATCTTTGATCATTGATTCTATGAATGTGATTGTCCATCATGTGCTAGTTTTTCAAAATTTCAAATTTCGAAGAAGATGAAATCGTCTCCATGTTTTATGCTTTTTGGTCTCCAATGTGGAATGCATTGTCCCCATGTTAATTATACATTCTCTTATTGGAAAGATATATTGTGGGGAGGCTTTTATGCGGTAGCAAAATTAACTTATATTCATTCAATCATCAATTTCTTTACAATGTCGGTGGCAAAACATTTCTGCTGTATTTTGACTTTGATTTTATGCATCCAATCGGCCATCACGAGCCAGGATTCAAAGTTCAAATTTTCTAGCAAAAATCAGTCCTTTACTCGTGATAATGTTTTATGCACGGCTGGACTGAGATGGTGGAGGCAATAGTGACGGTGTCCGATGAAATGGTCATCTCATGGAGAGGTTCTTACGTAGTAAGAAATTTTTTTTATTCATTCAACCAATAATGTTTATGCAACATCGGTGCCAAAAACCTTTATACGCATCTTGACCAGTGACTATATGCATCGAATTGGCCATCACATGACATGATTCAAATTTCAAATTATAAATTTTAAAAAATTTCAAAAATATATTTACAATGGATCTTGAATCGTGCACAAAAATGTCAGGAGTTCAATGTTGAAAACCGTTTTGAATCGGATGCTTCGTTGAGTAATTATCGTGAAAAAACGAACGAAATTAGAGTGGACGCATGCATGTCAGCATGTGTCAGCATGTCAGCATGTGTCAGCTCACATCAGCCCGTGTCATGTGGAACAGCCAGCACGCGGAGTGGTTTTTATGCGGTAACGAACTAGTTTTGATTCACTCAACTATTGGTTTGTATGCGTCCTCGTGACAAAAACGTTTGTACGCAGTCTAACCTGGAAATTTATGCGTCCGATCTGCTGTGTGGAGGGGTCTGCGCGCGTCAGCACCTGGTTGGACTGGATAGGTTTATGAATTTTAAATCTTTGTATGCATCTTTGACCAGTGACTATGCTTTTTTTTCAAACTTTTTGTATGCATCTTGACCAGTGACTATATGCATCCAATCGCCCATCACGTGGCACGATTCAAGTGACTTTATGCATCCAATCGGGCATCACGTGGCACGATTCAAATTTTAAATTTATCAATTTTAAATCTTTGTATGCATCTTGACCGGTGACTATATGCAATATTTCTCAAACCTTTTATATGCGTCTTGACCAGTGACTATATGCATCCAATCGCCATCTTGTGGCACGATTCAAATTTTAAATTTATGAATTTTAAAAAAGTTTAAAAATATATTCACAATGGGTTTTGAATCGTGCACAAAAATGTCAGGAGTTTAATGGTGAAAATCGTTTTTGAATCGGATGCTTCATTGAGGAATTATCGCGAAAAAACGGAAGAAATTAAAGTGGACGCATGCATGTCAGCCTGTGTCATGTGGCAGACCTGCTCGCGGAAAGGTTTTTATGCGGCAACGAACTGGTTTTAATTCACTCAACTACTGGTTTTTATGGATCGTCGCGACAAAAACGTTTCTGCGCAGTCAGACATGGGATTTTATGCATCTTATTAGCTGGGTCTCAAGGTCCCCACCTGCGCTTGGTCAGGCCAGCTGCACACGTGTCAGCTGGCTGGAGGGCCGGTGGAGTGGCTGGCTGGGGCTTCCAATAGTTATTAGCAGCCTAGAATATATATATATATATATATATATATATATATATATATATATATATAACTATTACCCTACCGCTGGCTACAAAATAACTTATTTTGTAGCTAGCTATAGAGTATACTATATATATATATATGCGAAATTTGATGACTTTTCTTAAGAAAAAGTTGTGATGATGATGACCGAAGGTCGTCGATAGCGAGCAAGCAGCTGCTTGAGTGCGTTGCGCCAAGTCAGCTAGCTCTGTTCACAAGGTAGGTACGTGCAGTGGACACCTAAGACAAACGTGTCCAGCAAGGACCACGTACGTAAGAATAAGGTAGCTAGATTCAAGTTCAAGGATTCAGTGCGTCAACGCATTCCAACTGATGGAAATGGAAATGTGCGTCATGCCATGCGTAGTAGTAGTAAGAGGAACGTATGATTCAGATAGCGATGCCTAATGGCACACTGATAGATGAAGGACGAGACGGCGTCGGGAAGATAATGACGAATAATTTGTGTGTATGCACGGTTGCATGGCAAAATGTACGCGTGTGTTAGTTGTTCACCATGCATGTCACTAGCAGCTGGTAACAAGGAATAATGCTGCTGGTAAAAAAAAAAAAAAGAAGGCAATGATGTTAATTACGTACGACAGATGGTACCTGTCATGTTTTTTTTAGAGTTCGAGGGCCACTGCCCTAGCCTTTCATTAACACTAGTATAGTGCCCGTGCTAACGCTACGGCGACATCTAGGGTAACACACATTAAACAATAGTTCATTAAATCAAACTTGGTAAACAACCTATCATTACAAATTTAAAAAATATGGTAAATCTAAATCAATCTATTATACTTGATCAATGATTATTACGACGGTAATCCCCAAATTGCATCGAGATAAGAACAAAAATTTACTGATAGATTGTGCCATGCCCCATATAATCTTACTTTTTCCGTGGCCTCCAATCTCTATGATACACATGTTCCACTCGGTCCAGCAGGCACAGGGAATGGCACAACGCAACACACACATGAATGATTGCAGGCATAGACAACACAACTTAGAATAGCTACGAACTGAATGAACCTTGTGTGGATGTCTGAGTTACAGCTGCTGGTGCCCCTTGCCTAGCTGTGCTACATCCTTGTATTATTAATCTTCACGCCATTTCCTGCTTCAATATACTCTCTGGGAATAGAAGCCCTGCGACTACTTTTATCAACCAATTCAAGTTAGTTTTCATCTAATTTGATCTGTACTCACAAAACCATGACAAATGAACGATTAGTTAAGCTTGGAGTAATGAAGCCAGAGAATTGATAGTGCAAAGCTGAATGTAAAATCCGACCACGACATCATATATCCAAATAAAGATTTGGGATACCTTTTCCTGCAAGCAGGGCACACAGCAACAGCATCCCCAAAACTAAGCATCAGTTTGAATATATGCCCAATCCGCCATGCCACTGGAAGTAACTTCTAATAAGCACCTGAAAGATTAATCTTTTACTATCAGACTATCAGTAGCCAACAACTACAGAGAAGCAAATATATGTGAGCATATCACATAAATGAAACTTGAATCCTGAACACGGCATGCCTGAAACCCAGTAGACGAGGAAAGCAGCCCTAAAAAATATACTGTAGTGGTTGCTGATGAATCCTAAACTCATCCCAACCTACTTCACTTCAATGGCAGTGTGCCAAAGTTGGATTACAAGCACTGATTGTAGAAATAAAAATGTGTTGACATTGGGCAACATCGGCCAACTCTTCAACGGCAAGTACAGCACGCAAGCAGGAGCAGCGTGCACTGATTGTTTGAGGTTTCAACGTTAAGACAGCAGTGGGAAAAAAATTTGCGGTGATTACCTCACGACGGGAGAGTTTGGCCTTCCAGGTGGCCTCCTGCTCGCACTCCACACTGTAGCTCTGCATCTTGTGCTCCTTCATGGTGCCAAAAAAATTCAAAACAAGATAAAAATTGTTTACCGTTAAAAATTTGAAGTTTCAATTATATTACACAAGAACAACATCTATCATTTAAAAATTTGAAGTTTCAGAACTTGCGTGGCACCAAATTTTCATCGATTAGTTTTGGAGTTCCAGGTTATATATATTCATGGATGGATTTTCTACCATTCAACCACTGCTTCATAACAAGAAAGTTTTGGCACACATCACACAAACTGTGCTCTGCCACACTTTGCCATAGACAGTTTGGTAAAGTCTGGCTTGCAGTCTAAGAAGACCTATGAAATATACTCTTAAGATATTCAGTTTAAGATCATAAATTAACTTCTCATTATTTTCTGCAGACAAAGATCTGTGCAGTGTGTGATGATCTAACCATCTGCATCATACAAAGGATGAGAGCCATGATCTTAAACACAGCTCATTGGGAAAAAACCTGACCATCAAGAGCTACTTCTCACAGAGTTAGATTGTTTTTTTTTTACGTTTTTAGTCATCAACTGACTACAGCAATAGTATCATACTAACATGTATATGAACAAGGATGGATGTGAACCAAAACTGAATGGAACGGAGAGGTATCTGTTTTGTCAAGTACCTCGCATTAGGGGCTTCCCTCATGGCGACCTCCGAGCCGAACCCAGCATTCTGGGGGAAGAGATCCATGGTCTCCTTCGTCATCTCCCCTTTCCTGTGTCTGCCGACGTCCTCTTTGCATCGGCTTCAACTGAAATCGGAATAGAGCAGTCTTCCTCAGTACAAGTTCAGCACACGATTTTCAAGCTAGCTATACAGAGGAAGTCATTAGCAAATATTAGCCAGTAATTTGTCCCTTCCATGTTGACCCTAAATGTCATCTAATCAATTGTACAAGGGGTGTATTAGTTCGGTATGCAATGGTAAAATCTAGAGCTAATTTGCCAGCAATTTAAGAGAGTGTGGCATGGTACATAATGCATCAGAGGCACTAAATTCCAACCGAGGCAAAACATAGAGTTCTTGACTAATGATTATTTGTCATTACTTCGTTAAATTCCTTAATCTAAGACGGCATTAAACTATAAACACAAGGTGAGTTACAGGAACTGAGGAAAAAATATTTTTATACCTAGTACTTGAAGCCTAAAGCTTGCTTGCTTCTTCTTCCCTGTTAGACAGAACATTGACACCTGCACAGCAACACTTACACTTGACACCTGCACAGGAACACTGCCGTTGCCTGCAGTGTAGCATTGCAGCTAAAGGTCGGTGTGGAAACAACTGCAGAATAGCATAACAAGAGCTAAATTATCCTCACTTAGGCCAGTACTTTTGTGAGTTTATCAAAAAAAACTACACGTATTAATGAGAAAAACATCAACATATATATATATATATATATCTAAACAATTTGTCTCCAAGCCTCCAATACTGGCTATACATCACAAGCACAAATAGTGAATTAATGTTCGTTTTCAGTTTTTGCTATGTTATATATTACTCTGGCTCAAAATTCCCATTCAGTTTTAGCTATGTTGTATATTACTCTGGCTAAAAAATTGTTCGAACTTGCATACAACAAACAAGAGTAATAAAAACCTTAAATTTGACAACTATTAAATGAGAAATTATTTACAGCCTATAAACAGTAATACAATCTACATAGGAGAATGTTTATTTGGACACCTAACTACATGGCACTGGGCAGTAGGTATATTTATTCGCAAATCCACAAATGTGCACGAAAGCAGGGTTGTTTATTCGCATTCGGATATACTACGATCTCGTGTCAAGTAGTACTTAGGTTCATTTAACGAATTAATAGGAGCAACTTCATTTGATCTACACTTCGTAATCACAATCTGCAAAAGATTGCGTATTCAATATGTATTATTTTGGCATTGGCATCGGCCCTTTTAGATCCATCTTCATTTCCAAAATCGTAAAAACATGTAACCCCTCGTCAGTGCCAGGTTTCAGTTGCTTCTCAGATTAAAAAAAATGCAGAATGCCAGATTCACAAAAGTGCAACTGCTGCCCCCATAGGCTAGCGCGAAGGAACAAATAATTTTGGCAATTGAATGACAGATCCTACGCCCTACTACTTTCTACACCAATTAAATAAACAATTAAGCAGCAAGCAAGCAACTACCCTTACCTTGGTCAGATAGTCAGATGTCTAACCGTCAGCACGCACAACCGCTCATCAACGCCGGCACAGCGCATGGCCGCCTCCTCCTCCGGCTCTCTCCCACCCACTCCGTTTCAGCTTCGTCCTCCTGCGAGTCGATTGCTTTTTTTGATGCAGCAGTTTGGTAGCCATGGTGGGCGCTGGATGGGATTGGTTTTGCCAGCAATCTATAGGGATATTGACGGCGAAATCAAGGAATGGCGTCATATGTTTCATTGTACAAAATATACGTTGCAAGTACTTCCATATTAAGCAAATGATGTTTTTAGTTCACTTTTTAACTAATTAGCTTCCGCAAATGTCATATTTTATTTTAAAAAGAGGCATACTGCATGCGATTGAATTGCACAGAGGAAAAAACATTACTCAACAAAACAGTATTAACTGACATTAATAATTGAAGCAGTCATGTATTCCTAGAATCGTCAGAAAGAATTCTGAAACTTCTTTAAGCATTGGACACTTTGACTATGAAGCAACTCGAGCAAGGCAAAATCACTCACATGGTCAGACACAAAGATTTGCACTGGTCCAGCCTTCCAAAGGAAGCCCACCTGCAGAGTCAATAACACACAAAGTTTGAACACCAAACCAATCCTCGCAATCACATTCTAGCTAACCAGCACACCAATTCACATCCAATTCAAACGAAGCAAGCACGGCCGAGCAGGGAGGCAAGTAGGGACCCACCTTGTTCGCCATGGTGACGACAGGCTCGAGGATCTCGCCCTTGAAGGGTCTGAAGACAAAAATTTTCATATCTCATATGACATAATCAGTTTAGCAACTATTTTGAGGAAACCATGAACACCAGCTAACTAAATTAGATCAGAGGAAACAGGGAAGTTATTGTTAAAGATCTGAGAAACTTGCAAAGAGGAAGAGAATGGAGGGGAAGTGGGGAACAAGCTGCTCAGTTTGGTCTTACCACCTGTGTTCGGCACGGGAGGGAGTGGGACTCGTGGGCACGGGCCCCTAAGCCGACGGCGCCGCAGCGGACTACAACCTCAGAGGTCCCCTAGCACGGGAACGACCGCCTCCTCCTCTGGCTGCGTCTCCTCCCACGGCCACGGTCTCTCCCGCCCGCTCCCTCAGCTCCGCACCGCTGGCCCCGTCCACCTCCGCCTCTTCCCCTCGGCCCCTTCCCCGAGGCTCTCTTCCTGCCGAATCCCCGCGGCCCGCCGCTCGACATTGCCGCCGGAGACGCTACCAGCGAGGACGACTGGCCGCGCCTGATTACGAACAGGACCGTGGCGAACTCATCGGCTTCCAGATCCAGGTCTCCAAGGTCGGGAAGCGGAACCAGGGCTGACCCTCCGCTTCTTCTCTGTTGCCGCCGCCTCAGCCTCGCCCGTGTGCTGCCGTGCCCACGCTGCCCTCCTCGGCGGCCCGCGGCGCTGCGAACCAAAACCGTAGCCCCTTGACCCCTTCCCCTGCGGTCCGTCTTCCCCATCGGCTTCAAGAACTGGAGCGTTGTTTTTTTTCCTCTTTTCTCCGTTGCTCGTGGGATTCGATCCCTGGCCGAAGGAGGGCATGCGTGGGGCCGCAGGCTTCCGTCGTTTGTAAGAGGGGGAGGGCGCGGGGGTGAGAAGCCTGGTATCACACTTTGTCTGTTGGCCTTTGGATCTGAGGTGGTTCTTCTGTGAGCCCTTGATTTTAATAGAGACAAAATCCTGTGTGTAATATTTTGGGTACACAATGATTTAACTACTCAGCGGGGGATGTTTTCGTTGGTAGACCTAAAATAATTTGAAGTGGTCAATTATAGTAGAGATAAAAGACCACAGATCATTTAGTTACATCTCTGGTTTTAACACCCATCACGTCCAGCACACGCCAGCGCTGGGAAAGTCTAATTAAGTAGCAACAACAAAGCTAAAAAGGAAACTGATATGAAAAAGCGGCTGATGCCCGAGACCCCTCTACACCTCACACTGTCTCCAAAATCTCATTGAGCGACCGCCACCAGGGGATCACAATGAAGCCCTCTTGTTCACCCTTCTCATTGAGGTGAAAGGTTTTCCACTTGCTGTTACCAGTGGCAGATCCAGAAACGAGTCACGAGGGGGCTAAATAACATAGGACTAAAAATCATACCAGCCATACACGAGGGGCCAGATCTTGGCGCTCAAGAACATGCAGATCCCCGAGGATGACGAGGACGTTCCCCACCACGCTTCGGGAGGTCTCGCTGCTGCGGATGCAGTTGCAGGACCCATACGTGGTGCGCGGTGCGCCTACTCGACCTAAGGCTGGGCATCAACAAGGAGGGCCAGGCCATCGTGTACCTCATCTTCGAATGCTTGGACACCGCCCTAAAGTTCATCCGTGGCAACAGCACTAGCCACGAGAAGATTCCCGCACAAACTGTTAAGGTGATTTTTCTCTCTTCTGTACCCAGCCCAATGCCCAACTAAACCATGTGCACGCCAGGTGTTTGTGTGAATGTCTTACCCATGCCTGCCTGATTCGATTGATGGTGATGGTGCGTCCGCAGATCCTGGTGTATCACCTGTGCAAGGACGTGACTTTCGTCCATGGTTGCGGGGTGCCGCACCGTGATCTCAAGCCGCACAACCTGCTCATGGACAACACTACCATGGTGTTCAAGATCGCGAGGTCTGCTTTCCACTGGTCTTCATCATCTGCATGGATGTTCCCAAGTCTGATTAATAGTAGAATCTAAATTTTTCTGCAGATTCTGACGCTATGGTACAAAGCGCTTGAGGTTCTTCTTGGCTCCGCTCACTACTTCACACCGGTTGACATTTGGTCCCTGGGCTGCATGTTTGGTACCATTTCGATGAGATCAGAGATCCTTGTCAATGCAAACTGTGTCAATAGTGGTGGTGTTGGTTGTCCACATAATAGTGGTTGAGATCAGACAAGAGGGCGTTGTGATGAATTGTTGTTGCTCGGCCGACATTTGCCCACCACTTGAGCACTCCCAATCTTCCCCATATACTGCCAAGCTTTGAATTTTCCATATGGTTCTATGGCACAAACTTTACCATGTTGCTAGGTAGAATTGAAGAGACTGATTTACTGTCCACTGTCCAGATTGTTTTCAAGGAAAAAACAAGTTTGTTGGTTACAAGATCTGAAACAAGGAAGGGAATCCTCAAGCCAAACACAACAGCTTCTAAATGACTATAGGGAAGCACGGAACTGAGCTATTGTATTTGATATGGTCAGTCTCTTCTGTCCGTACTATTTTCAGGCACTAATATGCAAGGCAACTTGTGTTCATTTTCTAGAAAGTGCATTGATAACGGATAGTAGAAAAAATAATTTAAGTTTTGTGTTACAAAATTTATACACAGTTTATAAGTAGCATTACAAATCTCTGAAAACTAATCTTGTTGCTACAGTTTTATTTGCCCATATCAATGCATGGGCTTGGAGAGTTTGATATGATTTCTGCCGTAGTTTGTTCACAGCATTAGTATGTTGTTCCTATCTCTATTCCTGCCATCGTTGGCTCAGTTTGATGCCTCCCTCTGCTGACCACAGCCAATACCAAATGGGAAGCCATAGTGAGGATTTGCTGTGAGTTGTTTTGTGACCTTGAGTTTCATAGAATAACAAAACTTAGTATGGCTAGGCACTACTAATGACTTGTTCTAATTTTGTTAAAAAAGGTATGTCTTATCCATTGAATGATTTTTTCTTTGCTCACTTACTATTATGAGACAATACAGCTTTGTTGTGTTTTAAAAAAAGGAGGTGGAACTCTGTGCCTTGATCCAGTGCAGAGGCAGCTCCCAGGTACGTCCCTGCAGGGTTGGCGAGAGAAGAAGCGTTGCCTGACCAGGATGAGCCGATGAACATAGTGTCCTGCAGCCATGCCCCTGTTCCGGAACGAAGGGATCCACAAAACCGAAGCTAATGCTAAACTTGCAGCTGCTGTCATGAATAGAAACTGAATGGATCGACCGGCTGCGTGTCGCAGAGGAGATGGATGTTACTATTGTGAAACAAGTGGATTATGGCATTCAGTTTGAGGACTACACAGCCACAAAACTGTTTTCAAGTAAGCCTTCTCTTGCCAGACGCAATCATACTATCGAAGTGGAGAATAATGAGGTGTATGGGATCTTTTTCTTTTGGCAAACTTCACAATGCTCCAGCAGGAACACAACATATTCAGAAAGCAATTTTCAAGGTTTGTGTCTGCTAATTATTGTTCTCTTTGTTTCACAAAACATGGAAAAAATATATGTGGAACCTTTGAACAACCTCTTAGCTTAGATTGTTCATCTGAAGATTAAAGAGGAAATAAGGTGCTCAATTCTAGACCATCTCTTTGATAACCTCCCTAAATTCGAGTTGGTTTCCTTAACTAATTCGAAAACTTTGAATACTGCATACTATTTCATCATATTTTATCTAAAAAATAACTAAAACTAACATCCGGAGAATTTTTATTTATAAATTCTACAAAAATATTTGTTTTTAGAATGAGCAGATCGAAAAGGTGGAACATACTATCAGTTAACTAAGATGGGTCTTTTTTTTTTAATTGGCTTGCCATGAATTGGTGCAATTTTAGGGGGTGTTTGGGATTGTTTCGCTCCACATTTTTCAGCTCTGCTCCATGTTTTTTAGCCAAACAGTTTCAGCTCCATGCATTTTGTTCGAGAAAAAATGTGGAGTTGTGAGAGCACCTAAAGAGGTGCTCCACAAACTCCATTTTTTTTTGTGGAGCTGCTCCACGGTGGAGTTCGTGGAGTAGTCCCAAACACCCCTTATTGGCATGGCTTACACATTTGTAAACTCTACAGGATGTGTCAACGGTTGGCATTGATACACTGATGCCTGATGCTGAGGACAACCAGCTGCCAAAGCAACTGCGAAAATAATAATTGAATGCAGAATAAATTCTTGTGCTCAATATAATGATAGTGTAACTAAGATATTTTTTATATCTTGGTATGGCCATGTCCTGTATACATATTGAGCTTTTACTGGCAACAGTAGGAAGAGATGACAAGCAGCTCAGTTTCATGAGAATGTACATGTGTGATTAGTTGGTTTAGGGGGGACTAGGTAAAATTCTCATTAGTGAAATTCATTCAGCAATCTTAATATACTGTATTTAGCAAGCACCTGCTGACCATGGACTTGAGTTTGAGTTATGATTTAGAACAAGAATTGTGTGCACCGAGATTGCCATGTATTGCGGTTGCTGTTATACTACATTAAGTATAACAGTACAACACACGGTTCAAATTTAAGTTATTGTGATGTTATTTTGTTCCCGTTGCAACGCACGGGCATGTTCCTAGTGATATAAAATATTGCAAATGAGATCATGATTATTAGAAACTAAACATTTGCATCCATTCGTTAAAGAAACAAAATTGAACAAAATATGATGAAACTAGGCCGGCTCTCACCGTGAGGCGTGAGCTATGCTGTGGTAAGCAGGGGATGTTGATGCGGCGCCGCTGGAGGTTGGGCCGACCTAGTAGTGGTAGGCAGTGCCCAGCCAGCAACCAAAGGCAGCTCTACAGCTGCAGCAGGGGTAGAGACAGAGAGGAGGGCCGTCGGCCGATGGGCGCTGTTGCGGCGGACTGGGTCGCGATTTGGGGGCAGGTGTGCCGCGTGCCGGAGGAAGCAGAGTTTCAAATTTTCGCGTTCAGCGCTGAAGAGGCATCGGACGCTTGAGCTAGAGGAAGGATCTGGACGCCGCGGAGGGGCCTAACAGGCTGTTTTGGGCTGCTCTATGAAGACCCGTTCCTTGTATTTTTGGACGCCACCCTGGGCTGCAGGCCCCCTAGCCCGGGCCATGAATCCGCCCCTGGCTGATACTGTCATTAACACCCACCGTGTTTGTTAGGTCACCACTTGATAAGGTAGCCAGAGTACCTCCTTGGCGGCTTCCTTGATCTTGTTGATAACATCCAACAACTGACTTCTCTTTTCTTGTGGACATAGGATAACCCAGTCCCGCAGCACACCACCTATCCTGTGAAGCTCCAGACCTCTGAAAACAAATCTCATTCCTGAGTTTCCATAAATTCCATAAAACTGCAGAAGTAACTATATTAACAACAGTATGTCTCTTATTACTAAGCCAAAGCTTCCCTATATCAATCAAAGACTCTTCTATGTTAATACCCAGAATTTTAGAAAAAATGCACCAGCATTGTTTTGCCACTACACATTGAAAGAAAAGGTGTTGTACAAATTCCTTTTCACAACAAAATAAACAGCTCTTATCTTCCACCTTTTTCCTTTTAGCCAATTTATCCCTAGTTAGAGTTCTATTGTTGACCAACAGCCAAAGAAAGAACAGGACCCTAGGAGGGACTTTGATGGACCAAACTGCAGGTACATGCACAGAATGAATACCGCTGAAATTAATAATCTTATACAGAGATTGGGAAGAATATGTTCCTTTAGAGGAAAACTGCCAAATCAGAGAATCTTCATCAACAGTCAGGTGTATGGTGGAAACTAGCTCAAAAACTTCTAACCAAGATCTATATAACTCTGGAGACATGGTTCTTCTAAAGGAATACTTCACGTCAGTCCCATCCCACAAATCAGCTATGGTCTTACCTTGCTCAACCACTATCCTGTATAGGGGCCAAAATTGAATGGCTAGACTAGATGGCCCAAGCCAGTTGTCTTCCCACAACCTGACTTTCTTACCATTACCAATCTTCCATCTATAACCTAGTTTAGCAGCTTGAACAGCCCACATAAAACCCTTAAAGAAACTAGAAGCCCCAATAGTTCTAGTGAGAAAGATATTAGGCTTTTCAGTATTATACTTCTAATCTAATAGCTCTTTCCAGAGTTTATCCCTATCATTATTGTATCCTCTTAACCAAGATGCCAGCAAACTAATATTCAAATCCCTCAAACTAGGAATACCTAAGCCCCAATATTCCTTACACATGGAGACTAACTCCCAATTAGCCAGATGGAACTTATGGATCTCCTCAGTATCATTCCACAAACAATTAGCCATCTGAGTGTCCAACAGTTTAATAGCCCATTTGGGAAATTTAATAAACGATAGGAGATAGACTGGAATGCTGGCCAAACAAGTTTAATCAACAAAGCCCTAGCAGCTAAAGAGAGCAATTTGCCTCTCCAACCTGCAATTTTTTTGAGAAGCTTATCCACCAAAGGTTGAATATCTTCCCTAGACAGTTTATCATAATGCAGAGGTATGCCCAAATATTTTAAAGGAAAGGAACCAAGAGGACAACAAAGAATATGAGCTAGTCTATGTGCTCAATCAGGATCAATATTCAGGGGAACTAATTCACTTTTATGGAAGTTTATTCTTATTCCTAAGACTTGTTCATACCACATCAAGATATATTTTAGGTTTCTAATATGATTCTCATCAGCAGAGGAGAAGAGAATGGTGTCATCAGCACACTGGAGGGAAAGAATCCCCCCAGATCTAAAGTCTCCTAACAAACCTTGAACCATACCACTATTAGCAGCTTTGGATAACATTTTAGAAAAAAACAATCTCCTACTAGGTTAAACAGAAAAGGAGACAGAGGATCACCCTGTCTAAGCCCTTTCCCTGTCTTAAAGTAAGGGCTATCCTCCCATTTATCATGATCCCAACAGAGCCACCAGTAACTATCTATTTGATCCACCCTATCCAGAGAGGATCAAAATTCCTGGCCTTTAGAAGATCAAAGAGGAACTTCCAGCTAACTTTATCGTATGCCTTTTCATAGTCTAACTTCAGAATCACTCCTGGTTTCCCACTTTTATTAATACTATGAACTAACTCATGTGCTACAACTACACTTTCCAAAATAAACCGACCCTTGATGAAAGCTGATTGAGTAGGAGCAACAATCCTTTGCACGATGGGGCTTAGTCTGAGAGTTAAAACCTTTGAAAAGATTTTAAAGCTACAATTTAACAAGCTAATGAGCCTAAATTGCTTCATATCATAAGCTTCCCCTACTTTAGGAATGAGTGTAACAAGAGCAAAATTCAATCTACTCAAATCCAAAGAACCTTTATGAAAATCATCAAAGAGAGCTACCAAGTCCCCTTTGATTAAATCCCAGAACTTAGGATAGAAAATGAAGGACAACCCATCAGGACCGGGATCACCCTCAGCGTAACAACTAAACTCTGCTGTTTTAATCTCGGTTTCAGTGAAAGGAGCCGTAAGAAGCAAATTTTCTTCCTCAGAGACTTTGTCTTCCACATCTCAGAAATCATGACACAGTTCAACCCCCGAATCTACTTCCTTATCAAAAAAATTTCTTATAGTACTCAACAACAATACACATCATGCCTTTCTGGTCATATATTAATCCATTAGGGCCATGTAAACAATCTATCCTTTTTTTCCCCTACTTCTGTAATTAGCTATAGCCTGGAAATATGTCATATTTCTGTCCCCTTCCAGCAGATCTCTATCTCTGGACCTTTGTCTATTCTTAATCTCTTCTAAAGCCCAAATTTTATCTAATTGACTCTCAATGGTTCTAAGATCCTTAGATTCCTCAGGAGATAAAGCTCTAAGCTCAGCAAGCCCCTCCAACCTAGTAAACTCCTTACAAAGGGAAACTTTATATCTATTGTGATCAGCTACCTCATTAGCAGCCCACCCTCTAACTATCCTTCTTAGGGTCCTAATTTTAAACTGCCATCTATCAATCCTCTTGGTTAAGGAACAAGGTGTCTTCCAAGCTTTCTCAACTACTTCTCTAAAGGATTCTTTTTCTAGCCACCATTTCTCAAATCTAAACCCTTTTTTACCAAAGCAACAATTCTCACTAGCATTAAGAACAAGAGGATTGTGATCACTAGGGATTCTATGTAAGGCCTTAACAGTAGACAAAGGGAAGGCAACTTCCCAGGTGGTAGAAACAAAGATCCTATCTATCTTAGCAAGAATCCTATTATCTTGGTTATTAGTCCAAGTAAACTTCTTATTGGCAGCACTTAACTCTATCAAGCCCCACTTACTGACCCAATTATTAAACATATCAGCCCAACTATGATTGACCTGACCATTGCTTTTATCACTAATGAACCTAACTAAATTGAAGTCTCCACCAATAAGAAGAGGCCCCTACCAAGAAGCCATGATATGCTCCAGTTCATCTAAAAAATCTACTTTTCTATCTTCGTAGGCAGGACCATAAACCACAATAAACTTCCAGGAAAAACCATTTTTCTTATTGGTAGGCACCACACTAACAGAAAATTTAAGAATCTTTAACACAGTCATAGAAAAAAACATCTATATTGGCCCCAACCAGAATGCCACCAGCAGAACCTTGGGCCTCAAGATAACACCAGTTAAAAGGGACATTCCAAGTTAGAGATTTCAAGAACCCAGAAGAGAATTCCTTCTTTTTGGTTTCCATGATACCAACAAAATCTACATGATTATCCCTAATTTTCCCTACTAAAGCTGGGACTCTGTCAATCTTACCCAAACCTCTAATATTCCACAAAAGACCTATCATTACTTAATCTTTTTATTTTTCTTCCTAGGACCTACTGTGGACCAGCCTTTTTCTTGATCCTCTATTTCTACTTCAGCCATACCAATCCTGGTAGGCTGCTCTCTATTATCAACTATTTGGGCCACATTTCCCACATTCCCCTCTGCATCCATTCCTAGATCAGAAGAAGGACAACACTTGTTGTGTTTACAGTGTAACTCACTATCTTTACTTCTATTGTAATCTAACTCTAACATTTTATCAACTACACCAGTATTTCCATCCTGGATCACTACACCAATATCCTTGGCAATAGATAACAAAAGGTCAGAGGAAACAGTATTAGAAGATTTCTTGTTACCTGCATTGTTTTCTAAGTTCCACTTCCTTTTAGCTTCTTGAGCCTTCTCCATCATGGTCTTTCCATTATCTAAATTCCTTGAGCTCCTCCTTTGAGGCAACACTGGAGCCCATTGTTGTTTTTTCCTCACCCTCTTACCCCTTCAGCAAACCTTCAGCTTGATTCACTTTCTCCAGTTCTTCTACATTTGGTTGAGAAGACTGACTAGGTTTGTCTGTGACTATAGAAACTGTTTCATGACTCTCAGTGGATATAGCTCCCATATTGCCCAGCTCTTGACCAGGATGAATTAAATGAGTTCGGGTCTCTTTCCTTATAGCATTCAGACTCCCTTTTTGAAGCTGCATATCATAGATCCATTCCTCAGGAAGATTTACCAACTCAGCTTCCTCGTGATTCAAGCCTTCAACAGTTGCCGTTTCTTCTGACTCCAACTTTTCATCAGATTCTGCAACTAGTTCCTCATCCAGTTCCATCGCCTTCAGCAGCTCAACACATTGTAACTCCTGAGCCTGGTCTGCCTGAAACATATCCTCAAACAGAGAGCTGTTCCCAACTGGAGTATTAGTCTGACCCTGTGCCCCTGTAGATGCCTGCCCCAAGCCTGTGGGACCTTTGTCACTACACTCTTTCTCAGCCAGCTCAGGACCTTTACCATTGTCCTTGACAAAAGCCTCATCATCAAGAGGATCCTCTTCCTCTGGGTCAATGTCATCATCACCTTTCTCGCTCTTCGTCACGAGCGAGAGATGCGCCGCCCCGGGAAGGAGTCCCTCTCTCCCTCACCGGAGTCTCCAGGAGCCATCTCGCCGGTGGGAAGGCCTTCCCCCACGGCTTCGCCCCTCCAGTCGCCTGACTCGTGTCGGTAGCCATCTCCTCCTGACAGTGCGAAATTTTGTCTCCAACGCTACGCACCTTTACCTGTCATGTCACACTCACACCCATGACAGTTTAGTCGCGCAACTAATATGATTAATCAAGCTGCCCATGCGATGACAACGACTAGTGCCGAATGGAAGAATGTGTGCGTGAACGATTAGGTTATTAGCTGAATCCACTATTTATAGCAAAGAAATACGAGGAAATATGCTGGGCCATCATTTTCAGGCGATGAACTTTTGCACTTTTCTAGCCGAAATGGGAGAACTTTTCCAGGAAATTTTGTGCACTTTTGCCGCCGCCTAATGTTTGTTCTCCCCTCCGTCCCATCGCCGATCCTTAACATCCAACCTTGCGTGCATGAGTACTTGATTAGACGCAGGAAGAAGCCGGAGGCATTTTTTTTTTAATTTTTTCCCCGAAGGGACAGAAGGAGGCAAGTCGTACATGCGCCTGGCTTGGTGCAAGCTCGCCGGCGCCTCGGCATATATGGGCCGCGTTCACTTGCCATGCATATCCAAAATATTTCCTCTTTCACCCATCACATCGAATCTTTAGACGCATGCATGAAGCATTAAATGTAGGTAAAAAAATAACTAATTGCATAGTTTGTCTGTAAAGTTCGAGACGAATCTTTTGAGTCTAATTAATCTATGGTTGGACAAATTTTACCAAATAACAACGAAAAGTGCTACAGTAACTTTTCACCCAAATTTTCTCAACTAAACACACCCATGATCCGAAGCTCGCGGGCAGCTGCCTTTCCGTCAGCTTCCAGTGCGTGCGTGCCGCAGGTGTTCGCAAGGTAGGAATACGGGGACAGCGAGCAGCTCAAACCAAACGTGGTCTCTGCAGACTGCAGCAATCACCACGGAGAATTTGACTGCTCACGTTCCGGCCGGCGGAAGGTGGCAAGCGACATCGACCGAGGTCTAGCTCTTTGGCAATACATGCATGCATATACAGGCAAAATAGGTGTCGTCTTGCGTTGGTTGGATGGGCAGATGGCCACGTGCAAGTCAACATCAGCGCATGAATAACGCATGTCAACGCAACACAAGCTAGCCTGTGGGCAGGCTCACAGCTTCTTGCTTGTATATATATACCAAGCATGCATACCAGTGTATACCACTACCACAGCAGCGGTAGTATATATTATTGTCCTTCTCAATAGATAGATTGATTGATTGTCTCTGCTGACTGGGTGCATGCGAAGAAGGGTACGGTGCACTTTCAAGAATACTTTTGTTCACTTTTTTCCTAAGTGGAAAGAGTGATTTATACGTTAATAAAACTTTCATTCTGATTGGAACAAATTTGGGATTGTACACAGATGCGTTCTGCCTTCCCATGTATTGCCCGCAAGCATGATGTTGCCGCCACTAGATCTACGGTGGCGGCAACGGAGGAGTGCTAGTGGGGCTGGGGACTCAGAGATGGCAAGGCAATGTATACAAAACTACCTATACGAAGAATAAACATGGGGATGACGCTGTCTGTGTTTTTTACTTCTTCTCCCATTTCATCTGGAAACGTGCAAAAGTGCAACGCCTGAAACTGATGGTTCGTTCCTCAAAGCCATGCGTCGTCCTCGTATATTTCTTTGGCAAATGGAATCATCTAACCTATATACTAATCGTTTCACGCACAATTCCATTTGTCATGATTAGTCATCGCATGCATGCACGGGCAGCTAGATTAATTTGCTTGACTAAACTGCCACTGTTTGTGACAACACCCTGTTTGTCCTACTTAATTCTCCATGATATAACGTGTACCAGCCACGTCCTCCAAGGCACTGAAATCGGCACAATCCCCCTTTATCTGTATCCTCGCTTCTAAATTATAGTTCACTCTGTCTCTCATAACTCATAGGTAAAGCTTTTCTAATTTTAACCAATTCTTTAGAAAAATATATATTAACATCTATAAGTTGAACCAAATCTTCATAGAGAATTTAAGGAAAGTAATTTGATGCTCTAGATGTCAACATCAATATTAGGCTATGTTTGGTTGATGAGTTTCTAAAAAGTGCTTCTGCTGCAAAAAAAAAAAAAGAAATGAACACCAACCAAACATGTGAAACATGAAGTTGCTTTTTCATTCGTGTAGTACGGTTTTGAAAGCCCCTTGAAAATGGATGAAAATAAAGAGCTGTTTCAAGGAAGATAGAGAGAGGGGTAGTCTTAGGCCTTGTTTCGTAGGGCTCCTCTCTAAGGGCTCTTCCAGAGAATCTAAAGCCGTTTTGGAGGAGCCACACTTAAACAGCTTCGGCTTCTCCTTTTTTTTTTACTAAAACTGGCTCTAAATGGCTCTTCCTACTAAACCGTTTGGTAAGGTTTCTCTGTAGGTGTTGGAGCCAGAGCTAGAGAGGAGGCCTACCAAACTGGGCCTTATACTTGTTTGAACCAAATGACTTACATGTTTTCCACAGCACATAGCTCACATCAGTTTTTTCATATCTCACAACTAAACCAAACAGACCCTTAGTGTATTTTCAAAATCAAATAGATGTGACTTAGAACCAAGCCAAAAAGTAGTATGTAAATTTAGATTAGAGAGTGTCATGACTTCCAAATCCGTGTCAAAGAAACTATATTTCTGTGGCGGTCTGGCTATGATCATTCCTCTGATTGCGACATGAGCGAATGGTGCAGAATTGCAGGTGCAAGGTCTCTACAAACACAGAGATATTATTTTTCCATCGACATCTCGACCTTTATCAGTGACTGGTATAATATAATCAGGAGGCATAGTCATCTAGAGAAAGGTAAAATCCATATATCAGGATCTTGCATGCGTTGCGTTGTTCCTCCTACTACGCATGGCATGACACCCATTGCAGGACTTGGGAGATGCACATCGATCAGCACACGGGAAACAACTATGCATCTATTCACTTCACCGGTGGCTTTCGCTCTACCCGTCCCACCCCAAAGCTCATCCCCTTTTGGCTCCCTCCTTTCTCATGTGATGTAATAGTAAACCACTGTAATGGTGGTTGCGCTTCCTATAGCGCTTGCAGACACCGCACCTCGCTGTACGTGAGGGAGAGAGATGGAAACAGATACAAATGGATAAGATGTTAATATGTTATTGCTTGCAACATTCAAGAACAAAGGATTGCAACATACTGAAACCTCATGTAACATCAAAAAACATGTTCCAACATCTTAAATCGACAATTGCAACCTCTAGAAAACATGTTGCAACATCTTAAATTGATTGTTGCAACATTAAAAAAAAACATGTTGCAACATCTCAAAATCAACTGTTGCAACATAAAAAAAACATATTACAACATCTTAAATCGACAGTTGTAATATAAAAAAAACATGTTGGAACATCTCAAATTGACTATTGTAACATTCAGAAAAACATGTTGCAATATCTCAAATCCACTGTTGCAACAACGCAAATTCCTAATCACATACTACAACATACTACAAGAAATACCCTTATACATGACGGATTATTTTCGTCATAGACAAGCAACAACGCGTCACAGTTAACTTACCATGACGAATTGAAAAAACGTCATGTATCCCACGTCATATATTTGCTGGACCGATATAAGCCGCCACAGATTGGGATTTGTGTTCGTCATGGAATCCCTAGAAGCCCATTCAGCCTAGGCTAGGTCTGATAGTGTGTGACAAAATAGACCATCATATCCATCTGCCACGTATGATGTTTCTCGTCACAAATTTGAGTTGCCATGTAATTGTCATGTGTACGTCAAAGTTGACCATCACAGATTATATAATGAAAATCACATAAAGCCCAACAATTTGATTATTTTTCCAGTACATTAACACAAGATGTTCTGATAATATAAAACTTGAAACACAAAAACAGGTCCTTATCGACCTTCACATCTATTACAATAGCATTCTAGACAGCTAGTGCATTGGCTTAATTTTTTTTGCTATATAGTGACACTCCTTCAGAAAAATCCATTGCATCATGGTCCTGGTCTTTGTACTTGTCTCCTGAAAATGACACGTGCAATATTAACTCATATGTAGGCAAATTAAATCGTAGGCAAGGAACCAGGTGTCAAGTCACATACAGTAAGGACAGATAATAAAGCTAATCAGAGTTCACCTCAAGACAGATAATCAAGTCTCAAATAATTACTGCTAACTTACCTTATCGAAGTGTTGCTGCTGCTTTCTGAAAACCAGGGACTGAAAACAATTCGGTGCTGCTGCTATCTGAAAACAATTACTTCATATCAAGTTCTGCTATCAAGTGCTGCTAACTAAAAACAATTACTGCTATCAACTTGCTACTATCTGAAAACAATTACTGCTATCAAGTGCTACTAACTGAAAACCATTACTGCTATCAAGTGTTGCTGCTATCTGAAAACAATTACTACATATCAACAATTCGGTGACTGAAAATACATTATATGCTTATCTTAGTTCCCACAACAGCCGTACAGAAATTCTTTTGATTCACAAAGTGAATTGGCAGTTCATTGCACTTGGTTCAGTCATTCAAACCCATAACAAGTAGCAAGTAGGTGCAACAAAAAGGTAGGCGAGTAAAAAGCTGGAAGGATTTGCATATATAAGTTCTGCAACTTAGTTCAGTCATTTTATCAAACCTATAACAGGTAGCAAGCACGTGTGCTGACCAAGGCTCTGAATCAGTATATGAAAGAACTTACACTTTATACTTGAAATTTAAAACATACCACCTAAAATAGCTGAGGTCCCCATCTTTCACAATCCCAAGCTGTAACCTACCTACAAGGAAACACTAGAGACCATGATCTCATTTCACAATGCAAAATATAGAGACATTAGAGACCATTTGTCTCTGAATCTGATATAGTTCTAGCCACGACAGGAGTAAACAAAGAAGAGATTAAGGGGTGTCGATGGGTTCATAGCAACCTGATTCTTGCCTGCATCTCTGAGGAGCGCCCGGGGTCAGTGAAGGCGATGAATGGCGGTCAGCAGCACAGCCAGGAAGGCATAGCCTCCCCGCCCGGCGGATTGCGAGCCTGGCCCAGCGTGTTGTTCGGGGAGCGGATAGGACGGACGCCGAAGGGATGGGGCGTGCCACCGCCGCTAGGATAGCCTGAGCTTCGCACCTGGTGGAGGGGAGATGGAGGGGGCGCCGTCACCGGAGGGGAGCCACGCCATAGGGGGTCGCCGCCGGAGGGGAGCCTCATCGTAGGGGGCCACCGCCGGAGGTGGGCCGCACCGGATGGGGCTACCGCCGGAGGGGACCACCGCATGGATGATGGAGGGGACGGCAATGGTGGCGGACGGAGCCCGATCTATTTTCAGAGAGAGACGAGAGAAGAGACGGCGGGTGGTGGGAGATGCTCGATCCAGAACCCTAAGTTTGTTCTTATATACTCCATGCTTGTAAATGGGCCGACTATTGGAGTCCAAATAAACCCATCACTGATCCGCGATGTTTTCAAAATACGTCACCTACAAACCGTCATGTATAAGGAGATTTCTTGTAGAGTGTTGATCCGGTTGCGCTTGCATGTGAAGGAGCCCGACCACCATGGAGGAGCTTGTCGCCAGCGAGGCCACACCTCCAGCGTGTAGTTCATCGTCGAGAGACACCCAACCATGGAGGATTTCATAGCCGAGAAACACCTCACTATAGAGGTGTCCACGTACTTAGATCCACTTTGCCGCCATGGACGCAAGGTAGGCGAGCGGATGCAGCGGTGAGGGAAGAACAAGGACAGCCGCGCACGGGCAGAGCCGTGAGGGAGAAAAGCAGGCAGTGAGGGAGTAAGGCGTCAGCGGCGTCGGGGAGATGAGCAGCCGCATCGAGGCGATGAGCAGCCGCGTCATCGTCAGGGAGATGAGAAACCGCGTGAGGGAGACGAGCAGCGGCATTGGAGAGAAAGGTGAAAACTCTTGAGCCGTTGGCAGGCCGTATAGATTGTGGTCCCTAGTTAAAAAAGCACCCAACATGAAGGAAACTGGCTGAACGCCCATGTAGGATGGAGCGAGATAAGTCTAACTGACCTCTGTAAACTATCACGAAAGTTTGATTTACCTTCTTCGTGATTGACATGGCACAACGTTAGTCAAAACCACCTTCAAAACTGCTCGTGAGGTAAATCAAACGATTTCAAGAGTTAGAAGAGTCTAAAAATCTGATTTTATAATTAGGGAAATTTTGCTCAGAGACACTGCACAAACATGTAATTTGCTGTTGGACACCGCCAACTCGAAAATTGGCCTAGTACCATTATGAAATTGGGATTCTTTGCCATAACACACTGTCACCATTATTTTATTCATTTCTTCTATTCGCAAAGAGAGGTGGGAGAAATGACATTTTTGCCCTTCTTCAACCTATAGCTGTTCACAATGGTCATCTTCTACCTTGAGATGGGCGGCCATGGATGGCCTCCTGCATAGGGGGCGCGGCGCTCCGACTATGGATGGGGGACAAGGGCGGCTGGGCTTGCCAATTGGCGGTAGGAGCCTACGGCGACAACGCTAGGCCGCAGGGAGGCGCCGCTCGTCTCCGATCTGGGAAGGGGCGGCTCTGGCGGCCACATCGCGCACATTGAGTGGTTCGAGACACCCGACGTGGTGCTTGCAGGCGGTCTGCGAGGGCAGTACCTGTGGTAGAGCGGCGGGCCGGAGTATCCTCAACGCATGCGCCGCTACTCGTGTTCGAGGACGCCTGGCCCATGGACGAGTCGGCGTGGGCTGCGCTAGCATCGTCCCGACCCTGCTCGGCAACGGGAGCAAGCTCCTACTCACGTGCCGCGACGCCGACCTCGCCCGGCTCGACACGGCGGACCCCGCGGGGGCGGCTCTGGCGGGCCGCTGGCAACAAACTCGCGGCGGCTGTGGCGGCCAGGGCGCACAGCTCGAGCGGAGTAGGTACCGGCGGCGGCGCGGAGGGCCAGAGGCGGGGGCCAAGGTGGTCGCCGCCGCCGGCGCCTAGGGAGGGCCCAGGGGCACTGCTCCCATGCGGCACTGGGCAAGGGGCAGTGGGGCTACACGGCCACAGTACGAGGGAGGGGGCTAAGGTGGCGCGGTTGCTCTTCTCAGGCGTGGAAACAGCGTGGCTGCCAGGCTGGAAAAACGAAGAACGAAATCGCCGGGAAGATCTCGCCGGAGAAGAAAAGGTCCAAACAGGAACAGCAGGAGCTTCAAGATGAGGGCAAGAAAGTCATTTCTTTCACCTTCTCTCTCCGCGATTACAAGAAATGAATAAAATAATGAACACAATGTGTTACAACAAAGGAACCCAATTTCATAACGATACTGACCCAATTTTCGAGTTGACGGTGTCCAACAGCAAATTATATGTTTCCACGGTGTCTCTGGGCAAAATTTCCCTTATAATTAAGGGAGTTCAGTTGAACTTTTTTTTAAAAAAAAAGAGGTAGGGCCACATTTGCCTGCAGGAGCAGTGTATGCGTGCCATCGCAAAAAAAAAAAAAAGAAGAGAGAGAGAGAAGGGGCGAATGCGATCCCCGGGCCCTGTTCCGCCGGCCGCTGTCTCGTCCGCCCACCACAGCGACAACGATCCTATATAAATCGCCATCTCCTCTTCTACCTCTGCAATCCGGCCGGCCGGCAAGCCAACCACTCGACCCCAAGCTCCGCCACACACAACAAGCACGCAGAGGCCTCTGTGTACAGGGAGGTACCTTACCCTACCCTACCAGGCTTCCACAAGATCGAGCGAGTCCGCCGGGAGACAAGAAAAATGCCCAAGACGAAGGTGCACCCCAACGCCGCCGACCCAGAGCACGCCGCGCCTGTCACGGTCGTCACGCCCGACGAGGAGCCGCCGCCCACGGTGCTGACGGTGTGGCGCAAGTCGCTGCTCTTCAACTGCGACGGCTTCACCGTCTACGACGACAGGGGCGACCTCGTCTTCCGCGTCGACTCCTACGACGGCTCCGGCCGCCGGCGCGCCGAGGTGGTGCTCATGGACGCCACGGGCACCCCGCTCCTGACCGTCCGCCGCAAGAGGAGGCTCGGCATGCTGGCGGACCACTGGGTCATCTACGACGGCGACGCCGCCGCCGCGGATGCCGAGGCGGAGCCCAGCACCACGAACAGCAGGCCGCTCCTCTCCGTGCGCCGCCACAGGAGGGCGTCGTCGTCATCTTCCAAGGCGAAGGCGCTGGCCTACGTGACGCCCCTGCTAGCCTCCTCCTCATCGTACGTGGTGGAGGGCTCGTACGGGCGGCGGGCCTGCGCCGTGCGGGACGCGCGCGGGGACGCCGTGGCCGAGGTCCGCCGGAAGGAGGCCGTGCTGGGGGACGACGTGTTCTGCCTCGTGGCGGACCCCCGCCTTAGCGCGACGCTCGCCATGGGCCTCGTCATCGCCCTCGACGAGATGTTCGCCGGAGGCCGGTCGTCCGCGCGGTCGTCGTCCCTGCTGCGCAGCAGGACGTGGTCGGTGTAGCGCGTAGCAGCAGCTGCAACGTTAACGCCGCTGCCATGGCCCATGGGATCCAAGATGCATGTATACATGTAGAGACAACGCAGCATCCCTGCGGCGGAGATCGTCCATTCCAACAAACTGAAGTAGCACTGGCCGCCGCCGCCGCCGTCGCTGTCGTTGTCTTCGTCCAGGATTTTGCTCAAGGATAATGGATGCTGTTTTCAGTTGAGCTTCCTTCAGTTTGTTCAATCAACTCATTTTTAAATTCGGAATTGACGACAGTAGTTAATAAACTACGGACTCCAACAGTTGGAACTTGGAAGCTCTATACCACATATACCCAAAGCAGTCTAGCTAGTACTACTGGAACGCGCCCTCTAGTTCTACACTTCTATATTTCATCATGTGCTTGGATATTTTCTCGTTGGTGTTCAGGTGATTTGTAATTTTTGCCGTTGTTTGGCTGTAGAAAAGTTGTGAAAATGTCTCTTGTAAGTTATTTTTTAATTGTATATTAGTTGGTTGCGTAAAATTATTGCTAAAAAGTCAGACACCAGAAATATGGCAACTCCCTTAGTCGCGGCTTTGTTCTGTTGACTCTAACGAGCAAATGCATATACATACACACAGTGGACTTTGTTCTGTTGTTTGCCGCGGCTTAGGGCAGCTAGCTAGCTACTACTAGTGTGTGTTACCGTGTCTTCTCTGTCAGTCTGGCCCATAGGGGCCAATCATCGAGACACGTTTTAATCGCCTCTGTTTTGGTTCCATGAAATGAAATTTAATAAGAAAGAATGAAAATGGCAATGAGGAATGCACGCGAATTTCTGCATGTATCGATGCACTCAGCACTCCGCGTTATATTTCCCCCTGTGTTTATTTCTCTCGTGTTTGCTTGTTTTGTTTGGGAGGCTGGCTTAGAAAGATGATGCATGCTACTTTTTCCATTCCAAAGTGTAAATTATTCTGTCTTTTTTTTACATACATAGCTTTTAGTAAATATAAACTATGTACATTGAAAAGCCAGAACGACGACACAATTTAGAACGGGAGGAGTCGACAGGATTTAGACCTATGTTACTTACATCATGGCATAATATGGTAGGCAGTTTATTTCATCGTACTACACAATGATCATGCAGAATTGAATATAATGTTAGGTTCACTACCGGAATCCGCTTCTTTGCCGAGCGTTTTTTTCGGGCGCTCGGCAAAGAAGGCTTTGCCGAGAGCCAAATAAAAAACACTCGGCAAAGCCTCTGTACTCGGCAAAGGCTTTGCCGAGGGCCTTAGAGGCTTTGCCGAGAGCCGAGGGCCTTGGCAAAGCAGCCGGCTCCGGTAGTGGTTAGCCATGTTCATCACAGTAAAGTTGATGAATTGAAGTAGTTTTTCGTGATGATGACTAACCAATCACACCAATAGTTTCTCTGCTCGTTCATCCCTGCCCATCTATGTTTTACCTCCAGTGGTGTGCTTTTACACTTTTTCTAGGTATATACATATGCGAAATTTGATGACTTTTCTTAAGAAAAAGCTGTGATGATGACCGAAGGTCGTCGATAGTGAGAACAGTTGCTTGCAGGCCCGTCCCTGGGCGGGGGCGGGAGGGGCAGCCATCACAGGTCTAGCCAGCTGATGGGCCTCTTCCCAGGTACGCATAAAACTCAGCCCAAACGTACGTGATACACATACGCTAAACCAGTTGAGCCGACGTTAGACACCGGTGATCACGCAACGTAGAGTTTCCTTTCCTTTGATATGGACTTGTGCCGTTCTGCGCGAGGCTGCGAGTCGCCGCCCGCAGGCCCGCCGGCCGGGCACGTCCGCGCACCAGCAAGGCGCCACGGCGGCACCGCACTCCTGTGACCTGTCCGCAGGACAGCAGTCCGCACTGACGTGATCTGCTCATCTGCAGAGGGCGAACCATGTGTAGTAGATGATTTGGTAGAATCAGAGAGATGGGCTCTTCATAAATTTCTTAAGAGTAATACAAGCACTTCAAAAGATCCAGCGCATGCAAAGTTACCCGTGCAGTGCATCCAAGAAAATCCTGGAAATGTGCGTCATGCCATGCGTAGTAGTAGTAAGAGGAACGTATGATTCAGATAGCGATGCCTCCTGATAATGGCACACTGATAGATCAAGGACGACACGGCGACGGGAAGATAATGACGAATAATTTGTGTGTATGCACGGCTGCATGGCAAAATGTACGCGTGTGTTAGTTGTTCACCATGCATGTCACTAGCTGCTGGTAACAAGGAATAATGCTGCTGGAAAAAAAGAAGGCAATGATGTCAATTACGTACGACAGGTGGTACCTGTCATGTGACACTCACACCCATGACAGTTTAGTCGCGCAACTAATATGATTAATCAAGCTGCCCGTGCGATGACGACGACTTGTCGTGCCGAATGGAAGAATGTGTGCGTCAACGATTAGGTTTATTAGCTGAATCCACTATTTATAGCAAAGAAATACGAGGAAATATGCTGGGCCATCATTTTCAGGCGATGAGCTTTTGCACTTTTCTAGCCGAAATGGGAGAACTTTTCCATGAAATTTTGTGCACTTTTGCCGCCGCCTAATGTTTGTTCTCCCCTCCGTCCCATCGCCGAGCTTCCAACCTTGCGTGCATGAGTATGATTGACGCAGGAAGAAGCCGGAGGCATTTTTTTTTAAAAAAAATTCCCCGAAGGGACAGAGAGTCAGAGATGCAGGCAAGTCGTACATGCGCCTGGCTTGGTGCACGCTCGCCGGCGCCTCTGCATATATGATCCGAAGCTCACGGGCAGCTGCGTTTCCGTCAATTTCCAGTGCATGCTGCATGCATTTGCAAGGTACGTGGACATCAGCTAAGACCAAACGTGGTCAATGCAGCACGCCACGGAGAATTTTACTGCTGCATGCTCACGTTCCGGAAGGTGGCAATACACACATACTGACATACATGTACACATACTGACTATGGCAAAATCGTATATATACGACCCAGCTCTAGCTCTTTGGCAATACACCTGACAGTGACATACATATACAGGCCGGCAAAATAGCTCGCCATTGGACGACAGATGTCTTGGTTGGATGGCCACAAGTCAACATCAGCGCATGAATAACGCATGTCAACGCAACGACACTAGCCTGTGGCCAGGCTAACAGCTTTTGTATATATACCAAGCAATGCATACCAGTGTATACCACTACCACAGCCAGTGGTAGTACTGTCCCTTTCAATCAATATATTGATTGTCTCTGCTGACTGGATGCATGCGAAGGGTGCACTTTCAATTAAGTTTCAAGAATAGTACTTTCGTGCACATTTTCCAGATTGAAAAGAGTGATTTATACGTTAAACCGTGCCCAAGCCGGATGCTGTGCAGTAGAGAGGGACAGAGTGAGGGGGAGGCATATAGCTAGAGGCGGCCATCGGTAAAAGACACACCAATCTAGAAGGAGGCTAGGATGACACAGGGAAGGGAAGTTGAGAGCTGTCGCTGCCATCTTCTGTGGTGGCAACAGAGGAGTGCGTTGGTGGGGCCGGGGACTCAGAGATGGCAAGGAGATGTATACAAAACTTCGGGAAAAAAATCTCTGCAGTCGTGCTGCAGACCTGTCTGATTAGTCATTGCACGGGCAGCTAGATTAATTTGCTTGACTAAACTGCACCCTGTCTGCTCTAGATGTCAACATCAATATTAGGTGCTGTTTTTGGTTGAGTTTCTAAAAAATGCTTCTGCAAAAAAAAAAACAGAGCACCGACCAAACAGGCGAAACATGAAGCTGCATTTTCAAAAGTAGCTGTTTTCTGTTGGCGTTGGCATTGTAGGATAGAGGCGCTTGTAGCTTGTCGCGCAATTGTTGATGGTATAATCACAACCTCCTGTTTTCAGGCGCACCGTATGCGGTGCTTTGGCTGATGTTCGATGACGGCACCTCGCCCCTTGTCGATTGTCCAGCCGCGTTGTATCAAACTCTATCCTCTACTTAATGAAGCATGTGTGAAGCGCGTTCTCGAAAAAAAGTAGTTGTTTTTGTGTAGTACGGTTTTAAAAGCCCCTTGAAAATGCGTGAAAATAAAGAGTCGTTTCAAGGAAGATAGAGAGGGGGTATAGGTCTTAGGCCATGTTTTGTAGGTCTCTTCCCCAAGGGCTCTTCCGGAGAATCCGAAGCCATTTTAGAGGAGCCACAATTTCCAAAACAGCTCTGGGTCCTCTTTTTTATAAAAAAAAATGGCTCCAAACGGCTCTTCCTATTAAGCCGTTTGATAAGGCTTATCCATAGGAGTCGGAGCCAGAGCTAGAGAGGAAACCTACCAAATAGGGCCTTATTTGAACCAAATGACTTACATGTTTTCCACGGCACACATAGCTCACATCAGCTTTTTCATATCTCACAACTAAACCAAGCAGACTCAGTGTATTTTTCCATAAACAAGATCGAAATCGAAGAGATGTGACTTAGAACCAAGCCAAAAAGTAATCAGTAATTTAGATTAGAGAGAGTAGAAGTTACATGACTTACAAATCCGTGTCAAAGAAACTATATTTCAGTGGCGGTCTGGCTAGATCATTCCTCTGATTGCAACATGCGCGAATGGTGCAGAATTGCAGATGAAAGGTCTCTACGCACACAGAGATGTCATTTTTCCATCGACGTCTCAACCTTGATCAGTGACTGGCATAATATAATCAGGAGGAGGCATGCATAGTCATCTGGAAAAAGAGAAATCCATATATCAGGATCGTGCATGCGTTGGAGGACTTTGGAGTTGCACATCAGCACACGGGAAACAAACTATGCATGTATTCACTTCACTGTTGTACGAATTGCTGGGATGTTGACCGCATGGACCATCGATCCTTGAACGTTAAATGACCACAACCAGCTGTGTGATTCGTATGTATGTGGACGTCCTTGTTGACACGTTTGTTTTGTTTTAGGTGTCCACGCCATAACATGAGCTGACTCTTGGCACAGCGTGCGTACGCACTCAAAGTTGACGACGGACAATAATGCAAGCAGCTTTTTTTTTTGAGAAATCAGGAGGAGCCAGAGGCTCCTACTGTAATTAAATTAAACAAAAGAGTACAAAGTACAACTTACAGCTAAAACAAAGAGGGAGAACAAGCAGACAGAGGTTTAAAGAGATCTAAGAAGATCAAGGAACAGAGAAAGAGAGAAAGAAAATCCAGGGAATTACAAGTTGGAGTTTATCCATGATTCTAAAATGGTAGTGATTCTAATCTTTGATCTATGCACTAATAGAAGAGCTTCCACTGTCACATATCTTTTGCAGTCTTCCACCACAGGGTTCTTGTTTCTGAATATGACATCATTCCTTACCATCCAAATTCCCCAGCAAAAAAAGATGAATAAGTCTAGAGCAAACTCCACCTTATTAAAGATTTCCATGCTTGAAAGATTTGTGGAGTTGAGAGATGATCAGCAAATTGGAAGTTCACCAAGTTCCAGCAATCCTTAGAGAAGGGGCAGTAAAAGAGCAAGTGCATAACTGTCTCTTCTATGGATTGTTGACAAAGGACACATTGATAATCATCTAGATGCATTCCTCTTCTTCTAATCATGCTTCTAGTACTTAATCTATCTCTGAGAACAAGTCCGAAAAAATATTATGCTTTCCTTGACAAGAAGTTTTCCAGAGCCATCTGAAGATTGGCTCAACCTGGGAGTGTCCTGATAAAGTTTTATAAGCTTTAGAGGATGAGAATTGAGAAGAGCCCCAAATATATGTCCAATTGTCATTCAAGTTATTGAGAACTAGATCCGAGAATTCAAACTGAAGTTCTCGAAACTGAGTGTAAGCCTCAACTGACAATGGTAAGCTGAAGAGATCATGAAGAGCAGCCGTGCCATGAGCCTTGCTTAGACTTATAGACTTGTTCTTTGCAAAGGAGTGCAACTCTGGAAATTGCAGTTTTCTTACTTGGCCATTCCAAAGATCATCCCAGAGTAAGCATGTCTGCCCACTAGACAACACCACACTTGTCAAACCTTTATATTTGTCAAGTAATTTCAGAGCATCTCTCCACCGGAAAGAGCCCTTTGGTACAGTAGAACTTGGCAATCTTCCATTTCTATAGTGTTTGTCCCAAACTAATTCCACCCATGGCAAATTACTTTTGTTAAAGAATTTATGTAAGTGTTTGAGAATCAGGGCTTTTCTTTGGAGCTAATTCAATTCATTCCGTCCACATCAAAGGACAACTTCAATTTTCTCAAGAGAAGTTATCAAATTTGGCCCGCCCACATACTTAGAAAAAGTGCAAAATAGCGAGTACACCCCATCGGAGGTACTATACGAATGGACGTGCAGAGAAAGTGAGAAGCTGTGGCTACAAGAGACGTCTCCTTCCTTGCTCGGGACATGCATGTATATGAGGATCACGGAGAATGTTAGGCAACAGAAAGTGCACGCACTTTCTGTACACAAACACAAGTTCATCCATTTATTTAGTACGTACTAGGCTAGGAAAAAGTGCAAAAGTTCAGCACCTGAAAACGATGGACCAACCTGTGGGCAGCATGCACAATTTGATTGACTGAATGAACAAACTGCATGCCACGTCGTCGTATTAACACTAACAGGTCCCACGTACTCCCAGGTCCAGTCTTTGCTTGCATAGTCGTCTGACTGTTCACTGCAGTAGGGGCGTGTTTGGATTGAAACCTGGGTAGAAGATGCCTGGCCTGTAGCGTGACTGGATGCTGCCTGTGCGGTATTTGGATGCAGCCCTGGTGAGCTGCCTGTCCCAAGCATCAGCCCCCAGGTTCAGGCGCACGAAAACGGCCGCCTGGGGTGCAGCTGCTGGCTTGCCTGGACTAATCACCCGTCTAATCACTTGTTGCCTTATTTACTGCTATTCTTTGTATTAGCCGGTACTGTGTACACGAAATTCCACGGAAAAAAAACGTATACCAATATACCTGAACTAATCAGAAGTCCAGATTGCGTTTTTTTTAGAAACATATTACGTTCTTCTTTTCAGCTCTCTACCAATAAACCTGCACTAGCATCGTGTATACAGTGTAATTATAATTATCTTTGTTCCTCGTACGTCTTTCCTTGTGACATTTTTTAAATAGCTAGGAAATCTATTAAATTTATTTGTAATTTCAAATATATTGTTAATTGATAAAATATGTGGATGGTTTTATTTATTTATTGTTTTTACATTCTAACAGTAACCATGTATGTTTTAAAATGGTATTATATCTTTTATTAGCATTTCCAGGTATAGGCTTCCAAACAAACGCAACATTTTCTACCTTGCCTGGCCAGGCAGATTCCATCGAATTTCTAGGCTACTTCCAAGCAACACTTTTTGCGCAAGTACTCTGGGCTTCCATCCAAACAGGCCCTAGACGCGGCGGAGTTGAGGCAGCGTTGAAACTGGAGGATGCATGGATACGTGTGGAGAGCGATTATTTCCCAATTCGCATGCATTCCGGCTTCATTGCCATTTCCTTCAGGGCCCGTTCATTTAGGCCACGTTCAGTATGCAGGGAATGACTTCTTGGAACCGTCTTGGCTGGAACGCTTATACAATTTGTATAGGCTAAACTTCCCCAGAAATCGTTCCTAGCAGGAACGACAAGAAACGAACAAGGCTTTTAATCTGGATTGGTTCCTCTAGAACTGTTCTAGCTGGATTGATAGGCTTATTTGTATTAATATAGATTAGCTGAGCCTCAAAACCAGTCAAACGAACGTGGCCTCATTAGTTTATAATACTGTAACATAAAAACAGAGGCGATTGAGACAACGTACGTGGCTCTATGATTGGCTGGGCCGCCCAGACTGGTGACAAGGACGACACTCAGTCATACTTACTCCAGTCTGGCAGGGCTTCTCTACCGGCTTCGAGAGTCATTTTCTACCAAATGGGGTAAAATAAAATAGCTCCTTCGGTGAAGCCTCTAAAGACGTGCTCTCACGTACGTTTAGGGTGGGAATGAGCCAAAAATAGTGGCTTTTGCTGGCTTCACCTCATCCACGTGGCACCCAGGAGGAGATAGACCTGCTTTGCCCCTCACGGACAGGAGCGCACGGATCCCATGGCTCGCAGCGCGGGCACTCGTGGCCACAAGGGCTTGCGACATGGGAACGGGCGGTCACGGTCGCGCGGCCACCGAGGTTCCCGGCAAGGGTGCGTGCAGCCCGAGGGAGATAAAGCGTGGCACAGGCGTGAGCAGTCACCGTCGCGCGGCCGCCAAGGTTCCCGGCAAGGGTGCATGTGGCCAGCGGGAGAGATAGTGCAGCGCGGGCATGTGGGGTCACCGGCGTGCGACCGCCGGAGTTTGCAGCGCGGGCGCGTGTGGCCACCGGGGAGGGGCGGGTGTGGGCTTGGTGCGAGCACAGGGAAGCCGCTAGGCGTGACGTGCGACACCAACGGAGGGGCGTGCCGTCTGCCGGGGTGGGCCGTGGGGAGGGAGCACGACAGCCTTGGGATGGTGCAGATCGGTGGAGTGGTCGCGCATCCAGGCGGGTGACGAGGGAGATAGCGCGATGGATGGGGGCTAGAAGAAGATTGCTCACGATGGAGAAAGAAATTAGAAAGAAAAGGGTATTATAGTCCTTTCATTGTTTCCTTCTATCATATGAAGCCGTTTTGCCAAATGGAGTACTAAAACGGCTCCAGCTTCACCGCGAGTTTCGTGGAGCCGAAGAGTCATTCTTCAATTTATTCATAGCTTCCAACTGTTGGAGTACGTAGTCTTACTTATTATTACTATCTTTGTCGTCTGAATTTAAAAAGTTGAATCAATTGAACTTAAAAAATTGAATCTCAAAACCGCAACCTGCGCTGAGCGAGTACACTAGGATATGATATACATGCATGATCGCCGATGTAGTACATGTAGAAAATGATAATGGGAGCCAACACCTTACTGTATTGATCTTATAGTGTATATGTAGTATACATCTCAGTAGGTTGCCTTTGGCAACCGAGTCACAGATTATATAATGAAAATCACATAAAGCCCAACAATTTGGTTATTTTCCAGTACATTAACACCTGATGTTCTGATCATCATAAAACTTGAAACACAAAAATAGGTTCTTGTCGATCTTCACATCTATTACAATTGCATTCTAGACAGCTAGTGCATTGGCTTAATTTTTTTTTGCTAGATAGTGACACTTCTTCAGAAAAATCCATTGCATCATGGTCCTAGTCTTTGTACTTGTCTCCTGAAAATGATGCATGTGCAATATTAACTCATATGTAGGCAAATTAAATCGTAGGCAAGGAACCAGGTGTCAAGTCATGTATAGTAAGGACAGATAATAAAGCTAATCAGAGTTCACCACAAGACAGATAATCAAGTCCCAGATAATTACTGCTAACCTACCTTGTCGAAGTGTTGCTGCTGCTTTCTGAAAACCAGGGACTGAAAACAATTCGGTGCTGCTGCTATCTGAAAACAATTACTTCATATCAAGTTCTGCTATCAAGTGTTGTTAACTAAAAACAATTACTGCTATCAACTTGTTGCTATCTGAAAACAATTACTGCTATCAAGTGCTACTAACTGAAAACCATTACTGCTATCAAGTGTTGCTGCTATCTGAAAACAATTACTACATATCAACAATTCGGTGACTGAAAATACATTATATGCTTATCTTAGTTCCCACAACAGCCGTACAGAAATTCTTTTGATTCACAAAGTGAATTGGCAGTTCATTGCACTTGGTTCAGTCATTCAAAACCATAGCGAGTAGCAAGTTGGTGCAACAAAAAGGTAGGCGAGTAAAAAGCAGGAAGGATTTGCATATATAGGTTCTGCAACTTAGTTCAGTCATTTTATCAAACCTATAACAGGTAGCAAGCACATGTGCTGACCAAAGGCTCTGAATCAGTATATGAAAGAACTTATACTTTATACTTGAAATTTAAAACATACCACCTAAAATAGCTGAGGTCCCCATCTTTCACAATCCCAAGCTGTAACCTACCTACAAGGAAACACTAGAGACCATGATCTCATTTCACAATGCAAAATACAGAGACATTAGAGACCATCTGTCTCTGAATTTGATATAGTTCTAGCCACGACAAGAGTAAACAGAGAAGAGATTAAGGGGTGTTGATGGGTTCATGGCGACCTGATTCTTGCCTGCATCTCCGAGGAGCGCCCAGGGTCAGTGAAGGCGATGAATGCGGGTGAGCAACGCAGCTAGGAAGGCGTAGCCTCCCCGCCCAGTGGATTGCGAGCCCAGCCCAGCGTGTTGTTCAGGGAGCGGATAGGACGGACGCCGAAGGGATGGGGCGTGCCTCTGCCGCTAGGATAGCCCGAGCTTCGCACCTGGTGGAGGGGAGATGGAGGGCGCGCCGTCACCAGAGGGGAGCCACGCCATAGGGGGCCACTGCCGGAGGGGAGCCGCGTCGTAGGGGGCCACCGTCGGAGGTGGGCCGCACCGAACGGGGCTACCGCCGGAGGGGGCCGCCACATGGATGATGGAGGGGACAGCAATTGTGGCGGAGGGATCTATTTTCAGAGAGAGACGAGAGAAGAGACGGTGGGTGGTGGGAGATGCTCGATCTAGAACCCTAAGTTTGTTCTTATATACTCCATGCTTTTAAATGGGACGGCTGTTGGAGTCCAAATAAACCCATCACTGATCCACGATGTTTTCAAAATACGTCACCTACAAACTGTCATGTATAAGGAGATTTCTTGTAGAGTGTAGATCCGGTTGCGCTTGCCTGTGAAGGAGCCCGACCACCATGGAGGAGTTTGTCGCCAGCGAGACCACACCTCTAGCGTGTAGTTCGTCGTCGAGAGACACCCAACCATGGAGGATTTCATAGCCGAGAAACACCTCGCCATTTAGGTGTCCATGTACTTAGATCCACTTTGCCGCCATGGACGCAAGGTAGGCGAGTGGGTGTAGTGGCGAGGGAAGAACAAGGACGGGCGGGCGCGGGTAGAGCCGTGAGGGAGGAAAGCAGGCAGTGAGGGAGTAAGGCGTCAGCGGCGTCGGGGAGATGAGCAGCCGCATCGAGGCGACGAGCAGCCGCGTCATCGTCAGGGAGACGAGAAACCGCGTGAGGGAAACGAGCAGTGGCATTGGAGAGAAAGGTGAAGACTCTTGAGCCATTGGCAGGCCGTATAGATTGTGGTCCCTAGTTAAAAAAGCGTCCGACACGAAGGAAACTGTCGAACGCCTGTGTAGAAGCATTTATGTTTTCTAATAGAGCGAAATAAGTCTAACTGACCTCTATAAACTATCACGAAAGTTTGATTTACCTTCTTCGTGATCGACATGGCACAACGTCAGTCAAAACCACCTTCAAAACTGCTCGTGAGGTAAATCAAATGATTTTAAGAGTTAGAATAGTTTGAAAATCTGATTTTATAATTAAGGGAGGTCAGGTGAACTTTATTTTTTAAAAAAAGAGAGATAGGGCCACATGGGCCTGCAGGAGCAGTGTATGCGTGCAATCGCAAAAAAAAAAAAAAAAAAAAAAAAAAAAAAAAAAAAAAAAAAAGGAGCGAATGCGATCCCCGGGCCCTGTTCCGCCGGCCGCTGTCTCGTCCGCCCACCACAGCGACAACGATCCTATATAAATCGCCATCTCCTCTTCTACCTCTGCAATCCGGCCGGCCGGCAAGCCAACCACTCGACCCCAAGCTCCGCCACACACAACAAGCACGCAGAGGCCTCTGTGTACAGGGAGGTACCTTACCCTACCCTACCAGGCTTCCACAAGATCGAGCGAGTCCGCCGGGAGACAAGAAAAATGCCCAAGACGAAGGTGCACCCCAACGCCGCCGACCCAGAGCACGCCGCGCCTGTCACGGTCGTCACGCCCAGGGGCGGGCCCAGGCCTAAGGCCAGTAGGGCCATGGCCCTAGTCGTGGCCCAATTTTTTTGGGAACAACTCTTCAATTTCGGCCCAAGAAAGAAGCCCAATAAGAAATATACTAGGGCAGACCTGGAGTGAGCACTGAGCAGTCAATCGATCACCCGCGGCTGTCAGGCGTCGAGCGACTCCGTGGCTCTGCAACGGCGCCTCCGCCTCGCGTTCCACCGCCGCTCCGCCTCCGCGCGTGGACTGCTCTAGCCTGGCGCCGCCTCACGCCTCCTGCTCCACCGTCGCCCTCGCAAGTCGCAAGCAGGCAGCCCGCAGCCCCGACCGGCGACCGGCCGAGCCTCGCCCATCGGCCGTCGCGGCGTCGCCCCTCGGGCCTCGGCTTCCGGCCGCTGGAGCCCAGAGCTCCTGAACGGCTGAACCCCTGTCCGGCTGTGAAGCAGTGAAGGACCGAAGCCTGAAGGCAGTAGGCACCACGACTCCACGAGCAGAGCAGTGAGCCTGTTCGGCTGTTCCAGTGAAGGTATTCCTTCAATTTGAACTGATTTCAATTTCAGTTCTCCTGTTCTCTTCTCTTGATTTCAACCTAATTTCAACTGCTAATTTGTACTTTTGAGTTTTGATTTCAATTAGATGAAGAGGACAAGGACTCTTGCATCATATTTCTCTCCAGTTGCTCAACAAGAACAGCAAACCATGCATCCTCCATCTCCTCCACCGCCACATTCAGAGCAAGAACAAGGTAGCTTCCAACCTCCTCCAGCGCCATCTCAAGGTCAAGGTGCAGAGCAAGAGTCAGTAATAGCAAGGACCAGAGGTAGTGCAGTAGATGTAGATTTGAGCCAACCAACTGTAGAACTAGACCAAACTAGTTTGCCTGCAGAAGAAACTAGCAATGAAAATACTAATTTTGTGGAGGAGGGCGATTCTAATCATGTGCTTGTCTAGATCCAAAGAATTCCTTTGCAAATTATGATCGTGAGAAACTAATTGAACTTGCTGAGATTTATGATGTTGATTTCTCCCAATATGACCGTGATCAACTTCCAGGCCAACTTGACAATTTCATTAGTGATGTCAGAGCTGATCCTTCATTCACATCTTGTATTGACCTTGGTATTCTTGCTGCAAAGATGGTTCAAACTGATAGGCACATAACCTTTGCATTAGTTTATCGCCTCATTGTGTTGGCCTTGACTCTACCAGTTGCGACAGCAACAGTAGAAAGGATTTTCTCAGCTATGAAGGTTGTCAAGACTGAGTCTCGGAATAAAATGGGGGATGACTGGTTGAATCATAGGATGATATGTTATGTTGAGCGAGAGATATTTGCAACCATTAAAAATGATGACATCTTACATCATTTTCAAGAATTGAAGACACGGAAGATGAAGTTACCTAATCTACCTAGTACTTCTGGTACGTTACATTCAGCCATTTAGGATACAAATGCATAGTAATCAATGAGATTATTAATTTTTTGGCTATCCCTGTTCTTATTAATTTGTACATCTTGTCCAAACTAGGAGTTGTTATCGAGGACATGGAAGTGGAAGAGGCGAGTGCAACAAATCATCACTAGACAATAGGTATTTATTTTTCAATGTTCATTGATATTTCATAGCTATTATATCCTACTATTAATTAATTATATAGTTCAAGAATTTCTCTGGATTTGCAAACTTTGCTGAATATTTGTTTTCTGTGACATATATATGGGTCCTATAAACTATATTGTAGGCTATAACTTTTGGATTTTGGCCGCCAGGATTTGGCCCTAGTCTTGGCCAAATCTTGGGTCCGCCACTGGTCACGCCCGACGAGGAGCCGCCGCCCACGGTGCTGACGGTGTGGCGCAAGTCGCTGCTCTTCAACTGCGACGGCTTCACCGTCTACGACGACAGGGGCGACCTCGTCTTCCGCGTCGACTCCTACGACGGCTCCGGCCGCCGGCGCGCCGAGGTGGTGCTCATGGACGCCACGGGCACCCCGCTCCTGACCGTCCGCCGCAAGAGGAGGCTCGGCATGCTGGCGGACCACTGGGTCATCTACGACGGCGACGCCGCCGCCGCGGATGCCGAGGCGGAGCCCAGCACCACGAACAGCAGGCCGCTCCTCTCCGTGCGCCGCCACAGGAGGGCGTCGTCGTCATCTTCCAAGGCGAAGGCGCTGGCCTACGTGACGCCCCTGCTAGCCTCCTCCTCATCGTACGTGGTGGAGGGCTCGTACGGGCGGCGGGCCTGCGCCGTGCGGGACGCGCGCGGGGACGCCGTGGCCGAGGTCCGCCGGAAGGAGGCCGTGCTGGGGGACGACGTGTTCAGGCTCGTGGCGGACCCCCGCCTCGGCGCGACGCTCGCCATGGGCCTCGTCATCGCCCTCGACGAGATGTTCGCCGGAGGCCGGTCGTCCGCGCGGTCGTCGTCCCTGCTGCGCAGCAGGACGTGGTCGGTGTAGCGCGTAGCAGCAGCTGCAACGTTAACGCCGTTGCCATGGCCCATGGGACCCAAGATGCATGTATACATGTAGAGACAACACAGCATCCCTGCGGCGGAGATCGTCCATTCCAACAAACTGAAGTAGCACTGGCCGCCGCCGCCGTCGCTGTCGTCGTCGTCCAGGATTATGCTCAAGGATAATGGATGCTGTTTTCAGTTGAGCTTCCTTCAGTTTGTTCAATCAACTCATTTTTAAATTCGGAATTGACGACAGTAATTAATAACGAACAAACACTATGGACTCCAACAGTTGGAACTTGGAAGCTCTATACCTTTGTACTGTATACCAAAGCAGTCTAGCTAGTACTACTGGAACGCGCCCTCTAGTTCTACACTTCTATATTTCATCATGCATGTGCTTGGATATTTTTTTCGTTGGTGTTCAGGTGATTTGTAATTTTTGCAGTTGTTTGGCTGTAGAAAAAAGTTGTGAAAATGTTTCTTGTAAGTTATCTTTTTAATTGTATACTAGCAAAACATGTCCGTGCGTTGCAACGGGATAAGATTGCCACAAAATCACGTAGAGAACTTGCGTTATGGTTCAAAGATTTATTCTACGTTTGTCATTAGTTCTAATTATTTTAGAATCACTCTACATTGTGTCTAGACAATCATTACTTTAACTCATAAGGTCACATGATACTTAGGGAGTAGGGACTAATACAATGATCATGTCATGAGTCCAATTCATCTTAGATCGAAACTTTTCATCAAATGTGGACGTAACGTGGACGCATTGCTCTAACTCATACGGATACTGAAAAAAGAAACGGACCATGAAAATGTTTCATATTTCAATTTAAACATTGTACCATGTCCGAACACAATGATTCAACCTGTACCGTATATGAGAGAATGATGAATGAATGACCATGAAAAATGCTCAATATTATTTTATCAGTAGGCAAGCATAGTGGTAGTGCGTTGTCACTGTTAACATAAATTTTATTGGAACAGTAAAAAAATCAGGTTCTAAATACACCATACTAACATAAATTTTTTTGCCCTCTTCTTTAAAAATATGGTTTTTTAGTTTAATTTTACTAAAACAAAATGAAGTCAATCAAAAAATTTTTGAAAATTTATTTTTTAATAGTATCCTAGCATATTTGCTTCCGTGCCAATATTGTGACTTTGTGGGTCTATTCATGAGGTACCTTTCTCTTGGAAAAATTGCCAACATTAGGGAGTCAGTTCACTGCACACGCCACCTGTTCATGGGACTCCACGCGACACATGCTATCTGCCCACCTGTCCGCCGATGCCCGCCCCATGAGCCACCTGTCTGCAGTCTGCACTCTGTAGAGCCGGATAGTGGCACAGCTGCACCGCACAATGCCCTTCTGTTTTTCAATATTTTATCTGCAAATACCAAAGTACATTATCTATTTTCTCGCGCATCTCTTTCCTCCTCTCTCAAAACTCAGCTCCACGTCTGAAGAAAATCGTCCTGTTCGCTTGAGCTTATTCAAAACTACTTTTCCGTCACGGAACAGTATTTTTGTCTCACAACATTTCAGCATAAGTATCAGCCTAAGCGAACGGGACAAATCGAGATCCTGATCCTAGGCCTCCAAATCCCGGCGACGTTGACTCCCACCATGCGCACAGGAAGGTCAGGCGAACTGGCGCGTGCGACCAGACACCATCCTTATAGCCCTGAGCAAATCGTTGCAGATCTCGTTCATGATGGGATATTACCGTGATGGGAGATACAACAGCCGTTAGTGCTTCTAGTAGCTCCGGGCTCAGGCAGACTCAAGCTCGTGAAGGTCCATGAATGATATCCAGGCACGATGTGCTCATTCAGTCAGGCAGGGCATGGTGCTTCTTCGATTCAATCTCCAAGCTCTGTCTCCGGTTCAGTCTCCATCAAATCCGAAGAGGAGCAAAGGTATTTGTTGTCTCTATTTGGCCTTGCTGTATCATTCTTTTTCTGTGCATTCTTGAGTTCTCCTGTTCTTGTAGGAGCATGGGCCTTGGGCAAGCCATCCCATGCACACCATGGAGCAACAACAGTGATGCGCGGTGTCTACAGACAGCGCACAGAGTAGAGCAAATCAGGCCCCGTTTGGTTCCAAAATTTTTTGCAAAAGAACAGTAGATTCCCCGTCACATCGAATCTTTAGACGCATGTATGAAACATTAAATATAGATAAAAAATAAAATTAATTACACAGTTTAGACGAAATGGACGAGACGAATCTTTTAAGCCTAATTAGACATGATTGGACACTAATTACCAAATAACAACGAAAATGCTACAGTTGCATTTTGCCAAAAATTTTGCCAACTAAACAACCCCTCAGAGCACAAAGCCGAATAGGGTGAGTTTTGCAGGCGCAGGCAGGAGCCATGGAGGGGCCGTGCCCGTGACTCGCCGCCGTCTCGTTGTCGCGGCCCGTGCCCGCGACTTCTGCCATCGCAGCCCGCCCTCACGACTCTGCGCCGCCTCGCCATCGAGGCCTGCCCTCGTGAGTTGACACCGCCTCTCTATTGCGGTCCGCACTCGTGACCCGACACCGTCGCAGTCCGTGCTCGTGACTCGACGCTGTCAGGCCATCGCGGCCTGCGCTCGCGACTCGACGCCGCCTCGCAGTTGCTACCCCGTGCCCCCGCCTTTGCACGCGCACGCAGGAGCCACGGAGGGCCCACGCCCGTGACACTTCGCCGCCTTGCCATCACGGCCCACGCCCATGACTCGTCGCCGCCTCGCCGTCGCGGCCAGCGCCCATGACTTACACCATCGTGGCCCGCCCTCGCGACTTGGTGCCGCCTTGCCGTCGCGGCCTGCCCTCATGACTCGGTGCCACCTCGCCGTCGCGGCTCGCGCTCGTGACTTGATGCCGTTTGTGACTCATCACAACCTCGCCGTCCGCTGCCTCGGCTCCGCCTGACGTCGACGCTCTGACTGCCGATGGAGATGGGCTATTTTGCCTCGTCTTTTTTTGACAAATTATTTCACCTGGTCTTTCTAAGATTGAGTTGTTCTCGTGATAGATTAGAGGAGGATAGATGTTTTGGGTGCGGAGTCGTCTGTTTATAGGATGAGTCATGGCGAGGGTGGATCTGTGTGCATGTGTGTTCATGTCGGTTTTGGTGGACTTGTGGGGCATGTGTGTTCACGTCGATTTCTACTATAGCCTCACGGGAGGGCAGACGAACAAAAAAACAAACGAAAAAGTGGCTGAATAGAACTTGGACTGGAATAGAACCCGAACTGGAATAGGAAAAAAAAATATATACAAGCATACCGGAGTGGAAAAATTTTGGCGGAAATTTTACCTCTTTATTATTAGGTATAGATATAGATAATAATACTATGTGTTTGCTTCGTTTCCCTCTTCTCTACGTGCATCAGATTTGAACAAGGGTCCGTGTGCATGCATGCATCATGTATGTTGCATGCCATGAATTGGCCACGTCTTGAACCAAGACAGTCCAGACTGCAAGTCATACTCTATCCAATATATTGATTTAAACGTGAGCCTACATGACTCCATGAGATATCCATACGGTAAGGATAATCTATAGCTTTCAATCTGGCCATTAAAGATAATATATTTTCTAATTTGTACTTGTACTTTTTTTCCTATTTAAGTTAGGATTCCTATACAACACACTTAGAATCGGAGACATCTATTTGGATTAGGATTCCTATAACTATCTATATTACTTTAGGAACTCTGTCCAATATGTGTCATATAAACATGGGAGTTGTAGAGATATAAACAATATCCATATTAGGGGAAGACGGACCAAACAAATAGATGGACGAAAAAAAAGCCTGAAATTTTGTCTCTTTATTATTAGGTATAGATTGGTTGGTTACGTAAAATTATTGCTAAAAAGTCAGACACCAGAAATATGGCAACTCCCTTAGTTGAGTAGGGACTGAAACTCTAACGAGCAAATGCATATACATACACACAGTGGACTTTGTTCTGTTGTTTGCCGCGGCTTAGGGCAGCTTGCTACTACTACTGTGTGTTACCGTGTCGTCTCTGTCAGTCTGGCCCATAGGGGCCAATCATCGAGACACGTTTTAATCGCCTCTGTTTTTGGTTCCATGAAATGAAATTTAAAACGAAAGGATGAAAATGGCAATGAGGAATGCACGCGAATTTCTGCATGTATCGATGCCCTCAGCACTCCGCGTTATATTTTTCCCCTGTGTTTATTTCTCTCGTGTTTGCTTGTTTTGTTTGGGAGGCTGGTTTAGAAAGATGATGCATGCATGCTACTTTCTCCATTCCAAAGTGTAAACTGTTCTTTCTTTTTTTTTTACATACATAGCTTTTAGTAAATATAAACTGTGTACATTGAAAAGCCAGAACGACGACACAATTTAGAACAACAGGATTTAGACCTGTGTTACTTACGTCATGGCATAATATGGTAGGCAGTTTATTTCATCGTACTACACAATGATCATGCAGAATTGAATATAATGTTAGGTTAGCCATGTTCATCACAGTAAAGTTGATGAATTGAAGTAGTTTTTCGTGATGATGACTAACCAATCACACCAATAGTTTCTCTGCTCGTTCATCCCTGCCCATCTATGTTTTACCTCCAGTGGTGTGCTTTTACACTTTTTCTAGGTATATACATATGCGAAATTTGATGACTTTTCTTAAGAAAAAGCTGTGATGATGACCGAAGGTCGTCGATAGTGAGAACAGCTGCTTGCAGGCCCGTCCCTGGGGCGGGGGCGGGAGGGGCAGCCGTCACAGGTCTAGCCAGCTGATGGGCCCCTTCCCAGGTACGCATAATACTCAGCCCAAACGTACGTGATACACATACGCTAAACCAGTTGAGCCGACGTAGACACCGGTGATCACGCAACGTAGAGTTTCCTTTCCTTTGAGATGGACTTGTGCCGTTCTGCGCGAGGCTGCGAGTCGCCGCCCGCACGCCCGCCGGCCGGGCACGTCCGCGCACCAGCAAGGCGCCACGGCGGCACCGCACTCCTGTGACCTGTCCGCAGGACAGCAGTCCGCACTGACGTGATCTGCTCATCTGCAGAGGGCGAACCATGTGTAGTAGATGATTTGGTAAGCACTTCAAAAAGATCCAGCGCATGCAAAGTTACCCATGCAGTGCATCCAAGAAAATCCTGGAAATGTGCGTCATGCCATGCGTAGTAGTAGTAAGAGGAACGTATGATTCAGATAGCGATGCCTCCTGATAATGGCACACTGATAGATCAAGGACGACACGGCGACGGGAAGATAATGACGAATAATTTGTGCGTATGCACGGCTGCATGGCAAAATGTACGCGTGTTAGTTGTTCACCGTGCATGTCACTAGCTGCTGGTAACAAGGAATAATGCTGCTGGAAAAAAAGAAGAAGGCAATGATGTCAATTACGTACGACAGATGGTACCTGTCATGTCACACTCACACCCATGACAGTTTAGTCGCGCAACTAATATGATTAATCAAGCTGCCCGTGCGATGACGACGACTTGTCGTGCCGAATGGAAGAATGTGTGCGTGAACGATTAGGTTATTAGCTGAATCCACTATTTATAGCAAAGAAATACGAGGAAATATGCTGGGCCATCATTTTCCGGCGATGAACTTTTGCACTTTTCTAGCCGAAATGGGAGAACTTTTCCAGGAAATTTTGTGCACTTTTAATTTGACGCCGCCTAATGTTTGTTCTCCCCTCCGTCCCATCGCCGATCCTTAGCTTCCAACCTTGTGTGCATCAGTACTTGATTAGACGCAGGAAGAAGCCGGAGGCTTTTTAAAAAAAAAATTCCCCGAAGGGACAGAGAGTCAGAGATGCAGGCAAGTCGTACATGCGCCTGGCCGGCGCCTCTGCATATATGATCCGAAGCTCGCGGGCAGCTGCCTTTCCGTCAGCTTCCAGTGCATGCTGCATGCATTTGCAAGGTACGTGGACATCAGCTAAAGACCAAACGTGGTCAATGCAGCACCCCACGGAGAATTTTACTGCATGGTGCTCACGTTCCGGAAGGTGGCCATACACACATACTGACATACATGTACACAAACTGACTATGGCAAAATCGTATATATACGACCGACCCAGCTCTAGCTCTTTGGCAATACACACATACTGACAATGACATACATATACAGCAGTGGCGGAGCTTGAGACAAATTAAAGGGGGGCGAATTTGAAACACCCCCCCAGTGAACAGTAATTGACGCAAGAAATGAACTGACAATGCATATAATATCATTAATATATACATTCGTACTTATATTATATATATTTATAATTAGTCACATATTCATACCACACGGTTGTATAGATATATATTTAGCGCCCTGGTTATCACCAAAATACAATTGACCATAGGCGCTGTTAGACAAAAGACAAGACACCAAAATAGAAATCAGATATAGGATCTCGCTACTAGAGGTCTGCTCTTCTTTTCTTCAGATTTTTGAAATCTCTGATTATATCATCATAGGTATAGTCTCCTGCAATTTCACCTTCGATCTAAACTAGCAAGCTGTTGGCAAGGTAAAGATCTTCCATCTTGTTGCACAATCTTGTCTTGGTGATCTTCAAAATAGAGAAAACACGTGATGAGTACCAAAATGGGCTGGTGGCTATTGAGCCTTAAGAAATTGTTGCCAGGCAAGGGGGGGCAGGAGCCCAGCTTCGCCTTCAAAGAGCTCCGCCCGTGATATACAGGCCGGCAAAATAGGTCGCTATTGGACGACAGATGTCTTGGTTGGATGGCCACAAGTCAACATCATATCAGCGCATGAATAACGCATGTCAACGCAACACTAGCCTGTGGCCAGGCTAACAGCTTTTGTATATATACCAAGCAATGCAATGCATACCAATGTATACCACTACCACAGCCAGTGGTAGTACTGTCCCTTTCAATCAATATATTGATTGTCTCTGCTGACTGGATGCATGCGAAGGGTGCACTTTCAATTAAGTTTCAAGAATAGTACTTTTGTGCACATCTTCCAGATTGATAAGGGTGATTTATACGTTGAACCGTGGCCAAGCCGGATGCTGTGCAGTAGAGAGGGACAGAGTGAGGGGGAGGCATATAGCTAGAGGCGGCCATCGGTAAAAGACACCAATCTAGAAGGAGGCTAGGATGAGACAGTGGTGGATCTAGGATTTTTGCATAGGGTATGCCATACAAAAATTTTCATATGCAATTCGGTAAAAACCGTTTACCAATTCGGTAAACAATTGCAAAAGTTACAACATAATTTATTATGTTGGCTTTAAATAACATAATAAATCTTAAATTTAGCAAATTACAATATAAATAGTTCAAATGCAATATTGATAGTTTGAAATATAGGCATAAAAGAGAGTTAATCATCCTACTTTTGTGTGATATGTCTTCTACTATTAATCTTGGCAAACTAGGAACCAATCTCTAATCTAGTGATGAGTGATCTTGCCTAATCTCCCTGATAAACAAATAATTATTGATAAAACAATTATATACATAAGTTTTTTATATGCAAAATTGGATGATTCAAACACAGCGCGACAAGGCAACAAACTGCAGCGGACAGTGGCGTAGAGGCGCACGGCGCAGCCGGTAGGGCGGTAAGGGAAGCCAAGCGGAGACTGGGAGACGTGCCTGCTTCTCGCGTGCATGCGGCCATGGGGGCTACGTTGCGTTCCGAAGCAGTGAATCGTTGTTGGCCAAGTACTTCTCAATCTAATCTTTGTATTTTTTTTTGTTGTACATACAGTATATACCACAGGGATTACTTGAGCCCAGGGTATGGCGGGGACCACCCGGCATACCCCCTAGGTCCGCCCATGGGATGAGATAGGGAAGGGAAGTTGAGAGCTGTCGCTGCCATCTTCTGTGGTGGCAACAGAGGAGTGCGTTGGTGGGGCCGGGGACTCAGAGATGGCAAGGAGATGTATAAAGGAGAAAAAAATCTCTGCAGTCATGCTGAAACTCTCTTGGCACGATTACCAACTCTTTATGAGGAGAAAAAATTCTCTGCAGTCATGCTGAAACTCTCTTGGCACGATTACCAACTCTCTATGAGGATTCAAATTAAATGCCTATAAAACCATGGAATGAAACTCTACATTGAGAGTGGGTATTTCATGCAAGTTTCATTTCATTTCACATGACATGGTAGTCTTAGAAATAACGTAATGAAATTCCCTATTGAGACTGGCCTGAGAAAAAAAAAATTCTCTGCAGTCATGCTGCAGACCAACTCCCGTGCAGCACCGACTGTACGCTTGACTCGCTGGTTCGGACTCTAAGATTGGCACAGAATGATACGTGTACAGCGTATATAGTCGTTGCTGCACGGGCCGGAGTTGGCCTGCAGCGCGACTACAGAGATTTTTTTTTCCCCAAAACTACCTATATTATGAAAAATAAACACGGGGTGGTAGCCGTCTGTGGTTTTTACTACTTCTCCCATTTCATCTGGAAAAGTGCAAAAGTGCAACGCCTGAAAATTAAATGATGGTTCGTTGCTCAAAGTCATGCATCATCCTCGTATGTAGGTCCCTACTCCGTATGTTTCTTTGGCAAATGCAATCATCTAACCAATATACTAATCGTTTCACGCACAATTCCATTTGTCATGATTAGTCATTGCACGGGCAGCTAGATTAATTTGCTTGACTAAACTGCACCCTGTCTGCTCTAGATGTCAACATCAATATTAGGTGCTGTTTTTGGTTGAGTTTCTAAAAAGTGCTTCTGCTGCTGCAAAAAAGAAAAAAAAAATAGAGCACCAACCAAACAGGTGAAACATGAAGCTGCATTTTCAGAAGTAGTTGTTTTCCGTTGGCGTTGGCATTGTAGGATAGAGGCGCTACTAGCTTGTCGCGCAATCGTTTATTGTATAATCACAACCTCCTGTTTTCAGGCGCACCGTATGCGGTGCTTTGGCTGATGTTTGACTCCAGCCATATTGTATCAAACTCTATCCTCTACTTAATGAAACACGTGTGAAGCGCGTTCTTGAAAAAAAAGTAGTTGTTTTCGTGTAGTACGGTTTTGAAAGCCCCTTGAAAATGCGTGAAAATAAAGAGCCGTTTCAAGGAAGATAGAGAGAAGGTACAGGCCTTAGGCCTTATTTTGTAGGTCTCTTCCCCAAGGGCTTTTTCAGAGAATCCGAAGCTGTTTTGGAGGAGCTACAATTTCCAAAACAGTTCTAGGTCCTCTTTTTTAATAAAAAAGGCTTCAAACAGCTCTTCCTACTAAGCCGTTTGACAAGGCTTATCCATTGGATTCGGAGCCAGAGCTAGAGAGGAGGCCTACCAAATGGGGGCCTTATTTGAACCAAACGACTTACATGTTTTTCACGGTAGCCCTGTTCGCTTGAACTTATCAACCTAGCTTAGAAGCCATGGTATAATATTTTTCTCTCACAACAAAATAGCATCAGTCGGCTTATCAGCCGTAAAAACCATCAGCTGAACATTACATACTCACAACTAAACCAAACAGACCCTTTGATTAGTATATTTTTCCATAAACAAGATCAAAATCGAAGAGATGTGACTTAGAACCAAGCCAAAAAGTAGATTCGAGAGAATAAAAGTTACATGACATACACAATTCGTGTCAAATATGGCTACGTACGATCATTCCTCTGATTGCAGCAACTTGCGCGAATGGTGCAGAATTGCAGATGCAAGGCCTGTACGCACACAGAGATAGATGAGTGACTGGCATAATATAATCAGCAGGCGGAGGCATAGTCATCTGGAAAAGGGAAATCCATATATCAGGATCATGCATGCGTTGGAGGACTTTGGAGATGCACAACATCAGCACACGGGAAACAACTATGCATCTATTCACTTCACTGTTGTACGAATTGCTGGGATGTTGACCGCATGGACCATCGATCCTTGAACGTTAACTGACCACAACCAGCTGTGTGATTCGTATGTACTAAATCTATCCCAAATCATAAGACGATTGGGCTTTACGAGATACGTTGCTTTTATTATGTATCTAGACACAGTGTATATCTATGTGTATAGCAAATGCAACATATCTAAAAAAACCAAAATATTTTATAATTTGGAACGGAAGGAGTATGTGGTCCTTGTTGACACGTTTGTTTTGTTTTGTTTTGTTTTGTTTTGTTTTGTTTTGTTTCAGGTGTCCACGCCATAACATGTGTATATATAACTAGTGAACAGAGCTGACTCTTGGCACAGCTATAGATGTCCATGCAGCCCGTGGCTTGACAGCCCGGCACGAAGCCCGCTTTTTTGACCCGACATGAGCACGACACGGCCCAATGGTGAGCGGGCCTGGGCTGGCACGTCCCAAAGGAGCAGGCCGTGCCTGGGCCGCACCCCAGGCACGTGGGCTGGCATGGCACGCCCGTTATTTTGTTATGGCCCGACAAAAGCCCCAGTATATATAAAAATCAACCAAACCTTAATCCCAAACTCCCCAATCCACCCAACGCCGCCGCTCGCCCCCTGCTCCCCTGACTTCTCTGTCCACTCGGCCTCTCGTTCAACGTGTACGCGCACAGGAGTGAAGGTGAAGCCCCAACTCCTATCGCTCCCTCGCTCGACGCGAGGTGGCCCCAGTGAAGCCACTCCGCCGCGGGTTCCACTCCTTCCGTCCCTCTGCGAGGCCACGCCATGGGTGCGAGCACGGCGTGCTCGAGCTCCGCCTCGCCGGCCACTGACGCCTCGAGCTCCTGCTTCCCCGCGGCCCGCCGAATCCTCCCCATCCCCTTCTCTTCTCGCCGGATCCGGCGTCGAGCACCTCCACCGCCTCCCGCCTCTCTTAGGTCTCTAGCTCTGTGGTGGGCTATGGGCTGGCCCGGCACGCTGGATGTGCCGTGCTCAATGGGCCGGCACGGCCTGAAAAATCGGCCCATAGGGCCGTGCCTAGGCCGATGGCCAGGCATGAAGCCCTCTCCGGCACAGCCCAGGAGGCACACGACGTGCCATGCCGGCACAACCCCCATTGGGCCGTGCCTGGCATGGGCCCGTGTCGTGCCAAGTCGGGCTGGCCCGATGGACATCTATAGGCACAGCGTGCGTACGCATTCAAAGTTGACGACAGACAATAATGCAAGCAGCTTTTCTTTGGAGCTAATTCAATTCACTCCGTCCACATCACAGTACAAGTTCAATTTTCTCAAGAGAAGTTATCAAATTTGGCCCGGCCACATACTTAGAAAAAGTGCAAAATAGTGAGTACACCCCATCGGATGTACTATACGTACGAATGGACGTGCAGAGAAAGTGAGAAGCTGTACGTGGCTACAAGAGAACCAAGGCCCGCAGCGGGTTAACGTTAACGACGTCTCCTTCCTTGCACGGGACATGTGTGTGTATGAGGATCACGGAGAATGTTAGGCAACAGAAAGTGCACGCACTTTCCTGTACACAAACACAAGTTCATCCATTTATTTAGTACGTACTAGGCTAGGAAAAAGTGCAAAAGTTCAGCACCTGAAAACGATGGACCAACCTGTGGGCAGCATGCACAATTTGATTGACTGAATGAACAAACTGCATGCCACGTCGTCGTATTAACACTAACAGGTCCCACGTACTCCCAGGTCCAGTCTTTGCTTGCATAGTCGTCTGACTGTTCACTCCAGTAGACGCGGCGGAGTTAAGGCAGCGTTGAAACCGGAAGATGCATGGATACGTGTGGAGAGCGATTATTTCCCAATTCTTATGCATTCCGGCCTCATTGCCATTTCCTTCAGGGCCCGTTCGTTTAATCTGGATTGGTTCCCCTGGAACTGTTCTAGCTGGATTGATAGACTTATTTGTATTAACTCGTGGATAGGCACGTGCGACATGCACGTGCGTACCATACAACTTTGTTCATGGCAAAAGGATTATATACACATATTTCATAAATTATGTTTCACACGAAAAGTATAAGAACGATTGAGAAAACAGGTGTGTTCTATCCCTACTGAAAGCATCTAGGCCTCGAGAGTTGGTTTCGGCAATTGATGACAACGCTTTATTACCATAACTAACGTGTGTTTTGTAGAAACTCTGGTAAGTTAGGTCATGGGGTTGATAACTGCTTTGGGCACTACGGTATTCATGCCCCTTGATGGAAATCATTTCGGTTTTCAAAGGATTGACGTCAAGATTAAGGACGGTTAGTTCCGGATGTCAAGGTGTTGAGTTACATTCGGAATAGTCGTTAGGATCTTCGTTTTTTCCTTTGGTCGTACTATAAAGGGGGGCATGAGCGAGTAGCTTGACCTAGGTGAGTCTTTTGTTTAGGTGTGGTGCACACTTGTCAAACTTAGCACTAGGTAGCTCAAGAATAGCTCAAAGTTCAGTTGGAAGCAACTTGGTTCAAGTTGCGTCGCGTTTCGGAGTTTTTAGAGACGTTTTCCCTTGACCGGACGCGTCCGGTCAGTTCTAAACTGCTACCGTGTTTCACCGCTGCTGACCGAACGCGGTCCTTGCGAGGACCAGACGCGGTGTTTAGGCTGACACGTGTCACAGAAGGGAAAACACCTAATCGGACGCGACTGGCATGTGATCGGCGCGTCTGGTCACGTTCCAGTAAGGTACTCTAACGATCGGACGCGTCCGGTCATCACTGATCGGACGCGGTCGCGCGTCAGGTTAAAGTACAGTAAGCTCCCTGCACGACCGGACGCGTTCGGTCACCCTTATCAGTGCGTCCGGTCACTCAGCCAGTGTTTCAGGTTTTCGACCGTTACAATCGACCGGCGCGTCCGGTCACGTCGACCGGCGCGTCCGGTCATCGTGTGTTTTGCTGAGTTGGCAGGTAACGGTTGGATTTGACTGTGGGGTGTATAAATACATCCCCTCCACCTCTTTTAGAGGTCTCTTGCTCATTTGTTCAGCTGAGAAACACCTTTGAAGTGTAAGGGAGTGCAAGAGCTCTAGTGAGGGTAGTGATTTGAGAATCAAAGCTTGAGAGTCCATCACTAGTGACTAGGGAGTATCAAGTGTGCATCCATCTTCTCATTAGGCTCGTTGTGGTCAAGTGAGAGTTCTAGCTTGTTACTCTTGGTGATCGTCATCACCTAGACGGCTTGGTGGTGATTGGGAGTTTGGTGATCATCCGGCGGAGCTTGTGAATGACCCAACTCATCTTGTGAGCGGTTTTGGGCGATTCACCGCGACGGAGTGTCGAAGAATCAGCCCGTAGAGAGCACTTGATCCTTGCACGGATAAAGGGGGAGCTACACCCTTGCGCAGGTGCTCCAATGAGGACTAGTGGGGAGTGGTGACTCTCCGATACCTCGGGAAAACATCGCGTGTTCCTTGCCCTTACTTTTAAGCATTTACTTTCTCGTATTACTTTCATTGCTTGGTTTACTTTCCTAGAATTGTCATGCTAGACTAGGATTGGAACTTAGGGTGCAAAACTTTTACCGGTAGAATCACAAGGAACACTTGTAGGCACTAGGGGTGAACTTTGGCTTGTAGGATTTAATTCTTGCAATTAATTTTTAGAAAAGTCCAATTCACCCCCCTCTTGGGCATCTTGATCCTTTCACCTACGCCTTGGAGCCGACTTGGTACCACTGCCGCTTCTGATTCGGCATAGCTTCAATGTCCACGGCCATCCGCAACAACTGCACCCTTTGGCTCCTCTCTCCACCTCCTCCATGTTCTCCATCATGCGGGTTCTCCATCTTTTCATTTATAATAGGAAGTTCAGACTCTTCTGTGAAAACACAAAGTACCACATGTATCCGGTTTCTCTTTGTTTTTTATTCTTATGTTCATATGTGAAATAGTAACAGCAGGATTGCACCCTGAATAGCAACAGTTGACAGTCAAGAAATCTAAGAAATTCTAGGAAGAACTGCTATAGTTTTTTTTCCTTTGTCAAGTCACATCTATCATGTCAGCAATGCATAATGAATTCAAGTACTTGCTATAGTACACACTCACTTGCAATTCCTTCAGCCTTAACAATATGAAGACCACCTTTCAGCCCACTTTTGAAAGTTCCCTGCCCTCTCTCGGTCACCAGCAAGGATTTGACTTTTAACAACTATCTGTAAGGGGAACACCTTGAGTATGATACCATGACTAAATTGCAAACTATAAAAATATCTAATTTGACCTTAGATTACAAGCAAGATACATGCATCTTAGCTATATACGGACCTATTTTCATAAAAAGCATGCATGCATCAAAACGGTCAGAAATATTGCACATAGCATTTTCATAAAAAGCATGCATACATCAGAAAGGTCAGAAATATTTCGCATAGCATCGAGCACAAACTATATGAAACTATATATGGGAATTGTGGATTTTCAACTACACTTTGCCAACACTTTGTCAAATGCAAAAATGGTCTATGTATGAAATATAGATCTTGATGAGTGGAACAATATTGGTATTCATGACTTTTCTAGTCGAGACCATCCAGGGTTCCGAAAATCGGCGTTTGGCTATGAATTCTTTCAAAATTCAATATTGAGTGGTTCAAACTTTTACAAATGAAAAGTTGACCATTAGACCAAATATAGGTCTTGATGAGTGGAACAAACTTTGTATTCATGAGTTTTCCATTCGAGACCATCTAGGGTTTCAAAAACTGACGTGTATCTCTGAAAATTTTAAATTTTCAAATTTAGACAATTAATGTCGCGCATTTGGATAATTATTATTGAAGAAACAAAAGTTTAACGTCCAAATGACCCAAAAACAAATTTTCTATTGAAAGCCAACAATTTTATATATTTTAATTGCCCATTATATTTTTGCATTAACACAATATTCATTATAAATAACATTTATTTTGAATAATATGAAATATTTGAAAAAAAAATAGTGTTTACAATTTATGTAATGCACAATAGAGTCAAACTAAACTAATGTGTATTTTTGAAAAAATTTATGATAAATATTTAATTTACTATGCATTTAGAAAGATGAAAGGAAAAAAAAGGTGAAAAATAAAATCCACCAAAAACTAAACTTTCGCTCCCTTGAAGAATCTTTCTGTCCTGTTTGTGCGGGCGTACTCACATCTTCACCACTTGCGCCAGAGCGCTCGAAGTCTGTGGGTGGCTAAATTTTCAGGTCTCCGAGGGACAGCAAAGGGAGCCTTGGCGAATAATCTCAAAAAAAAAAAAAGGAGCCTTGGCGAATTAGCCATCCCCTGCATCTCCCCTCCATGGCGGGTCTTGACATGGTGCTGGTCATTCTCCGGCACATCTAGAAGTCGCGGTACTCCCTGATATTCGACTGTAAGAGCATCGCCACGGATGGGGTGCGTCAAGCCGCCAAAGACATGGACCTCTGGGCCTGCCGTTTCAGAAGACACTAAGACCTCATCCGCTATTGAAGAGATTTCATTTTGAGCTGTTGTAACTCTCAGTAACAGTCTGTTCCCTTAATTTTTTTTCCTTCCTTTCTCTAATTTTTCTCTCCTTCTCGCCCCCGGTATGCCGGGCGTATTATGTACTTGCGTGTTCTTTGGCTGCTCGTTCAATGAAAGTAGGTGGGACTAAGTCCCCCTGAATTGATCGGAAAAAAGTAAGCAGTATAATTTTTTATTTGAATAATTATTTTGCATGCACGCAATAGCATAGAAATACTTTGTATTAGTTGCTGCCAAGCAGCTGAACGGGTTGCCGCATGGAGCGAAACAGAGTGGCCGATACAAGGCTTAACAGATCACAGCGTTGCATTAATTGACCTGAAGATTTTAACAAACCAACCAGGATGTCATAGTCCTGCAACTTGGTGTTAAATGCTGAAGGAGCTCCTTAAGGGAGATGTTAGGAGATGCAATTTTATTCATATATAAAGCCAAGTATTTACGCGAGTTGGTTGATTGTGCGAAACTGAAGCAGTCTTTGTACTAGCGAGCATGGAAAGTGAACTGCATAATATAGGTACCAAGGCTTAAGACATATGAGAAGGCGAAGTTGCGAATGTACCGTATGCCTTTAGTTTTCAAGTATATCGGGTGTATGTGATTTGACTTAAGGCTTGGAAAAGATATTGAAATGTGGTAATCACTCAATATATATCATCTGGTCTTGGGATGAAGTCTGTTGACCCCTGGTGGTGTCTCTCGGTGGTGGAGTCATCATTTGAAAAGAGACGCCATCTTCGATGTGGGTGGCCTCTCAATAAAATCTAAGTTAAATTGACAAGCCATTTTCTTTTATGCCTGTTGTAGAGGTATGATGATTTGCGAAGGTTCATTGTCATTAAAATTCAATACTTGATGACAGCCAATAAGTTCCGAGTATCCATGTGCACAGGACCAATATGTAGAGAATGTCAATAATAAAAGAGACCATCATTTGAAAGCCAATATTATGAAGACCAATATGTGATGAAAACCAATATTCTCCGATAGTTAATAATTGTAGAAAGTCAACGGTTGATGAGTAAGTAGTGTTGTCCTACTTAGGCGAAGTGCAAAAGCTATTAGGTCGTCTGAGCTACGATATTTGTTGCCAGTATCTCGGTCAGCTTGGTGACTTGTTTTATGAAAGCTTAGGATTTCGCCTTTCATTCTAAAAAGACGCGAGTTAAAAGCATGGTCATAATAAGATACCTCATGGAAAAAAATAAAAAAATGGTTAGGCATCATAAGATGAAGGAAAAGCACTCGAAACGTAATTAATTTCATGTTAGAAACTGCAAAGGAGAGTGCCTTTGACACACACTCGAAACGTAATTAATTTCATGTGCGGCACGCGCATAAGAAAGCAAGAATTATATTGAATGGTATAACTGAATTAGCTCGAAGCATGGCCTTTGAAAGTGCGTGAAATAAAGGCTAAGCCTTATTCCCTCTGTCCCAAAATAACTGTCGTTATGAGTTTCTTTGTCGCAAGTTTGGCTAGATTTATAGAAAATACGTGCAACATTTGTATCTCCAAATAAATTGATTAAAAACTAGATTCAAAGATCTTTCCGATGATAATATTTATGTACCATATGTATTAATATTTTTAATATATATTTAGTCAAAGTTATTTCTCGGGAACGAGAACGACAATTATTTTAGGACAGAGGGAGTAGGTGTTACCTCAACTAAAAGATGTAATCCCTATAGATTGAGGAGAATTTTTTTCCTCGAAAAACACAGGAGATCTGTGCATCATTATATTAAGAAGAAAACGGATGCAAGAACCAACAACACTTACACCACACAACCCAATGCAACGCACTCACACAACACATCTACAGCAGCCACAGCTCACCTAAGCCGGCTGAAAAACGACCCACACACACCTAATAAATTAATCTCCTGGGAGGTGGGCTGACAAGAGGGATAGCCCTCGAGCCCCTCACTTTTACACTAATTTTAAACGAGGCAGGCAAAAAGGCCTAACCGAGATGGGCAGGCCAGCCGTCTCGGACCTGAGGTCATGGTTAATCGTGGCTTTAACCGAGGCAGGCAAGTTAAGGCAACCGCCTCGGTTAATGAGTATTAACCGAGGCGGTTGCCTTAACTTGTCTGCCTCGGTTAAACGATTAACCGAGGTTGTTTGTTGTTAGGCGCCCGCCTCCGTTAAGTATTTACAGAATAAAAAAAGCTCTTTGAATTCGGTTTTGAATTTGAATTTGAATTTGAAACCCTAATTTTGTCAGATTAAAACACATACAAAACAGAAAACACGCGTATAAAGGATAAACACATATATTACATACATTCATGTGTCGTCCTTATCGTTCCACGATCCATGTCACAAACACTAAGTTCATATTACATTAATGTTCACATTGTTCACAAAAGCACATCACATGTTCACATGAGAAGCTAAGGGCACCTACTAGAAGATGTCCGGTAACTTGTAGTCGTTCATGTCTAGATCGCTGGTTCCCCATTTGCATAGCTTCTCATACTTCTCCTCCATCCCTAGGTCGCTCTCGGTGTAGAACTTTCCCCTAACTTCACAACATTCGTCAGTGACAAACTTACAAATGTCGGCTCCTGTCTGAGTGATGTTCCTACTATCCACCTTTTCCTTTCGCCACCATGATAGTGATTTCTTGAGCTACCGCCAGCTCTAGTGGTAAGTGCCACAAGCCCTGAGGTACTCACAAGCATAGTATCCACACAAGACTGAGCCTTCAGGTTGCTTGGCGCACTACATGCACGATATATGTAACACTTAATCATTAGGACATAAAGATAGCATGCACGATGTAGTAGCACATATGATTCTTGATATGTACCAAGAATTCTCGCCTCACGCATAGTTTTGTGCCATACTTCTTCTTCTCGGACCTCCGATCATAGCACTTGAGGTCTTCCACGTACTTACCGTAAGCGCTGTATGAAAACCACTAGTGTCAACAACAAATTTGATACGTACTTTTGTGTGCATAAAAGAAGATGTGTCGTGACTTACTATCGCAGACAGCTTTAGAAATCCCTGTACGCTTCTTTCTTCGTAACCCGCAAGGAGTCGAAATGATAGCCTTTCCATCCTAAGGATAGATTATAAATACAATCCATTGGCCCATAACGCCCAAGCTACACCATTGAAACAATACGGATCTCAAATCTTGAATTATGAAAAGTGGTGAACCCAATAGCTATTGCAAGTATCGTTTTGACTTATCCGAACTAGTGTACGGCAAGGATACACTCATTTCCCTAGATCTTCTTCATGGCTTGTAAGATGTACTGTCCCTTTTTGTACTTGATCTCGCCTTGCATTTTAGTCTGGATTAGCACTCGCTGCATCCTGTCCAAGTTCACCAGCCTCGGATCCATGTCCAGTACATTATAGCCAATGATGGCCCTCTGGGTAATATGCATAGGAGATAGGTAGATAATATGTTTCCCTAGTTCCTTGCATACATATGATTGCATCCTGCAAGCACAAGTCATCATCATGGCATTGTTAGTTTGATCCTAATGAACGTACCTACAGCGATGCAAAGGTGTAACCACTTACATGGCAAAAAGGGTGACTTGGGCGACGTCAAGGTCCTTGCGCCACAGCAGCCTATGCATGTCGGGGAAGACTACGGAGAAATAACAATCATCTTCTAAGTGGAAGTACTCCTTTGGGACCTTCACAACGAATTCCTTCATGCCTAACTTCGTAGCATGCATATACCAGAGATGGAACCTCCGAACCTCCCACGGCTCCTCCTGGATGAGCTGGCCCAAGGGCAACATGAACTTGCCATTCTCATAGTTTTTGGGGCAATCTCGAGTAAGGGGCCAAACTGACGGCGGGTTCGCGGCCTGTAATTGAGTCAAGGAGGAGTGGAAAAATCTGTTAGCTTCATCTACGCACACATAATCTGTGGACTATGCTTGGTTGCCATTAGCATATATACCTTTCGAACGTCGTTGAGTACCGGAACTCGTTTGCTATGTTGAACGCCGCCCAACTCTCCGGGGTGAGGTTCTCAGGTCTGCCCCCCGCTTCTTCTGTAGGCTTCTTCGGTGCAGGAGGACATTGCCCATTGCCCTCCTTTGGACCACTTGCAGGCAGTGTTTTGTTGCCTCCTTGTGGTTTGCTCGTGTTGAGAGGTGGGCTACGTCGAGGACTGCTGCCTGGGCTGCCAGCATTGTTGTTGCCATCGCCATCGTCGCCGCCGTCGTCGTTGTCACCTGGGGGAGACGTCGGGGGCTCTGAGGGCTGTGACCGAGGCGTCGGCATGTCCAAGACGATGTCTTCCTTATTCCATAGGACACAAGCGCCGAGAATACCTCAGATGTACCTGTCCTCCTCTTCAGTGGGAAAGTCAATTTCTTCTTCTTCATAATCGTTGTGGGTCCAAGTCAGGTCACCCTGGCATAGTCCGGCGGGATCGGCTTCTTGTTGTACATGGCGCCGCTTTCAGGGGGAGTGCAACTCCCATGGCTACTTCCTTCTTCCTCGTCATCTTGCAGCCGACGGGAATCAGGAGCGTGCAAGTCCTCGGTTCCATGATGTCGTCGACCGGGTACCTACGGAATCCTTCGGTCGACGACGAGCCTGGTACTATAGCCTGACTCAGTGGTAGCTACACATCATCCTAGAGAAGCATCTGCGACCACAACTCCACCATCTGGGGTCGGTGCTGGTGAAAGCCTCTTGTATTGACTTGTTGATCATGTCCTTCATTGCTGCCTCGTAGCCTTGCTGCACATCTTGCTAGATGAGCCCTTCCTTGTAGGCCTGCCTCGTGTGGTGTGATCTCACGTCGGATTGCCAAGACTCCACGTTCTTCTAGCTCTGCCTCGAGGATACGCCCCAGACGCGGCCCCGATGCTCGGGGTTTCCCAGCGCCTCGGTCAGCACGTCGTGATCCCTGCGAGGTTCAAACACCCCACAGTCCTTGGCCGCTTTGACAGAGAGCAAAGCCTTCTCCATTCCTCGGTCCTCTCCTCATTGTACTTGGTCCTCCTCTCCTTTAGCTTCTTCGGCTGACGGGCCACATGGATCGGCTGACGTGACCTCTCGTCGATGCCTTCAAATGGGTTCTCCTTCCTGGCTGCAGCTGCCTTCCTTTCTTCCTACCGCCAGTCCTCCCTCTTAGTGGTGTACCCTGTCATGCCTAGGTGGTGGTAGAGTGTGTTCCTCTTTGCGAGCTCGGAGAACTTCTCCCCCTTGGCACTTGCTTCTTCAGTACTTATTAATTAGACGAACTCTTCCTAGACATGACGCTTGATGAAGTTGTAGTCTTCAAAGGGTGTCTTCCCTTTCTTCACATAGTTCTTATTCAGTTTCAACCGCAAGTTGTGAAGCGCTTTGCCTGCAATGTACAGAGCATGCCCCTTGCACAGTTTGTCATTAAACTGGTCCGGTGGATACTGGAACCGACTCTTCACGTCTCCCCCACATGGCACCCTTGAGGTCATCCGGGACTTTCCTCCAATCCAGATATGTGATCGGCACATGCTCCCTGACTATATAGCAGCACTGGTTGCTGAATGTGTCGATGATAGTTCTTGGCTCCAAGGGCTCTCCATGTGGCCCTATCTTGTATATGGCATGCACCTTCTTTCACACCTGGTGCCTCCCATGTTGGCCCCTCTTCAAGTCTGACTTGCCACTTTTGTCACTTTTCATTTTGGTTGAAGAGCTCGGGGTGGGACCGGATCCATGCCCCTCCTCTTCTCCCTCCTCGGGGTACTCCAAACACATAAGCACCATTGGTATCTATCGAGGACAAGAACTCGCATTAGCTTTATACTTACACGAGGCCCTCGAAGTTGTGTTAGTTATGTACTTACACGGCCCTCATCATCTGCATGGTCTCGTGCTGGGGTGCGAGAAGCTCGTGTGGAAGGCCCCATCGTCGAACTATAGGTCGGATCATCTTTTTCCTCCGTATGACGTTTCTTCTCCGGCCTCGGTGTTAGCACCTCCTCCTCGTATGAGGGGCTCCTGTCTCATGGGCTCCTGTCTGATGATGACGAGCCTTCATCATCACTTGAAACCGGAGTAGGCTCGCGCCATTGTCCAGTAGGCTTGTCCACCATTGCAAGCTATGAAGAAGAGAGAGTTATATGGACATTTCACAATTATATAAAGATAATGTTATGTACATTCATCTCAAAACATATATAAAGGAATCATGAATTATATTCATCTCAAAACAAGATTACATCCTTTACATTGGTGGTAGGTATACAAGATTTTAAGAAAAGTACATAATTGAATACGAAAAGTACAAAAGAGTATAAGAAAAGTATAAAATTGAAGAATCAAAAAAAAATATTTACATATTTGGCTCAGATTTGCCCCATTGTAATCGCATCGCTTCTAAACTGGTTGCTTGTATATGGTATACAAGCCATCCTAGTTTAGCGGCTCACAAGTATGGGGACATTTCATCATCATAGCCGCTGCCTCAGCATAAAAAATTTCACATCATTGCATATGCCACTGCCTCAGCACATTTGTTTAGAAGTTTACAAAAATTCATTATTGCAAATGCCACAAAGTTTGAGAACAAGCAGTCTGAGAATAAGCCAGCCACCACAATAGTAGGTAGAGTAGTAGTAGGAGTAGGTAGTAAGTAGGTAGAGTAGTAAGCAGCAGCCAGCCACCACAATAGTAAGTAGGAGTAGTAGTAGGAGGAGGAGGAGGAGGAGGAGGAGGAGTAAGTAGTAGGAGTAGTAAGTTGTAGTAAGTAGTAAGTAGTATAGATTAGTAAGTAGTAGGAGTACAGGACAGTAGTAGCAAATATATCCAGTTAAGAGTAGAGTAATAGTAGTAGGACAGTAGTATAGAAGTAGTCAGGTCAGTTCACTTGGACATCTCAACCTGGAAACTAAGCAGCATCAGAGTAGACAATTCTATGTTGACCCCTGTGAGCCGTTTCGTCCTAATATATTGGTCTAAGACAACTCTAAGTTCGATTGATCACATCAAACGCCACATACAAGTATGTTTAGTGAAACTCAAAAGTGGAGGTATTTGTTACTGACACAAAACAGACTAACAACAGATAACTAACCAGACAGCTCTAGAATGGAAGTACTATCAGTTACTATACTATGTACAAATCTGAATGACAAAAGACAAGATTAAAAATTCAACAGTGCTAAGCTCCATCAATATCTGAACTGATGCAGAGCAACCTAGATATAACACAGTGAAGCCGACTTATGAGAACTCCATCAATATCAGTTACTTTTTCTTTGATCTCAACTGAAAAGGATTATTCTTTGAAACACATTATACGAGATCTAACAGTGAGAAAAACATCCACTTTTAATTTCTGCAATGTTAATGGCTGCCAGTAAACTGAAATTCTGAAATAACATATTTGTTGCAGAGCTTGTCCTTCCATTCATGATTCAGAGGAGCAGGAGCAGATGAATAAGTGTGCAGCTTACAAACAGATATCAAGAAAATAGATATCTATAGTCGATGTCAAATATAGTGCTAACAGATCCATAATAGGCATGTGCATAAGAATAAGCCAAGTAAACTGCATCCTACTATAAAAGAGCGAGTTTTGTTTAGGGATCTCCCTACGTAATAACCGTTCAATCTGGACTTCGTGCTATATGAACCATCCGCCATACGTGATCTTACATCTTACATGTTTGAGGGGGCTATCCTTCTATAATAACCGTTTGATCTAGACGTCTCTGTCGTCCGTGATCTTACGTGTAAGAAGTAAGACTCCTCCTAAACCTGACTTCCCCGTAATGTTGATTCCTTGCCAGCCACAGGACAACACGTTGGCCGCCGAGCAAGCCGTGTCCACGCTGGACATTGTACCAAACTTCGCACCACGCATGTCCCGATCGACGCCTCTCTCTGTTTCCATCGTAACCCCTCGATCACACAGTACAGAGCTCCTCCTCCACCCCTCCCCCTCCCCTCGCCCACGGACGGAGGTTACCTTCTGGAGGGCGCGCTTCTTGGCCGCCTGGTAGAGGATTTCTGCCTCCAGGTCATCGCCGTATGCGTGTGCGACCTATTTCCTCGGAATTGCGGCGGCGGCGCTCGAAGCTGTACGTCGAGGATGCCCTCGGCCACGACTCTCCTCTTTGACTACTCACGAAGTTCTTGGTTCGTAGATCACGAAGTTCTTGGTTCGTAGATAGAAGACGGAACGCCAGAACAGATGCAAGCCGACTAGAAACCGACGAAGTCAAATCGGTAGGGCTGGCCGAGCAACTGCTACGATGTGCAATAGAGGCAACGCACGGGCGATCGGGCCGGCAGTTGGTGCCGTCGCGTGTGCGATCCAGACAACAGTGGCACACTGGCACTGCGGCTGCCTACTGGCTGCTAGCTGCGCCGTCGCTCTCGGCAGCCATCTGCATGCAGCATGCACGTTGAAGACTAAACTTGCACTCGTGGTCTCTTGAAGGTAATCAGATATGTGGACATGTAGGAGTCAATTCATTTTGCTGTTTTGCACTTGCACTAAACCTGGTTAGTATTTAATATTTTGTAATTACCTTACCTAAATGGTTAAATCATCTATTGTAATACCGCAGTACTGGCTGACCGGCCTGCCTATTATTCTTGGCTTCTTGCCTCTTGGACTTGAATTCATATCAAGCTTAGATAACAAGCAAATTTTCTCTCTTTATTGGTTACTATAAACTTCATCTTTAATTCTTTATCGCTCAGCATATATGTTGTGCTTGGTTTTATTGTGTTTGCGATTCATGAACTATTTGCTTCTAATGTCTTCTAGAGTTAGAAAATATGATTCTTGTCATGAAAGGTACAAGAAGAAACAATAACCTGAATGGTTTACTCAAACTCGAAAACAATGCTTCGAAAAAATAAAATATAAAGATATAATTGAAGATTTTATTTCAAAGAGTATAAGAAGAATAATGCTTTTTACTAGAAGTTAAGAAGCTATGGGTAAGATTCACCTATTACTCCTTTAGCATGAATGCCTACTATAAATCTTAACTCCTTTTAAAAAATGTTTATGTCTGTTATAATGGGAAATCCAAATGCACATTAATTATTTGTATTTTCCTAAAATATCTAGGCCTCATTTTGTAGTTTGCACTACGGTCTAAAATTCTTGGATATCGGTTCTTCGCCTCAGCGCACCTAGGCCCCAGCTGATGATGTTTTGCTGGATCAACATGATGAAGATGCCAGAGATGATCATGCCGAAGTCTAGAGGCGGTGGTGCGGAAGATGCAGCAGCATGGGAGGAAAGCACAGGACGAGTTAGACCAGTGGGATGACCTAAACACTCGCCTCCTTCCCTACTTCTCCGATGCTGGTGCGGTCATCTCTTGCCTTCAGGTACTTTATTGGATCATCCTCTCGTGTAGTCCCATGTCCCAACTTGTCACAGCCAGTTTGGCAACCCAAGGTTTCACAATCATGATGCACTTTGAGACTGTTCTTTCATAATTGTTGTGCAGCACTTTTCTGAGATTGCAACAACAGATTTTGAGACTTCCTATAATCCTTGGTTATTCTGTTAGCTAATGGTCTGCAGTTTTGCTATTCACAAAAGACGAATTATAAGTTTTTCAGTCTAGCTATTGTCACAACTCCAAAAAGAAAATCAATTTGTTTATGTAACAACTAGGCCTACCATAATAGCTGCGCGTGGCGTGTTTTGGACCGTTGGTGCACGGAACATATATTGAGGACTTAGATGGTAACATTTGTAGTTCAAGGACCCAGACAGGAATCTACAAAATGTTTAAGAATCTACAATGAAATTTGCTCTTATTTATTTGTCTATCTATGTACGTATCCTATATTTAATATATGGTTCTATTGTCACAGATCGATGTTAATGGCGTTAATCTAAGCAAGAGATAATTACTTCATAATTTCATATTCATATATAATTTAGGCAATATATTATTAAACAAACAATAAACACGTGCGTGCCGCACGTGCATATTTGCTAGTAAGAATAAAACAGGCAGTAAAAATCAAAGGCAGTGGCAGAGGTTCAGTTCAAATTATCAGCTCAAATTATCAAATCGACAGTGGCATATGCTTAGTTCAACATGTGTTGCATCACAGGCAGCATAGAGAATGGGTTGCATCACAGGCAACATGTGCACAGGCAAACCTTGGGGAACGCCGCTAGGGTTCCAGCGGACGGCGGCGCTAGGGGAAGACGGCAGCGGATGTCCTCGCCATGGCTAGGGTTCCGCAGCGGGTCCCAGTGGCAGACGGAGCCAGGGAAGACGGTCGAGCCCCAGCGGAGGCGGCGGCGGATCGGAGCTTCTCACCCCCACGAACGGCGGTGGCGCTAGGGTTAGCAGGACCCCAGCGGAGCTCCAAGCCACAGAGGCGGGCGGAAAGAGGAGGCGGCATGGGGGCCGGGGCGGGGGCGCAGGTACCAACGATAGCGGCGGTGGCGGCGGCGCGGCAAAATTTAGCAGCCCTTCGGGGTCAATTTTTTCGACGCCGAAGACTTAGAAAAAATCGGGGAGGAGAGGGAGTATATATAGGCGAGACTTAACCGAGGCGGGCACCTTAAGCCGCCCGCCTCGGTTAATATTTACCGAGGCGGGCGCTTATAGTGCCCGCCACGGTTAATCTATTAACTGAGGCTGGCGGATTAGGGTGCCCACCTCGATTAATAATTTGGATTTTTGTTAAATTTCCTAAACCAAGTGGTTTTACAATGTTTTAAAATTGATAATTAATTACTAATGGTTTGTAAATTTCATAGTAGTAGTAAAAGTGTAGGAAGTGGTAGTAGTGCAGAAGTAGTAGTAGAGTAGTAGGAGTTGTAGTAGTACAGTAGTAGTGTTGAAGGAGTACTAGTAGTAGTAGAGTTGTATGAGTAGTAGTAGTAGTAGTAGTAGTAGTAGTAGTAGTAGTAGTAGTAGTAGTAGTAGTAGTAGTAGTAGTAGTAGTAGTAGTAGTAGTAGTAGTAGTAGTAGTAGTAGTAGTAGTAGTAGTAGTAGTAGTAGTAGTAGTAGTAGTAGTAGTAGTAGTAGTAGTAGTAGTAGTAGTAGTAGTAGTAGTAGTAGTAGTAGTAGTAGTAGTAGTAGTAGTAGTAGTAGTAGTAGTAGTAGTAGTAATGTTGTAGCAGAAGTAGTAGTAGCAGCAGCAGTAGTACTATTAATAGGAGGAGGAGGAGTAGGGTAGTAGTAGTAGTAGGAAGAGTAGCTGTCGGTTCCATTACATAAATGTGAAGGCATACATTTGCTTCCATTACAATAAAAGTTAGTTACATAAAAGTTCTCATTAATCAATAAGTGAGTACATTATTACATAAATGTGTGGCATACATATCATTTTGCTGGAAGTGATCCTATGACGGTCTTCTTCTCACCGTCGGAGTGGAACCAGGGCTTTATCTTGATCTTGTTGACGCGGGTCTCGATTTGCTTGATCTTGCATGGATGGTCGGTAAAGAGCGAGAACTCTGCATAGTGGTTGTATTCTTCGGGACTCTGGACTCCATCAGCTCCCATGATCCTCTGCTTTCCTGACACAACCACATGCCTCTTGGAGTCTTTGGGCTTCACGTAGTAGGCACTTTGGAGCTCCACGATGGTTAGCCCATACTCGTCCATGACAACCGCCTTCGACATGACCCACTGGCACCGGAAGATGGGTATCTGTAATTTACCGCAGTAGTCAAGTTCCCATATCTCTTCAATCTGCCCATAGTATGTCCTAGTCTCCCCAGTGACCTCGTTGATGCCCTCATATCGAACACCGCTGTTCTGTGCCACACTCTTCTTGTCCTTCTCTTTCGTGTGGAACCTGTATCCATTGATGTCATACCCTTGCCACGAGATGATTTGGGTGGATGGGCCGGACGCAAGCCTCGCTTCAGCAGATTCTCTATAGGGAGGTATGCCCTGTTGCTTGATCCACGTTGTGAAATTGATCTTGTCTTGTCTTTGTACCCATGCCTCCTTGCGTCCATCACGAGCATGGTGGATCTCCACCAGGTGCTTCTCAACCCACTTGTCCATGACCACTAACTGATTAAGGGTGTTGTGATAAGCTTCTTGCACCATTTTGTCCGCTACATCGGTGCGTGCTTTCCTCCCCGTGCACCCCATCCCCGAGGTTCTGCCTTCATGCAGAGGGACGGGCAACCCAGTCGCATTTCCATCCCGGATGTATGTGGTGTAGCAGTTAATGACCTCCTCTGTTGTGTATGCCTCGATCATAGAGCCCTCCGAGTAAGCACGGTTATGGACGTACCTGTTCAGGGTTGACATGAACCTCTCATACATCCACATCTGGTGTAGGTAAGGCCCAAGTTCCTGTATTTGATCAACCATGTGCATCATCATGTGTGGCATAATATCGAAGAAAGATGGCGGGAAGCACATCTCGAGCTGGCAAAGAGTCTCTGCGATGAACTGTTTCAGGCCTAGCAGCTCAGCTTCATCGATGACCTTTTGTGTGATGAAGTTGAAGAAGTAATTGAGGCGTGTGATGACCATCTTCACGTACTCTGGATCGATAGACCTGATCATAATTGGAAGGAACACCGTGAGCATGACATGGCAGTCATGTGCGTTGATGTTGGTTAGTGTAAGGTCCTTCATCGAGACCAGGCTCTTGATGTTTGAAGAGAAATCGGTCGGCACCTTCACAACCCTAAGCCATTGGCACACGGCCCTCTTCTCATCTCTCATGAGGTTGTAGCTCGTGCCTGGAAGGTCCACTTTCCCTCTATGCGCAGCGAGTGTCGGGTGAATTTCAATTTTGATGTTCTGGTTCACTAGATTCATCCGTGACTTCAAACCATCCTTTGTCTTAGTCTTGATGTCTAGCAGGACGCCAATGGTGCTTTCAAAGACATTCTTCTCCAAGTGCATGCAGTCGACGGCATGGGGCGTATCTAGCTCCTTCTAGTACGACAGGTACTTGAAGAAACAAGACTGCTTCTTGAAAGGAACTGGGGCGACAGGTGGTTGTTCCTCCTCCATCTCATCCCGCTTCCTCTTCTTCCTTGTCATGGTCCCTTCTTCCTCTTTCTTCTTCTTTCCGAACTCGACGTTTATGCTCTTCACCATGTCAAACACCTTTTGGCCATAACTCGTCTTTTTCGGCTCGTCAATTTGAGGCTCGGCCTGGTTGTCGAAGTACTGATTCATCAAAAGATGCCAGTACCTGTGCTTTTTGTCGAGGAATCTCCTATGCCTCATGTATACCAACTTCTTGGATGCATTAAGATAAGTGTAGCAGGTACCGTTGTAATAGCCCAAAAATGGGCCAAGTGGGCCCAATTCACGGGATGGGATGATGTACTGTAGCAGAGGCAGTGGACAGCCCGTACTGTAGCACCAAATTGGCCTGGGCTGAACTTAGGTACTGTAGCTCAGGTACTTTTCACCGGTTACTGTAGCATCACGAAATAATGTGCAACTAGTGTTTAGTACCATACTGTGAATTCTGAGGGAGTTCGACCGACTTAAATATCAGGGCCAGGGACACGTAGTAACCTTCGGTTAACTGTTTTGAGCGAAGCGAGGACAAAAGCTCAAGCGGGTTGCTACGCAGGTGGGACCACTCCTCGGTAGAGTGGGCCTAGGCCGTGTATGCCGGGATTGGATGTTACGATCGTCAATGCAAACTACACAACCTGACTTACCTTTGATCTGCCCCGACAGTAAAAAAAGACCAGGGTAATCGATGATGGTGATAAAGATGATGGCTTTTAGAGTGAACTCCTTCTTTAGGGACACATTTATCATCTTGACCCCGTCTTCCCATAGTATCTTTATGTCCTCCATGAGCAACTCTAGGAACACATCTATATCATTGCCTGACTGCTTTGGTCCAGAAATAATCGATGCCGCGAGCCTCGTGCCTGCGATCACGAGTTGGGGAGGAGGCGGAGTCACGTGCTCGCGTGGGCGACGGCCACGCTGGTGGGGATTGAGAATTTGAGAGTGTAAACCCTAGAATCTAAAGATATATACCTCTTCTGCAGTGGTCCCACATGTTAGTGCGCGTTTGGCAGGTTTGTGGATTCGGGCAAGCTATTTTCTTACTCGTCTAGCTTTGCCTGTTGGGCACAACTCTGTACCTGCGCCCGTGCCCGTAGGCATAGGTTCGCGCCTGTATCCACGTCCACCGTGTCGGGTGCCCGCGGGTATGCGGCTTTTTTCTACTCGTTGCCATCTTAGGTGTGCTCCACCAACTCAAGTTTAGTGGAGTTGGAGAAATTATCCACCATTGCCACTCGTTACACAAGACATCGGTACGTTTCTATTTTCCTTCCCCTTCCTATATAAGTGTTTTCTTCTCTTCCTCTGTCGCGACTACTCGGTTCCACCACTGCAGGAGCACTGCCCCTAGCCGTGCCGCGCCTAGCCACGACCGTCCGCCAAGGCCCGCGCCTAGCGGTGCTGGCCGCACTGCCTTCGCGCCTCGTGCTGCCTGCGCTGGCCGGCCCTACTCTGGACATGAGCGCGGTCGACCGGCCTCACGGCACCACGGCAGCCGCGCACCGTGGCTGGCTGACCCTGCTCTGGCCGCGTGCTCCCCCCGGCCACATGCACAATCAAGGAAGCTCTCATTAACCGAGCTTGGATTGCAGACATAAAGGGGCTCTAACTGTTAGTGTAACTAGTCCATCAACCCATGCTTCCGCACGGACTAGAAAAAACATACAATTTAATATACGTAATTTTTCATGCATATTCATACTTTTAATTTGCATGGCACCTCGTATATATTAACATGCAGTTAGTTTGAAACCATGCCATTAACTGTAGTGACCCTTGGTGCACCACATTTATTAGGTTAGTAAAAGATATCTGCACTTCTGACATAGTCAGGGAGGCAGGTTGTAGATGGTGAGGATGACCGGCCAAGTGCTGTGGGAGCTGCTAAGGTCACCGAACGGGTTCATCCCATCGGTACTCAGCACGAACCAGACGTTCCTCGCCTCGTCACCAAACTCCTTCGGGAACTTAGCGTTGAAGCGCTTCCACTGCATGCCATCGGATGGGTGTCGCAGCTTGCCATCATCCTTCGTGCGTTCTACCGATGCATGTTAGGACATCAGCTTGGCATTCTCTGGGTCACTACAGTTAATATATGTGGTACAACAAGGGTCACTACAGTTAATGGCGTACCACTGTGTAGCATTTATACGGTGTTTAAATGGGCTAAACGGTTGTTTAGACGAAAAGTGGCTGCCCGTGGCGGGTGGCGGGCGTGGGTGCAGGAACAGAATTTTCCTCACGGGTGGGGGTTTGTCATTCTTCTATCCACGCGGATTTTACCCGTTCCGTGGATCTGGAGTGTTTGGAAAATTTTTGGTAAAGTGATGCTGAAAATAGTGAATAGGTGAATCTATACCTAATAATAAATAAAGAGGCAAAATTTCAGGCTATTTTTTTTCATCCATCCATTTTTTTTCGTCCACCTCCCCTAACTACGATAGTCGAGAGTTTCTTCCGTCTGGACTTATATATGTAACCTTTACTCATACAAATTAGAATAGCTCTCCGTTACAGAGCCGGATTCTAAAACGTATTGGGTTGTGTATGTTCTATATTTAACCAAAAGTCCATACTCATGTGCAAAAAAAAATCCATACCCAATACGATTACTATATATATAGTACAATTTTTTTTCTTTTCCTATACCATCATCTGTTTGGCCTTTTCCATTTTTTTTAGACTATCTCCGATCAGTTACTGCATCCAATCTGTTTTTCATTTTTGTATTCGTTTCACTTCTTTTCCTAATTTTCTCTTTTTGTTTTTTCTTCTCCTTTTTCTCTTCTTTTTTCTTTTCTGGAATACTAGGTCTGTTTCATGTCCTCTCCCTTATTATTTTGCATGTCATTTTTGTTTTCCTGATTCTCTCATGATTTTTCTTATAAACATAAAAATAAATAATAAATACATCTTTGGATCCTTTATCCTTCCCTAATACTTAATAATCAAATATTCCTGCTACTAAAATATTGATGTAATTTGATTAAGAATAAAATTCTTATTATAACCTAGATCAGCTAATGGTCTAATTAATAATTAAATCATTAACAAAAATCTTGGGCAGTTTATTGTCCAATCTAACTGGGAAGCGGCAACGGAGATTGCGATGCCAGTAGATGTGGCGCCGCGGGAGGCAGTGGTGGCCGGGTGGCGAGGCAGCTACGACGACCTGTTGGGGTGGGGAGACGAGCGAAGAAGGAGAAGGGGGTAGGGAGGAGGTGGCGGATGTCGGCGAGGTAGCTGCCACCAGCGGCAGTGACGGTGAAGTGGACGTGTGATCGCTAAGGTGGAGCTCGCCACCTAAGCGAGCGGCAGGGATTTCTCTTTTCCACTGAACTTTTCCGCTCTTTCATAGATAATTAAATATGTTCATATATTTGAATAAAAAACAATATATGTTTATGTATTTCTACTTATTTTGCACGACATAAGGAATTTACTAATTTGGCTGGCATTATTCCAAATTACACTTTTATAGATAGTCAGTGTTCTAATATAATTATTGCTTCATTGCTGATGGATTAAATGCAGAATATACATATCTTCATCAGTAACTAAACTAAGTAGAAATATGAGTTTTGATTTTCTTCCATGGCAGTGCAAGGTCATTTTTCTAGTCTATAAAAAAAAAAAGCCCTGACAACGGCAGAAGGCCACCGCAGGGCCCACGTATCAGAAGTGGACAAACGGGGCAGGAGGTGGCGTGGGCGTGGCGCGACCGGAATCGCAATCCGACTGCGCTTTCCCCTTCCCCTTCTCCTCCTCCTTCTCCTTCCCGGCTTCCTCTCCCCAGGCGGCCTCGCCTGACGCTGCGCGGGGCAATAAAATGGGGGCGCCGCTCCCTCTCGCTACTTTAGGTTTTCTTCTTCCGTGGAGTCGATAGCCGCCATCCAGATCTAGCTTCCGCTCTCATCTGTTTCGAGAGGTAGAGGGAGATCCATTACGCTCACGCCTGCTGCGATGGGTGCCAGGAAGTTGCAGGGGAGCTCGTCGGAGGGGCACGGGATGGTGAAGACGAAGAAGCAGGCGTGCGCGTCGGAGGGCTACGGGATCCTCAAGGTGAAGAAGGAGGCGTTGGCGGCAGTTCGTCTCTTGCGATTCAAGCGTGTCCCGGGGGGCATGGATATCTGGATGGACCACTGGCTGGAGATGAAGGCCAAGGCGGCGGAGGAGGAGGCGGCCAGGCCCGTGAAGAAGAGCAAGAGGGTGCCGAAGCAGAGGTTGCCCAAGGCGCTGATCGATCTCATGGTGGCTAGGCCTTTCAGGAGCATCGAAGACCTTACTCCCGTTCAACTGTCAAAGCGTTCCCATGATTTCCGCCAGTTGTATGCCCTCACAACTTTTGTGGATGCCAAGGTCCGTGACTACGAGCAGGCCCTCATCCGCCAGTACAACGCCCAAGGCTATGCGGAGGACGAAATTGAGGTTACTGACAAGGAGGTGGATGTCACGGTGGTGAACTAGGGAAGCAAGCAAGCAAAAATCTGTGTCTGCATCTCTGTGTGTGTGTGTGTGTGGATCGGAGTTCCCATCCAGCTACCATGAGTTGAGCATTGTGATGTAGATGTAGTCATCATCCTGGTGTTATTGACAGTACCTTAATTTGCTAGTGGTTTGTTCCTGCTGATTGCTAGAGCTACACACTATGTTATTCAGTTATCGTCTTATGTACTGTCACATCTTGCCACTGGGGTACTGGTGTCTCGTGTTATTTAATTTAACCAGCTACTAGTTTTTATGCTACCTCGTGAACCACCAGATTGTGATATATTGTTGCTGATTGGAACAGTACTAGTCTTACTTGAGTGATAACAGTACTAGTCTTACTTGAGTGATGGTCTTACATACACCTAACCCCCAAACACTTCCTGCCATAAGCTGTTCTGTTTCTGTAGGTTCAATTTCTTTCACGCTGCAGCCAGCTGTTACTTCTCAGCACTTGGCTTGTGTTAATCAACTCGGCCTTACCATGTAAGTTGTTAAGTAACTGATGATGTCCTTTTTATCCATTAAGCATGTAACAGCACATTGGTTAGTTATCTGCTGTTCCATCACCAAAGCACGCGTTTTTGTTTTGTGCTTGGATCTTCTATTAATTTCTTTCAGAAAGTATACTAAGGAATAAGGATTGAGCTAATATTCCCAATGAACTAAGGAATAAGGATTGAGCTAATATTCCCAATGAACTTGGATATAACTAGTTGTACTGAACAAACGGAGCATTTCATTGGCTTGTCTGACAGACAATCAGAATGATTGTTTGATTCCAACACTGCATATTTGCTGGGAAATTTAAGGTTACAAGTGAATCCATTGTGCTTGCACAACCTCAGTGAAGCTTTATTTTTGTTTGCTTGGTGCGTGACATTGGGAATTGACTGCTGGTCCATACATTTGAAGGTCGGAATGAAGGGCCCTCTCTTCTCTATACTGAAATTTGCCAATCCATTCCATACAGGATCTGTGTTTGTGTCCATCTCTGCATGAAGCTAGCAACAACTGAATTGGTGTCCTGCTCCACCAGGCCAATAGCATTGCAGGTTTCAGTGCCACTACGCATTGGCTCCAGGTTCTAGTTGCTCTTCAAGTCTTCAACCATTGCCGTCGCTTCTGCACGATTCTGGTCCCTAGCAGGCATGTTCTGGCAACCAGATCAGTGACGAATATATTATATGCACAGTTATTACATGCATGCATTTCCAGTACATGTATATAGTAGCTCTTCTACACGGTCATGATTCTCCCATGCATGCTCCCATTCCTCCATTGCTTTGTGCTGTTGACACTTTTCAGGAACAGCTGAGCAGCCGTGAGGGAGATATGTAGATGCAGTTTATGTTATTAAAGAGCGAAATGGGGGATGACGAAAAGAGTTATCTGTACGCCCTTTTGGAAATGTTACATGCTTTCAGAACAAAATCATGGGTTATTTTTCTCTTAGCTATCTGACAAATATTAGCTGGTCTAATTCTTCTATTTAGTGACTCAAAAGTGAAAACATAGACGATAACAAATGCTTTGTCTGAAGTAAGAAGTATGATGAAGTGATATGATTCAGGATTCACAATCAGAGGGAAGCAAGCAAAGAGGTGGTATCGGGTGGGGGTCAATAATCTACAACTAATCTCTCTCCCTCCCTCCCTCCCTCCCTCCCTCCCTCCTCCCTCCCCCTCCCCCTCTCCCTCTCCCTCTCTGTGTGTGCAAAATCCAGCTACCCTCAGACCTCAGTGTTGTTTCTGTAATCATCCGTACTGTTGTCAGTCAGTCAATTGTATTGGAATTTGTCACTTCTCAGCCCAGTTTCCTCATCAAATAAGTATGTCATAGTCCCCACTAACATAGCAGAAGGTTATCCTGTTTCCATCACCATAGCATACATTTCTAGTGTTTGTGCATAAACCCTTTATTAATTTTGTTGACTGTAATATAAGATCTCTTATATTCCCAATGAAATAGTTAACAGATTGAAGTTTTATTGTCTTGTCTCACATGCCATCACAATGTTCAATTCCATTACTGCATATTTGGTTGCATAATCCAAGGCTATCACCGATTCTATTCTGCATGCAGAACCTCACATCTGTTTTGTGATCATGACCCTCAATCACATAAGCAATTGGCTCCGAAATATTGACTTGCTACCTTAGATTTACCTTTCACATTGGTGTATTTTGTTCATGCGTGCAGACTCAATAAAGTCATCTGGAGGAATCAAAGGCTATGGAATACAAAATAAAAGAATAAGAATGGCGTTACTTTCGAGAAACATGCCTTTCTTTCAGTATTACGTTTTGGATTGCACATCTTGCACATAAAGCGCCAACAAATGAGCAAGGAAAAGAAACATTGTGGATTAGTGAGCTTACATGTTATACGCTATTCCTAGACTATATGAGTTGGAAAAGGTTAGCTTGTGATGCTTTTCAGCTTTTGTAACTCTTCTTTGCCTAAAGAAAAGGAAGCTGTAGGAGACGAAAGGAGCAGCTGTCAAATTTTCAATTGTGAGTTCATGACCAGGTAATGAAAAATGGGCACAATTTCAGTCTTGAATCTTCACAGTGCATCTCATAGCTTGTAAAAATTGTAATAAATTGATAAGAAGTGCTACAGTACCTGTCACATCAAATCTTGCGGCATATGCATGGAGTACTAAATGTAGACGAAAGAAAAAACTAATTACACAGTTTAGTTGTAAATCATGAGACAAATCTTTTGAGCCTAATTAGTCCATGATTGGACACAAATTGCCAAATAAAACGAAAAGTGCTACAGTAGCCGAACCCAAACTTTTTCACCAACTAAACAAACCCAAATGTATGAATAAAGAAGACCACATCAATATATTCCAGAATTATACAAAAAGCAATTTTTCTTGCACTATGTGTACATGCAGGATGTGTTGCCAGTCCCAGGATGGAAATTCTTTAGCATCCGATACTGCAACAACAAATATATGAATAAAGAAGACCACATCAATATATTCCAGAATTATAAAAAAAGCAATTTTTCTTGAAAAGCAATTTTTCTTGCACTATGTGTACATGCAGGATGTGTTGCCAAAGTTTGGCAGTTTATCTTGCCATTTCAGTAACAAGTTGATATAGAATGCTTCCAATGCAGTTCTGAATGAAGCTCGAGGCCTAAAACTTAAATCAAGAATCTTAGGACAGGGCCATAATAATGTTGGTTGTAATATGAAGCCATGCTTTTATAATTGACCTCCACATTCAACTAGATGGGGGATTTCATAACTGCAGTTCTTTTTATAGACTTTGGAATTTCATGTTTCTGATAACAAGATAATATTTTTTAATAGCAAAAAGGTAGTATATTATCCCACCTCAACTTTACAAGAAACAGAAAACTATGTCCATGTGTCATACCCATTTGTTAGTTAGCAAATAAATATAGCTTGCAGAGATTGGCTAGTAAAGGAATGTTGCCCATTATCTCTAAATTGATTGAGTGTCACTTGAGAAAAAGGTAGAAAGAGTGAACACAGAAATAGTTCATCAGAACATAGAGAAGAATCTTTCGTACACAAAACTAGGAAATATATATATAAAGAACCACCAAAGTAGCATAAGAAAAATGCCCCACTAGAAAAAAAAAAAAAAAGAAGAGCATGCAAGGCATCACAAAAGCCTACTAGTTAAGGTCTGGACACATCAGCACAAAAATGATGATCATGTGACATAGCCACGCATTGGTGCCAAAGTTGCACATTAGTCATAATTTAGCCTCCTTTCCCAAAAGAAAAGGCAACCTGTAACTTTCCGAATATACTAGACCGTCCAATGAAGAAATATTTGCTGCGCTCAAATGAATTTAGACCAAAAATATAACACCATGTTTACAGTCTTAGGAAATGGAATGAAGAGATATATCACAGATGTTAAACACCATGTGTACAGTCTTAGGAAATGGAATGAAGAGATATATCACAGATGTTAAACACCATGTGTACAGTCTTAGGAAATGGAATGAAGAGATATATCACAGATGTTAAGTCCTATTCACTGAACTACAAAGCTCCACCAAGATAGTAAAATGCTCGAGAAGCACCAAACCAACAACCTTTAATTAGAAATGCCCACAAAATAAACATAAATTAAAACACATGAATTATGGGGTTTATGGTGCTCCTGTGGAACTATCATACTGCAAACCCTGTCCCCCAAGTACTGATTTACCCCTACCGTGTCCACAATTACAGATCGATCCACAAATCCAAACATACCAAGAACGAAGCAATGATCGCAATTACAAACAAGAAAGATGAAAACAGTCGAATAGGGTTGAAAGAAGTGCACCTCGGTGGAGTGATGGCCCCAAGCCAGGGGGGCCATCGAAAAGAACTCCGTGCACTCAAGCGGCATCCCGGCGATTCTTGGTGCGGAAAGTGAGATCCCGGCCTTGGAGGATGCCGGCGCTGGATGAAGCTCCCGCTGACCTGCTGCGGAGGCAGGAGGCCTGGAGGAAGTTCCGGGACCGGCGGTGGAGGGAGGAAGAAGCCGGGACCTGGTGGCAGGTGGATGTCGGCGACGGCGCACTACAAGAAATGTGTAGATTTATGACGTTTATCGCATGACATCAGGTCAAAAAGTTACTAAATCAACTAGTTTATGACGATTTTTTTAGAGGCATCTGAACTTAATGACATAAGTAAATTTATGTCACAAAAAATGTCTTAATGCTAGTCCAATTGTATGTTATGACAATACTTGCCATGTCACAAAGTGTACTTTGCAAGGATAGTGTGTCATAAATTATTTTATTGATTTTATTAGCATTGTTGTCAAGGTGGCATGCGGGTCCAACTATCAAGACAAGTCTATTGACATCGTAGGTTGATCAATGCCATTAATCCTGTCCATAATCATATATGATTCTAGTAATTGACAAGTCAAATAAATCAAGACATATATAAAATATTTATTGTTAATTCTTTCAAATAGTAGATAAAAGTATACACAAGTACATATATAGGAATAACAATAAATAAATGTTGTAATATATGTGTGGCTGAGTTGGGTATTAAAATAATAATTAAATAAAAATACATTTATATATACACACATATCTTTATTTTTAGTGTGGAAACTCAATTAGTGCAAATGTATGTGTGTATATATGTATATATTTGTGTATATCTCAGCTTATGTATATAATTGTTTGTATACTTGACAATTTGTTTTATAATGAAGATTTAATTAACAAAAAAGAAAATAAATAGAAAATGCCACGCACACACACCACCAGACCCACACACGCACGCACCACGCACGGGAGCAGCCCCTGCATCCGCACGTCTCTCCTGGCTCGGCTCCCTCTTGATGCTGACCGGGAGCAGCCCAGCCCAATCTGAAGTGGAAAATAATTTAAAAAATGTTGCCCTCGCGTGAAGGCCAGCCCAGGCGAGCAGTTTAACGAGCCCTAGCAATGTGCGGCCCAAGCACGCGCTCAACCCCGACTGAAGCCCAGTGGAGCGCCGCACCCAGCAGAGATCAGTGTTCGCCGGTCCATCCGAAACAGTGGCAAAAATAGATGAGCCCGAGGGGAATCGAACCTGGGGCCCAGAAGCAGCTACGACCACTGAGCTACATCAATATATGTGTTACGTTATGTAGTATTTATTTTAATATTCGTTGTCTGTTATAATTCAATCAAACTTGAAAAAAACACTAACCAAGGGTACTCGAACAAGGGAGCGCTCCATCGAAAAAGGCAAGCATAATCACTGAGTCACAACGACGCTTTGTGTTAGGTGTTCTAGTATTTCCTTATATAAAATATGGTATTGTTGGTGTAATTAACTCTGAACAAAAAAAAAAAGAGCCTGAACCTTGGATAGCTCACACAAGAAACAACCGCCTCAACCACTGAGCTACGATGAAGATTGTCAGATGGTGTCGTATACTTTTTATGTATTAACATTGCACTAGTTGCTAGAGTAGCCTCTCACACAAACTCGACCACTTGGCCCCTTCGCCGTATTAGACGCCCACCGCCGTTTTTGCGTGGAACCATGTGTTTAGGTTTACATTGTTGCAAAAAAATTCAAGTCTTTTTTTATACAGGCGTAACATACGTGCTTCACAAAATGGATGTGCCATTTTATGGAGCCCTGACTACAACTCTTAGGTTTCCAAGGGTCTCGTGCATTTCACCATCGTATGTGCCTCAAACTTTTTCTCAAGATTGTACGTGCCACAGGTTATGGAAACACTAAGTTTTAGATTTTTTCGGAGGTGGTTTACTATTTTCTATGATTTAAAGGAATTTCTACGTGCAATACAAAGTAATTGGAGCATGAACTGAGGTTACCCCAGAAACGTTCCAAAATCGTACCAAATTTTTATACTAGGTCTCACATGGCCTAATAAACCTAATTTGATGGGGGGTGGATGGAATATTATATTATGTTGAAGGGGTAACTCAACCTCCTTTCTCTATTTTAGAATAAAATAAATATAATAATGAACGAAATTAATCAGAAAAATCTAAGATTTTGTGTGGGGTCATGCTTTGTGTCTACATTCTTGCAGAAAAAGATTCAAGTCTTTTTAATACATGCGTAATATACATGCTTCATAAAGTGGATGTGCCATTTCATGGAACCCTTACTACAACTCCTAGGTTTCCAAGGGTCTCGTGCATCCAGACGTCGTATGCACCTCAGACTTATTCTCAAGCTTCCACATGCCACAAGTTAAGGAAAACACTAAATTTCAAATTTTTTGGAGGTGGTTTGTTATTTTTCAACAGTTGAAATGAATTTCTGCGTGACGGTACAAAGTAATTGGAGGTTGAAGTGAGGCTACCCCCGAAATGATTCAAAATCATACCAAATTTTTACAATGTGTCTCATATGGCCCAATGAACCTAATTGGTGAGGGTGTTATATTATTTTGAAGGGATTACTCAACCCCGTTCTCCATTTTAGAACAAAATAAATGCAATAATGACCGAAATGGATCAGAAAAATCAAGATTTTGTGTGGGACCTTGATTTGGGTCTACATTCTTGCAAAAAAGAAATTCAGGTCATTTTGGTATGCTTAGTTTCAGCTTTATGAATCTTCTATGCTTCGAAATCGTTTTAGCATTTTTTTCTCAATTTTTCTATGTTTGTGAAAAGCTTTTAAAATGGGAGCTTTCTTTTCAAAAAATCATAAAAAAAACTAAATGATGTTGCTTCTTAATCATATTTTATCAAACTTAGAAAAGTATTTTACAAAACTTCTGAACAATAAATAACGTATAATGCTTTTATGTGTTTAGTTTTTTTTTAAAAAAAATTTGGAGACGAGAGGAAGCTTAGAAGCCAGCCCAACCGGCCTGTCTCGCATCCAACCCGTGCGGCCCAAGAGATGTTGTATTCCAAAATTGGGCCGTTACTATGCTCAGCCCGTAATCTATTGACCATTGATTCGTGATCGAATGGCCATCGTTGCGTCCATGAAGTATAAAAGAGGGTTCACCTGGTGAAACCCTAGACAAAAATCACTCCTCTCCTGACCGCTCCAGCCTCAGCCGCCTACCCCAACCTATGTCCGTCTCTCCATAGATCCACCTGATGCTCAACTGGAGGAAGAGGATTTGGAGCTCGTCGAGGTCGTGCGTACTCTCTCGGGCTCACCCAGGAGGCGCACCAGATTGTCACGGTGGCAGAGGTCGCGCTCGCCGACATGTACGAGAAGTGCGGCGGTGGAGCGCGGTTCCGCTCCCTACCCCTCCTTCCACCGCCCCCTCCACCTTCCCAGCGGTAGATCCGGCTGAGGTGCGTCGATTCCGGTGATGGTTGCGTTGTTTCAGGCGGCAGTACTTCGATTTCGGCTATGAGCGTGATGAATCGGGCGGTGTTGCGTCGATTCCGGTCGGGGGCATGGCGGAGCAGGCGTCGGCGTTATTCCTCTCCTTCGCCTTATCCCGTCGTCGTCCCAGCCTCCCAGGCACCGTCTAACTCAGGTACGCATGCACGATTCATATCCTGACAGATCGAGGGCCGTACTGCTATCTTCTCTCAATTTTTGTTTACCGTATCCTTCGCGAGGACTCGTTCTAATGCCTAGATGTGTTGCTGTCGCCGTCGCAAGGACTATTTTTTGCTGTACCCAGAGCTCTGACGCGCCTAAGCCAGCCCGCTCGTCAATGGCCCCCGCGTCGGCGACGTAGTCTTCTAATTCACTTAGGGAAACATCGAGCAGGTACCAATCCTCTGCTTAGTTTGCTCTGTTTCGGGCACTGACTTGTGCTACTTGTGCTCGCTTGGTTGCTGAGCTGTGGAACATTTTTATTAAAAAACTAGATCTACTAGATTGATTAATGATGGTCTTTTGGCATTAGTGTCACGCTGTCATGAGGGATTCATAGCACAAATTGGCCACATCAGAACATCATGCAGCATGTGGCAGGTTTAGAGTATACTGATTCTCATCCTACTAATGTACCGCACCTATCAATTTTTCTATCCGTGCTCTATCTCTTTTCAGTTCACTACCTTTAGTTCCTCCATGAATTACTACCTTTATCTCTACAGACTATACGGCCACTGTTACCTTCCGTTTATTGGTGTGCTAATGATTTGTGAAGTATAGTACTACAATTATTACAATTATTTTTTTAGGGGAAAACAGCGGGGTAATGAACTATTGATTTTGCACTTAAGTTCGTGTAATAAACATGCAACTTTTTATAAAATAAACAAACAACAACTTGAAAATCATACAATGGAGTAGGTCAGGCATGTAGTATACTTAACTGCCCCCGACAATGAACCCTTATGTCAGATCCCCACCAATCCTCACGTTATTTGTGTTCGCCTGCCCTTCTTTTACATGCGTGATTTTCCGCTGTTCTCCATAACTGATGGGAGAATATTAACTCGTGGCTTTGTAATTCTTCTGCAGTTCGAGTGCAAGATCTACAAGGAGCAAACGTCAGATGAGGGAGCCGCTGCTCTCAAGGAGGAAGAGGGAGCCCCTGCTATCGCAGCTCACCTTTAAAGTTTTATGGCGCATTTTTCTGTGTTGGTGTTTTGACAGCCAGCAGCTATTCCGTTAGTAGTTTTAATAGAATATGAGCATACACCTATTACTTTTGATCTGGTCATTAAGAAATGTACTTGGTTATATGTTCAGAATGCATGTCCCAATATTGAGTTTATTTTTTTTCAAATTGTATTGCGTGGAATGCTAAACTGAAAATGAAATTGTTTTTTTGGTCTGTAATTGTAACGCTTGTTTGGGCTGGCCTAATGAAAATAGGCCCCAAAAAAATCTCTGGACGGGCCCAAATAAATTTGTGGGCTCAACCTCAACAGCTCATAACAAAAGGGGGCTAGCCTTGAAAACATTAACATGGGCTGGGCCAAAAATATTCGTGGGCTCTGGCAAAAATAGGCTTTGCTGTGAAAAAATTTATAATTAAGGAGTGGGCTGAAAAAGCGTTGAAACAAGAAATGGGGCAGCCCAAAATTGAGCTACAGTAATGGGCTTGGCCCATTATAAGCCTGCTTGCTATGGGTAAGTAATTGTGACTTAAAATCAATTGTCATAAAATTTTGTGACATTCAAACAAATGTCATAGGTTTATGACACCAACATCTAAACAACATAAAACATGGTTTAAGGCGCATGGTTTTTGACGCAAGCATTTTTGTCAACCGGGTGTCATAAATGTTAATCTATGATATAAATCATAGATATTATGACATAAACAGAAAGTCATAAACCGACACATTTCTTGTAGTGGCGTACGGGTGATCGCTGCGGATTTTGTTTAGGTTTTGGAAGGTTTTGGAGGGCATCTGGGTTTTGGATCTGGCGGCTGAGGATTTATATTTTTTGACCGTTGCGTAGGATTGGGCCTGCGGGCCGGTGGGCTCTGGGGCGCACGATGGGCTCTTCGGTGCGGTAGATACACGCTGTGCGGGAGTGGGATCTCCCCCACGGGGCACATACACGCAGGCGCCGCCTCCGGCGTGAGGATGTGACGGAGGCGCCGCCACGGCGTGAGGATGTGATGGAGGCGCCGCCTCCGGCGCGAGGAGCTGAACCGGCGAATCCAGCCGCCGCCAGCCTCTCCATGGGTACTCTCTCTTTGGCTGTGTTTAGATCACTTGAAAAGTGCACTATACAAAAAAAAATTCCCCGTTACATCAAACTTGCGATACATGCATGGAGTACTAAATATGGATAAAATAAAAAACTAATTGTACAGTTTGGTTGTCCTTTGCGAGACGAATGTTTTGAGCCTAATTAGTCAATGGTTGGACAATTATTACCAAATACAAACGAAATGCTACAGTGTATTTTGGCACTCCAAAATTTGGATCTAAACACAACCTTTGCGAAGAAATGAATGGGTGAAATGGATGGGTATGACAGGCAGGGGAGACAGAGCACAGAGGAGGAAATATATACTAACACCAAGGTGCAATTTTCAAGTTGACCCACTAGCTTCACTGAAATTGTTTTATGGTACACAATCAAGATGAGGTGGAAAACATAAAAATAGGCTGTGAGTTGTCACATCACATCGTGGCGCGTGCTCAGTAGCGTTGGCACCATGAGCACCGGCTGCGTTTAGATGTAAAATTTTTTGCAAAACGGCACTGTAGTTTTTTTCGTTGTTATTTGACAAATATTGTCTAATCATGGTCTAATTAGACTTAAAAGATTCGTCTCGTCCATTTCGTCTAAACTGTGTAATTAGTTTTATTTTTTATCTATATTTAATGCTTCATGCATGTGTCCAAAGATTTGATATGACGGGAAATCTAAAAAATTTTGCAAAATTTTCTGGGAACTAAACAGGGCCCAATCTCGGGTGCAAGCTCTGGAGCGTGGTCGCGTCGCCCGCAAATCTCGGCCATCGGAACGGGCACACGGACGGCTCGGATCGGTCAGGCTTTGGTAATTTGCAAATAAGTTCTTGACATCTAACGAAATCAACCTGCAGTTCGGTCTTCTCTCAGTTTTTTTATGAAAAAATCCAAAACTTTTTGAAAATCAACCCGCAGTCTAGCCTCCATGGTTTATGAAAATTTGTAAAGAGACCCTTAAGTTTTCACGAAATTAACCCACCGTCCTGATTCTCTCTCTGGTTTTTCAGGAAAACCCTCGGATTTTAATTTAAACCAAACCACAACCCGTTCCATTTGTTTCTTTTACACAGAAAACATTTACGTACAATTTGAGCACCAAAACGTGTTCAACTCAAAAGTTCTTCAATATAAAATTTGATCTAAAATTTAAAAAATTAAAACTTTATTATAGAACAAATTTTTAGATTCAAAACGCTTTCGCAATGCGTTTGCATAAATGTTTACATGAGATCTGTTGTACCTACAATTTGAATACTGAAATGGTTTCAAATTAAAAAGTGTTCAATACAAAAGTTGTCCAAAATTTCAAAATATACAGCTTTATTATAGAGTACAATTCCAAATTTACATAGGATCCATTGTACCTGCGTTTCGGACATCGAAACGTCTTTACGCCAAAAAAAAGTTTTGAATACAAAAAATTGCTCAAAATTTCAAAACCAAAAGTTTTTTCTATACAACAAAAATTTAAATTCAAAGGGCTTTATACTGGCGAGAACGCGTTCAAATCAAAAGTGCTTCTACAAAAAATGTGATAAAAAAAACAAAAACTACAACTTTATTATAGAATAAATTTTAAAATTCAAAACACTTTTGCAAAGCATTTGCATAAATGTTTACATATGGTCCGTTATACCTACAATTTGAACATCAAAACATTTCCAAATAAAAAAGTGTTAAAAAATTGTCCACAATTCCAAAATCTACAGTTTCATTACCTCCTTGGTTCACAAAAATTTACAAAGAAACCCTTAAGTTTTCATGAAATCAACCCGTCGTCCTGGTTCTCTCTCTGTTTTTTTAGAAAACCCCTCGAATTTTAATTTAAACCAAACCACAGCCCATTCCATTTGTTTCTTTTACACGGGAAACATTATACGTACAATTTGAACACCAAAACGCATTCGACTCAAAAGTTCTTCAATATAAAATTTGATCAAAAATTAAAAAACCAAAACTTTATTATAGAACAAATTTTTAAATTTAAAATGCTTTCGCATTGCGTTTGTATAAATGTTAACATGAGATCCATTGTACCTACAATTTGAACACCGAAATGGTTTCAAATTAAAAAGTGTTAAATACAAAAGTTGTCCATAATTTCAAAATCTACAGCTTTATTATAAAGTACAATTCCAAATTCAAAGTGCTTTTATAATTCATCCGCATAAATGTTTACATAGGATCCGCAGTTGAGTGTGTTTTTGCTTTTGATTTGAAACTCTCAACATCTCGAAGCCCCCTTCATCTCATTTCATATTGGAATCCTACCTTCAAGTGTCACATAAAAGTATCACAATCCTTGTTCTGTTTTAGCGCTCGACCTTGGTTCCTTAAGCAAATTTGTAGCCTAACCTAAGACTACACGCACTCATGGATCTCTATATTGATCCTCTATACGTCCTAGTCAGCAAGATTCTCTCCCTTATACTCAATTCTCCCGCACTCATCCATCCTCTATATCATCCTCTATCCACTCTATTCATTGTGGGACCCACTTATTACTTTATCTAAATATATCCATGTGTGATCTAGTTTTGAAGGATTTATTGTGACGAATTTAATGGTGCAATCGAAATTTAATTTAGATTTTTGGTTTGTGAGTTATAGTATTTTTTTTCCTTTGTTTAGCTAGTGGGGCCGTCACTATTGAGTATAGAGTAAGCACAGTACCACTCTAAATATAGAGTGAGAGAAAGGATAGAGTATCATTTTAGAGTACCCAGTGCAGCAGTTTTTACTCTATATTCATACTCTAAAGCTTTAGAGTATCGTTTTAGAGTAGCCACTGCGGATAATCTAAGTAGATGAGCTTGGCAGTGGTTAGATGATGATGAGTGACAGACGCTATTGACACCCAAAACCCCAATATACTCGCTGTCAGTCCTGTTCTGAAAACGCTGAAAACAGCCTGACACTGCAACCTTTGCAGCATCATAACTCTCTAACCGTTGCTCGTTTAGGGCTCGTTCTGTTGCAAAAAATTTTACAAAATAACTATGTAGCACGTTTCGTTGTTATTTGGCAATTAGTATCTAATCATGGTCTAATTAGGTTTAAAAGATTCGTCTCGTCTATTTCGTCTAAACTGTGTAATTAGTTTTATTTTTTATCTATATTTAATACTTCATGCATGTGTCCAAAAATTTGATATGACGAAGAATCTGAAAAATTTTGCAAAATTTCCTGAGAACTAAACAGGGCATTAGCCTCAATCCTTAAACGAGAATCGTACAGTAGATTTTACCGCGGTGAACAACATTGGTATAGCACGTTTGATCCCGTTCCAAACAGAAACGAACGAACGAACCCGTCCAAAATATGCAGATGCAAATGCGTCCCGTCTGCGTCCCTGTTCGCGCCGCCGGTTGGGGAGCGATCCTGCGTGGCCAGCTGCTGTCGGCCACGCCCACCCGAAGCCAGCCGCGCCGCGCCCCTGCCCGCAAGCGCCATGTGCTCGCCGTGGACCGGCAGAACGACCACCGCGGCTCGCGCCTCTGCCCCGCCTGTGCCCATCGGGTCGCGTCCGCCCTCATCCCGATGCCGAGCCTTGATGGCCCTGCCCATCCAGTCCCTCATCGCCGCCGACAGCTGCTGCGCTCGGCCCTGTCCCAAGGCCGTGCGCCATCATCACCCCGCGCAAGTGGACGTTAGTGAGCCATCGAGACGGAGAGAAGGTCGTGGCCTCTGTGCCATCAGGAGGGAAGAGAATCTGCTGTTTATTCTTTTTCCAGAAAGAGGCTGTTTAGTTGTTAAAAGACAACCCAAAAAGTGCTACAGTATCTGTCACATCAAATCTTGCGGCACATATATAGAGTACTAAATGTAGACGAAAGAAAAAACTAATTACATAGTTAAGTTGTTAATCACAAGACAAATCTTTTGAGCCTAATTAGTCCATAATTGGACAAAAATTGCCAAATAAAACAAAAAGTGCTACACTAGCCAAATCCAAAAATTTTCACCAACTAAACAGGCCCAAAGATGCAATCTCGTAAATTCCGTATGAAATCAATCTGATTATGATGTCCAGCAATTGTGAAACAAATTTTTTAGAACCCTCATTAGTATATACTATATCCAGCGAATGTGTTTAATAATGTTGTGTTTAATAAACAATTGTTGTAACCATTTGCATATGAAAACTATGCTATATTCTTATAGGAAGTTCTTGTCCTCAATAAATCATGAAAAAATTCAAGTATGTTACACATGTTAGAATTAGAATTCCTGCAAAGTTTCATGATTTATGGAGCTTCGGTTTAGCAGTTACATGCAGATCTCTATTTCGGTTGTTTCAATTGTTTTAACTTTAAATGCCTCATTATAAACCCAAAATCTGTGATTTTTATACAGTAGCTCTAACACTCCACTAGTTGCTTGTAGAAAACGTTCCACACCGGTTTGAGCTGGTATGTGTGATTTGTAATTATCCCTTATTATGTGGCAGAAAAAAGGGACGTCAAGCTGACGGGCAAAAAACCATATATAAAAGAAAATGGTAAAAGGGACAATAAAAATGAAAATAACGTCTTCTCGGAAAAAAAAAACAGGGTGCCATGGATGGGCAAAAAGAAAAGAGAAAAACGAAATAAATATAAAAAAAAAAGTGGACAAGGGTCGTGGACTTATTTTGGAAATAAAAAGAAGCGAGTTAGATGAAACGTTTCATTCCTTTGTATTTTTATAGAAAAATGTGTGTACGTTGCACTGAAAATTTTTGTTTGAAGAAGCCTAGACCACGTCACCCTGCCCCCTCTATGTAACACGTGTTGTAAAATTCTGTACTGTATCCTTGTCTACACCTATCGGGCCCTGCAGGAACCCATACGCGCTGCTCGCCACCATCTGCTTCTGGCACCACGGCGAGCAGCACCGACATGGGTAACCGCTTCTCCTCCATTCCATTCACCCCGCGCACTACAGGATTCAGGCGTTTTGCCGGGTGCCGAAAACACCCGGCAAAGGCTACTTTGCACTCGGTAAAGTCTTTGCGCGGCGTCACACTAAGCCATGGGTAGGAGTGCCCCGGCCCACCCGGCCGCGTGTGGGCGTGGCCATGCCGGTGCCCAAGCGCCACGCACACGCGTGCTCCGTGCCAGAACCGATGGTCGATGGACACGAGCGCGCAGCATAGGTAGTAGGTCACCACGGCGCCAGACTCCTGCGTCAGAACCAGCGCACGGCGACGACCAGCGCATCCACGCCCACTCGTGGAACGCCGGGACGAGGCAAGGATGTATCGAAATGAAAAAGGTGAAAGTCACAAGGGTCTACGTGCATATTTTCAAGTCTACCGAAAGGGATAAATTTATCGTAGGGTGGTATTTGCTGACGGATATTACTCAATGTCGTCTTTGCCAGAAGCAAAGTCACAAATCTCCGGGAACAATTAGGTCGTGGAACCAGGATCGTAAAACGTGGAACGCTCTTTGAGGGCATGTACAACCCACAGACGCTTATTGTCTATATAATGATGTCACACCACATAAAGACGGCTAAACAGATAACACGTACAACCCATTGTCAGTTGTCTGTTAATTCTTTAATGCCTACATATAGCCATGATGAATCATAATAAGATTTGTGTATACCACTGTGTTGCTTGTTGATAAAAAGGATCAAGCATAAGTAAGATTATCATGGTTACACTATTTTTTTTGGAACCATAAATATAAATGATATATGAATATATATTTATATATAATGTAATAGAACAAAATGTTCATAAATCAAATAAAAAATAAATATGACTACACAAGGAAGTTTCGCTGTAGTTCACACTCACAAGGAAGCAAAAAGATTCACACATGTTCACTTCATACTAGAGGTAGTAGCTTGACAGAGTCCAGGTGGAAACTTGACAGCAGAATTAGGATCTTACTTTTGAGCTAGAAGGAAACCAAATCAGTTTTCGCATCCAAAACAATGAACAACTTCTACGTTCTGATGAGGTAGTAGCTGCTCCTGCCGCCGTGCTGCACGCTGTTGTCCTCAGCAAGCCGATGGATCTCCATGGCCACCTTTCGTCGAACACCTCGTTTACATCACAAACGCCGACCAAGCCAGACCAAAGAAACCATCAGAAACCGGTGCGTGCGCTCCCACGAGCTCGTGGATCCAGCCCAGGCGGCGGCGGTTGGGCCAGAGGGTGGGAGGCTCTGTTGCCGCGGCGTCGATTTGTCTCTTGACGGCGGCGTCATGCGAGGGAGACGGCGACATCGTCAACCGCGAACCACGTCATGGAGGAGGCCGCCGTTGCCGTGACCGGCGCCGGTGGTGATGGGTGCTGTTGCTGCGCCCACACCGCGAACAACGGGGCGGGCCTCCATTGCTGCTCCAGCTGCTGAGCTGCTTCCGCGACCAAGGGTGTGGGCCGCCATCGCCGCCTCCGTTGCCGCTGACCAGGCAGAGAGATGGGATGGATTTTTGGCGCGCAGCAACCATCTTGCGCGCGGCGAAACCTGGATCCGAGTACGCCCGCAGTAGGTCCGCATCGTCGACTCGAGACAAGCGACCCTGTACAGCGGTCCTCTAGCTGGCGATTCGGTCTTGGAGCACGAGCCCTTGCCGTTAAAGATTTCCAAATGGGCCGCCGGAAACGGGCTGGCACGAGCCCGGTGCGAAAAAGCCCGGCCCTAGCCCGCCCCAGCCGTGCCCGTGCCTGGCCCGGCCCGGTGCTGTGCCCGTGCCTGGGCCGAGGAGTCAGCCCGTAGTGCCGGCCCGGGCACGGCCCGTTTGAACGGGCGGCACGCCTACGGCCCGGCTCTGGGGGGCGCCGGCGGGGTGCGGTATATAAGCCACCCGCCGCGCGGCCGCACCCCCCAGTCCAAACCCTAGATCATTTTCGCTCGCCTGCTCTCGTCTCCCTCTCCCTCACGCGGTCACGCCGCTCTCGTCTCACTCGTCGCACTCACCCACTCGCTCCTCGCTCTCGCCCGTTCGCTAGATCGTCGCCTCGTTCCCCTGCTCCGCCATGTCCATGGCGTTCTCCGGCGGGTAAGGGGTCAGATCCGGTGGGTTCCGTCCTCAATCTCTCTACTTTCACTCTCTGCCCTCAATCTCCCTCTTCTCTCTCAGATCTGGTGGTTCCCGCCCTCAATCTCCATCTGTTCCCTTGTTCTTCATCCCTGAAAGTCGATTGAGACTCGTTCTTAGCATCCTCGACGCATCTCCGTCTTCTGTCCGTCGTTCTCATCGTCGGCCGCCGCAATCCCCGGGGCTCCGGTCTCCGTTGAGGTACCCGGGGTGTGCATCCGGTCCATCTCATCGTCGTTTCCGGCGCTCCGGCTCTAGAGGTAACCCTAATCCCCTACCCTAACCCTAATCCCGTACCCTAACCCTAATCCCCTACCCTTACCCTAACCCTAATCCCCTACCCTAACCCTAATCCCGTACCCAAACCCTAATCCCCTACCCTAACCGTCTTTTTTTGTTGTTGATTGATGCAGCCGTCGAGGAACCGGAGACGACAGAGATGGCCCCAGGCGTAGGCCACGCCGATGAAGGGGAGTTTGATCACTCCTAGAACGACGAGCTGTGGATGTGTGGGTTAGCCGGGGATGATGAGGAGGACGATGTCCGCGAGGACTGCGTCGAGTTATTTGGGCGGTCTGCTGCTGATCCCCTTCCCTGTGACCAAGATGCGGTCCCGGTCCATGGGGAAGGGGCCGATCCCGATGCTGACAGTGGCGACAGTGAGGTGGCAGGCTCCAATCGGCCTTCTACCTCTACTGTCTGGGATGATTTTGAGAAGCACTTCAAGAAGGTGCCAGGTAAGGCGAGACCCGTCAGGTATGCTGCCACTTGCAAACATTGCAAGAAACAATACTCTGCTTATTCTGCTAATGGCACTGGACATCTTAGTCGACATCTTAAGGTTTGTGTTAAGCGTCGTGAGAAATGTCGCATGTCTCAAACTCAAATTGGTTTTAATCCTGATGGTTCTGTTCGTCGCTGGGAGTACAATCCTGATGTAGCTCGTGTTGAGCTTGTTCGTATGCTTGCTAGGCTAGATTTACCTTTACTGATTGGTAAAACTGATGCCTTTAAGGATTACATTAAAACTGCTCATAACCCTGCCTTTGCACCTGTCTCTAAGCAAACTACTGGTAGAGATCTGTTTAAGTACTTTAATGGTAAACGTGAAAAATTAATGACTTGTTTGCAAGACAATGGTGTTTCTTCTATTGCTGTTACCTCTGATATTTGGTCTGGAAAGGCCAAGGAAGATTATCTGTCTGTTGTGGCTCATTTCATTAATGTTGATTGGCAATTAGAGAAAAGGGTGCTTGGTTTAAGGTTGATTGATGTCTCCCATAATGCTGAAAACATTGCTGAGCGTGTTAAAACTGTCCTTGCTGAGTATGGTATACTTAACAAGGTTTTTTCTGTGACTTTGGATAATGCATCTGCCAATAAAAATGCAATGGATAAACTGAAACCTATACTTAAAGAGTATTTAGGTGCTGATCTGTTTTTGCATCAACGATGTGCTTGTCATATTATTAACCTGATTGTTAAGGAAGCATTGGCTGCTGTTAATCCTCTCATTGACAACTTTAGAACTGCAATCTCTTTTTTAAACTCCTCTAATCAAAGAATTGCTGCATACAAGAGTTATTGCATTGCTAGCAGTGTTAGGCCTAGGAAGTTCTCACTGGACATGGATGTTAGGTGGAACTCCACCTACCTTATGCTGAAAACATTGTTACCTCACAGGAGTACTTTCAGTACTTTCATTGAGGCTAATTACCCTAGACCTGCAGGTAGTCCTTTCCTATTGACTGATGATCACTGGGATATGGCTACTAAGATATTGCAATTTCTTGAACTGTTTTATGATTCTACTGTTGCTTTATCTGGTGTGTACTATCCTACTTCTCCACTTATGATTCATCATATTGTTAAGATTGCTGTTCACCTGCATAGATATCAACATGATGAACATCTTAGATCTGTTGTGCAGTCTATGATTGACAAATATAATAAGTACTGGAAGAACATACCTGATCTTTATTCCATTGCATTCATACTGGATCCAAGAGCTAAGATTAAGGGCTTTACCAAAGTGCTTAGAAAGTTGAATTCTCTTTTTAATGTTGATTACACTAATAAGTTGCTAGACACCAGAGCTCTTCTGTTTAGAATGTACAATAGGTATGATGTAATGTATGGCTCTGTTAGGCTCAAAAGGGCTGTTCCTGCATCCCTTTCTGGTAAAAAAAGAACAGCTTGGGCTGACATTTATGATGATGATGAGCTTGACATTGGAGCTGGCTGTTCTTCCCTCCCTCCTAATCTTGATCAGTCCAGGGGTGTTTCTGCCACTTCTTTGCTACAAGCAGCTTCTGCTTCTAACTCTAGTGAGCTTGCATCGTACCTGGACTCTGATACAGTCAGCCAGTTAGATGATGATTTTGACCTGATACAATGGTGGCATGAGCACAAGCTTACTTATCCTGTGCTTTCTATTCTTGCAAAAGATATTTTTACTGTGCCTGTGTCAACCATTTCTTCAGAATCTACCTTTAGCACTACTGGCAGGTGTTGATATTTGGTAACGCAATTAGGAAATGATCCGCAAGCGCACGGATATCGGTGAGCACTTCACCCGGGATGTTATCCAGAGTATCGTATTTATTTTTTTACCACTAGGAGAAAGCGTGCATCTGACTAACCAAATCTATTACTACTAACCTTTAGGCTACAACCACTGTGATTTGATGTGAGCGATGTATAGAGAAGACTGCAACTGCACTCTCGTTCTAACCTTGGTAAGGATGATCTACTGCTCTATTGGGGAGGCTCACGGAATCTAGACACCTCAAAGGATGTTCGACCCGCACCTATAAACCCTATCGATCCTGCTAACGGGATATGGAATACAAAGGTAGCTACGGAAATGTCACGTTCCTCGCTACTACCACGGTCCGGCTAGACAGGGGATATCTATGAGTATCCTAGCCCAAACACCTCGTTTACGCTAGAGATGATTACTCTAAACTCTACGCGAAGAGATTAAAGTAAACTCATAAACCAAAGAACAATAAAATAAAGAACTTACTAGAATTTAGAAGTCGAAATACTGAAGAATCCTAGGAGCAAGCCTCGGGTTAGGAGAACTTGATCCTGCAGGTACAACCTCGAAGTAGTCACCGATAGGCCGGGCTTCCTTCGATCTATACCTCCACTCTATCTCTCTCAATCTAGAAGAACTAAGTCTAATCTCACATTGGATGCTAAGCCCTAATGAGGTGGGAACCCTAAGGGAACCTCTCTCTCTGAATCCTCTCTGGAAACTATGAAAATAATGGACTTGGATTCTCCTCTCTAGGGGCCAGGGGTCCTGCTTATATAGTCCCTTCAAGTGAACCTGGGCCATCGGATCAAACCGACATTAATCGCACGGTTTTCCTTGATCCTTTAGGTCGGTGGGGCATAATCCGCGAGACTTATCCTGATTGGTTGCAGACCTAGGGCGGGCGCCCCAGGGTCCAGGGCGGGCGCCCTGGTCCCGGGCCCGTTCGGCCTCCCGTTCGATCCCGTGGCTTCTGGAGTCTTCTAGATGATAGAAAATCGGTGAACACGTTAATATCTTTATGTAATTCCGACGTGTGGGCCTTTCCTTTGTATTTCCTGATAACCCCCTGCAGAAACAGATAAACAACAAAACTCGTGGAATTCTGTCAGATCAAACCCTAATTCCAGGTGTTGCTTGCATATAGGTCCTTTTCCTTATTTATTGGATAATTAAAATTGATACTTAAGAACCGTCAACAAACACCCCCATACTTAGGCTTTTACTCGTCCTCGAGAAAAGGATGGTTCAGAAAAATAACTGGGGTTGAAACATTGTAAAGCATTCTTTTTATACCTGCAGGGTGTTGTGAATGTCCACTGTGCACTGTAGTCAGGGAAATATATGGTTGAAGTAGAGATCCTTTCTTCTCATCCTGTCACTTGGAGTTTTTATATATTTTTTTGAATAGAAAACTTAGCATACCTTTATCCTCATAGGGGCTCTCAGATCACTCATTTATCTTTTGTATATCTCACTAAGGCTGTTTTAATTTGTAGAAATTCTCAAGCATACTTACTTTGCATATATTGCCTGGGTCAAAACGGGATCCGAGGAGAGGAATGCCATACTCTTAGATCAAAGACTTTGAAAATTAAAACTTGTCAACTCTTACTGGCATATTGCTTATTAGAGGGACCATGGGCTATCATTTTCTTTTTACCATATATATTTTTATCATCTCATTTTTTCAGGTGGATACTGAGGTACCCCTAATTCTACTTCCGGACACTTGTCCATTTTTTCTGCGAGGTTGTCGAGCACTTGCTCCTTTTTATTTCCTCAAAATATATTTTTGCATAGCCCATGCCTCTAATGCAATAATACTTCGGAAGAGTGAATCTTTCTGAATAAAAATGTCTTGATCTTGGGAGCATGATAAATCTCTCAACAAGGGTCTAACTCGTTTTGCACAAACTCAATACAAAGCAAATTAATATTTTTAGGTTTATCAGGCATATAAAATATTGAGGATGGTAGCTATATTTTTGAAGTTTTTGAAAAGAAAATCTCCAAGCGACAAAGATTTCAAGAATAAGATACTCATATTCTACCATCTCACATTCCACAATGACTTGAGTAACACATGGTTTTTAAAATGATTTTCAATAAATGCAGGTTTTCAGAAATATCACAGAGTGAGATTGATCATGATAAAAAATATTTTTGTCTTTTTAAATTATCATGTTAGGAACAATATTCTACACAGCCCAATATGTATTTGTATATATGTAAATAAAGCGTGCAGAGTATGTACCTGAATCGTGGAGTGGTGCAATCGAAGTGCATTTACCATGTCGAGGGGATTCCCCCATACTTGTTTCCTGCTTTCTTGCATAAAAATAAAGTGGAGATACACGAGGCATAATAATAATAATAATAATCTTTATTTGTCTTGAGGCATTTATTACACTGACTAATGAAGCGCACTAATCTAAACTGAATTTAATTGAATCTAATGATGAAGACTAAGACACACTGCCTCAAGGTCTAATCTAGATAGCTCAGTGTTGCTCTAAATTCCTGATCCTAGCAAGGGCATCAGAAAGGTCACGTTTAAGCGCGAGCACAGTAGTGTTCAGGTTGGAGACCTGCCTACTAAGGGAGCTAACTGTGGACTGAAGTTCCATAATATGTCTATTTGCTGTCCTGATGTCCTCATCCACATCTGCTATGGTCCTGCAGCGCTTCGGTGGTGTCTCAAACGAATTGAGAGCGTGCTTAGGAGCTTCCTTTGGTGGGATGAAGCGAACTTTTACTGTCTTAACTCCTTCGAAGCGGGGCCTCTCCTTCTCCGTAGTGTAGTGGACGCTGCTGATCTCGCCGCTCCGGTTGGTCTTGACGCCTACAACCCGCTCATTGGGTTTAGGTGGCAAGATTTTCGTGCCGGCTGGTACCTTGACGATGGCTTCTTGCTTGGACGACGGTCCCTTGAGAAGAAGGGGCTGCGGTGGTGCAGTAAGAACTGGTTGGGCGTAGTAGGATGAGATTGAGCTGCGCTGGTTTGATGGTGGGGCTGCTAGCTATCGCTCTGTGTTGACCGGGACGAGAGCGTAGGCGTCGGGGTCATCCTTGGGCTTGCGGTTGAGGTCGTAAGGGACGATCTCCCAGTTGCGGTGGTTCTTGTCGGCCATTGGAGAAGCAAGGAACTAGACAAGCTCTAATTGAGGAGGAGAGAAGGATTGAATGAATTGGTGTTGAAAGCTGACGTCAGGGGTCTGTTTATATAGGGGGTCAAAAAGTGCCTCTAGGGTTTCCATAGATCCATCCCGCCACCGGGCGTGCGTAACAACCCATTCGTGGAATTTTCTGGATAACCATAGATGAGGAAAGCACGTCGGAAGAGGCCGGGGCCGAGGGGACACTAGGGCAGGGCCCGCTTGCTCGAGCGTGTTTCTAGAAGTATTTTTATCCCGAAAAATATATATGTGGCCCATAAACGTCAAATTAAAAAGGTCGGGCTCTAATTCTCCATCGGAAAGTAAAAATGGATCACGTCTATTTCTTCTAATTCTTTATTGGGTTCTAAAAATAATTTAAGACGTTGACCATTTACCTTGAATAACGTACCTTCATCGTTTTGAAGTGTAATAGCTCCGTGGGATGATGAATTGACTACCTTGTATGGTCCTTCCCATTTACTCCAGAGTTTTCCATGCCCGAAAAGCTTCACCCTGGAATTAAAAAGTAATACCTTATCTCCGGGTGAGAACTCCTTCTTCTTGTTCGCTCCTGGTGGTACATACCCTGAAACCATAAAATTAACAATATCTGCATACCAGGGGTCAGACCTGTTGATTCCATAGAGCATGTCGTCCCGGAGTGAATCATTAATGGGTGTTTCCTGTGGATCCTTAAAGTGCATTCTAGACAAGTGATCAGCAACAGAATTTTCTACACCCTTTTTATCTTTTATTTCTAAGTCAAATTTTTGGAGTAACAAGATTCATCTAATTAGGCGAGGTTTAGCATCTTTTTTAGTGAGCAAATATTTTAGTGCAGCATGATCAGTGTAAACAATTATTTTAGCTCCAACTAAATAAGATCTAAATTTATCAATGGCAAAGACAACAGCCAGAAGCTCTTTTTCAGTGGTTGCATAATTAAGTTGAGCTCCTGTCAAAGTTTTACTGGCGTAAGCAATTGCATGATGCTTCTTGTCTTTTGTTTGCCCCAAAACTGCCCCCACAGCATAATCACTAGCATCACACATAATTTCAAAAGGCAACGACCAATCAGGGGGTTGAATGATTGGTGCAGAGATGAGTGCATTCTTTAATAATTCAAAAGCTTTTAAACATGCATCATCAAATTCGAAAGGAGCATCCTTGGCTAGCAAAAGAGTGAGTGGTCTAGCAATAAATGAAAAATCTTTTATGAATCTGCGATAAAAACCAGCATGGCCAAGAAAGCTTCGAATTTCTTTTATATTCACAGGTGGAGGTAGTTGTTCTATTACTTCAATTTTAGCTTTATCTACCTCAATACCTCTTTCAGACACTAGGTGTCCTAGCACTATTCCTTCCCTAACCATAAAGTGACATTTTTCCCAGTTAAGGACTAAGTGCTTTTCTTTGCATCTTTGCAAAACCTTGTCTAAGTTTTCAAGACAATTATCAAAAGTTTTTCCATAAACAGAAAAATCATCCATGAAAACTTCCATAATCTCTTCAATCATATCAGAAAATATAGACATCATGCATCTTTGAAAAGAAGCTGGTGCATTACATAGCCCAAAAGACATTCTACGATAAGCATAAGTTCCGTATGGATAGGTAAAAGTGGTTTTGCTTTGATCATCAGGATGGATCGTGATCTGGTGGTACCCTGAATATCCATCTAAGAAACAGAAGAACGAATGGTTCGCTAACCGCTCTAACATCTCATCTATAAAAGGTAAAGGAAAGTGATCCTTTTTCGTGGCTTTATTCAGTTTTCTATAGTCAATGCACATCCGCCACCCTATGACGGTGCGTTGTGGAATTAGCTCGTTCTTCTCATTTGTAACAACAGTCATGCCTCCCTTTTTAGGCACAACTTGAACAGGGCTCACCCACTCACTATGCGGCACAGGATATATAATCCCTGCATGCAGCAACTTTATAACTTCCTTTTTAACTACTTCTCTCATCGCGTTGTTGAGTCTACGTTGGGGTTCCCGAGAAGGTGAAACAGAAGGATCTGTCGGAATGCGATGGGTGCAAATCATAGGACTGATTCCTGTAAGATCTTGGAGTGAGTAGCCAAAGACTGAGTGATGTTTTTCTAAAACAGTCATTAATCGCAGAGTTTGTTCCTGAGTGAGTTTATTACTAATGATCACAGGAAACTCTGGATTATTGTTTAGAAAAGCATAGATAAGACCGGGTGGTAAAGTTTTAAGCTCTATAGGAGGTCTGGGTGTTTCTGCAAACTCATCTAAAGGTTCAGGTTCAGAAGGTTCAGCTTCCTCTTCTACGAAGAAAGGGGCTTCTTCTTCTAAGTCTGATTCATTTAAAAGCTCTAGAGACGCATCTTTTACCTCTTCCATAGGATCAGGCAAAAGAGATGACTCGATCTTATTATTCAAGGAGTGAGAAATTGTCATAGGGAATTTAAAATCCTTTCTAAAAGAAATGTGTAGCTTTCCAGTTTGACCTTCATAAAGGAGTCTTCTAAATGGTTGTCCTATCAACAGGTCGAAGTCCCATGTATCAAAGATATAAAAGTTCAAATGAATCATGGAGCCTTCTACCATAAAGGGTAGGACATTCACAATTCCAAGACTGGGGACCAATCGTCCCGAAGATTCCTTCATGAACTTTGTTGTGGGGGTTAAAATTAATTTTCCAAATAATTTAAGTGCAAAAGCTTCAGACATGATATTGATCCCCACAACAGGATTATAGAGAGCATCAAATTGATCAGAATCATAAGCACAACGTATAGTGATAGGAGGTGTATCCAAACGGATCACTTCAGAGGAAAGCTCTGACTCCTCCAACCATTCGCTACTCATGACTGAGATAAGCTCTCTCAATTGATATTCACTTGGTAAACAAATGCTATAATGGCCGCTTTGGGGTTTGTCTATAGAATGGTAGTTTGAAATGTTTCCAAAATCGGCAAAAAGATCGGATTCTATATCCAACATGAAATCAGGTGGTGGAATTTCTTCCTTTTGTGGCTCAAAACTTGGGATAGCTGAAGTAGGTGAAGAATTCGGCAGAGTGTCTACTTCGGCTTCGTAGGTTTCATCATGGAGGGTATTATCCATCTCAGCTTCTAGGTTTCTATCTAGGATCGCTCTAGCTTCATCAGTAGGGATACGAAAGAAAGAACCTCTAGACATTGTATGTAGCATTTGTTTATGATCTTTCTGAAGACCTCGAAAGAAATGAAAAAGGAGAATAGGGTCTTCAATATTGAGTTTTGGACCAGATTCTAAAAGATCAGAAAAACGTTTCCAGGATTTTCCCAAAGTTTCATTTTCTTTTTGTTTAAAAGATAGAACTTCGAGTCTAAGGTCGGCGATACGATCGAGGGAATAAAAATCTAAACAGAAGTTGGCTCGTAAGACTCCCCATTCACCTCGTTGTTGACTTACCTTCTGACTATACCATCGTCTAGCTTCTCCTCTTAAGGAAAAAGGAAAAAGCTTCCAACGTAAAGTCTTATCAGAAATGCCTTCAATGCGAAGACAATCGCATGTTTGCTCAAAATCTCTAATTTGAAGGTAAGGATTTTCGTCTTTATTTCCCGAAAAGGATAGGTTCTCAATCATGGCAATTAACCTCGAACTTAACCTATACTGGGATGTTTGGATAGGCTGTGATGACTCCCATGGTAAAAGGTCAGTTTCCGAAGGTGTTGCAAATTGATAGATTGATTTAGAATCTTGGTTCTCCATAAGGTAAGAATAAAGAAAAGATAAGGAATAAAAAGATAAAGAAAGATAAAAGTATAGGTACAAGCTAGTAGTAAGATTCAAGGTTATCTCAGCAAACCGTCTTTCTCCCCGGCAACGGCGCCAGAAATGCTTGTTGTTATTTGGTAACGCAATTAGGAAATGATCCGCAAGCGCACGGATATCGGTGAGCACTTCACCTGGGATGTTATCCAGAGTATCGTATTTATTTTTTTACCACTAGGAGAAAGCGTGCATCTGACTAACCAAATCTATTACTACTAACCTTTAGGCTACAACCACTGTGATTTGATGTGAGCGATGTATAGAGAAAACTGCAACTGCACTCTCGTTCTAACCTTGGTAAGGATGATCTACTGCTCTATTGGGGAGGCTCACGGAATCTAGACACCTCAAAGGATGTTCGACCCGCACCTATAAACCCTATCGATCCTGCTAACGGGATATGGAATACAAAGGTAGCTACGGAAATGTCACGTTCCTCGCTACTATCGTGTTGAGCTTGTTCGTATGCTTGCTAGGCTAGATTTACCTTTACTGATTGGTAAAACTGATGCCTTTAAGGATTACATTAAAACTGCTCATAACCCTGCCTTTGCACCTGTCTCTAAGCAAACTACTGGTAGAGATCTGTTTAAGTACTTTAATGGTAAACGTGAAAAATTAATGACTTGTTTGCAAGACAATGGTGTTTCTTCTATTGCTGTTACCTCTGATATTTGGTCTGGAAAGGCCAAGGAAGATTATCTGTCTGTTGTGGCTCATTTCATTAATGTTGATTGGCAATTAGAGAAAAGGGTGCTTGGTTTAAGGTTGATTGATGTCTCCCATAATGCTGAAAACATTGCTGAGCGTGTTAAAACTGTCCTTGCTGAGTATGGTATACTTAACAAGGTTTTTTCTGTGACTTTGGATAATGCATCTGCCAATAAAAATGCAATGGATAAACTGAAACCTATACTTAAAGAGTATTTAGGTGCTGATCTGTTTTTGCATCAACGATGTGCTTGTCATATTATTAACCTGATTGTTAAGGAAGCATTGGCTGCTGTTAATCCTCTCATTGACAACTTTAGAACTGCAATCTCTTTTTTAAACTCCTCTAATCAAAGAATTGCTGCATACAAGAGTTATTGCATTGCTAGCAGTGTTAGGCCTAGGAAGTTCTCACTGGACATGGATGTTAGGTGGAACTCCACCTACCTTATGCTGAAAACATTGTTACCTCACAGGAGTACTTTCAGTACTTTCATTGAGGCTAATTACCCTAGACCTGCAGGTAGTCCTTTCCTATTGACTGATGATCACTGGGATATGGCTACTAAGATATTGCAATTTCTTGAACTGTTTTATGATTCTACTGTTGCTTTATCTGGTGTGTACTATCCTACTTCTCCACTTATGATTCATCATATTGTTAAGATTGCTGTTCACCTGCATAGATATCAACATGATGAACATCTTAGATCTGTTGTGCAGTCTATGATTGACAAATATAATAAGTACTGGAAGAACATACCTGATCTTTATTCCATTGCATTCATACTGGATCCAAGAGCTAAGATTAAGGGCTTTACCAAAGTGCTTAGAAAGTTGAATTCTCTTTTTAATGTTGATTACACTAATAAGTTGCTAGACACCAGAGCTCTTCTGTTTAGAATGTACAATAGGTATGATGTAATGTATGGCTCTGTTAGGCTCAAAAGGGCTGTTCCTGCATCCCTTTCTGGTAAAAAAAGAACAGCTTGGGCTGACATTTATGATGATGATGAGCTTGACATTGGAGCTGGCTGTTCTTCCCTCCCTCCTAATCTTGATCAGTCCAGGGGTGTTTCTGCCACTTCTTTGCTACAAGCAGCTTCTGCTTCTAACTCTAGTGAGCTTGCATCGTACCTGGACTCTGATACAGTCAGCCAGTTAGATGATGATTTTGACCTGATACAATGGTGGCATGAGCACAAGCTTACTTATCCTGTGCTTTCTATTCTTGCAAAAGATATTTTTACTGTGCCTGTGTCAACCATTTCTTCAGAATCTACCTTTAGCACTACTGGCAGGTGTTGATATTTGGTAACGCAATTAGGAAATGATCCGCAAGCGCACGGATATCGGTGAGCACTTCACCCGGGATGTTATCCAGAGTATCGTATTTATTTTTTTACCACTAGGAGAAAGCGTGCATCTGACTAACCAAATCTATTACTACTAACCTTTAGGCTACAACCACTGTGATTTGATGTGAGCGATGTATAGAGAAGACTGCAACTGCACTCTCGTTCTAACCTTGGTAAGGATGATCTACTGCTCTATTGGGGAGGCTCACGGAATCTAGACACCTCAAAGGATGTTCGACCCGCACCTATAAACCCTATCGATCCTGCTAACGGGATATGGAATACAAAGGTAGCTCGATCTCCACATGCTTCGTCCGCTGGTGCTGGATGGGGTTGGTGGAGAGGTAGACCGCACTGACATTATCGCAGTAGATCAGTGTGCTCCGGGAGGGTGGAGTGTGCAACTCAGCAAGCAGCTGCCGGAGCCAGGCGGCCTCCGCCACACCGTTAGCAACGGCGCGGTACTCCGCCTCGGCGCTGGACCGGGAGACCACCGGCTGGCGCTTGGACGACCAAGACACCAGGTTGCCGCCCAGGAAGACGGCGTAGCCGGAGGTGGAGCGGCGAGTATCCGGGCACCCGGCCCAGTCAACGTCGGTGTAGATGACGAGGTCGGTGGAGGAGGCCCGGTGTAGGAGGAGGTCGTAGTCGAGTGTGCCCCGGAGGTAGCGGAGGAGACGCTTGAGAGCCATGAGGTGAGGCTCCCGGGGATCATGCATGTGGAGGCAGACCTGCTGAACTGCATAGGTGATGTCCGGCCGGGTGAAGGTGAGGTACTGAAGGGCCCCGGCAAGACTCCTGTACGCTGTGGGGTCAGCCACCGGTGGTCCCTCAGCCTCAGACAGCTTGCCCTGAGTGTCGACCGGAGTGGAGCAGGGCTTGCAGTCAGACATCCCAGCCCGCTCCAGGATATCCCGAGTGTACTGCCTCTGGTGAAGAAGGAGCCCAGCAGGACGGTGCTCAACAGTGACACCGAGGAAGTGGTGGAGCTCACCCAGGTCCTTCATCGCAAACTTCTGCTGGAGAGCTGCAATGATCCGGCGGAGAAGTGGCTCGCTGGAGGCGGTGAGGACAATGTCATCAACATAGAGCAACAAGTATGCAGTGTCGGCCCCATGGTGGTAGACGAACAGGGACGTATCAGACTTGGCCTCCACGAACCCCAGGGTCAGCAAGAAAGCAGCAAACCGGTGGTTCCACGCCCGAGGTGCCTGCTTGAGGCCATAGAGGGACCTGTTGAGCCGGCAGACCATGTCAGGACGGGTGGTGTCGACGAACCCCGCCGGCTGACTGCAGTACACCGTCTCGGTAAGAAGGCCGTGGAGGAAGGCGTTCTTGACGTCCAGCTGGTGGACGGGCCAAGACCGAGCAAGCGCCAGCGATAGCACGGTACGGACGGTGGCCGACTTGACCACCGGACTGAAGGTCTCATCGTAGTCGACGCCAGGGCGCTGAGTGAAACCCCGGAGGACCCATCGAGCCTTGTAGCGCTCGAGAGAGCCGTCCGCTCGGCGCTTGTGAGTCCAAATCCACTTGCCGGTGACGACATTGGTGCCCGGCGGCCGGGGCACCAACTCCCACGTCTGGTTGGCGAGTAGCGCGGCGTACTCCTCTTCCATCGCGCGGCGCCAGTGAGGGTCCAACAGGGCGTCGCGGATGGAGGAGGGTACCGGAGAGACCACCGCGTCGTCGGTCGAAGCCTCGAGGGCACGAGGCGGCAGGGTGCCAGCCGCGTGTCGTGTCACCATCGGGTGAACATGCCGCGGGTGTCGGTGAAGCAGCGGCGGGTGGTAGACCGGCGGGGCACCACGGGCCGGCGGAGACAGTGGCGGTGGTGTCGGTGTCCCCGGTGGAGAAGGGACCACGAGCGGCGGTGGCCGCGGCCTGCGCTGGTATACCCGTACCGGCGCGGCGAACCTCGACGGAGGCGCCGGGGCAGGTGCCGAGACAGGATCCGGCGTCGGCAACCGGCACGACCCCCCCCGGGGCAGAAGCGGGGGACGAAGGCCCCGGGTCTGCACCAACTGGAGAAGACGGGGCCACGCCGGAGGACGAGGGGCCCGGACTCGCAGGGGAGCCGGGACCGGTGGCCGGCTCAGAGCGCGGCGAAGCGGTACCTGCAGGAGACCACGAAAAAGGTGGCTGGACCACCGGGTCAGTGGGAAACAGAGAGGGTGGGTCAGTGATCGGAGGTGGAGTGGTGCTGGAAAAGGGAAAGACGGACTCATCGAACACCACATGGCGCGAGATGAGAACACGTCGAGAGGTAAGGTCAAAGCATCGGTACCCCTTGTGATCTGGGGAGTACCCGAGGAAGACACAGAGCGTGGAGCGAGGGTCCAGCTTGTGAGAAGAAGTGGCAGCAGTGTTGGGGTAACAAGCACACCCAAACACGCGGAGGTGATCGTACCGAGGCGGGGTACCGAAAAGGGCGTGGTGAGGTGTGGGAGCGGGACAAGCAGCGGAAGGAAGGCGGTTAAGAAGGTAGGTGGAGGTGTGCAGGCCCTCAGCCCAGAAGCGAGCAGGAAGAGAGGCCTGAAACAGAAGAGTGCGCACGGTGTCGTTGGTGGTGCGAATCATCCGCTCTGCCTTGCCATTCTGCGAAGAGGTGTATGGGCAAGACATGCGCAACTGAACACCGTGAGAGAGGAAGAAAGCTCGGGAGGTGGAGTTATCAAACTCGCGACCATTGTCACACTGGACGGCCTTGATGGTGAGACCGAACTGAGTGGACACCCAAGTAAAGAAGTGAAGGAGCGTGGTAAACGTATCAGACTTCGCACGTAGAGGAAAGGTCCATGAATAATGCGAAAAATCATCAACAACCACAAGATAGTACTTATAACCAGAAATACTGATAACAGGAGATGTCCATAGGTCGCAATGTACAAGATCAAAAATGCGGGCCGCATGAGAAGAACTAGAAAAAGGAAGACGAACATGTCGGCCCAATTGGCACGCATGACACAGTTGCTCATCATGAGCTCGAGTACATGGAAGACCAGAGCTACGACTGAGCTGTATCAGGGCATCACGTCCAGGATGGCCGAGACGCCGGTGCCAGGTAGTAGAGGAAGTAGAAGCGACGAAGGCAGCTGACAAAACGGGCGGCAAAGAAGACGAAGGAGCCGCCGGGAAGCGAAGAGTGTAAAGGGGCCCGGTGCTGTCACATCGGAGCAGAGGACGCCGGGAAGCCAAATCCTTTATAGTAAGACCAGAAGAGTCAAATTCCACAGAACAAGAATTGTCAGCTGTAAAACGTCGAATAGAAAGAAGATTATGAACCATAGAAGGAGCAACGAGAACATCAGGAAGACGAAAGGAGCCATGAGCACCGGCGGTACCCACAGACGAGACAGGAATACCAGAACCATTAGCGACCATAATGGACGAAGGAAGAGAGGAAGAGGGAGAGTGAACCGATGAAAGTATACCGGGGTCAGGAGTAGTGTGGTAGGTGGCCCCCGAATCAGCGATCCACTCAGGTCCGACCGGAGGTGTCAGGCCCATGGTGCTGAACGAGCGAGCCAGGGCCGCCTGATCCCAGCCGGCGACCCCGGTGGAGTCCCTGAGGGTGGAACCCACGGCGTAGCCGGGAAGGTGCCAGGTGAAGGACCGGCAGGAGGAGCTCCGGTGAGCATGGCCATCGGTAGGCGAGTATCGGCGCCGAGGGCGTGGTAGGGCCACATGGAGATGCGACCGGACCACGGGTTCTGGAACGAAGGCCATGGTGTCCCCCGTGTGTCCCAGTCGGTGCCGGAGCCTGGGGTTGACCACCCCGGCCACCCCCGCGGCCCCCCACGGCGACGACGAGAGCCACGACCCCCCCCACCTCCGCTCGGCCCGGAGGGAGGAGGGCCCAGGAGAGACGACGATGGCGGAGCCGACGACCGCGGTGGCGCAGGAGGGCGCGGCGAAGTAGCCGCCAGGGCCGTCGAGGAGGACAAGGAAGTGGTAGAGCCCGGCTGGAGGCCCTGCGTGAGCTCCTCCATGACGAGATCGTCACGGACCTCCAGGAAGGTGGGGAAAGGCCTCTGGCGGGTGATCCACGTCCTGAGGTGAGCGTAGCGGTCGCTGAGCCCCCGGAGGACGTTGAGGACCAAGATGCGATCCTCGACGGGCCACCCGAGATCCCCCAGGGAGTCAGCCATGCCCTTCATCCGACGGCAGAACTCGCCGACGGAGAGGTCACTCTGGACGAAGGTGCGGAAGCTCGCGTCGAGACGCAGTGCCCGGGCCTCAGCGTTGCCCAGGAACTGGCCCTCGACGGCAAGCCAAGCCCGGCACGCATCCGGAGAGGTGCGGACGAGGTCGTGGAGGTCCAGAGAGATCGTCCCCAAGATCCAGGAGAGAACGATGCTGTCGAGACGAAGCCACGACGGCGTCTGGACGGCGACCAAGGTGTCGACGAGGACGTGGTCGTCGAGGGCGTAGCGGCGAAGAGTGAGGAGGACCAGGTCCCGCCAGCGGGCGTACGAGGGCGACTCCGGCTCGAGGACGACCGGAACGAGCAGGCGAATGTTCTGGACCCCCCCCCCCGCCTGGTAGTGCAGCTGAGCCACGAGCGGGTCGGCCGGGTCATGCCAGAGGACGGCGGTGTGAGACACGCGGCGACCCGGCGAGGCAGAGGAGTGGGCCCCAACGTCCTGGCCCACGGGGGAGGTGAGTAGCCGCTCCGCCTCGGCGATCTGGCGAGCCAGGGCATCGGCCGCTTCGCGCTCGTGCTCCCACACGAGGGCGGCCGCCCGCACCCGGGCCTGCCCCTCCGCGGCAGAGGCACGTGCGGCGGCGAGGGCAGCGGCGAGAGACGAGGCGTCACGGCCGGCGTAGATCTGGGAAAGAAGTGGTGGCGGGGCCGGGAAGGCCTGGGCACCGGCAGGAGAGAGGTTGCCGGCGTCCAGCCCGGCGCCGGGAAGGTGGATCTGCGGCTGCTGGAGAGTAAGCTGGGCGCCATCAGCAGCCGGGAGGTGGGGCTGAGGGTCACCATCGGCCTGGAGACCCCCATCAGCGGCTCCCGGGTCCTCAACCGCCGCCGAAGTGAGGACCTGGGCAGGGGCGGGTGCTCCAGGGGCGGCAGTAGGAGGAGGGAGGGGCTGGAGAAGTGGCTGGCGCAGCTGTGGCTGGGGAAGCACTGTGGCAGGGAGAGGGGAAGGCCGGCCGGCACTGGAACCGGCGCCCTCCAGTCCGGCGCCATGGAGGCCCGCTCCAGGGAGGAACGCCATGGAGGCAGGGGCGGGTGCTCCAGGGAGGGAGGCGCCAGGGAGGGAGGCGCCAGAGAGGTAGGTGCCAGGGAAGGCGACCGCGCCTGGGAGATGGCCGGCGGCGGCGTCCGCGCCAGGGAGAAGGCCGGCGGCGCCAGGAGCAGAGGGAGCTGCACCGGTCAGAACTTGGGCCCAGGTGGATGAGGAAGAGAGGGGGGGAAGTGAGAGTAGAGGGAGGGAGGGGGAGGTGGACGGCCAGCCATGGCGCGCCGGCTAGCCGGCGGCGGCCAGCAGAGGAGGTGGCGGCGGCTGGGCGGCTGGGTGGAGGGGAGAGAAGCTAACCTAGGCTGGATACCATGTTGGAATATGCCATTCTCTATTACCAAGGGCTAACCCTAGAAGGGTAGCTAAATAGGTACCATACATGGGCCACATGGGCCTTAGCCTCATGGGCCTAAACATATACTCCAACAGATTTCAATATATTGACACTGTTGCTATTCGAACAGTGCTAGTCTTACTTGAGGGATAGTCTTATATACACCTAACCCCCAAAACACTTTCTGATATAAGCTGTTCTGTTTCTGTAGGTTCAATATCTTTCACGCTGCAGCCAGCTGTCACTTCTCAGGTCTTGGCTTGTGTTAATCAATTCGGCCTTACCATGTAAGCTGTTAAACAACTGATGTCCTTTTTATCCATTAAGCAGGTAACAGCACATTGGTTAGCTATCCGCTGTTCAGTCACCCAAGCATGTGTTTCTGTTTTGTGCTTGGAACTTCTATTAATTTCTTTCAGCAAGTATACTAAGGAATAAGAATTGATCTAATATTCCCAATGAACTTGTATATCACTACTACTGAACAAATGGAACTTTTCATTGTCTTGTCTGGCAATCAGAATGCTTGTTTGGCTCCATCTCTGCACATTTGTTGGGAAATTTAAGGTTACAAGTGAATCCGTTTTGCTTGCATAACCTCAGTGGAGCTTTACTTTTGTTTGCTTGGTGGCATTAGGAATTGACTGCCGGTTCATATATTTGAAGGTCAGAATGAAGGGCCCTCTCTTCTCTATACTGTAAGAGTGCTACTTTTGTTTACAAATATTGAACTAGTTAGTGACATTAAATTCCATGGAAATGTTCTCATCCAGAAAAGTTTTTAGTAGTGGAGACTGACCCCTATATTATGTTGAAAAGACCAATGTGATGAGACAAACCTCCATCTTCACTAGTGCTATAATGTAAATACATGGGTTTCTATATTCAATGTTTTTTTTTCTGAATTTGAAGACAGTGAAAGAAAACAACAGAAGATTAGAATTTTTTCATATTTTTTAAAAGTGAGGAAGACCCGAAGAAGTCCTTCAGGTCAAAAGTCATTCTATCCTAGATGTTGACATTTAGGTAGGATTGTGTGTAGAAGAATATAATCAGCTAAATTCAAGATGTCCATCTGTAATTACAATCCTGCTCAATATTTACTTCCAGGGAGGGAGCTAAGGAATCAAGGGGATTGGGGTTAGCTTCATAAGTGGCTGGGGATCATTAGTACCTCAACAAATGATCTTCTATGGAATTTACTAAAAGTTCAATGGGGTCAGCTTTCGGTTAGATGGGGTAGGGACCTCTGGTTAGGTGCCTGGTTGTCGGTCGTCAGATGTCTCATAGGTGATAATGTTGTAAGTGTCCCAACCTTCTCATGTATGGTACCGGCATGAGTTGGTAATGTACTCGGGCCTTTATTTTCTCTCTATAATAATACAATGATACACAGCTCTCCAACGTATTCGAGAAAAAAAAATTGGCACCTTCCCTGTTTTCTTTGGCACTTGTAAATTTATTAAGTACACAATACAGTATAGTATTTGATAGTGACTTTGTGGATTTATTTGTTTGTGATAATGTCATTCTATGTACATCATACATGATTTCCAAGTAATTAGGAAATTTTGTATGTGGGTTCTAAGATATTTCCAATTTGCTGCCTTAGGTTTACCCCTCATACTGGTGTATTTTTGTCTGTTCATATGTGCAGCTTCTGGAAATTCTGGAGAGGAAAGAACTTTTCCTTCAGAAGAGAAGTGATATGTGGAAATCGAAAAGGTTAAGGATTACTTTTTTCTCGAGCTATGCAGCAGGGCTGCATGTCATTTCATTAAGATAGAAAAAAGATACAACAAGCCGAGTTTAGAAAGAACCCATCATCAGTTGTGATGTTTCAAGACCAGCCTGCATTGATCTTCAGACCATCAAACTCACCCTTGATTTTTTGTGCATGCCTCGGGTCTCCAAACGAATTTGGCAAAAATTTCAGTTTCTCCTATTCACTGTTCAGGAGATGATTTTCTGCTCACTTCATAAATTCTGTCTTGTCCGGTCAAGGAATTCCCATGCACTTATCTGGGCCTCCCTTTGTCCTTGCAGAAACATACTAAGCACTTGTTTAGATTGAAGATTTTTTCAACCTGATGAATAGTACCACTTTCGTCTTATTTGACAAATATTGTCCAATCGTGGACCAACTAGGCTCAAAAGATTCATCTCGTGATTTTGAACTAAACTGTGTAATTAGATATTTTTTTTTACCTACATTTAGTACTCCATGCAAGCGGCTAAAAATTGATGTGATGGAGAGAGAGTGAAAAAACTTGGAATTTTGAGGTGATCTAAACAAGGGGTAAGGTAGAGTTTTACCTCTCATTGATAAGGTTGCGGATCACCTCCCAGGATGGAAGGCATCCTTGATGAATCGGGCTGGGCGTCTGATAATGGTCCAAGTGGTGTTGACTGCTACTCCCATTTATCTCATGACCGCCCTTGACCTCCCAAAGTGTGTAATTAAGGCCATTGACAAGAAAGGTTTTCTCTGGAAAGGGCAAGAACAAGCCGATGGTAGCAATTGTCTTGTGTCTTGGCAGAAGGTTCAGATGCCTTTGGAGTTTGGTGGTTTGGGTAATAATCTTGAAAGCTTTTGGATGGGCGCTGCCTATCCTGTGGCTTTGGGCTCAAAAAACTGGAAAAAAAATGCATGCATCCAGTATACATGGAGCTCCAATGCATACCGTCCCTAATCTGGTGCCACGTGTTTCCACCTCGTGATCTAACAGCCTGCATCAGATTGCCTTTCATGGGCCTACATGGGCTAAATCAGTCACGGATCAGTGTAGGTGGACGGAGAGCGTTTGATTACTTTGTACACGTGGTAGCAAATTGTTGGAGTGTGTTTGTATTAGGCCCATGAGGCTAGGCCCATATGGCCCATGTATGGTACCTATATAGCTACCCTTCTAGGGTTAGCCCAATCAATGAATCAGACATTCTAGCATGCTAATCAGAGCCAGTGCTTCTACTCTTTCCCCTGTCCAGCCGCCGCCCCTCCTGGTGGCTGCCGCCGCCGGCCAGGAGGCCATGGCCGGCGCTCCCCCTCCCCACCCCTCCTTCTCCTGCTCCTCCCCTGTCACGTGGGCGCAGCAGCCCCCTTCCTCTGCCCCTGAACACGCCCAGCCGCCGGAGCCGCCGCTCCTCCTGGAGCCGGCCATGGCTGGCCGTCCACCCTCCCCTCCTCCTTCTACCTCCATCCTTTCCCCTCCTCTTCCCTCCCCTTGGTCTCACATCTTGGATCCCCTCCTATCTACCACCACCGACGCCCAGCAGCCCAACCACCCGCCATGTGCCGCCGCTGCCAGGTCTGCAGCCGCCGCACACACCTTCTCCATCCTGGCTCAGCCTGGGCGTCCTCCCCAACCGGCACTCGCACCTCTTCTTCCCATCTGGCCCTCCCTTTCCCCTGCTGCGGTGCTGCCGCACGCTCCCTGCTCTTCCCCACCCGTCCTCCACCCGCCCCCTGCCCTTCCTGGAGGGAGCGCCGGGCACAGTGGCGGGCGCCCGGGTTGGGCGGCGCCTCCCCTGCTCGCACCTCGATTCCTTCCTTCCGCTGCTGCCGCCCTTACTGCTGCTGCGGGCCTGCTAGCTGCAGCCCCTGCTGTTTGCCACGCCGCCACCCTTGCCGCGGCAGGTAGTCCTACTGCTGCTGCGGCCACTGCTGCGGGTGCTGCTGCGGGCGCGGGCGTACGCCGTACCAGGGCCGGCGCCACTGCCGCTGCATGTCGTGTCGCGCGCCGGGCCTTGTCGGCTCCCTACCCTCTGCCATCGGCTCCATCTCCCCCGCCGTCGCAGCCGGGACATCTTCCTGGCGCCGCTAACACCATGGCCGCCACCGCCGGGGCCGCTGGTGCGGGGGGCCCGGGCGTCGCCACTCCGGGGTTTCCCCCCAAATCCCTGTGGGCTACCGTGGCCTCCTCCTTCAGCACCATCGTCAGCACTCCACTAGTTAGTCCTGACTGGATCGCCGACTCGGGCGCCACTTTCCACACCACGCCCAATGCGAGTCTACTTTCCTCTCTTCGTCCTCCCCACCCTTCCTGTCCTTCTTCCATCATGGTCGCCAATGGCACCTGCATTCCTGTCTCCTCCGTGGGCACTGCCAGTTCCCACGGCTCATTTCATATCTCTGATGTTCTTGTGGCTCCCGGGATGGTTCACAACCTTCTCTCTATTCGCCGTTTCACCACTGATAACTCTTGTTTGGTTGAGTTTGACCCCTCTGGCCTTACCGTGCGGGATTTGGCCTCCCGGGCTCCTCTGCTCCGGTGTAACAGCACTGGGCCTCTCTACACCCTTCAGTTTCCGGCATCTGCTTCACCTTCTTCGCCTTCCTCCGCCGCTTTCGCCGCCACTCCTTCCTCCACCACTTGGCACCGTCGCCTCGGCCATCCTGGCCGGGATGCCCTGATGCAGCTCAGTCGTAGTTCCGACATTCGTTGCTCTCAGGCTCACGATGATCACTTGTGTCATGCGTGCCAGCTGGGCCGTCACGTTCGCCTTCCCTTTCAGTCCTCATCCTCACATGCCCCTCGTGCATTTGATCTTATTCACTGCGACTTGTGGACTTCTCCTGTTCTCAGCATGTCTGGCTATAAGTACTACTTGGTGGTCGTCGATGATTTCTCCCATTATTCCTGGACTTTTCCTCTGCGTGCCAAGTCCGAGGCTTTCCCCACTCTTAGCAACCTCTTTGCTTGGGTATCCACTCAGTTCGGCCTCACCATCAAGGCTGTCCAGTGCGACAATGGCCGTGAGTTCGATAACTCAACCTCCCGTGCCTTCTTCCTTTCTTCCGGTGTCCACCTGCGCATGTCTTGTCCGTATACCTCCTCTCAAAACGGCAAGGCAGAGCGTATGATCCGCACCACCAACGACATCATGCGCACCCTTCTGCTCCAGGCATCTCTACCCACTCGCTTCTGCGCTGAGTGTCTGCACACCTCCACCTATCTCCTTAACCGACTTCCTTCTACTGCCTGCCCAGCTCCCACGCCTCACCACGCTCTTTTCGGTACCCCTCCTCGGTACGACCACCTTCGAGTCTTCAGGTGTGCGTGTTACCCTAACACCGCCGCCACCGCTCCTCATAAGCTGGCTCCCCGGTCGACCCTCTGTGTCTTTCTCGGATACTCTCCGGATCACAAGGGTTACCGATGCTTTGACCTTACCTCTCGCCGTGTCCTCATCTCTCGCCATGTCGTGTTTGATGAGTCGGCGTTCCCTTACTCCACCACCCCTCCACCCACACCTCCCGCTGACCCTGCGGAGGCTTCCTTCTTTCCCACTGACCCGGCGATTCCACCACCATTCTCCCCCTACCCTGCAGGTACTGCTCCGGCGCGCTCTCCTGGTGGTCCCGCGTCGCCCCAGGACCTTCCGGTGCCTGACACGGTCGAGGCAGCCCCGGAGCTTCCACCCTCGCTCCCTGTGGCTTCGCTGCCTCCCGTTGTGCCGGATGCTGCCGTTCCGATCGCGGGACCGCGCACACCGACCCCACCTCCTCCCGGGCGCTTCGGACTCGTCTACCAGCGCCGGCGGGAGCCGCGTCCGCCCTCACCTCCCGGACGTTTCGGGATCATCTACGAGCGCCGGCGTGAGCCGGCTCCACCGCTCTCGTCCCCAGCGCCGTCGTCGCCGGTGCTTGCTCCGCCGGCATCACCACGCTCTCGCGCCGACCCGCCGGTGTACCATCCACCTCTTCTTCACCGGGACCCTCGTCACACTCACCCGATGGTGACGAGGCAGGCGTCTCGCCCGCAGGCCCTCACCGTCGCCGCCTGCGAGCCGGAGATCTCTCCGGTACCCTCTTCCGTTCTCGCGGCCTTGGCGGATCCTCACTGGCGCCGCGCGATGGACGAGGAGTACGCGGCCCTCCTCGCCAACCAGACATGGGACCTCGTGCCTCGTCCGCCGGGTTCCAACATTGTCACCGGCAAGTGGATCTGGACGCACAAGAGGCGGGCTGATGGTTTCTTGGAGCGCTACAAGGCTCGCTGGGTCCTCCGCGGCTTCACTCAGCGGACCGGCATTGACTATGCTGAGACGTTCAGTCCCGTGGTGAAGCCAGCTACAGTCCGCACCGTCCTCTCCCTGGCTCTCGAGCGCTCCTGGCCTGTGCATCAGCTGGATGTCAAGAATGCCTTCCTTCATGGCACTCTGACTGAGACGGTCTACTGCAGTCAGCCGGCCGGTTTTGTGGATGGTTCTCGTCCTGACTTTGTCTGCCGGCTCAACAAATCTCTCTACGGGCTCAAGCAGGCACCCCGGGCTTGGTACTCTCGCTTCGCTACCTTCCTGCAGACTCTTGGGTTCACGGAGGCCAAGTCTGACACCTCCTTGTTCATATACCACTATGGGGGTGAGACTGCTTACCTGCTCCTCTATGTGGATGACATTGTTCTCACTGCCTCCAGCGAATCTTTGCTCCACCGCATCATTGCCTCACTCCAGAAGGAATTTGCTATGAAGGATCTTGGGGTGCTCCACCACTTCCTCGGCGTCACTGTTGAGCCCTGACCTTCCGGCCTGTTCCTCCACCAGCGGCAGTTCACTTGTGACATTCTGGAGCGAGCTGGGATGACCGTCTGCCAGTCCTGCTCTACACCGGTGGACACCCAGGGCAAGCTGTCAGAGGCTGGGGGTCCGATGCTTGGGCCAGCAGACTCCACCGCCTACCGGAGTCTTGCAGGCGCGCTTCAGTACCTCACTTTCACACGGCCGGACATCACTTATGCCGTCCAGCAGCTCTGCCTGTACATGCATGCTCCGCGGGAGCCTCACCTGGCTGCTCTGAAGCGGCTTCTCCGGTACCTCCGTGGCACCCTTGGCTACGGGCTGCTCCTCGGCCGGTCTTCCACTGCCGAGCTGGTTGTCTACACCGACGCTGACTGGACGGGATGCCCGAACACCCGCAGGTCCACCTCCGGCTACGCGGTCTTCCTCGGCGGCAACCTGGTCTCTTGGTCGTCCAAGCGCCAGCCCGTGGTTTCCCGCTCCAGTGCCGAGGCGGAGTATCGTGCCGTGGCCAACGGCGTGGCCGAGGCCGCCTGGCTCCGCCAGCTCCTGGCTGAGCTTCACCGCCCACTCGCCAGGAGCACGCTCGTCTACTGCGACAACGTCAGTGCGGTCTACCTCTTCACCAACCCCGTGCAGCACCAGAGGACCAAGCATGTGGAGATCGACCTACACTTCGTCCGCGACCGGGTGGCCATCGGCGACGTCCGGGTTCTTCACGTCCCGACCACCTCCCAGTTTGCGGATATCTTCACCAAAGGCCTCCCTTCCTCGACCTTCTCCGAGTTTCGCTCCAGCCTCAACGTCTCCAGTGGCTAGTTGTGACTGCGGGGGGGTCCTGTGTCTTGTGCTCTTACTTGTTTTCTTTCTTGTTCAGCCTTGAACTCCGCTGCGCCAGTAGTTCAGACTGCGCGGGGGTGTTGGAGTGTGTTTGTATTAGGCCCATGAGGCTAGGCCTATGTGGCCCATGTATGGTACCTATATAGCTACCCTTCTAGGGTTAGCCCAATCAATGAATCAGACATTCTAGCACAAATCAGGGATGGTATGCACTGAAGCTTAATGCATACTGTATCCTTGCATTTTTTTTCCAAAAAACTGATCCGACAAGACCCTGGGCTGGACTCCCAATTGAAGTCCCAAGAAATGTTGATACAGCAGTTGATTTTGTTGTTGGAAATGGTGAATCTACTCTCTTCTGGTCGGATCGGTGGTTGAATGGAAAGACCATTGCCGAGTTGGCTCCTAATTTGATCCAGCTGGTTCCTCCAAGGGTCATGAAACGCCGAACTGTGGCCCAAGCACTACAAAACAGGAGCTGGGTGAATGCTATTAGAGGTGCTCTAACAGTGCCAGTCATTACTGAGTACTTATTAATCTGGGATCAAGTGGATGGCTTTGTCCTTCAACCTGATGTTCAAGATAAAACACTGCTGGAAATTGTCTCAGTCAGGAACATACAGCAGCAAATCTGCCTATGCTGCATTTTTTGAGGCTCTGTCAAGTTCTCTCCTTGGAGGAGGATCTGGAGAATCAAGCAAGCATGCAAGCAAAACTCTGTGTCTGCGTCTCTCTGTGTTTGTGAGAGCTGAGAGGACATCCGATCCAGCTACCCTGCGTTGGAGCACTGTGATGTAGATGTAGTCATCATCCTGGTGTTATTGACATACCTTAATTTGGTGGTGGTTTGTTTTCTGCTGATTGCTAGTGCTACACACTGTTATTCAATTATCGTCTTACGTACTGTCACATCTTACCACCTGGGTACTGGTGATTATTGTATTCTCGTGTTATTTAACCAGCCACTAGTTTTTATGCTACCTCGTGAACCACCAAATATTGTTGCTAATTGGAACAGTACTAGTCTTACTTGAGTGATGACAGTACTAGTCTTACTTGAGTGATGGTCTTGCATACACCTAACCCCCAAATCACTTCCTGCCATAAGCTGTTTTGCTTCTGTAGGTTCAATTTCTTTCACGCTGCAGCGAGCTGTTACTTCTCAGCTCTTAGCTTGTGTTAATCAATTCGGCCTTACCATGTAAGTTGTTAAATAACTAATGATATCCTTTTTATCCATTATAAGCATGTAACAGCACATTGGTTAGTTATCCGCTGTTCAGTCACCCAAGCATGTGTTTCTGTTTTGTGCTTGGAACTTCTATTAATTTCTTTCAGCAAGTATACCAAGGAATAAGGATTGATCTAATATTCCCAATGAACTTGGATATCACTACTACTGAACAAACAGAACTTTTCATTGTCTTGTCTGACAGAATCAGAATGGTCGTTTGATTCCATCACTGCATATTTGTTGGGAAATTTAAGGTTACAAGTGAATCCGTTGTGCGTGCACAACCTCATTGGAGCTTTACTTTTGTTTGCTTGGTGACGTTAGGAATTGACTGTAGGTTCATAAATTTGAAGGTCAGAATGAAGGGCCCTCTCTTCTCTATACTGAAATTTGCCAATCCATTCCATACAGGATCCGTGTTTGTGTCCGTCTCTGCAGGAAGCCAGCAACAGCTGCATTGGTGTCCTGCTCCACCAGGCCAATAGCAGTTGCACGGTTCAGTGCTACCACACATCGGCTCCAAGTTCCAGTTGCGCTTCAAGTCTTCAACCATTGCAATCAGCTTCTGCACGATTCTGGCCCCTTGCAGGTTCTGGCAACCAGGTCAGTGTGGAATATATTATATACACAGGTTCTCCTCGAAGTTAGATGACCCAATCATACAGATGAACTGTATTACAAGATAGTGAACTGTATTTGTTTAGGCATATTATTATCAGTGGTTCCATGGTATGGTAGGCCTATGTACTAAATCATTTTGCTTTTTGGTTCTTTGCTTAGCTTGCTTGCTTTAATTTTGTCTCTATAGATTGGATCTTCACTCTGTCCAATACTTGTCTATTTTTTGAATGCAATACTTATTTGTCTATTACTGTGCCTGCTGCGTGTCCTTTATATCCCTTTTATGTGTCTTTCTGTTTCTCGTCTCTTTTGGGTTTCATCTCTAGCCTACCCCAACTTGCTTGGGACAAAAGGCTATGTTGTTGTTGTTGTTGTTGTACTGTGCCTGCTGCGGGTGTTTGTTTATAGCAGTGGTTTATTTGGGTACTGTAGATTATTGGGTAGGTACTCTGTCCAGTTTGAATGCAGTTTACTGGGCAAACCATCCATTTGCAGTTTTGCACACACAAATTAGAGGAATATATGGAAATGAAGTTCAGGATACTACAAAAGCCATTGAGATTGATCCTAGATAAATTAAGTGATGATGTCACCTTTGGCTTACATGGGTTTTAAACTTTTTAGTTTCTGCACTTGATGAAACGATGTTCTTGTAAGGTTTTATTATAGTTGTACAACAAAACGAAAACACCTGCCCTCCTTTTCAAACTTGACATCCCAAAAGGCTTTTGACTTATTTTCGTGGGAATACATGCTTGAGCTACTGTCCCCAAGTGACAGCTGGAGAAATTGGCTGCCACTGATCCTTAGCTCCTCATCCTCAATGATCATGCTCAATGGTATCCCAGGAAGGAGAATAAAGCACAGAAGAGGTTTAAAGGCAGGGAGACCCCCTCTTCCCTTTCCTTTTCATCCTAGCCTTTGACACTCTGCACCACATCTTGGAGCTAGCAGCTGATGAAGGCCACCTCTCCCCACCTCGTGGCCGTAATGCCAAATTACGTCTGTCTCTTTATGCGGATGACGCGGTAATTTTCACCAACCCATGCAAAGAGGATGTCTGCTACTTGTTTCAGTTGCTTGACCACTTTGGAAAAGCTACTGGTCTGAAGGTCAACCTAAATAAATGCGCTGTGGTACCAATTTGATGCTCTGAGCTGGATTTGAATTCAATTTCGGAAGGCTTCAGTGGTCAGAGAAAAAATTTTCCACTAGCATACCTCGGTTTGCCGCTGACGTTGGGATGCCTGAAGGTAGCACTTGTGCAGCCTGTACTAGAAAAGGCGAAGTCAAGGCTAGCTGGGTGGCAGGGTCGTTTGCTCAACCCTGCAGGAAGGAGAGAATTAGTAAGGTCTGTCTCAGTGCCCTCCCAGTCTACCTTCTGACTGCTCTGAAGGTTCCAAAGCAATTTGCAAGAGAGCTAGACAAAACAAGAAGGCGTTTCCTTTGGGCAGGAGACCAAGAACTCACTGGAGGCAAATGTAAAGTAAGCTGGCTGATAGTTTCAAAACCAATTGATTTAAGGGGACTAGGTATCCTAGACCTACAGAAATTCAGCAGGGCTCTAAGATTACGATGGTTGTGGTTTGTCTGGACCTGCCCTGAACAAGCCTGGAATGGTATGGAGCTAGCGGTTGATGACATTGACAGAACACTCTTCGCAGCTGCAACACGCGTGCAGATCCACAACGGGAAAAAAAGCATTGTTTTGGCATTCCAGTTGGTTAGATGTCAATCACCAGCACATCTCTTCCTATTGCTGTACAGCCATAGTAGGAGGAAAAACGCATGGTAGCTGCTTCCCTGAGTAACTTTACTTGGATCAGAGACATCGCCCATAACCTTACAAAGACTATTTTAGCCTTTGGAATCTGATAAGATAATCTGGACTTCAGATCATTCAGCCACCTACACTGCAAGATCCGCATACAACATCCAATTTGCCAGGCACCACCACTCCTTGATGCCAGAGCTAGTTTGGTCTGGGCACTGGCGAAATGCAAGTTTTTTATGTGGCTCCTATTGCAAAACAGACTTTGGACAGCGGACCGACTCCTTCTCAGGCAATGGCCAAATTACTATTTCTGCCCCCTTTGCCAAAGGAATCTGGAAACAACAACACATCTGGTTCTGGAATGCCCTTTCTAAGAATTTGGAAGAAGATTAGCAACTGGAGCAACTGTCTGATTCTTAACCCGGAAACATGGTCCTCATCCTCTGATTTGTAAGACTGGTTGGTTGCTGAAGATAGCAATAGGAATAAACGGAAAGGTGGGTCACATCCTAGCAGTCGTCTTAGGCATCTGGACAAATTGAAAGCAGCGGAATGACCGGATTTTCAGGCAAAAGGAGAAAACGACAGATGAAGTTTTCTTTGAAATCCATGACGAGGTGTATCTATGGAAGCCAGCAGGAGCAAAAGTTTTTGAATTCTGGTTGCCATGTACCGCAGCGAGTAATTAGCTTGTGAGTTTTTATCCCTACTGGCGGTCTGCTCAGATAGGGTGTAAGAGGTGCGTCTTGTGCCGAAACTTTGTTTCTATCTTATTAATGCAAGCCGGTATTCAATCCGGATCTTAAAAGAAATTATAGACGTGCTGCAGCACGCTAATTGAATGTGTGCAAAGTTGGATATAAATTTAGTTATCTGGTTCTGAGCTACTAGCCTACTCACAGCGAGGATGCATTGCATCCCTGCTGCTGCAAGTTGCCACTAACCAGGAGTCATGGGACATCTTGCTCTTGGTTGAGCACTTCCTATTCCTGAAGGAAGGGTGATGTTGGCGTTTTAAAATTCTCTGTCAGTTAGGGTCGGAAAATTAAGTGTTCAGGTTTTGTTTGTTGTCTAATTGTCTATAATTATATTTGATCTGTATATATACTTGTCGAATTGGTCTATCAATATTTTATGAAAAAAGATGCAGCATCGCCATACATATACATGAGACATAGGGTGCTGTTAGTAGGAGAACTAATGCTTGATCCATTTGTGCATCTCAAAAAGAGAAGATTATCTTACACATGGTTACACATTTCTTAAAGCCTCTGATGAATCCAATCAGACAGCTCGCATCTCTCAGCACAAATTCAGTTTAATAGGATGGTTGACTGTATGCTCCCGTAGGGAGTGTCCCAATGATGTAACCAACCTTTTCATGATTGACAAACAAATTAAACTCGAGAATTATTCTTGCTCCAAACAGCTCGATTGATCTGCATTTTCTGTTGCCATTTGGTTCTACCATTCTACAATGTAGTTCAGCCTTTTTCCTGTTAAATTTCTCTGCATATATAAGGGAATCTTTTTGCTGAACTAATTACAGAATTGACACGCAGACCTTCATCGTTACATAACTCCATCCAGAGTGGATGAAGCAATGTGCAACTTGTAACCTGATGCACCCAGGACAAACCGTATTCGATCAAGTATCTCAAATTGAAGCGGAACAATCATGATGCTTCCACTCCATTCCCACTATGAAGATGTGCTACGTCAGGATCTATTACTCAGCATAATTATGCCAGTAGCCTAGTATCATGCAAGTTCCTGGGTTGTTTGAGATCAAATTAGCACTAAAAAACAGCCTCTGATCTCAAGGTGCCAATCGTAAAATTGGCTATGGAGGTTTTGAGCGGCCAGAGATTTAAAGTCTCTTTTCCCCTCATATGAATCTCCTCATGAATGAATAATGTAATATAATTTGGTTGCAGTTTTGAATTCTGATACTCAAAAGGATGAATTGATGATACATATATACTATTCAAATTTACGCAGTCTAGCTGAAACCTGCGTCTTGGCAAGTGAATTACTGCACTTTACCTTTTTTTTTTTAACTGACCCTTTCCTTGTCCTTGGTACAGCCATACATATAACATGGTTGCCTCTGAGTAGTTAAAGCATGACTGTAAATGATATTGGGATATAGTTGCGCAAACTTGTGTTTTCTTAGGTCATCGTGAGAAAGTTTCTCGATCCTCAAAAGTTCCCGTGAATATCTAACTCACTCCATGTGTTTCTGCCCCTAAACATGTATGTCTTCTACTATTCATTAAGAAGCCATGTTCCTTATTTATTTTCTCAAAATGCACAACCTAGCACCTTATAAATTGTTTTAGTATAATTTACATCAGTACAAAAATAATTAAAGTATTAAAATAATTTATATGATAGCAAATATATTAGGTTTAGACTAAATTAGAAAATACTAAAATTTATTTAATCTTTATGTAACATTAATAATATCAGATTTTTTTATAGATATACTATTAAATAGTTTCAATGCATCATTAGTAGTATTAAAATTAAATTATTAGTCACTAGTCATATAGAGAACTTTTTAAATAGATTCATTATACCTTGTTTCTCATGCATATGGATAAACGTTATGGATCTGAAATCGAATAGAGAAAAGTACCAAAAAATAAATTCTGATACAACCATTTAGTATGCGCACATTAAAAACAGATACGAATACCGATATCTATATTACAAGCAGTTTTAGTGGATACGAACGTCGGATATATATTCACCCTATATATAAGGGTATCCATAATATTACAAGTTCTAATCGAATACTCTGCGTGTTGCATTTAACTAACCGCGCCGATTAGCAATGGGCGTTGAAGCTGCCGCGCGCCTGCCACACGGCCACACCCATGCCCTACATGGTGAGTGGCGCACGCTGCACGGCACCAGTAGCTCTTCAGAAACGGTCTCGTGTTCGTCAAAGGCTCAAGGCTGCTACATAGACCGCACTAGCCTGGCTCGATCGTGGGTTCCTTTGATAGAGCGTGCCATTTGTTCTCCTTTCTCTGAAAATCTATCTACACCTAAAAAATAATTAAAGTCATGTTCATATCGCCTCGCTAATCCAAATCCGAATCAAATATCCATTTTGCAAAGTGTGCGTGCCGCATACAAACCACAACAATTTGGGCTAGGTAGGGTGTGCTTATCGTCATATATATAGCTCCGCCTCGTTCTTTCGTCCTGGTGCTTTCGGCTGGCTCCTCCAAATCCGCGACGCTCCCTACCCTCGCGCTGCGTAGCTCCGACCTCCGAGACCCGGCCGGCTCATGGACACCGCCGCAGCAGTTGCTCCTGGCAGTCGACACTGGCAAGGACGCCGCGTCGATCCCTACGCCGCCTGCGCGGGCTGCCCCCACCTTGTCCGCGCCCTTCGACCCGGCGGCGTCCGCCTTGTACCGCTCCGTGCCCTGCGGCTCGCCACTATGCGCGCAGGCACACAACACGGCGTGCCCGTCCGATCCCGGCGACATGACAGAAAACAGAGCAAAAACCACATACGAGATCGACTTTGCATGCAAGTTAGGTTGACGACGCACACGTTTTCTTTACACGAGATCATCTCACGCAACGAGCGAGATCAGGTAGTCCACCGGTGTCGAATGTCGTAGCCATGAAAGCCAAAGCAACATCCGCCTGCATCTGCATGGCGGACCAGCGTCGCCTGCACCTTCTTCTTCTCGAGGTCCAGGCGTCCGGCGCGTACGTACGGTGCCACCTGCTGTTGCTGGCCAGCGCCATCCATGGTCGCAAAGAAGACGAGGCCGCTCTCCTCACAGACCGCCCCCAAGCGTCGCTGGCCACATGTGCAAGGCGCCTCTCTTGCTGACAGTGGTGAACTGCACCTCGCATGGTTTCCACCTTGCTGGCATGTGCATCTAGGGCCATGTTTAGTTCCCTAAATTCACCTTTAAATTTCACTATGCAAAAAGAAGATTCTCCGTCACATCAAAATACCGATATATGTATGGAGTACTAAATGTAGATAAAATCAAAAACTAGTTGCACAGTTTTGTTGTACTTTGCGAGACGAACGTTTTGAGTCTAATTAATCAATGTTTGGACAATTATTACCCAATAAAAACAAAATGCTACAGTGATTTGGGGATCCCCAATTTTGGGATCTAAACAAGGCCTAGGTAATGTATTCGATGCTGAAATCTCCCTAAGGGTGTGTTCACTTCCCATGCAAACCCAAAATATTTCCTCTTTCACCCATCACATCGAATCTTTAGACACATGCATTGAACATTAAATGTAAGTAAAAAAGATAACTAATTGCATAGTTTGTCTGTAAATGTCGAAACGAATCTTTTGAGCCTAGTCCATGGTCGAACAAATTTTACCAAATAACAACGAAATGTGCTACAGTAACTTTTCACCCACTTTTCACCAACTAAACACACCCTAAAGCTAACGTACTCATGCAACTAATTCCAAGATTGTTAAATGTTTCATTTGACACTTTACAATCCCACCAAGTATAAATTCAGACAACAGAAGCATGCGTTCTAAAAGGTGTAAGCTTCTTTCTGAAAAGAAAAACACTTTGTGCAAAACGTGAATTTCAACGTCACTTTGACTGAACCAAAAAATAATACAAATCAGAAAAAAGAAAAAGAAACAGATGATGCTAGGAAAAAGAGAAGGATGTGGGGAGCAAAGAGAACACAGTGGATTTGGAAATAGTTTAGGTTCCAATGCAAAATCGTTTATTACCTTCTTATTATTTTCTAAAATGATCGAATCATCTTAATAAGCTTGTAAAATGCATAATTATACATAGCAGGCTTTACATTTTTTTATGTAGTTAGATTCATAGATTTGTTAATATGTTCATATAAGCCGCAAGCAACATGCAGCCATAGGTGTGAAAAAAATTCATCATCCCGATACATGCACCTAAAATCCGTGATTCCCGTACAACGTACGGATATATATCTAGTAAACTAGAAGATACCGAAGCCTTAGTTTTACCGTCTCCTCTACCAAGAAGCAAAGAGCTATTTGGAGCCAAGCCAAACAAAGACCTAAATAGTAGATAGAAAATACTTGTCTATATAGAGCTTCCTTCTATTCTTCTTAATGAAATACACGTGAAGTCGTGTTTTAGAAAAAAAAAAAGAGCTTCCTTCTATTGCAGCATCAGCAATCAGCAATAGATAGGAAATACAACTTTAAAACATTTGGTAGTTCGCAGCGAATTTATTGAGGAAACATAATGAGCATGAGCATAAGATTACACTTATTAGGTCTAATTGGACAATGAATATACTGCAGCGTGATAACATGGATCTTTCCATAGCAACACGTACGCGGACACAAACCAGTTAATAATAACTAGTCAAAAGGCAAAGTAGCACGGTAGCACCGCCATTTGTGTCAAGCTAGCTAGTTATTTCACCACCGTGCCGTGGTCGTCGTCTTCGTCGTCGGTGACCTCGGCCTCCGACTCATCAACGGCATAGCCAAACTTATCGTACTGCTCAAGGAGTGCCTTCTGCCAGGCACGCATCTTGTTCATGAGGTCCATGTTCTCCGCGTAGGATTCCTGGAAGTCCTGGGAGTGTTTGGCGAGCTCGTCTTCGGTGAGAATACACTCGTCGGGGATAATCGTGAAGAGCCTCGCCTTGAAACTTTCCATGACCCGCGTCGGCACCACCCTCTTGATCAGCACCTTCTTGGTCTTCTTCGCCTTACCGTCCGGCTGCAGCAGCAGCGCCTCCTCCTCTGCCGACGTGAAGAAGGGAATCCTCGCCACTGACGCCTGGTTCACCGCGACGAACTCCTTCTTCAGCTTCAGGATCTTGCCTTCCTCCGACGCACACGCCTCCTCCAGTTTCAGGATCTTTGCTTCATCCGAGTCCGAGTCCGACGTGCTCGGCTGGTTCTTCTTCCTCTTGAGGACAGGGACAGAGTCACCGGCCTCCGACGACGCGGACGCGCGCGCCGCCGCCTTCCTCTTCTGCCATCGACGACGGGACCCCATCGCCCGTGATCGATGGATCGATCGATCTACCTCTCGAGAAAGACGATTCTGGATTTACTGCGAGGAGGGGACACGCACGACATGGAAGATATACAGTCCGGCCGGCAATCCTTTCCGGAGGCCCGCGCACCCGTATCCGATTCAATTTCCTCCCCGTCCTCACGGACACGGTGTGCGCCGGCCGGAGCTTGGATCGATCGTCCACACCCATGCTGCATGCAGCAACTCCCCTCCCCCACGTACGCGTACGTCCTGATACTGCCAATACATACGGGCCCAAATATATATATATATATATATATGGAGAGTATACTCTATAGCCAGCTACAAAATAAGTTATTTTTGTAGCCACCTCTATTTACGATAATTTTATATACTAATTTACGACAATGTCAGTATATATTTACGACAGTTGAATTACTATAACACATGGGATATTTAACATAATGTTACAGTAAATCACACAGTAAGGAGTTACTATAATCTCGTAAATTAGCATAGCAATTATCGTAACTCAAAGTGGCTACAGAATAAGTTATTTTGTAGCCAGCTGTAGGGTAATAGTTATATATATATATATATATATATATATATATATATATATATATATATATATATATATATATATATATATATATATATATATATAGGGAGAGTATACTTTATAGCTAGCTAATATATATAGGGAGAGTATACTTTATAGCTAGCTACAGAATAAGTTATTCTATAGCCACCTCCATTTACGATAATTTTATATACTAATTTACGACAATGTCAGTATATATTTACGATAGTTGAATTACTATAACAGATGGGGATATTTACCATAATGTTATAGTAAATCACATAGTAAGGAGTTACTATAATCTCGTAAATTAGCATAGCAATTATCGTAACTCAAAGTGGCTACAGAATAAGTTATTTTGTAGCCAGCTGTAGGGTAATAGTTATATATATATATCTTCGTCTCGGTCTCGATCACCTTCCGTGTGTCCGAACCGACAGCCACCGCGGTGCATCCTCGCAATTCAGATCTAGAACCGCCGTTTGTTTCGATGAGAGTCGAGAGAGGTTATAGGGCTCGATCGATCGCGGCTACTGCGATTTGCGACTGAGGTCTCAAGAGAAAGCAAGGAAGGTGAGAGGGCGCGTTCCTTGCTTGACTGGCCGTTTGTTCGCAATGGAGTCCACGGCGGAGGTCCGACCGGCCGGGGCCGAGAAGAAGAGGAAGGAGGCGGCCGCGTCGGAGGGCGGGGTTCACTTGACCGGCCATTTGTTCGCGATGATTGAGCCCATGGCGGTGGGCCGGCTGGCCGGGGCCGGGAAGAAGAGGAAGGAGGCGGACGCGTCAGAGGATGGTGGCACCTGGAGGAGGAAGAGGAACAAGACGATGGTTCACTTGGTCGGTTTGTTCGCAAAGAAGATGAAGGAGGCCGTCGCGTCAGAGTCAGGTGACAACGGTGCCCTCGAGAAGGAGAAGGAGGGTGATAGTAGCTTGTTCAAGGAGGGTGAGATGCTGAAGCTGAGGGAGGAGTTATGGGAGGCGGAGCGTCTTTGGAGCGAGAAGCTTGTCCCAGGGGCGTTGGATCGCTGGTTGGAGAGGAAGAAGACCACGCAAGTGCCCGCTGTCGCCGGCAAGAAGAAGAAGAAGGTGGTCAGGGTAATTTTGCCCGATAATTACATCGATTACATTAAGGAAAATCCCGGCATGATGAGAGAACTCTCTGATGAGGAGATGGCCCAGTGTCTTGAGCGTTTCCGCCAAACGTATGCCATTATCAAGGTCATCAATGCTAAGAACCTCGCATATCAGCAAGCCCTCATCGCTCAGTACCGAGCTTTTTGCTTTGCCTATGACGAAAAGGAGGTCACTGACGATGAGGAGGAGGAAATGAACAATTTGGTGAAGAACTAGACAGGAAGCAAAGGGGTGGTTCATACAAGCTTGTGTTTAATTTGTCCAATAAGATCAAGCCACCCTAAGTAGTAGTAGTAGTAGTATATCATGTCTTTGTGAGATCCACCTATTCAAAGTGTTTGGTATCTGCTCATTACTATGGTGTAAGTGTAATCATCATCTTGGTGTTATGGTCTTGGACCTTATTTGCTACTATTGTTTCCTACATAGTATGTGTATGGTCCTGATGCCATTATCCTACCTTGCTATTTGTATGGTTATCCACTGTTCCAGCAGTACAGCACACGTTTCTAGTGTTTGATGCATGAATCTTTTACGAGCTTTGTTGATTATACTACCCCACTAATACTTGGTTAAAAAAAATGTGCAAGCTCATACACAATCCAAACCCCAGTCAATTAAGAAAGTCCACTAATATGCTGTGTGAAGGGGAAAACATGCATATCATTAGGTTAGGTTCTTTGTGGTGGAACCTACCCACCCGGGTTTAAGTCCTCGACTTAGCACGGATGCTCGTATTTTTTGGATTTATTCTAGGATTTAAACGGCGTTATGCTTTCAGTGATAGGCGATATCCCCGTCGACAGCGAGGCGCCAGTGGTGACTTCGTGAATCTCGAGATCTGCCGACTCAGTCCTTTGGAGGTGCTCATAGGGTTAGGGTTTGTATACGTGTATTCATAGGGGTGAGTGTGTGTGCGTGTTGTGGGCGTCTGCGTTGTACTATGTAATTCTCAAAAAAAGTATCGAATGGGCTTTCAAGACATTTTTTGCTAAGTTCTTAAAAACATGATGAGCTACAAGTGGAGCAGGAAGAGCTAGAGGAAGAGTTGCCTCCACCTCCTCCATGTAGGCAGGCACAAGTGGTGTGTGTTATCGGTGGCCTTGTTCATCGCTCTCTGCCTTTGCGGGGGTCTATGTGGTTGTTCCATCCCTAAACGTTGCTGCAATATCCCTCTAAGGGCACTAGCACCCAGACGTCAGACACCGGCAGCGCGTTCGGACACATCTTCTATTCCCCATCCAACCGAACCGTGGGCTGGCATCGTGGCCCATCAACGGAACGATCTCAGCGAGGGGGCGGATCAAGTATGGGGACAAAGGGGGCTAAATAATGAAGATTTAGGGGTAGAGCTAGCGATTAATGGTGATTTGAGGCTATGTAGCTGTGATTTAAGACATAAATCAGGCTCACGAGGGGGCTGCAGCCCTGGCAGCCCCCGGGATCCAACCTGATCTCAACATTGTGCGTAAAATAGAAAACTAAAGGGGACCGAAGCGCTACATGCCAGCGTAAGGGAAGCGGACAGCGTGCACTCACGTCCACGCCACAATCCCAAGGCGCGTCACCTCCGCCGGCCCCTGGTGCACCCCCTTCACCGGTCCTCTCTGTGCCCCCTCCGCAGTCTGAGAAGGATGCAAGGTAGCAAAAGGCGAGGAGGAGACACCAAGGCGAGGCAGTAGAAAGCGAGGAGGAAGATGCAACACCCGATCTGCTTTTGAAACATCAAATACAACACTTGCAACATACATTTGAAGGCAAATAAAACATTTAAAACATACGTCTAAAACACTTGCAAAAACACCTGAATAAACACTTCAAAACAATTGCAACATATACGCATCATCTAGAAAAAACACTTGCAACATATGTGTAAAACATATGAAACATCAAGATAAACACACTTGCAACATATGTCTAAAAAAATAGATGAAACATTAGGAACAGACATTTGCAATATACATGTGCAACCATTGCGACATATGCAACATCCCGATCTACTTTTACAACATCCATACGAAACCCTTGCAACATATACCTCTGAGACATACGAAACACTTGAAACATACGCTTGCAACATGTGTTTTTAGCACAAGAGCAATGTCACATTGCTGCTAGGACGAATGGAGCTCATCGTTGTGGAGCTCGACACCGGCACGGAGCTCGATGACATAGAGTGCGCAGAGGTCGCTGGTGCAGAGCTCTTCGGCGGCACGGACCTTGGCAAGTGTCCACGATAGGTGGATGGAGCGCAGCCACGACGGGCGGCGCGAGTAAGGGCGGGGGCGACGCCGGTGAGTGGCTCGAGCAGGGGCGACGCCGGCGAGTGGCTCGGACGGGGGCTTCACCGGTGAGTCACGTGGGTAGAATCCATCCTACGACTGCGTGTGGGGGCGCACAGCATAAAGCGGCACGAGTGGCGCGGGCATGGATGAGGATGAGCCACGAGGTCCGGACGGGAAGCCATGCGAGCAATGCAGGCGAGTGGATGAGGTCAAGCCACGTCCGAACGGGAAGTCACTAGATGGATGCCCGAGCCATATCATTATCGATAGCCCTATGCGCGTGTACGTGGGTAGCTTCTTCGACACGATGCACTGCATCCACTGCACATGATGCTACTCTAGGTTCATGCCCTTGGGGACGAGTTCATTGTTGGCGTAATCCGCAACGACGGAGGCTATAGATTGCCAAACGGGCCCAGTCCAAAGAAACATGACATGGTGTCACAGAACCTCCTAATTATGATGGCCCACAAGTACACGTCATTGCCATAATGACCTCTGACAGTCGTACTTATGTTCACCATAACTTAAAAGGCCTGCTTTCCTCCGAACAGGATCCAATCACAGGAGTATTGCAATATTACAATAGTTTATTCAAAATATTCAACAGAGTAAAGTAGCGGAAGTCTTACAATAACTTAGGTTACAAACCAGTTTTTCAAATCTCAAACCATATGTAACATTATTACAAACCATTAGTAGAGAAGTATCGGTAGTAACTTTATTACAACACCCAAACGAGATGCCTTGCCCAAAGGCCACACAGTCTACTCGTCGTACTTTCTTCAACCACGACGGTCATGCAACAAGGCTTGAAGCAGACTTGTTCATGAACCGCACCTGCAACAAGGGGTTCAACAAACCCTGAGTACGAGAGTACTCAACAAGACTTACCCGACTAAGACAAAGACTCTAAGGGCATGCTAGCTTTAGGGAATCAAGGTACGGGTAAATCAGAATCAAGATTTTCTTTTGCAGAAAAGCTTACTAAAGTGAGTCCTTATCTTCAACATTTTACTTTTACCATTGATGGTTCATTAACCAACTCTAGGTGATCCTAATCTAGATCAAAGTAATTATCATCAAAACCTTTCTCATTCTTTCTTTCAATTCTAGTTCTTAACTACGATGTTGGTGCAAGGCCAAGACTCCTTTCTCGTGGAGCAACGACGATTCGAACCGCTTCATATACCCAGCTAGGGATTCCTAACCACACGACATATGTAGAACCGAATCTAGCATATATCAACTCTTACCCGAATAACCCAAAACCAGAACGTGTCCATCGCCACCCGAGAGCACAGTACTCCTCGAACCCGGCCCAATTCTAGCCCCGAGGGTACACGTTACTCTCGCCATCTCTCCACTCCCAGTGCGAGGTTAGACGTTCTCGTAATGGACTAACCAAAGTAAGGCTTACCCGACATGGGCACATGGCTAGTACTAATAAAAACTCCATGACGCGAGGGCCAACAACGTACGGTCCTTAACTGATAAGGCGGAAACAATACATTGGGACTCCTCTCCCAATGCATGTTAGCAGTGGCCAAACCACCTGCCCGATCTTACAAGTTCATTCACATATTTCAATATTCATTAAGTATGCCATCATGGCAGAGTAAACATTCATTTAAAAGCTTAACTTCTAAGCATAGCGAAGCATACTACGCATTTTTAGTAAAGCAGGTATCAAGGGTGATATCGCAATAGTCAAGGATGACAATGCAGCAATTAGGTTATCACTCAACTCCTAATTACTTAATGCAATAAACCATAATATAAATAATAAAACATTTGTAAAATTCAAGGTAGGGTTTAAATGCACCGGGGCTTGCCTTGCTCTGACACGATGACTGACTCAGACTCGTGAACTCCTCCGTCTGGTCCGGAACCCACCGACGATCGCTCTTCTTCGGAGACCTGCTCGACGACTTCGGCTTCCTCGAAAGCGGTGACTATACGAATACATAACATGCTTTAACATGATGCTCGATGATAAACATGATGCTTGATGATAACATGCCACGGTTACGATTAGAGTACAACTTCCCTTCACGGTACAATCGTAAACAGAAAACCTACTAACTAGTAGCGACGTTTTCCCGCGATACCAGCTTTTAACCTAACAAGTTACTAACGAGCACAATCATGAAATTAAGGTGCCAGAGATCACAAAAGGGTAGTGACCTAAGGACATCACTCAATCAAAAGGCACACAACACTTAAAGTTCTCAAATTAACATTTATTTTCCATTTAAATAATTAGGGCATAATTAGAAGTTGATCAAACTTTATCTAAACAAGCTCAAACTTTTTTTTATGGGTTAAGAATGACTTATAACAGTGTCATAATAAATTTCATAATTTTTGGATAAATAAATTAATTATTAAAATTACTGGAAGTTGCATTTAATCTTTAATGAAACTAATTAATTCTACTGCCCAAAGTATTCAAATTCATGATTTAACATTTTTCCTAGATAGTTTATACATTGAGAAGCTTACACAAAAATTTTCATGAATTTTGGAACTCTACACAATTTTTAATGAAATAAACAAATAATAACACTATTCATTTATTTGAAAAAGAAAAACAAAAACGAAATCGGGCTGACTTTTCTTTTTCCCCGCGGTCCGGCCCAACCAGACGGCCCGCTCACGCGCCCGCACGCGCGCTCGCGACCGGCCCAGTCGCGCGGCCCAGCCCAGCGTCGGCCTGCCTCGCGCCCGCCCGCTCACTCTCGCTGACATCGCGGTCCCACTCGTCATTGCCTTCCTCCCGCCTCCTTCGCTCTCTCCCCGACTCGGCCATGTCCGCACGGTGGCCGGCCGGCGAGCACGGCTTCGGACACCCAACCAAGCGACACCATAGCACCAGCACAACATGGCGAATCCATTTTACTACCTAGCAGCTATCCTACGGCTTCGGAAGGGTTCTCCCGACGGCCATGGCAGCACGGCGGCTACGGTGACCGGCGTCCCGACGATCTACCACGCTAGCGTCTAAAACAAAGGCACAGGAAGCACCAGAAGCTCACCGCGGTTGCAGCGAAGCACTCGGGAAGCTCGGAGCAGCAGTGGAAGAGGCCGACCACGTGAAGCGGCACGGTCGCCGGAGCTGGGCACGGGAACGGGTGGCCGCGGTGATTTAGACGAAATTGGGCTAGCTTGGGTGGTTCACGGGGTGCGCGAGGCCGAGGCGAACGTGATGGCGTGCTTTGCGTGGTTGGAGGTGACTCGACGGCGGCAGCGGCGAGCGGTGGAGCTAGCGGCGGCGGCGGTGGCGAAAACGGTGAACGCCACTGTGAACCTCGGTATATATAGAAGGAAATCGCGTCTACAGAGCAGCACTGCAGTGCCATCGCGCTGGCGATCCTGGCGCGCGCTAGAAGACCGTGGAAGCGGCCACGGCGGCGATCGACCGGCGCCCATACCGGCCGGTGGCCGTCGGTGATACGTCGTGCACTGTAGCTGTCCCCCCCCAACTTTTGAAATTCAAACTGGTTTTTCAAATTACTCTCAAATTTGTATAGCAACTTGAAAATCTTCCAATGTATGAAATCTTCAGATTTTCAAGCTCTACAAGTTTTGTATTGAACACTTTTTCAAATTCTCACTGGATTTTGAAATTTGAGTTTAAATTCAAAAAGGGACACATTTTTCAGATTTGGTAATTTAGAAATTACTTTTGATTTTATATTGAAACTTCAAAATCTCCAAACATCAACGTTGTTTATCTTGACCAGACCTACAACTTTGCTGTTCAAAACTTTTTCAAATTCAGCCTCCATTTTGAAATCTTAGTTTGGGGACAAAAATGAATTAAAACTGAAATTTGCTTATTTTCAAAACTGCTCCACATTTTACACTAAAACTTTGAAAACTCAAAACACCAAAGTTGTAGCCCTTGAAAAGTTCTACAAACTTGGTTTTGAACTTTTTCCCAAATTTTGCTTAGATTTTGAATTAAGTCAAAAGGGGTAAAACAGGGTTTTGAAATTTAGGGTTTTCGAAGGGATTTCAAATTGGAATTTGTTGCTACTTTGATTTGTGATTACTTAGTGATCAAAACCTCACCCAAGGGCATCATTTGGACCAACATGACATGGTTGACCAAATGTCACTCTTGGTTGACCAATTTACTTTTGAAATTGTTTTACATTTCTCCCCAGATTTGAATTCGAATTCGAATCGGAAAACTCGTGACAAGTTTTGGGACTCCAATTCAAACTCAAATTTGGAGCTTCATTTTAGATGTTGTACTTGAGCTCATACCCTACATTTGACACTAGTGTGCAACACAGTCGCGCACTTCAAATTACGCAGGGCATGGACTAAGTATTTGCGGTGGTATTTGAAATTAGGGTTTTCAGTTTCGGAGCACACCACTGAGAAATACATTCAACCTAGATAAGTAAACTTGTTTTAGTTGATGCATAACAATGTTAACCTAATAGAGATGCTTTGCAATGCATTATGATGACATGGCAGATTAATTAGCACTATAACACCCGGGGTGTTACACATGGGCCCGTGCCTAGGCGTGACTCTAGCGTGTACGGTTGGCACAAGCATGACACAGATTTTAGGTCGGCACAATGTGGCTTGATCCTTTCTACTCGTTGAATGGCCTCAGGGAATTCAAGACCATTAGATATACACAAGAGAGTATACAAATATCTTCAAATCCTAGCTCTCAAACACTATCTCCTAATCCAACTGTATCCTCCCAAACTCCCAGCTCCCGCGCGACAGCCTCGACGTGAGGGAGCAGTGGTGAGCGGTGCGGCGTTCTCGCCGCGAGGGAGCTAGGAATCCGTTATGCAGCAGCGTGGAGGTGGTGGCACAGTGTGCTCGGCGCAAGGGAGTAGGGGCGCAGGGTGCAACAACATGATGGCCTTGGACGTGAGGTGCGGCTATGGTGTCGGCGTGACACGGACTTAGGCCGACACGGGCCAGTGGGCTGTCATAGGCATGACTAAGTGTTATAGGGCCATGACTGGGCCGAGAGTTGGCACGATGGCCCGACACGACAAAGCAAGACTAGGGCATCATGCCAATTAGTGACATGTCATATCATGCTAGGACCGGGCTACCGTTTGGCCATCTATAATTAAGGCTAGCAAGGGACCGCAAGTCATATAGTCAAATTGCTCCACATGAGGCCCTGCCCTATCCTTTTGTTTCACTTCACTTGCATTAATTCTTCTTTCATCTCTTATCACTTCCCGTTTGGATCATTGGAATTGAATTCATTCTAATAATTACAATTTAGACATAGATTAATTAAGCTAATATAGTTGTGTATGGAATATATTTGTATATCTATTGTTAGGCATACAAGGGACATACATATATGTTGCATTTCCATTGTAAGGAAGTGAGTTGAAGAGTGTGTTATAAGTTAGAGAGTAGAATTATAGCATAGTGATCTATAGAATCCATTTCTATCTCCCACCCTATGAATTTGAGATAGACTTATTTGTGAGCTTGGGAAAGTTATGGATGTCAAATTTCGAGTCAAATAGCCTAATCCATTAAGTAGATATCAATTTTTCCAAAATGAAGGGATCCATACGGCCCCTTAGCGTAATTATAACATATAATTGCTTAGCACAGGTAACTAGAGTAACATTGTTTTTATTTTTCTATAGTAGTTTCCTAGTTAATTTTCACGAGATTGATTTTCGTGCTATATTTAAAACTCAAGCATGTTTGTACGTTAAAATAGAACATATAACTTGTTGTGTGCTCACCTAAATAACTTGTGTCTCAGAGATTTATTCAATAGTCACATCTTGTATTTGAATTCATCTTGAAATCAAACATTGACATGTGCTAAACAATTGTACATCGACCACTATGCCATGAAGAGCTTTATCACTAGCTACTGCAGTGAAGCTTTTTAGAGACTTTCTAGAAGACCCAAAAAAAATAGGTGCTTCTCAACATTCAAACTCGTAACCTTCAGCTCTCACAACATCTCTCTACCGCTGCACTAGACGCTCATTTTGAGTATATATAATACGCTATTTTATCAACATTTTGTATATTTTTGCTACTAAATGAACTCAAATGAAAAAAAAAGATTTTCAAATTTTAAACCGTGTTAAGCACTGTAACTTTGGTATAGGATGTGTCTCCATCCAAGACTATTTCAAAATTTTAAATATTGATTCTCGAAACATACAAAATTTAAATTAAATATTTGAGACTCTAAACAACTTCAAATTAAAAAAAACTTATCAACAACAAACTGTAGATTGGGTTGGCTACTACAACTTTAATATTAGCCATGTGAACATTCGAGGTCATTAGAAAATTTTAAATTTAGAATTTCAAAATGTAAGAACTTAAAATACATATTTGGAACTCTCAAGAACTTCAAATAATAGCTTTTTCAAGGGCAAAGTTATTCATGCTGATCCTTTTTCCCCTTCCCAGCCCCCGCGTCACTCTCTCTAGGGCGACTCGGGCGGCGTCGCTCCCCCCAGCCTCCGAGCCTCCCTCGCGATCCCATCCCCGGCCGCCGCCGAAGCTCGACGTCGACAGCCGGTAGAAGGCAAGGAAGGCGGTGGCTGGGTCTTCCTCGCTCCTCCTCCCTCCTCTCTCTCTCTCTCTTGGAGGTCCTCTTGATGTAGGGTCTCCGGCCATGATGGAGGTCGGCATGGGATGGCGGTCGGCGGCGGGATTTTGGCCAGTCGTGCCCGGATCCGGCGTCCCCTTGGCCAGATCTTTCCCATCGGCGCGCAAATCCGTGGTGTGGTGGTGGGAGCGGCCTGCGGCAGCGTGGGCTGCAGCGTGATGGTGCGGTGGCGGGGCGGTGGTGCAGTGACTACGTGACGGCGATGCGGGAGCCACGTGGGCTGCTCCGGTGGCTCAGCTGCTCCAGTAGCCGTGGCCGGCCATGGCAGACTCATCAACGAGCGAACAACATGCTTGTCGGGTCCCTTCTTAGGTGATCTGCAAGGAGTTGGCCACGACTCGATTGGTTGTGGTCCATGTGGACTGGCGCTGCAGTGGGTGGTCGCGCATGTCTACGACCAGCTTCTGCAACTACGACAACGAGTTGAAGGTGGCTCCTCGTGGCTGGCTGCCCGTGCGGGGAATTGACATGGATGGCTGCAAGCTCCTTGGTCGGTCTGGTGCGGCGGTTTTGGAGGAGGCTGCTGTTATAGCTGTGGCCACGGTGGCCTCTTCGATGGGGCTTGGCGGGTATGGTGCCGGTGGCGGCACGTCTACTACCAATCTTGGCGTTTCGATGGAAGGTTACGGTTTGTGCCTATCCTGGTAGGTGGATGGACATGTTGTAGGTTTCTCTTATGGGCGATGTCTGATGAGCTGGCAACTTTCGAGTTGGCTGCGGTCCACGGATCGGCGCGGTGATGACTGTTTCTAGCTTGTTGCAGCAACGTCAATCAATGGAAGGCAGCCTTTTGCAGACGGCAACCCAAGCAGAGTTGCTTGTGACATGTCTTGATGACTGGATGGCAACGTGCAATGGTGTTGGTGGAGCTCCTTACCGTTGCGTAGGAACAAGTGTGGCGGTCGGTGTCGAGAAGGATGGAGGCGGTCCTTTTGGGCTGGCGCGGTGTCGACATGTCATGCATGCCTGTGATATGGTCAGCATGGCAGTGATCTCCTCTTTCCTGCGTGGTGCTTGGGTGTGGTTTTGGAGATGGAGGACTTTCGGGCTAATGCCCTGCCCGACTCTGAGTCATGGCCAGCAATGGTGACGCCTTGGCGCCACAATCCTCATTGGAGGCATTGTCATGAGTTCTCTTGTCTCCTAAGGGTTTGGTTGAAAAACCTCGATTCTCTGCTTAGCATTGGCGGCACTTATGAATGTCGCTTTCCTCCTTGGAGGCATCGCTATTGAGAGCTCCCCCTCCCTCAAGCTCTTTGCTTGTTTCTCTACGGCGTGCTTGGTGGTGTTTGCCTACCGTTGCTTTGGAGGTTTAGCGGGTTGCTTTTGTTGTGGTAGTGTCTAAGACTACCCGCACTCATGGACCTCTATATTCATCCTCTATATGTCCTAGTCAGCAAGATTCTCTCCTCTATACTCAATTCTCCCGCACCCATCCATCCTCTATATCATCCTCTATCCACTCTATCCACTGTGGGACCCACTTGTCACTTTATCTAAATATATCCATGTGTGATCTAGTTTTGAAGGATTTATTGAGACGAATTTAATGGTGCAATCGAAATTTAATTTGGATTTTTGGTTTGTGAGTTATAACATTTTTTCCTTTGTTTAGCTAGTGGGGCCCGCCGCTGCCCACTATAGAGTAAGCACTGTACCACTCTAAATATAGAGTGAGAGAAAGGATAGAGTATCGTTTTAGAGTACCCAGTGCAGCAGTTTTTACTCTATATTTATACTCTAAAGCTTTAGAGTATCGTTTTAGAGTACCCACTGCGGTTAGTCTAAGCTGTCACGACATCATGAGTGTTTTTGTTTTATTTGTTGCATGTATTTGTATGTTGCTCTCTTTCTCTATTAATATATGCCCAGCGATTTTCTCGTTGGTGGTTTTCAAAAAAAAACTTTTTCAACTACAAAGTTGTAGATTGTATTGAGAATTACAAATTTGGTATATACCATGTCAACATCCAAAGTTTTTTTTTTAAAAATGAATCTTAAATTTCAAAATCTATGAACTTAAAACAATATTTTGGGACTAAAAGTTTGAAATTAAATCTTCACAATTACAAAGTTGTAGATCACATGGAGGGCTACAATTTTGATATAAGTTTGTCTTCACCCAATTTCATATGGAAAAATTATGAATTATTTTTATACAACTTTTTTTAGAGGCAAGCCTCCAAACATGCCCACCTCTATAATCAATTTCTATAGGTGGACCCTTTAAATACATGTCTTTGTTAATAGTAAATTTTAGAGGTAAGCATATTTTGTTAATTGGATGTTTGCCTATGTAAATTGATGATTAACAGAGGCCACCTTAAGTAAATGAGCCGTCTGACCAATTATAGAGACACTACAACAAAAGAACATTTTCACGGTTGTACGTATTTTTACCGCTGGTTTGTAATAGAACCAGTAGTGAAAATGATTATCACCATCGGCTTGTGACTGAAACCAGCGGTGGAAATCACGGAGGTTTTTATCGTAGGTCTGCATAACAAGTCGACAGTGATGATCATTTTTACCGCCATCAATCTCGTTTCCCAAACATCTCGAACTATCAACTATATATATACGAGGCTAGGGTTTTCAGTTGCATAGCACCCTGCCCAAATCATTTCAGTCACTGCCCCTCTTATCTCCTATCCCCATTTGGTTCTCAATCCCGTCTTCCGACCCCGGCCTTATCAACACTCGCTCCATCTTCCTCCCCTCGCACTTCTGGCCGTACAACAACATTTGTGATACCCAGATATTTTTTTGAGGTTGTCTAAAAAACAGATATTTTTTTGAGGTGATGATGGGTTAGCCATTGAGGACAACCCGTGGTCAATGCCTTCTATTTTCTCTTTTTGGTTTTATATTTTGCATATGGTGCGTATGCGGTATGCCCCACCAGTCACCAAAAAGGATCTGTGTGTATGCTGGAGTAGTCCTTTCATTTTTCCCCTTTTTAGCGCTCGGACGTCGGACACCCGCATCTGCTGCAACGCCCGCGCCAGCACCTGCTCCACACATAGGCGAGGCCCACCCGCGCCACTCCCCTACCGGCGCCTGCTGCACATAGGCGAGGCTCACCCGCACCACTCCCCCACGCTTCCCTGCTTCCTGCGCCCCTCCACGCTTGCTATGCCGCCCCCCTCCATGCACGGCGCCCTAGCAGCTGCAGCAGCCGGCTACGGCAGGTGGCTTATATTGCAATATGCACAACACCCCATCTACTTTTGAAACATCCAAATGAAACAATTGCAACGTACGTACAAAACAACTGAAAAATTCAAAACATGCGTCTGAAACACATGAAAAACACCTGAAAAACAATTGCAAATATATGCAACATCCAGATAAAACAGTTGCAACATATGTGTGAAACATATGCAACATCCTAATAAACACACTTGCAACATACGTCTGAAAAAAAACAGATGAAAAATTGAGAATAGACACTTGCAACATACGTGTACAATCATTGCAACATATGCAACATCCTGATCTACTTTTGCAACATCCGCATGAAACACTTGAAACATATCTACGGAACATATGAAATATTTGAAACATGTGCTCGCAACATGTGAAAGCCTGGGGCCGGGCGATTCCAGTCGTCGGGGTCGGAGCCAGCGTCGCACGAGTACCACCACCACCACCATCGCTAGCAGCCCCGGGCTTGGCTCAGCCGGGCGGGCAGCGCGCGCGACGGGCGGGAGCGGCACTGGATGGGCAAGAACAACAGGCGGGAGCGAGCGCTGTAGGATGGGGACGCAGCAACAACGAGGCGGAGTGGGCACGCGACGTCCGGACGGGAAGGCTGCCGCATTGGAGAAGGCCGGTGGTGGGTAGGCGACGCGGTGGACACGCCCGTGGTGGTCGCATGCGTGCGGCAGTGGGAAAAGGAAATGTCGCTATGTTTTTTTTTGGAGAAACCATGTTGTACTGAAGGTGAAGTGGAGGAGACCTGTTGGGCCCGATTGTTGGACAGGCCTGAGAATGAGCCGTCCGGACGGAACACGCCTGGACGAACGCCCGTGTACCAGCATTATCTTTTTTTTTTTTGGCAAAAAATGGTAAAACGTATCTTATTTTCCGAGTAAGTAGTATAGCTTCTTTTGTCGAGGCTTTTGCCTGCATGTTTACCCTCACTTTGGGACTTAATTTGCCATCTAAATTTTTTCCTCTGCCTTTACGCCATTATTATCCATCCTTATTATATGTGGTGTCCAAAACATCTGCACTATTGCCCTATTCTCTTTGCTGGAGTAACGGTGAAACATTCTGGAAACAGTATGGTATAAGGAAAATTCATACTGGCTCCGTGAGCTCAAAATGGGCCTCCAGAATGCGAGCCCAGCCCCATGAAAGCCCACATCTGTCCTTGCCGGCTCCGTCGGCCGCCTCCCCGTGCAAGTGAAAGGTCTTCGGGCTTCGGCTCCAGAAGAAGATGCTGCTGCGCTGCCGTGCCGTCCTCCTCCTCCCACTCCCACTCCCTCCGCCGCCTCGCTTGCTTCGCCGCCTGCCGCGCCCGCGCGCCCTCTCGTCCTCGTCCCCGCTCCCGCCGCCGGAGATGGAGGCTTCCTACAAGTTCGGGCCCTACAAGATCGACGCCAGGGAGGTCTTCCACGCCACGCCCCTCTCCTACGCCATGGTCAATCTCCGCCCGCTGCTCCCGGGTGGGTAACACACATAACCATGCTCCCTCCCTTTTCACTTCGCCTTCCATGATTCTTGCCTGCTTCGTTACCGTAGCCGCAGCCACTCCCGAACTCACTTCACCGTAGCATTTTTTTAGCTTGGGAGTTGCTGGAACTGGAAGATTAGTTGTCGCCACAGAAAGTGGGGGAAAGTATAAAAATTCCATCTTTCTCGCGGGGATGTGGTTGATGGAAATTAGATTGATCAAACGTTGGTTCCCAAAATGCTAAATAAAACTTGTGTGTTCAGAATCATGCCCTGCTTCTAACAAATTCGGCAGGGCAACAGTGTACCACTGCACCATTACTCCAATAGGGATAGTTTCAGTAGGCAAGGATCATGGGCAATGCCTTCTGGGTTTGCTGGTAATCCTGACCCAGTTCCTGCAGTCTCATGGTACTTTGTCTAATCCCTGCGTACAGAACAAGCTAATAACAGTCCCATTCTAGATTTTCTCCTGATGAAACCTGAGACTACTGGCTAGTGCTTCTCGTAGACATTGCATTTTAAGCTTTGCATATCACTAAACCACCACATTGCATTTCAATTTTTTTCTCAGAGACATTGCATTTAACTATATGAATCTTTCTTATGCAGGTCATATCCTTTTATTTCAGCGAAGCTGGTACTGTAATTTCTTGGAAACTAGTTTTACAGTTTTTACCACTCACGTGCCTGCGCAACCAGTTCCTTTGCAGGCCACTGTCTAATGATTGCTCCCTTCAGTGTAGTTCATGAAGAGCACTGAAACAAATATGAAAAGAAACTGAGGGATGGCAGTTTTCATCAAACCTTTGCATTGATTCTCTTCTTTTTAGACCTGGTTATCTAGTCTGTCTGGGGGGTTCAAGCTAGCTTTAGGTACTCATTTAGTCATTTAGTGAGATGGACTCTGTTTTGCCGAGCCACTGACTTCATATTTGGTTCATCTTTCCATGGAGACCATCTACAATTCTATGCCATGGTTATCTCTTTTTCACATCATGCAACAGTTCCACTCGCAGAATAACTGCATGCCTGCAATGCAAGCTGACTTTATGAAAGAAAAACTTTTTTCTGTGACTTTGCAATTGGAGTAGTTAATCAATTTTTGTTGTGTTGTCATTTGGTGCAAAGCTGCCATAACTTAAACCCACACGAATAAAATTGGACTCAAAGTTTATACATCACATGTTGAGGAAAATATGTTCTATATGCATCATTTTTTTCCTTGACAATACGTACATGTTCTTGTGTGCCCCAAGCGTGAAGTGAAAAGATTCGCTGATCTAAGCTCTGATGAGATTAGTGACTTATGGGTTACTGCAAAAGAAGTTGGTGCGCGTCTTGAGCAGTACCACAAAGCATCTTCACTTACCTTTGCTATCCAGGTGTGGTCTGTGCTTCAGTTTTACTATTAGTGAGCCCATCCTTTCATTGCTCAATGCTAAATTTATAGTGTGTAAAAAGTGTCCAATTTGGGTGTCTAAAACATAAATATGATGAACATTGTGGAAAGTATCATATATGTTTATGCTATGTCATGCAGGCTATGCTAACTCCATTTTGCTCTTTTACTATTCATACCATTGATTAGCTTGTTATGGACTTATCTTTGTTATATTATATTCTATGACAATGCCATGAAGTTTCTTATTAACAAGTGATATTACTTGTCAGGATGGTCCTCAAGCTGGCCAAACAGTTGCACATGTCCACATTCACCTCATCCCAAGGAAGAAAGGGGATTTTGAGAAAAATGATGAAATATATGACGCGGTTCGTGGCCCATTTTTCTATCAATCTGGTTATTTTATTACAATATCCAATCAAACAAAGCTTACCCTTTTCCTTGCTATGATAGATTGATGTGAAAGAGAAAGAATTGAAGGAGAAGCTTGACCTGGACATTGAGAGGAAAGATAGAACCATGGAAGAAATGGCTCATGAGGCCAATGAGTACCGTGCTCTTTTCTCCTAGAATTGGATGATCTAGTATAGTAGTTAGTTTCTAAGTTGAGCTGACTGTTTGATAGAAATAAGGCTTGATACTTGTCCTTCGTTGTATGAGTATGAGTTATGATTGTGCACTGACATTGTGATGGTGTCCAGTTCTGGTGTTATGTTCTGTACTGTGGAGAAATAATCATTTGTTGCAAGGAATGCATTCCTAGTGCCAAACCTTTTAGATTAAAAACTACTTTTTTGTGTGTACTACAGAGCGTCAACTGTTTTCTGGAAGAATTATGTCTTTACTGCAATCTTTTCTTTGTGTAATTGTAAGAGAGGATGTACCATTAGTCACAAGTTACACTGTCAGCAGTTTATGCAGGTTAGTTAAATTGCATGTCCATCTACTATTAAACAGAATTGATTAGGGCAGAAAGATTGTGTTTAGTTCTTTAGTTGCGAGCTAAAGTTTTATTCCTAGTGCCAACTGTCCATTATGTTTTGTTCTGTGCTAGGAGAATCTTGGCGGACTGTAGCCTTTTCACTGAATAAGTTATTTAAGTTACTTATTTGGACGATGCTTCTGTCCAAATATCATAAGTTGATCTGATTCATGAACGCAAGATTCTGATCATCTCTAGCTGTTGTAGGCCTAGTTAAACTTTATTCCATGCCCCCTGCTGATGCTTGTGTTGTACAGTAAGTTCTTGACACCTCAAATGTTTGGATTCAAATCATCCTGATTGTTTCAGCTTTATATCCTTTTGTAGCAGTGCTTTGAAAAACATCGATCATGGCTTTTCACCTTTTGTTTTCTTTGTCGTTATTGTCGTCTTATCCTGGGAACTTTTGTTTTTGGGGTGGAGAGGTTGTGGTCCGTTGATCACAATTGATGTGATATAAGAATGTATAGAGGGCACTGGCTTTGCTTTGCCTTGAATGTTAACACTTGGGCTTGCTTTACGCATACGCGAGCACATCTCTTGTAACTGGATATATCTTCAACCCCTACTTTTACTGGTTTGCGTCTTGGATTTCATTGACTTTAGTCGCTTTCATCCTTTCCGTTACACTCTGCTCACTTGGTATCAGGATTTTGATCTTTGTTTTATTGGATTGGATGCCCCTTGCTGGAGGCCATTGTCCATTGGCATGATGGGATGCCCTGGGCTGGATAGCTCTTAACCCGTCAAGGTTTGTGTCATGAATCGCGGTCTGGTGCCGTTTGTAGTGATGAAAATGTACATGTTGCCAAATGGCTAGTCTACTGGTCAGGTTGTTGGTATGCTGTCTCCTGTCGCTGTCGGAAGACATTGCCGCTGGACTAGGTCACCTGCAACTACAAGCCTGCAACAACCAGTTTCTGGTTACAATTGTGTGCTTGCCCTGGCGTACTTGACATGTGCAGACAAGTGGTTGCTTTTGTGGTGGGAATCCAGATTGTTGCTTTATAGCGTTGCTGAAAATCAGAAAATGCTGTGGGGATAAGTATGCCCTATCAGATGCTGCTGATCAGGAGATGCAGCATTGACAGAAGTTGCTCGGCAAGAATTCAGTGCTTTTCTTCAGGTACCCTCATTCCTCCACTAGTGCTAGCAACTAGCAAATGCATGTCATTTTCACCTCATGTCTATGCCTACCATCGTCAAATCAAAACTTTTTTACACATTTCTCCTTACTCTTGGAGGGAATGAATACTGCAATGACACAAAATGCTCTAGAGTCAGCTGCCTTGCTGCATCTGCTACTGCTACGGTTTACATGGTCGTCTTGTCTGTCTGTCTCGCCATGGACTACCACAGCATGCAGTGTCTACTCTACTGTGAAGAGCACACTATGGGCGTGTACGGCTTGCGACAGATCCTGTCCATGACGACGACAATCGCCATGACTGTGGCCACGTCGATGCCCGGCTGGACGACGAGGCTGAACACGTCGTCCCCAAGCGTGGCCACCGGCCTGGACACCACGCCGGCGCTCTTCCTGGTTATCCGCGCCGCCTCCCTGCCGTCGCTGCCACGCCGGATCTTGCAGCTCCGCCTCGAGAAGGAGCCCTCCACTCGGTAGCCCGGAGCGGCAGCCACGGCCTGCGGGTGCTTGCAGCTGAGGATAGACGACGAGGACGATGCAGCAGCAGAGCCTGCTCTTGAGGCTGACATGTGGACCTCTGCGTTGTCGCTGCTGCTCCGCAGAGCTGAGCACCTGCTCATCGTGAAGACTTGCTGCTGCGCCGGCGCCGTGGAAGACGCCTTCTTGTCGACGGCGTCTTCTGTTGCTGTGTAGCAGTTCCATCGGTCGTGCAGGCTGAGAAGCTGGTACAGACCATTTTTTTCACAGTGATTAGCTAGCTGCCGTCGTTTTGCTTATAGTAATAAAAAAAATAACAGTGAAATTACAGACCAGAGGTTATGTTAATTTGTGCTTTCGATCGGTGTTGCACTAAAGTAAATGTTTTAAATGGGGTAAAAGTAAGACACCGATATGATCAGTTTTTGGTTGTTGCTTGTTTTTGTAGTTAATCTCTTCTTTTTATTCACTTGGCCCAAGTTAAATCTTCTCACGCACGACTCAGGAAATATTTGATTAATCTGGGGCTACTTGTTCATTGGACAAAAGGGCTGTCATTTTAATTTATGGGCAAGAGGGAGGAAACAAGGACTGTAAGTTGATGACGTTAGTTCCGTGTGGGCTGTAAATTTGTTTGACCAAGCTTTAACAGTGGCTAAATAATCCAGTTTATTACACCTTGTACTTGTGCCAAGACATTAATGAACAAAGAAAAATGAACATCATAAACGATATATAACCTTGATTTAATTTGTAGTTGTGCGTTTGCTTAGTCAAAAACTCACGGCGAAAAATTAAGAATACAGACCAAGGATTATGACTTTATTTCGGGATCATTTTGTGCTTTTGGCACAACTGAGTGGCCTTGCAACTTGCGGCGAAAAAGTTACTGGGTTAAGATAAAAAAGTACATGTGTGGCAGCTGAATAAGACCCATTATCGTGTTTGTTTTTCTTGTGAAAGCATTTTTTGTTTGGTTGTTTTTGTCGGTAATTCCATTTCTTTGTTTGGTTATTTGTCCTATTGGTTGGCCTAAAATCTTCTGCCGAGTCACCAAATCTTTAAGCAATTGGAGTGATCGCTCATTGAACAAAATTAGGGCAGTCATTTTCTGAGAAAGGGAAAAATGGGGTAGCGTGATCATCATGACAGTAATGGAAATTACGACATTTTATTTGTGACTGCAGCTTATTCGGTTAAGGTTCAAGGATTGGAATTCTGGAAACCAAATTTGCATTTCCTACGTATTCTTTGCATGGCTTCCAAGGAATTGATCGAAAGTGGCAAAAAAAAAACTTTGTAACCAGCAGTGCACGTATGTATATGGTGTTGGATGTGCAAATAATAGGATGGAAAAAAAGCTGTTTTGTTTCATCAAGCAAACAAGGCAATAAATTAAGAGAGTAATTAGACTATCATTTGTGTACGTAGGTTAGTAAGTAAATGAGCGTAGTATATATGTATGTATACCTGTGGCCTGAGGGAGAGGAGAGGCGTGCCCTGGCCATCCATGAGCAGCAGCTCGCCGGCGCAGAGCTTCCGGCGGCGGGAGTAGTTGTCGATGCGGAACGCGAGGTTGCCGGCGTCGTCGTACACGCAGAAGCCGTCGGTGCCCTGGAAGCCCATGCTGGACCTCTTCCACACCGTGTACACCGCCGGCCGGCGTTCCCGTTCCGCCGCTGCCGCCGCGGCCGCAGCAGCTCGACGTCGGGCACGGCCGGCGGCGTCCGAAGACGAAGGGTGTATCCGTGTACTCATGCTAGCTCTGGAGGTTGGGCCCGATCGATTGGATAGGAGGGAGATGATGGATCGATGGATGAAGAAGAAGAGAAGGTGGTGCTGGTGGTGGTGCGTGGTACGTGTGGCGAGAGCAAAAGAATCGATCGAAGAGAGGGTATATAGGATTGACGTGAGGGAGCAGGCAGGTGTCTGGAATAGAACAAGCGAAAAGGCTATGCTGTGGGGCCAAAGCGAGTCGCCATCCGTGGCTTTCACATTCAGGATTTATTCACATGGCGTACGTATACGGTTGCTTGTTGAAATGAATCCTGGATGCCGATGCGGCGATGCCTACCGTGCGTGCTGGAGCTGGACCAGACGTAAGAATCGCCCCTCCCCTACCAGATGCCGGTGATGCCGGTGCAAGACCAGCAAGAGATCGAGTCGTCGGAGTACGGCTCCGACGACCGCCGGCCTTCTAGCGTTCATTCAAGTAGACAAATGTACTATAATTTAATTTGTATGGTTTAAACTTTAAACACGCGAGTGCTTTGAAGAGCGAGCAAGGTTTGTGGATGAAGTGTGATAGGGCAGCATTTGTGCCGTACGTGATCGCGTGTATCATTTTGTAGCCTTGAGACCACAAGATTATTATGTCACACCTTTGTCATCTCGAGTAAAGGACGGTTTGACTTAAACAAGTTAACATTATATTAGATATTTCGGAGTTGCTAGCGCCCGTACGTCTGATCTAGGCGTTTAGCGTCGGATGGTGCAAATTCCGGCTGAAACGTTAATATGCGAATAAAAAAAAAACCTGCACCTCACCATGCTTATCTGTGCGCCCGCCTGCCCCAACGCCTGACCTACCCCCCATCCATGCAACCCGTCCCCATCCCCATCCGTTCGCCCCGCCCCCGCAGGTGTATCCCGCCCGTCGTGCCCCCGACCGTCAGCCCCAATAAGTTGCGCGCCACGTCCGCCGTCCATCGGCTCGCTACGCCCTATTCCCCGGCGCCCTTGACTCTCCGAACAGCAAGAAACACATGCAATATGAAATATTTGAATGCAACATACGTCTGAAACAAATGAAATATTTAGAACATACACTTGTAACATATGTGTGAAAACATATGCAACATCCAGATAGAACACTTGCAACTTGCAACATGAAAATACTTGCTGCAACAGGACTGAAATAGATGAAACATTTTGGAATGTACCGTTGCAACATATGTGTGAAAACATATGCAACATCCAAAAAGATTGCAACATACATCTGGAAGCAGATGAACATTTTAAACAAACTCTTGCAACATGCCTCTGAAACACTTGTAACATATGCAACATGTGAAATATCCATATGAAACAATTGCAACATACACCTAAAACGTCCGAAACACTTGAACATACATATGCAACATAGGGGAGGGGAAGGTTGGGCCAGTCCATTTCAGTCATCGGGAACGGAGATGGCAGCGAGTGGCTGCACATGAGCACCAGCGCCACCAGTATCGGCCTTGGCTCAGTGGCGACGGTGGGGGATGGACGGCGAGGAGCGCCATGGCCACCGTGGTGGGGGGAGCTCTATCGTCGCGGTGAGAGAGGGTGCCGCCGGGGGTGGAGAGGACGCTGCGCCGGGTGGGAGAGAGTCACCCACTCTCCTGCAACACCATCGCGCTACCTCCATGGATCTCACTCGTGCTCCTTGGCCGCCAGGGCGGGGGACAGGGCCACCGGATCTGCGGCATTGGGGGCTCCCTGTGGTTGAGGACGCCGGGGTGGGGGGAGGGGTGCCGCCGGGCTGGTGGAAGGAGCCGCCGGGGTGGGGAAGGGCGCACGCCGTGGTGGGCAAGTGAGTGAGAGAGAGAGAGCAGAGTATTCAGTGTTCCTGTCACCAGTCACCACCCGTCGCTGCAACCTCACCCTGCCAAGTGTACCATGCCTCTATATCAGTTTTCCATTCCATGACTCCATGACCATCTAGCTGCAAAGACGAACCTACCAACCAACCTAATATTAAACATGTTACGTACACTACTGCACAACGGGGCTTTTTTCCTTTTCCTTAGGACTAAAGGTTCTTTTTTTCTTTTTCCTTTTTCTTTTCAATTCATTATTGATTTTGGTTTTCAGTTATATTGTTTTCCAATTTATTCTTCGCTGCTATTATCCGTATACGTTGCACCTATATGAGAGCGTTATTATTGCACACAAATAAAGTATGAAACTACATATATATATATATATTATAGAGCTATACATATACGTACATACACATTACATTTACAATAATATACAAGTAATCAAGTGTTCGGACGCCGGTTAATGAGTTACACAAATGTTTGCCCGCCACTCAAAGCTCATACAAGTGTTCGTTCTTGTTTGGACTCTTCAAATCCAACCTAGGGTTGTGGTGGAACTCACCGTCTTCTGGGATGACATGATCGTTGATGAAACCTGCGATCGTCTCCTGGATTGCGACGAGTATTGTGTGCTTGAACACTTGTTCTTTCAATTCCCACTCCTTCCATTTGCATTAATTAAAGAAAAAGATATTAATATACATAAGATTTATTTAGTTTCAACAAATAAATAAGATATGAATTTACTGTATACACATGTTACTTACTTTTAGCATCTCTTTAGCAGGTGTAAATTTGCTACACCGCATGTACTCGCAAACATAGTATCCACATAAATTGGTTCCGTACGGTTGTCTGGACACCTACTTATGTAGAATAGGAGGGGGAAGTGGCACTTTCAGATCCGTACGATATCTTTGTTGTAGCCAAGCCCAAGCCCAAGCCCTGCCCAATAAGTCGGTCGTTGATTAGGTATAGCATAGTAAAGTAAAGGAGCAGACATCGATATTTAAAGAATGATAGAACTTACCTCTGGATCATGTCTTGGTACATTGACAACTCTATCATGTCTTGGTACATTGACAACTCTTTTCTCATTGAGTCCCACACATTTATAGTTTGTTCCTTGATCTTAATCTCAATGAGTATCTAGTGATCCCTGCATTTGTTTATAGAGTCAACTTATATATATATATATATATATATATATATATATATATATATATATATATATATATATATATATATATATATATATATATGTTGGATTGACTAAGACATGATATAACACAACACTTTACCCCATATTGTAAGGGAAGAGTATCAACTCCTTATGCCTTTGGTTATAAAAGAACCTCTGGAGGTTTTTCTCACGCGTCATCCTCTCCCTCCTCTCTCTTCTCCCTACGTTCCCTCTCTTTGTCTTCGGCGGCAGGGAGGCGCAGGGGCCGGCGCGCGGGGTGGCTCGCCGGCGCGCGGCGTGCCGGCCGACCATCCGCGGACGAGGGCGCGGACGAGGGCGCGGCTCCGTCGACGAGGGCTCGCGGCGTCGGAGAAGAAGAGGAGAGGGAGCGCTTGACGGCGGCGAGGACGTACGGCGGCGGAGACGGCGGCGGAGACGGCGGCAGGGCGGCGGACGCAAACGCCGGTGGATGAGGGCGCCGCGCGCGCTCACCGGAGGAGCTCGGGCGCGCGTGTGCGACGACGTACGGCAGCGGCGGTGCTCGGGGCGGTCCTCGGGGCGGCGCTCGGCGTGGCGGTGCGCGGGGCGTTGACGGCGGCGAGGAAGAGGGCGGCGAGGACGACGCGGCGACGAAGACGGCGACGGCGGTTAGGTTTCGGCGGGCCGCGTGCGGGTGGGGGAGGAGGAAGAAGCCTCTGCCTTTATAGGCCAGGGGACCTTTAGTTCCGGGCCTATCCACCGCCCGGGACTAAAGGTACTTTAGTCCCGGTACTTTAGTCCCGGTTTCAGCCAGGAACCGGGACTAAAGGTCTCACCCTTTAGTCCCGGTTCGTGGCTGGAACCGGGACTAAAGGCCCTTTAGTCCCGGGCGATGGCCAGACCCGGGACTAAAGGTCCTTCCACCAAATTCTGGCGCCTGTTTAGGCGCCAGAATTTGGTGAATTTTATTTTTCATCTTTTTTTTTCCTTTCATCTTTCTAAATGCATAGTAAATTAAATATTTATCATAATTTTTTTCAAAAATACACATTAGTTTAGTTTGACTCTATTGTGCGTTAAAAAAATTCTAAACACAATTTTTTTTTCAAATATTTCATATTATCCAAAATAAATGTTATTTATAATGAATATAGTGTTAATGCAAAAATATAATGGGCAATTAAAATAAATAAAATTGTTGGCTTTTGACAAAAACTTTGTTTTTGGGTCATTTGGACGTTAAACTTTTGTTTCTTCAATAATAATTATCCAAATGCGCGACATTAATTGTCTAAATTTTAAAATTTAAAATTTTCAGAGATACACGTCGGTTTTTGAAACCCTGGATGGTCTCGAATGGAAAACTCGTGAATACAAAGTTTGTTCCACTCATCAAGACCTACATTTGGTCTAATGGTCAAATTTCCATTTGCAAAAGTTTGAACCACTCAATTTTGAATTTTGAAAGAATTCATAGCCAAACGCCGGTTTTCGGAACCCTGGATGGTCTCGACTGGAAAAGTCATGAATACCAATATTGTTCCACTCATCAAGATCTATATTTCATATATAGACCATTTTTGCATTTGACAAAGTGTTGGCAAAGTGTAGTTGAAAATCCACAATTCCCACATATAGTTTGATATAGTTTGTGTGAGATTCAAGATTTGGTGAGTATTGTTTATTTAAACTTTTTCAAATAGAAAAAATAGTCTATATAAAAAGTTTGGATCTTGATGAACTCTAACAACTTGGTATTCCAAAGTTTTTCATTTCAAGTCATTTAGTCTGTCATTTGACCAAGTTTGACCAAAACTCGTCTTCGATTTTGAAAACATGTGCCTGGGACTTGCTAAAATTTATTCAGATAAAAATATGGTCCATGTATCAAATATAGATCTTGATGAGCTCTAACAACTTGGTATTCAAAAGTTTTTCATTTGAAGTCATCAAATGGGTCATTTGACCAAGTTTGATCAAAGTCAAAACATTGGTTTTTAGAAACACACTTTGACCGAACCTTGGATGGTCTCGAATGAAAAACTCATGAATACAAAGTTTGTTCCACTCATCAAGATCTACATTTGGTCTAATGGTCAACTTTTCATTTGCAAAAGTTTGAACCACTCAATTTTGAATTTTAAAAGAATTCATAGCTAAACGCCGGTTTTCGGAACCCTGGATGGTCTCGACTGGAAAAGTCATGAATACCAATATTGTTCCACTCATCAAGATCTACATTTCATATATAGACTATTTTTTGCATTTGACAAAGTGTTGACAAAGTGTAGTTGAAAATCCACAATTTCCACATATAGCAAAGTTTGAACCACTCAAATTTGAATTTTCAACACATAATGTTACAATTATATTACACAAGATGTCAAATACACATTATTAATTTGAGTTCACTACCTATATCAAGCGGGCACAGTGGTAAACTTTTTCTTGACGTAATGCTTTTGGTTATGATCATTCCGTAACCATAGAGTTTCCTCAGCAGCGAGCAGGATGCTTGGGTCTTTGGCCACACAGAAGGGTGAGATTCGTTCATCCTTTTCATAATCCTCTAACACGTCTGGCTTGTCTTCAATTCCCAGGATGTTTCATTTCATATAAAATTAATTTGAAGAATTTTTAAAGTTAAAATTAATTTATTTCAAAATTACAAAGCATCAACATTATTTAATATTTTAAAATGAGAACATGAACAAATTAAAGTAAAAAGTATCTAAAAATTCTATAATAGAACTAAACATTATATGTGTATACTACTTTCTAGGTATTATAATTAGCATCGTTCATAAAAATTCAAACATGAAAAGTGATTGGAGCTAGCAATATGAAATAAAATAGTCATATACAACATGGATTTACATATGGTGCTGCTAAAACATAGGAGGATGAAGCTAGCAACCTTTCAAACAAATCGACGACGGCGTAGAAGCGTTTGAAGTGGATTGATCGCCGGAGATGAGACAAGCAAGAACAATGGAAGAACAAGCAACAAAAACATGAACAAGGAAGCTCGGGCAGGGAGGAAGAAGAGGGAGGTTCAATTTATAGGGAGAGGTTTTATCCCGGTTGGTAACACCAATCGGGACTAAAGCCAGTCCTATAGTCCCGGTCGGTGCCACGGACCGGGACAAAAGCTGTAGTCCCGGTCGGTGGCACCAACCGGGACTAAAGGTCCCTTCCGACAGCGCCTGACAATAGAGCCATTGGCGAGGGACCTTTAGTCCCGGTTGCCCTATTTAGTTCTGGGCGCCGAAATCGCCGAGACAAGGCATTTTTGGCGATCGACGAAAGGTCAGTTGTATAGTAGTGGTAATCCCATTCCAATATATACTGTGTTTCGTTGTAACACACAAACATGTTTGCAATTCTATTCTTAATATTAAACCACGAAAAAGTTTCTTAATTTTCATTATTTTCTGTTTCTTAAATTTTCTCGTGTTTTTTCCCATTCTGTCTACCGAGCAGAAACTCCCATCTGGGGAGTCCGTTTCGAAGAAGTACCATTTTTCTATTTTTTTATCCATTTGTTTCCCATTTTCGTTTTTGATTTAATTTTTCACATGCCTTTTTTTTTGTGTTTTTGTCTTTTCAATTTACGCTCTAGTGGTTTTCTTTCATGATTCATGTTCATTTTATTTTTTTCCTGTGTCTTTCCTTTTCATATTTTATTTTTTAATTTTTTCTTCAAACCATAAGCCGTCAGGTTATCATATAATAGGTTGTACGTCTTAGTGTAATGTTTAGGCATAAAATTAAAAGATTATTTACAACTATTTTTTTACTTTCTGCAAAAACCCTCATGCTTCTCTTATCGTGTATATAATCTGGACTTTTCATTCATGCTCAAATAAGTTAAGCACAACCCGCGTCCATTGACAATGAGAAGTCTGATTTCAAGAGATGTCCAACAATAATGGTATGAAAGTTCGCTTCTAAGATATATTGGAATAGATGGCATAATCATTGAATAAATCTCTAAAACATAGATCGTTTGGATACATGATACATTTGGTTACAATGCACGGGCACATTTGCTAATATAATAAATATTGTGAAGAGGCTTCGTCAATTAGTGTGCTTCATGGGCGCTACACGCTCTGGTCTATATGTCAAGTGGTGCCAAGTCGCTCCGTAACAAATATGTAAATCGCCATATAGTCCCGGTCTATCACGCACGGACTCTTGCTTGACCTTCTACATTGCTGTCGACCATCTCACACTCAACGCTACACATCCACAAGCCAAGAGACACGACAGCTTGTGCCTTAATTAGTCACACATACAGTTAACTAAAGATATAATAATTACTTTCTTGACAATCACTTATCAGTTATATATGGGCACATCTCAATCATGTGTTTGCGCGTGCTGGTTTATGAGAAGCTATGCCGCGTGCTGGTTTATTGGTAGCTGCTCCCTCCATCCCAAATTATAAGTCATTCCAAGAATCTTAGAGAATCAAAGCATTTCAAGTTTAACCAAAGTTATATAATGAGATAAAAGCTTTTATGATTCCATCTAAGTATCATTAGATTATTCATCAATTATATTTTCGTAGTATACCTACTTAATGTCATAAATCTTTGTATTTCTTTCAATATTTTTTGTGAAACTTGAGATGCTTTGACTCTCTAAAATTATTGTAATGACTTATAATTTAGAATGAAGGGAGTACTAAACTATACGCGTACGGCATTGCTCGTCAATCCGCCCTCTAAAAATAAGTCGCAACACAAGTTAACAAACAATTAACTTAGCTTCCTCCTACACAAAAACAGCAATACACTAAGATATAAAAACAGCTAAGGACAGAGCCAAGCTACTGCTGCAAGAAAAATAAACGCACTGAACAGAACAGCAACAGGGAAATAAACGCGCTGTAGCGATGCAGCAGATGGACATCGCAGCACATGAACTATCTGATATTCGGTCTCATAAACGGGCTTATTCATATGCAGAGATGGCCTGAAAAATTAGAATAGCAAATACAAAACCAATGCCACGCTAGTGCCGATGGTTGCTTTGTCCCTAGAAATGGTCCACCAGCCTAAGCACACTGCCATACGCAGAACGTAGCTGCAGGGATACATCTCTGTTACAACCAGGATCTGGCTCGACGGCACGGCATCCAGGACAACTTGACGATGCCTCTGCCCATGGCGGGGCTCCGCGGACAGCACATCACTCACGCCACGAAATCCACAACGCAGCATAAGAGCGATACACAAGAGATAGGATCGATGTGCACAGAAACTAATTAAACAAGATCAGCAGGCAACAAGTACGATACAGTAGCATGAAACAGTGGCTAAACCGGCACTAACAACAGGTAGACCAATTTTTATAGAAAGGAATCAATCTGGCTTCATCTCTTGTAAGAAAGAGAACCAGACCAATTATTACAAAACTTGAGCAAGCATATATAACCAAGCCCGCTGAGGCTCCGGTGAAACGCAGCATGCTGTGGTTTTGAGCTGGCCGGGTCTCTCAAGCTAGCCTCCTCGCTCGGTCCAGTGATTCTGATCGTGAATTCGTACGTTTTCGCTTCAGTTTCCAGACGTTTGTCAAGGCAAATGACGAGAGTCTGTTCCTGACTCATGAATCTCTTCTTTATTAGATGGAGTCATGCAGACGACGCTGGCGTGATTTCTTGCGTCGTAACACAGTACGACTTTTCATTTTATCTCCTGTACAACTAAAAAGAATAAAAGTAAGATAATTTTTTATTGCAACGTTTGTTTGGGTCATCGCTCTGCCATACTTGCCATCTGCGCTCCCTCCCTCCCCAGACTGCACCGTCGATCACGCGCGATGGGACCTGCCCCCTGCTCCGTCACGCCCACGCCCTTCAACGCCTAATCCCTCCACGCGACGCCGATCCCTGCAGCAGCACGCGACGCACCCACCACGCGCGATCCTCCACCCTCGCGAGATCCCCGCAGCAGCACGTGCCTCAACGGCAGGCCTCAACGGAGGCTGCTGCCACGCCCTTAGCGCCTGCTCCCTGCGCGCCACCAGCGCAAGGAACGCCCCTTTCCTTTGCATACTGTACTGGTAGGCTCAGATGAAATTCAGAGTTGTTGGTAGTATTTAATTGATGCTTGTCATGACAGATCGAGCTGATGCCGGCCAGCATTTCCTCAATCTATTGTACTAGGGTAATAGGCAGTAGATTTCATGCCAAATTTGAGCCGCTTCTTTGCATATATCTTGAAAGCATAAGAAGTAGGGTCAGAATCCATTGGGTAAACAAAACCTTGTCTAGTGGCAACCATATTGAGATTCCTAGAATTGGTAAATCTGAGATTCATGCTAAGTTTCTCTGTTCTGTTAGCTCTGTAATCTTCTCACTTCTTTTCCTTTGTGTTTGCCCAGTTAGAAATCATCCATCTGTTGATCTGACAAATTTCAAAAGGACATTTGTCAATTATGCTCTTGGTCATATGGTCATACTGGATCGACATCTATAGAAGATGGCATAGCACCACCAAAAGGAAAGCAACGCTGTGTGGAGGGCCACCATATACACTAACGGTATATTCCTCTTCTATTGTTTGGTTTGCTTGAATAGATGTTTTTTTCTTTGTTTATTTCTCATTTCCAATCAAAGAAAAGCTTGTCCAACATCGGTTGAGGTGGTTTGATCATGTCCAAAGAAGACCTTCAGAGGCACCAGTGCATTGTGAAGTCCTATGTCGAGATACCAACGTGAGGAGAGGTAGAGGAAGACCGAAGTTGACGTGGTAGAAGGCAATAAAAAGAGATCTGAAAGGATAGGATATACCTAGAGATCTCTGTTTGGATAGGAATGCTTGGAAAGCAGCTATTGATGTGCTTGAATCGTGACTAGGGGCTCATGTTGGGTTTCAACTCTAGCCTACCCCAACTTGCTTGGGACTAAAAGACTTTGTTGTTGTTGTTGTTGATTTCTCATTTCCCTTCATCATTGTTTTGGCAGACTGAAAGCTTTTTTTGCAGCTTGACCAGGTGGCCGTAGGATCATGCGGTCAATAAACCAAAAATGTCATCAGAATGTTGACAGTTCATATAAGTCTGCAGATACTTGGCTAAATCAGGTGTTCCTCTGCATTTTCTCTCATATCACTCACCTGTTATTGTGCAACATTATAGGATTAGACCTTATTCTCCGGTAAATCGTTTAGTTGTGCCTTCGTATTCTTGGTTAAGTCAGGTTTGCCTATATGTGCATCCTTTTTGTTATAGTCACTGCACTTTGTAGAAAGGGTAATTAACTGCTTATTTTTCACCACCTGTTTTGTTTGTAGCAAAGAGGTGGCACATATTTAGCCAGTAATTAGTTCTTTTTTCAACTACCTATTTACTACTGGCGGCCTTCATGGAGTGGTGAGTAACCTTTGGTCATTTGTTTATAAATGACTGCTGAAGTGCTCTGTCAGGTTTGCTAAAGGACTCCTCTAATAGGTTCAAAGGCACCATTATTCATCGTCCACTGTTATATGGTTTTGTGGGCAATACGAGCATGGTGCAAAATAAATTTCCTTTTCTTTTGGTCTTTGGATTTCCATCAGGCAAGTACTTGCCTTATGGCGAGGCCAAAAGGAAACATGTTTCTTTATTCTTAAGATGAATATATGAATAGTACTATAGTTGGGTACTAGCTGGCGTTGGTTTGCTTCTGAGAGTTAGGGATTTTGTAATGTTTTTTTTTGTGGGCAGTTTTCAGCGCCATTAGTTGGTTTCAAAGTATCAGGTGCGTATATGTGCAACACTACAGTCATATTAGTCTTCCATTGTCTTGCTTTTCTTCGTTCATACGTGCTTTGAACTCAAGTAAATGCTTCCGTTCATATGGACTTTGGACTTTGGAAAGAGGCCCTATATTACTGAGTGTCCTTCTGTTTTGCTTTTTTATATCCATTTTATTACTGTGAGTACTCATGCCATTGGATTCTTGATATCATTTTCAGTGCGTTGTTCAATTAGTTTTTTGCCTTTAGTATGTTTATAAGTCATTCAGTAGTCCTGTTTTCCATGTAAAGTGAAACATGAGAATCTTGTCAAGCGGAAGGGCGACGGCCTCCCCGTCGCGTCGCTGCCGCCTGCAAATCTGAAGGAAGAGTGAAGAGAGCGCCACTGCTCGCTCCATCCTCAGAAGCTGTGAGTGAGAGAGGGCAGCGTGAGGAGGAAGCGGAGAGGTGGGAGCGAGAGAGCCAGGAGGCGGAGAATCTAAGGAAGGGGATTGGATTACGGACACGAGAGAGCCGAGGGAGAGTTGTCTTATTATTACTTTCTCCTTTTTTTCATTTTATTTATTTTATATATATATATATATATTAATTATATGTTATTATAGTGCACTTGTACAAATAAGGCCTTGTTTAGTTCTCCTTCTAAACTTTACTCTTTATCCCATCGAATGTTTGATACATACATGGAGTATTAAATATAGACTAAAAAAATAACTAATTGCGCAGTTTGTGACTAATTTGCAAGCCTAATTAGTCCATGATTTGATAATGTTGTGCTACAGTAATGAAAGGATCAAGATGTCCAAGAGAGGGGGGTGAATTGGGCTTTTCTAAATTTCTAAGCAATAATTAAACCTAGAACTAAAAGCCAATTAACCCCCTAGTGCTTAAGCAAGTGTGTATCAAGGAACTTGGCACTAGAACTACCAACCTAGCATGATATCATAGCAAGCATAGCAAGAAACAAGTGATTTGCAAGAATGTAATGCTTGAATGTAAAACTAGGAGGAGAAAAGGCAAGAATTGACTCGTCGACGTTTTGCCGAGGTATCGAGGAGTCGACACTCCCCCCTAGTCCTCGTTGGAGCACCCGCGCAAGGGTATCGCTCTCCCTTAGTCCGCGCAAGGACTAAGTGCTCTCTACGGACTGATTCTTCGCCGCTCTGGCTCGGTGAATCGCCCACAACCGATCACAACTTGGCTTGAGTCATCCACAATCACCTCCGGATAATCTTCAAGCTCTCAACACCACCAAACCGTCTAGGTGCTGTCGAACACCAAGAGTAACAAGCTAGAACTCTCACTTGACTCACACCAGCCTTATGAGATGAGTGGGTGCACAATTGTTGCTCTCAATTCACTAATGAGGAGTCTAATCTATGGATTAGCAAAGCTCAACTCCTCACTAGGGCCCTTACTTTCTCTCACACTCTCAAGTGCTTCTCAGCTGATCAAATGAGCAAAGGTTAACAGTAGAAGCAAGGAGAAGGGGTATAAATACTCCCCACTTCGAAACATACCTCTTCACAGAAGACTGCGCTGTTAAGTGTTCACCGGACCGGTACCTCTCTAGAACCTCTCTGTAAGTCCACCGGACGCATCAGTGCGTCCGGTCCACATCCACCGGACGCGTCCGGTGCGGCGTGGAGCTTAATGGAAATCGACCGGACGCTGCGACCGGACGCTGCCTAAAACAATGGAGTGCGTCCGGTGCAGAGTCCGGTGCTCACTCGCGCGCAGGCTAAGTACACCGGACGCACCGGTGCCTCAGAGGGGGTGCGTCCGGTGGCTAAACCCTAGCCACTGGACATGCACCGGACGCGTCCGGTGCCAGTTGCACCAGCGTTCGGTGCACAAAAAACCCCTCTAACAACTCCGAATTGAATTTCATCGAATACGGAAGTTGTTCCAACTGATCTTAGGGCCAACCTAGAGCTACTTAGGGCTATGTTAGACAAGTGTGCACCACATCTAAAACATTAGACTCACCTAAGTCAAGCTACCCATTCAAGCCCCCCTTTATAGTACGGTCAAAGGTAAAAACAAGAACCTAGACTACTCTAAATGTCTCCCAACTCCATTGACACTTAGACCTAGTTCATTCTAAGTCTTGTCGCCATCCTTTGAAAACTGAAACGATAACCATCGCTAAGGGGCATGAAATCCATTGGTTGCCCATTTCATCACCATTATCATGTCCTAACTCAATTTTCCTCTGCAAAACACACGTTAGTCATAATAATCTTGCATTGTCGTTAATCACCGAAACTCATGGGGCCTAGATGCTTTCAAGTAACACATGCGCTAATGACAGATTAATTAGGCTTAATAAATTCATCTCGTAGATTACTGATGAGTATCCAAACACCCCATGTGACATTCCAAAATTTTACACTCTGAATTTAAACAAGGCCTAAGTAATGAAGTATATACTATATTTCTTAAGCGAGATTCCCAAACATGGTGTTTTTACCATTGAGAACCTTGGACACCTACCAATAGAAATAGCGATGAATTGTTGAATTTACCATAGAAAATTTGTTACAGTAGAGTATGTGAGCTTGCGGTGTCGCGTTCTTCGTAACTATGTTAATTTCACAAATTTTACGTGATTGCATTAAATATCACTTTAACGTTAGTATTTAATTTTACAGTATCGTGCGATCCTTGTGTTTTTAGTATAAAATGTTAGCTATCTTCACTATACCACAACCTATCTATAGTGTCCTACGGTTGGTCGCTATAAGTCAGTATAGCGACCTACGGTAGGTCGCAATAAACATATAGCGACCGACTTGAACGGTCCCTATAAGTGGCGTCGCTATAAGTTATAGCGTCCGACCATACTTATAGCGACCGACCGTTGAACGATACGTTAAACATATAGCGACCGATCGTTCGACGCCAGTTACAAACTTATAGCGACCAATAGTCAGACGCGATATATTATATAGCGTCCAACCATCAGACGCTATCAATGCAAGAAATTAATAGCATAATTGTCCTTTAATTAACCTTAGGATTAGCAGTAATCATACAATCAAACATACCATCAATGAACCACAAAATTACCAATTTCATTTTGGACAATACAAAATCATGACAATGAAGCTCATCATAGCTCACAATTATATCATAAATCCATAAGCTCACAACTTGGATAAACAAGTTACATCAAGACAGTTTGGCCATCAAGATAGAATAATACATAACTCAGATGTTTGCACTAGTTGCACAGTTCACATCTCATGGTTTGCTTGCACTCATTACAATTCATCACTTAAGTCTTAACAAAAGCATTCATCTCTAGCTAGTTAGGATATGTCCAAAAGCATTCATCTCTAGTTAGCATACATCAGGTCCCTCTAGCCATTACCTCCCACCTGCAAATAAAAGATTACATCCATCAGTTCTTCTAGAAATACTGCTACCTCTTTGTTGCCAAACAAATAAAACTTAGCTTATCCATGCAAACTATAAGAAGGCCAAGATAAACATGTATACTAAGTAGCACTTCTAATTGCCCGCTCATTTTTTCAGCTATGTGAGAGATATAAGCTGAAATAAAGATATATAAACTGAAAACTAGAGATATATGGTGTGCACTGTACTCTAGTAGTGGTACATTCTCCTTCATAGAAATCAATGTGTAATTTTTTATTGATTCAACCAAGCTGCTACTCCCCTAAAACCAGAATAGAGACGCTAATGCAAGGCTCCAACTGCATTATTGTGCCAATCAGTACTGAAGTACTGGATGCTTAAAAATGCAATCAGTTTTATAATCGAATTCAGCAGATCAGTACTGAACTACTTGATTTCAATGAACAACATAAGCACACACTTGACCTGACATGCATCTAAGCCTAGAATTTGAGGTACTTCTGTTATTCTGAAATAGAGTGAAAGACCAACATAAGAGAAAATAAATGGAATGCTGACAACTGACAGAAGACTGCATCAGTCCCTCTGGTTTGACACTATCTAATTGAAAATCATCTAATTCAACTATAGAATCTAGTCACATGAAGCTATCAACTATGTTATGTTGTCAATGAAGATTGAGGGAATTCAAAATTGCATACATGAAGCTATTAGCTGTCAGAAACATCACTAATTAGACAGTGAGACAGGTGGGCAAGCAAGTCATCAGTTGCATCTTGCATCAGGCATCAGAAAAGAAGGCAACAAAACTACTGCATGGCTCACTTATGAAGAGATGGTTCTCCAGGCTGCCCTTGGCCATGTACTCCACCAGTAGGACCTCCTTGTCCTCCCTGCAGTACACCAGCAGCCTCACCAGATTGGACCTCCTTGTCCTCCCTGCATCAGAAAAGAAGGCAACAAAACTACTGCATAGCTACATATAGCGCTTTCACTATTTATGAAGCTACTATCTTTTACCTAGCATCATCATCAATCCAAGACTTATCCATCAATCGTTACTGAGGGGAGAACAACAACTTGTCCAAATCATATAATCCATCCATGAAACTTGGGGCATCACAAATTAAGGGTTCTTAAAATAAGCACACATGCAGACTTGAGAGAGGGAGAGAGCATCACCTGGTCCTCTTGCTTTAAGTCCACGCAAACACGATGGTTTCTTCCACAGGACACCGGATCTTGACTTGTTCCAGCAGGAAGACACCTCCCAGATCTAGACTCCTGGCATCAGCACAACGACACCTCACAGCCCCTACTCGCCTGTTCTTTTCAGATTTTATTGAGAAGTCCCAACTGTTACAGAAAGAGATTTCAAAGCATCAGACACTCCATCAACTCAACAAAAAAAATACTGTCTGCACAGGATAATTCTATGAATCTTGATTTGTTGATGCTGACAAGAGAATGTATGAGGAATATTTTGAGCTTATACTGAAACTAGTAAGAGTGACACATAGGCAAATCTGTCAAAATAGTTTCAAATGCAAAAGTGACACATATTCATGGCTATTTTGCCACAAGTTAACCACCAGTTCAAATGTAAAAGTGAAAAATATACAAATCTGTCAAAATAGTTTCAGATCGAGTTCTCTTCATGAAAGAATTAGTGGCTAAGCTCTATAACTCTTTGCTTAGTGAAAGAATTAGTGGCTAAACAAAGATAGAATTACATTGACGCCACCATTAGGCTTGGATATGCACGAATCAGACTTAGTAAAAGCGCCTCAGTTCATAGCATCATTAGATCCGTGAGGAGAATTGCAAGGATGTCGGGCGGTCATGGCACTACCTCTCGCAGCTGCTCGTCGGTGAGAGTGTCCTCGAAGGCCTTCTCCTCTTCTTCGGCCGCACTCGACACCTTCCAGGCAGCGGTGCTGGCTGCCTCCTCAGATGCTGCTGAAGACGAGGGGAGCACAGCCTTAACGCCGGCGACGAGGGGCGCGCCACCTTCACGCCGGTCGCGGCGAACGCCGGCGACGAGGGTGGCCTCGGGCGCAGGGGGCGGCAGGGGGACTCGGGCGCGACGTGTGGGACCCTAAATTTTAGACGCCACTTGCGGTAGAGACCAGCACCAACTCTGCTCTGACGTGTGGGCCTTCCAAATTTTAGGCGCGAAACGGGCTAAATCATGGGCGCGCAGGCCCAATTTGATATACCGACCGACCGACTGACCTAGTTAATCAGTTATTGCGACCGACCGTCGGACGGTGATCCAAAATAAAAATACCGACCAACCTTCAGATGTAACAGTAACATATAGCGTCCCACCATTTGCCACAAATATATAGCAACCGACCGTCCAACGCTATTTCGATATTTTTAGCGACCCTTAGTTGGACGCCAGTTTGGGCTGTGGTATAGTGCTCGTAGCAACGCACGGGCACGCTACCTAGTATCTATCTAAAATAAATATGTATGTACTTGTTTCCAATAAATATAGGCAGAGGTATCTTGTTTTGAAAAAAAAACAGGATACTCCCTCCGTTTCCGAATAACACTGTCGTTTCCGCTTCTCGGGAAATAACTTTTTGACTAAATAAATATAAAAAATTATTTAAGAACAAAATTTATTTGAAGATACAAATGTTACACGTATTTTATACAAATCTAGTTAGACTTGTGACACGAAAACCAAAACGACAGTTATTTAGGGACATAGAGAGAGTATATGCCATGTAACAAAGACATACATGCACGTTTATGTATATTATATTATTATATCATTGGATGGATTAATGGATAGGCATAGGCTGATCCAATACACACATGCATATGCTACACCTTGTTACATATACGTTTTTATTTCTAGCGTGCAGCAGCACCTGGACGGCTTGACGTCACCATAGCAAACTGGTTTATAGAACCGAATGCCCTGGGATTTGGCCTTGGTACGGCATGAAGCATCGCACAATGGTGATTTTGTTTTGTCGTGGCAGTCATATGCTACGTCGTTGCACTCCGTATTGTACTCTGCACGTACACACATGCAATGCAATCAGCCATCACATGCACATCCGAGATTGTTAATTAGTACGAACACGCTATCTGGAGGCATGCATGCATGCTGATTGTTCGTATACCCGCTGCAAAGGTAGACGCGAAAAGAGAGGACACGAGCAGCAGACCAACGAACACAGCAGCAGCCATGGAGTGGCCGCTGCTGCTGCTGCTTCTTGTGTTGATGATGAGTGCCATTGCTAGCTAGTACGACTCAATCTGAGAGTGCTGCCCGATGCAAAAGCTAGCTATGCCGCTGGTACGGTGCTTATATAGAAGCAGAACTGTTCATGCATTAGCATTATATTACTGCGTAGATAGATATCTCTGTGCCAAGTTAATGTGACACTATCCACCATCTATCTATCTATCTATCTATCTATCTATCTATCTACTCCCTCTGTTCCTAAATATAGAGTTGCTATGGGATGCGTGCAGGTCAAACTTTCTCAACTTTGACTAGATTTATAGAAAATACGTACAACATTTATATCTCCGAATCAGTTTATTATGAAAATATATTCAAAAATCTATCTAATGATACTAATTACGTATTATAAATATTAATATTTTGTTATATATATTTAGTCAAAGATAAAGATTGCTGACTTTTTGAGAAACGAAAATAACTCTTTTTTTTACTAGAGGGAGTATCTATCTATCTCTCTATCTACCGATATCAATCAATCTATCTATCTATCTATCCACATTATGAATCTTTTAGTACGGTGGATTGCAAAGTCCATAAGCTAACTGTCATATGCTAGCTAGCTAGCGTGCATGCATGTTACCGGTTCTCTTTTTCGATTATTGGCTATTCACCAGATCTTGAAGGTTGCACTCATGATCGAAATTTATTTAATAACCATCATATATATCATCGATATGTCGAAACATCTGTCATCAGTCACCAAAACTATTTCATCGGTGGCATCAGGGTTTGTGGACCGTGCAGCAGCACTTGTGCCTAGGAACGTTTCTTACTATGCATTGTGCTTCGTATTTTCCCATTTTTCATGGTGCGGGCCGTGTCTCTGCATTTGTAGTTGCAAACGATTATGTTACAGGGATGGAAGTCGACGCACACGTGCCTGTATATATAGAAAAAGCATAGAATGATGTGGCTGGTTCTGCGCTTTAATTATTAAGTTTCCTTCTTTACTAAGTTTTGATATCTAATATGCCACTATACATCCAGTTCAAAAACTATTGCATCCGGCCTCTCCCTCACCTATATACTATCTAACTACCTAAATTAATGATTTTCATGTCTTGGTTTGGATTCAAAACATGTAAAATAATAAGCTCCAGAACAAACAGCATTAAATATGTATACTCTGTTTACTGAATTTTTCTATCCATCATGACATCTGTTATTGCCTTTAACTCAATAAGACGCCGTTTGGATCGCCTTTCAACGGTTCTCACTCATTACTACATGATGATCCGCTTCTTGACCAAGTTGGATTTGCACCGTAAGCGATTATGGGTCAGCAACCAGGCAAAGAACATGACCCTTGGTGGGGTGAAGTTGCGCCCGACGAATTTGAACGAGGGATGCATTGTGCCATCCCTGGTTCAAGTTTTGTAGATCATGTAGATCATGTTCGTGATCATGACTCCTGCTTGACCTTCTAGTCTTCTACATTGATGTCAACCATCTCACACTTAACAGCTACATATCCATGAGCCAAGAGAGACACATCACACACACAACTTCGTGTTGCAAGCCATGGCTTGCGTTTTGTAATCGTCTGCTACCCTCTTAATGAAAAACAAGCTCAGTTGAGCGCGGTCGCGGAAAAAAACAAAAGATATAATCACTTTCTTCTGAGTCACTGATCACTATATGAGCACATCTCAACCATGTGTTCGCGTATTCAAATTGCATGCTGCGTGCAGGTTTATTGGTATATTATCCGTATAGCAAGTTCCATGGCGTCGTCGCTGATCAAGTAACATCAATATATCAAGCAATTCATCCGGCCTATAGCGCTAGTTTCGACATAGAGAACGAGAAGGCCCAGCGGCGAAACTAAGCAATCCAGCCGGCACTAGGACCGGTAACGATCTCGGTTGAGAAACTCTTTTAGTTCCGGTTGTCCAATCGGGACTGCCAATCCAGGACTAAAGGCTGGTCAAGCCAACCGGGATTGATGGGGGTTTTAGTCCCGATTTCTTATACCAACCGGGATTAAAAGGGTCACAGCCTGAGCCCGCGGACGACCCTCCCGGTTGGTATAGCCAACCGGAATTAATATATCCTTTTCTGTTTTCTTTTTCTTTTCTTTTGCAGTTTCTTTTCATTTAATTTGTTTTCGTTTCAAATAGTTTTAGTACACGTATTATATATGCTATACTATTGTACGTCATCCATAAATAAGAACGAAACTAATGAAGAGCTTAGATATATATTACAATGATCATCCCCATTCACCAAGTTCATACAAACCATCACAATTTAAAACAAGTCATTACAAACTAGATGCATGTCCAAGACTCCAAGTACACCCCAAAGTTCATGCAAGCACAAGTTGACTATATTGAATTATGAAGTTGACTACGTCGTATTATGTAGTTGGTGAAGTGTAGATCACCAATGTGGTATCCACAAATGTCATTGACGAAGTTCAAAACATGCAATAATGCACTCTCCCTTGCTTCAAAAGTACGAGCACAAGGTCTACTGACAACGGTGAACGGTAGTCGGTCAGATTGTCCCCTCTTAGTCACAAGCATCTTCACCTGAAATCCTTCCGTAGTGAGTGTTGGTCGATCATCGACATATTTCTATTCATAACCTAATGCATATATTGTTTGGTTAAGAATGGTTTCAAGGCTACAACCTGCGTAGGTTAAGTCATAGTCCTCAACCTATAGTTATGTGTTGGCAGAAAAAATAGATATGAGAACCAAGCTTTCCAATAATAACAAATAAATCTTGATACAAGCTAGGAGTTTGACTTCGACTTACCACATCATTCCGGTTATTTCGAGCCATCCTTGCACAAAAGCCCGCTAGATCATGATAAGAGCTCGCATCAATAGATTGTATATTTATGGAGGAATAAGTAGGCAGGTTATACCCAAAAGTCACAAGTTTATTCATACATGCTAGGATACCATATTTTTGTGCAATAAGCTTATCTGGTGCATTTCTTCCCACCTCTGAGATTTGTACAACACCACCTCTACCCCTCCTAGCTGCGATGGAAAAGCCAACTCGACATTGCATCAATCGACCATTGTCTGCCTCAAAGCATTCAACATCCACTTCCTCAACCCCGAAATATGAGTGTCTCTTCAAGACAAATGAGTTGGTTAATTTTTACGATACATTTAAGAAACACACATATACATATCAGAAAATATATTTATACAAGCGTATTTGACACATTGATTTATTGAAAATATATAGAGTTGCTTACTATGCTTGGATGATTAATGAGTACATTTGGCAACACTACTGGATCGAATCCCCTCCATGATAAGTATCCACTGATGACTTCCGGCAGAGGGAGATGACGTCCAATCATCTCTTCTCACAAAAGTCAATATATCAAAAATTATATCAACACATGACTATTCAAAAATATATATATGAAGTATAGACATCCAATAATAATTATTCTTAAATTTATAGAAAGCTTATTAAGTTATATATAACTTTATTATTTCTCTCTCAAGATGATTCCACGGTTAACTAGGCCAAACATTTCAAAGAAGCATTACTATCCAGATTTGGGCAGATTCTGACATCCAACTTTGAACATCTATAATTCTTAAATTAGCAGGCCTAAAATCATGAAATTTTAATACAACCAAGATATATAAGTTATCTACAACTTTTGTACTCATCACATTCACAGAAAACATAATTTGCATCAAGAAATTATCACTACAATATAAACTACACATGCAACCATTTCAGCACACGAGTGTAACCAAGTTCTTCACTTGGTTCATTAGCAAACATCTCATTTTGAGCCAGGATTTTTATAGATGAAGGTGATGACAAAACATGACTACTGTAGAAATATTATATGCTGATATTTTATAATTTAATTATCACAAAGAAAACAAATTTTAATTACAAATAACTATATGAGAGCATAATAAATTTAGAGATCCACATTTTCTATAAATACATGATCATATTAAGTGTTCTTATGTACAACAACATCATGCAAAGTCAGTGGAACAATATTTTCTATTTTTACACACTTATATTATTTATTATAAACCATTCAACAAGCAGTACACAAGTTAAATCAATAACTCAGTCATACATGCACCAATAAATCTAAAATTTGTCATAGCACAAGCATCAGATGAGTAGCATACCATACAATTTTCACATCAAAAGAAGCACTACAACTACAGATATGAATTTAACCCTAAAAAGCATAGATGTACACAAGTTAAATTCATATACAAGAGGGAGGTCGAGGGTGCACCGAAGCCAAGGACGATGGGAGGTCGAGGGCGCCGCCAAAGATGAGGGAGAGGTTGAGGGCACGCTGGAGTTGAGGACGAAGGGGAGGTCGAGGATGCCACCGGAGACGAGGGGGAGGTCGTGGGCGCCGCCGGAGATCGACGATGGGGAGGTCAAGGCCGGCTGGAGATGAGGGGGGAGGTCGAGGGCGCCGCCGCCACCGGAGCCGAGGAGAGGGTGAGGGCGCACGCGCCAGAGCTGAGGACGAGGGCGAACGGCGCGGGTAGCGAGCGCGGCGGCCTAGAGGAATTGAGGAGGTGGCGTTATGAAATTTTTAAGAGGAAGCGAAGCGGTGCGCCGGCGATTGAAAGGAGAAAGAGGAGAGCGAAGCGACGCGAATATATAGTTAGGGACTTTTAGTCCCGGTTAGAGGCCCAACCCAGGACTAAAAGTTTAGGCTTTAGTCTCGGGTTGTGTCTCCAACCGGGACTAAAGGCCTTTTAGTGCCGGTTGGTAGCCCAACCCGGAACTAAATCAAGTTTTTAGCGCACGGCGAAACTGCTGTCTACCCGACAGTTTTGTTTCCTGCCTATGCAACAATTTTAACATATCCTTTCACATAAAAAGGATGAAAATTAGAAATTGCATAGTAAAAAAGTATAGCTAAAAAATTTGCAATATAAAATTGCCTTGATAAACATTTTATAATGCTTTTATTTCATGGTTTAATTAAATGTTTAATAACATATGCTATAAATTATAATTACGTTTTAAAATTTCAAATCTGAGAAATTCAAACATAGTTTTCCTTGACAAGATGATTTCAAATGAAAAAGTTGTCAAACTACAAAGTTGCATGACTTTTCGTGATCTACAACTTTAGTTTTGATTGTTTCTCCATTTGAGGTCATTTAAAAAATTCAAACTTCAAATTTGAGAAATTCAAACATACTTTTAGAGGTCTACAACTTTTAGTTTGGTAATACAGTGTACACTACCACTTTGTTGGATAAAGAAATTACCAAAATAAAAGTTGTACTTCTTCAAAATATTGTTTGAAGTTGCCATTTTTTGAGAATAAAATTTTGAATTTATAAAATAAATTCACAAGAAAAGATGGCCAAAATGAAAGTAGTAAATTTTGAAGTTACCATTTTTTGAGAATCAACGCTTGAAACGATGACGTCAAATGAAAAAGTTGTCAACTACAAGGACCTTTGTCTAAGTAGATCAATGTTACAATCAAAGTGTACCACCGTATTAAAAAATAACCACATAAAAAACATTCTTCAAGGTAGGATCAAATATGGGTTAGAGGATGCCGGAGGTCGATGACGAACTACGCGAAGCCTGGAGGCAAAGGGGGCGGTTGCACGAGCAGCGATGAACCCATGCCTCTTCAGAAGACCGTACATTCATGCCACGAATGGACAGACACCCGGCTTGGATGGATCCATCAACCTATAGACAGCCCATTCATGCCCTGCATGGACAGACAATCCGCAGACAGACCAGTGCACACTGCATTTGATGGATCCTTCAACGTAGTAGATAGCCCATGCAACAATTATGTTGCACGGGCATCACACCCAGCTTCTCTAGGCTTCGGCGTTGCTCCATCTTCAAAGATTGCGTACCTCTTAACCGGATGGTAGATGGAGAGAGTAAAGTTACATCGTGACTTGCTTGAGCAAAGTCACTAAATCTGGATCCGTCGAGTGGTTCTTCCACGTCGTTTTCCATGTCGCCGAAGAGCAGCGGCGGAGCTAGGAGTTTTAGAGAGGCTAGGTGGGACAATATACCATATGCTTAACAGTGACAAGTCACACACATAAATTTATACCATATTAGATCAAGCTACCATTTTTTGGCATGCAAAATAAAATAAAGATCGCGTCCTAAACTTTTCTTAGCGTGAAGGTAGAGTATTACGAGCAAGTAAAAACTGATTTGTAACAAGTAACCAAGAAAAAAAAAGATTTCTATCACTATAGATCTACATGAAACACAGTTGATGATCAAACATAACAACAAAATTAATTGAAGCCGTCAACATACGGACACGAGTCTTATGAGCCGTACTTTTTTAACGAACGAACAACGTTTTTCTCTCACAATAAACACAACAAATCAGCGAACAGTACTTTTAGTCATGGATTTTCAGCGAAACGAATAGAAAAAGATTTTTTCTGAACATGTCGATTGCACAACAACAAGATAAGCTAAACTCAAACATAGATATATAGAATAATCAAATTAGGCTAGTATTCTTGGCACCTTGGTTAACATTGCTCCTGCCCTGCCACATGCTGCTCACCTGCCACCTGCTGTAGCAAATGAGATGCGATAATTTGAGGTAGGAGCAGGGATGTAGGCAGGGATGAAAACGGTACGAATATTTTCCGACCGTATTCGAGACCGAATCCGTTTAGAGGGGTTTTAATCCGTCCGTATCCGAGTCCGGATATTTAATATCCGATACCGTATTCGTATCTGAATATTTAAATCACATATTTATGATGTCGATATCCAATCATATTCTATCCGGCATTTTTTATACAATCCGTATTCGAATCCGAATCTGGACATAAATATGAAATCAAATACGATATCAGTGATATCCGTCCGTATCCGATCCGTTTTCATCCCTGGATGTAGGACACCCATGCGGAGGCGGAGTAGATCAAAGGCTACCGTCATCCATCGAAGACTCGCGCCCTCACATATTAGTGGCAGGTTGGCAGGGGAGCCCTGCCAGCTGCCCAAGGTGGCCGGGCCTTGCTCTGCCCTGAACCCTAGCTAATTTGGACTTATCCCTGACTAATAACTAGCCTCGCTGATCAAATAGGCCCTTATAGTAGTAATACATTAATATTTGAGTTAAGCATTTTCTTCAACTTATAGAAACCAGACTATTACCTTTTAAATTTCCAAGGTTATTTATATCTTTTCTAATTATAATTTATATTAACTACTCATTCCACTCTAAATTATAAGATGTTTTGATTTTTCTAGATCCATTGATATATATCTAGAAATATCAAAACATCTTATAACATAGGGAGTATTTATTTTGGTATTTTTTTGTCAATTCATTTGGAGACCGATGTTTTAATTTTTTTAGTCTCTTTGTATTCAAATTTTGTATTTACTAGGTATTTTTCTCCCCCAAACTCATAGAAAAATCAAATCTATTTTTCTTAATCATTATTCTAAATTACAATTTATTAATTGTGTTAGGACATCTTCTTCGATTTAAACTAATCTAATAGATTGTTGGTGCATATTCTTTTTATTTAGTCTCATCAATTCTAGGCTCTCTTGACGAACGTGGGGCTCCTTTAAACACTGTTTAACATTATTGTGTAGATTTAGTTTTCTTGTCTTTTTATTATTCTGTAACTGTTTAGGATTCGACAAAAGTATTTTTATTATAATAGATTGTAAATACCACTGGTAAGAAGAAAGAGGACCTTGGTACGCCACGAACTATTTTCAGCGAAGCGTTAGAAACTTAGGAGTTTGTTGGCCAAATAAAAATCGAGACGGATCAAACTCAAGAAGCACATCTGATAATCCTGGTTTCAGAAGCACGAGCAGACGAGCTGTTCGTACATAGTTCTCGTGACAATCTACAGAACATGTCAGAAACTTATATTTGGTACTAAAAGAAGCTGGAGCACTATACAGCTCCAGGTTGCTCCAGGGCCAAATTATTGGGATCACTGATCCTCTCAGAGAAGCGTATAGCGGTATCCATATTCAACAATAATGTTTCCAATCAAAGGGAGGCGGCTAAGACGCCTTCGAGAGGTCAAAGACAGCGATGAACGGCATCAGGACGGACCCTATCCAGAGCTTCCCGTCCTTCTCCTCCACTTCGCTGACGGCTCTCACCACCTCTCCCTTGGTGTCCTCCAAGATGTCGAGCACCTGGCCCTCGGGGCTGTACTTGATTATCACCGCGTGGAGCTTGCCACCGATCATCATCAGGAAGTGGTACTTGGCGGGGATCGGGAGTCAGCCTGGACACTTTTAAACCGGAAACCGAAAACCGACCCGAACCAATCCGAACCGAACCGAAATATCGGTTTTTTCGGTTTTCGGTTTCGGCTTCGGTTTCAATTCATGAGAAGTTCAGGTTACGGCTTCGGCTTCGGTTCCTGCAGCCAACCAAACCGAACACCCGACCAACCGAGCAAAACATCGAACACCCAGGCGCGCACAGCAAACAAAAGAAGCAGCCCAATAGCCGAAGTGCCCAGCAACGAGCGGCCCAGTCACCGGCCCATAGCCGAAGCACTAATGCGGCTCCCCCACTCGAGCACTCCCGTCGCCCAGCCCTATTCCCAATTCTCCAGGGCGGCGGGGCTCAGAATCACCGGCGCGCAGTGGCTTCTCTGCATCTGGCGAGCACGGGGCGGCGGGGCAGGGTGGCACCTCGGTGACGGCTGTAGCGTCGGGCGGGGTGGCTCCGCGGCGGCGGAAGCCGAAGCCGTGGGGCAGCGACGGCGTTTTCGCGGCGGCGGGAGAGGCGATGTGGTGCGGCTCCGGCTACCCGGCGGCGGAATCCATAGTGCATCGGGGCTCGTTTCCGCGGCGGCAGGGGAGGAGGCATGGCGCGGCTCCCCGACGGCCGAAGCGGCGGGGCAGTGCGGCTCCTACAGGGACAACTGTCAGGCGAGGTTCTTCTTGCTCTTTGTCTCTCTGCTTTCTTCGGTGGAACTGAAAACCGAAGCCGATAAAACCGACACCGAAGTCGTCGGTTTTGTGTTCTGCAAGGAACCGATCGGGTCTGGATGTCTGGAAACCGAAGTTTGTAGAAACCGTCTAAACCAAACCGAATTCTCGGTTTAAACCGATTGCCCACCCTAAATCGGGAGGCTGAGGAAAAACTTCCTCAGCTTGACATGGGGGCTCATGAGCCGGGTATACAGGCTTCGCCGGCAGTGGATCGCTACCCAGAACTCACCCTTCTCGTTCGTCCTCACATTGTCTGGGGATCCAGGCAAGATAGCGAAAAGATCCACAGTGCCTGCCTTCTCACCTTTCAACCAGTATCTGCTCAACCTGTCTCAGAACACAAATATTGAGTCCCTGATATCATAAAGCTGAAATAAGAAAGCTTAAACCAAATGTAAGAAAGAGAATACACACCTGTTGCGCAGTCCTTCACAGAAAACGAAGAATGAGCCATCCTTGCTCATGGACACACCATTGGGAAATTGGAGGTTGCGGTGCAGTAGTGTCGTTTCCTTTGTCTGTGGGTTATATTTCAAAAGTCTCCCAGAGGGATCCCCAGAGAAAACTAACTGCATAAAATTCCAGAAAATGAATGATTACTGATAAGATATCTAGGTCCCGCAAGATCCAAGGTCACTTGGATCTAGCAAACTTGTTTGCAAATTGAGGAGACAGTAGGTTTTCCCAATATAACAGTGAAAAACAGATAAATCTTAAAAAGGGGGGTGGGGGTGGGGGTGTAGTTTGGGGCCTCCCTGCTGATTTCGGTCAAAAAAAACAGAGTGATGCCTAACTCATTGTAGTCACTAAAACAGGCTCTACATCGAAGTAGAACGTTGGAGAACCTTATATGACACCAGAACAAGTAAAAGTTACATCAAAGAAAGAATTGATCCATTTTAGGTGTCTTATATTGTCCCTGATCCATTTTAGGTGTTTTATATTGTCTGTCTTCAGTTTCTTCATTCTTTTGTAGGAAAGCATGTGATTGTACTCCCTGATGGAAAGCATGCTGTGCTGAAGAGATTCTGACAGATCATAGCATAATGTCTAATTTTTACATTAAAAAGAATACACGTGAGAAGTGAGTATCTTTTATATATACCATATAAATAATGTCTGTTGCCACAACAATTAGGAGTGAAGGTACACAAAGTAGAAGTAATCCAATTGTCAAAAAAGAGTAAAGTAATCCAAGCTGACGATCTTCTAATTTTCCGGTCACCAACCCATAGTCATTACTACTCATTAGGAATCAAGTGAGCATCCAGCCAACCAAGCAGCTAACACGGAACAGCAAAGCAAAGCAGAGGACGAGAGCGAGTGAAGTAGACATTGCCCTCGTCGTCGAGGTCGTTGGTGAAGTTGAAGCGCACGCCCTCGGCCTCCGTTGCGAGCGGCGTGGCCAGCCCGCCCTCGGGGCCGACCTTGAGCAGGCCGAAGTAGGCGTCGGCGATGTACAGCTCCCCGGTCTTCTTATCGAAGCGGAGCCCGAGCGGGCGGCCGCAGATGTGCTCGTTGGGGAGGTACTCCAGCGGCGACGCCTTGGGCCCGCCGCAGAGCTCCTGCGTCCAGCGCGGGGAGGCCGTCGCGAAGGGGACCCACCGCTCGCCGTCCCAGAAGACGACCCGGCCGTCGGCGACGCCCGCGTACGGCCCGCGGCCCTGCGGGTCGAAGATGACGCTCTCGGGCCCCTGCACCTCGCCGCGGAACCGCACCTCGGCCCCGCGGAGCCGCTCCCGTTCGTCCGCGTGCGGCGGCATCTCGGCGGGATCGTGGAGGTCAACGAAGTGCGCCTCGAACCCCGGGAAATCCACCATGCTGCCCATCCGCAGCGGGTCCGTGGCGCAGAACGCCGCCAACGCCGCTACCAGCACCGCCGCAGCCACCACCCCCGGCGACGCCATGTTAGCAACCCTCACCGACCCGGGTTCACGCTACGCTCAGGAACACGACAAGGGGAGGAACCACGGGCCGACGAGGTCCCAGAATATTTCCATTACAGAGCCTGGACGAGATATAAATAGCGGTGGATTCGAGATAAAAAATTCACCTATGACGAACTTTCCACTATATTTTGACATGACAAAGCAATCACCATCCAAGATGATATACCTCCATTTCAAATCATGAGACGTTTTAGCTTTTATAAATAGTATTTGTTATGCATTTAAATACACACTATGTCTAAATACATAGTAAAAGCAAGATATTAAAAACCTAAAATATTTTATAATTTGAAACAGAGAGAGGTAGATGGCAACGTTGGCTCGTTGGCTCATGCATTCGAATGGATTAGTAGGGGTTAATATCTTATAATTTAAAACAGAGGCGGTAGATGACAACATTACCTCGTTGACTCTTGCATTCGAATAGATTAGTAGGGGCTAAGAACAAATAAAGATCAATTAGCGCAGTAGCAGCCATCGATTCAAATAGAAGTGCACGGCCGTATCCTGGCTAGGATCCCTTCGCATGCTCATGCCCATCATAAAATAAAATCATATTATGCTTGGCTACTTGCAAGGCTGATGTGTCAGCGGCAGCCAGCAGCCAGCTCATGGTCATGCTCCTGCGCTAGGATCTCTTCGCATGCACATGCTCCTGCTCACTGGCGGAGCCAAGGCCCGGCCACCCTGGGCCGGTGGCCGGGCTCAGCTGGGTGAACACGTTTAGGCCATAACGGTGCACATGAAGCAGATTGCTTCTACTTCTTCTTGTTTTTTTAATGCAGATTGCTTTGCTAATTGGTTCCACAAGTTTACTACAAACTTTATGCTACTCTGCAGAGCTCTATAAGCGGTAGTTATAAGCAGACGTGTTTTTTTTAGCAAGTTATAAGCAGACGTTAGGACCCACTACACTAGCCAGGAGCTGTACTAGGGAGATGGATTAGCTTAAAATTGTTGTGGTTCTCTAATTTTGCTTTCATATACAATGCTTACGTTATGTGTTAGACTGTTTGGCAGGGTTCCAGCTCCGACTTCTAGCGAATCCTTGTAAAGAGCCCTGCTAAATGGTTATCTAAAAATGGCTCCTTGCAAGGAAGTGGAGGAGCTGGAACTATTTTTTTTATAGATAAGTCAGAGCCGCAAAAATGAGGTTTCTCTCGTTTCCTCCTCACAAACCTTATACAAATTATTACAAATCTGACACTGAAGCTGTTTTTTTCAAATGTTTTCTAAAACGGCTTTAGTTTAAAAAAACTACTCTACATGAGGAGTCAGAATCCTGCCAAACAGATCGTTAGTATTACGTTGCGTCTTGTCCAGGCTCCCTAAACTCCTGGCTCCGCCACTGCTCCTGCTCCTGCGCGGTAGCAGCTAATGTGTCAACTGTCAACAGCAGCGAGCAGAGGAGCCGGGCAGCGGCCCAGGTGGCGAGGAGAGTCCACGGCTGCCGACACAGGATGCCCGGGAACCCGCTCCATATTCTATTGTTTACAAGGATTGTTTGATATTTTTAAATATTGTTAATACAAGGAGATGCTAGATGAGATTGTTTTTGTTTTTTCAATATTAGTTTAACTTAATATTATTTTTGTTTTGATCTTAGTCTTGGATACAAGCTAAATTGAAAATATAGCTGTCGGAATATGTTGTTGTTTAATATAAGAGTAGCAAAATATTCAAATTTGTGATATTCAAAATAAAAAATATTGCAAATAATTTAAATGTCAATTAAATTAGTGCGGTAAGAATGGTCAACGGCAATCAGTTTGGTGCCAAAATCACTCAGCCAGGGAGTGGCACAGGGGAAAACAGAACTTTATCTCGCTTCTCTAGCCTAAGGGCATTTAAGTCTTTTAGCAGCTCCGTTAGCCACCGTTAGCGACGAATATGAACAGAATGGCGTGGACGACAAAAGAATTTTGGCTAATGGCACCTAGATACGCTCGAAATTTTTAGCGACCTGTAAGTAATAGCTATCTTTTATAAATGGCACAGGTAAAACCCTCTTTTCGAAACCACGCGCCTTCCTTCCATGCACACACACACACACCCCCGGGGGGGCCTGCTCGTAAACAAATCTCCCGCGCCGAGCAAGCACATCAGAACACACGACAAATCCAGCACACGCTGCACGAGATTGCGAGAGCACATGCGTCGGAGATCATCGCAAGCAAGCTACCTTGAACACGGAAATAGAAAAAAAAAACACCATCGATCTCTGGAAACAGAAACAAAAGCTTGACTCACCAGATCGACGTGAACACAACCTCGAAAAAAAAAAGAAACACAGCCGTAGACGTGAAACACAGCACAAAACGTGCCCCGCGGGACGCTGCTGATCGCATACGCCATCCACGGGAACCGGAGGTGTGGGAGAGCCTACTGAGTTCAAGCCGGCTCCAGGCTAGGCTCGTCCACGCCAACTCCATCGATGCTCATCGCTGAAAATTATGAAAAAAAAAACGATAAGAATCATCCGTCACGGAAGTTCGTCCCGTGAATCTCGTCCAGACGTGGCTCCGTAGAAGCAGGCCCCATCTCTCTTAGAAACAGAAAACAAATTCCCACTCCCTCATCGACTTATCTATCCAGCGCCCAAAGCAGCCTGGCCGCTCATCTGTCCGTCTCTTTCCCCACCGCATGCTCGTCGGGCTACCGTGTCGTGCCCTTCCGGCCTTCCCCCTATCGCCGGTCGCGCCGCGCACCCGTTCCAGTCACCTGCGCCGCTCGCTCCCTCCTTATCCATCTATCCCTCATCGTCGTCGGGCGTGTCGCTGACCCCGCCATGGCCGCTAGGGCGCACGTGCCGTGGCGCCTTAGGTCTTGCCCGGCCGAGCCAAGGGCACCCATAAGCGCGACCGGTGCTGGTGGTGCTCGTATATCGTGGCTCGCCACCCGCTCCTACCCCGATGGCCGGAATCGACCGGCCCGACCTTCCCTCCCCTACGTTGCACATGTATATTTCAAGAGTTTTAGACGTTTCAGACGTATGTTGCAATTGTTTCATCTTGATGTTGCAAAAGTAGATCGTGGGATATTGCACATGTTGCATATGTTGCAAGTGTTTTAGAGACATGTTGCAAGCTTGTTCAAAATCTTTCATCAGTTTCTAGACGTATGTTGCAATTGTTTTTCTGGATGTTGCATATGTTCCACACATATGTTGCAACAGTATGTTCCAAATGTTTCAGTTGTTTCAATCTTATGTTGCAGCAAGTGGTTTCATATTGCAAGTGTTTTATTTGGATGTTTCATGTGTTTCACACACATGTTGCAAGGACACGTTCCAAACATTTCATTTGTTTTTAGTCTTATGTTGCATTTATGTTGCAAGTGTTTTACGTTGTTTAGCCGGTGGCGAGTCAGGGGTTGTGCAGATGGAGGGCACGACACCCAGAGGGCCGGCAGACAGGGGCGCTGGGGCCAGCGAACTAGGGTGCTGTGGATCAGGGCACGCGGGGGCATGCTCGTCCTTAGCCGCTCATCTCGGCTCCTGAGTGTCGTTTTGCTTAGTAGTAAAAAACTACAGTAAAATTACAGACCGGAGGTTGTGTCAATTTGTGCTTTCGATCGGTGTTGCACTAAAGTGTGCACAGGAAATGTTTTTAATTGGGATAAGAGTAAGACACCGATATGATCACTTTTGGGTTGCTTGTTTTTTTTTTGTACTTAATCTATTCTTGTTTTTTCACTAGGCCCAGGTTAAATCTTCTAACGCACGACTCAGGAAATCTTTAATTAATCTGGGGCTACTAGTTTATTCGACAAATAGGGATGTCATTTTCGGGGTAAGAGGCGGAAAACAAAGGATTGTGGCCCTGTTCGCGTGGCTGAAAAGTCATGGCTAAGAGTACTGTTCGCTGATTTGTTGTGAGAGAAAAACATTGTTTGTTGGCTGAAAAAGTATGGCTTATAAGATATGCGAACAGGAAGTTGATGACGTTAGTTCCAGTGCCGCGGACTGAAAATTTGTTTGACCAAGCTTCAACAGTGCTAATCTAGTTTGCACGTTGTACTTGCGCCAAGACATTAATGAGCAGAGGAAAATGAACATCATAAACGATAACCTTGATTTATAGTTGTGTTTTTGCTTAGTCAAAAACTAACGGCGAAAAATTAAGAATAGAGACCAAGGATTAGGACTTTATTTCGAGATCATTTTGTGCTTTTGGCACAACTGGTGGGTGGCCTTGCAACTTGCGGCGAAAAAGTTACTGGGTTAAGATAAAAAAACACATGAGTGGCAACTGAATAAGACCCACAATAGTGCTTTTCTTGTGAAAGCATTTTCTGTTTGGTTGTTTTTGTCGGTAATTCCATTTCTCTGTCTGGTTACTTGTCCTATTGGTTGGCCTAAATCTTCTGACGAGTCACCAAATCTTTAAGTAATTGGGGTAATCCCTCATTGAACAAAATTAGGGCAGTCATTTTCTGAGAAAGGGAGAAATGGGGTAGCGTGATCATCATGGCAGTAATGGAAATTACGACATTTTATTTGTGACTCCAGCTTATTCGGTTAAGGTTCAAGGACTGGAATTCTGGAAACCAAATTTGCATTTCCTACGTATTCTTTGCATGGCTTCCAAGGAATTGATCGAAAGTGGCAAAAAAAAAAGAACTTTGTAACCAGAAGTGCACGTATGTATATGTTGTTGGATGTGCAAATCATAGGATGAAATAAAACTGCTTTGTTTCATGTAGGTTAGTAAGTAAATGAGCGTATTATATACACTAGTGAAGATGCATGTGCAGCATGCACGTGTCTAGAAAACATATGTAGTTTTTATTTGGTATTCTCTAACTTGTCTCCTGCTTAGTATACATCATAGCGTCAAACAAGCCTCAGATTTCTTTTTTCCTTTGGAATCACGTCTACATGAGCAGCACTCATTTTTTTGAAGGCATACATGAGCAGCACTCATTGTTAAACCAAATAGTGAGTGAAAGGCCACAGCATTTCAGTTTAATCTGTAGTATAAGCACATTAATCACTGATCCAAGAATTAAGATGCCTGGCTTCACAGCATAGACCGCGTCATCTATTGACAAAATTCCCATAAATTACCAGGCAGCAAGCTAAAATTACTAAAATAGCAATTACAGCCTGTGAAGAATAATGCTGCTTTAGCTCTAGGCACACATTCTTTTCCATAAATCTGATGCTTTATTTTTAAGATGTTCACATGATATTTTTAAGGGAGAACTAAATGATTACTAAATACATAAGCCATGTAAATTAAGCCAACCAAGTCATGCTGCAGAGAGGTTGTAGCTAAACATGATAAAGACTGCAGCATCGACAAAACTTAGTCGTGCCTAACCAATTGGCAAAAAATTCTGTTCAAGCACTTTCAGATCATTATGTCATTATGGCCATGATTTCATTGCATTCTGGTCATATATACTCCAATGCAAGAATAGTAAGGGATTTGAAAATGAGATGTTTATCTACAGTAGACCGGTAGTGATGGTCATCTACCTTTTCAGACTATCTCAGCAAAGAGAGGCCATAAACAGCACTCTGCTCGCTATGTCCTTACTTCTGGGTATTGAAGAAGCGAACTAAAATTTAGAAAAGGAAAATGTATAATCAATCAAATACTAAAACCGAACTCAGATTTTTCATATATAGATATAAACTGAAGCAAGGGTCTAACTTGTAGCTAGAGAGCCTACCATTATCTTTTCGCAGCTTACTGTAATTTACATGCTACCATGTTGATGAGGACATGATTAATCAATCACTTATTTTAGTAGGGCTATAGTACCCACAGAGGCAGAATATGTAAGGCACATTTATCAATATAAGTAAACTGCATAAAAAAATCACTAAGGCTGAGATATGTATGAATTTCCAAAATGTGGTATTATTTTCTGAATGGAGGTACAAATCATACCTTGAGGCAGAAGAGACATTCTGATAGAGGCATTCACACATATTCAGATAATCCACAGTAAAACCATCTCATATCATGCATAAGAATATCTGCACATCCAAAAATTTGATTCTAATTTCCCAAACATCCATATCCAAAGTCATGAGACCAATTCATCATTTGTGCAAACAGAAATTAACCGACGAAGACCTATCTCATCAACAAATTTGATGGAACAAAAATTCCTTTCACCAATAACCCATAAATGCACATCACAAGATCTAAAAAACAGAGCCTAATTGTCTGCAGGCACATGTGTACTGTACATGTTGCAGTTGGCTCTTACCATTTGCCTTTGTATCACAGCGATACAAGTTCCCAACGTACTTGCACTTGGCTCTTTCCTTCCCATTTGCAGTTTTTACCTTGGTGAAGCGATCCCAAACTTCTGAACTTGGAGCAATTGCTTTCCTTTTCTTGTTTTCCTCTTTCTCTTGCTGTTCACCTTCATCCTCCTCGCTCTGCTGATCGTCCTCCTCGTCAACCTCTATCACTTCATTCACTTGATTTGCAACGGTTTCATCAGTGTCCCGCATCTATAAATTAAAACATGAAATACACCACTTAAGATCAAGCATAGGTTGGTCTATTTGTGCAAGATCTAAGAAACCAAGAAAGGATAACTGAAGAATGATCTTAAGAGAAGAAGAGTAGACGACATATGTTGGAGTCCTCGGCAGCTGCTGCCATTGTACTGGAAGGAGATCTTCACGTGGGTAGTGCTGAGCCTCCGAGGCCGCGCGCCGTCGTCGTCGTTTCACCCGCGGCCGCCGTCCAATTTGACGAATAATCACCATATTGCTGGCTGCCAACGCAAGCACTGTACTGCATCATTGTTTGAGGCCTGTACGTCTAACCTTTAGCTACAGTTTGAAACTGGAGACAACCATGTGAACAGAGATAAGAAGCAAAGAAGGAAACAGGGAGAGGGAGAAGGTTAAGCACCTTTTTTATACCATGATGAAGATCCCCAAATTCGGCTCTTGGATCACAGCCTCGTGGCATTGTTTGCTCGTCGTCTACACAAGCATCTCTGACACCATCGCAGCAACCTCGGTGCACAGCCGTTTGAGATTAGCACAGATAGCGGTGCGATTGCTGGGCACCCTAGGCTCGGCGGGAGCGACCGACGTCGACGACGGAGGATGCTGCGACGGATCGCGTTGCGTCGCGGCGTCATCCTTCTCTCCCGTGCGCGACGTCTGGCTCGGCGTCGTTGCGGTTGCTGGGCACCCTCGGCTCGGCGGGAGCGGACGACCTCGACGACGGAGGTTGCTGCGCCGCGTTACGTCTCGGCGTCGTCCTTCTCTCCCATGCGCGTCGTCTGGCTCGGCGTCGGGGCGGTCGCTGGGCCCCATCGGTTCGGCGGGAGCGGGCGGTTACCTAATGCGAAAGGTCGCGGTGGGAAAAAAAAAAGCCGCGGAGTTGGGCGATGGCGGTGTCGTAGGCGTGCGGGTACAGGCAGGTGGGTAGAAAGTTCTCGGTGAAAAAAAAACAAGGCTAATGACTAACCGTTTAAGATCTTACTACGGGCCCACTATCAGATTAGCAGGAACCGTTAGATTAAAAGAAATAAGTTATCAACGTATTAGGTGGGTATGAAAGTTTTGGGTACATCATATTTTTTAATTCCTTCGTTCCTTTACCGTATAGATAGATAGATAAATGTATACCTGTAGCTTGAGGGAGAGAAGAGGTGTGCCCTTTTTTTTTTCGAGATCAGGCCGTTCATCCGTTTTTCATTAAGAGGAAAACTTCACGAATACAAAGACGGCGCAGCCCTGATGGCGAGTATCCATCAGGATAGCCCACACCGAACACTCCTATCTACTGGGTCCCAAGTTTCAGATTACAATGCGGATCGATTTTGCGACCAATACGGCACAACAAATGGCCAGCGTCGTGAACCAACACGAGTTTACGCACGACACGACGTGGAGCCCGCGAGTTCAGGCCCCACACGTTCCAGATGAAGATGTTTAGACCTATCATTGGGAGAGTAGGAGAGGCGACCAACTAAGCATAAATTAGGCGGCGCAAACGGACCTCATGGCCCGCTGCCTCCTGCCCGTAAACAAGACCTCCATGGCCTCCCTGGATTCATCGGCGAAAGGACCTTTAAACGCCATGTGGAGCTCCTCAAACGATGCCTGATCAGGGAGCTCGGTCTCGACATGGATGCCGGCGCGCTTCATCATGACCTTGCGAGCCTGGGCCTCTGGATTTGCCTCCCTGTGCACGCTTTTCGCCGCCAACCGCGCACTCCTCTTGGGGATCAGAGCAGTATCAGTGCCCTCCGTAGCCTTCCCCTTCGGGCGAGTGCGCCTAAGAATCGGTGTGTTGAGGAGCGGCTTCATAAAACATGCGATGAAGTCGTCGATCGGCGTCGGCTGCGACACAGTCCTCTCGCCACCCGAGCTGTTAGCATCCATGGAGGCCGGCCTCACGACTGTCGACACGGGCAGAACCGGCGACGGGGCCTCCACGTTGACAACGTCGACGCGCAAGGGCATGGGCCCTTGCACAGCCATGGCTAGACGGTCGTCCGATACGTCCGGCACGGCTTGCCCCTTGTCGGTCGGCCCAGGCGAAGCAGATGAGCACGCTTCCGGGCCCGTGAGGCAAAGAAGCACAGGCTCCTCTTCCTGCGAAAAGGCTTGGGCCACAAACACATCTTGCGAAAAAGGCCCCGAAAGAGACATCCAGCCCATCAAGCACCAGGGTAGGCCTGCGAGGCATCTTTCTCATAATACTCTCCTCATCCTCCGTCAGAGCGGTCCCCACCATACCCCGGCGCGGGATGCGAGATGAGAAATCACGGCGTGGGTAAAAGTCGATGGAGTGGCAGGCTTCACCGCCGCAGGGTCTGACGTCACGCCGCGGCGTGCACTGCGCGGCCTCGTCCACCGTTGGGTCAAAGTCCAGCGACTTGACAGTAGAGGGTGAGCCCACACCGATTTGAACCTGGTCAGCTCTCTCTGCCACTGGATCCTGTTGGCAAGGCTGTCATCGTCGCAGCAGGGCATGGAGCCGCATACCGGCAGGACAGGGCAGCCGAAAGCCCCGACCTGGATCACCTGCCTCTCCACGCGCGCCTGCGCGGCCACGGCCGGGTCCACCTCCATCACCTGGCGCGGTAGGAAAACGGGCTCAGAGCCCCTCCCGAGGCGAGGATCATCCGGCCCAGCGAAGCGTGTAGTCCGTGGGCGCGGTCCACGGCGGCCACCACCACCGAACCCCGGATGATAGCCGTTGAAGTTGCTGTCGTCACTGTCTTCGTCGTCGTCACCGGCGCCGTAGAACTCATCGTCCGACGACGGCGGCGGTGTGTGCCAGTCTTCGAACTCCAGCAGGCGAATACGAACCAGATATCTGAGAGCAGGCACCTCGTCATGTATGACCTCGTGTGGCCTCAGGTACAGCGGTGACCCACCATCGTGCTCCTCCTCCGGCTCCGGCACAGCCATGATGACCTCGTCGGGAATGAGGTCCGGATGAGCGCACCAGGTGGCCACGAACAGCTCTCGCTCATCGCCCGGGTCAGCCAGAGCATCAGGGTTCACGAACACCACCTTGACCCCCGCCGAGCCGAGAATGGACTGCGCCACCTCCTCGGACCTCGCATGCGACGGGATCCCCTTCAGTCCGATGAGCGCCCGATACCTGAACGCACCCGCGGACCCTGAGATGAGGCGGGTCCAGCGCCGCCAACGCAGAGTGAATGGCGCGCCGGCCGGCCGCTGGTTGGCGAGAACGAGCTCCAGGTCCTCCAGGCGATTGAAGCGTACAATGAAGTCATCAGGCCGGGTCCGGCGAACGGTGACCCGGTCCGCGGCGATGCCGTAATGCTCCTGGAGGTGACGCAGGATCATGGCCGGTGACACAGGCGGGCGGGTGCCGAGGACCAACGCCAGCAGCGCGTTCGACAGGGCGTCCTCCGCTGCCTGCAAGGCCGGGGTGCGTGGGACCACAATCAGCTGCAGGAGTGGTGTCTTGGCCCGCGTCCGTGGTGACGCCGGCGGCTCTTCAATCCTCCTCAACAGGCAGCGCGGGTAGCCCTGCCGGCGACCAGAAACACGCGAAGGTCCGGCACCATCGTCACCGCCTAGCCCGACATTGTTGTCCAGATTCAAGCCGCCCCCGGCACCAGCGGGCTCCACCGGCTGACCATCAGAGGCTGGCGCGTCAAACGGCTGGCCGTCGCCGGCCGGCGCATCGTCGCCGTGCAACTGGCCCGCGCCAGCAGGAGCGTGGACCTCCCCGTCCCCCGGCCCCGCGACACCTGGCTCCAGGGTCGGCTCTGCCCGTGGAAGCTGAGCAAGCAGAGGTCGTGTCCGCAGACTGGGCGCGGTGAGAGCGACGGCTGCGGGGACCCCCATGATGACCGGGACCCTCACCGGGGGAGCGACCCCGCTTTCCAACGCCGCGTCCCCGAAAGGGAAACAGAGGGCAGTCACCCCCATGCAGTTGAAGCACCGGGCCGGGGACGTGCACGTAGCCTTAACATGTCCCTCGGCGAGGCAGTTCCAGCATTTGCCCACCAAGTGCGGCGACACCGGGCGGCGAGGCACCGGAGCGCGCCGCCAACGCCTCCAACTCTGCACTGCGCGGAACCCGTCTTCGTCGGGCTGCACAGACATCCGGGGAGGATGCACGACGACGGACGCCAGGCGAGCCCTGGGCGGCGATGGCGACCTGGCGGGCCGCCGCTCGTCCCTCCGGAAGGAGCGACGACGCGCCCGGCGACGGCGGCAGCGACGCTGCTGCCGCGGGAGCGCAGACGACTTGCCCCGGTCTGACGACGGCGGCGTGTCGGAGTCCTCGAAGGAGGCTTCGGAGTCCGTAAAGTGAAGCCTACCCCCAGATCCCCCCGGTGAGCCAAAGAACGGCTCAGCTCCCGGGTCCAGGGAGCTCGCCCGGAGGACGTAGGAGGCGTGAGCTGCCGCTGCCAGCGGAGGCAGGTTCTGGAAGGTGGAGCCGCCAGCACCCCGGGCGGACTCCTCCTCCTCTACCTCATCGGCCCAAGAACGTCGAGAGCAGGAGCCAGGCTCCATGGAAGAAGGTAGGCGCTGCCTGGAAGGCCTCCGGCGATGGTTGCAGTGGCTGGCGGGGCCGCAGAGCCCGCCGACGGGGGTGCGGGTGGACGTCTGCAGCTCAACCTAAGAGGTGTGCCCTGGCCATCCATGAGCAGCAGCTCGCCGGCGCAGAGCCTCCGGCGGCGGGAGTAGTTGTCGACGCGGAACGCGAGGTTGCCGGCGTCGTCGTAGACGCAGAAACCGTCGGTGCCCTGGAAGCCCATGCTGGACCTTTTCCACACCGTGTACACCGCCGGCCGGCGTTCCCGTTCCGCCCCAGCCGCAGCCCGACGACGGGCACGGCCGGCGGCATCCGAAGACGAAGGGTGTATCCGTGTACTCATTCTTGACGATGGATCAATGGAAGAAGAAGAAGAAGAAGAAGAAGATGCGTGTGTGGCGAGAGCAAGGAGAGGGTATATAGGACTGACGTGAGGGAGCAGGCAGGCGGAATGGAACAAGTGAAAAGGCTAAGCTGTGGCGCCAAAGCGAGTCGTCATCCGATCGTGGCTTTCAGGATTTATTCACATGGCGTACGTATACGGATGCTTGTTGAAATGAATCCTGGATGCCGATGCGGCGATGCCTACCGTGCGTGCTGGAGCTGGACCAGACGTAAGAATCGCCTCTCCCCCACCTGATGCCGGTGATGCCGGTGCAAGACAGCGAGAGAGTCGTCGGACTGTCGGAGTACGGCTCCGCCGACCGCCGGCCTTCTAGCGATCATGCAAATAGACAAATGTACTTTGGGCTTTGCTGTGGTACCTTCAAATAACTGTGAACCGTTGATCTCGATGCCTTTTACCAAATATTACTTCATAAGAGGTAATAATAAAATTAGATATTTAATCATTTTTAATTTTGGAAGAAAATAAAGTGTTGAAATATGTTGTCTATTTATTTTTTGAAAGTTCGGTAGATCCAATCGTTTTTTGAATATGATGGAGATTTTTTTTAACGTGACAGAGGTGTATATGCCTGCATGGTACACATTATATTGGTAGCGGTTTTTCGAACGTGATATATACAGGTGCAAATTTGTGATCTTCGGTGTAAGTTTCTCAAACAAAATAATACTGAAACATACAAGGTGCGCGACAGCTTCATTACGTGTAACTGCATAAAATTACTTTTTTTTGTTACAGTGTATGATTGATATGACCATGCACCCAGCTATGATGACGTAGTTGCATCTCTTGTACGTTCGTACAAGGCCAACCATATAATAAACACAACATGTGAAGAATATCTTAGCAAAAATCTCAAATGAAGATCACCTCAAGCATTCCCGTTTCTTTTCCTTTTGTTGATCCGAACTTGTGGGTTGTGGCGTTAGATAAGGAAAGAAAATAACTGTTGGTGCTGTGAGAGGCGAGGCTAGCCGGGATTGTCGGTATTATTTGCTTTTCCCATTAATTTTAATTACATAAATTTATTATGCATTCTAAAAAATATATTATTTTTTAAAAATCAAGGGCCAGGATTTATTTAAGATATTACTTCCTAGGAAGTAAAGGTTGTACTGTAGCAAAGCCCATGTACTATAGTTTAATTTGTATGGTTTAAACTTTAAACACGCGCGTGTGCTTTGAACTTTGAAGAGCAAGGTTTTGTGAATGTGTGATAGGGGAGCATTTGTGCCGTACGTGATCGCGTGTATCATTTTGTAGCCTTGAGACCACAAGATTATTATGTCACACCTTGTCATCTTGAGTAAAGAACGGTTTGACTTGAACAAGATAACATTATATTAGATATTTCAGAGTTGCTAGTGCCCGGACATCCGATCTAGATCCTTAGCATCGGATGGTGCAAATTTCCACTGAAACATTAATGTGCGAATAAAAAAAAACTTGTACCTCACCATGCTTATCTATACGCCCGCCCGCACGCCTGACATGCTTGCCCCAACGCCTGACCTGAACCCATCCACGCACCCCGCCCCCATCCCCATCCGTTCGCCCTGACCCCGCAGGTGAACCCCACCCCGTCGTGCCCCAACCGCTAGCCCCAGTGCGTCGCGTGCCACGTCCGCCGCCGACCGGCTCGCTGCGCCCCATTTTCCGGCGCCCCCTGACTCTCCGAACAGCAAGAAACACGTGCAACATGAAACACTTGAATGCAACATAAGTCTGCAACAAATGAAACATCTGGAACATACAATTGCAACATATGTGTGAAAATATATACAATATCTAGATAAAACGCTTGCAACTTGCAACATGAAAACATTTGCTGCAACAGAAGGCTGAAACAGATGAAACATTTTAGAACGTATCATTTTGCAACATGTGTGTGAATATATATATATATATTCAACATCAAAAATGATTGCAACATACGTCTGGAAATAGATGAACATTTTAAACAAACTCTTGCAGCATGCCTCTGAAACACTTGCAACATATACAATATGTTCAACATCATTCCTCGATCTACTTTTGCAACATCCATATAAAATAATTGCAACATACATCTGAAACGCCTGAAACACTTAAACATACGTATGCAACATAGGGGGAAGGCTGGGCTGGTTGATTTTAGTTGTTGGGGTCAGAGACGGCGGCAAGCGGCTGCGCGCGAGCACCAGCGCCACCAGTATCGGGCTTGTGGCTCAGTGGCGACAGTGGGAGATGGGGGGCGAGGAGTGCCATGGCCACCGTGGTGGCGGAGCTCGGTCGTCGCGGTGAGAGAGGGCGCCACCAGGGGTGGGGAGGATGCCGCGCTGGGGTGGGGGAGAGCCACCCACTCCCCTGCAACACCGCCACGCTACCAGCTCCATGGATCTCGCTCGTGCTCCATAGATGTCACTCGGGCAGGGGAAGGGCCACTGGATCTGTGGCATTGGGGGCTCCCGGTGGGTGCGGACGCCGGGGTTGGGGGAGGGGCGCCGCTGGGCGGGGGAAGGAGCCGCCAGGGTAGAGGAGGGCGCGCGCCGGGGTGGACAAGTGAGAGAGAGAGAGGAGTATTCAGTGTTCCTCTCACCAGTCACCACCCATCGCTGCAACCTCACCCTGCCAAGCGTACCATGCCTCTATATCAGTCTTCCATTTCATGACTCCATGAGAAATCGCGAGCACAGGCCATCTAGCTGCAAAGATGAACCTATATCAAAGCAGTACTGGAAAGATCAAATTAAACCCCCGAGACACCATGAAGTGAAGACACAGATATATATGCAGCAAGCCAAGTTGCAGTATCACGGCATAATTTTCTCAGTTCTTTTTTTTTGTTTGTTTTCGATACAGAGACTTATAGAGACAACAGCATGACACTACTAGCCTGCTACACCAGAACCAAAAGAGAGGGTTAAGAAGAAACCAACCAACCTAATATTAAACATGTTACGTAATCTAATTCCAATATGTACTGGGTTTTGTTGTAACACACAAACATGTTTGCAATTCTATTCCTAATATTAAACCACGAAAAGTTTCTTAATTTCATTACGTTCTATTTTTTAAAATTTTCTCGTGTTTTTTCCTATTCTGTCTACCGAGCAGAAACTCCCATCTAGGGAGTCCGTTTCGGAGAAGTACCATTTTTCTATTTTTAACCATTTGTTTCCGATTTTCGTTTTTGTTTTAATTTTTTGCATGCCTTTTTTTGTGTTTTTGTCTTTTAAACTAGATAAATGCCCGTGCATTGTACCAGGACTATGAACTTTTTTACTGAGCTTAGTAATCGGACACGGACGCAGACACATGAGTTTCGAAGATTTCATATTGAACACAGACACGTGGGGATCCGATCTTCGTATCGAAACACTTTAGACACTAAGTAACAACAAATCTTTATAATTTATCAGTATTGTATAATTTCAGATTATAGGACAGGAAACATCTAGGTAGAAATCCAATCTTGAAGGCATGAAATCGAATCTTCAAAAAATAAAGAGGAATAATGAATAGTTTTTGATTGAGAGATTGAAGAATAGAGAAATTAGCCTCATCCCTGTGCGACAATTGCCATGATGCAGCTCAAGCATGTACGTAGATTGGGAGGAGGGGCACCATGATGTTGCTGTGATGATCCCGTAGACATGTATGTGGCTTTTGGAATTATATTACCCTACGTGCTTTCTGGATTTATAAATAATGTGACGAGGCACCTGACCGTCTTCAAAGCAAACTCTGTAGAATATCAAAGCAGTACTGGAAAGATCAAATTAAACCCCCGAGACACCATGAAGTGAAGACACAGATATATATGCTGCAAGCCAAGTTGCAGTATCACGGCATAATTTTCTCAGTTCTTTTTTGTTTGTTTGTTTTCGATACATACTTATAGAGACAACACAGCATGACACTACTAGTCTGCTACCCCAGAACCAAAGGAGAGGGTTAAGAAGAACCAACCAACCTAATATTAAACATGTTTACGTAATCTCATTTGAATATGTATTGGGTTTTGTTGTAACACACAAACATGTTTGCAATTCTATTCCTAATATTAAACCACGCACTACAGGAAACTGGAATTGCCTTGGCGGCCTAGAATTCCCTTGGGGACCGAAATCAAACCGCCAAGGAAAGGATAGTTTCCTTGGCGGTGCTGCTTCGCACTCAAGGAAACATATATTCCTTAGAGGTCTAAGTAAACCGCCAAGGAATATGGAGGTTTCCTTGGCGGTTTCTAGTAACCTCCAAGGAAATGACCTATTTTCTTGGGTGTTATTCTAAACCGCCAAGTAAATTATCATTTCCTTGTGGGTTATTGAATTTTCTTGGAGGTTGGCAGCCAAGGAAATGCTTACAAGTATTTTGGTGTTTCAGACTGAAAAAAATAATAATATCTTAAAGGTGTCTGAAAATCCTAAAATTTGGCATGAGATCATAATATGGTTGTATTATCTTGCTATAAAATTTTCAAATCATATTAACAAAGTTAGACTATACATGGTTGACAAATGGGTAAATCTCTGACATAGTCTCATAGATATGTATCTATGTGAGAGATGTATCCATTTGTAAACAACGTATAGTCTTGCTCTGTCAAAATGATTTAAAATTTTTATGAGACGCTTATACAACCATATTATGCCCCCATACCAATTCTTAGAATTTTTAGACCACTTTATGGTATTATTGATTTTTTTGGTCGGAGTCACCAAAATAGTAGTTCGAGTAATATTTAGCAAAACACATCATTTTCCATTGATTTTTAGGATGTAAGCTCAAACATAACGTGTCTTCTTACATATATGTTTTCCTAATTTTTGGACATTGTTAGATAGGACGAGTAGTTCAAGTTGCAGTGATTTTCCAAAAGAGCGCAAAAATTCATTTAAACGATTGAAAATAGTAAATCGGTTCTTAAATTTGTGAAACTACTACAAAGAGACATATATGTTGTCTATTTTATTTAAAAAGTATTTTGGGTACATGAATATAATTGGATTAGAGTGATTACTTCACAAGAGTGTCTAATAATCAAATAGTGCTTATAAATTAAAAAAAGAATCAAATACATATAATTGTCCGTGCACCGGTATACAGCCTACACAGAAAGCCCATGTCATGAGTGCAGCCAGCCCACTAGAGCCCAAATCAAACACCGCCTCATGCTTGGCCGTTAGATTGAAAGGAATGGTCAAGATGAGCGTTGGAATATAATGCTCCCCAGAAACCCTCTGAGACATCGAGCCCCTCTTCCCCTTTCTCCTGCCGCTCCCCAGTCCACATCGGCACACTGTTCCTGCTAGGGTTAGGGCAGGCAAGCGGCAGTGGCACGGGGCCATGGGTCCGCGGGTCGGCGTGGCGGCATACGGAGCAACGAAGGCCGCCGTGCAACAGCTGAGCAGGGCAGCGGCGAGCGGCGGTGAAGCCGGTGGTTAGTAAGAAGGGCGACGACAGCGATGGCAAAGGGGAGGTGCTGGAGAGGAAGGTGGAGGACTTCTTCAGGTCTCTGAAGGAGGTCTCCGGCAAAGTTGACACCAAGGCCAAGAGACCTGGAGCGGAACCGCGACAGGTGAAGCGCGAGGTGCCTAGGAGGAGGAGCGGCCGCAGCCATATCGCGTCACCACGACCGCGGATCTGCCGCCCAGGTGGGACGGCCCGTCCGGGACCGTCGTGCTCGCCGGCAAGCCCAAAGGTGATGCCTGTCCCCTCCCCGTTGGCACATTGCAGGTTCTGGGATACTCACCAAAATGTATCATCAACAGTACTAGATTGCCGCCTGTGAGATTAAGATAGCAGTAGTATTTTAGATACTTTTATCTGATGCAGCACAGAAAAATTCCTTTTCTGAAATGTGAGCGATTAGCATAACAATTAGATGACAGTCAGGTAGTGTGGCGCTACTGCAGCATTGCCTCAAGACAGGGTTCTGTATTGTGTTTCCTATCAGGGCAGATAGTAGTAATTAGTTAATGTGCAGATAGGATTAGGTTCGAGCAGTGTTCTATCTGACCACGCATGGCAGTTACTCTAGAGGCTCAGCAAAAGGATTGACTGCTTATTTTGTTGCTGACTGAATTTTTTCTTGCTTTCTCTGTATAGTTGTCGGGGAGCGGCATCATAGCATAGCTACATATTCTACCTGGACTAGTGTAGGTTATGATTGCTGCTGCTCTCACTTTTCTAACATAGATGTGAGTTATATGTGGGTCTATAGTTAGTCTTAAAGACAACCTGTTTGTATAAGGCACTAGGAGTAAGTTGACTTAGTTGGATTATTATATATAATAGCTCTCTATGGAGCAATGAAGTCTGCAATGAAGTCATCAATCCTTTGTGTAGGTAACATTGCCTTTCGTATTCAGTTTGGTGGAATGCCATGAAACAATGAAGTCTGTTTGGTGGAATGTCATCAATCCTTTGTGTAGGTAACATTGCCTTTCGTATTCAGTTTTATATGACAGATAAGTTGTGCTACTTCTAGTTGGCTTCATTGCATATATACCCAATGTCATGGACATATATAGGGCAGAACAAGTGCCAACAACACATGCCTTGTGTCTATGTGTATGGTATTATTAGAAACTAAAGGTGTGACCCTTAGCTCTAACAATCCCATTGACAAGTTCAGAGTAACGTAAATGCACTGGCGCACTGTGGTGATACACTGTGTCTTAGTTGAAGGAGCTACCTGAATTTGCTTGTGAGATTTGGTCAGAAGTGCTAACTCTGATATGATTTTCTTCCCCTTTGGCTAGCACAACTGAAAGCTCCTGATCTAATTTTAAATTAGGAATTAGGATGTGCAGCAACAAGTAACTTGATGATCACTTGTTTGATTGTATCAGTCATTAATGTTTTCTTTCTTTACAAGATATATCTATGTGCAGCCCTTAAATAATGGATATATATGCTCATATAGGCAGCACGTGTGTTGTACTGATGGACAGGATTGGAGAATAAGAATAAGAAGCAAAGTTGCTGCGCTTATCCAAACCATCTTCTCCATGTTACTCTAGTTTGTGTTCAGGTTCGTGTTCTCTGGAGCTCTTATCGAGAAACACCAGCCGCTGTAGAATTTGAAGGATTGGGCAGGGAGAAAACTGAAGTTACAATCATCTTGAGATGCCCTGGTTATAGCATGATACAGTTAGCGGACTACATGTAGACTAGATTGTGTTTTTACAATATTACAACCTTGCTGATTGCATTTTTACATGGCTACAGACTTGTTGATTTCCATCGATACTTGTTAATTTCCATTTCCATGAACACTATAATTCATTGTTAACCATAACAGAAGTTTGTAACACATATGTTCTTGGGATTTCTATCTCAATTCATTTTTACATGGTTACAACCTTGCTGATTGTATTGTTACGTGAGCCATGCTGATTTCATACATGCTAATTAGTAATCGATCATTTGTTCTATTTTCTCATGTAGGTATGAGACCATCAAATGTATGACTTAGGCCAAAAGATACTGTGGTGGGAGGGCTTGACACAAGAGTTAGTAATACCCATACCACTTTGGAAATTATTAGTGACTTGTGTGTTATGATGTATGGAATTCATGTAAGAATGAATGTCAAATGCACTTGTAATATTCGAATGGATATTTTACGTCAATATAATGGTTGGGGACCATAATACAATGTCTATATACATGTCATCATGTGTCAAATATAGTGACTAGAATATTAGAATATATTGATTACTGCAATTTTTTTTTTGCCAATATAGATTTCTTTGGGGCCGGCCCTCAAGGAAATCATAATTAACTTGGCGGTTAATGGCAGTGAAGGAAAACTATAATTTCCTTGGAGGTGTAGAGCAGCCAAAGAAACACTAATTACCTTGACGGTCTAGAGTGTTTCCTTGAAGGTTGTTGGTGCTCAAGGAAACTAATTTCTTTGGAGGCTGTTGACCCTCAAGCAAACTACTTTCCTTGACGGTCGCAGCATTTTCTTGGCACTTTGGCAAATTAAGTCAGGTCGTAGATTCCTTGGCGGTTAGCTGCCAAGGAAACCATCCTTGAGTGCCAGAACCGCCAAGGAAATTAATTTCTCTTAGCTTCTATCCTTGACGGTTTGTAGTTAGGGATCATTTCCTTGGCGGTTTTACCCCTTTCCTTGATGGTTTTTGGCACTCAAGGTAATTCGGGATTGTGGTAGTGACGAAAAGTTTCTTATTTTCATTATTTTCTATTTTCTTTTAATTTTTCTTGTGTTTTTTCCCATTCTGTCTACCGAGTAGAAAATCCCGTCTGGGGAGTCCATTTCAGAGAAGTACCATTTTTCTATTTTTTATCCATTTGTTTCCCATTTTCCTTTTTGTTTTAACTTTTCCCATGCCTTTTTTTTGTGTTTTTGTCTTCTCAATTTACGCTGCGGTTGTTTTCTTTCATGTTTCATGTTCATTTTAATTTTTTCCTGTGTCTTTTTCTTTTCATATTTTTATTTTTTAATTTTCTTTTTCTTCAAACTGTAAGCCGTCAGGTTATCATATAATAGGTTATCATATAATAGGTGGCATATTCTAGACATGGTGCCCTACTTTAGAAGGGAGAAGCAAGCTAAGATTATCATATCATGCTTTGCCATGGACAATTACCTGTGGAAGCGTGATCATCCTACGGCACCGCCGTATACGCCGTCGGAGTGGGTGTCAGTCAACCGTGACAATGATATAAAGGAAGTAAGGGAGTGGATAGCTACCATGGTCTGGGGACATCCATTGAGTAGAACAAGGTGAAGTAGTAAACTTAGTTGCGTTTGTCAATTGAGTTAATGTTTGTGGGGTGTGAAACTTGTGTGCCAACTTGTTTTACCTTGGTTTGTAACCAATGGCTGTTACTTATGCTGTGTAGGTCATCTCATACGTGACTGTCGGTAAGGTTGGATGGTGCTCCGAATTTTGTTGTGAAGGAGTTTGAGAAGCCGAAGCACGAGGAGCTGTGCATGGCTGAAATCACCAATAGCGCCAAGGAGGTGCTGTGAAAATGTGTGATGTGGATTAGCCAAACTGATGTTGTAAGATTTGGTTAATTCTCTTCCTGTGTTACTGTTATTAAGAACTGTGAGTAGAGTATCTTCGGGTTAGGCGCACCTGATGTTGTAAGAACTGCTATTGAACTACATGAATTAGTTAGTTGAACTTGTGATTTGAGGTGGTGTAAACAAATTGCATTGGCTGCTGGTTTGGCGCCATCATTTGTTTGCAGTGGGTGGTGTTTTGGCGCCATCATTTAATTTGAATTGGGTGGCCAGCGGATTCATCCCAACCAGCGGCTTCATCCGAACCAGCAACTTCAGCCCAGCAGTCGCTGGTGGCGCTAGCCGAACCATCCCAGCCAGCCCAGTAATACCAGCCGAACAGGCTGCATGGCCCTGTTCGCGTGGCTGAAAAGCCATGGCTGAGAGTACTGTTCGCTGATTTGTTGTGAGAGAAAAACATTGTTCGTTGGCTGAAAAAGTACGGCTTACAAGATAAGCGAACAGGAAGTTGATGACGTTAGTTCCAGTGCCGCGGACTGAAAATTTGTTTGACCAAGCTTCAACAGTGCTAATCTAGTTTGCACGTTGTACTTGCGCCAATACATTAATGAGCAGAGGAAAATGAACATCATAAACGATAACCTTGATTTATAGTTGTGTTTTTGCTTAGTCAAAAACTAACGGCGAAAAATTAAGAATAGAGACCAAGGATTAGGACTTTATTTCGAGATCATTTTGTGCTTTTGGCACAACTGGTGGGTGGCCTTGCAACTTGCGGCGAAAAAGTTACTGGGTTAAGATAAAAAACACATGAGTGGCAACTGAATAAGACCCATAATAGTGCTTTTCTTGTGAAAGCATTTTCTGTTTGGTTGTTTTTGTCGGTAATTCCATTTCTCTGTCTGGTTACTTGTCCTATTGGTTGGCCTAAATCTTCTGACGAGTCACCAAATCTTTAAGTAATTGGGGTAATCCCTCATTGAACAAAATTAGGGCAGTCATTTTCTGAGAAAGGGAGAAATGGGGTAGCGTGATCATCATGGCAGTAATGGAAATTACGACATTTTATTTGTGACTCCAGCTTATTCGGTTAAGGTTTGAAGGACTGGAATTCTGGAAACCAAATTTGCATTTCCTACGTATTCTTTGCATGGCTTCCAAGGAATTGATCGAAAGTGGCAAAAAAAAAAAGAACTTTGTAACCAGCAGTGCACGTATGTATATGTTGTTGGATGTGCAAATCATAGGATGAAATAAAACTGCTTTGTTTCATGTAGGTTAGTAAGTAAATGAGCGTATTATATACACTAGTGAAGATGCATGTGCAGCATGCACGTGTCTAGAAAACATATGTAGTTTTTATTTGGTATTCTCTAACTTGTCTCCTGCTTAGTATACATGATAGCGTCAAACAAGCCTCAGATTTCTTTTTCCTTTGGAATCACGTCTACATGAGCAGCACTCATTTTTTTGAAGGCATACATGAGCAGCACTCATTGTTAAACCAAATAGTGAGTGAAAGGCCACAGCATTTCAGTTTAATCTGTAGTATAAGCACATTAATCACTGATCCAAGAATTAAGATGCCTGGCTTCACAGCATAGACCGCGTCATCTATTGACAAAATTCCCATAAATTACCAGGCAGCAAGCTAAAATTACTAAAATAGCAATTACAGCCTGTGAAGAATAATGCTGCTTTAGCTCTAGGCACACATTCTTTTCCATAAATCTGATGCTTTATTTTTAAGATGTTCACATGATATTTTTAAAGGAGAACTAAATGATTAATAAATACATAAGCCATGTAAATTAAGTCAACCAAGTCATGCTGCAGAGAGGTTGTAGCTAAACATGATAAAGACTGCAGCATCGACAAAACTTAGTCGTGCCTAACCAATTGGCAAAAAATTCTGTTCAAGCACTTTCAGATCATTATGTCATTATGGCCATGATTTCATTGCATTCTGGTCATATATACTCCAATGCAAGAATAGTAAGGGATTTGAAAATGAGATGTTTATCTACAGTAGACCGGTAGTGATGGTCATCTACCTTTTCAGACTATCTCAGCAAAGAGAGGCCATAAACAGCACTCTGCTCGCTATGTCCTTACTTCTGGGTATTGAAGAAGCGAACTAAAATTTAGAAAAGGAAAATGTATAATCAATCAAATACTAAAACCAAACTCAGATTTTTCATATATAGATATAAACTGAAGCAAGGGTCTAACTTGTAGCTAGAGAGCCTACCATTATCTTTTCGCAGCTTACTGTAATTTACATGCTACCATGTTGATGAGGACATGATTAATCAATCACTTATTTTAGTAGGGCTATAGTACCCACAGAGGCAGAATATGTAAGGCACATTTATCAATATAAGTAAACTGCATAAAAAAATCACTAAGGCTGAGATATGTATGAATTTCCAAAATGTGGTATTATTTTCTGAATGGAGGTACAAATCATACCTTGAGGCAGAAGAGACATTCTGATAGAGGCATTCACACATATTCAGATAATCCACAGTAAAACCATCTCATATCATGCATAAGAATATCTGCACATCCAAAAATTTGATTCTAATTTCCCAAACATCCATATCCAAAGTCATGAGACCAATTCATCATTTGTGCAAACAGAAATTAACCGACGAAGACCTATCTCATCAACAAATTTGATGGAACAGAAATTCCTTTCACCAATAACCCATAAATGCGCATCACAAGATCTAAAAAACAGAGCCTAATTGCCTGCAGGCACATGTGTACTGTACATGTTGCAGTTGGCTCTTACCATTTGCCTTTGTATCACAGCGATACAAGTTCCCAACGTACTTGCACTTGGCTCTTTCCTTCCCATTTGCAGTTTTTACCTTGGTGAAGCGATCCCAAACTTCTGAACTTGGAGCAATTGCTTTCCTTTTCTTGTTTTCCTCATTCTCTTGCTGTTCACCTTCATCCTCCTCGCTCTGCTGATCGTCCTCCTCGTCAACATCTATCACTTCATTCACTTGATTTGCAACGGTTTCATCAGTGTCCCGCATCTATAAATTAAAACATGAAATACACCACTTAAGATCAAGCATAGGTTGGTCTATTTGTGCAAGATCTAAGAAACCAAGAAAGGATAACTGAAGAATGATCTTAAGAGAAGAAGAGTAGACGACATATGTTGGAGTCCTCGGCAGCTGCTGCCATTGTACTGGAAGGAGATCTTCACGTGGGTAGTACTGAGCCTCCGAGGCCGCGCGCCGTCGTCGTCGTTTCACCCGTGGCGCTGTCCAATTTGACGAATAATCACCATATTGCTGGCTGCCATTGCGTCGCGGCGTCATCCTTCTCTCCCGTGCGCGACGTCTGGCTCGGCGTCGTTGCGGTTGCTGGGCACCCTCGGCTCGGCGGGAGCGGACGACCTCGACGACGGAGGTTGCTGCGCCGCATTACGTCTCTCCGTCTCGGCGTCGTCCTTCTCTCCCATGCGCGTCGTCTGGCTCGGCGTCGGGGCGGTCGCTGGGCCCCATCGGTTCGGCGGGAGCGGGCGGTTACCTAATGCGAAAGGTCGCGGTGGGAAAAAAAAGCCGCGGAGTTGGGCGATGGCGGTGTCGCAGGCGTGCGGGTACAGGCGGGTGGGTAGAAAGTTCTCGGTGAAAAAAAAAACAAGGCTAATGAAACCGTGTAAGATCTTACTACGGGCCCACTATCAGATTAGCAGGAACCGTTAGATTAAATTAAAAGAAATAAGTCATCAACGTATTAGGTGGGTACGAAAGTTTTGGTTACATCATATTTTTTAATTCCTTAGACAGATGTATACCTGTAGCCTGAGGGAGAGAAGAGGTGTGCCCTGGCCATCCATGAGCAGCAGCTCGCCGGCTCAGAGCCTCCGGCGGCGGGAGTAGTTGTCGACGTGGAACGTGAGGTTGCCGGCGTCGTCGTAGACGCAGAAACCGTCGGTGCCCTGGAAGGCCATGCTGGACCTCTTCCACACCGTGTACACCGCCGGCTGGCGTTCCCGTTCCGCCCCAGCCGCAGCCCGACGACGGGCACGGCCGGCGGCATCCGAAGACGAAGGGTGTATCCGTGTACTCATACTTGACGATGGATCAATGGAGGATGAAGAGAAGAAGAAGAAGAAAAGAAGTCGGTGGTGATGCGTGTGTGGCGAGAGCAAGGAGAGGGTATATAGGATTGACGTGAGGGAGCAGGCAGGCGGAATGGAACAAGTGAAAAGGATAAGGGCTTGTTCAGTTGCAAAAAATTTTGCAAAATGATCCTGTAGCACGTTTCGTTGTTATTTGACAATTAGTGTCCAATCATGGTCTAATTAGGCTTAAAAGATTCGTCTCGTCCATTTTGTCTAAACTGTGTAATTAGTTTTATTTTTTTATCTATATTTAATGTTTCATGCATGTGTCTAAAGATTCGATGTGACGGGAAATCTGAAAAATTTTACAAAATTTTCTGTGAACTAAACCGGCCCTAAACTGTGGCGCCAAAGCGAGTCGCCATCCGACCGTGGCTTTCAGGATTTATTCACATGGCGTACGTATACGGATGCTTGTTGAAATGAATCCTGGATGGTGGATGCCGATGCGGCAATGCCTACCGTGCGTGCTGGAGCTGGACCAGATGTAAGAATCGCCCCTCCCCCACCTGATGCCGGTGCAAGACAGCAAGAGAGTCGTCGGACTGTCGGAGTACGGCTCCGACGACCGCCGGCCTTCTAGCGATCATGCAAATAGACAAATGTACTATAGTTTAATTTGTATGGTTTAAACTTTAAACACGCGCGTGCTTTGAACTTTGAAGAGCAAGGTTTTGTGAATGTGTGATAGGGGAGCATTTGTGCCGTACGTGATCGCGTGTATCATTTTGTAGCCTTGAGACCACAAGATTATTATATCACACCTTGTCATCTTGAGTAAAGGACGGTTTGACTTGAACAAGTTAACATTATATTAGATATTTTGGAGTTGCTAGTGCCCAGACAGCGCTTAGCGTTGGATGGTGCAAATTCACGCTGAAACATTAATGTGCGAATAAAAAAAAACTTGCACCTCACCAAGCTTATTTATACGCCCGCCCGCCCGCCCGCCTGACACGCCTGCCCCGACGCCTGACTTGCCCCCATCCACGCACCCCGCCCCCATCCCCATCCGTTCGCCCCGACCCTACAGGTGAACCCCACCCCGTCGTGCCCCCAACCGCAAGCCCCAGTGTGTCGTGCGCCACGTCCGCCGCCCACAGGCTCGCTGCGTCCCATTCCCCGGTGCCCCCTGACTCTCCGAACAACAAGAAACACGTGCAACATGAAGCACTTGAATGCAATATACGTCTGAAACAAATGAAACATCTGGAACATACAATTGCAACATATGTGTGAAAACATATGCAACATCCAGATAGAACGCTTGCAACTTGCAACATGAAAACACTTGCTGCAATAGAAGACTGAAACAGATGAAATATTTTGGAACGTATCGTTGCAACATATGTGTGAAAACATATATATATATATTCAACATCCAAAACGATTGCAGCATACGTCTGGAAACAGATGAACATTTTAAACAAACTGTTGCAACATGCCTCTAAAACACTTGCAACATATGCAACATGTTCAACATCCCTCGATCTACTTTTGCAACACCCATATGAAATAATTGCAACATACATCTGAAACGCCTGAAACAATTGAATATACATATGCAACATAGGAGGGAAGGCTGGGCCGGTCGATTTAAGTGGTCAAGGTCAGAGACAGCGGCGAGCGGCTGCACACGAGCACCAGCGCCACCAGTATCGGGCTTGTGGCTCAGTGGCGACGGTGGGAGATGGGGGGGAGGAGCGCCATGGCCACCGTGGTGGGGGAGCTCGGTCGTCGCGGTGAGAGAGGGCGCCACCGGGGGTGGGGAGGACGCCGCGCCGGGGTCAGGGAGAGCCACCCACTCCCCTGCAACACCGCTGCACTACCAGCTCCATAGATCTCGCTCGTGCTCCATGGATGTCGCTCGAGCGGGGGAAGGGCCACCGGATCTGCAGCATTGGGGGCTCCTGGTGGGTGCGGACGCCGAGGTTGGGGGAGGGGCGCTGCTGGGTGGGGGAAGGAGCCGCCAGGGTGGAGGAGGGCGTGCGCCAGGGTGGGCAAGTGAGTGAGGGGGAGAGAGAGAGCGGAGTATTCAGTGTTCCTCTCACCAGTCACCACCCATCGCTGCAACCTCACCCTGCCAAGTGTACCATGCCTCTATATCAATCTTCCATTCCATGACTCTATGAGAAATCGCGAGCACAGGCCATCTAGCTGCAAAGATGAACCCCCGAGACACCATGAAGCGAAGACACAGATATATATGCAGCAAGCCAAGTTGCAGTATCACGGCATAATTTTCTCAGTTCTTTTTTTTTCGATACAGACTTATAGAGACAACAGCATGACACTACTAGTCTGCTACACCAGAACCAAAAGAGAGGGTTAAGAAGAACCAACCAACCTAATATTAAACATGCTACGTAATCTGATTCTAATATGTACTGGGTTTCGTTGTAACACACAAAACATGTTTGCAATTCTATTCCTAATATTAAACCACGAAAAGTTTCTTAATTTCATTACTTTCTATTTTTAAAATTTTTCTCGTGTTTTTTCCCATTCTATCTACCGAGCAGAAACTCCCATCTGGGGAGTCTGTTTCGGAGAAGTACCATTTTTCTATTTTTATCCATTTGTTTCCCATTTTCATTTTTGTTTTAATTTTTCACATGCCTTTTTTTTGTGTTTTTGTCTTTTTAACTAGATAAATGCTCGTGCGTTGCACCGGGACTATGAACTTTTTTATTGAGCTTAGTAATCGGACACGGACGCAGACACATGAGTTTCGAGGATTTCGTATCGAACACAGACACGTGGGGATCCGGTCTTCATATCGAAACACTTTAGACACTGAGTAACAACAACAAATCTTTATAATTTATCAGTATTGTATAATTCAGATTATAGGACAGGTAACATCTAGGTATGAAATCCAATCTTGAAGGCATGAAATCGAATCTTCAAAAAATAAAGAGGAATAATGGATAGTTTTTTATTGAGAGATTGAAGGATAGAGAAATTAGCCTCACTCCTGTGCGACAGTTGCCGTGATGCAGCTCGAGCATGTATGTAGATTGGGAGGAGGGGCACCATGATGTTGCTGTGATGATCCCGTAGACATGTATGTGGCTTTTGGAATTATATTACCCTACGTGCTTTCTGGATTTATAAATAATGTGACGAGGCGGCTGACCGTCTTCAAAGCAAACTCTGTAGAATATCAAAGCAGCACTGGAAAGATCAAATTAAACCCCCGAGACACCATGAAGTGAAGACACAGATATATATGCAGCAAGCCAAGTTGCAGTATCATCACGGCATAATTTTCTCAGTTCTTTTTTTTTCGATACAGATTTATAGAGACAACGGCATGACACTACTAGTCTGCTACACCAGAACCAAAAGAGAGGGTTAAGAAGAACCAACCAACCTAATATTAAACATGTTACGTAATCTGATTCCAATATGTACTGGGTTCGTTGTAACACACAAACATGTTTGCAATTCTATTCCTAATATTAAACCACGAAAAGTTTCTTAATTTTCATTATTTTCTATTTTCTTTTAATTTTTCTCGTGTTTTCCCCATTCTGTCTACCGAGCAGAAACTCTAGTCTGGGGAGTCCGTTTCGGAAAAGTACCATTTTTCTATTTTTTATCCATTTGTTTCCCATTTTCCTTTTTGTTTTAATTTTTCTCATGCCTTTTTCTTGTGTTTTTGTCTTTTCAATTTACGCTCCAGTGGCTTTCTTTCATGTTTAATGTTAATTTTAATTTTTTCCTGTGTCTTTTCTTTTCATATTTTTATTTTTTAATTTTATTTTTCTTCAAACCGTAAGCCGTCAGGTTATCATATATAATAGGTTGTACTTCTTGGTGTAACGTTCGGACATAGAATTAAAAGAGTATTTTCAACTATTTTTGTTTTACTTTCTGCAAACCCTCATGCTTCTTGTCGTGTATATAATCTGGACTTTTCATTCATGCTCAAATAAGTTAGCACAACACACGTCCATTGACAATGAGAAGTCCGATTTCAAGACGTGTCCCACAATGGTACGAAGTTCGCTTCTAAGACATAATGGAATAGATGGCATAATCATTAAATAAATCTCTGAAACATAGATCGTTTGGATGCGTGATATATCCAGTTACAATGCACGGGCACATTTGCTAATATAATAAGTATTGTGAAGAGACTTCGTCAATTAGTGTGCTTCATGGGCGCCACACGCTCTGGTCTATATGTCAAGTGGTGCGAAGGCGACCGCCAAAAAATAAGTGAATCGCGATATATGACAGTACAGCTAATATCGAACCAACTTCGTAAGCAACACTGTTCTGGCCGGTCGATGAGCCTGCAACGAACGCCCCGGCCCAGGCAAGTATGTCTATGGCTACCAGGGTGGTGAAAGATGACCATTGAATTCTGTTGTAGAACGAGGGCGGTGGAACTCAGTTCGATGATACCCGAGGACATCGCGAAGGACATGACGTTCAAGTAGTAGAATATGAGGTACTGAGCGCGGAATTTGTCAAGGATCACTGGCCTGCCCGCGATGTACCCTTTGTCAGCATCATCGGTTTGCCAGACGCCTCAAGGAGGGTTGAGCGCCGCACTGTACGTTACGGACGCCGTTAGAGTCGCAACCACCATCAGCCAACCGCGAACCTTCTCATCGCCCTCTGAACGAGCCCCATTTCTTCTAACTTCGCGGATTGCATCAGACAATTGGGCAGCGGTGATCTCTTGCTGCTGCGGCGGCGGCGGCGACGACGGGACAGCTGCCGACGAACCGCTGCTAGCTCCAACAGGTGGTTCCGCACCAGACATGCTGAATACTTACGCAGCTCGGTTTCTTCTCAGTGTCCTGCAGCCAAATTCAGTACGAACGAAAAAGCTTATGAAACGACATTATGGATAACATATTGCGGACCTGTGCTGTGATGTGTATTTATGGAGCTGAGGCGCACATGGCGACACACTGCAGACAGGCTGGGGAGATAGCTCACCTGAGCTGTGCCTGTGCCTGTGCCTGTGCGTGACGGTGCTTCGCCGGAGGAGGAGAAGAAGACAGGAGGAGAGGACGTAGCGCGCTGCGGAAGGAAATCGGGTGAGTATTGCGCCTTGCGGTCATAATCGAAAGTGGAGTTTGCGGTTTCCCTTTTATAGGCCCACAAGACCAGGTATACAGCTACCTCGGCCGTGCCTCACCGGCACTGCCGATGCAGAGGCGCAGCTAGACATACGCAACAAGGCGGCGAGCACGGAAGGCCCACTCCTGACATGTCACATGGCCGGCGCTTGGCATAGTCCTGGCTTTATTATTACATTATTAGCGGCCATAAACACGCTTTGATATTTCGTCAAAGAAAAAAAATATAATATGATATTACCCATAGATCGGTGTTTTGAATACAGTAGCCCACACCAGTCAGCCAGCCTTGGATGATTCAGGCATTCAGCATTGTATATTTATTCTAAACTATAAGACGTTTATCTTTTTTCTAGATAAATAGCTTTTTGTATGCACTTAAATAAGCAATGCATTTACAAAAATCAAAACATCTTATAATTTAAAATGGAGGAAGCATGCGTTTAGTGCAGAGGCGGACCGACCTATAGGGCGAGCTTGGGCGGCCGCCCTAGGTCATCTCCGGCGAGCACCACTACTAGCACTCAGTTCTCCGGCCGGCGACAGCGTTCCTGAGTCCGTTGCGCCGTCGAGGTCGAGCAGTGGCGAATCTAGGATTTTAGTTTAGGTATGCCGTGCAAAAATTTTCGTATACAATTCGGTAAATTCATTTAAGCAATTCGGTAATTTTGCAACATGATTCGGTAAATTCAAGAATTAAGTTAAAATCACTAAATACATTATAAATAGTTCGATTATAGGCATAAATGATTGTTTTATTCGACGCTTTCGAAGAGACATGAATGTCTCGACTATATCATCTTCATCAACTTCAAAGAAAATGTTTGAATGGACCTTTAATAACATATGCTCGTCGAATTGCATCTTGATGATTAACAGGATAACTTAGGATGGCTGTCTTTCACCTGAATCGTGTCGAATGCGATTGATGTCATAAACCGGTGGCAGTGATGACGGCTGTGGCGGTGGCGGTGGCATTAGATTTACGATTTCCTTAATTACACTCTCTCAAGAGTCTGCCCTTGCACCATAGGTTCAACCGGACCCGGGAACGATTAGAAGTAGAAGCAGCTGCCGCTACAGCCTTCTTGCTTTTGAAAAAGAGATACAATATCTGAATTTCTCTTCATAACTGCACAAATATTAAAAAACACAATAATAAATAATTAAACAATTTATTATTTGTGATGTTAGCAAATATGAGATTAGATCAGGGGAACTGAGAAAGCGTGGCGTAGTTGTACTCACCGTGTCTCTGTGACTCTGTGGTCAGGCATCAGGCCGTCAGGGTGTCCGGCCGCGCCGGCGCTGTGACCGTATCTCTCGCTCCGTCCGTTCGTCGCCTCCGATCAAGATTAGATTAGGGAAAAGTTACACCTAACTGCGTTGCGTTGCGTGGCGTGGATGCATGATGCATCCGTGAGCTCTTTGCTGCGTGGGCCGCGTGGGGTGCCTCAAGTGGGCCTTTCGTGTGGCGTGATCCATTCCAGGTAAGTTTTTTTTCTTTTTTTTCTTTTTACAAATACAAATGCAATACGTATATATAATAGTATATTCATCGGTGCCACAGGGTATGCCAGTGCATACCTGGCATACCCTGTGCCTCCGCCACTGAGGTCGAGCTAGCGCCGCTACCGTGAAGTTGAAGAAGAATAGAAGATGGCTGGGCACTTGCTGGGCCATCTGGCCAACAACTAACAAGGCCCTTTTTCTAGTTGTGGCCTATTTTGGCCCTTAGGGCTAAGCAAAGGGGCATGGGAGCACCGTGCATTCCAATTCGCTCGTAGTCGCTACTCCAGCTCGGGTGCTCGACGAATGGCGGCGGCGCTCCAACTCACGGCGGCGGCGGCGCTCCAGGCCGCGGCAGGCCGTGCTCCTTCCTCCCTGCCTCACCTACGCCGGCGAGCTGCGGCGAGCGAGCCGCGGCGGGCGGCCCGGCGCCAGCGCCAGCGAGCCTTTGCGCAGCAAGAAGCAGGCCAGCAGCAGATGGATGGGGAGGAGATGAAGCCTTTGGGGAACAGATGAAGCTGGAGCATGCATCTAGCATGGTGAGGAGGCCGGCAGCTCCAACTCCATTGAGCTGGAAGCGGTATAAGAAATTAGGTACTGTCATCAAATCCATATCCATTGCAAATTATTTGTCAATTAAATAGATAGAGATTGATCTCTGTTTAGTGAAATCAATTGAATTCTTTGTCAATTAAATAGATAGGTACTGTCATCAAATCCATATGAAGACCGGTATATCGGTGAATTAAAATGGCCGAATTAAGCCTCTGTACCGTTATATCGGTGAAGTTTTGTATCTATATATAACAACCCGCTCTAGCTCATATTTCCGGTTGGGTCCGCCACTGGTTTAGTGCCATGTGATATATAAGATATATGATTTGCCTCTGTATTCTGGTTTTCTTCCGGTCCGAACGACCGTCTGGCCGAACGACGTCCCGCGCGAATTTTCCCGCACGGTCGCTGCACCCAGGCCCACGCGCGGCCCACATGCATGAGCGAGCGTAGCCTGAACACAGGATTTCCTACGAGAGCAGCGTAGGTAGGCGGTATGTTTTCTTTTTCTTTTTCTTTTTCCTTTTCTTTTTATTTTCTTTTTCTTTTTCTTTTTCTTTTTCTTTTTTCTTGTCTTTTTTTATTTTTCTTTTTCTTTTTCTTGTCTTTTCTTTTTCTTTTCTTTTTCTGTTCCTTTCTTTCTTCTATTTACTTTTTCTCTTTATTTTATTTTTATGTAGTTTTTTATTCTTTTATCTTTTTTATTTTTATTTTATTATTTTTTATCTAATTCTTTATTTTCTTTATATTTTTTTGTTTTTTCTATTTATTTTTCCTTTCTATCTCTTTTATGTTTTTTGGATTTTCTTATTTTCATTTTGATTTGTTTTCTTATTTTTTATATTAATTTTTTTAAATTTTCTATATTTTATAAGATATATGTAATGTTCACATAGCATACATGTAATGTTTACGTCGTATACATGTGATGTTCTATGATGTATTTTGTGATGTTCACGTCGTATCATACGGTGTTCTATGACATATTTTGCATAGTATACATGTGATGTTCTATAATATTTTTTGCGATGTTCATGTGGTATATAGTGTCATGTTCTATGATGTATTTCGCGTTATAATGTTTAAGTAGTATAAATGTGATGTTTTATAATGTTTTTTTTGATGTTCACATGGTGCATAGTGCCATGTTCTGTGATGTTTTTTGTGATGTTTATATAGTATACATGTGATGTTGTATGATTTTTTTTACGTTCACGTGTTATACATGTAATGTTGTGTGATATTCTTTTTTGATGTTCACCTGAATTTGGTTGCGAGGTGACACTACATACACATGCATCAGTGACCCTAGAAAGTCTCTTTGCTTCGTCATTCAGCAAAAACTTTGGGCTTCCGGACCCTTTGGCTCCTCCTGCTATCTACAGCCACCAGCACAGCCTTCTCAACCTCTTCGAGGGGGCACTAGCAGTCTCTGCCTTCTTCGCTTTAGAGGATGAGCTTTCAGTCGCCTGCTTCTTTTTCGCTGAGGATGCACTTTCAGCCTCCTGCTTATTTGCAGCTGCAGACGAGTGTTCAGTTTCTTGCTTCTTCACTGTTGAGGATGGCTTCCCAGTTTTCTGCTCCATCAATGCTGAGGACGAGTTCCCAGATCCATGCTCCTTTGCGTCTGCAGGTTCATTTACAGATTTGCGCTTCTTTCCAGCAGAGCGAGCTGTCTTGGTTTGTGGCCCTGTTGCAGCAGAGGGAGTGCCCCCTCGGTTTTCTCCTTTGCTACAGCCGAGGGCGTGCACTCAGTTTGGATATTTGCAGCTGACAGCGTGCCCTCAGTTTTCTCCTTTGTAGCAGGTGTTTTGGACGCCTCTTTCCTCTGCTTCTTCCTGGTAAACAAAGAGCCTTTCTTCCTCCTCTTTTTCTTAGAGTTCGGCTCCTGTTTGCTCCCAGAAGAGACAGGCTCCACTGCTAGAGCACAAGTCGTATCTAATTTCACCGGAGCACAAGTGGTATCTACTTCCACTGGAGCACGAGTGCTATCAACCTCCACTGCCGCACAAGTGTTCTTCACTTCCACTGGAGCAGAAATGTTCTGTTCTTTGGACTAAGTTCCAGAAGGCAGATGCTTGGCCTTATCAAACTGCTGACTGATATCATTGGTTGCTTGATTGTCTATGAGAATATCGTCAGTGTTCTGAAAAAAAAAACAGTCAAGTAAATGTCATTGCAAATATACTGCCCAAGAAGCTAACATGTTAACCACGGATCCACAACTGTCACTAAGCTTTCAAAACTGTCATATATAGAAACATATAGCATACTAAACTACTAATATTTGTTTGTTTGCACAACAAAGTTAACAATGAGTTGCTTTGTCATGTTGCCCTCCTCATGCCTTCAATTTTATAACCTGCAAATTTCCCTAGGGATATCTTCTACCAATGCTCACACCCGATATTGAACTCTGGATGGATCTGGTTTACAAACAATCAAACATCCTAATAAATTATAAGCCCCATACCTCATATCCAAGATAAAATCATAACTAGAAATTCCAGGTCCTTGTGGGTATTATGCTTTTAAATTTGAACGTAGGCAAGTACAATGTTTGACTATTTTCCCTAGAAATAGTAAATGGGGACTTTATAAGTCAAAGCCTATTGTACATATGAGGATTTAATTCCAACACTTAAGTAGCAACTCTGCGGCATCAACCCAAATCCAAACACGCACTAAATAATTAAAGGAATAAAAATAAGACGAATAAGCAAAGGACCAAAGACTTACTTCTTTGCATAAATCCTCTATATAACCATTTGGTATGGAATTGCCGATACCCAAGAGAAGGTCCATTGTTATGGCTTTCTCCCTCGAGTGTTTGCCCTCTCCACTTCTTTCTTCAGCAATCCTATTGTTGTAGGATAATAAAATTCTTTATAACTTAAACCAGTATGAGGGCACCATGAATAATAATTTTTGGTGGAAATAACTTGAACCAGCAATAGTCCAATCAATGGCCCTGTTCATCCGGCTTATAATCCGTACTTTTCAGCTTGTTTTTTAAGTTGAAACAGTGTTTTTCCCTCACAACAAATCAGCCAACAGTGTTTTTCAGCCGGCTTATCAGCACAGCTGAACGGGGCCAATATTTAGCTGCACTGTAGTTTAATATACTTTACACCGGAGAAAAATTAGCCCTCTTGTTAGCTAGTGTTTAGCTCTTGTATGTAAACAAGTCCTTAATCGCAAGACGCCAAATCGACGTTGAGACACGCACGCGGCGACGCCAGGTTGGTGAATAGTAAACCAACAGTAGTCAAAACACTCTCATTACGCGGAATCCATGCAGGCCATATAACAAACATTTGTGAAAAGAGGCTTCAATTAGTGTGCTTCATATATGAGCTTTACACGCTCTGGTCTATATCTATAGGTGCCGAGGCGCCCACCAAAATTTCAACCACAGGAAACATAACACTCCAACTGCTAGCAACGCAGCGCCGAAAGAAACATATGGGCTGGTCCATGAGCCTGTAACGAACGCCCCGGCCAAGGCAACTAAGTCTAAGGTTATAAGGTTGCTGAGAAGAAGTGACCTTTGAATTCTGTTGTACAATTTGGGGGTGGAACTCAGTGCGATGATGGCCAAGGATGTCGCGAAGGACGTGAAGTTGGAGTAGTAGAATGCATTGTACCGACGGTGGAATGTGTTAGAGAGGACTGGTTTGCCCGCGATATACCCTTTCGCGGGATCATCGGCTTGCCAGACGCCTCCAGGAGGGTTGAGCGCCGCACTGTACGTTATGGACGCTGTTAGAGTCGCAACCAGCATCAGCCAGTTGCGAAGCTCCGCGCTCTCTGAACGAGCCCCATGACTTCTAATTTCGCGGATTGCATCAGACAATTGGGAATCGATTTTCTCTTGCTGCTGTTGCTGCTGCTGCTGTTTTATAATCTCGAGGATTGCATCAAAGAATTGGGCAGCGGTGATCTCTTGCTGCTGCTGCGACGGGACAGCTGCCGACGAACGGCTGCTAGCTCCAACAGGTGGTTGCGCACCAGACATGCTGAATAGTCACGCAGCTCGGTTTCTTCAATGTCCTGCAGCCAAATTCGATCAGTACGAATGAAAAAGCTAATGAAACGGTATTATGGATAATATATTGCTGACCTGTGCTGTGTAGTCTATTTTAGGTCAGTCATTGATTAAGATTAGTTTCTTTCCAAAATAAAGACAAATATAATACAGTCCCTGTTTATGATACCATTGCTTTTTTTTTCTTCTTAAAGACAAATATAATACAGCCCGAAAATAAAAAAAATGGAATTTTACATTTGTCAGAGCATTTCACCAAAATCATACAAAAATGTTCTAATATTTATCTTATCGAATGAGTATTATTAGATTCAAGACGGAGTATACTGTCATAGTATGCTTATTTGGGGTCACAAACGTGGATTATATTTTCTAACTTACCCAAATTTAAGATAACTTATTTTGGACCAAACCTAGAATTATTCATTCGCCAAGCCTAAAATTACATTATTTCTAGGCTGGATATGATCCGGAGGTAGTACTTAGTTACGTAACTTGAATGTAACACTAGAATAAAAAAAAATAGGGAAACAAAACTAATGGAAACAAAAGAAGCATGCAGGAGAAACTCCACCAGATTAAATATCATCTTTCTCTAAAGTGTTGATATAGGAGACAGAAAACCAAATTAAAGGTAATTAAAAGTGCATGTGTGCTGCAGTAGACTGAAAAAGAATTCATCTCTACTGACACGCCACCAAAGGCCCTTCACCTATGCTTCCCCAACCTCGACAACATTGTTCCAATCCCTCCTCCAACACAACGTACCCCTTCCCTACCCTCGTCCTCCCGGCATGCCACCGTCCCTCGCCTCCCCTATGTGCCGTTCAACCATGTTCGTTGCTCTACCAGCGGTTAATTTACACCATGAACCGCCCCCTGAGAAATACAATGATTTGAACTTTGAAGCCCTCTACTTCATCGCGACATGCACCTCCGAGGCTCCGACCAAGCCCACTGCCCAACTACTCTTGCATCAAGAAAGATCGTTAGTCTGCCGTGAGCTGAAGCATGCAAGGTCCAACGATGCTCAATTTCTCACCAGTTCCGGAAGGACACAGCCGAGAAGCTTGCGGCCGTCGGTACGGTTTGCCCCCAGATCGATCCCAGCTAGGCTTCCGGCTTCCCTGCTGCAAGAGTATAGTTGGTCAAAGCGATGCCATGGTTAGCTACTTAGCTTAATTTATGGAACTGAGGTGCACATGGTGACATTGCAGAGACTGGGGAGACAGCTCACCTGAGCGTGTCTGTGCCGTGACGGTGCTTCGCCGGAGGAGGAGGAGAAGACAGGTGGATGATAAATGTAGCGCGCTGCGGAAGGAAATCGGCTGATTATTGCGCCTTGCGGTCATAATGGAAAGTGGAGTTCGTGGTTTCCCTTTTATAGGCCCACCGGGTTAGCTCTCCGTCGCTACCTCGGCCGGGGCAGTTCCGCAGTGGCCTCACCGGCGGCAGTGCCGACGCAAAGGCGCGCAGCTAGACATACGCTGGCGAGGACGGAAGGCCAGTAGTACCCAGTAGGACACTAGTCACATGGCCGACACTAGTCACGAGTCGGAAGGCGCGACGGGCAGATTGGGCCCTATTCAGTTCAAGCCGGCACCATGCTAGGCTCGCCCCGCCAACAGCCAACTCCATGGCGGCTCATCGCTGAAAATTACGGAAAAAAAAAAAGCAGTCTTGTCGCTTAGACCACCACGGTCCACGGCACCGTCCCTATCATCAATCGGCGCTCCAGTCTGTCGTCACTCGTCACTCGTCAGGTGACTAATATGCACTTTTCATTCTAAGCTAGAATAATTCAATCGATTTCATCCAACTGGTTTAGGAGTCGTATTCTTCCTTTTTCCTTAAATTCTAAATTCTAATGACTCTCTTAATGTATTTTTATAGATTCGCTCCTACATGGAACCTAATGAAAATCAGAACAAGATTGTTCAACAACATTCAGAGACTTAACAAACCCAATTAATGAAGCTAAATAATAGCGATCAAATGTATAGGATTGCTTTGGAATATAATGGAAATGGTGCTAATTAATTATGTCTTTTTATCTATTAGAAAATTAGGTGGCCAAAGTGAATCTAATTTACTTACACAACTCGTCGATCCTAAAGAACGTAAAAGGCAAAGAGAGAGCACGGCATGCGGCTATGACTAAAGAGCAACGGAATGAAATTAATACAAATAGTAGGAAGCGATGTGCAACAATGACCGAAGACCAACGGAATGAAGTTAATAGGAAGTGCCATGAAGCGTATCATGGAAGAAAGGTCGAATCTATGCTCCTGAAGTATCCAAAGGTAACATTACGTAGACTGCTAAATTGTGATACCTGCAATGCATGCCCTTCCTTATATTCAATAATTTATCCATACAACTGCACATTCTTAATATCTGTGCAACAATAATAGAGGGGATGCAACCACTGTATACAACAAATAGCGTGGACACCATGCACAACCTTGCTTTTACTAGCTCTACAATTCCTATTGATAAACATGGCGAACAAAAAGAGTCAAAAAGCCAGTACTTTAGGAAACGATGTACGAAGATGACATTAGAAAAGAGGGAGGCTAGACGTGAACAACAACGACTGAGTTATAGAACCCCAAGGGCGAAAGGAGGCCATCATAGTAGGACAAAGAAGGCAAAAGGAAGTGCAGAAACACACTCTAAACTCTGAGTCCATCGCTATGGAGATCCCAATATATATTCCTCAGGTTGTGTGGCCAACTAAGGAAGCAACTAGGTCTCATGGTTCCACACTAAACCCCAACGATTGGGGTATCCTAGAGTCCAGTGCAACACCTCTTTGAGTCCATTTGGTTGAGCAATGGCTTTTAGAAAAAGTAGCTATGAGCTGTGGTTTTTTGGAAAAGCTGCTATGGGATGTGAGCTGTGAGAAAAGTCAAAAGCCCTTTGGTTGAGCAGCTGTGACTTTTGTAAAAGTTGCTACCATACTCTCTCTCACTTACAAGCAGACCCCGCTCGTCAGCCTGACACAGCTTCTTCTTCCTCTCGGCACCGTGGCCGAGCTAGCACCCACGGCGGAGCTCTCTCCCTCTTCTGCCAGCAGGGTCGCGTCTGCAGTGAGCAGACCTAGGCCGCGTGCCACCGAGGGCCGCGGCGGAGCAGCGAGCGGATTGGGGCTGTGGCGCAACATCGAGAGGACACCGGTCGAGGGGCTGCGTACCACCGAGGGCCGCGGCAGAGTTTTGCATTAGAGCAAAAGCAGCTTCTGGCTTAAAGCAGTTGTGGCTTTGAAGCCCTTTGGATGGCTTTTGGCGTTCGCAAAAGCAAAAGCAGGAGCAGGTTTAAAAGCCTAACCAAAGGGGGCCTTTACATCCCATTAGATTTAGAGGATAAGGATGAAGACAATTGCAGTGATATACTACCTAGCCATATGACAAATAGGAGATGTGTTCGATCTGGAGCAAGGCATGCATTATTAACCCGTCGCAACACGTTGTTTGAGTGTCGCATTGGTGGGAACACAAAAGCGATACCTATTGATAGTGAATGTATGGATGAAGACCACGTGGATGATAACACACCTTTACCTCAGGCAGCCATGACCAACATGGTAAATAATGAGGCCTTACTACCCTGTTTCATTCACCTAATACCATGTTATCCCTATCTCAACCATGTCCATTATATGATTTACAGAGAACACTAATTTTAGCACTCTCTGGACTATTTTATCCCCTTTATTTATTAATTGTTACCCATAGTTGTACTAACTCATGTATTTATGATGGTCATAGATGATGACGAGGGAGATATATTTGAAGACGATGAGGAAAAGGATGAGGGATACCATTTCGCTGGGCAAGGTATTTATTACAAATATTCAAACCCTTCCAAATATTTCACGTGTTTATCTAAACTGTTGTGTATTAAACATCCTTTCATATGGGGAAGATGATAACGATGTCCAAAATGGTTATCCTGAGGAAGATACGGATTCTATCCTGAAGTACCTGACAAACACACTGGTTGTTTGAAAATTGTTTGGAACAGCCCTGTAAACAGATCACGATTAACCATGGTGTCTTCTGCAAATACTGTCCCCCATGACAGCGTCAAGGTCACTTTGCCGCTCAGAGTTCACATGGCGATGGACAAGAAGGTCGTCGTGTTCGAGAATGGAGAATCAGTATTCAGTGTTCTGTATCAGTCTTCCATTCCATGATTCCATGAGAAATTGCGAGCACAGGCCATTTAATTAGCTGCAAAGTCGAACCCATATCAAAGCGGTATTGGAAAGATCAAACCCCTGAAACACCATGAAGGGAAGGCACAGATATGCCGCAAGCCAAGTTGCAATAACACGGCATAATTCTCAGTTCTTTTTCTTTTTCGATATTGAGGCTACACAGCATGATACTATTAGTCTGCTACCCCAGAACCAGAAGAGAGGGTTAGAAAGAACCAACCAACATACTGATCTACTGACCTACCTACCATTTGGGTGGGGCTTGCTTTCACGCTTAATATGTACACTGACGCTGCGAGATCCAGCACTTCCTATATATAGGAACAAAATATTGCCGCCCAAATTTGGCGGCAGACACGATACATACACATGCATCAGGGACCCTAGGAAGTCTCTCTGCTTCATTCAGCAAAAATTTTGGGCTTCCGGACCCTTTGGCTCCTCCTGCTATCTACAGCCACCAGCACAGCCTTCTCAACCTGCAGCTTCGAGGGGGCACTCGCAGCAGTCTCTGCCTTCTTCGCTTTGGAGGATGAGTTTTCAGTCGCCTGCTTCTTTTTCGCTAAGGACGCACTTTCAGCCTCCTGCTTATTTGCAGCTGCAGATGAGCTTACAGTTTCCTGCTTCTTCACTGCTGAGGATCCCTTCCCAGTTTTCTGCTCCTTCGATGCTGAGGTCGAGTTCCCAGGTCCATGCTCCTTTGCAGCTGTGGATGAGGTTTCAGTTTTCTGCTTCTTCGCTGCTGAGGATGGCTTCCCAGTTTTCTGCTCCATCGATGCTGAGGACTTGTTCCCAGATCCATGCTTCTTTGCAGCTGTGAATGAGGTTTCAGTTTTCTGCTTCTTCACTGCTGAGAAAAGGTTCCCAATCGTCTGCTCCATCGATGCTGAGGATGAGCTCCCAGATCCATGCTTCTTTGCAGCTGTGGACGACTTTTCAGTTTTCTGCTTCTTCACTGCTGAGGATGGCTTCCCAGTTTTCTGCTCCGTCGATGCTGAGAACAAGTTCCCAGATCCATGTTCCTTTGCATCCGCAGGTTCATTTACAGATTTGCGCTTCTTTCCAGCAGAGCGAGCTGTCATGGTTTGTGGCCCTGTTGCAGCAGAGGGCGTGCCCTTGGTTTTCTCCTTTGCTGCAGAGGGCGTGCTCTCAGTTTGGGTATTTGCAGCTGACAGCGTGCCCTCAGTTTTCTCCTTTACAGCAGGTGTTTTGGACGCCTCTTTCCTCTGCTTCTTCCTGGTAAACAAAGAGCCTTTCTTTCTCTTCTTTTTTCTAGAGTTCAGCTCCTGTTTGCTCCCAGAAGAGACAGGCTCCTTCGAGGCTGATTTTTCAATAGATGATTCTTGCCCCACTGCTAGAGCACAAGTCGTATCTACTTCCACTGGAGCACAAGTGGTATCTACTTCCACTGGAGCACAAGTGCTATCAACTTTTACCGGAGCACAAGTGTTCTTCACTTCCACTGGAGCAGAATTGTTCAGTTCTTTGGAAGTTCCAGAAGGCAGATGCTTGGCCTTGTCAAACTGCTGACAGACATCACTGGTTGCTTGATTGCCTATGAGGATATCGTCAGAGTTCTGCAAGAAAGGAACAGTCAAGTAAATGCCAGTGCAAATTTATTGCCCAAGAAGCTAACACATTAACCATTTTTCTGGGAAGTGGTTCAAAATCAGTGAAATAGTCAATATGGCATAACCAAAGATCCACAACTATCACTAAGCTTTCAAAACTGTCATATATAGAAACATAACATACTAAATTACTAATATCTGTTTGTTGCACAACAAAGTTAAAAATGAATTGCTTTGTCACGTTGGCCTCCTCATGGCTTCAATTTTATAACCTGCAAATTTCACCCGGGATCTTCTACAATGCTCACACCCTAGATTGAATTCTGGATGGATCTGATGTACAAACAATCAAACATCCTAATAAATTATAAGCCCCATACATATCCAAGATATAATCATATAGACAAATTCCAGGTTCTTGTGGGGAAACATAATCTCTTTATGTAATAAAACAGCATCTGTTCACATGGGCATTACGCTTTTAAAATTTAAAAGTAGGCAGGTAAAGGGGCCATCCCTACACTATTTTTGTCAGATGCAGTATAATGTTTGACTATTTTCTCTAGAATAGCAAGGGACTTTATAAGTCAAAGTCTATTGTGCATTTGTGCATATGAGGATTTAAATTCTAATGCTCAAGTAGCAACTCTGCGAGCATCAACCCAAATCCAAACAATGAAACAAGAACTAAATAATTAGAGGAATAAGAAAAAGCAAAGACCAAAGACTTACCTCTTTGCATAAATCCTCTATATAACCATTTGGTATGGAATTGCCAATACCCAGGAGAAGGTCCATTGTGATGGCTTTCTCCCACAAGTGTTTGCACTCTCCACTTCTTTCTTCAGCACTCCTATTTGCATCTTTTATATGAGTATCAGTTTCTCTGTCAGGCGAAGAAGGTCTCCCTGAAAGAGCTGGTCCATTATCATCCTTGAGCAAAACATTTAGATTCTTCTTTTTCTGTGGTTTAGTATATCTACACTCTGTATAAGATGAGCGTTTTTGAGTATGTTGTCTCTTCTGAGCCACCCTGACATGAGTATTGCCCTCAGAAAATGCCAAATTTCTTCCTTCATAATGAGCCTTGCTGAGACGACCTCGAAGCAGATGAACTCGAGAGTGAACCCCATCAATCGTCAAGAGAATATCCTTTAAAGAGAGTTGCTCAAAAATCACATCATAATCCTCGGAATCAAGCAATGTAACACTGTCAAGTCCGCCTCGGATAGGAACTGCATTTAGAATGAATCAAATACATAGATAGTTCTTGCATGACAATTAGCTAGCCAGAGAATAAAGATGAATTGCAGTTTCTGCATGGTCAATTTAACTAAACCTCAACTAGCTATGTATGTCCTTCATTGATCTACCCAAAAATAGGAATGCTACCATAAGATCTAATAAAATCATAGAGGATCAGAACACATTATATCATACGGCTATACAAATTAGTTCCTCTCAAATTATGTAGGGTATGTATGTTTATGGAAAATTCGAACTTTGTACAATTTGACTTACGCTTAGTCAAATTATGTGGGCACAAACTGTACAGCTACATCCATATTTCAAAGTGCTTTCACACTATATTCGTTTTATAGCTGTAAAGTGTAAACACTACTACTATATTGTGAAACAGAAAATAATGGTCAAAGTTTAATTTTGATATAAAAAAGCCTAGTTTTGAACACTGTGCTAAAATAAAATACACCCTATATACTTGGATGGAGAGAATATTTGCTCAGATACTTAAGAACTAAACCTTGACCAAGTACACGTAAGCATTAAGATGTCACCTGAAATGACATTAGTAGATTTGCCATGTAATGTGCTTTCAAGCAATTAAAATTTTGATGTTTTTACTAACATATACTAATAAAGCAAAAATCAAAGGTGTGTGTCGGAGACTGGTATAGTCCAATGAAAACTAAAACAATGCGATGGAGTGTATAGTAAGAATTAAGAACCCTGTGGCACTGAAGTCATATTAGATATCTCAGAATTCTTTGATAGTGTTCATATGGTTAAAGACTTGGTGACTAATTAATTGTTGACCTTCAATTAAAACACAAGCATATGCCTCAGCCAAAACATAAACGCATTCCTGACAAGAGCAAGCTTTTTCTCACAACTGGGTTAAGATCTAATTCAATCTAATTGTGTAACTTTGCTCAATACCGTGCTTTCCATTTTAACTTCACTGAAAAAATTGACCAGATAGGCACATTCATACCTGTACTACCACAATCGTCATCAATCAAGAGACCATCAGTTTCAGCTCCCTTATTTTGTTTATCTGCAAAATACTGAAAGAATTATTGTCGTTGACAACAAAACCCGGTGCAGAATTGACACGGCCATGCATAATTGATGCCCTATTCCTACACAAAAGAAGACAACATAACTGGATGTCAGACCATGGTAGTATGACAATATTTGGTGCTTGTTGATGTACAAAGGAGTATCCAAATTTTCTTCATGCCTCTTCCGCTTTCTCCTCTTCATGATACTGTTTCCATGACCTTTGTGAATCTGCATAGACTCTGACATAGAACCATTTGCTTTGCTTGCTGCTTGTAATTCTTTTTGTTTCTTGTTTAGAGCAAGCTCCCTGTCATACTTTGATACTTGAGATGAGAGCTCCCTCATACGCAACTCTAACCACTGGCATCTCCACAGAATTGGACGAACATAATTCCTCCACTCAGCCGTCACTTTTTTCCTTATGAAGAGTAATCACATATCACAAAATTTGCATAAAAATGAAGGATATCAGAATAAAACATTACAACAAAATGTAATAAGAATATAGAAAGTAGCTGCTTGCTCCAATTATATTCTAGGCTCTAGCTATACCCTAACACTTTGAAGCACTGATAATTGTAGCACAGGTTTCCTTGTTCATGGCTAGTTGGCTACACATCATAGTTTAAAGCATGAATATCAGAAATAAAAACCATACTCTCAAAGAAAGGCAATGAGCATGAAAATATATGATGTCTCCCAACACGCACAAAAATGAACCTATAATGGTCTACAGCATTAAAAATAAATATCATCAATGCTGGTGTGGGTTCAAATCCCAGGCTAGGAATTTCTTTTGCAAATTTGGACTGTCATGCTTAAAATATAAGTAGCATTTAGTAAAACACCTAGGTGAACCTTTCCAAAAAGAAACAAGGGCAATACTAACCCCCAAGGACTTTCTCTCTAACCAGAAGGATACTGGTACTTTGTGTCAATATTTAGTATTTTCGTCCACTACACGACTGACAGATTATCATGGAATCAATCTACCAGGTTGTTTTAACCGAAGTCCTGGTGGAAAAACCAACATGATAAATTTACAATACTTTTGAAGAAGCTATCATCTGCTTAATTGTCTTTTTAATTAGCGACTTGACAAATAGAAGACCATACGAGTATCCGGTAATTGCTTTTTCGGATCGTGTTAGTCATAGTCATAAGTGGTGTGGCATTTCTTAGGACAGAACACATAACTTCCTGGCTGTTGACACCTGCTTCTATCGTGATTAGAAGAATTGGGTAGAAATCATACCTGGCTTTTAATCTAGGTGCTAGTGCTACTATCACCTGCTAAGTTTCGTATATAAATAAATGATGACTGAAACGTGGCCCAGAAAAGGAAAATTTCAGCAAGAAGGTACTAAATAATTAATAAGCATACAAGACTCTGCATTACGTTACTGAATAATTAGTAATTTGTTTCTGTTTCAGATACACTGATGGTCCTACTTTTCTTGTTACTTCCGCAGACAGGAAGGTGCACCAATTACAACATAGTATAACAGTTGAAATCCCACTACAACCTTCCATCTTATCACAGGAGTGCGAGAGCGGGAAAACTAAACACTGTAATTCTAAATGCGAAGCATGTCTCCGTCTCTTATTGGTGAAAGTGAAACTGAATATATGAAATTCAGCAGAGCTCACATAAGCACCTAACTGCCTAGTGCTCAAGCATAATCTTACACCCATTCATTCTTCCATGAACCATGAGCGTGCACACAATAATGAGACCAATAGCATCCAGGGCACGCGAGGAACTTACAGAACACTCACCTAGGGGGCTTCCAGGGCGTGCCACCATCGGCACGAGCAGACATGCCAGAATTCACTTCTGGTTCACCATCGCCTGGCGCATCTTGAACTCCAGAGCAGGTGTCACCAAACGAGCTCGAGCATTCGGTGGTATCACCTCCCACGTCTTCCACAGGTTCAGGATCGACCACCGGAGGGTCAGTGTTCGTGCGGACAGCCTCAGATTTCACCACCACCATGGTGCTCTGGTTCCTGGCTCCACCGCCAGCACCCTCGTCGTCAACATCCATGGCCGCTGGAGCGGGAGCCATGGCTCGCAACTGATGCGTCAGGGGCCCTCCGGCGCCACAAGAAAACTACAGAAATTCGCCCTAATCCTCCTCCACAAGACCCTGCGGACGGACGGACGGACAGATGAATTTTCAGCAAAGAAACAAAAATCTGTCGCACAGAACCCACTGATTCGTAAGAGAATCGGATAGAACGGGAGGATTCCTACCAAAACCTCAAACAAAGCAGAACAATCCCCAACCACTAGTGGTGCAAGGGCTTACCGCGGAGCGTCAGATGGAGAATCAGGCATCAGCCCGGGCGGATCTCCATGGCGGAGGAGAAGATTGGTGAGGAGTCCGGGGGGATTGAGACACGCTGGCTCGGCCCGTGGATTTGGCCTCAGACGCGCGGGCGACGGCGACGACGAGGGTTAGGGGAGGAAGCATCCATGGATTTGGGCTCCGGTGGTTGTGACGATAGCGGCGGCGGCGAGGGCTCGGGCCTGAGCCGGGCAACGGGCGCGGTGGGTCTTTGCGCTTCCGGCCGGCACGGAAGGTGGCAGTGGGCAGTGGCGGTGGCCGTCGGCGTCTGCCGGCAGCGTAAAGGGCCGGAGGTGGAGCCGACGGAACGAAGGAGCAGATGAGGAACGGATGCAGGTTTTTACCTCTGGTGTCTGGTAAAAACAAAATTAACAGCACGTTCGTTTCGCTGATTTACTGTGACGGTGGTTTGCTGGTTCCTTGGGGAGAAAAACGCTGCTGAATGCCTGCTGATTTCGCTGAATAGCTCAAACGATCGTGGACTAAACTACAAGTGGATAGCAACAGCGAACCAACAACTTTTTTTCATCTCTCAAAAAAAACTACATTTTTTCAAAGTTTCTTCAAAATTGATATGTTTTTTTAAATTTTCTTTGAAATTAACATAATCTGACGAGTCGTGCCGAAGTTAAAAAGTCATTCAAAATCCACTTTATTTTATTTTAGTAGTAAAGAAACAAGTTTAATCAAAACAATTTTTAAGACAAATTGCCGAGCCTTAATTAGGTTAGTGGTTTACCACATTACAGAGAAAATTATATATTTTTCCTGACGGCATAGCTTCATTTCGGCTGCCAAGGTAATTCTGATTTGGGGGCGAAGGTAATTCTGAGTGGGGTAATTGCTCGGTTACCCTTATGGACACAATCCCCTTGTTCGACTGAGCTTATCAGCACGGCTTATCAGCCGTGGAACAGTGTTTTTCTCTCACAGCAAAACAGCCATAGCCGGCTTATAAGCCAAAAAAACAGTCTGCCGAACAGGGCCAATGACATCACTTTCCATAAAAGGTTTCGCTGTGGTTACTCGTTGATACGGAACTTAATTTTATATTTGAAAGCTTATCCTCAAAATCAGCACCTGTATTAACAAAAACAAAAAGTAGTCATGAGTGGCAAACCAGAGCATATAATATTAATTATAATAATAACTATAATCTTCAACTAGGAATAAGTCTCAGGCTTTCCAGGTCATCAGGCATTATTTAGCACTGTAGCTGACGTCATCCATGTATTGTTCATCACTTCAGCTGATGTCATTCATGCACTGTTCATACTGTAGATGACGTTGTTTTTTTCTTTCCTTGCTCTGCTAAATTTTTTTTACACACCTAAAAGACCAGCGCAGCGGAGCACGCCCCATGTGCTAATAATCTCTCAACCACGGATAAATTGGAGGCCATTCAAGCCATCTGACATCGTTCGATATTGTTCACACGGTATCCACTCACTATTTGGTACTGTTCACGTTGTTGTTTGGCACTATTTAGTGTTGTTCATAATCCAGTTGAATAAATTCGAGGCCATTTGACACTGTTTGATATTGTTCACACAATCACACTTGCTTTCCACTCGCTATTCGGCATTGTTCACGTTGTTGTTTGGCATTGTTTAGGGTTGTTCATAATCGTTGTGCGCCTTAGTTTCTTATCTTCTTTTTTGTTACTCTTCAAAACTATGTTGGCATATCACGCGCTACTTCCTAAGCCCGCGTGTGTTCAGGCTAGTGTATCTTTAATCTAGGATTTGGTTGAAAGGACGAAGAGAAATTGAATGGAGCAATCCCATTTATATCTTGGTGTTTGGATTAGATATATTTTGTCACTGACTAGGATCACAATAGAGTAGTATTCATAGTTGTGAATTCCATTCCGGTACCGGCCGAAATGGCCGGAATGCCTCGTACCGGCCTCTAAACCGGAATAGAAGAGCTCAAATCCCGTACCGGGTCAAATATAGGTCAACGCCGGTCAATACCGGTCAAATACCAGTCAATACCGGCCAATACCGGTCAAATACCGGTCAATACCAGCCGTGGCTACATGTATTATATTTTTTCATGTACGAACTTTGGAGTTTAAACTTTGAAATAAGGTCTTATGAACTTGTTGAATGATATCTTAGCTTGGTAAAAATGTTAATTACGCCATAAGTTAAGTCAAAATATATTTATATATACATTTATGTATAAGTTTATTCACATATTATTATTATTATAAAGTCCGGAATGATACACCCGTATGGGCCGGTACCGGAATGTTTCATTCCAATAGCCAAAACAGAATGGGCTTCGGAATAGAATTTACAAGCTAGGTAGTATTTGGTAGTTTGGACTTGTGTTCGTCGGACTAGCCGGAGCCAGGTCCGGCCGGCACTGCCGAACGGTCTCTTTTTTTTTTTGAAAGCTACATCATAACTTGATTAAGATCAGCAACCAGGCAAATCGCTCGAGATAAGGTCATTTACAAACACTGGACCCCCGGTCATCAAGAGCTCGGAACCAGAAGACAGAACACAACGACCATAGCTAGCTTCCCTCAAAAAACGACCATAGCTAGCTAAAGAGACAGCCACCTTATTACAACATCGGTTACAAATAGAGACATTACAATAAGAAAATTCGAAACGCATTAAGTCGCGAGCTTGATGTACAAGGCATCCCACAGCACTTCGATCGATATCGTTCCCTTTCAAAGCATTAGCCAACACAGGATTGTCATCTCCAAGATAATGCGCGTCATGCCCATCTGTGAAGCATGTAGAATGCCTCTGTTCACTGTCATTGCCTCTGCATGAAGAACAGATGCTGCATATTCTATATTTCCAGCTCCTGAGGCTAAAAAATCACTAGTCTTATCACTAACAACGAAGCCCCAGCCTCCTTTTCTTGTCTTTTGGTCTTAAGCACCATCAGTATTAATCTTGTAGATGTCCTCAGGTGATGGTTTCCATTTACTATTATTAGTTTTTTTTCGTGATCGGGCCATTCACCCATTTTTCATTAATAGGAAAAAAAAATTAACAGTACAAACCGTGCGCAATCTTACAAGCGAGGAGCCTCCGTGACGCCATGCACACCGAGCCACCTAGCTACTGGATTCACTCAGGGGAAATTACACAGGAAAGGTATTTGCGACCAAATCGACAAGATAAAAACGAGCTGCTAAAACCGTTGATTCCTGCCCGGGAAGAGAGCCAGCATGGCTTTCCGCGTCGACGTCGACAGGGGAGGGGCGAAGGCGGTCTAAAATTCCTCAAAGGAGGCTTCGTCAGGTAGCTCTGTCAGCACGTCCTCAAGCCCCAGACGTTTCATCATCACCTTCCGCGTATGAGCCGCCGGCTTCTGTTCCCTGTGCTTGCTCTTAGCGGCAAGCCTAGCGCTCCTCTTGGGGACGAGCTCTGAGTCGTCCAGCTCTTCCGCCCGCACTCTGGCCGCCCGGGTTTGACGCAGTCGTGGAGGCGAGGACAACACAGGCACTGTGAGCGGCTTCTTGAATGTCGCGATGAAGTCCTCGGTCGAAGTTATGGTCGTCGCGTCAGGCACTCTAGCATCAGTAGCCGGGGTGTCAGGGCCACCTCCGCCAGCGCCCAGGATGGCGGGGAAGTCGACCTAGGCCGAGGGTGAGGATCCCCTAGCCTGCTCCGGCTCTAATAGCGAGGGCCTTGGTGAGGTTTGGCATGAGCCACACACACCTGGGCCTGAAAGGCACAGGTCCATTGCCTCCACCTTCGACACGGCATGGCTGAGACCTGCCTAAGGTTTGGCCAGACAAGCGTCCACCTCAACCAACATGGGATCGAAATCCCTGCGCGGAAACTCCGAGCAGCGGACCACTGCGAGCTCAGGCTCAGGGTGCACCACTCGCCCACCTCCTAGCATAGCGGCGCTGGAGAGGTCGCCCTGCTGACACTCGCATGCAAAGGGGCCCCTGAGCCAAGCGCATGCCCCGGCTGTGCCCACCGACACACGGAACCTCGAGGCGAGGTGTGCCTGGAGCTCCTCCAGTGTGACGGCTGGCTGGTCTCTACCAACAAGTGCGACAAGGACAAAGGGGGGTCTGCCCCAACCCTCTGCACGACGAGGACCTCGACCCTAGGCCGACTATCGACGTCACCCGAAGGTGGTGACACCGGCGGGCTGCTTTTGAGGTGCATCTGTGGCGACGATGATGTTGCGGTACAGTACGGCGACGCCCGTACCTTTCGGCTGTGGCGGCGCGCGATCGAGGATGGAGGCTTGCACGCCGGCAAAGGGCCTCGCTTGAGCACCGGTGGACGGCTATGCTTGCACGCCTTGGCCCGATGGGCGGTGCCCTGATAGTGGAGGCAGCGGGTTGGGGAGCTACATTGAGCCGCGACGTGACCGCGCTCCAGGCAATTGAAGCAGCAACCCACCAGCACCGGCGGGACTGGGCACTGGCGTTTGGGGGCCGCACACCCCTGCCAACGCGGACGACGACGGCTCACGACCTGGAATCCGTCATCGTGAATGTTGGGCGGCGACGCCCTGCTCCGCGGGCCTAGGCGTCGGTGCACGGGGACCCTAGCCGCCTGTTGTGGGCCAAGACGACGATGCGCGGGCACTCGCGCATCATTGTGATCGCCCGGCGTGTAGGGCCTACGCCGACGATGTCGCTTCCTGGTGGCGGCTGCTGTGTGGATTCCATCCACAGCAGCAGCATCCTGCGCCGTGTCCAGAGCCACCGCCAGCAGTGCCGGCGTGGCCCCTGAGCCCCTGAGGGCCCTACAGGCGGCGTCCAGATATGACAAGCGTGTGGTAGAGACGAGGTCGTCGCCGGAGCCGCTCGCGCAGTCATCTTCCTAGCGCCGGAACTTACTCTTACCAGCCGACTGATGGGCAGGGAAGAATGGTGGGGCATGCGGGGAGAGGGAGGACCTGCCCAAGCACTCGACCATCACTGGAGAGGTGGCTGCCGGCGGCGTAGCGGCTGCCGGAGTGGACACGTGCGCGGCTTCACCGGCGTCGTCGTCTTCAACCCCTTTCATTCCTGTCGCATTAAGCTTCTCAAACTCCATTAGAAAATAACATGTGGAATTATGGATTTATGTTGCACTTAACATTCTTCTTCCTTCATTAGCCTTGTTCCTTGCTGACCACCGTCTCCACAGGAAAATTATAATCTTCAACTGAGTATTTTTATCCAACATCCAAATCGTATTACAAGTCTCCCATGCAGAATTGCATCTAGCTAAGTCAGTTCTAATGTGTTCCAAATTCATTAGGCGCCAGCACATCCTAACAAACTTGCATTTGAAAAAGAGATGACCATTATCCTCATCAAACCTTTTGCAAATGGGACATTTTTGTATCAATGTCGTCAATGCCTTGTCTTACCAGGTTTCTTCTTGTTGGCAAACTGTCATGAGCAAAACGCCACATGAATATTTTCACTTTGTTGGGAACTTTGAGTTGCCATATTTTATACCACTCAAATTGACATCTGTTATCACTTCCACTCCCTGAAGTAGAAGAGTCCAAACCGCCGACCTATCTCTCCTTGCAACTGCAACCTTATAGGCCGATTTTACTAAAAATAAACCTTTTGTGTCAAAATACCAAGCATGCCAATCCTCCAAATTATCTGCAATTGGGATTCTTAGGATCTCACTAGAATCCTCCGGCCAAAAGATTTCAGCTATAAGTTGTTCGTCCCACTCACCTGTTACAGGATTAATAAGCTCACTCACTATAGACAGGATGTTCGCTCCTTGAGGCGTTGCCGGCTTTCTTGTCAAACCTTTGGGAATCCATGGGTCCTTCCAAATGTTAACATTTTCACCGTTGCCAATTCTCCATATGAGACCTTCTTTCAGCCGCTCCACCCCTTTCAAAATACTTCTCCATGTATATGAACTACCATACTGATAAGTACAATGGAGAATATTTGAATGTGGAAAATATTTTGCCTTTAAAACCTGACCACAAAGAGAATCGGGATAGGTAAGTAATCTCCATGCTTGTCGGCTCAACATAGCCATATTGAATAGATGTAAGTCACGGAAGCCAAGACCTCCCTTCTTTTTTGATCTGGAAAGTTTCTCCCAACTTAGCCAATGAATCTTATTTGTTTTGTCCTGATGACTCCACCAATATCGCACAATAATCATACTCAGCTCATCAAATAATCCTTTTGTGAGATCAAAACAGGACATGGCATAGGTTGGGATAGACTGTGCTACAGCTTTTATATGAATTTCTTTACCAGCCTTCGATAAAAGTTTCTCCTGCCAGCCCTGAATTCTGGTCCAGATCTTTTTCTTAATGTATTCAAAGGTTCTCTTTCTTGATTTACCAACAGAAACCGGCAGCCCCAGATAGCGTTCACTTCTTGTTTCAGCCAAAATAGAGAGTGTAGATCTCATTTGATCCCTAACTTGCTGATTGGTATTTGGGCTAAACATAATTGATGACTTATTTTTATTAATAACTTGCCCTGAGGCCCTTTCATAAATTTCTAGGATATGCCCTAGTTCTTGTGCATTACTTGCCCTTGCTCTCATTAGTATCAACGAGTCATCAGCAAAGAACATATGGTTGACTCTTGGTGCCTCTCAACAAATTTTGATGCCCTCCAGTTTGCCTTGACATTCAGCTTTTTGTAGTAATGCTGAAAACCCTTATGCACAAATAATAAAAAGGTAAGGTGAAAGTGGATCACCCTGCCTTAAACCCCGTTGGGGAACAATATGATGAGTGTAAGAATCATTAACTTTAATCCTATAGGTAACCGAGGACACACACTTCATAATAAGATGCACCCATCTATCATGAAAACCCATCTTTCTCATTATTTTCTCTAAAAAAATCCTCTCCACTCTATCATAGGCTTTACTCATATCAAGTTTTATTGCAGCCAACCCTTCCCTCCCTCTTCTTCTGGAATTCAAGAAGTTAGTTAATTCATAAGCAAGCAAAACATTGTCTATAATTAGCCTTTCAGGCACAAAAGCACACTGAGAAGGGGAGATAATATCAGGCAGAAAAACCTTCAGCCTATTAGCAAGCACCTTTGAAATAATCTTGTAGAAAACATTGCATAAACTAATTGGCCGCATATCTTTTAACATCTTAGCTGAATTAATTTTGGGTACCAACACAATAATTGTATCATTCCACCCATTAGGCATTGGTCCTCCATTAAGAACATCAAGGACTTCCTGTTTTACTCTTTCACCTATGTGAGACCATAATTTCTTATAAAATATGGAAGGCATACCATCAGCACCAGGGGCTTTCAAATCCCCTATGCTCTCAAGAGAGTTCCATATTTCCTCCCCTGTAAATGGTTGCAGTAGAGCTTCATTCATTTCCTGTGTAACTCTTGGGTTTACACAGTTCAACACCTCATCAAAAGAAGAATCTGCATGAGACATAAATAAATTATGATATTGGTTAGCAATGAAACTCCTGAGCTGCTCTCCTGCCACCACATTTCCATTGTCATCCACTAATTTTGTAACATAATTTTTCCTTCTTCGTTTTGAAGCAAAAGTGTGGAAGAAACTGGTATTCCAGTCCCCTTTCAATAACCAGGTGTTATGAGCTCGTTGCTTCCAATAAATATATTGTTGGTCTTGCAAGCGTTCAAGCTTATAATGCAATAAATGTTCCCGGTTAATCGATTCTTGAGAGATTTCCTTGCGCCTCCACGTCTCTAGCTCTCTTTTTACTTTCTTAATTCTCTTGTCCAAATCACCTAACACATTACTGTCCCACTCCTTTAATTCGCCCAACACCTTTTTCTGTATCTCCATCACACAGATACGTCCTTCCTCCATTGCAGCCCTCCATGCCTCCAAAACTTTGACCTCACAGTCTTCCTCCTCCAACCACCTTGCTTCAAGCTTTGGTAATATCTCTGCCTGCCCTTTCCAGCCCCTAAAGTCCTCCCTTCCCACATCAATTATGATTGGCATGTGGTCTGAATGTCTAGGATCACCATTAGTTACTTTAACCAGTGGGAAAATATACCTCCAAGCACTATTGGCAACTGCTCTATCAAGCCTCTCCTTTGTAAAACTTGAAGCCAAATGGTGGTTATTCTGCCATGTAAAAGGATCACTCACAAAACCCAAATCATGGAGACGACAGTCCTCTAGAGCCATCCTGAACCTTTGCATATTAGATTCTAATCTAGGGGGACCACCTTCCTTTTCACATCCAAATAGAATTTCATTGAAATCTCCACTACACAGCCATGGCAAGTCAAATATTTTCTTTAAAATACACATTATTTCCCACATATTTTCCTTTTCATCATATCTTGGCTCACCATAAATACTAGCAAATCTCCATTGTAGTCCATCCTCCTCTTGAATGATACTATCGATATGATATTTAGACAAACTTTAACCCCTACATCAACTCTTCTCTAAAACAAAGCTAATCCACCACTTGTTCCCTCACTATCAACCATTACCAGATTAGGCATTTGAAGCTTCCATCTCAACCATTCCATCCATTACCATCATTTTTAGTTTCTGATAGGAAAAGGACATCCGGTGCCTCCTGCTTCTGGATGTCCAGAAGTCCTCGAATTGCCAGACCATTCCCCAATCCCCGGCAATTCCAAGTGATCAGTCTCATTTTTGCACGCAAGGCTGCTGCTATGGCCCCGCGTTTTCATTTTTAAACTTTTTAGAACTCTCAAAAGCATCATCATCGACCATTGTTCCTTGTGGGGGAAGAATGCCCTGAACTCCAAGGCACCAAGGCCAAAGATGAATTCTCAGAGCTTCGCATGATATTACCATCCTCCTTCACTGATTTAACCTTCAATAAGCTCTCATCAGATTTACATTTTTTAGAATGTAGAGGATTTTGATTATCATCAATCGGGATATCATCCAACACAATATCATCTGGTCGACTAGCATCAGCAAGATATCCCTGGTCACTGTTTGGCGAGGTAGCTTCAACTTCCTCATCCTCCTCTACTTCCTTTTTATAATATTTGTCACTGACATCACTCCTCCTTGTAGCAGATCTATTAGACTCTGAACTTTCCCACGTTCCTACAGAATTACTCCATCTAGAAGAATCCCCCTGAACAAACTATTCACCCAAGTTCTTCATCTTTCTCTCCTCAGGAGCACGAAGCTTTTCACTGTATGGCAGGCAACCATTTTCATCACGACTAGCTAGGTTAGGACATTCAATTTCGGAATGGCCGAAAATGCCGCATGAGAAACAGAAAAAAAAGAACCCTCTCATATACCACATCATACCATTCCTTTCTTTGTCTCCTAGATGAGTACACAGAAATACCTCGCGGTAGAGGTTTCTTCAATGAAATAATTATTTTGGCTCTAAGATCCTTCCCCACTGCCCTTTTTTGATTATCCACATCAACTTTCAACACCTTCTTACCAATTTTGCCTGCCAGTTCAACACCCCACTTTTCATTTCGTAGCTCAAAGGGAAGATTCAAAATATTCACCCAAATAGCCAATTCATCAAAATTTACATCACTTGGGTGTAGATCATAACTAAAATCTTGTAGAATAATAGCCTGTCTTCCACCAGATTGTCGACCCAGGAACCATGGTGAACCATCGAGAACTCTATTTTTGTCTAACACAAAATCAAATTCAGCAACAAAAAGATTATCCCCAACCATTCTCGCCACAAGACCATTTGGGTTACCCCAAGCTGCCCTCATAACAGACATTATAGTTTGTAACTGCAAAGGATTTGTTGCAAGAACCTTTCCAATCATAGCATGGTTAACCAGAGCTAAATCTGAATCTATGGAGTCCTCTAAAACTAGAGTATCCTTTTCTTTTGCTGTTAGATTCAGTTTACCAAATAAATCTGAGACTTGCTCCTCCATTCCATGTGGTTGCTCTTCACAGATTCTTTCATTTCCTCTGCCAGCTCCAGGAACCGGGGAGGGAGGCTCTCCCGCCACCAAAGCTGCAGACTCCTTCTCTTTCCCCTTCTTGTGCACCATCTATACTCTCAACTCTAAAGCTCAGGATTTAACCAAGGACGGGCAGCACTGCTAAGATTGCCCCTTAACCGTCCCGAATCAAATCTCAACCCAAGAGCAAGAGAAGTAACAGGAGAAGGAGAACCAAATCACGATTGAACTGCCAAAGATCCAAACGGTCTCTTAGATAACGGATACCAGTCAAGAACGACTCTCCTCTTCCCACACTCTCTTAAACGAAAATTAGAACTGGGCTCAATCAACGCCATTCTGGTCCAGTGAATAGGGGATTGGGCCTCGAAGCCCGCTCACTCCTTTCTTTCTCCTTGGCCCAAAGGACACCAGGATCTCTCGCTTCCTCACCTGCTTTTCTTCTTGTAGTGTTCCGGTTCCTTCGTCAACTTCTTCAGGTAGCATGGTCATCTTGGTGACAGATATGATACCTCAGTGTAAGATTACTGAATCCTGACCTTAAATCATCTTAGCACATCTCATGAATAGGGGCGCTCGTAGCCTTACACCATATAAGCCTAGGCCTACTCTAGATTTTCATCAAAATTGTTAGTACTAGTTAGATCTCGGAGGTCCAAACAAAAAAAAAAGTCCAACATCCGTAAGTACCCCGGTCTCTAAGTCATTCCTGTGCTTGACTGGTGCTAGCTTATTATGCTAGGTTCAGATAATATTTTAGATTATAACATATCCTGAACGCGATATATCTTTATTAGGCATATCCTAAGTTTAAATTCTAGGTCCTCACACTCATGAAAGATGTGTGTGCTCGACCGGTGCGTCTACCAGAGACAAGAAGAGGAGGGGAACCATCTTTTTTCCGCAGTTTTCTAGTGTTTTAGGATTGAGTCAAAAAAAATTCTGGCAAAATCAAATGATTTTCGGTCGGGATCGTGTGTCCTGCGATGATTTTAGTGATTGCCACGATGAGATCGCCATTGCAAGTGTTGATTTCATCGGCAGGCGTCCAATTTGTGGCCTTTTATGTGCAATGGGAAGGGTGCTTCTGGGAGCTCCCTACAAAGATAGCAATTTCGGGTCATTGATCTCATTGTCGATGGTCGCAGAGAGGAAATTAAGGTCTCAAGGTGATGAATCTGCATCTTATGTCGTACCCGACGATGCAACTGATGATATCTTTCAGCGATTTAGATGCATTTGGGACTGGTTCCGAAGAGTTGGATCTTGCAACATGTCTAATGTTTTGGAGTTAGTCATTGAATTCGGCATAAGGATTGCACTTTGACTCCGGTGTTCGAGGGAAACCATTGGGAAAGAAGGCGATAAAAGAATCTGGATAAAATATTATGTACTTTATTTCAGATTTTATCATGTATAATTTGGGAATGTACTATACCAAGATTTAATATAAGTCCCCATTCCCTTTGCTAAAAAAGAATACATTTTCATAATATGCTCATTTTATGTCATAGATGTTGTTACTCTTTCCTATAACGTTACGTATTTTAGGAGTTGATTTATTTTGGGACAGACGAAGTAGCAGCTAATAGATACAATCCGAACAAGCTAACTATTAGACGGTAAATAATCAAAGCATGCTCCTAGCGATACAAAAAGCTATTGCTGGCGCATATTAGCCGTCAATCTGTGTCGGGCATGCAGCATGTTCTACCGTATATCTCCAACAACTAAAAAGAATAAAAGGAAGACTGCCATTTCGTGCGACATTCGCTTTGCGTCGCTCTCTCTCCCCCTGCGATCCCCGCCTCCCGCCCACGCAAGGAATCGGTCGTGTCGCTCTAAAAACGGAAAGCCGCAATCACTGCACCACCTCGTGCGATGGAACCGAGGCAGCACCGATCCATCCAAATCATTGTGACATCCTCCATCAGCCTTCCATTGCCCTCGCCAGGTTCGTCTGCCCGTGCGACATCCTCGGCCTCGCGAGCCCTCGCCTTCTGCCTCGCACCGCCGCCAGCCCTGCTCGAGGGACTGAGGGAGATGCTCGTGGTGAGGAGGGGCGATGGGTTCCGTTGCCTACTGGACGACCTTGCGCGGCCCGCAGCTGAGCCCTGCTGCCTACTAGCTGTCGCCTGTTGACCGCATCCGGCGTCGCGCTAGACGAGATCTTGGCCGTGTTGGTCGTGTTCTTCCCGCTCGGCGAGGAGTCCAGGAGCCACATTGCCTCCCCGACATCTCTGAACGCCATTGTCTCGGTCCTCTCCCACGGTGAGATCGCGTCGCTGCCGTCTCATTGGTTAGTCAATCTCTCTCTTTGTCTCGTGCTTGCCACGGATAACGGGGCGCGAAGCCGGGCGTGGTTCTTGTGGCCCCAGATCGAGCGACTTCTCCTCTCCCAACGCCTCGAGGCCGCAGACCACCTGGTGCCCCTGCCTTGCAAGGCCGATCCAGCGCGCAGCCAGGCCGTGTTCGAGCTCGGCGCCTTGGCCGAGCCTTCAACCTGGCCACCACGGGCGACCTCGACTTCGAGCCGGCCGGCTGCCTCACCTGCTTTAACCTCGTCATCTTAGCCATAGTGGATGACCTGCACGAGATGCTGGCTGAGATGCTGGCGGACATGTTCGTGTTGCTGCTGCCGTGGCTGAGATGCTGGCGGACGTGTTCTTGCTGCTGCTGCCATGGCTGAGATGCTGGCAGACGTGTTCGTGCTGCTGCTGCCGTACCGATCAGAAAATGACGCGAAGAGGGCACACTGGCACTACAAGGAAGACTACACGCATGGATGGTGGCTGCAGGCACAAGGATACAAGAGGCAGCAACAGGTTCGAGTCAACCTTATTTTATTTTCCTTCCATGAGTTAAGCAATTAATGTGCTCATATTTGTTCTCAAATGTATTTGTTCTGAAAGTTAAAACTGTGTTTTCAAGTCTCCTTTTCCTTGTTTCATAAAGATCAGCAGTTCATTTTTAATAATGTTTATCAGCCTGTGCAAAACCAAGAATTGTACTTATTTTTCTATACAAGATTCTTATGGTGACATGATTTTATCAATTTGTTTTCAGACCTTGTCAAAATTGGAGGCCATTTTTCACTGATTTGGGAACTTAGTAATGCAGATGAAAGAATAAGAACTACTTCAGCATGGGTTCTGGGCAAAGTCAATCAGAACAATGTTCTTGTTCAAAACCAGGTACTATTAGCTTAACAACAGTAAAAAAAACTATCAGCTTAACAAGTCTCCAACTATTTTGTATGGTGATTCCTGTCTTTTACGTCTATCCTTACAGCTTACTCAAGAAACTGCTTTCCATTTTTTGACCCCATCACTCTATGATGTATCAGTATTTACACAACTCTTTGTACTTGGCTAGATCCTTGTATATGGAGCTTTATAAGAGCATCTCCAGTAGTTTGGTAAATCAACTTGCTATCCTTCTTTATTTAGCAAAACCACAAAAAACAGTCTCCAACAGTTCCTCAAATGAACTTACTATCCCTGGCAACTTGCTATCCCCTGGCCTCCGACTCCCATATTTGCGCAGTTGGAAAAGAGTTGCCATCGCGAAATTCTCCGTCGTCCTCGGCTGTCCCGCGCGAGCGGCTCCCCTCCCGCGCGCGCGAATTGCGTTTTCCCGCGTTTGTTCCCTGGAGCGCGCGGTGTATATATCCAGAAGTCGCACGGTTTCTCATCTGACATACGGCGCCGGCGTCTGTCTTCATCTTGTCGCGGCTCGTCTTTTTCTCTTCATCGCGTCGCCAGGAGGCTGCAGCGTCCAGGTACGGTGCTCCCGTGGACGATGTAGTACTGCATATTTTTTAATCGATCTGCTTCTCGATCTGGTCTGCGATCTACTACGGGATCGATCTGTGGCTACAGGATGGATCTGCTAGTCTCAGTGTCCACCTTGTTGGCAATCTGATAGTCGTGATGGTATAGGGTTGCTGCTTGTTTTGCAAGGAGATCAATGTTTTGCTTGTTCTGAAATGGTAGTTTCATAGGGTTGCTTTGGTTTATCTGTCATGGTTGATCTGATAGTCATGATAGAATTCCTGTTGATGGTCTATTCATAGCATGATTATAAATTGAATTTTTTTCATAAATTCGTGTAGACTGATGGAAGGAGATGGAAATTTCCTGTCGGGCATTCTTTTCAATGGAGAAGACTCTCATGCTGCTGGTTTGGATGAGATGGTCATTCCAAACAGTCAAGACACTCATGATGAAGTGCAGGCAAGCCGCAGTACAAAGGGAACAAGGAGGTCAAAAAATTTTCATTGGCAGGAGGACGAAGTAATTTGCTCGGCCTGGTTGAATGTCAGCAAAGATCCCATTAACGGTGCTAATCAAACACGTACCACATTTTGGGGAAGAGTTCATGCTTTCTATGAGGAACACAATGAAACTGGAGTTGTTCGTACAGAGAATTCGATCATGCATAGGTGGCTGACTATTCAGTTGCAAGTGAACAAGTTTTGTTCATGTTATGAGGCCATTAAACGTAGGAATCAAAGTGGGACAACTATCGAAGATAAGGTATGACATATGTGTTCATTGTTGTAATTGAAATTTTTTATTTATAAATGTATTAGCATTGACAACATCTTTGTACAGATTAACGAAGCAAAAAAGTTCTACACAAGTTTAGACAAGGACAAGAAATCTTTTGGTCTTGATCATTGTTGGAACATACTGAAGGGGGAGGACAAGTGTAAAGCAAAGATGGTAGAACTTGCCGAGCTGGAGAAACTAGCAGCAAGCAAGAAGAATAAGAAGGCCGCAAAGAATTCCAGGCCAAGGGATGAAGGAGCCAATAGTAATGAGCAAGTTGTAGCTGCTGATGCTGAAGCTGTAGAATCGGAACCAAGGAAAAGGTCAGATGGGATTAAGAAGGTAAAAGAAAATCATAGGCGAGGAGGTGCTGAGGCTTGCGTGCAAGCTTTGGACAAGATGTGGGCAAAGAAAGAGGAGTCCGACAAGGAAAAAGAGAAGGCTAAACAAGAGAGGTTCATGGCTTCACTTGAACTAGACAAGCAAGCACTAGAGCTAGAGAAGAAGAGGGCTGATGCGGAACTAAAAAGAGCTGAAGCAGATTTGCTGAAACAGGAAAAAGAAATTATGATGGCGAACAAGGTTGGCCTCGACGCGCTGCAGCTTGAATGGCTTCAGATGATGCAAAAGGAGATTGTTGCTAAGCATCTTGGAAAATCAATTTAGTTTATGTCTTCTATGTCTTGCAAAATCATGGTTCTAGTACCTTTACTTTGCTTTTTTAGTTCATCGGAAGCTTTACCAATTTCAACATAAACCTTTAGTTTTTTATTCAGCATAACCATTGTATGCATCTGTACTTGAGCTCTTCGGGTACAATTACATGTATGGGATTAATTTGCATCACAAGTATTGCTCGCTGTATGCATCGGTGCTTGATTTATTTTAGTACAGATGAGCTATTCGGATACAATTACATGTCTGCGATTTTTCTGTCTTCTTTTTAACTTCTTACTGGTGAGCTTTGGTGGCACCGCCAGCACCACAAATGAACCCATGTTTGCATGGTACTGTACCATGCTAGGAATACAGAACGCACAAGTGCTTGTCGGTCCACGTCAGGATGAAACTTAAACAAATCACCGATTACAAATCAACGATGGTTCATGGTACTTGAATAAAAACAAATTACCTATTACACTTGAGTATATAAAAACAAATTACCTATTACACAGGATGAAATATAAAGGAGTAGCTAATACAAATGTGTCAATCGAAATAAACTGTAACATATAAAATCATATAGTGTACGAATATAAATCTGGATGATGGTTCCACAGGTGTTCGATGAGGTCTTCTTTCAACTGCACATGTGTTCTCTTGTCTCTGATCCTTTTGCGCGCATCAATATATTCATCAAGTGTACGAGTAGGTTGGCCATGAGCAGGTTCGACATTTTCCCCACCGTAATCAAAACGCTCGTGAGGGTCAACCACGAAACCTTCGTCTTCCACAATCATGTTGTGCATGATCACACAAGCCCTCATGATCAATGTCAAAGTCTCAATATCCCAAGGGCGTGCTGGTCCTCAGATAATGGCGAACCTAGATTGAAAAACCCCAAAAGCTCTCTCGACCATCTTCCTCGCTGCTTCTTGCGCTTTGGCAAAATATTGCCTCTTGTTGCCCATAGGAGCAGCGATGGACTGGATTAAAGTAGCCCATGAGGGGTATATACCATCTGCTAGATAATAACCCATTGTGTACTCATGGCCATTAACAGAATATTTCACTTCTGGAGCTCTACCTTCCGCTAGGTTATCAAACAAAGGAGATCTATGAAGAACATTGATGTCATTATGGGACCCGGGCATTCCAAAGAAGGCATGCCATATCCAAAGGTCGTTCGAAGCAACAGCCTCCAAAATGATAGTTGGCTTGTCCACATGCCCCTTGTACTGACCTTGTTTATCGTATGGATAGTTCTTCCATGCCCAATGCATACAATCGATGGACCCTAACATTCCTGGAAATCCTTTTTGCTCACCCATTGCAAGTAATCGTGTTGTGTCAACCTCATTGGGATATCTGAGGTATTCATCTCCAAAAATTTCAACAACTACAGCAACAAACCTACGTAGGCTCTCAATTGCAGTACTTTCACCAATGCGAACGTACTCATCTGTCGCATCAGCTGGAACCCCATAAGTGAGCATACGCATTGCGGCAGTGATTTTTTGGAAGCAACTCAATCCAAGCTGATTGGCCGCATTTCTTTTCTGCACAAAGTAATCATCGTGTGCTTCAACAACATTCATTATGCGTAAGAAAAGTTCCTTAGACATCCTGTACCTGAACAGAACAAAAATTAAGTTTTACAACTCTAATAATAATTTAGCACGTAATGAATAATTAATCCGAAGGTAAAGGACAGCTACCTTCGACGGAATATTTCGGGGCCGTATGTTGGATTCTCCGCCAAATAATCTCGATACATCCTGTCATGACCACCTTCTCTATCACGGCGAAGATATCTACGACCTTTGACAGAGCCACCGTGTGGTCCTTTGTCATCGGAGAAAGTTTGTACAATTTGGGCAGCCGCTAATATCAGGGAATCATCGTCATCAGATGATTCTTCATCCAATTGTCTTCGCGTACGGGATCTCTTCCTAGGCATGATTCCTGAACGAGAAAGGTTGTAGAATGAACAATGGCATGCACAATATCTGAAACCGCAACACCTGTGGAGGCCGATGGGAGGTGAGACTGACCAGCCTTGATGGGAGCAGGAGATGCCCGCCTTCTTTCACGGTAGGGACCGACGGCCGGCTTCGTTCACGTACATAGGAGTAGACGATCGTAGATGAGTAGCGTCGCTGTGCAAACAAGTCCACGCTAGGGACCGGCGGCGGCTTCCTTCCCGTACGCGATGGACCAGCGGCGGCTTCTTCACGTTCGCGAGTCGGACCGAGTAGCGCGAGGAGGAGGCCCATCAACAGGCGTGGTGTTGGATTATGTGGGCCTAATTTTTCAATTTTACCAAGTTGGAATGGCAAACTATTGGAGATGCATCTTTTTTTCGCTTGCCATAACATTTAGCAACTTGCTACATCACAAGATTTGGCAAGTTATTTTTACCAAACTATTGGAGATGCTCTAAAGATTAGTGAAGATGTGTTATTCCAGTTCTGCACCAGAACCTGCAAAGGCATATTTCATGAGCTGTTTTCTATTAGTTGGTCCAACAACATTGCACGGACCACATAGAAAAATATCTCCTTTTTATGGATGCCCTTTCAAGTTTCTCAGTGCTTGATTCATGTGAGAATATTGGAGTCATTTGTGTTGTAAACAATTTGTGACTTTTGTTAGTTTTTTCAGGTAATCAGCCAATTACCGAGGAGAGTAGATGAACACAATTAGTATATGTGAGTAATTTTAGATTGCCTTCTAGATACATTATTTAGAAAGAAAACTTTGGTTCAAAGTTCAGATGCATAAATTAATTGATTAGCTTATTACCTGGCTTCTATCTGTAGATTACGATTATAATCTTACAGAGAAGTGGCAGTGCCTTTTTTTGTAATTGCTTTTCACTTGTTAGGTACCATGGCACTATCAGCCCAAAGGAAACTTTTGTTTGCTTCTAATTAATTCTTTTACTACTGCTGCATATGAGACAAAATTAGTGATTACCAACTTAAAATGAGATTTTACCTATACTGAGACAGTGCCACTCTGAAGTCAAGTTTATGTAGCAGCATCCAAGCTGATATTTACAGATGACCTTTTAGCTGTTTACATTCTTTAAATGATTTGTATCCTCTAAGAGAACATATTATGCATTGTTGTTGCATAGTAGAGGATGTCAATCTAATTAGTAATTACAATATTTTTTTCTAGAATGCCCCTGCCCAAGCAAGAATAGGAGAGGACGAGCCTCCACCTAGTTGAGATCGAGATCCTTGTGAACACCTGAAGCCTCGACGTAGCCGTGAGCTACCGCGGCTTCCCGAGCATCCCCTCTGCATCATATTCTCTGTTGGTTTTTCGATTTGCCTGCCTGTTTTTCTTTTGGTGGTGGTGGTGGTGGGGAGGGGATGATTTGGTTGACGTGGTTCAGACTTCTGAGGTTGTGGTGTGATCCGTTTCAGGCTGCGAGGAAGTACACATTGATGGTGCCATGGTGGAGGACTGCTGCTGCAGCTATGAGACGATGGACGCCATCAACAAGGGGGGGGGGGGGGGGGGGGGGGGGGGGGGGGGGGGGGTCCTGCATCCAATCCTATAGGAACTTGTTAAGTTGCCCTTCTTCATGTACTTCAAGGTGAGCACTTTTGGAATTTTTCCCCAATGTCCTGGACTGTGATTTTGGCACATTAGTGAAAATGTATGACTTTGTGTTCCAATGGAGAGATAGAATGGTTAGAATTTAGAGTCATGCGTGCTTGATCGGAGAATATGTGGAAGATCGTCGTGTATTTTTTGTCAGATTTTTTTTACTAGAGCAGTTGAGGGTGATTTTTCAGTTTTATACTACGCCATAACACTTTGGGTAAAGATTCCATTGCAATGGTGAACCCATTTTATAACCCAATGGTGGACTCCCCATGAGGTTAGATTTCTTGCACTTGCAATATAATACAAGTTAATATGATATGTTTTGCATATTACATGAAATTAGTACACAGCATAAATCATATAAGATTCTACATGTTTCTCTTTGCATCAATGATTAAATTATAAACCATCTGTGTTATAAATACATGAAAAAATGAGGATCCATATGTGTGCTTAACTGTTTATTCACAGTCTCGGAATATGTTCAGTTGCTATCGATCTGTGTGCTTATTTGGAGTTCTCTAAATATATACTGATCTGTCCGTCAAAGGCCATTTACATATATTGTACACCATCTAGATTGCTTCACTTTGCATGTCCTGCACAAAGCAAATCACAAAGAAGTAAGCACTCGTGACCTCTGTTTTACCACATAAGCAATATAGGCCAGATTGCTTCGGATTTGCATGTACTGTACACCATCCAGCGGTCTGCCTACATGCATCCATGTGTAAGCCAAGTGGATACAGATTAAGTTTGTGCTACGATGAAAGCTCTAAGTAATTCTTATGAGGTGGCAACCAGAGTACAACTTCTCAAGGCATGACATTGATGGTTGATGTATACCCTGTCGCCATCTCTATTAATAATATGCCAGGATGAAATAATCAAGGACTCACCCTTGCTTGTGTCTGGAATTTAAGCAACGTACATCAAAACTTATTCGAAACCTTCTCAATTTTTTATCACAGCCTCCACATACGATATCACGACATCTTGACAATTTTCGTGATTTTCAGACTTCGTTTGCATTTAATAGAATTTAAAAACAAATCATCCACAAGTCGGTGGCCATGTTCCATGAACAAGATGTTCGAAATTTCGGGTGAGTTCCGGGATACGGCCTCACAATACACTCAAAAGCATGAATATCATTTTTTGAATGGCTAAATTGCATTATTCTATGCACTTGCAGTTCAAACTTGCTTTTTACGAAAAAAATTTAATTCAATGAAACAAATTAACTAAATATAGCAAAAAACATAAAAAATATACCAAATTTAAAAATTTAGGTCCTAGTACTGTAGCAAGGCTGAAAAAAATTTAGGTGCAAAAAAATTAAAATTATTTACCAAGTGTCTGGTTTGGCACTCGGCAAAGAAGGTCTTTGCCGAGTGTCAGGTTCCTGGCACTCGGCAAAGTAATTACAAAAAAAATAATAAAATAAAAAAAATTTACTGAGTGCCTAACAGTAGGTATTCGGCAAAGGGTCACGGTTGGGTGACTACCTTGCCGAGCGTAAATCTTTGCCGAAAGTTGAACTCTCGGCAAATACTTCCTTGCCGAATGCATGCTCAGCTTGCCGAGTGTCATAGTTTGCCGAGTGCTCGATAAAAGACACTCGACAAAGCATTTGACACTCAGCATAGAAGTCGTCTCCGGTAGTGTAGCTTGCTAGGTTCAGGTAATATTTTAGATTATACCATATCTTGAACGCGATATATTTTTATTAGGCATATCCTAAGTTTAAATTCTATGTCCTCCCACTCATGAAAGATGCGCACGCAAGAAATCAGTTTCGTTCTCTTACATCCTTAGATTAGAAACACGAGCTAGAAGTCGTTTCGTGCAAGAAGTAGATGCGGACTAAATTAGATGCACAAATGGCATTTGAGTCAGTTCTAAACTGACGCTTGAAGAGATATATACGAACGCGCTTATATTAAGTGTGAATTTTAAAATCCATGATGATCATGAAAGATGCGATCTTCGAAAGTGGTTAAGCCAGAAAAAAACAACCCATGCAGTTGCAGCCCGCGGTGGTTCACTTCTCATGCTTTCTATTCTATCGAGCCCATATGCTTGGCTCGCGTGGGCCAAAATGACTATCTACACGACGCGGGCTGTTGTGCTCTAAACAAAATTGGGCTATCACAGAAATTAGCTCCATCAGTGAGACTAACTGACTGATAAACTTTTGAATAGCCTTTTTTTAAATAAAAAAAGCTTTTTGAATAAGGGTGTGAGTGAAAAGTGACATATTGGGACGACCTATCTATCTATCTCTCTTATAAGCTAAACTCCTCCGCTACGAGTTCTAGCTAGCACCACAGTGTTCCGCATCATCAAGTAGCTAAAAAAGTCATATGTTCTAATCTCCTTTTGCCGTGTACAACATTGAAATTGTGAACTGCACTTCATATTAAAGAATCAAAACGCCCTGCATGCAGCAGATGGCATCCATCACACACATGAATACATGATGCTCTGGTGTGCTCTCTCTCTCTCTCTCTGTGAGTCTCTACCTCATGTTATTTGCTGCATTTTGGACAGTTGACATCGCAATATTAATTCATATGCTACAGAAATCCTCATGTACGTTCTCTTCTTCAGTGCTCCTGGAGTTTTGCCAAGGTGAAGACATCGCACTACCAAGCAATGAAGCAGCTAACATCTTAACCATTATAATATCAATTCCCGGATGTCGCATCCGAGCTTGCGAAAGAGACAAAAACACAAGGCCCGTCGCTGCCGTACACCAGTCCTACACTGACGTGTATGGGCTAGTTACTGCTAAAAATTAGTCTAAGATCCTATTTAACTGCTAATACTTAGATCCTGTTTGGATTTACTATCTGGCTAATAAATCAGTATCTAATTTAGTTCAACAAGTGGATGAGTTGGTTCGTGGAAGAGCCGGGGAAAGAAAAAAAACTGGCAGCAGCGGGTACACCAAGCTGGTAAAAAAAACCAATGCAAAAATCTTGGGTGGGTGACCGAAGGCAATGGCAGACACACATGTATATGGACGTGTTTCTGCATGCGGAACGCTTGGTGTACCCGCTGCTGCCAGTTTTCTTCTTTCCCCAGCTCTTCCACGAACCCAGCTCGCGTCTACCCTCCCAATCCCTGTTACGGAGGCTACCTCCTACCTAAGCCGCTGAAGCCCTAGCACGCTGCCACCGTCGCTACTGTTGTGATGCTTATACGCCACCATGCTCTGCCATCCCCTCCCCTCCGCACCCCACCCATACGCTACTCAGGTTGCTGAACACATGGACAGACCGTGCGCATTCCCCAACGGGCGGCGTATGCGGGCGACGCATGCAGTCACCGCACCTGCGGCTATAGAAACCACGGTGTGGAGGGCCCGCGAGGCTAGGGTCTTGTTGGAGACAACGACATATAGGTAACGGCGCGGGGCGAGCCTGGCCCCCTACCGGGCTGCCCTAGCCTGGTGTTGCAGCCGCATATTCTCCCCCCACCTGCAGGGGCGGACCCATGGGGTATGCCAAGTGGGCCATAGCGTACCCTTTGGGGAGTACATACTTAACACTGGATTGTCATCCTATATATTTAAGATTTGTAACTATAGTTACCATTATATTTCTCAGCCCAGTGGTAAGGCAGTCTTTCATCCAAGAGGTCCCAAGATCAATTCTTCGGAGCAGTGTTTTTTTTATTTTCCATGTTTTTGTCCCTTTAAAATTTTTCCTATTTTTATCCTATCTATTCTCATGAATTTTTATGTCCCTTTAAAATTTTTCTATTTTTATCCTATCATGTTGTGTCCTGTGAAACCCTAGTTATGAGTAGTTTTAAATTTCTGATCTTTTGTCCTCTCTTGATATTAGTAACTATATATATGAATTTCATCCTTTGTTTTCTAGTTTTTTTTATCCCATGTTGTTGTGCCCCCGTGAGACACATCCTAAAATAAAATGGCAAATAAAAGTTATATCACTTTGGCATCATTTCATTATCACTATTGCTATGTACCATGCTGTTTTAAATTTCCATTTTCCTTTGTTCCCTTCAAAATTAACTCTATATATTATACTTTGTCCCTTAGTTTTTCTATTTTTATCCCCACTAGGCCGATACGTGATCAAGCCATCCTGTTGTGTCTTGTGAGATACGGCATGAAATGGAATATGAAAATTGGTAGCTATGTATAATGCCACTGCCCACCTGGTCCCCGTGGCAGGAACTCGGCATGGTGCCCTCCGGCTGGCTGCCGAGGTGTAGCCACGGCCCCACTCACTACTGGAAACTGAGACTTTGCCGAGTATCTGAGACTTTGCCGAGTGTTTTTTATCGGGGCACTCGGTAAATATATATTTTGCCGAGTGTCCTGATAAAAAACACTCGGCAAAATATAACACTCAGCAATGCAGACTTTGCCGAGTGTCAGGCACTCGGCAAAGTAAGACACTCGGCAAACCGTTACTTTGCCGAGTGCCACGGCACTCGGCAAAGTTTACACTCGGCAAACAGTGCCCGACCCGGGGGTGGTGACCACCTGTAGCGATATTTTGCCGAGTGCCTAACGGCTAGCACTCGCCAAATTTTTTTTTAATTTTTTAAATGTATTTTGCCGAGTGCCCCTGGACCCGGCACTCGGCAAAGAATATTTTTTGCCGAGTGCCGGGCCCAGGGGCACTCGGCAAAATACATTTAAAAAATTAAAAAAAATTTGGCGAGTGCCTAGGTTAAGCACTCAGCAAAGTTGATTTTTAAAAAAATAAAAAAGCCTCTTTGCCGAGTGCCACCGGGCCAGGCACTCGGCAAAGGCGTTATGGCCTAAATTAAGGACTGGGCCGGCCCACCCCAGTCCTTGCTTCGTCCTTCTCCAGTCGCTCGGCCGGCCGCCACCCCGCCCGCGCCACCACCCCGCCACCCCGCCCGCGCCGCCACCCCGCCGCCCGCGCGCTTCCCTCCCGCGAGCACGCCTCCGACGCCCCCGCCCGCGCCCCGCCGCCCGCGGGTGCTTCCCTCCCACGAGCACGCCCGAGCTCCCTCCGACGCCCCTGCCCGAGCTCCCTCCGACGCCCCCGCCCGCCTCCGGCGGCCCGGCGGCGCCCCCGCCCACGGATCCGGCGCTCCGGCTCTCTTTCTCCACTTCAGTGCAATTAGGTGAACCTGTGTTATGCTTTTTTCTTATGCTGATTAAGTTCTTCACTTATGTTAGGTGAACCTGTGTTGTAGTACCCAATTAGGGAGAGTATGGTAAGTAGGCATGGCTATGAAGTGGGATATGTCTATCGGATTGAGCAGTTTGAGAAATAATTATTTAGCTACCTCTCACACTGGAACAAATTGCATTCACTAAATTCCAGTTTGGCTACCTGAGCTTAGTGATTTCCAGGCTGCCAAAAAAAGTTCCAACACATACACTAAATAATCCAGAAGGTGAATGAGCCTTGCAGATGGTTGTACTATAGCAGCATGAACTTTGGAAAAATAATTCGACAATTGCATGCAGTGGCCGGCAATACAATGAGCCCTTCGCCTACAGGGCGACCTGCACAATCAGGAGGAACTAACCAGCATTAGTTGGCAAAATGAAGAATATCCCGTGGGCAAATGACAACAGAAGAATATGAACCACAAATTAAGGATCCATGGCAGGCTGGAATGAGTGCACTAAGCATCTTTTTTTTTCTAGAAAATGATAGAAACCAGTATTAGCTGATATCACCACCTGCAAGGCCTCCAAATTCCGCATGCCATTGTGCATCGAAAAGGCATACATTGTTCCGCCAGATTACAGGTTGGGTTGTTATCTTGTACATCTTAATCAAGTAGCCTTTAGAAGCTAAGCTTACCCATGTTTCTTGAGAATTGCAATCATTATTCTTTCTTGTTCCATACTGGAATGGCAGCAGCAGTGCTAGGAATATATATTTTTTGCAGCAAAAACACTCTTGAAGAAGAGAGGATGAAGGCAGAATGCTACCTTCCTAGATCTCCATATACTATACCATGATAGCCGGATCAAATACAAGAAAAACATAGGCCGTAATAAGACATGCACAATGGCATGCAGTAGGAATCTCTTTTACCTGTGTTGTTATTTTAGTCCAATAGCTTGAATTGCAGATTGAGTTATTAGCAATCATTTGTGTTATGTAAGTAATGTAACATAATACTTTATAAATTAAAAAAAATAGATAAATAACGACAACGTGCTTATGATCAAACTGGGAACAGGCACATCCTTGTCTTTTATTGAAATAATGAATGAATACATCGTGTTTTGTAATAATGAAGGTCAATACATCTCCTCCATTGGTTAAGTCTTTTATTGAAATAATGAATGAATACATCGTGTTTTGTATGTAGAGGTACTTCAAGCCAGAAGACGGTCGAGAGGAGATGGCGGATCGAACGGCACACAGAGCCTGTCAGAAGCACGTCGGCGACATGATTCACGAGGCGCGACTCCAGGCCCACGTCGACTACTACAAGTCCATCAAGAAAGATCCCCTCAAGAAAGATGGTGCAAGAAAGGTGGCGCTGACCAAGGAGCAGTACCTTCAGGTACGTGGATAATATTGATTTGTTTTGAGATTTAGTAGGTCCTGAATTGGTCTTCTTATATGTCAAACACTTGATGATGTGTAGGTGCCTGCCTCGTGGTGCATGTCACATAGAGCGGCATGGTCGAGGATCGTGGACAGGTACCTAGACCCGGCGTACATCGCAAAGCACGAGCAAGGCAAGCGAAAGCGGGCACTGAAGATCGGTCCAACTCACCACCAAGGCAGCCGCAACCTCCCCGCATTCAAGCGGGCACTCGTATGTGATGTCATTTATCTATTCTAACGCTCAATTTTGCCTGATTTCTAATCATCTTGCTTGTCTTTCTCGCAGGAGGTGGCACACCCAGACCAGCCGGTGTCAGAGTTCACGGCATGGGCTGTGTCCCACATGGGCCGGGTGAAATCCGGTGTCGTCTTCAACCCGGATGCCCCTGCCGAGGCTTACTCTGACCCCACCGTCCACGCTAAGGTCCGAGACTACACGGAGGCAGTTCGGGCGCTCCGTGGCTCAGAGCACAATATGAGCATTGAGCCCCTTGAGACAGAGGTGATCGTGAGGTTGGGGCAAGGCAGGAAGCACGGGCGGTTGTGGATTGCAGACGCCGCCGACTCCTCGAGCTCTGCACCCTCTCTCTCCGACGTGAGGGCACAGAGCACGTCAAGAAGCCTTCCCATATGTGTACGGCCTACTCCAACACTGTCGCGGGTCGACGAACTTCAGGTAATTCCGGTTTCACTAGTCGTACATTCAACTTTACACACTTTGATCAGATTTGCAATACTGAAACATGTGATTGAAACACTGCAGGCCGAGCTAGCAGAGACAAAGGATGCGCAAGCGCTCTTGACCGCTCAGCTGGAGGCCACGCAGAAGCAGATGGCGGAGATGTTCCAGATCATGCAAACCATCGGCCAAGCATCGGGTGTCCAAGTGCAGATGCCAGCTCCAGTTCCGGTTCGACAGTTCACACCTGTGAGTATGCCTTCGTGCCGTTGGGATTGTCGGCCTTCGTGCCGTTGTCATTTTCGGCCTTCGTGCCGTTGGGAATGTCGGCCTTCGTGCCGTTGTTTTGTCGGCCTACGTGCCGTTGTTTCTTGCAGGTTGGAATCCTCTCGGTGCAGGGGAGGTGCTGCCGAAATTTTCAATTTTGACTATAACACATGCAATCTCTTTTGTGCAGCCTCCGTCGGCGGGTTCAAACAACCCCACTGTCGTGTCACCGAGGGCTGATCCCGTCAACCCTACACCGCAGTCCGGTCCATCACCGCAGTCCGAGAGACAACAGTTGCACTCTCCGCCGCCGCAGTAGGGATGTTGAACTTTGTGATGTTGAACCTGTAATAATAAACTTGTAATGTTGAACTTTGTGATGTTGAACCTGTAATAATAAACTTGCAATGTTGAACTTTAGAGGATTTGTGATGGATTTATGAAATTATGCGTGTGCTTTTGAGGTTATATCGATGTCATATTTGATTTATATAATGCATGTTGGTGATTGATATATATATTTTTTCTAACAGTGGAATATAAGAAAATTTAAAAAAAAATTGCATTCTCGGGGTCTTTGCCGAGTGCCTGGGCAGGGGGCACTCGGCAAAGTAACTGAAACTTTGCCGAGTGCCACAGGCCAGGCACTCGGCAAAGTGTTTTTTTTAAAAAAAAAGAAAAAACTTTGCCGAGTGTCGGGCCAGAGGCACTCGGCAAAGTGTTTTTAATAAAAAAAAGAAAAAAACAACTTTGCCGAGTGCCGGGCTATAGGCACTCGGCAAAGTATTTTTTTATAAAAAAAAGAAAAAAACTTTGCCGAGTGCCGGGCCAGAGACACTCGGCAAAGTAAAAAAATAAAAAAAATTTGCCGAGTGCTGGTCGGGCACTCGGCAAAGTGACCGTCAACGGGAGACGGCATGACTGCCCAAATATTTTGCCGAGTGCCTTGCCTGGCACTCGGCAAAATATAAAAATATTTTGTCGAGTGCTTCGATAAAAAGCACTCGGCAAAGTCCCTTTGCCGACAAATATGTTGCCGAGTGGACTTTGCCGAGTGCCACACTCGGCAAACAATTTGCCGAGTGCAAAAGGCTCTTTGCCGAGTGTAAAAACACTCGGCAAAGTCCTGGTTTCCAGCAGTGACTCTTCCTTGTTATAACAATATTATTGTACCAAATAGACCTATCATGATTGATCACGTATCGGCCTAGTATAGCAGCTGTCAATCTGCAGCACGTTCTACCATATGTATAAGGGTGAGGTGAGGCCAGGAATTTCTCCTCATCGTTCAAGTCCATTCTTCGTTGAATCGTTGCTCATTTCCGGCCTTGAGTTTCGGATCTAACATGAGGCCCAATAGCATGATGCTGACCATGTTCTTGAGCGCTATGCTTTTCGGACCCCTAGCAATGCAAGCACAATGTAAGTACTCCTTTGTATTGTTGAATTTTAATGCATATGTATTAGGGGCGATCTGATGCTGCTGTCAGTATATGTGAAGATTGTTGCTGTTGATGTTGCTGCTGCTGCTATTATATACACAGTAATGATTTTCGAACACTGTAGGCCGTCATCACCTGATGGATTCCAAGAGTTCTATCACGGCTAGCATCAACTTCACATCATCAGATGAGAGAAAGCTTGTCATCAACTTTTGTGTCACCAAGCACTGCTATCACTTCGATCCGGTGGACGGGACCACCTGCTACTGCTGTCCTGATGCTTCTCGGAGAGGGTATTGCCACTTGACATTGCAAGAGTGCAGGTCCAACTGTGTGACATGCAGGCCCAAATGCCCACCAGCGCCACCTCCTTGATCGCGTGACGCAAAGTAGACGACGCCGTGTGGACCGTTTTGTATGCAACAAGCGAAAACAACTATTCTAATAAGTAGTAGCACGATAGATTAAAAAAAGATCAATTTTGATGCAGAAATATTTATTTGCAGAGATTGTGTCCTTCTTTCTTCACTCAACTTCTGTATCTTAATTACATACATCTATAAAAGAGCCGAGGAATTGAAAATAGACTAGTCCTAATGTCTCCTGCCCACTTAAATTCTTATCCCTTAGATATACTTACGCTATAAAATATGACCTAACACTTATAAATTTTTCAACATGAACCGGCAAATGAACCCAGTCAAAAACACACCCATATGTGTCTGTCATTGCCTTATGTCACCCACTCGAGATTTGCCATCGATTTTTTTACCCGCCTGGTGTACCTGCTGGCCGTTGCTGCCAGTTTTCTTTCTCTGGCTCTTCCACGACCCAGCTAGGGTTTGGTTGGAGACAATGACATAGCTAGGCAGCGGTGCGGGGCGAGCCTAGCCCTGCCTGACTGCCCTTGGCCTGGTGTTGCAGCCGCATATCCTCCCCCACCTGGCCCCGCGCCCGTGGCAGGAACTCGGTGTGGTGCCTTCCGGCTGGCTGCCGAGGTTGGTCGGCAATCTAGGCTTCTGCCCCGAGGTAACTGTTGACTGAATCCGCTTCTTTCTTTTTTTTGTCCATGGTGAAGTCTATTATCTTGATTCCTTAGTTTCATCAGTTGAATTTTTGTTGGTCTGTGGTATTTCCGATGATCAAGTTATATTCCCTGCAGTGGATGGTGAATTATCCTTTTGTGCAGGAGCATGCCGAAGAAAAACAACGGTTAAATAAAGAAATTTAGGATTCTTAACATCTTCATCTCAACCGGTGTTCACGACCTTAATGTAGTGTGCGCGGGTCTGACACTCTGATCTCCATGTCCTGAAAGGCCAACTCGGTCTCAAGCTCTTGTGTCGTGGGCCATGAGATTCACTGGAGAGGTTGTGGACCATGGCGTACACTCTTTCTGGAAATCGTCAGTAGGTATGTATATCCATGAGACCAGACTTCATATGCTTTGCTTCATAGAGAGCACCACTGCTGTTTGGGTGACAGATTTGCTACCATGTGCCACATACTGTTAATTGTGTTTGCCAGACATTAGGCACTGCCTTGTTTTGGTTTCATATTCTTTTTTTTTCTGAAAGCATTTCAGGTTCCCGTTCCCCGTAGGAAGGAAGCGGCATCGTTGGTGCGTTCATAATGCCCTGTCTGTGTGAACTGTTTATCCTGTGTTATGGTATAACTTTGTTGAATCATGCATGGCATCTTCTTCTTTTCTCCTGTTTCTTGTTTTTCTTGCTTATGTTCATGTGCACTCATTTGATACGGGGCAAGAGAAAGAAGACATGCATGTGTGGACAGTACGTAGGAGTACTGATCACTACTGGGTTGCATGATGTACTCCTTTATGTATCTATGTCATCACTCGGCAGACTAATTCTCCATATATATATCCTGTTCGATGCATGCAATGGTACAGCAAGGCGCCAGCGCGGCGGCGCAATATATGCATGCCCTTTCGACGACGTCTATCGTGTGGCAGTGTGGCGTGCAGCGGCCCCGCGTACACGGTTCGGTCCTGCTCTCGATCGAGTTCCTCTCGACGTGGCGAGTCTCCGCGTACGTGTGTGAGTTCAATTCGCGGGCTGTACTGTACGTGCGCACGCGCGGCAGCAGGCGGCGAGGTAGGATATGGCCAGTGGCGGAGCCAGAAATTATGGACAGGGGGGCCGGTCGAAGAGTTTCAACCATAAAATAACTGAGTGTAGCTTATTTGTTTGGATTTTTGCACCGTGGATGAGCTCATCCAAAGATAAAATGCAAACTTGTGTGATTTTGTTGTCCAGAAGTCATCAAAACATATATGGCAAAGCTTTTATTATATCTTTCTAATATAGATTATTAAACTATCTATTACATAAATTTTTTTTGCAGTTATGTTGGGGGGGGGCCATGGCCCCTGCCAGCCCCCCTGGCTCCGCCAGTGGATATGGCAGAGAATTAGAGGTGGCTCGGCGCAGGGAGCAACGGGCATGCGCGCGCGTCGTCGCCCCGCGTGATCGTCTCGTGTGGCGGAGCCAGGCCCCCCCCCCAACGCTGCTGAAAAATTTTAACAGCTATGCTGTAATTGGGTATAAACTTGATACTATTTGCTCGTGCCTCTCTGCTTCTCTCACCATCTGCTGATCTGCTACCTCTCTGCTGTTATTTTCCTGGCCACTGAATGATTGGCGACAGAGGCCCTTGCAAAACAAATGACGGCAAGTTTGTCATGCCTCGTTGGAAGAGGACCAACACCTCCAACAACAGGCGTCGGCTTCGCCATCCTCGGTACCACCGACGCATCCACAGCCTACTACCATCGCCGCCTGTGAACTGAATTCGTGAGTTTATCTTGTTTGTTGCGGCTGTTGCCTATGCCCACCAACTGTTCGTGTTTTGCCTAGGAGGACTGCTCGCAGCAGCGCCAGAATGAGAACTGTCTGATTGTTTCCTAGTTCCTCCAGGAATGTACGTGGACATCAATAATTAGAATTAAGTTATAAAAAAACAACTAGAATTATTACTGTGATAGAATTATGAAGACACGCAAAGTAAGACTAAAATAAAAAAAAAGTTAGTTCCTATGAATAATTTTGCTTGTAGCAACTTTTATGTCATGAAAAATATGAAACCATGACTTTATATGTGATACATTTGGTAGAGTATATCTAATCTTCATCTTCCCTGACGGTTCTATCGTAGCAATCTATTAATTAAACTTGGCCGGCCCCCTATGTAAAATTCCTGGCTCCGCCACTTTGCACGCACAAGGGGAGAATCGGCCCAATTCCACGTTTTAATTGATTCTGTTGCTACGCCGTACGCAGCATACCAGCATTGATAAGCATGAGGGTCCCAATTTCCACTTCGCTGTCGGGACCCAAATTACTGGAGATGGCCCTGAGCAGAGTGTGGATAAAGGCGAAGGTGGGTGTGCGCGAGATGAAGTCGGTCAACTGAAGAAGAGGGAAAACCTCCGAATGGATCAAAGACCGCCGAACTTACACACGATCGGTCGCACAACAAAGGTGGATACAGCGCGGGGGGGGGGGGGGGGGGGGGGGGGGGGGGGGGGGGGGGTTACTGCGGCGGAGCCTGCGAAGTTGAATAAAGTTGAGAGGTTGATCAACAAGCTAGTAATAAGGAAAACCTCCGCCAGAACTACTTACTGATGATTGCCCATCCAAGTGGGGACTGACAAAGCTCAGCTGCGGTGTCAGTACTCCGCATCGACCATTCCGATATACTTGGCCAAACGGGCTGCCCAGGCACGGCACGGCACTGGCACGCCTAGGCACAGCACGGCGGCACTGCCGTGCCGGCATCCCGGCCCAGGCACGACACTATGGGAGGTAGGCCGTGCCGTGCCGTGCCTCTAGGCACGGCGGCCCATAGTGCTCGTGCTGGCCCGCCCGCCACGCCGCCGTGCGCCATCGTCGCGCCACGCCATGTGCCCTCGCCTGCGACGCCGCCATGCGCCCTCGCCCGCCACGCTTGCGATGCCGCAGACCTCGCACTCTAGGCCGTCGCGCCGCCGCCGCGTGGAGGTTGTCTCTCATCGCCGCATCACCGAGCACGCCGCGCCACCACGCGAACGTCGTCGAGCCGCTGAAGCTGTGTCTTGCGCCGCCGCCGTGCCTTGAGGAGAAGACGAGTGGGGGAGAAAGTGGCTTCTGCTGTTAGCACTCCGGAGGAGGACGGGAGGAGCCGGGAGGAGCAGAGAGAAAAGAAACGGCGGTTGGGAGAGGGAGAAATGACAGAGAATGAGGAGGGATTTGCTTTTATACCTAGGTTAGAGTCTTAGAGATGTTGCAAGTCAATCCAACGGTCAGAAATGACGCAAATCAATCCAGCAATCCAAAATAATCGGGCCACCAGCGTGCCGGCCCATTAACTGTGTCGTGCCCGTGCCGGCACTACGGGCCGGACCTACGGCCCAGGCACGGCCCGGGATCGTGCCCGTGTCGGCACTGGCACTATGAGTCCTGTGCCCATGCCGTGCTAGTGTCGTGCTTTTTCGGGTCGGGCCCGTGCCGGCCCATAGTGCTCGGGCCAAATGGCCAAATATACATTCCGATGACAAGGAGCCGAAGCAATGGCTGTCTTGAGCCCCTCCATCCCGCCTTTGCCATATCCACCCTCTGTGGCCCAAGAGCGAAATGTAAATTGTGACCCTCCAACGGTTCATATACATGGGTCACATGCCAAAAATAAGTTTTCCATTAGGAGAGCACTAGACGTCACGCTGCATTACTAATTGGAGTCGATGTCTGCGACATGTGTTTTTCGGGATGGATATGGGTAATTCTTTTTTCTTTATTTATCCAATAGAGATGGCGAGGTGAGGGCACGGGGAGTGGGTCAGTGGGAGTGGATTATCTATGGGTAATCAAATTTCAGAAAGCTTGACTAACATGCAAATAACGATGCTTTTAAAGAGTAAAATTCACCGCTGGTCCTTAAACTTGGCCGACAATAAAATTCAGAATCTATAAACATAGAACACAAATTTAGGATACTAAACAACTTTAAATAAAAAACATTTCAACTATAAATTTGTAGATCGTGTTGAGAACTATAACTTTCATATAGGCATTATCATCATCCAAGATTGTTGGATAATTTCAAATTTTAAATTTTGAAATCTGTGAACTTATAACAGTATTTTGGGATACTAAACAGTTTTAATTCAAAAATGTTTCAACTACAAAGATGTAAATCCTGTCGAGGGCTACAATTTTGATATAAAGTTTGTCTTCATCTAAGTTTATATGAAAAAGTTATGAATTATTATTTCAAAAAAGTCAACGTGCCACATCAGCGTATTGAGTGGGTTAGCCCGATTTGAACTCGGATGAGACTCAAAACCAAGTTTAGTGTCTGAAATGACACCACTAGCTAAGTTAGGGACCAGCGGTGAACACTTTAAAAGTTCATGAACTGGGATGACACTATTGACCAAGTTTAGGTGACCGCAGATATCACTTTGAAAGTTTGGAAACCGAGATGACACCGATGGCTAAGTTTAAGGACTGAAGGTGAATTTTACTTCTTTCTAAATAAGGAACAGAGGACAAGAGTTTGGCCGCCCACTCCGATCGATAGTATGATGGCTGTCTTGCACAGTCAAACTCAAGCAACGGCCGCCGACTCTGAAAACTAAAACGCGAAACGCACAACTGCATGCACAAGCCAAATCCATAGAAGAACGCAAATGCCGGCACGCGGTCGTCCGTCCCGTCCGTACGCTGCCTTACTATGCCTGCGCAGAGGACAGGCCCAATAGGCGTGCTCACCTCTACATTTCTTCTACCTCTGAAAATTTTTCCCCACTCGCACTCGCATCAGTGTCGCGGCCTCATCAGGCATCCGCACGCCCCACTCCACCCTGTCGCGCCCCTTGTCACACCACGGCCCGTCCCCCGCTAGCCGTGCCCTTCCCCCCACTGCGTCGCACCCCTATCACCGGCCGCCCCGCGCCTCAACCCCCGCGAGCGGACGGCGCTGGACGACTGCTGCCGAGCAGCGGCGGGACCGCGCCGGGGATGTGAGCAGGCATTGGAGAATGGTAGGAGGTGCGATGGGCCACGACGATGGGTGCGAGCATGCTAAGCGACGTCCCCCTAACCCGAGCTTGCTGGCTACCGCACTTTCCCACTAGGTAGGCCGTGGCCATCGGCGATGTCGTGGTTCAAGTGTTTCAGGCGTTTAAGGTTTATGTTTCAAGTATTTCATCTGGATGTTGCAAAAGTATATCTGATATGTTGCGTATGTTGCAATGACAATATACGCATGTTGCGAGCATATTTTCAAGTGTTTCAAGAGTTTCAGACGTATGTTTGAGACCTTGTTTTGGATGTTATCGAATTCACCTTAATCCACATGTGTTGGGGTGGAATTTAGTTCAAGTTCTACTCCAATCCACCTCAACACATGTGGATTGATTCGAATCTGACTACATCCAAACAAAGCCTCAAGTGTTTTATCCGGATGTTGTAAAAGTAGATTTGGATGTTGCTTATACATGCATGTTGCAAGGGTATGTTTTCATGTGTTTCTGGTGTTTCATACGTATGTTGCAAGTGTTTCATCTGGATGTTGCAAATGTTTTGCAATGGCTACACTAGTGTTTCAAGTGTTTTAGACGTATCTTGCAACTGTTTCGGATATATGTTGCAGTTGTTTCATCTGGGTGTTGCAAAAGTAGATCTAGGGCACCATGCATGCACGTGGGAAGCGGAGGGGATAGAGGCAGGAGCGCGGCGCAGGTGGTCCTACGTGCGTGAAATGGGAGTTGTTGGGGCGCCGTGCATGCACTGGGCATGAGAAGCAGAGGGGAATGGACATGTGGCCCGCGTGCATGCGGGCGCTGGAAGTAGAGGGGGCGCAGGTGTCCGAACGGGAGGCGCGGAGGTTCCCGCGTGTGTGCGATGCACGTGAAATGGAGCAGCAGCGCCGGCGTCCGGACGCAAGCGTCACTCCGATCCGGACGTCCGGGCACTGGCCACGCCCACAGTGGAACCTCGGCTACACATGAACAAAATGATTTCAAGCCACGTGTGAACATAAACAAAAAATGAGTAACCTGTAATCAAATTCAGACCCAAACTCGAAAATCTCTGAAAAAAGAAACAGACACCACACACACAGGGGGGTTGTAAAAAAACAGTAATGGTCAAAAGCATGCTACGTTTACAATTGTACCATCAAAACCGATGCATTTCGACGGGCATCTACCAACTGATCACTTTGATCAGCACTCAGCACTCAGCAGCATCCTTTAATTTTGTCAGATAGTGGGGAAGGAGCTGGACGGATGATGGATCACGATCACGACGGCTGGGTGCAGTTGCCGGTGCCGCAGCCGCAGGTGTGGGGCGTGAAGGCGCAGGTGCCGAAGGGCTTGCCGGGGAGGTCGCAGTCGATGGCGTAGCAGCAGCTGGTGCCCACGCAGCTGCTCGCGTTGGACGACGAGCAGCACCGGCACCCTTGGCACAGCTCGAACGGCTCGTACGACGACACCGACTCCTCCGCTGCCGTCGTCGTCGCCGGCAGCACGTACGACGACGATGGCCGGTACACCACGCTCTTCACCGGCACGTACTCCTCGTCAGCCGGTGATGCTGACGGTCTCCTGTTGGACTGCTTCAGCAGCGTGCCTCCTGCTTGTTCGTTTCATGGGCAGGGGATTATTAGAAATGAATCAAGAACACATGCATATGAGGATCCAACCGAGCAGCCATGAATAATGAGCTAGCTAGTGAGATCGATGGACGACGTACGGCGGCCACAGATGGACAGTCGATTCTGGTACGTACCTTGAACTCGGAGGGCGAGGGATAGGACGAGCACGAGGGAGATGTTGAGGGCGGCAGCACGAGTCGCCATGGCAAATGGGTTTGCTTTGCTTTGCTTTGGCGAGGAAGCTAGGAAGAAATTGAGGCCGGGGCTAAACGCACTGCCAGTACTAAAATGGTTTGGCCGAGCAACATGTTGCGTGAAGTGAAGGCTCACTGTACTCCCATGATGTATCTTTAGACTCTAGGAAGTTGAGTGAAATAAAGGGAATATGTGAAAGTTGAGTGCTCTAGGAAGGAAGCATCGTCTGGAACTGCAAAATTCTTCTTCAGAGGTTTCTTATATATTGGAAAAAGGTTCGAGAGCTGAAGAAATCTGTGCAGCCGCTGAGCACTCGACCGACCGAACAAATGTTGTGCGTGCCAGTTCATGAAAACGACTGACATTTCTCTGTCAAATAAAGGGAATATGGACTAATATTGGACTACTTTTTTCACACTTACGCATTAGTACATGTCACTAGCAGTGACACGACACCCCTACCAAACCAAACGCCCAAAAGACAACAAGCATCTAATAAGGAGCACAGACGAAATACAGAGCGAGATAAACCAAAGTTGCGTCTGCAAGACCATCGTCGTCAGACCATTGTATTTCTTTTTATCAAGCATACACGTATTAAAGTTAAGGAGAACATACAAAGACCCGTAGAAATACAGGTACAACACGGTAGGATACAGAGGACAGCTGTCCAAACCTATTTGCACACAGGGACCTAGAGAAAACATAAATTGCAAACAAGCCCTTGAACCCTGTGTTTGCCCTGGTCGCCTGCATCGACCGCCGCCGAGTGCCACCAGGAGCCACCGCAACTAGGGATGAAAACGGACGGAATTTTTCCCGTACCGTCCCGTTCCGTTTTCTATATTTTTCCGTCCGTTTCCGTATTTGCGAGATCCCGTTTTCGTATTTGCGGAAGTAGAAAAGGGTGTTTTCCGTCCGTTTCCGAGTAATCCCGTTTTAATATGGAATAGACCCGTATTTATTCCGTTTTTATCCCGTTTTTAATCTATGCTCAACATGTTCAACAATTACATGTCCTTATGTTATGTTAATATAACTACGAATCACCAAATATGCATGTTATGTTCACGTACATAGCATGTAAATGAATATTAAACTTTGTATATATTATTACATGACTTTATATATGTATATTTTGAGAATATTATATTATGTGATCTTAATTTAATTTTCCGGCTCTCCATCCGTATTTGTTCGTTTCCGTATGTCCGCATATTCCGATTCCGTTTTCGAACCCGTATTTTCCGAACCCGATCCCGTTTCCGCCAAAAAATATAGAAACGGAAGTAGAAATAGGGTTTTTCCGTCCGTTTCCGTCCGTTTTCATCGCTAACCGCAACCAGGTGCCACCTTCCCCAGAACCGAAAGAGCCCCATCGCGCAAAACGAACACTTATAGATTGTGACACTATAAGTATATAACTATATATATACCGACATGGATTATATATTCTACTTATATAAATAAATTTAAAAACTCACGGATTATATCCTTTTCCGTCGATCCTAGCTATTCCTATGAGACACACAGATTGCGACACCAGTTTTAGTCTGCTTTATTTCCATGGACAAACTTTTCAGGTCACATAATAATAAATAAATATACATATACAAATTGAGCGTAACTCGATCAGTTGTTTGGGTTACTTATCATGGTGGAACCTGTCCACCGTGATTGAACAATATTGTAGGCGACGTGCTCAAGTATATATTAGACTTTCTAAATCCAGAATTTAACTGCGTTGTTCATTCAGTGTGTTGGCCCGGAGATTTTTGTCTTCAAGGTTTGGTTGGACCTTCGGGCCAACATGCATAGATACCGAGGCACAATAGAGTATGGTGGTTGTTGGCGAAATTGACCATGCCCTTGCGATTTATGAGCTTCTCTTTTTATAAGGTATATGATCCTCTATCTACTACAGAATACACTAGAATATTCTCGGCCATGGTACAGTCATGGTCAAGAGGGCTGAAGGGACATTCTCCCTCAAAACCGCCTTGCTAAATGGGCCCTTATCTAGCCAGTATTGAGCCGCAATGCTTCTTGAGCCCCTTTGCCGCGACATCGCTGGGTTCTCTTCCCGAAGGTTCTCGTCCTTCGCTCAGAATAATGAGAGGTCCCTCCAATATGGCGCCCGAAGGTCCCTTGGTGTCCTTCTAGGCCAAGGCCCTGGCCACTCCTTCGAGCCTTCGTCAGGTTTTCTTCTGGAAGCTTACACCAACAGCCCCCGAAGATCCCTTCCTAAGAGCATCTCCAGCAATACTATCCAAATCAGACTACCTATTTGTCATGTTTGGGCAGCCACCTATTTTCGTGCTACCCATATTTTGCTCTCGTCTCTAGCAATACTACCTAAAACAGGCTACCCAAACTAATCCTAATAGAGAATGACATGCAGGTCCCACATGTCATCCTCTCTTTTGTCTTCTCTATAGATGAAGTCCTCCGTCGCTGCTACTCGTGCCTAGAGGTACACTAGGGCTACTCGCCGTGCCAGGGGTAGCAGGCCGCGATGGTGTTGGCTGCCGCGCCAGGGGCAGAGCAGCCGCACCGGGGGCCGCTTGGTGCGCCAGGGGGCAGAGTAGCCGCGTTGGGGCCCGCTCACTGCGCTAGGGGCAGAGCAGCCGTGCCGAGGGTAGGCCGGCCTCGCAGGGAGCAAAGCCGTCGCGTTGGGAACAGAAAGCACCGGTGAGGGGGAGAGCCGATGAGGGGCTACAATGTCAAGCTCCCCTGCGTCTGACTCGGCGAATGGAAGACTTGCGTGGGAGGAAACAACGAAGGAGAAAATTTTGGGTAGTCTACTTTGGCCCAATAGGAATGGATAGTGGGAGGGGAGATTTGGGTAGTAGCCAACAAATCCGTGGGTTTAGCAGGTAGTCTACTGGAGAAGATTTTTTGCCCTCCACTACCCAAATTAGGGATAGGTAGTGCTGCTGGAGATGCTCTAAGCCTCCATCTTCGCCCCAAGCGCAGGTCTTCTAGGACCTTTGTGATTGAACCATGCATGATGTTGTCGCTGAATAGCTTTTGCGCGCCTTATGACGAAGGCTTCGAGGATGACCCTGCGACCATAAATTCTAGTGGTTAGTGAGCCCTAGGGCCAACACAGTGGTAGACGGCATGTCCAAATCTTAGTTTTCCAGTAGTGCTCATATAGAGGTAGGGTGTGTGCATACGTAAGTTTATATGAGCGAGTGTCTACGTCTATATTGTAATTCGCAAAAATTAACAATGATAATATACATACTACCGTCATTATCAAATATAACCTGGGAAACATACACCTAATATAATTTGGCAAGGTTCGACATACATCATTTTTTTTTTGGTCCACCTCACGCGCGATGCGACCGGACACATTGGATGCATGCATGTAATGTGATTGCGACGCGATCGAGAGATGGCAGCTAGCGACGGCGACTGCGCCTTGAGAGGGCACTGCAGATTTTTTTTTTTCCCGTGTGCGTGTGTGATTAGGAATTAGGATGATGCTATACACGTACATGAACATCAACACAAGTGACCGAAAATGACATCTTCTGAGTTTTTTTTAAAAAAAATGACATTTTTTTTGGAACAAAAACAAATGACATCTTCTGACCACGATCTGACTTCTCAAACCAGCTTGGGCCAATGTACGTAATTAGGCCATCCCTCGGCCCATTCTGCCAGGTACAATACAATCCAACTTCTGAGGACCTCCTCCGATCCAGTCAGCGCGAGCGGGAGAGAAAGAGGCCGACGGGTATATATGGGCCAGATGTGGCTGATTTGGTCATCCAGGTTTAGACTCTGATCTACTCCGTATTCTACACATTTGGATTCGACAGACATGGTTTAGATGATGAGCCACTTTTCTGGTGCAATGCAATTCTAAAGGGATGTTCCTTGAGCTTGTTATAAGTCGTTGACTTGTTGTGTCTGACACGCGGAGGGCACTCTTCGATACACGCTATCTAGAGCAACTCCAAGAGTCTCTATAATTTTTAATCTCTATATCTTTATCTAGAGAGCCATTCAATAAATATTCTCTTTGTACAAGATGAGTATATCTCTCATGCCTTCAAAGGACTTTTCAATTTTTGTCCTCTATACTCAGAGTAGTTATCCTAAGTCTTTTTTTTTAAGTCGAGCGAGAATGGTGGCTTTGGAGAGCCAAAAAATGGACAGTAGTCTAGAGAGTCTATTGAAGCATTTTTTTATTTGTTGTTTCCTAAATTTTATGATAAAGAGCTATATAGAGAGCTCACAAAGATGCTCTTAGATAATGTCTTGGAAACATCGAAGAGAAGAAAGGACCTGAACAATAGTTATTTCTATAGATTTTTGTTAAGAGGACATGCAATTTTTGTTTGCCCATACCAAAGCACGAACAATTACACAAGGATAGGCTACGGATGAAGTGATGTCATTAGATTTTTCTTTTAGGAAATTTTCTATTTTCTTGGTTAAATATTTAAAACTATTGAGTTATCTACTTCACTCATAAGCTTTTGTGAGGCTTATTGTTGTGAGCCTTGGATTGAAGCTTGGAACAGCATCAGTCGGAGAATAAACAATATGTGGTCTAAAACTTGAACTAACAATGATATAGTATTTTTTTTTCGAACAATCCTTAGTGAACTCAAATTTACGCACGATGTAGCTAGCTTCACTAACATATATATACCCACCAACTACACCGGAATAGTCTGCTACTCCTTCTCCTTGCCAACTTGACGGTGATCTCCGAGATATGTAATATGTTACGAGCATAAACCTAGTCAAACATGAATTTGTTGACACTAAAAAATGTCTCAAGGTGGATCATGGGCATTGCTAGTAAGTTGCAAACATCATAAACCTGTTGGAGACTGAAAAGCACGACAAAACATTGAAGGAATCACACGGAGAAGATGACGAGCCTAGATCCAGTAGGCTTAGCCGACTCCACACCCTCTAGTGGACTTAGCCGATTGCCAGAGTTGGCACTCCCCTCTTTAGCCGGCCAGGTAGCCCTGCCCAAGCCCGATAAAGTCGGCTTAGCCGACTCCAGTGTCTAGAAGCCGACTAGTGAGGAGACTTTTAAAAGTCGGTTTTGGTATATTTTTGACATGGGAAACTTGGAGATTACGATTTGGACTTCTTTCCTACTGCGATAAGACCACCCCCTCTATATATATATATATATATATAAGAGGATCATAATTGATTGAGCTCCCATCTATCCAATCCAACCAATAAAAAATCAATCTACCATCCTTTTACCCCTTTTTCTAACCCCTCCTGCTATTTGTCGCATCTCGCGGCGAGATTTGGCGGCGTTGTAGGTGATCTTGCTGGTCCTAGGACACCCCTCCATATGCTCCTCCCCGGTGGATCTTCCCAGGAGAATTTTGGGAGTTTATCAAACCAAAAACGGGCTCAACATCAGCCTACTCGCTAGCGTTCTAGGCAGCCTTGCTAGTCTTAGGACACCCCTCCACATGCTCCTCCCTGACGGATCTTCCCAGGAGAAGTTTGGGAGTTTATCAAGCCAAAACGGGCTCAGCATCGGCCTAACCGATCTTTAGATCGGTTTTATCGATCACGCTGAGCTCTTGCTGCTATCTAGGTTGTTTGCAATCTCTTGGGTGTGCTAGCCGCTGCTGGTGTGTGATTCAGACACCCTCCGACATCAACAAAATTATTTCACGCACTTTGATGGTGGGCGCCTTGAAAAGTCAATTGGATCTCTCAAACTTGCATAAATTTCGACATACATGTTTGGTTTAGGTCGTCTTTTATTAAGTTCATCACGACAGCCGACAGGCATACAAATATGTACCTATTTTTGTTGCAGTCAAACTTCCATCAATTTCCTACACGTAATTAGAATTAATAATATGCCTTGTGATTTATTTTGATTTAAATTTAATTTAAAATAGACCAAGTCCAAATAAAATCCTACAGATTAAAAGGAGCAAGGCCCATGCAATTAAGTTCGTTTGTCATATGTCCCATAGATCACCAAATATATTGTCCAGTACGCTTTGTATCCAAGATTTCATATCATATATTTGTAATAAAAAGCCTTCATATCCGAAGAATTCATATTGTAAACCTCCATCACCCTAATCAGATAAATAAAGCTAACTTCTCAGGCCTACAAAACGGACACATTTGCCGAGGGGAAATCTGCATAAATGAGGCTAAAATACTTAAACCAATTGTATTAAGGATTTTTGTAGCTACTATCTAAGCTGAAGTTGCCCCCTAAGCAGCCGATTACTACCTAAATTGCATCTCCCGTGCCAATCTCTGAATGTCGATGTGCGTCCTTTCGTCAGGTCCCTGCATATACTTGTTTCTCATCTACCCAGAGTTCAGGACAAGGCTCCTCCTGCTAGCATGACCAAGACGGCGGCACTGACAAGAACGACGACAGTGCGCGACGAAGACGATGGAGCAGCGGCGGCGCCAACCTGCTGGTCGCCGCCGGCGTACGCCATGGTGCCATTGATGAGTGGCAGGTCCTCCGGTGCGCCTGAGTTCGGGCTGGAGGACTTCACGCTGCATGCAGTCGTCACAAAACAATATGAAAAAATTAAAAAAAAAATCAGCTTAATTAATTAATTAAATTAAAATTTTGCTATACAAAACTATGCATGGGATGGGATGCATGCACTTTGACGATCTGGCAGAAGGGAGGAATAAAACTGGAACAACGTCACCTCACGTCACGTCACGTGTTTGATGAATGATGCAGACATGAAAGGACAGAGGAGTGGGTCGCCAACCAAGTGGTTTCTTCCTTCATCGTCTCTCAAAACGTTTGACCAAGTTTATGGATATCTAAGAAATTAAATAATTTGCACTCTCGAAACGTATTGTTGCATGGCAGATTAAGTGAAACCAATTTGATTTTGATGTTGTAAATGTTGATATTTTAATTTCTGCAGATGTAGATAAACTTGGTTTAAAAAACAGACAGTGACCTATAGGGATGAAAACGGAACAGAAATATTCTGAATTGACCGTTTTCGTTTTCTATATTATGAACCGTTTTTTAACATGAAAAATTATCAGTTTCAATTGGTTTCACAACCATTTTCAACCATTTTTTGTACTCTTTAATTGCTAAATGTAGAAATATCCCGAACCGACCGTTTTCGTTTTTCTATATCGTAAGTCCGTTTTCGACCGTTTCCGACCGTTTTCATCCTTAGTGACCTATATGAATCAAACAATGGCCTACTACCTCGGATTGGTAGATTCAGTAGAGACCAAAAGCCAAAAGGTTCTTCCCCTCATCAGCTCTTGTCTTCTTGCTATATTCAGTGGATCAGTAACTTTCTTATCTTGTGGTTTAATTTGACACAATGCAAGCAAGACTAGGCTCTGGGCTACACCATCGGTGGGGCCTACCAATGCAAGCTACGTCGTTATACGTACCTGTTGGTGCTGGGGCAGAAGGTGACGGTGTACGCGGTGTCGACGCCGGCGCAGGTGAAGGTGGAGGTAGCATCGTCATACGCATAGCTATACGCCCGCGGGCACGCGTTCTTGAAGAACTCCGAGTACGCCGACGGCCCGCACGTGCCGGGGCTCGCGTACTCGCCGCTGCAGCAGTACTGCGGCGAGCCAAACGCCAGGCACGCGCTCTTGCACGCCACAACATCATCAGCGTTGACATCAGCGGCGGCGGACGACGATGTGACGACGACCCGTAGGTCAGCGGGGCACGCGGCGTTGAGGTCGACCAGGCACCCCGTGGGCGCGCAGTTGCCGGCATCAGGCGCCGCGCCGGACGGCGCCACCAGCAGCGGGAGGTTGGAGCCGTCCACCAGGCTCACATCGTAGAAGTCCATGCCGCCGCTGCCGTCCAGCGTGAACTCCGCCAGCGTCGCCGGTGGGGCGGCGTTGCCGCCGCCGCAGGACACGGCGCCCGAGCCGCAGTCGCCCGTGGCGCACGCGAACTTGTTGGTGGTGCCGTCGGTGGTGCATAGGGTGCGGCCCCAGAGGCGGCCCGACCATCCCGTCGGCGCCTGCAGGGTTTGCGACGCGCCCGGCGGGAGCTCGAAGCCCGTGGTTTCCAGCGACGGCGAGCCCGCGCCGGAGAGGATCCCTGGCCATACCGTGTACCCGCAATTGTTGGTGATGGTGAACGACTTCGACAAAACACCTGATTAGTAGAGTAATTTTATTACCAGTTGCAGATCAAAGTCAAACCAAACACGACCGGCACAGTGCATGGGAACAAATTCGATCGACCGATCGATCAGGACATGCACGCATGATTTATAAGAACAAACAGTTGCTTACCGTTAACCGACACGGCGAGGACGACCAAGAACAGATGAAGAGATCGGCAACCCGTCGCCGCCGCCGCCGCCATTATGGTCGTCGGTCGACGAGAGCCGTACGTTGGCGACCGCGGTGCTGCCGACCGGGAGAATCCTGAGGGGTTTGGTAATGTTCCACGACGGCATGCAGCGCCACGACGAGCTCTATATTTATACGCGCGGGCGCCAAATTTTCCGAGGTTATTACTGTGGTTCAAAATATGCACTACGGCAGACAGTGCCTTTGCCTAGCGCCTGGGTCTTTGCCGAGCACTATTTATCGGGCGCTCGACAAAGGCCACCTTTGCCCAGCGCCGGGCTCTCGGCAAAGAATGCGCTCGGCAATGACTCCTTTGCCTAGCGCCATGCCCTCGGCAAAGAGAAACACTCGGCAAAGAACGTCTTTGCCAAGCGTCAGGCGCTCGGCAAAGGATAGCACTCGGCAAAGAGCCACCGCAGAATATACCGTCGGTCTTTGCCGAGCGCCCTCCGTTAGGCGCTCGGCAAAGGTGGCTCTTTGCCGAGTGCCAACCTTGGCGCTCGGCAAAGGCACCTCTTTGCCGAGCGCTGACCTTTGGCGCTCGGCAAAGAATTTTCTTTTTTTTTGTTTTTTTCTTTCAAACTTTTTTGTCATGCATTACACATTATTTAAAAGTATATGTTAAGTTTTGGTACTTTTTTAAATCTTTTTACTATTTATCGTTAGTTTATTTGATTTAATTGAATTTCTCCGATAAACGCGTGTTTAACTGTAGGTGCATCGAATCTCCGAATTGGACGGTTCGAAAATTGATATTCGCATTACTTAGCGTATGTTAAGGCCGTATCCTGGAGCACGCATGAAATATCGAACATCTAGCGCACGGAACACGGCGACCAAGTTGCGCGTGAAGTGCTATTAAATTAAAAAAAAGCAAATAAAGTTCGAAAATCACGAAACTTAGCGAAACGTCTTTGGAGCACATGTGGAGGCTATGGTCAAAATTTGGTAAAGTTTCGTGCACGTTGTCACGTAAGTTAGTTAGAAACCTAGACATCTCACATGTGACAACTTGTGATCACATGTGAGATGTCTAGGTTTCTAACTAACTTACGTGACAACGTGCATGAAACTTTACCAAATTTTGACCATAGCCTCCACATGTGCTCCAAAGACGTTTCGCTAAGTTTCGTGATTTTCGAACTTTGTTTGCTTTTTTTTTAATTTAATAGCACTTCACGCGCAACTTGGTCGCCGTGTTCCGTGCGCTAGATGTTCGATATTTCATGCGTGCTCCAGGATACGGCCTTAACATACGCTAAGTAACTTGAATATCAATTTTCGAACCGTCCAATTCGGAGATTCGATGCACCTACAGTTCAAACACGCGTTTATCGGAGAAATTCAATTAAATCAAATAAACTAACGATAAATAGTAAAAAGATTTAAAAAAGTACCAAAACTTAACATATACTTTTAAATAATGTGTAATACATGACAAAAAAGTTTGAAAGAAAAAAACAAAAAAAAAGAAAATTCTTTGCCGAGCGCCAAATGTCAGCGCTCGGCAAAGAGGTGCCTTTGCCGAGCGCCAAGGTTGGCCCTCGGCAAAGAGCCACCTTTGCCGAGCGCCTAACGCAGGGCGCTCGGCAAAGGCACCTCTTTGCCGAGCGCTGACATTTGGCGCTCGGCAAAGAAATTTTTTTGTTTTTTCTTTCAAACCTTTTTTTGTCATGCATGACACATTATTTGAAATTCTTTGCCTAGCGCCCCCGATCTGGCGCTCGGCAAAGGAGTGTACAGCAATTAAACAAATAAAAAAACAAATTCAAAAACAAATTCAAAAAAAACGAAAAAGTCTTTGCCGAGCGCCTCCGATCTGGCGCTCGGCAAAGTAGTGTACAGCAATTAAACAAATAAAAAACAAATTCAAAAAAACAAATTAAAAAAAACAAAAAATTCTTTGCCGAGCGCCTCCTATCTGGCGCTCGGCAAAGGAGTGTACAGTAATTAAACAAATAAAAAAACAAATTCAAAAAACAAATTTTTTTAAAAAAACGAAAAATTCTTTGCCTAGCGCCCGCGATCTGGCGCTCGGCAAAGAGGCCTTTGCTGAGCGCCAGATCACGGGCGCTAGGCAAAGGGCGCATTCTTATTACATGAGCCGGCCACAATTGAAAAAAGAAAAAGAAAAATTCACATGGACAGCAGGGGCCGACGCTAGCAGCTAGCCCGCGCCGCGCCCGTCCGCCGCCGCCGCTGCCGCCGCCGCCGCGCCCGGCCGCCGCCGCCGCCGCCCCCCGCGCCGCGTGCCGCGCCCGGCCGGCCCCCGCCCCCGCCCCCCGCGCCGCGTGCCGCACCGCGCCCGGCCGGCCACCGCCACCGCGCGCCCGGCCACCGCCGCCCCGCGCCGCGGCCGGCCACCTTCGCCGCGCCCAGCCAACCGCCCCCGCGCCGCGCCCGCCGGCCGTGCTCGCGCCCGCCCGGCCACCGGCAGGCCGCGCCCGCAACGCCGTGGAGGAGGACGTTCGTCGGCGGGCTCGGATCTCCGGAGGTGTTCGTCGGCGGGCTCAGCAGGGACGCTGTGGAGGAGGACGTCAGGGCCGTGCTCTTGGCGGCCGGGGAGATCACACAGGTCCGAATGTTCATGGATAGGACCACGAGCAAGAACAAAGGCTACTGCTTCGTGGCCTACCGTGACGCCGCCATGGCCAGCAAGGCCGTCGCCGAGTTCGGCAATGTGAAGGTGGTTGTGCTTGCCAATTGCTTGGATGAATTTTTTTGTTTTAAATTTCTTGATATATTTGACTGGTTGCATATATAGGATAGATTCATTATATTACTGCACTTCTCGCTCATCAACTCTATGTACGTGCTGTGCTGATCTACTACCCATTTTATGGTAACCAGCTGCAGATATCACATTCACACCTTAAATCAGGGCATGATTTGTTTTTTTGAATTTTAATCGTTAGATGGAATAATGGACGAGAAATTCCTGACATTGTAACATCTTTAATTTCTTTTTGCTTTCATGTTGATTAATTGACTACTTATCTGTACAATGAACTAGTTAACTTCACCAAGTTGATCATTCTAGTCTACTGTACCTCGGTAGTCTTCTGTATTTGTTTGTTGTATCGGATACTTGTTATTGGTGAAATTTCACCCTTTCTCTCCTTGACCGAAAAAATGGATCTTGACTGAAAAATGTTGGTTCTTGTACAATGAGCTAGTTAACTAATACTTCTTTATTTGCCTTTCTGATCTCCTGCATGCTTATGAATATTGACTGTTAACCTTGTTCTCTCAAACACCATCATCAGATTTGTGGGAAACCATGCCGAGTTGCTGTCCCTGAAGGGAATGAAAAGGCTAATAAGACTGCTCAAAGTGAGTTAATTCTCTTCAAAAATTCCAATCATATTTGTATTCATTAATTTCGTATTTAGGAGTATCTGCATCACTTATAGTTTACCCATCTCAATCATCTGTCGTTTACTATTTCTGTTTATCACAATGACCTAGCCACCATCTTTTTATTGTTCTTGGTCACATTACATGTGCTATATATATGGGTAGTTGGTCTATGTAGCAGCGCAGTCCTGTTATTTTTTGAAGTTGCAGCTCTGAAGTTGGTTTAAATTTGATAGCTCTACATATTTCCTTTCTCCCTCTTTCTTCATCTTTAAAACTCATTGAATAATTAGGGTTTTGTGGCATCAATATTTCATTTTCTAATTTACTTGTGATAAAATTAAAGGCTATATTGTTTTTGTGGCATCTATTTCACTATAGGTTGTATTTTCATTTAAAGGGTGAACAACATTGGACTAAATAACAAGCATATAGTAGAATTTAATCTCCTAAGTGATGCCGGATGACTTTTGTATATTACAATAGTCTCAAGCGACAAATTAACTGTGCATGCAACAAAGTAATGTCAGATGTATAAGATTTTTAGATATGTAACGATTGGTGTCTCTAATGTTATATTAGCCTAGTGTTTCATTCATTATATGAATTATCAGTGGCCCTAATATGAATCATTTTTTCTCCAACCTAGATAGTTAATTTTCTGTATTAGTTCTGAAGCCCTTCTTTGAGCTATTTGCTAATAACATGCAAATGATTGTGATTTGCAAATGGTAATATTGGATGGTTCTGTCTTTCATCATGAGTTATCTTGACAGTACATCTTCTTATTTTGGGTTAGTATTGGCTACAAATTCTGCTGCCCTTAGTACTATATATATGCAGATTTATCTTTTATGTCATGCATGGTCATTTGAACATATTACTCGTTTCTTGCACTAAACAAAAATTCAATTTTATTCTTGGCCACAATAACTACTGTTTCCAATCAAAATCCAACCTTTAAAATTCTCAATTATTCATGTTTTTATCTCTATCCGCGCCCGCAACGACTGACAACATCGATGCGCGCCTCGTCATGTGTCTTGGAAAGGGAAAGCAGCATGGGCGCTACTGGATGGCCAACAGCGTGATCAACAGCGCCACTACTCCCACTCTCTCCCAGATCCGAGCACAGACCACGAGTGGCTCCGGACTCCCGCCGATACGTGAGCGGCCGGCCTATGGACAGGCCCAGGTCGAGGCACTACAGGTTAGTTTTGGTTTACTCGTCGTGCATTACACGAGGATTTCCTTGTCGCTTCACTAACATTACCTTTGCAACAATGTATAGGCTCAGGTGGAAACTTCGAACAAGAGAGCCGACGAGCTGGAGGCGGTTGTGGCTTCAGAGCGGACGGCGCGGCTGGCAAGTGACCAGAGGATGTCGGACATGCTGGCGTTTATGCAGAGTTCTCTGGGTGTTACTTTGCCACCCAGCTTGATGGGTCCACCTCAGCCTCCTCCCGTCGTTCCTCCCTTCGTTGCTCTCAACACTACTCCGGTGAGTAATATATATCATACATGCATGTTATTTAGCTATTTAACTTTGTCTCATGCAATCGCTGCTCCTGTGTGTAGCCTCAGTCGGCGGGTTCGAACCACGTGCCGAACGAGCATGGGGGACCGTCGCCGCCGTCACATGGGTGGCCCGGGTACCAACCTCCACCGCTGCCTCAGTGAGTAACGTCGAAGTTGTTGTGACGTATTCCTTCTCTTGGTGATGGACCTGGACTTGTTGTGTTGAACTTCATGTCATGGACTTGGACTTGTTGTGTTGAACTTCATGAACATCAAGTTGTTGTAATGGACTTTATCGTCGAATAAGTGATGCTATTATGAGATATATGTGCTATTGTGATATATATGGTGATGGTGGTGACAAAAGTGATGAAATTGTGATATAAATGGTGTTATTTGTGTTCATGGTGATATCCATTTGATGTATATATATATATGATATGTTGTGTTTACAGCGATAGAAAGCAAAAAATTAAAAAAACAAAATTTGGGTTCCAGATTTGCCTAGCGCAGCGCTAGGCAAAGAGCCTTTGCCGAGCGCTTTTTGGCGCTGCGCTCGGCAAAGCTGCCATATTTAGTGATGTAAAACGGCAGTTTACCCAGCTTTGCCGAGCGCCAAGCTGGAGGCGCTAGGCAAAGAATTTTTTTTAAAAAAAATTGTTTCTCTTTGCCAAGCGCCAGGCGGGAGGCGCTAGGCAAAGAATTTTTTTAAAAAAAATCAGTTTGCTCTTTGCCGAGCGCCAGGCTGGAGGCGCTAGGCAAAGAAATTTTTTTAAAAAAAAATCAGTTTGCTCTTTGCCGAGCGCCAGGCTGGAGGCGCTAGGCAAAGAATTTTTTTAAAAAAAAATCAGTTTGCTCTTTGCCGAGCGCCTTATTGGAGGCGCTCGGCAAAGAAAACGTCACGCCGTGACTACCGCCGTGACCGTCGCTTTTCTTTGCCGAGTGCCGCCTAGGCGCTCGGCAAAGGCTTTGCCGAGTGCCCGATAAAAGACGCTCGGCAAAGGAGCCTTTGCCGAGCATTTCGTTGCCGGGAGCCCTTTGCCGAGCGTTGCGCTCGGCAAAGCCTTTGCCGAGCGCAATTCGGCCTTTGCCGAGCGTTTCAGGCACTCGGCAAAGCCGCAGTCTGCAGTAGTGATGGTTCTTTATTGTTTCTTTCTATATATATTTTTTGTTTCGATCCATGTTTCCAAATATACGTAGCTGTAGGTACGTGTGTGTCTTCTACTCTTCTGTTCGTTTTTTTTAAGGAAGGACACAAGAGCTCTCCCATTTATTTAATTAAGGTAGGAAGTATTGTTGCTGTGTTTTCTGTTCGTTTTTTTTAAAGAAAAAAAGATACCCTGACATTCAAATAAGGTAGGAAACATTGTTGTTGTATCTTCTGTTTGTCGTCGTCGATGGACATTGACGCAAGAATAGGCAACTGATGATCTTATATATTACCTACTCCAGCTGTGGAGAGGCGTGTGTGATTATATTATTATTAGTGTCAAGAAGGCAGCATATATATCTTCTCAGAGATCGCATAGGTGATTTATCTGACCCATCAGGATTAGGTGAGGGGAGTTCAGACATAGATGGCACAATTATATATTTGGGCGCGGTTTGGTATGTGATCCATACGTACACATTTTGATCTATATATATATACTAGCAAAAGTGCCCGTGCCTTGCAACGGAGAAAAAATATATAATCTTCCAGAAACATTCTCATGCTATATTTACGTATGATCCGCAGGACAAGCAAAAAGGGAAGAAATGACAATATGGCTTGCAACGGAGGAAAAATATATATAATCTTCCGAAAACATTCTCATGCTACATTTACATATAATCCGCAGGACGGAAAAAAATATGGCTTCATTGGCATTGCCGGTTACTACGCGTCGAGATTGCTTGGCGTAAGAGCTCGCTGAGGAGTTTGTACAACCTGTGCCCAACTTGGTCATTGTGGCGGCGGCTGCATAGCATCCTGATGCGGTGGCAGCCGAGCTATTGAGGATTGCGTAGCTGCCGATGAAGGTGGCATTATATCATCATCTCTACTGTCTGTCAGAAGCTGAACATTGCTTCTTCCTTCCACATCGGGTGCGCGGTAGTGGCAGTTGTGGCTTCCAGGTGCGTCACTGATAGCATGTCGTAGGCCATGCTTTCATGTCGAATATATACTTTCATGCATGACCATGTTGTGTGCTCAAGTAAAAAAACTTGTTAGCAGTAGCCGAAGGCCAATCAGAGCACAGGCCATAGGGCTGGTGTTAGGGAATGAGAAGACTATTGCGATAGCTAATATGAATCGGGGCAGAGTTTCCACAGCCATTCGACAAAAACCCAACACGTTTAAGACAAAGGCGTGCTAGCACTTGAGTTCGAATTTTTGTTTGTTGTTTTGAATTGTGTCCTAGGCTCTTATGAAGATATGTGGTTTCATGGGGACCACTTTTTGCCATGTGACGTCTGTACGGAAGAGGGGTCTGGATTGGAGGAGCTTATGACGATTAATGGAGCCTATTAGAGTGAGAAATGGATGGAAATTCGAGTGAAGAGGAATTGTGCCTTTTTATAATATGTTAAAAAACAACATATAATAGGTTAGATAGATAAGTAGATGGATGGATAGAGATATATCCTTCTGTTTGTTTTTCACATATATATATATATGGACCAGAACCGTTTTAGAATATGGGACGTAAAAAGAAAACAACGATCAGAACCGTTTTGGAATATGGGACGTAAAAAGAAACAAAGTCCGAACTTGATCCGTCAGAACAGGAGAGGCAAAACTGGTAAAAAGAAACATGAATAAGAACTCAGAACTTTCAGACCTGAAATCGCAAAAAAAAAATAACTCCAACCATCGGAACAACAACGTAAAATTAGAAAAAAAATCAGAATAGAAACTTGGATGTTCGGACCAACAACACGAAATTGGAAAAAAAAATCAGAATTAGAACTCGGACGTTGGGACGTAGAGGTGAAATCAGGCAAAAATATGATATAACTTGGAACAAAAAAATAAAATAAAAAATCAGAATAGAAACTCTTTTTTAGTCAATGGCCAAATAGGAGTTGGACGGGATCGTTCGGACCTAAACAATAAAATTAGAAAAGTAATTTTAGTTCAATTGCCGAATAGGAGTAGGACAGGGATCCCGTTCGGACCTAAAAAAATAAAAACGAAAAAATAGAATTGGACGGGTGCTGGATGTATGACGGAAAAGATAGCAATAAAAGAACATAAAAGAAAATCGAAAAAGAAATTGAAAAGGAATTTGAATTAGGATTCCTACTATAATCAGAGAGCTCTATTTAGATTAGGATTCCAATCTATACGGGTGGTTTGGAATCAGACTCCGTATCGTGCTAGACAAGAACTATTCTAATTCGTATGAGCACGGATTATTATTATTATATATATAAAAGTCTGGACGGAAGAAACTCTCCATTATCTGTTAGTTAGAGAGATACGGACCAAGAAAATGGACGGACCAAAAAAAGGGGTGCGAAATTTTGCCTCTTTATTATTAGGTGTATATATATATATATAACTATTACCCTCCAGCTGGCTACAAAATAACTTATTTTGTAGCCACTTTGAGTTACGATAATTGCTATGCTAATTTACGAGATTATAGTAACTCCTTACTATGTGATTTATTATAACATTATGGTAAATATCCACATGTGTTATAGTAATTCAACTATCGTAAATATATAGTAACATTGTCGTAAATTAGTATATAAAATTATCGTAAATAGAGGTGACTACAAAATAACCTATTTTGTAGCTAGCTATAGAGTGTATATATATATATATATATGTGGGCCTGTTTAGTTGGCCAAAGAGGCCAAAAAAGTTTGCGCAGTACCCATCACATCGAATCTTGGGACGCATGCATGGAGTATTAAATGTAGGTAAAAAAATAACTAATTGCACAGTTTGTCTGTAAATGTCGAAACGAATCTTTTGAGCCTAGTTAGTCCATAATTAGATAAATTTTGTCAAATAACAACGAAAAGTGCTATATGAATTTATCCAAAAAAAAAATTCACCATATATATATATTCACTTAACATTGGACAAAATATATATACCAGTATAAATATATTCTTGCTTTGTGATGGAAGAAAAGAAAACTATCAAACGTCTATGACAAATAGGAACGGTGAACTACTACCACGTGACAGATTTTCATAAGTGGTCATATTAGATTTTCAGAGGCTGGCAAGGTGCCCGTCTCTCCATTTAGTCTCTGTTAACCCAGCACTATAGAGACAGTAGAATAGTTCGTCTATAAAATAGCAAATATATATAGGCAGTATCTTATGACGTCCATCTTTGTTAATCGATAATAAAAACAGAAAAAGAAAACAGATTCTCATCACTGGAGCTTCTGATCTATGATGCCCTCATCCGTCTACCTCTATGACGTCCTCGTCTTTCCGCCTCCATGCATGCACCTCCATGCCATCCTCCTTATCCTCCATGAGAACAAAAAGGGGAGTCGACATGCCATACCTAGCTAGGAAAGGATACAAAGTCATCTCTCACCTACAAACGCTGGATCTACAAGCCCTCATCGGGTCTACCACCCCCTTTCCAGATCCGGCAACTGAGAGGGGCCGCGCGCTGCCGGGAGCGAGGGAGGGGACATTCTTGATGAGGCGGATTTCATTGGCATAGCCGCGGATGGGATCTCGTCAGATTCGGAGGAGGTTAGAGGGCACACTGCACACTCACATGGATCTAGGAATTGGACGTTAACCCTGGACCTGTGAGGAGAGGCAGAGAGTGAGAAAGGACAGAGAGTTGAGGGAAAGAGAGCAGCTCCCTACCCGTCCATGAGAGGTCCAGCCGTGGAAAGGAGATGGGACTGTGACACGACGGGTGAAAGCAGGCGGGGCAGTGCCGGTGGGAGGAAAGTGGGTGCACAGGGAGAGCGAGAGAGCTAGGAGGCAGCAGCGGCTGCGGAGAGAGAGAGGAGAGTTAGGAGGCTCTAGGATTTGCATTTTTTATATGCCTAGGGTTATTGAGCCATATACTAATTTGCCAAGGTGGCTTTATAATAAGTGTCCACCACTAAAAATGATTTACAAAGACAAACCATTTAAGAGAGGTGTCTCTGTAAATTGATTTTTGAAGATTGACATTTTTCTTGGTTGTCTTAATAAATAAAACATCTATCTCTAAAAATCATCACGTGCTTGGGATATATATATTTTTTAATGTCTCTGTTAATAAACAAGTTGGCTCCTAAAATCAATTCCGTAGTAGTTGAACCCTATGTATCTATTTATTTTTCCCCTTTCTATGAAAAATTTGAGGCTACAATTATTAATTCTATACGCATTATTCTATAATGACAATGACATCCATATATAATCTAAGTTAGTGTTGGCAAACTATTACGTACGTATCAAATTAAAATACAACTTTGAGAGATATTTTTCCTCCCATTGCAGCCCACACATTTCAGCTCGTAAGTATATCATAATTTTAATTTTCATGCTATCCATGTGTTGGTTGGTAAGTTAAATATCAAGTTATGTGATTTTCTTTGAAGACCCATAAAAATACATAGAATTCTAATCAAGTCAAATCCAAGCCATAACTATTTTCGCCCAAAAGCCAAAGCCACAAAAACGTGGGTTTCTTTGGCTTCACCAGTTTCAGAGAGGCCCACACCCTGCCGAGAGGCCTTATTTAGACTAGATTGGCCACACAATTAACGTCATCTTAGTTCCCTATTTGATTAGAGCATCTCCAAGAGACAAGCCATCTAACTTGCCATCCCTGTTTGCCTAACCAAAAGGCAGAAAACAAGCCTCCAACAGTCATGCTATCCACCTCGCCAGCCCAATAGGCTTGCCATATCATGCTCCTGGCTAGGCAAATATAGCATGCGGCAACACGCTTGCCATCCTCCGTCTATGAGCCTGACAGGAGGACCCAAGTCTTGTTTACCTTGTCTTGTTCCAAAAATTAATTGCGATTTGGCTAGTCTGTTGGACTGTACTAAAATATAGAGCAGGAATGTTATGGAAATGGATAGCCAAATGAAGATGTAGAGAGTGAAATTTAGACTATCTGTTGAAGATGCTCTTAGCTGGACCATGGGCTAAACCAGATTCATATAACAAATTTTGTTCATAATTGAAAATGCGTCAATAAGTTAGTGGTATATAATTTTTTGTTTCTCAGACATAGATTAATGATTCAAAGGTTCATTGTTTTTTACACTTATTATGTTTATATTTATATTATATTGGAATGTGCAGAAAAACCGAGTGAAATTGATGAGGAAAAATTAGATATGACAATGCGTCTTGATTTCTTATTCTCTGCGGGGAATTCCTCTGTTATTAGGGGATAGGGATGAGGCTGATTTAGTCTCTATATGGGGATTGATATGGGGGAAAAAACCAATCCCATCGAGTTTTGTGGGAATGCCCTGTTCCCATGTACCCGTCCTGTGAAATAATTTTACTATGAATTACACCCTAGGTCTATTAAAATTCTACCAAAAATTCGACAAATAGCATGGTATGAATAGCAAATTGTACCCTAAACTAGATGTCTTTTATAATATGAAATCTTACTTTACTTGTTCGAATGTTTTATTTCAGAAGGCCTTGTTTGGATGCATGTGTATTCACTTCAATCCACATGTATTAGAGTGGAATGGAATGAAATTTAGTTTAATTCCACTTCAATACGTGTGGATTAAAATGAATACATGCACATTCAAACATGACCAATGTGGCTGAGCTTCCCGTAGGGATAAATTCCCCGTGCCGGGAAGGGATGGGAGGAGAACCTCCGTGCGAACATTCGCAGAGATGTCGACGGGAATTTTTTTTACCCCATGTAGATAGGGATGGAGAGCTATATTTCCCGATGAGAAAATTCCCAAACCCGTAGCAAACTCGAAACGGCCGCGACTGGACTCTGGAGTTGGCAAATGGAATCGGTATCAGATCATATCGCGTGAAACATCCTGTAGCACAATGGGAACGGCTAGGACGGCAGTTGGCTTGATGGGAACAGAGTCATCAGTGGAAAAAAAAACGGATCGAAATCGAATCAGCTCTCGTGAAAAATCCCGTAGCAAATTTAGAACGGCTGGAACTGGAGTTAATGGGACGGGAAATGAGTCATCATCAACCGTGAAAAATCGGATCAGAAAATCTCCTGTGGAAAAAACAAATCGACTCTCCTCTCTCCCGTGGAAAATAGGATCAGAAAAAAATGTACTGTATCGGCGGAAAGATTTAAATCGGAAGCAGCAGCGTCTTAGTAATTGCTAGTACACGAGCGAAATTAAACTCTTTTTTTTCTCTCGAGTGGGAAAAAACATTAGCCATCTTTCTTGACTGGCGTGTATTCTACCCGCTGCATCATCTCGTGGTTGGTGATGCGTGTCAGACTAGGTTACAATTGCAAAATGAGCAGGGTTGCTCTCAAATCATGATCATCGGTAGTATGAGTGTTTGTGTTTCCACTGTCAGCGACCTGCGTACGTATCCTTTTATTGCATTTATTTATCTCGATTAGCTCCATTAGACTAGACACGCGGATGATTATGATGTTTATATTCTACTCTTTTATGAGCATTTATCATCACATAGCATTAAACTCTAAATTAATCTCCTTATATAAAGTTTAAGATTCAGTCACTTATAGCCAACATCAAAAGGCTATTTTTCTATATTTATTTTTTTAACCTCTCAAATTAAATTATGCTTCATTTTTATTATATTTGACATCAAGAAATAATTTGAATGTTAAACAATTGAATGCAGGAAGCTGCGTTCTCTGATCTGATTGTTCCTGCCCATTCAGTTTCTGACATTAATACTACTACAAAAATGTATAGGCTAGTTATTTGCTCAGACGGCAGAGCGTGATCCAATCATCTGTACAGAGTACATACCCATCCAGGGTGATGCAGCATATTGGTTCATCAAAATCGACATATTTAAGAAACGTAGCATCTATAAAAGATAAAAGAAATAACAAGAAGCACTACTTGCACGGTGGACTTTGGTTATAACAAGCCCAGACAATGATTCATCTCCAACCCATCATCAAGCCTTTTACTTTCTGTGCATTTTCAGCATTTTTTTAGATGATAATGAAGGTACACTAGAGCCTCTGCACCTACCAAAGATAACAGATGCAGGCAACCATACTCATTAATAAATTTTTCAGAATTCCTATTCATTGTGCTTGTGTAGATAGACGCATGAAAACATAACTTCGTATCTGCAAACTGGTAAAGTCTGAAAAATAGGACCAAGAAAACCCACTGACCGGCAGCCATCCAGATCAAGATCCCAGTTCCTAGCACAGGTTAGCAGAAGAGATGTCAGGCCTTACACAATTGCACAATGCATCAAAAGATCATACAACTACAATTTCGATGACAAATAATTATTTTTGACTAGAATCATCATTCTTCCCTGTGGCATGGGCGCATGGCAGGGTGCCAAATAAGAGAGGACTGTCAAGGAATTCAACACAAACTGGTTCCTGAAATATGGACAGCACACCAGATAGCAGATCAACCATCCAACAGGTCCTAGTTCAGCCATTCATTTCTAGGGTTAAACTTAAACCCTGCCTGTTTTGGCAGGGCTTACTCAGTCAAGGAGACAAGGATACATAAGACCACTGTGAAAATTAGCAGGCCTTACAAGCACCAGCATGCAGATCAAATTTACATTTCAAAACGCTGGCCAAAAACCTCCAAAACAAAAACTCACGCAGCAGCGCAGAGCAGGCACACACATCACCCATGGTTTAGACTCTCTAATATACAACCGAACCTATTCCAGCAGCAACTGAAACAGCACCATTGGCGGCGACCATCACCGCACTCTGCAAACCGGGACAGCAGGGGAGCACTTGGGGTTTGGGATGGCCCTGAAGTGGACGTTGTTCCCTGTTAGCCTGCGTCGAGCTCTATAGTCAGGAAGGCCAGAAGATTGGCCAGCTCCGTCGCTACCGCCACTGCCCTGCAGTGGCTCCAGGGTCTCGACGACATCACTCATTAGTGGCCTTGCCTTGGGGTTATGGCTCAAGCAGTAGAATGCAAGGCTGCAGGCTTTGTGAGCCGCTCTGATCGAATACTGTCCCTCCAGTTTTGGGTCGATTATTTGGAGAAGCCTCCTCTTGTCATTGAGCTTGGGGAGGGCCCAGTCAACTAGGCTCTGCTCCCTGCTGGGCCGTGACTTGTCAATTGACTTGCGCCCTGTCAAGAGCTCCAGAAGGACGACGCCGAAGCTGTAGACATCACTTCTAGCAGTCAAGTGACCTGCACACCAGCTATATACATGAGAACAACAAATGAACACAGACAATACATGTGTAGGTTTTGGCCATAGTTTGCTGTACAAATGCTGAAACAAGCAGCGAACAATCTATATGTGACATCAGATCATGCATTACAAATAATACTTTTCTGTGACTATAAGTTTTGCTGCTATGAAGTAATATTAAAAAACTGAAAGAAGCAGGGAATGGCAATATATGCGATCTCAGCTCATGAGTAGAAACAATAGTTTTATGTCTGCAATTTGACATGCAGAAGTTCATATCTGAAACAATGATATCTTCTAAAAAAGAATGAAATTACTAAACATATAGAAACAATGAGGAAAGTACCTGTCATCACATATTCAGGGGCAGCATATCCATAGGTTCCCATCACCCTCGTTGACACATGAGTCTCATCACCTTCGGGGCCAGCTTTTGCCAGACCAAAGTCAGATAGTTTAGCAGTATAATCCTGTAGCCATGGAAATAAAAAGAAGTCATTATCTCATACACATATGTTCTCTTAAAACTGAAATGGGAGAAGAAAGCATGAGCAAGCAATTAACACTCAACAGAGTCCAGCAGAATATTTGAGGTCTTGAAATCTCTGTAGATTACAGGCCTTTGAGCATTGTGGAGGCAAGCAAGCCCTTTAGCAGCTCCCAGTGCAATTGACATCCTAGTACCCCAGGGTAATGGTGTAGCTGTCTCTGAGAACATGAAAAATAGGATATGTAGTCAGCAAAATCTCCTTCCTCTCAAGTAGCAGTTTGTTGTGAATGAATCAAGGAAAATAGCATACTGGCACACTATATATCGTACATTCTAGCAGTGGGAAGCATTCAATTATTTCTCTTTTAGTTGGGGACATTGCCAATTTGTAAAAGCATCAAGAAAAGTAGCAAGTAGAAGCTATAGTACCTAATTAAAGAAGCACGACAAAAATCAACAGATGCAGAAGAAATCAACAACGTGTGGTAGTGTGCAAATGTAAATTATCTTTCAGTGGAAATAACAAGAAGTCATAAGTTCAGATTGGGAAGCTGCCTAAAAAGCTAAATGCAGAAGCCAGAAAAATAGATGGTCACCAGATAGGTAGTATGTACCACCTGTAATTAATCAAAATCAACAGTTTACCAAGCAAGTAATCATCCAGGATGTTGAGTGAGTCATCAGAAAGTTAAAGAGTTGGATGCTTGGTGGTTATTTTGGAAATAGCATGTAAAAAAGTACCAAAAATAATGAATCAGTTTTTGGTAGACAAATAAATATGCTTAACCATCTGCCAGTTGGAGAAGTTTGATCATACCAGCAATAGTTATGAAAATGAAGTATAACTCTATCAGCAACATTTTATGAGCTCAAGGTGTTGAGATCAGTGGACAACATTCAAGAAAACAGAAGATAGTATGTAAAAAGTGGCATAACAGAAACTCAGTTATGATACCGTACACAATCTGACAATAAGGAGTAGAGGATTACTTCGGAATAAGTGATTTTCTAGACTTCCTCGAAACATGAACTCATAGACAAGCAGCCGATGATCATCCTCACAGCAATAACCAATCAACTTCACCAAATTTGGATGCCTTAACTGCCCCAGGAAGTTAACCTCAGTCTGACAAAAAAAAAGATGCGTAAACATTTTCAATATTTTTTTGAACCAAACACAGTATTGAAACTATAATTTTCTAGGCTCACATAAGCATGATAACTATGAAAACCATGACATAAGCATGATAACTATGAAAACCATGAGCAAAAATAACCCAATAGCATTTTACTAGCAGTCACTCACAGTTGCTTAGGCATTCAAGGAAACACATTTCTTATGGATCATCTTAACACATCGGATTTTTTTTGCTCAGTGATGTTGCTTATTCTGGTCAAGCAAGTGTGCTACAACATTTTCAAATTCCCAAGCATGAAAACTACAATATGCTCTGTCTAACAGCATAACACAAAGACTGCACATGTCTGTAAATGAAATCAATATGGATGACCTAAGCTTATCAACTTTCCATGTCTGTTTTTCATAATAGATGCCTGACAAAACATTGAGAAAAAATAGTGAGAACCAATCCAAACAGCCATGGAAACAAAAACATGACTGCCAATGAAACAATAGTTGCATGGAGCCCTCAGTATGTGTGTTTTTACTTGTGAGCATGTTTGTTGGCAATATGAACTTGACAATATTTACATATTTCCATGTGAATGTGCCATACATAGTTGCATGTACAACATATTAATAGACAATTTTTTATGTTGCCATGCATATAACAAAAGGAACTTTCCATGAAAATCACTAAAGAACTTGGGTACTCACAAGCCATTCTCTGTGCCCTTGATGTCCATCTTTATTGAGCACCTTGACTGCAACAGGCAGTGACTTCAGCCCAACCCTGACATTCTCATCGATGTAACCTTTATAAACGGTCCCAAATCCTCCTTCACCAAGAACATAATCAGCACGGAAGCTCTTTGTGATCGTCTCTAGCTCAAACAATGTGAAGGCAATCACATCGTTGTATATGGAAATGTTCTTGGCATCTTCAATTTTCCTAGGTGTTGAAGGATCACTTATATCTGACGATGAGCGGGTGTGCTTCTTATCTGCAAGGGCGTTCTTGGCAGGATGTTGCAACAAGTGGAGCTGCTGAACTGAGAACATGGTATTCAAGAAATAAATATAAGTCCTCAACAATATGAAGTTTAACTATTGCCCATCAAGTAACTAAAGAATTGAAGTAACAAGGATTTCTCACATATATATAAGATAAAAGGACCAAAAGCTATCCACTAGAAAATATTCTCACGCTCAGTTTCTATATTAGCTAGTACAGGTCACGGATATATCCTAAGAAAAATGTATGACTCAAGGATTCGTGTAGAATTAAGCATTTACAAACAGGGTTCAATGAAAGTTAGATTACTCATGCTGAAATACAATTGCTATTTGAAAATTACAGAAGTAACATGAGAACAAGTAGAAATGAATGAATTTCCAACTGCTAGCATCCATTAAATGACATTTCCCCTAAAATACAAGCTTCTAATGGACTGTACCACTCATCTTTCTTATTAGTAGGAAACAGGGAAACAATAAAGACATAATACATGCACAAATTGATTAAAGCAAAGGGTAAACAGGTCAGGGGACCAGATCTACTGCACAGTTGCAGGGGGGGAAAATCAAATTGCTTTAAAAATGCAAGTACCGACTAGATCAGATTATGTTTATTCAACTTGGAGGATCGTAAATTTTTTAATCCATGTGAAATCGAAAGTCAATAGTGGGGAAAAGTGCCATTAGATTTTCTCAATGTACACAGTCAATTCAAGTAGGCTTTGGGTTTCAAAAAATCAAGAAGATAATGAAGCACAAGGGCACGGCGACTGGACAAGAAGATGCAGCATAGAAGAGATCACAGACCAACAACCTGAACTGTGACAAGAAGAATTAAACGAAGCTTTCAACCAAAGAACATAAAACTTGAGTAAATTCGGATTAACAGAACCAAAGTCCTCAGGCTAGGTTCATCTCCACTCTCCAGACTCCAGGGGGGAAATGAAAAAAAAATCATCAAACTCCCCCTGCTGAAGTACTAGAATTAAAACATTTCGAGTGAAGATTGGCATGTGACTTTAAATCCCTAATGTCGATATGGGTTAGACCCTGAGAAAAATCGAATTTTGCAACCAAATCGCCAGTCCGAAACTACAGATAAACCAAAAGGCATCGCAATAGAAAGCCAAGAAAGAAAGCATTTTTGGCAATCCACATCCACCGTGACCGTGAGCCCACCAACCAAGAGAAAAAGAAGCCAGGAAGGAGCTGGGAAATAATCCAGCAAAGACGAAATTCCGATGCAATTCGAAGTGCCCAGCCTGAGATCCAATCCAAGCAACCACCGACAAAAGTCCGCCCAAGAAAACCCAGGCGCAAACCGGAAAGGATGGATACCTTGCGCGTGCGCGGCGACGACGGCATTCTCCTCTCGCGTGCCGCAGTTGCCCATCTCACCCTCTTCCTCCTCCCCCCTCCTCCTTGTGGCCCGGTCTTGCTCTGCTTCTACCAGGGGCAGCCCAGGCTCTCATTCTTGGCAGGTTGCTTCATGCCATCCGCTTCTTCCTCCTCCTACTCTCTCAGACTGAGACGAGGCGACTAGGCGAGACGACGGCTGGAGGCAAGCCGTGGGCGTTTCCTCTTTTGGTGAGGTGAGGTGAGGCGAGGCGTGAGGGGAGCAGAGCTGTATGCCGCCTTCCTTCCTGTGGGAATGGGATGCTCGCGCGGAACAGAACAGTGGCTGCTTGGCCGGCAGGAGTGTACCAGCAACGCCTGGGGCAGGGCAGCGGGGCAGGGATGGCCTGCGGATGAGTTGTGATTGTGATGCGAGGGGAGGGAGGGAGACACCGAGACAGACAGTGTTCAATTCTCAGTGGTGGTGGGGAACGAACGAACGGTGGGGGAGACGGGTGGATCCCTTAAAAAGTGCTCCAGTCCACGGTTGCCTATTAGGCCCAGTTTAGTTCCCAAGAATTTTACAAAATTTTTCACATTTCTCGTCACATCGAATCTTTAGACGCATGCATGAAGCATTAAATATAAATAAAAAATAAAACTAATTACACAGTTTAGACAAAATCCACGAGACGAATCTTTTAAGCCTAATTAGACTATGATTGGACACTAATTGCCAAATAACAACGAAAACGCTACGGTGTCCATTTTGCCAAATTTTTTACATCTAAACAGGCTCTTAATTGTCTGATGACTCTATTGCTTTTTCAGACATTGGATTTGCCATTCATTACCTGTATATTCTCTTTACATCTATATATAGGCTGGGTTCAGTTCCAAGAGGTAAAAAAAATACTGTAGCACGTTTTGGTTTTATTTGATAAATAGTGTCCAATCGTTGACTAATTAGGTTCAAAACGTTCGTCTCGCAAAGTATAACCAAGCTGTACAATTAGTTTTTGATTTCATTTACATTTAGTACTTCATGCATGTATCGCAAGTTTGATGTGATGGGGAATCTTTTTTTTGCATAGTACTTTTTTTAAGGAAGTAAACACAGCCATAACCTGTTTGGTTCATGAATGTTAAAGTTTAACTCCCATCACATTAATGTTGTGGCAAATGTATGGAGTACTAAATGTAGACTAATTGCATGCATGTCGGCACAGATTAGGAGTAATTTACAAGACGAATCTATTAAGCCTAATTAGTCTAAAATTGGAAACCTTTTGTTAAATAAAACGAAAGTGCTACAATGTTTGTTAAACTTTAACACCTCTAACCCAACGGGCCCTAAATGTGCTTTGTTTCACAGATGATCTTTTGTTATTAATCCAACAACAAATGCTGGTAACTATAAAACTCAGATTCACCTTAGATTTCCAAATCACCAAACTCAGAGCTTATTATAGTGCCATCAAGATACTGGAAATACGGTGGTGGCAAATACAAAGATGGTGAGCGGCGGTAGCGGACCAGCGCGCAAATGGAGCCCGGACAAAGCTAAGGCTATCCGTACTCGTCCACCTCTATTTTCATCTCTAAAAAGGAATATTCTATCCTAGTCATCGAGATTCTCTACTCTATACCCATTTCTCCTGTACTCGTGTTATCTCTATCCTATACTCCATACCCACTATTCCATATTTTATTCCCCTCCATACCCCTTTCTCTCTATCCTATACTCTATACCCACTATTCCATATTTTATTCCCCTCCATACCCCTTTCTCTCTCTCCCCAACTCTCTCTCTCACTCTCGCTACAGTGTTTAGCGTGTGAACAGCCGGCCTCTGGAAATAGCGCTCGCGCAGCCAACCGCTACGCGCGCGTGCGCTTTACAGGCGCGCGGTGCAGCGTTTACAGGCGCGCGTGCGCGATGCAGGGCGTCCAGCGGTGCGGACAGCCTAAGGCGCTGATGAGATCATGTATTGTTAAGCTTGTAACAAAGTGCGATACGACAAATAGCTAAGCGTGCACCCACACCGGAGTCCAGCGCGGGCGCCTAGGGTTAGCGGTAGGGAATGACAAACCAGTCCAACGAGGAGGAAGAGAAAAAGACAGAGAGTAGCCTCTGTGGGCAATCACAAACAAAATCTATTTAAAGCACTCTCAACTGTCAAGTCATCTTTGATTGCTCGTGTATTGTCACGTATCTAAAAAGATACTGTGGGAGTGTTTAGTTCCTCTAAAAAAATTTACCCTGTCAAATCAGATGTTTGACATATGTATGGAGTATTAAATGTAGACGAAAAAATAACTAATTACACAGATTACAATAAGTTTACGAGACGAATTTTTTAAGCCTGATTAATCCATAATTTGACTATGTCGTGCTACAGTGAACATGTGCTAATGATAGATTAATTAGGTTTAATAAATTCGTCTCGCGGTTTCCAAGCGAGTTATGTAATTAGTTTTTTTATTAGTATTCAGAATCCCCTTATAACATCCCATAAAATATCTGATACGACAAAAAAAAAATTACCGCAGAAAGTAAACACCCCCTGTATGGGACAAGTTTTTCAACCGACGGTTGCCTCTTAACATGAGTTCCATGCTCTATCTTCGCACCAACTCCCGTCCTTGTCCTCTTGCATTCGTCACCGTCCCCTACGCCGGACGTACAGGCTTGCTCGAACTAGGCCGCCGCTGACACATGCGTTTGTGCCACGCCGAGCCACGACCTCTGGCTATTCTGAAGATCCTAGCTCTTCTAAGCAATCAATTTGTGGGTTAGCATGTTTGAGCTCTTCATCGATGTGATGAAGTGATGCTTTTGCCTCTTTATATTCTTTTGTTTGAGTGTCTTTTCTCTTGTTCTTGCCTTGGCTGCTTCTAGTTGTTTCTTTTTTATAATTATTCCTCAAGTTCGTGTAACCTTTTTTTTTTTTGAAACGAATCAGACAGGAAAGCTGCCGACTATATTAAAAAGAAGAAGAATCCAGACCGGGCATTACAACAGAGCTACAGCAACAACGACTAAAAGCAACGAAACCAAAAAAACAACAGAAGTAACAAACTCAGCTAACAGGCCGGTTGGATTGAGACCTCAACACGAGCCGAGCGGCAACACTAAAAAACCACCACTAGCCACCAAGATACAACAACAACAAAGGGTGACAAAGCAACATGAAGATACATCATCGTCATCGCCTGCACCATTGTTTACCGACGATGTACCACACCGAGTCAACCGCTGCCATGCAGGGCTAACCGCCATGATCCGATGCAAGCCATGTAGCCGTCCCGCTATCGCCTCCGCTTGCGCCGCTTGTCTACGTTGTCCCGCACCGGACTAACCCTTGTTGTGCAAGGCTAGCCACTTGTAAGGTCCTAGATGGCTAGAGGGGGGTGAATAGCCTATAAAAAATCCTACACGAATCACTAAGCAAACTTGTTAGAATAACAAACGGCGTAAAGCGAGTTTTGCTTGGCCTACGGTTGTGATGCAAGCCTCCTATCCACAAGTCTAGTAGATTATGATCTCTAGTTCACACAAGGGCTATGTCACTAATTTTACACTAGTGAGCAAGCTAACAACACTACTAGCAAAGCTACCACTAGAGCTACACAAGATAATCTAGTAAATGTAAATGCAAGAGAGAGGATTGTGATTCTTATACCGACGGTGGAGTGAAGATGTTGACAATCACCAAAATGATATACAATCAATCAATACTGATAACAACACAATATGAAGACCAATCATCGGGAGACAAGAGATACAATATTTTTGTTCACCCGGTGTTCACTTGTGCACCGACAAGCTACATCACCAGTTGTGTCGACCAACACTTAGATGGTTTCTCGGTGTGACCTTCAAGTCACTTGCCCCTGAAGGCACGCCCCACAAGGCACCGCAAGACACCACTCTCAAGTGAGGTAACTCAATGACACGCACAATGTATTAGAGTTGCTTTTCGCACTCCACCGAGGAAAGCACAAGAACCACTTACAATCAACCGGAGGTGGCCAAGAACAATCTCCTTCTCTTGCCAACGCCTCCAACAATCTCCAAGCCGGCTAGGAGCGGTACTCTCCAAGAGTAACAAGAAATCCACTGGCTAAACCACCCATAAGTGCCACTATATGCCCTCAAGCTATGCAATGCACTTTGGGATCACTCAATCTCACTTTTGATTTGTAATTAAGTAAGAGAGATGAGTGGGAGGGAGAAGCTTTATCTCAAAGGATGCACAAGAGTGTTAGAAAAATCAAGAGTACTCCCCAAGGGCCGGCCAACAAGTATTTATAGCTCCACAAACAAATAGAACCATTGGAAACCTCATTGGGCGTTTTTCGCGAGCGACAGACGCGTCTGTCGCTACGCCGACAAACGTGGCCAGCGTCCGTCGCTCCTGTGCCACCCGCAGTGGATCGCTGCCATGTGTCCCACTTCAAATATGAGTCGTTGATCTCCAACGGTCAAGTCACAGCCGCGCTTCTCCACCATGCGACAGACGCGTCCATCGCTGGGCGACAGACGCGCCCCCTGGACCGACAGACGCGGTCCAGAGAGGCCTGCAGTGTGCCGGGGCGACAGACGCATTCCCTGGTAGGGCGTCAGACGCGCCCTCGGCGTCCGATGGTGCACAGGCCGAACACCTCCAAGCCATCAGACGCTAGAACATTAGCCAGCTCCGCGTCTGTCACGGAGGGCACCACCGCGTCTGACGCTTCTGCCTCGCTCGCCTCAGCGCCGCACCTAGGGTTAGGCGACACACGCCTGACCCAGCGTCTGTCGCTGGCGTCGCGCGCGTCTGTCGCATGTTTCTCGACGAGAAACACTCCCGCGACTTCGCCACTTTCACTTATGAGCTACTCTTCATATGTGTATCACTAAAGCACATGTTATAGCTCATGAAACATAACGTGACAACGCCTCCAAATCTCGACAACGGCGTAAAGGAAAAATAGGCATTTCATCTCCTCGAAAACGCCTGAATCCTGCCTCGCAAGCTCGGCGGGAGGGAGAGAGGACCCCAAACCCCCCTCTACCCCTCAAACTCCATCACCTTCGCAAATGTGCCAACACCAACAAGTGATCACCACCTTGTGCACGTGTGTTAGCATTTTCATAATCATTTTCAAAGGTTTTTCAGTTAGCTCACTAGGCCCTACATGCAATGCACTTCATGAATTCACCTAGTGGCACCCGTGCGTCGAGCAATCGATAAGACTTCCCCGCTTAATAGTTCGGCTATCGATCCTAAACCACTCACACCCTCTATGGTGTCTTGAGTGCAAAACAAAATGGCGCTATGGTTATACCTTTGCCTTGAGCCCATTCTGTTTCTCCAAATGATATGATCCACTTCATATCATCACATGACCGTCTCGATCCATCGACCTTGACTTCACTTGCTCTTCATCATTGCATCGGTCCGTCGGCGCCAAGTCTTGCTCAAGCTTCACCATCGCATGGTCCTTTGCTTAGAAGCCTCGACTTGCCCTTCACCTTCACAACCGGTCCATCGAGCCAAGCCTCATCTTGGTCTTCACCATCTTGGTCACATGAGTCAATGTCATGTCTTGTCGGTGTTTGGTCCCGAGGGGGCCCTAAACCAACGAGTAAATGCTGCGTGTCCTTTTCCTGGATGGTGATGCAAGGAGAACACACGGGGGTTTATCCTAGTTCAGGCAAAAGAAGGCCCTACGTCCAGCGGGGAGGGAGAGGTTTGTATTCCCTTGCACCGAGGTGCTCGTGTAGGGGTTACAAGCTTATGAGAGAGAGCGGCGAGCCCAAGTCTCAAAGAGGAAAAAAGAATACAAGGATGATTGCTTGAGATGTTGATCTCTATCTTGTGTCTGGCTTGTTGTCCGTTGTCTTCCTCTCCTTTCTTCCTTGTAGAGCCCTGGCCTGCCCTTTTATAGGGCGAGAGGAGGCCAAGACGACGGGGAGCCTTGAGATGATGTTTTGTCGATCCCTGTTGAGGTGACTGTTACGACGTGCCCTAGGAATGGAAGGCCATCCCTGAACACCACGGTGACATAGAGGACGAGACACTGAAATGACCCGGAGCACCGGCCATACCGTCCTTCCTTCCCTGTTGAGCCGTGCTGGGAGTCGAGGCCGGGTCGAGGCCAGGTCGAGGCCGAACGGATAAGTCCGAATCTCCGGGATCGCGGTGTACGGACTTTGTCGTATCCTCCCTCGAGGGTAACTAGTGACGTACAGTGCACGGTAAGGTGGGTACAGTGACGGTTTTCACCTCCCATCACGGGATGGGCGGTAAAACAGTGAGGACTGACACTGGCATTGTTCCCACGTTGACCCTGATCGCAGCCATGCCGGTAGGTGGTAGTAGGTAATCACATTAAATGCTATGGCTTTTGTCCTGGGGTAGGTGAGGAGGAGGGGTCGAGACGCTCGACCCGGGCTCACGCGAGTCGGAATGTTCCTAGTAGGCGGTCGAGCCTCGGGCGAGTTGGAATGCGGTCGAGGCACTTTACTGTACGGGGCGGGACGCGGTCGAGGCGCCTTCGTCGAGGGTGCCTCGTACGAGTCGGAGCCGAAGCGCGTTCGAGGCACTCCGTCGAGCTACCCTCGTGCGAGGCGGACCTGGTGTTTGGCCGAGCTTAGGCGCGGCTTAGTCGTTTTGATTTCTATTATCGTTAAATGTGGGTACCCCTATACTATTGGTACCGACAGTAGCCCCCGAGCCTTTTGGTGAGTGTGCGATCACTCTCCTAGAGGCTTTTTCGCTGATGAACTGGAGTCGTAGCGTTGTTGACTTCTTCGGTGGGGGCGCGCGAGCGCACCCGCCGGGTGTAGCCCCCGAGGCCTCGGTGGAGTGTTGAAGACTCCTCCGAGGTCTTTTTCGTGTTTTATCGGGGAGTAGTTTGATGCAGTCGAGCCCCCGAGCCTCGTGCGCATGAGGTCGATCGGAGTCTCGGCCGTCTTCTGTTGTGCGACCCTCACGCTCCTCCTGCAGAGAGGAGGAGGAGGGGTGGGGAACGCCGTACTACCCCGTTTAGGCGAGTTCCGACGATCTCCGGTGAGCTGCTAGCGGGGGAATTCGAGTGCGAGCCCGTGCTCCAGTCGTTAGGAGTCAGCTAGTGGCCCGGGGGCGCTCTCAAGAATTGCCAAGGAGTGGTCGTGCGGATGTCAGTTCCCTTCGACGGGATCCGAGGGCTTGATGCCTCCCTCAACGGGATTCCTACGTCGACCTCCTCCTTTGGCCTCGAATACGTCTTGGGGTGCCTCGAGAGCGTGGCTCGAGCCCTGGCCATGTACGGGCGCATCCTTAGTCGTCCCTAACTCTGTTGTTCGAGGGCGGCTATCGAACCCGGGTCGAGGGCTAGCTCCCGTTCCCTCGAGACTTATGACGGGTTTGGGACCCGTTTACAAGGCATCTAGGAATATCCGTCCGTGGATCTCGCCCCGCCCGTTAGCTAGGCGCGCCTTTTTAGGGTGAAACCGGCGCGGTAGTGGGCGACGTGGCATTCGGTTATGGCGTGGGGGACGGCCACGTGCCCGGCTCCTGCGAGACGTGGGGGGAACGGTTAGGTGAGCGCATTTAATGCGGGAAACTATTCCTACCTTTTCGCGCGGCCGTTGGGCTTCCGCCGGGCATATAAAAGCAAAACCTAGGGGTCTGTGTTCCCCACCGGTTCCTTGTGCTCTTACCATCTTTAGCCCCATACAGCCCTTGCCTTCTTGTGCTCTCCGCCCACCTCACCGCCGCCACCGCATCCTCTTCGCCCACCCCCCTCCCGATAACACCGATGGCGGGGAAGAGCCAAATCCTCCCGGCCGATGACTGGGCCGCTTCTTCGGTGACGGAGAGGAGGCTGGAGGAGTTGGTCGAGGACGGGCTGCTGCGGCCGAAGACGAGTCGGTCGCAGCCGGAGTGGATCGCACCGCCTCCTGCCCACCGGGAGCCGGTGCCCCCGGAGGGGTACGTGGTGAGCTTCGTCTGCTTCCACGAGCGGGGGTTTGGCGTTCCTGCATCCACCTTCATGCGCGCGCTCCTCCACTACTACCGGGTGGAGCTTCACCACCTCGCCCCCAACGCCGTCGCGCAGGCCGCCATCTTCGCGGCGGTCTGCGAGGGCTACCTTGGGGTGGAGCCGCAGTGGAACCTGTGGCTTCACCTCTTCAAGGCGGAGCTCTTCGCCAGGAGGGCGGGGGAGAAGGGGGTCCTGGCCGCGGCTCGAGTAGGGAGCTACGTCCTGCAGGTGAGGTCGAGCCGGGTGGATCTGTACATCCTGGCTCGCCTCATTTCCTCGAACAGCGGGTGGCACGAGGGTTGGTTCTACCTCCGCAACGATAAAAATCAGTTGCCGAGGTACACCGGCCGCGTGCTGACCGCTCGAGAGGACCGCTGGACGTACGGAGTGCCGAAAGCCGAGAAGCCGCGCCTGGACCCGCTGCTGGCAGCGTTGCAGCAGCTTCGTCTTCGGGGCTTGACGGCGGCGACGGTGGCTACGGCCTTCCACCGCCGCAGAGTGATGCCGCTGTGCCGGCGCCGTCTCCGCCTCGACCAGATGACCCCGGAGGCACCTCTAGAGGAGACCCGGGTGTCCCACGAATCCCTTACCCTCGAGGAGGTCGTTCGGCGAGCGCGCCGGATGGTTGGGAACTTCAAGGTGGAGGAGGTCAACCGGGTCCCTATGAGGCCTACCGAAGGGTTCGAGCCCGTGGTGAGTATCTTTGGGCTGGTATGTTTGCTAGTTTTGTTTGTTTTTGGATTTCGCTAATTTGGTCGAGGCCGGCGCATAGGATTTGTCGGCGCTGCGGGAGACGCGTCCGCCTGTCCCAGAGGACCGGCCTGCCCGGAAGGCTCGACGCCAGCATGCCTCCAAGAAGAAGAAAACCAAGGAGACAGCCAAGAAGCGGGCAATCCGCAAGGCCAAAGAGGCGGAGGCGTTGAAGAAGCTCCGACGCCAGCAGACCATCGATGGGGTCCCTCTGGCGCCGTCGCCTTCCGAGACGATCTCGGGGGAGGACGACGACAGCAGCGACGAAGACGATGACGCCCTGTCGCGGTATGAGGCCGCGACCGGACTGGGGGACCTCCCCAACATTCACCCCCTGCTGGAGCCCATCGGGGGGTCATCCTCCTCGGTCGTCGTGGTCGAGGAGACCGAGGAGGAGGAGGAGGAAAAGGAGAAGGAGAAGAAGAAGACGAAGAAGGATACGGGCCCCTCGACGGGAGGGGCCGCTTTACCCCGGACCCAGCAAGAGGGGTCGACGGGGGTGCCTGCACCAGCCCCGGCCCCGCAAGCTCGAGCAGGGGCAGGGACGGTGGTGCCGGCGTCGTCGTCGACGGCGGCGTCGGCAGGCGTGAGAACCCGAGGCCAGCTGGCCTCGAAGGCACAGAAGGCGCAGGGCGACGCGCCGGTCAGGGCCCCAAGGAGTGCTCGGTCTGCTGGTGGGGCTGCTGCGAGGCCACCGTCGGCCACCCCGGGAGGTTTGGATCGCACGGGGTCGAGGCCCTTGGTGCCAATTTCCGGGTGAGTGTTTCTGCTTGGTTGTTTTGCCTTTCTCTGGATCCGTTGGCTGACATTTTTTCTCACTTTGCAGGTTAAAGCGGAAGGCGGAGCCAATGGGGCCTACCCCCGTGAAGTCGCTGCGGGCCAGCGCCGTTGTCCTTAACCAGACGGCGGAGCAGGATGCGGCCTGGGTTCGCCAGGTCGAGGCCGCGAAGGGGCGTCTGCGACAACAGCAGGGGCGGCAGGTGCCCCGGTGGTCGCTGGCCCCGATTCTGCCGCGGAGGGGTCTGGTCCGGCGGAGGTGGAGGCGCCCAGTGCGGTCGAGGGGGAGCCCAGGCCGTCGCCGACGGCCGAGGCTGCCGTCGAGGCCGTGACGGGCGAAGCATCCGTCTGCGGCGCGGAGCGGGCGGGTGCTGACGTGACCATGGAGGAGGTCGCGTCGGCATCGGAACAGGAGGCGGCCCTGGCGAGGGGGTCGCGGCCGCAGCAAGACCCGTCGGTGGAGCCGGCGGGTACGGTGGAGGGCGGGGCCGTCGAGCCCCCGACCGGAGCTCCAGAAGAAGAGGCGCCGGAGGTTGAGGCGCCGGCTCCGGGGGCGCCGACGGTCGAGGCGCCGGCGCCGGAGCCACCGACGGTCGAGGCGCCGGCTCCGGAAGCGCCGGCGGTTGAGGGGCCGGCTCCGGAGGCGTCGGTGGTCGAGGGGCCGGCTCCCTTAGAAGGGCGGGCGCCCGTGACCGTGGACCTTACCCTCGACGATACCCCCCTGGACAAAGGGAAACAAGTGATGGGGGTCGAGGGGGGTGAGGCCACGGATCAGGCCGGTGCCTCGACGGCCATTGGAGAGGTGGGCACTGCGGGCGAGGCCGGTCCTTCCGCGGGACCGGGAGACGCCCCGGCCGGGTCATCGTCGTCGTGGCCCGACATCGCCGCGCTGGCCCTAGCGCGGGCGGAGGCAGAGATACCGAGGTGGGGGGGGCCATCCCTCCAGTTTAGGGACGCCGCGAACCCCGACGCCGAGCCGATCTTCACCCTAAATGACATGGATGAGGTGCACCGCTGGGAGTACCTCGAGGGCGTCCGCCGCCACCTCGATCGGTTGCTCCATATGGCGTCCGAGGCCGTGTCGCGGAGTATACGGGATGCCACCGAGGTATGATCGACCCGTCGGCTTTCTTCGTGGTTTCCTTGGTGTCTTTTTCCCTCGGCTTTTTGACCTTTTTGGTTTTTTCGCATTGTGTTCAGGAGCTGAAGGAGTACTCCCGTCGCAAGTCACTCTTCATCCGGGATGAGAGTGGCGTGTGGGCCGCGTTGTCTCAGCAACGGGTCCTGGTCGAGGAGGCCCAGAAACGACTTTCCGATCGGAACGCCGAAATGGCTGAGCTGCGCGTGAAAGTCTCTAGTTTGGTTTTGGCTAATTGATGAAACCTAGGACTAACCTTTGTATCTAAGTAGATGATTTAGATAAAGGTGGTCATTGAATATGAGACATGACATTGACTCATGTGACCAAGATGGTGAAGACCAAGATGAGGCTTGGCTCGATGGACCGGTTGTGAAGGTGAAGGGCAAGTCGAGGCTTTGAAGCGAAGGACCATGCGATGGTGAAGCTTGAGCAAGACTTGGCGCCGATGGACCGATGCAACAGTGAAGAGCAAGTGAAGTCAAGGTCGATGGATCGAGACGGTCATGTGATGATGTCATGAAGGAGCTTAATGCACATGAGACATGACATGGAGTCATGTGACTAAGGTGATGAAGACCAAGATGATGCTTGGCTCGATGGACCGGTTGTAAAGGTGAAGGGCAAGTCGAGGCTTCGAAGCGAAGGACCATGCGATGGTGAAGCTTGAGCAAGACTTGGCGCCGATGGACCGATGCAACGGTGAAGAGCAAGTGAAGTCAAGGTCGATGGATCGAGACGGTCATGTGATGATATGAAGTGGATCATATCATTTGTGATATGGTTGGTGCATGTGTTGCATCAACGTCGGAGGAGATGGAGTGGAATGCGCAAGGCAAAGGTATAACCTAGGGCATTTCCATTTCACCGGTCATAGGTGTGTAGAGAAGTTTATGACCGGGTTTTAGGATAGATGACCGTACTATCAAGAGGGGCAAACTTGTTTGCATATCGGTCATCTAGTGCCACTTGAGCGATCTAACTTTACATACGTGTTAGGATCGAGTGGCGAGGCAAGTTGAGTGCCTAATTCCTTCGAAAATGTTTGTGAAAATGCTAACACACGTGCACAAGGTGGTGATCACTTGTTGGTGTTGGCACATTTGCGAAGGCAGTGGAGTTTGAGCGGTAGAGAGGGTTTGGGGTCCTCTCTCCCTCCCGCCGAGCTTGCGAGCGCGGGATTCAGGCGATTTCGGGGAAATGAAATGCCTATTTTCCACTACGCCGGAAGTCGGAAGAGAAACGGAGGCGAACGGAGGTCACTGGAGTGACCGGACGCTGCACCGGACGCGGTCACGGTGTGACCGGACGCGTCCGGTCAGCGTTCAGCGTCTGCGCGAGTTTCAGTCTGTCCATCGGACGCGGGGCGCGTCCGGTCCGGTCACAGTCGATCGGACGCGTCCGGTCGATCAGGGAGCTTACTGGACTCTAACCGGACGCGGGCACTGTGGCGTCCGGTCAGTTCTAACAACGCGTCCGGTCACTGTTTCGTTGTGCACGACTCAGACCTGACCAGCGCGTCCGGTCAGTTACGGGACCGGCGCGTCCGGTCGTTCCCGGCGCGTCCGGTCGTTGCGACCAGCGCGTCCGGTCGTTGCTTCGCGGGCGCGCGGTACTGTGCGACCGGCGCGTCCGGTCGGTTGAGCGGCGCGTCCGGTCATCGTGTTTGACCGTTGGCGCGCAGTGACCGTTGGAGGATCTAACGGTCGCCTTTGTTTTTCGAGGGACACGTGGACGGCGCAGGGCGACCGGACGTGGTTGAGCGCGTCCGGTCAGTTTCGACCGGCGCGTCCGGTCGTCCCGAATTTTACCCAGTGAAGGGGTAACGGCTCTATTTGACCGTGGGGTTATAAATAGATGTGGTGGCCGGCTGTGGCCGGTTGCTGAGCACACTTTGGCCTTGGTGGCTTGTGTGGTAGTGCTTGGGAGCCCTCTAACTCACTCATGCTTGATAGTGTTCATCGGATCGAGTGAGAGAGCGATTCTAGTGCGATTGCATCGTGAGGTTGCATCGAGTGGCACTAGGTGATCGTGTTGCAAGCCGGTGGTGCTTGTTACTCTTGGAGGTTGCCACCTCCTAGACGGCTTGGTGGCTTGTGGCTCCGACGAAGCTCGCAAGAAGATTGTGCGAGGCTCCGGAGAAGCTTTGTGAGGGGGATTGTGCTCACCCCACGGGGATCGCGAAGAGCAACTCTAGTTGTGCGTGTCATTGAGCTACCTCACTTGAGAGTGGTGTCTTGCGGTGCCTTGCGGGGCGTGCCTTGAGGGGTAAGTGACTTGAGGGTCACACCGAGGAACCATCTAAGTGTTGGTCGACACAACGGGGACGTAGCTTGGTGGCATCCAAGTGAATCTCGGGAGAAAAATCACCGTGTCAACATTGTCTACTCTTCTCGGTGGTTTGCCTTCGTGCAACACAAGCTTGTATTTACTTTCTTATATACTTGTGCTTGTGTAGTTGCTTTCGTAACTAGTTTGCTTGTGTAGCTTGCTAGTTGTCTTCTTGCTTGTGTAGCTAGAAGTATCCCCTTTGCGTGGCTAATTCGGTTTGTGTAACCTTGTTAGTCACATTGCTTAGTTTGTGTAGCTAAGTAGTTTGCGCTCTCTAATTTGGCTTGTGTAGCCTTGTTATTGAGCATTGCTAGTGAGCTTAGGCTTTGTGCGCTTTGCTTACTAGAATTGTGTAGGAGCTCCCTCTTGCTTGCAAAGTACTAGTGCATAGGTTTGTGTGACCTTGCTCTAGAATTAAATAGGAGAGCTCTTGCTAAGGAAAGCACCTTAGTTGCTTAATTAGGATCTTTGTGAGGTGCTTGTGAACTTAGATTGAGGGGTGTAGTCTTGGCTAGACCGATAAGTTTAATTCCGCATTTGTTTTGGTTAGCCAACACGTTTAAGTTTTAGAAAGGACTATTCACCCCCCTCTAGTCCGCCATCTCGACCCTACAGCGCGTCACATACGCGGCGGTGAAGGAGGAGGCGATGCAGGCTTGGGCGCACCGATATGGACAAGGCCCGGGAGGAGGCTGCCCAGGCCCGCAAGGACCTCGAGCCCCTGTCGGCGCGGGTGAAGGAGCTCGAGGAGGACGTCTCCCAGGTTAGCCGTCAGTGCGACGCCCTCAACGTTGAGGTCGAGCAGGCCTCTGCTCGTCTTGGTGTTCTGAAGGACGAAGTGATGACGCTGAACGGAGCCGTCCGGGAGAGGGACGCGGCTCTCGAGTCCGCTCGCCAGGAGATCGAGGAGCTGAAAGCGACCATCAGTGACAAGGACAGCGCCCTCCTAGGGCTCGAGCGGACGTGCGGGGGGCTTCGCAACGAGGTCGTGGGCCTGCAGACCCATATCGAGGGTAAGTGTGACTGTTGCAGCCACGGCGTCGAGGCCTTGTGTTAGGCATTAATTTGTTTTATCGTGTTTCAGAGCTGGAGAGGGAGAATCAGGCGGCCCACTCATCTGCCAACTCTTTCCAGAGCCTCCTCGAGGCCGAGACCCGGAGGACCCAGCTGCTCCAGGGCGCGATCACCACCGTGTGTGACGGCCTAGGGGTCGAGCCCGACGCCGACACCGGTGAAGATGTTTTATGGAACTCCTTCATCCGTCGGATGGCGGCGCTGGGCCGCCTCGCCCGGGAGAAGATACGGGACAGCCTCCACCACGGCGTAAAGAGGGCGCTGGCCGTCATCCGTTCTGGGTTTGTGTTCGACATGGAGCTCGTTGCTGACGGCTTCATCACAGACCCGGATCGGACGGACGACGAGAACGAGAACGCCTGCCTGGAGCTGATTGAAGCCGCGGAAGGGCCTGGGAGCCGTCTGGCCTCGCTTTTTGAAGCTGAGGTGGTTCCGCCTGCTGACGACGAGGGCCTGTGAGCCAAATCTGGGCGCAAAGGCCCATGTAATAAGTTAGTACTTCGAATTTTGGTCGTGGTGGCCTCGGGGGCCCTGAGAACTTGAAACATAAACCGGTTCGTGGTGAATTCGAGCTTTTCTTCCCTTTATCGCTTGGATTGTGTTCTCGTGTGATTTACTTAGCACACAGTTGCGTCCTTTGGCGCAAGGGAGCGAGTGGAGGTACCATAGCCTCGGAGGCGTAAGTAATCTCATGGCTCAACTGCCCTCGAGCTTCAGGGTGATGTTGCGGCCTTGTATATCGTGTGAGAGCCTGATCTGAGCGACAGGGGGTGTGTTCTTTTTCAAAGTTAGGAACCGTTATTTAGATCTTTCTAGCGTGAAGTCGCGCCTCTAGAAGGCGTGAGGGGTGAGCGGAGGTACTGTAGCCTTGGAGGCGTAGGCAATGCTCCTAGCTCAAGAGCCCTTAGGGTGCTTTTGCGGCGCCGTCGATCTAAGAAGCGGTTCTTAAATTTAAAAAAGAGTGTAAGTTTTTTCGGAGACTGGGGGTTCCCCCCTTGTAGCCCCCGAGGGAGGGTCAATTCTGGGAGTGCGGAATCGATCCTTCCTCATTGTGAAACGAAAGTTTGAAACATCGCTGTATTCTTTATTGATGAAAAAGGAAATACAGAGCCTCGAGGCTTTCTAAGGAAAAAAGTGACGTAGCTGTTCAATGTTCCAAGCGTTGGTGAAGATTTTGCCCTTCTCGTTGGATAGCTTGTAGGTGCCCAGCTTTAGCACTTCCGCGATGATGTACGGTCCTTCCCATGGTGGCGTGAGCTTATGCCGTCCCTTGGTGTTCTGGTTCCGCCGTAGCACCAAGTCGCCGACGTTGAGGTCACGCTTGCGGATGTGTCTGTCGTGGTAGCGTCGGAGACCTTGCTGGTACCTGGCAGAATGTAATAGGGCCACATCTCGGGCTTCCTCGAGCTGGTCGAGGGCGTCCTCTCTTGCGGCGTCGTTATTTCTTTCGCTGTAGGCTTTTAACCTTGGGGATCCGTATTCTATATCTGTTGGGAGCATTGCCTCAGACCCGTAGACTAAGAAGAACGGAGTGAACCCCGTGGCTCGACTCGGCGTCGTTCTTAGGCTCCACAGGACCGAGGGCAGCTCGGCAGCCCATCTTTTGCCATGTTTGTTTAGCTTGTCAAAGATTCTGGGTTTCAGGCCTTGTAGGACCATGTCATTGGCACGTTCCACCTGGCCGTTTGTTTTTGGATGGGCCACTGACCAGAGCACACGGATGTGGTGGTTGTCGCAGAAATCCAAAAACTTTTTACCAGTGAACTGGGTGCCATTGTCCGTGATGATGCAGTTGGGGACGCCAAAGCGATGAATAATGTCGGTGAAGAAGAGCACAGCTTGCTCGGACCTGATGCTGGTGATAGGGCGGGCCTCGATCCACTTGGAGAATTTGTCGACTGCGATGAGCAAGTGGGTGAAGCCGCCAGTTGTCCTTCTCAAGGGTCCGATAAGGTCGAGCCCCCAAACGACAAACGGCCATGTGATGGGGATAGTTTGTAGGGCATGTGCCGGAAGGTGGGTTTGTCTCGCATAGTACTGACAACCCTTGTAGGAGCGTACCAGCTTGACAGCATCGGAGACCGCGGTCGGCCAATAGAATCCTTGTCGAAAGGCATTTCTGACGAGGGTTCGAGGTGCTGCGTGGTGACCGCAAGCCCCCGAGTGAAGATCGCTGAGTAGGTCCCTGCCTTGCTCATTTGTGATGCAGCGTTGGAGGATGCCAGTAGGGCTACGGCGGTACAGCTCCCTACTGTCGCCAATGATCACAAAGGTTTTGGCTCGGCGAGTGATCCGTCGAGCCTCAGTCTTATCCGAGGGGAGGTCCCCTCGGATAAGGTAGTCGAGGTACGGGACGCGCCAGTCCGGCTCGAGGTCAGATGGTGGGGTCAAACCTTCCACCTGCATGGCTTCAGCCCCGGTCGAGGGGGCTTCTGCCTCAGGTGGGGGGTCGAGTGACGTCCCGTCGACCCCTCCGTCTGGCCCAAGGTCGACGGATGGCTGCTGGAGATCTTTCGCGAAAACGTCTGGTGGAACCGTAGTTTGACTGGACGTGATTTTTGCCAGTTCATCGGCAGCCTCATTATACCTGCGTGCGATGTGGTTGAGCTCGATGCCGTGAAACTTGTCCTCGAGGTGCCGCACCTCTTGGCAATAAGCTTCCATCTTGGGGTCACGGCAGCTCGAGCTCTTCATGACCTGATCGATTATGAGCTGGGAGTCGCCTCGAACGTCAAGGTGTCGGACCCCGAGCTCGATGGCAATTCTCAATCCCGTGACGAGCGCCTCGTATTCGGCGACGTTGTTAGACGCAGGAAAATGAAGCCTGATGACGTAGCGCATGTGAACCCCGAGGGGCGAGATGAAGAGCAAGCCCGCGCCTGCTCCTGTTTTCATCAATGACCCATCGAAGTACATGGTCCACAGCTCTGCCTGGAGCTGTGCAGGAGGGAGTTGGGTGTCGGTCCACTCAGCCAGAAAGTCTGCTAACACCTGTGACTTGATAGCTTTGCACGGCGCATAGGACAAGGTTTCGCCCATGAGCTCGACCGCCCATTTGGCAATCCTACCCGAGGCTTCCCGATTCTGGGCTATCTCTCCCAAGGGGAAAGAAGAAACCACAGTAATCGGGTGACCTTCGAAGTAGTGTCGGAGCTTGCGCCGTGTTAGGACGACGGCGTATAGCAGTTTTCTGGATCTGTGGGTATCGGATCTTGGTTTCTGAGAGCACTTCGCTAATGAAGTAGACCGGCCTCTGGACGAGCAAGGTATGTGCTTCCTCGGCCCGTTCGACAACCAGCACCGCACTAACTACTTGTGACGTTGCAGCGACATAGAGTAGGAGCGGTTCCCCTGGGGTTGGAGGGACGAGGATTGGTGAGTTAGAGAGTGTGGCCTTGAGTTTTGTGAGAGCTTCCTCAGCCTCGAGGGTCTAGGAAAAATGCTCTGATTTCTTCAAGAGATGGTACAGAGGGAGTGCTTTTTCGCCGAGGCGCGAAATGAAACGGCTGAGTGCCGCCAAGCAGCCTGTGACCCTCTATACGCCCTTCAGATCTCGGATGGGGCCCATCTTGGTTACCGCAGAGATTTTTTCGGGGTTGGCCTCGATGCCGCGTTTAGAGACGATGAACCCTAAAAGCATACCTCGAGGAACGCCAAAGACGCATTTCTCAGGATTGAGTTTGATGTTTTTTGCCCGGAGGCATTTGAACGCAACGTCGAGGTCGTTCACCAGATTGTCGGCTTGTTTTGTTTTGACAACGATGTCATCGACATAAGCCTCGACGGTCGACCCGATGTGTTTGCTGAAAACGTGCTACATGCATCGCTGGTACGTAGCCCCTGCGTTCCGGAGACCGAAGGGCATCGTAACGTAGCAATACATGCCGAATGGGGTAATGAATGAAGTCGCGAGCTGGTCGGACTCCTTCATTTTGATCTGGTGGTAGCCGGAATATGCATCTAGGAACGAGAGAGTTTCACATCCCGTGGTGGAATCAACGATTTGATCAATGCGTGGCAAAGGAAAGGGAACTTTTGGACATGCTTTATTTAAACCAGTATAGTCTACACACATCCTCCACTTCCCACTCTTTTTCTTAACTAATACAGGATTAGCTAGCCACTCAGGATGATGAACTTCCTTGATGAATCCGGCCTCCAGCAGCTTGTGTATCTCCTCGCCGATGACCCTGCGCTTCTCCTCGTCGAAGCGGCGCAGGCGTTGTTTCACCGGCTTGGACCCGACCCGGATCTCTAAGGCGTGCTCGGCGACTTCCCTGGGTATGCCCGGCATATCCGAGGGACTCCACGCAAAGATATCAGCGTTTGCGCGGAGAAAGTCGACGAGCACTGCTTCCTATTTAGGATCGAGGGTGGCGCTGACATTCAGCGCCTTTCCTGCGGGATCAGCCGAGTCGAGGGGCACAACCTTGACGTCTTCCACGGGCTCGAAGCTGCCGGCATGGTGCTTTGGGTCGGGAATCTCATTGGCGAGACCGTCGAGGTCCGCAGCCAAGGCCACTGACTCCAAAACAGCCTCGCCGTGCTCGACACACTCGACGTCGCACTCGTAGGCATGTTCGTATGAGGGCCCCACAGTGATGACGCCATTTGGGCCTGGCATCTTGAGCTTGAGGTAGGTGTAGTTCAGGACTGCCATGAACTTGGCGTAGCATGGGCGCCCAAGGATAGCGTGGTACGTTCCACGGAATCCGACTACTTCGAAAGTGAGTGTTTCCTTTCTGAAGTTGGCCGGTGTGCCAAAACAAACAGGCAGATCGACCCGTTCGAGGGGTTCCACCCGTTTCCCTGGCACGACTCCGTGGAAGCCCCCGACGCTAGGTTGGAGGCGTGCTCTCTCGACCCCCAGAAGGTCGAGGGTCTGGGAGTAGATAATGTTGAGGCTACTTCCACCGTCCATGAGCACCTTGGTGAGGCGTGTGTTGGCGATGACGGGGTCAACAACGAGCGGGTAGACTCCTGGATTCGGGATGTAGTCTGGGTGATCGCATGCCGGCCACCGCAGACCAATCAAGGAAGCGGGGGACTGCCATTTGTACGGAGAAAACCTCACGCCGTTCTCGCTTGCGCTGGCGCGCCGTGAGGCGGGTCGAGGGTCCTCCGTAGATCATGAAGCAGTCGTGGATCTCGGGGAAACCCCCATCCTTGTCGTCACTCTTAGGGTCCTCCTTCTTGTCGTCCTTCTTGACGCCGACACCCTCAAAGTACCTGCGGAGCATGTGACAGTCTTCGAGGTTATGGTTAGTGGGTCCCTTGTGGTAGGGACACGGCTCTTTGAGCATTTTGTCGAAGATGCCCCCGCCGGGGGGGCTCGAGGCTTCTTGCGCTCGGTAGCAGCGACGAGCTCGTCGGCCGGGGCCTCGAGCTTGCCTTGCTGGCCTTTCTTCTTCTTCTTCCGGTTGTTTCTCTTGGAGCTCCGGGTGGAGCTCGCGGGATCGTCGACCTTCTGCTTCCCCTTGTCTTGGTCCCCACCAAAGATTGCACCAACCGCCTCCTCGCCGGTGGCAAAGTTGGTGACGATATCCATCAACCCATTGACAGTGAGTGGAGTGTTGCGGCCCAACTCTCAGACCAACTCCTTACAGGTGGTGCCGGAGAAGAAGGCCATAATCACGTCGGAGTCGGTGACGTTGGGGAGCTCGGTACGCTGCCGGGAGAAGCGCCGGATGTAATCCCGGAGGGATTCACCCGGTTTCTGCTTGCAACTCTGGAGGTCCCACGAGTTGCCGGGGCGCATGTAGGTCCCCTTGAAATTTCCCTCAAACACCCTCACGAGATCGTCCCAGTCGTGGATCTGTCGAGGTGGGAGATCCTCGAGCCAGGCTCGGGCGGTGTCGGAGAGGAACAGGGGGAGTTGTCGAATGATGACCCGGTCGTCGGTGGCCCCGCCCAGCTGACACGCCAAGCGGAAGTCGGCGAGCCAAAGTTCGGGTTTGGTTTCGCCGTTGTACTTGGTGAGAGTCGTGGGAGGGCGAAACCGAGCCGGGAGCAGCGTCTCACGGATGGCCTTGCTGAAGACCCGAGGGCCCAGAGGCTCGGGTGAAGGACTACGATCTTCTGAGCTGTCGTAGCGTCCACCCCTGTGCACGTGGTAGCCTCGAGCCACGCCGTCACCGTGCTTGCGCGTGCGGCGCTCGACGATGTTGCCACGGGTGTCTCGAGGTTCGCGGTCGTTGGTGGTGGGCTCAGGGGCTGGAGCTACCCGGTTTCGCCGGGCAGGCTCGGGATGAACCGAGGCTTCTATCTCCTGTCGGGAGGGCTCGATGATCTGCTCCGAGGCTGGCTCGCGTCACCTTAAGGCAGAGCTCTCGGCCTGCTGCATGGCAGCGGTCTCGAGAAGTTCTCGGATTTCATCTCGAGCCCGACGGGCGTCGGGGTTTGACGGCTCGGGCATGTTGCGGAGGAGCATGGCGGCGGCGACGACGTTCTGGCTGGCTCGAGCGAAAACCGGGGGGTCGACCACCCGGTCCTCGTTGATGCGACGGTTAACGTCGCGAGCTCTTCCACCAAGTGCGCGTTCCGCGCGCTCACGCTCGAGGGTTTGTTGGAGTAGATGCAGGTTTTCCCGTTCCTCATCAAGCCTGTCCTGCAACTCACGAATCTGCTCGAGCGGCATTCCTTGATCCGCAAGGAACTGAGGGTCGTCTTGCTTAGCAGGAAGCTCGACATGAGGTGGCGTGTGCCTTCCTTCGACTGGCTCTTTGTCCTCCGATTCCGACATGCTTTCAACATCGATGTTGAAGCATTCGCGGGTCGGATCATAGGTGTCATCAGCCGAGTCGGAGTCAGGAGCGCCAAAGTAGTAGTATGACGGGGGAATGTGAGGCCGTCGCAAGTCGCTCCCGTGAGCGTGACGCCGGGAAGCGGTCTCACGGGGCCCTGTTTCCGGAGTCTCCGTAGAGTCCAGATAATCAGAGGCTGGCGTGGATGCAACGAGGTCCAGAGTGGAGCGTAGATGGTGCCCGGGCAGCTCCTCGTAGGCACTCATGCTAGTGCTTACGGAGGAAGCATAGGTCCGGGCAGCCGAGTCTGGCCCAAACGGGAATGGCGATGGAGATGTCGCTATCCACGCCGGAACGGATGCTCCAGGCTGTGGTTTCTCACCAGGCAGGGGAGCGGCGGGATTCTCCGTTGGCATGTTACCCTCAGTCAAGCTCATCCTACCCAGTCTTTCCACGAGGAAATCTAGGCCGGCGCCTGGCTGGGGGGTGCCGGACCGGGGAATCCCATCACCCTCCGCGAGGTGAAGACGATGGTTGCGCCGGGCTCGTCGTCATCAGGCGGCTCTCGCCTGCCTGGAGCGACGGTACCGGCGGATTGCTCCCCCAGGCTAGGAGAGCTCATAATATTCGTCGGTTGGGTGCCTGGGCGGGAGTAGGACCATGTCGTAGCCATAGCCAAGCGACATGAACTCCAAACTCCCGAACCAGATCACCGTGGCCAACGGGATAGGGCGTTCAGGGTCAGCCATCCAGGAAAAAAGGCAGGAAAGCGACGTTGGCACGCAACGATCCCCTACCTGGCGCGCCAACTGTCGGTGTTTGGTCCCGAGGGGGCCCTAAACCAACGAGTAAATGCTGCGTGTCCCTTTCCTGGATGGTGATGCAAGGAGAACACACGGGGGTTTATCCTGGTTCGGGCAAAAGAAGGCCCTACATCCAGCGGGGAGGGAGAGGTTTGTATTCCCTTGCACCGAGTTGCTCGTGTAGGGGTTACAAGCTTGTGAGAGAGAGCGGCGAGCCCAAGTCTCAAAGAGGAAAAAAGAATACAAGGATGATTGCTTGAGATGTTGATCTCTATCTTGTGTCTGGCTTGTTGTCCGTTGTCTTCCTCTCCTTTCTTCCTTGTAGAGCCCTGACCTGCCCTTTTATAGGGCAAGAGGAGGCCAAGACGACGGGGAGCCTTGAGATGATGTTTTGTCGATCCCTGTTGAGGTGACTGTTACGACGTGCCCTAGGAATGGAAGGCCATCCCTGAACACCACGGTGACGTAGAGGACGAGACACTGAAATGACCCGGAGCATCGGCCATACCGTCCTTCCTTCCCTGTTGAGCCGTGCTGGGAGTCGAGGCCGGGTCGAGGCCGAACGGATAAGTCCGAATCTCCGGGATCGCGGTGTACGGACTTTGTCGTATCCTCCCTCGAGGGTAACTAGTGACGTACAGTGCACGGTAAGGTGGGTACAGTGACGGTTTTCACCTCCCATCACGGGATGGGCGGTAAAACAGTGAGGACTGACACTGGCATTGTTCCCACGTTGACCCTGATCGCAGCCATGCCGGTAGGTGGTAGTAGGTAATCGCATTAAATGCTATGGCTTTTGTCCTGGGGTAGGTGAGGAGGAGGGGTCGAGACGCTCGACCCGGGCTCACACGAGTCGGAATGTTCCTAGTAGGCGGTCGAGCCTCGGGCGAGTTGGAATGCGGTCGAGGCACTTTACTGTACGGGGCGGGACGCGGTTGAGGCGCCTTCGTCGAGGGTGCCTCGTACGAGTCAGAGCCGGAGCGCGTTCGAGGCACTCCGTCGAGCTACCCTCGTCGAGGCGGACCTGGTGTTTGGCCGAGCTTGGGCGCGGCTTAGTCGTTTTGATTTTTATTATCGTTAAATGTGGGTACCCCTATACTATTGGTACCGACATGTCTCATATTCAATGACCATATTTATCTAAACCATCCATTTAGATACAAAGGTTAGTCCTAGGTTTCATCAATTAGCCAAAACCAAACTAGGAACTTTCACCACTGCAGTCCACTACAAGCTGTCAAGCCGAAAGCACAAACAACTGCCTCTGATCGTCGCCAAGCTGCCCGCCACCCTTAGTAACCAAGCTGCTGGAATCCACCATGCCCCCGTCGACTTCAGGTCACTCACACACGATCGTCGATCTCCCAACCACAGCCATGCATTGGCAGAAGTCCGAAGAGAAGCCCACCGCCCCACACCAAGAGGCCACCGCCATGCAGAACCCCTCGTCGCAGTACCGCTGCTGCACCTTACACACCAAATGGCTGAAACATCACACCGGATCCTAGACCTCCAAGGCAACTCAAACGCGTGGGGGCCTCGTCACATCCACCGCCGCAACACTCCTCGGACACACCACCTTAAAGCGCACGGGGGCCTTGCCACTCCCGCCACTGGACTCTCCAAGGATCTGGGCTTGCTTCGCCGTCGAGGGTGACTTGGTACCACTGAGCCGCTCTAATAACTTCACCTTCGTCTCGCTGCCACCGGGATCTCAGCTGCACCACTTGCATGGACACAAAGCTTCCAGAGATACAGCTTCACACCTCGGCCTTCTCCTCACCCGGTCGGATTGGGTCATCAACACGAGCCTCCACTTCGCGGCCATCGCCTTGCCGCGCTGCCCGCTCACTACCACTGCTAGATGAGCTCCGCGGCCCTCTCGCTGCCTCCCTCGCGCCTCACCCGGCCACCACCGGACCTCGCACCAATCGGGGAGAAGCCGCCGCATCACTGCACCACCACCACCACCTACGGGCCAGGGCGCCGCCGCACCTGCCACACGCGCACGCCCGCACCACCCACCACCACGGACACCTCCGGCAAACCAACGCACCGCCATAGACAGGCTGCGCAGCCGAGCAGCAAGCACCGACCGCATGGAAGGCGATGAGCCACGAGCCTCGCCCAGCAACCGCCAAGGACAGGCGACGAGTAGCCCATGGCTGCCACCCCCCAGCACGGCCACAAGGTCCACCAGCGTAGATCTAGCAAGGGAGCTGCCGAATCCACCCTCCGTGGCCCATCGTCGCTGCTCTCACCATCCTGGCCATCGTAGCCCGCGCGGCTCCCGTGACGCGGTGTCTCCGCCGCACTGCATCACTGTGTTGCAGCGCCGCCACCGCATCATCGTGCCTCGCCGCTGCAGCATCACCGCGCTGCACCACCATGCCGCCAATCTGCGCGTCGGTAGACCGGATCCGGCCGAGGAGACGCCGAATCTAGGTGCAGCAGACCGAAAACCCACCACCGGCCGCCACCCCCATGCACACCAACCTCGGAAAGCACCTCCGGGAGAGAGAGAGAGAGAGAGAGAGAGAGAGAGAGAGAGAGAGAGAGAGGGATGGCGGAGGGGGGAGAAGGCCTAGCCGCCGCCGTCCTTGCCCTCTGTCGGTAGCCGGCGTCGAGCTCGGGCGGCGGCCGGGGATGGAAGCGTGGGGGAGGGAGGCTCGGAGGCGGCGTGAGCAGCGCCGCCCGAGTCACCACTGGAGGGAGCGACGCAGGGGCTGGGAAGGGATGCCGTTCATGATGCATGTTTTTGCATATAAACCTTTCTTCTTGGTTGCTTTTGGTTTGGGGTTGTTGTTTGATCATTCATGTTTTCTTTTGTGATCTTGCAGCTTTGGCCACGTCTTGGTTCGTTCTCAATTGCTTTTCCACCATGGTATCATCTTCGTTTATGGTGTTTTTTGCGCCGTCTTCATTGCTTGGTTGATTTGTTTTCTTGGATGGCCGTGCCATCGTGGTCGTGGTGGTATCGTGCTCATATAAATGGTGAGCACGAGATGTTGGGGGGTGTAAACACTCAACTATAAACAGAATGAAGAGATAGTCGAGGTAGCAACATGATTGCATCTTCCTTCACCTCTTGGTATTAGAGCATCTCCAGGAGTTTGATATAATTTACTTGCTAAACTAATCTCTTTTTTTTTTGCGAAACTGCTAAACTAATCAATTTAACAAGCTAACAAAAGAAATAGCAACCTTAATTTTTGTTCTTCTCTAACCGTCTGCTATAATAGCTTTCTAAAAATTATAGTAGGGCCCATATTTAATTATTTTTTTGGTTTATTGTGTTGTTCATAAAAAAATTGAAAAGAAAATTGCGTCTACTCTCGGCACTGTGCTGGCACGAGCACCAATCCGATCCCAATGTTTGGCTCGGCCAGCTGCCCGGCAAAGGCGTGCCCAACTCCATGCCTTCTGCTCAAGCGGTGAGCACATGTGAAGATAGCAGGCCATGCACACGTGAAGGCTGCAGGCCATACCTTCCAACCAGAGATCAATAAACACCGGCGGAGGCAAAGCACAGGGCGGCGGCGTTGACCTGAAGCTGTTGTGTGGCAAATTTTTTTTACCGTGGTGCACGTGCATTGGCACAAGGCAATTCGAACATAGCATCGCCCTTTAGCGTAGTTACATGGACTATCGCAAAATTACCCTGGTTAAGAACCTTCGGGTGACAGCCATTTAGTCATGCTATACACGCTAGGTGACCATGCCAAATAGACATATATGACCAATATAATTGGACAACTTACAAAGACCCTTTGTATGACAAAAGGGGCCTACATGTTGATAATGTAATTGAATGGTGTTCCGTTGTGAGAATTGCCTCGAGCAATATATTAATAATTGAGTGGTTGAATATCAATACATTATTTTGATTAGTAGTATGCGTACCAATTTGGTTACTCCCTCCGTCTCAAAATAAATACACACCTCTAGGATAGAGGGGGAACCAGTATCATAACAAAATTACATAAATACCCTATCAAAAGTTATAGAAACATGTAATAATTGCACCTTGAAATTGGTAAAAGTGATAAAAAAAGTAGTAGTCCTAGGTGGTATGTATCCTAAAAGTGCATTTATTGTGGGATAAATTTTAAACGATAGAAGTGCATTTATTTCAGGACGAAATGAGTACAAACAAAGAGGCCCTCGGATATTCTCACTGCAGGTAACAACATAATAAAAAGTTAAAAACACAAAGTCGCGTGAACCTACTTTTAGTGTGTTACCAACGGCTCCATAGGTTATTGTGGATTCTAATAGTTGATTTGCTGGATATTTTAGAGATTTGTTTCAGTGCTACCAGGCAGTACGTACTACAAGGTACGAGGGAACACAGGAGCAGAGGGATCCACACCACTTTCCCAAAGATTCCTCTTGCTGGATGATGATGATTTATTTGACATTATCATTGCTTGCATATGGGTTAATAGCTAGGGATTTTTTTTCAGCCCTTGTCGGGAAAAAAGAATCAGGGGTGGCTGCGTATATACGTTAAATTTGGCATACTTTAACATAGCATCGTTCTAGAATTACATCTTATTTTTGGACAGATAGAGTATATATATTTAGAGATAATGGGTGTATCTAGAATCCATGGATCTAAACATACCTTAAATTTTTAATCTAGAATTAAGATTCTCATAAGCTTTAGGATCGGAGATCCCAACATGTCCTTAATTGCATTTGCTTGTCTCCAACAGAAGTTGAAAGGGACGAATTTGTGGTCACCGTGGCATATGCGTTTATCTGAATTAAGGAATATTGTTAGTAAGTAATTATGATGGTAAGACTAGTTTTGATAAATACATTGATTACTGTATGATTTGTGTGCCATAGCAATCGTGTTAGTTAACATATTTTGATTTTATTAGTTAGTTACCATCCACAAACCAAGCAAAAAAAATGGATTGGCCCATGCATCTAACTAACAGGCAGCCCGGATCATCCTATCCCGAATGGCATCCAACTTTGCCTACAAATCATATGGCATCCAACTTTGCCTTCAAATATCCTCTAGCGTCACTCTACGTGTAGAAGAAACCATACCAGAATGAATGAACCAACAATCCGCATAGAATAATAATTAGGGCGCGTATGGTAGAGCTACAGCTCCAGTTAAAATAGTTTATACTCTATAGCTTCTTTGATGAAACAACTCTTTCAGGCTCTAGCTTTACTAATTAAAAAAACGCCTGGGAAAACAACTTCTGCTAGTTGTTGATAAGAGTAAAACGTCCATAATGCCTTTTTTTCCTTTTCCCCTTTCTCTCTCTTTCCTTCTCTCTCCACCTGATCTCTCTCATGTCATGACCCCCACCGACCACCGTACGCCACCTCTTCTCCTCCTTCCTCATTTCTCACCTCCTTCCTCCTCCTCCGACACCTCCACTGCGTCAGCCATGTAGCCCCGACTCGCTGCGGCGTCGCCTTTTCCCTCCCGGCCCGCCCCCACGTTGTGCCGTTGTCGACCCTCCTAGGCCCGCCCTACGCCGGCGCCGGATGTCTGCTCCCGAACCTCCCTAGCTCGTGCTGGCCTCGCTCGCCGAGGCAAATTGGACTTTGTCCGCGCACCGAGCCCACGAAATCGACAAGGAACCATGCGAAGCTAATATTCTTAGCTCCTGTTCTCTCTCCTCGCTTCTCTCAACGCAAACCAAGGGGTTTCTTTGTTGGAGCATAGCGATGCCAGCGCATTTGGATGCCGCTCGCACGTACCAAACACATCCTTAGTTACATTGGCTCGTGGTGTTTAATGAAATGAAAGAATCGATCATGCTTATAGGGCATGTAGGCTCCCATAGTACCATACCATAGCAAAGCGGTGCCGGTATACTAGCGGAACTAGGGGGGCCAGTAGGGGCTATGCCCCCCCACCCCCCGCCCCACACACCACACACACAGAGTGAAAAGTGTTTAATAGCATATGAATATTTTGATTATATAGCACAAAAAAACCATTTCATCCATTTTTTATGATAATATTGTGATTTTTGCTATGAATACTATATATATATATATAAAAGTATCAAAAAACTATTGAGACATACATACGTATATTTGTCACGTCTACGAGTTGTTTTCATATTGTGCGGGCCTCCTAATCAAAAGTCCTTGTTCCGCCTCTATGCCGCTGTATGGCTGCACGATGGAAATGGACAAGGAGTCGGAGCGGAGCGGAGCGGAGAAAATATAATGGGAGGACCACGGACAGGCACAGTGGAGGAAGAGGAGTCGGAGCGGAGTGGAGGACCACGGACAGGGACACAGTGGAGGAAGAGGGGGAGGATGGGCAAGCGCTAGCTGCCGCGCCGGTGTGGTCGCTGCCTCGTCAGCCTGCTTTGTGGCTGCCACTGGCAACAACAGGAGCCGGAGCAGCAGCTGGGGACTGATCTGACGAGCAGGGCAGCAGCAGCACGCGGAGAAGAAGTGAGCCGGCCGGCCGGTGAGGGCGGAGCGGAGCTGCCAAGCCAAGTGCCCAGCCCAAGTGGCAAAGCATGCAAGCGAAGTGGACTGCTTGTGGTGTGGGCGTGTGGCCTTGATCATGATGGGAGGAGGCTGGGAGTGGGACTGTGGGAGCAACAGCAGCAGCCATGGAGTCCAGTCCAGTCCAGTGCACCCTGTTCCTGCATGTGATGATCTCTGACTGCGTGCCTTTCCTGTGGCCACCCAATGGACTCCAAAAAGGAGAAAAAGTAGAGTCAGTTAGCAGACGAAGAAGATCCTGTACCTTGGAATTCGCGAAAGCCACGCACCGTCCGCGTCGATCAAAGCTGCCGCATCATCCTGCATGCCTTGCAGCTGCAGTGCATGCCTGCAGAATACGGAGTACAGTTTGGAGTACTAGCACTGTCTGTCAGCTGCGTGCTTTCTTTCTTTCTTTTTTCAACGCAAGCGATCGACTTTTTTCATCATCTCCACTCTCAAAGCATGCGCAAGATCACTTTATTATCTAGCAGGAGTACTATCAAGTTAGACCGATCGCAGTGGGCACGCTAAATGCGTACTGGAGGAGGAGACAGAGGATGACACACCTGCAGTGGGAACGCTAAAAGGGTCCGCTACCGTTCAGTATACGCTATTTTTACCGCAGTAGCGTCCATCCGCCATGCTGTGCTGCTGCATGCGCGTCTCCTGTGCCGTGACCGCGTGAGAGGAGATGGGAGGGAGAGCAGAGACCACATGCGTGGGCCCCACTGCGGTTACTATTCCAACTAATAGCTAAAAAAAATGTTATAACTCACAAACTAAAAAACCAAATTAAATTCCGATTGCACCATTAAATTTGTTTCAATAAATACTTCAAAACAAGATGTCACATGGATATATTTAGATAAAGTAATAAGTGGGCCCACAGGGGATAGAGGATGATATAGAGGATGGATGAATGCGGAAAAACTGTATATTTTGTGATGAGTAGGATGAAATATTCCTTTTAGATGATGAATATAGAGGTCCATAAGTGCGGATGGTCTTAGTGCTGGATGTCTGTTAATCCACGTTCCTTAGTGCCTCTTGTAACTGCCACCTGCTTAGTATAAACACACAGCACAGCAGTTAGACTTGCCTGCAATGATACTGCCACAGCAGCAGTAGTAGTAGGTCAGTGGCTCAGTGCTCTGAAAAGGAGGCGGTAATGCATGGGCAGTGCAGGCAGCTGGTAAGGTAAGGGTGTGTTCAATTGCCATGCAAACCTAAAATATTTCCTCTTCCATCCATTACATCAAATATTTAGACGCATGCATAAAGCATTAAATGTAGGTAAAAAAGATAACTAATTGCATAGTTTGTCTGTAAATGTCGAGACGAATCTTTTGAGCCTAGTTAGTCCATGGTTAGACAAATTTTACCAAATAACAACAAAAGGTACTACAGTAACTTTTTACCCACTTTTCGCCAGCTAAACACACACTAAACAAACAAATGCCTGCACCGCAGTGACAGTTGGGGAGAACGTGCTGCAGCTGCAGCGCTTTGCTTGCAGGGAGGGTTCTCTTTTTCATTTCTTGCAGAGGGAGACGGCTCATTAGTCATTAATTATAGGCCACCCACGCATCACACCTTCCCTGCTAATGAATGACATACTCCTATCTTTTAATCCCTAGTACGTATTAGACTAAGACATAGATATCTTCATAGATGTTACATGCACTGCACATTGCATGCTTGCCTAGTGGCCTATACATGTGTCAACTCCAACTTGTAGTGACCTAGCTAGTGAGACGGGAGGAGCATGAATGATTTAAGCTATATATATATATATATATATATATATATATATATATATATATATATATATATATATATATATATATATATATATATATATATATATATATACACGTGCAAAGCGCTTGTTGTCCTGGAGCTGGAGCGTATTGTGCTGTACGTGCGTGCACGCACATGGTTACAAGTTTTAAGACGCCTCGGGATACGTTAGATTAATACTATAAGCAGGCGGATGATATCATTGTTAACTTAACTAGCAGTAGGGGTTTGGTAGTTCACGCCAGAACTCATCCCTTCACTGGAGACTTTAATATATGATTGGGTGGTGTTATGTCCTGGTTTATGTACCACCACAATTTTTTTATTTAAAAAATTACTACTACCATACAGCAGCTGCAGTCCCTATGCATGCATGGAGTCAGATGGAGAACAACGGCCAGAGACCAGGAGACAAGTGTCCTGATCAGAAATCAATGCAAAACGAAACTTGTGTTGGATTGTTGGCAAAGGCAATCAAAGCAATCCATGAAAGATACAGTAGAAGCTGCTCGCAAGAGACCAAGCACAAGCAGGCCCAGCACCAGGGACTGTTTGGTTGGTGTCCTGGGCTAGTTGCCTAGCAAAAATTATTGTCTAAGAGTTGCATGTAAAATTGATGATTTTTGCTTGGCTAGGGAAGTTTGAAAAAATGTGTAGAATGCTAACTAAAGAAAATTGATTTTGTGTTATCTAAAAAAGACCACTGTACAGTATTATAGTTTGCATATCGAGATAAATTATTTGTATTAGTCTTTTTCTAAGTTCATAAGATTATTTTAGAGCAGACCCAGTGCCAGAGGCTCCCACACGAGTGAGGTCTAGGGAAGGGAATAACCGAAGCAAAGTCTTACCCCCGCAGAAATTCTGTAGAGAGACGGCTTCGAACCCAGGACCTGGTGACTCGGCGAGCTAGCACTCACCAACTGCACCAGGCCTGCCCTTCTTTATAAGATTATTTTAAATAATTATTTTTTGCTATATTTAATTAGAGTGAAGCATGAAAAATTAAGTAAATAATTATTTTTTGGCAAGTTGTCTTGTCAAGTCTGCATAACCATGTAGTTAATTAAGAAAAGAGAAATGAGATGATACTTGTGCGGTTAGCAGACCGACCATAGCTATTTCTGTTAGCCCAGGCAAATGAGCTGTGCACCAGGCGCTAGATTTCGTTCGCCTGGCTGGAGCATGGTTGCCTGGAGCAGGCAAGGTTACAGGGCTGCAACCAAACGGTGCACAGGTAAGAACCAGGCAGCTGCTCATCCAGGCAATTGGAGCCCAGGCTTGGAACCAAACAAGCCCCAGATGTGTGTCCCCTTCCCTGGGCTGCTCATGAGGCAGATCGCATCACATTTTTTTTTATAATTTTTTTAGTGGAAGATCGCATCACAGGTAGCACGTCCCTTTCCATCGGCGAGCGACAACGTGTAGCAGCAAGCAGTCGGTCAGGCAGAGCTATCCCAGGCCCAGCTGATTGGCAGCAACATTTTGTCAACAAAACTCAGTTACTCACTGATCACCAACCCACATTGGTTTACGTTCATCAAGCTACTACCCAGGTCAGGTGTACCATCAGTCACGGTTGCTATCGCTGGCTTTAATTCAGACAGTCCATATGCTCATTCAGTTCCACAACACGACGGAGATTTCAACTGGATTTGGTAGAAACAGTGCGGATATATGGGAAACAGCTAGCGGCAGCAAAGAGTTAATCACGCTGACTGATATTCAGAGTTTCATACTGTAGCCCACAATTCCGAAACATACAACATGCATGTGGATGTCAAAGGAAAAGAGAACGTAGGTAGGAGAAGCCGGTTCGGCAATTGTGTTCATCCATGCCACAATTGTCGCTTTGGGCCCTCCATGGGCTGTCCATGTTGGCCCATGGCACAATACCAGCTCGTCACTAGACAGTACCTATAACACACTTAAAGAAAAAGCACCTTTGAGCTTTGCTTTTGATTTGATAGCATGATCCTAGACTTTGATCTAGTAGATCTCTCAGCTGAAACCCCATTAGATCCAGACACTTTTTCCGAAACATCCTGGATACAAAGTTAGAAAAGGGAGGTTACTCAAGATTGAAAAGGAAACATCACACACTTTGGTACAACAGGCTCTTGATGATGGTTTTAGGTAAGCCAGGAAACATCAGTGTGGCGAAGTGATCCATCTAGCTAGATAGTTGCGCACCAGTTTGCAGACTTACTACTGAGACAATATATTTAGTGCAGCACTGTTAACTCAGAGGATATGTATACATATTACGTGTCCACTCCTCGAATTCAACTATTTATGGATTGACAGAAAGGTGGTTACAGAAAATAGATAAGAAGGCAAACCAAATTGTTTTTTTTTAAGATAAGAAGGTACAGCAAGAGGGCATCTTGCCAGCAACAGCAGTTTTGTGCACATTTTATCAGAGGCATGATGAAAGAAACAATTTTGCGTTGTAGTAAAACACATAAAAAAACACATAGCACAATACATGTACGTTTCACCATGAAATCTGACGTGCCTCACGTTTGTTAACAGTAAAGACTTGCATGTCCCTTATTAACAAATACTGCATTACAGGCCGCTCTATGCAAAATCCTGTTGAGCTCATCAATCAGGATTTTTTTTAATCATTTGCAAAAGTATAACATATCCATGTGGAAGTGGAAAGACACCAGCACTGCAATGTATTATTTAAAACACCACCGTAAAACCAGATATATCAGTTAAGTTACAAAAGGAACAAAATAGAGAAAATGGCTGAGCTGAAGGCTATATGCCCAGGAATTGCACAATAGAATTTCATACTCCTAGAAGGACATGACACTGGCAGGAAGCTCAGTGAGACAGAATAGTTCTAACCTCTCCAGCACCAACTAAAAAATAGGATGACAAATGTCACAGAATTCATGACTAAAAGGCTGGCGACACACTGCTCATAGATCTTTAACGATCGCAATACCCATGGAGTTGGCTGTGCCAATGATGCACTTGCACAGCGCTTCAAGCGACATGTGCTTGCAGAAGGGGTCAGCCTGCTTCAACTTTGCAATCTCATACACGTGGCGGATAGTGAGGGATGACACGTTTCTGTGGCCAGCGAGACCGCTGGCAGTTTCTATTCCTGCCGCCTTCTTGAGGAACCATGATACTGGGGGTGACTTGACCACAAACTCGAAGGTGTTATCCTTGTAGGCGGTTACGGTGACGTGCATTGGAGTGTCTGGCTTGTATTTCTGTGTCCTAGCATTGAAATCCTTGCAGAAGGCCATCAAATTGAGCCGATAGGAACCAAGTGCTGGACTAATTGGTTGTCCAGGACGGGCTGCACCAGCTGGGACGATAAGACGGAGTGTTGCCAGTACAGGCTTCCTTACTACTGCATCTTTCAGAGTTGCCATCGTTCAACCGTATGTCTGCATTATAAAAAGAGCTTCCATCAAACAGTGCAACATTAGTCAATGAAGCAGTAGCTGAAAATGAGATCTGACTAAGTGCCTTTAAGGCCTGCCCTCCGTTAGATGCCCAGAGTAAACAGAAACAATTTTATCATCTGTAAAGAAGCAAGTTTCGCATGAAACATTGCTGAAGCTGCATGCTCCATATTTCAATTTACAATTAGATACAACCGAGTTCAGCTTAGATGTCAAGAAATAGTAGTACTTGCATTTGATCCAAATCAGATCGAGTTCAAAATAACAAGTTCAACTAGTCATTTTTTAGGAACAGATAAAAGTCATCTACTGCAATGAAACTAGGACAGAAATACCACATGGCAAGCACAGAGAGAAATCACACATAGAAGCCTTCAAGACAGAAATGTTATTCCAACTTTCAAGGAAAAGATCTATTCTTCAGATATATGACATATGCACTGTCTGATCAAATAGTAACCCAACTTGGCTTGTTGCCTTTACTGAATATATATATGACTCTGTGAGTAGCAAACAGGACACATCTAGTTAGAGACCTATCTATGTCGAATTTGCATCAGGAGTTAGCCAGTGACACGGGCTTCTTCTATCAGCAGTAGCATGATCATATTATTTTTCCTACAAGCTAGAGAAACGGGAAGAGGAGACATTTTTGTAACAGAAAAAAATGACGAACACGTCAATCCCTGGGTATGATCTCTGGTCATCGGTGCTATGTATGATACAATAACTCCGAACTAAATTATAGAAAGGCAAAGCTGTGTCCATTTGATGGAGAATCCAAACCACAGTAGCATGGAGCATGTACAGGAGCAGACCCAGTAAGGACATGGTTGCGCACATGTACATCCCCATAATTTTTGTAAAACAATCGAAGTTAGTACGCATAATACATGCATATACACATAATACACTTGGAACTAGATGATCAAGATTACTGGTCACAAAAGCAAAGCTGTTTCACGATAACAAAACAATAGTAGCCATCACCAACTTGGTAATCAAGATACAGTTTTCAGTGAAAAGATCTTGGTCCTAGTCACAACAAAACAAAAATCGAATATTGATCTAATATCAGTGAATGGGAAACCAATTGAATATGATTCACAGTTGGTGCTGCGATTGATCAGATACTCAGAGTATTCAGACCTGTTCGGCTGCTCGTGTTCCGTTATTCGCTGCTCAGCGCTCCGGCCTCCTCGGTGGGACTGTGCCTCGGTGCCGCACTGCCGCGGAGCCGCCGCCGCCGGCCTCAGTGGGTGCGAGTGATGATGGGAGGTAGGAGGAGATCGGAGAAGTTGGGCCGACGGAGATGATGGGAGAGCAGGGGGCTATTGTTTTGGGCTGAATAACCTATATTATTTTAGTTGTGCATTTATTTTTTTAATACCCATGCAAAAATATAACTGAATACTCCTAAAAAAAGGTGAGCCTGCTCTTATCTTGATCAGACCCCATTACAAAAAAAAGTCAGTTAGGATTTGGGTGCTCGGTTTCACAAAGGGAACACCAAGGGGTGTGCGTAGCACCCCCCCTTTTTTTACAATCTAGTCCTTTTTCCAAGAGAAATTTACATATAAATCCGTGAGAGAAAGAATTACAAAAATAGATCTAGGATTGGCGGCATGATATTTGGCCTCTACGTTGTACCTCTTGGCGCCAAATAATTTTGCATCAATGTTGTGGATGTGATGTCCGATGTGGCAAGAGGCTTGGCGCCAAGCTCAATGCCAATAGTCACATGATAGAGAAGTTGATTGGTTGAAGGGGATTGATGCGATGCTACTAAAGAGGACATTAGAGATAGATGGTCGGGTTCATTGGGCACAGCCAACTAGTGCGTAACATCATGTAGGGCAAAAGGCCTCTTTAGAGTAAGGGCTTGGGTGCAACTTCATCCTTGGAGATACGTGTATCAATGTAGAAGCTACACAGATACTCCGCCGGGTGGTGCTAGATAGCCCGACAAGACAAGCTCTAGGTGGTGTAAACTGGTTAAGCCTCAATTTGGTTTAAATGGACAGTTTGTGTGATTAGGCTTAGTTTAGTTATTACAGACAATCTGTACGTGTAGACGGCCGATCCACCTGAATGGGACAAAACAGGGTTCCTTATTGGTGTGTGTTCACATACAGTCCATCTGAATGAGACGAAAAGAGTTTCATTACTGGTACATGCTCACAAACAGTTTATGTGAGCACGTGGAACGCCAAAATATGACCTAAGGGAATCTCTAGTAGGTCTTGATGAATAGTCTTTCTAGTCCGACGATGTCAAAGAAAAACTTGTGCTTTGGCGTATGTTCCTGATTTCCGTGTTGTTGAACAGAGTCCAGGAGACTGCAGGATATCTTTAAGGTCTGTCCTCCCTTAGATGCCCAGAGTAAACAGAAATAATTTGTCCTCTATAGAGAAGCAAGTTTCACATGAAACATTCCTGAAGCTGCCTGCCATGTATTTCCATTTTATAATTAGATCCAATCGAGTTTAGCACTTTACCTTAGATGCCAAGAAACAATAGTGCTTGCATTTGATCTAAACCAGAGTTCAAAATAACAAGTTCCACATGATAAAATGGGAGGCACTTGACAAACCTAAAGACTTTGGTGGGCTTGGTTTTATTGACACCAGAGCAATGAACATTTCTTTGCTGTGCAAATGGATTTACAGATTAAAGTGTGGGGAAAATAGTTTATGTATGAATTTGTTAAGGAGGAAATACCTAAAAGGAAGGGGGTTGTGTCAAAGCAAAAAAAGTAGGTGGGTCTCAATTCTGGCAAGGTCTGCATGATATCAAAGAATGGTATGAAAGGGGTAAGGCACATATAGTTGGGTGTGGACAACAAACCCGCTTTTAGAAAGATGTCTGGCTGGGGGAGTGTTCCCTCAAAATTCAGTTCCCGAGGCTATTCAAAATTTGTCATGATCAGGAAATATCTGTGCAAGCAGCAGCTACAACAAATTGGGGATTGAGCTATAGGTGATGTTTTTTTTTGGGGGGGGGGCAGAGATGGAGGAGTGGAGAGATCTGAGGGCAAAGCTGGAGGTAGTTATTCTTACAGAGGTGGATGATAAAGTGTGTTGGAAACTAGAACACTCGGGGAAATTTACTACTAGGACCATGTACAGGTTCATCACATACGCCGGGGTCACAACAGATGATGGAAATATGGAAGGCCAAAATTCCACTCAAAGTGCAAATATTTTTATGGATGGCATGGCATGACAGAATTCAAACTGTTCAACAGCTGAGGAGGAGAAACTGGGATAAAGCCCAGGTGTGCAAGTTCTGTGGACAAGACGAATAAGTAGACCATCTTCTGATTCAATGCCCGGTGGCAGTAGCAACTTGGTGTTGGGTGAGAGATAGCTTAGGTTGGAATGGTTGCCCAAAATCAATCTCATCTTTCCAAAATTTATTTGCTGACAATTGTGGGGGGTGTGGAGTAAGGAGATTTTGTGGTGGATCATGGCGGCCGTGGGGTGGTCGTTGTGATCAAATCACCCAAGCAAGTGGCTTATAAATCTTTGGGTTTCTTAAAGCAGTGGATCATGGTGGCAAGGAAGGACAGAGCGACGAAGGAAGCATGGCTGGACAAGCTGAAGGAGGGGATGGAGAGATGGTGATCTGCATCTCAAAGTCCTGTGTTTCTCTCATCTTTTTTAGCTAGACCAGGTATTTTAGTTCGGTTTTCTGGAGAGGTTTCTGTGAAATAGGAGTATGTGTCTGGTGCGGTGTTTTCTGGTGTGGAGAGTCTTGTTGGATGCAGATGTAAAAGCTGAAGCAGTGGAGAGCTTTTGCTGTGCTAAGATGTAAAAGCTGGAAACCCAGCGTTAAACTGTTACCCTTTCAGCTTTCAATATAAACGGGGCATAATGCCTTTGATCTAAAAAAGTTTAACATTTCATCTTTTAGAAACAGATAAAGTCATCTACTGCACAAATGAACCTAAGACTGAAATACCTCATGGCAAAACGCAGAGAGCAATCAAAATAAAAACCTTCAAGACAGAGATGTTATTCTATCTTTCAAGGAAAATATGTCGTTCTTCATCAGATATATAACAACAGTCTGATCAGATAGTAACCTGTTATTGCCTTTACTGAATATATGATATGACTCTATGCGAAAGGTCCTGTAGTCTAGTAGTTACAAGAACCTCAGTAGCACCTCATGTCCTGGGTTCAACTCCTCTTGGGAGCGAATTTTCCAGAATTTAACGACGTTGTGCTTTCAGTGATAGACGACGCACCCGTCGACAGCGAGGCGCATGTGGTGACTTCGTCAATCTCGAGGATTTATTGGCTCAGTCTTCGAAGATGCTCATAGGGGTAGGACAGCGAGGCACCTGTGGTGACTTCATCAATCTCGAGGAGATTTGCCGGTCTATTCTTCAAAGATGCTCATAGGGGTAAAGTTTACGCACGTGTGTTCGTAGGGGTGAGTAGACTAATGTATGCCATCACAAAGATTGTAGTGTTACTTTAGGCATCGTGCTGACCATGGGGCGCAGCCACGTTGTATTTGTTCTCTTGTAATTTGTTTATAATTTATTAATTGTCTTTGTATTACAATATATTATTTTTTGTCCTTGTCTAACTATATACAAAATTGTGAATTGTTAATTATCTTTGTGTCACATATATCAGATTTTGTTAGGTTTGTAGTTTTGTCTATCGGTTTTTTTTTATTCCGGATTGAAAAATTGCAGATTATGGCTACAGGAATTGCAACGACCTAAAGCTGCAATTTTAACATAAAATATATGCAATAATCGCCGTCTAAAAGGAAGCTAAAATTCAGGCACTTGAATTTTAGCAACTCCCTATTTATTATTTTAGGATTGTTAACTAGCCTCACCCAAAAGCAACGAGTCCACTGTACGTGTTGAACTATTCGACTGTTCCCTTGCGGCCAGGGCCTTGCGAGTATGGTTCGCTAAACTGTACTATATATTGGACGAATTGTGTACGTGTATTGCTAAACAGACCAAACTTCAAATACGTATACGTGCACCCACACCAAATCTTACGTAATTTCATTTATCCCTCCAAAGTACGTTTCCTTCTCCCTATTATATCACCAATCAATACTTAGGTACCTCTTTCCATCCAGAAAACCACTCACGATCAATGACTTTGCATGAAGAAACGTTAGAGAAACTAAAGTAATTTAATATGTGCAATTATTTTATATGAATATTGTTTTTTGGAATGCTAAATATGGTAAAATTTTCATATATACACATGCTGAAAAACATTTTGATCATATATTTTTAAAGTGGCCCTAATTTTTAGTTTAGCTCTCTAGGCCCTGAAATCCTCAGAACCAGCACTGGCTGCAGACTTCCCGACTCGCATGCTGCTCTGTACTCTGGCTTTTTTTTTTGAGCATATCTGTACTCTGGCTCAGTAAGAAACAAGTCAAAGATTTTTCTTCTTCTTTTTATGATAACGATGTACGGGAGTAACGATGTTAGATTACAGCGCAAATCCTTCATGTACATCATCTTCCATGTGCATGCAAATATTTGTATTGTGTATACGGTAATGTTGGGAAGCATGTGTCGTCCATCTGCTTGGACACTCCGTTGGTAGGCCGCGTTGCCAGCCCAACAAACTCCTGCTTCTTCGTTTCTCAAAAAAATCACGCATTCCTATTCACTCGTTCCTATCGCTCCTATTCAATTCGTTCGCCTGCTACCTCCAAGCACAGCGCTTGGGCGCTGCCCTGCTAGGTGCGGCGCGCGGGCGCTTCCGAGACGCAGCGCTCGGCTGCTGGCCCTGCCAAGCGCGGCGTGCGGTTGCCCTCTCCCAGTCATGCGACCGCTGCCTCCCAGCCGCGTCGCCAGGCCGATGTCTCCCTTCCGCGTGCAGCCGATGTCTCCCTTCCGCGTTGTGCAGTCGCCGCCGCCTCCAAGCGCCGCCGGACCGCTGCCTCCGGTGAATTCCACACGCTGACGAGCCTCCATTCTCCCGAATGGCAAGGAGATGTTGCGCTGCGCTGAAAGCGTATGTTGCAGTTGTTTTAGAGATATGTTGCAAGTGCTTTATACGGATGTTGCAAAAGTAGATCGCACATGTTGCAAGTGTTTCAGATGATTGTTGCAAGTGTATTGTTCCAAATGTTTCAGCTGTTCCAGAAGTATATTGCACGTGTTTTATCTGGATGTTGCATACGTTTCACGCATATGTTGCAAATGTTTCATTCAGATGTTGCATAATATGTACAGCTAGGGAAATCTAGTGTACTTGGTCCATTACTTTTGGGAACTGGGTTTAGTAGATCTCACCGTGTCACCCAAGAGCACTAACAACGCTATGCAGATCAAGTGCAGAGGCCTGAAGGACAGCAGAATTATTGGTGGTGATCAGGGAAACATTAATGAATTGGAGGGGTAAAGCCACAGGGATGGATTAACACGAACAGAGAAAACTAAGACATCCAATATATAAGTCAGAGAATGTCAGACATCATCAGTGGTATAGTGTGATGTGAGTAATCATCAAACCTACAGAAACCAAAAGTAGTTCATGGCCAAAACAAGAATACATGATCGAGATATATCGGAAATCTTATCTTAATTGATTAAGTACGAGGCCATAATTGACTTGTTGTAAGTAATAAATCATTAACCACACATGCAGCAGCCCCTTTACTTCGTGCCCTAGCAAAGATTGAAATTAAAGCTAGTTCTCCACCATCTCTTCCTCCTCACCTTCCTGGTCCGTGACCTCCGTTTCGTCCTCAGCATAGCCGAATTCTTTCTGCTGAGCGATAAGGGCATTCCAGTACTCACGATTCTTGGTTTCGAGAAACCTCCCAGCAGCGTAGATTTCGCGGAAGTCTGGGGTACACTGGGCAAGCTCCTCGTCAGAGAAGTCTGCGCAGCGCAGATCGTTCAGGGACATGCGGCCATGTGATCGACGTACTCCTTACGCAGCTTGATCTTGACCACCTTCTGCCTCTTCTTCCCCTCCCCAGGTGCCTTGGCCGTCTCCTGCGTGGCCTTCGTGCCCTCTGTGCCTTCTCCTGCGTGGCCTCCCTGCCCTTCCTGCGCGAAGACTGAGTGAGGAACCAGAGATCCCACGCCGCATCGGCCTCCTTCTTCAGCCTCAGGATCCCACCCTCCTCCCACGGTTGTCTCTCCACCTTGCTGTTGAGTTCACGGTCATGGTCACCGGCGTCTGACGCGACGGCCTCCTTCATCTCCTTCCCGGCCCTGGCCCCGGCCGGCTGGGCGTCCGCTGTGGGCTTCGCGGCCAGCAGCAAACCCTTCGAGGTGTCACCGCCCTCCGACGCGCCAGCCTCCTTCCTCTTTATATCTTGGTCACCGTCATCCCCCATCGCAGCAGCCGCCGCCGCGATCGAACCCTAACCTCGCTCTCGCCTACCTCTCGAAACAAACGGGCCGGGGAGGATGCGGCAGCTGTCGGTTTGGACACGGAAGACGACCGAGATAGAGATAGAGCAGGGGGTGTTTAGATGTAAAAAAATTTAAAATTTAGATATGGCAGTACTTTCGTTTGTATTTGGTGATTAGTATCCAATCATAAATTAATTTGACTTAAAAGATTCATCTCGTGATTTACAGCAAAACTGTACAATTAGTTATTTTTTTATCTATATTTAATGCTCCATACATGTGTCAAAAATTCGATGTGATAAAGAAAGTATAAAAATTTAGAATTTGGATGGCATCTACACAAGGCCTCGATATATTTCCCCGGCCGTATTGGCGAGTACGTGGGGAGTTGCTTCATGCAGCACGTCACATCAAGGCCATTGTTGCCGGGCTCCGTTCACTTTTTTTTTTTTTTGGAATAACGGGCTCCGTTCACTTTTTTTTTCTGGATAACTTTGGAGTACTACTTGGAATATTCCCTTGTACAAGCAGTCTAATTTCAACTGTTAGAAATCATGTGCAGAGATCTCAGGCAAGTTCGTACCAAAAATATTTTATTTTTGAAAAGATCTCTTATTACTTCTTCTGGATTTCAGTAAATGGAGGGGAAATCAAATTAAAGAAAGGTAATGAAACTGCGAGGAAAAAAGGGAGTACTAAATACTAATCACAATGCTAGTACTCCCTTCGTCCAAAAAAAATACAATTCTCGCTTTTCGATGAGTAAAATGATTTGAACTTTGACAAAATTATACAAAAAATACTAACATTTATGATACAAAATAAGTATTATTGGATTAATTACAAAATATATTTTATAGTAAAATTATTTGGAGATATAATAAATATTAATACTAGTTGAATTTGACCAAACTTGAGCTTATTTGACTGTCACAAATACACCATAATTGCATTCTTTTTAGGATGGAGGGAGTATACATCAATTAAGGAATATTTGGATGTGTAGAAAGTGTGAAAACCAAGTTACCCAACTACTTTATTAACGAGTTTTTTTAGGAAAACAGGAGGGGGTGCCCCCCTACTTTGCTTTTATTCAAATTTAAAAGAGTTACAGAAGTCTTACAAAGTGACTCAAGAAACAAAGAAGGAAACAAAATAAATCTGTAAAATTACACATAAGCTTCAAGCCATTGGGTAAACAACGGTGCTAAACTGTTCTTTGCTCTAAGAATAACTTGAGCAAACTCATGTTTGAAGATAGCCTTGCAGTGAGCACTTTATTAAAGAGTTACCATCAACACTAGTACACTTCACGAATATATGGATGAACAAATATACTAGCTACCACAAGAGCACATGAAACACTCTGAATTAGTGTGGCAATGAATTAGTGCGCCCGGACGTGAGCCGGATGGGAGGGAGATGAGGGGCCTCGGGCCTGGGGCCGCGCACTGGAGGGGCTGCGGCCGCCGGGAGCCAGATCTAGGGGCGGCGAGCGGATCTGGTGCGGCGTACGGCGGCCATGGAGCTGGGGCGGCGCGCTGGATCTAGATGGCTGGACTTGGAGCCGGGGCGGTGGGCGGCGGGATTTGGGCGCAAGTGCGGGAGCCACTGGAGCACGTGGAGTTGGCGGCTGCGTCCTGGAGGATTTAGGTTTATAGGTTTTTGTGTGTTTTTTTAATTTTTTTCACTGCATTTTCTATTCCATACACGCGCCAATACCAAAAGATAGGTGTCAATGCCAAAAACAGGGCTCCAAAGCCAAATCCATGCGCACGACTTATTTTTTCTGTGTGTATGTAATTTTTATCTATGTGTAATATAAAAACTGATGGTATAATTGCAATTTCCGTTTGCATGTGTAATTTTTTGTCTGTGCATTTTAACAAAACCGATAGGGTAATTATAATTTCCATTTGTGTATTGTCACACACAGAAAAATTGTTCAATTACCCTGTGGGTTTTTGTATTTTTATGTCGGGATTTTTGGAACTGACATGTTAATTATTAATTTCCCAGTGTGTACCGAAAACGCACAGAAAACAAATAATTATTTTTTGCACCAACTAATATCCAACCCATTGTTGATGATTATTTTGAAAACAAAAAATATTGATGTTTAGGAAAATATTAATGAATTGCACGGTAGAGCCGCATGGATGGATTAACACGAACAGAGAAAACTAACACATTCCAATATATAGGTAAGAGAATGTCCAGACATCAGTAGTAGTGTGATGTGAGTAATCAGACCTACATATAGAAACAAAAAACAATCCATGTCCAAAACATGATCGAGATCGAAAATCTTGATTAAGTACGAGAATATGAATTGTTCTAAATAATAAATTACTAACAAATATGCCCGTGCATTGCAACGGGAGCAAATAATTAAGCTATTGAATATCATAGAATACGAGAATAAGAATGCCGAGAAAGTAAGCTATAATATTAATGGAAGATGTGAACAAGAATGCTATATATATTATCCTTCTATAAAATTTAAAACCACAATTTATTTTACAATGATCATGACATTGACAATATTTGAGGATCTATAAAAATCTATAATTTTAATTTTTTATTTCAATCGACAAGAAGTTAGTTGTTGATATGTCAACTATTGGTATATCCGATGGTCATTATGACGAGATAGATCTCTCTATTATTCACGTGGCAACACATCGTGGATTGCATTGATGCATATATAGAGGTGTATTTATTTAGACTGGACTGGACAACAAATTACCCAATATATTAATTTGCAATTTAATTAATTTGACCATCGATTGGACTATATTGTAATCGATTGGACCATGTTCTAATAAGAAAAGTCCTGTTCTTAATAAAAATTTTATCGCAATTTGGAGGTGAAAATTTCAATGGTTTTTTATTATTGCTTGTATGTTTTTCTTTAGTATTAATGGGAAACAAACAAACAAAAAAAAGAAATAAGAACTCCATTCACGGATGCATGGGAAGGAAAAGCAAAAGAGGGAAAATTGTCCCATACTTTACTAATGGGAATGAAAAAAAGAAACTTAAAGGTAGTGCAAAGTTATGGTATTTATTGGGGTCAAATTACAAAAGTTCATGCACAAACCTTTATTTTCTCTGGAAAAGCTGTGCGGCTGCTGTAAATCTATTTCTTTCCTCGCCTCAAAGGCTCGAACGACAGCGTGCATTCCTTCACTGCCTCTCGCCTCGTCTCACCCGCTTGCCTGGCCTCGTCCCACAAAGCAAGTTCCAGAGGTGTTTGTTTCTCTTGCCGACACTCGCCTCACCTCACACAAGCTGCTCACGTCGAACTCAATTTGAGGCTGAGATTCCCCTGTTACTCAGTTGAACTCTGCTCCTCGCTTCCAGTCCACCCATGGATCTGGCGGTGGGGGCGGCCGAGTCGACGGCGTGTGGACGTTGCTCCTGCTACGGGCGTTGAGCCGGCGACGGACCTAGGTGGCACTCTTCCTTGCCGTGTATGCTGCGCTGCTCGCTTGCTCCCCTCCACCTAGTCCCTGCTCGCCTCCGTCCGCGCCTAGCACTACGCCACCTCCTCTGCGGCTCCGCCTCCACCTCGGGCGGCGCCCGACTGGCCCGCCGCACTCTACGCCTACGTCATGTACAACGTCGTGTTTGGCCTGCTCTCCATGGCGCTGCGCTTGCCGTTGTCATCACGTATGGTGCCGTGTTTGGCCTGCTCTCTCCATCAGCGCCGCGCTTGCCGTCGCCACCCCGGCTATGCTCTATTCGAGGCCGGTGAGGTTGATTCCACGACGGGTCCAACTGTTTGGAATATCTGTTTCGCTCAAGTAATTTGATTGATGATTGGTTCAGTGTTTTGTTCCATTGTACACCTTCCGTCCACAAAAGAATGCAATTATGGTATCCGTGTCAGTCGATTGAGCTCAAGTTTGACCAAGTCTGTAGTAAATAGTATTAGCATTTATGTCTCTAAATAAATTTATTATGAAAATATATTCCATAACTAATCTAATGATACTTATTTTGTATAAAAAATTATACTTTTTTATATAAATTTAGTTAAAGTTCAGACTGTTTGACTTCTCGAAATACAAGAATTGCATTCTTTTATGGACAGAGAGGGTAATTGATACATATATATAGAATATGATTACTTAGGCCTAGCGCTTGCCTATTTGATGTTATTATGACCCAAAAAGAAAGAGTAGTAGAGGATATGGACACGAATACCATATTTGGATTGAAAAATAAAGGATATGGACACGGATACAGAGACCAGAAGGAGGAAGGTGAGAATCAAAATTTCCTTATTATAGAACGTGGGAGCTGTAGATTGGATGAAAAAAGCGTGTAAGAAATTTTGCCTCTTTATTATTAGGTATAGATAGATTAACCACACATGCAGCAACCCCTTTGTGCCCTAGCCCCTAGCAAAGATTTGAAATTAAAGCTAGGTCTCTCCACCATCGCTTCCTTGTCACCGCCATGGTCCGTACTGCCGGCCCATCACTGTCGGTTTGTGATCGATAGTGTATCACCGCTGGTTTGGGACATGAACCAACAGTGATAGGCTGCTTTGAAAAACTTTATAACTTTCTCATATGACATCTGGTGAAGACAAACTTTTTACCAAAGTTATAGTACTCAACGAGATCTATAATTTTGTAGTTCAATTTTTTTGATTTGAAATTGTTCGGATGTCAAAATATGCACCACAAGATTTTATAAAGTTAATATCAAAGGAATTCATATGTTGTATAGTCACAAGTGAGTGTGTAGTGCAGTGGTATCCATATACCAAAGGAATCTCGGATGAAGAAACGACCAAAACAAAAGTTGTAGATCTCGAAAAGTTATGCAACTTTGTAGTTGTACCTCAATTTAAATATACATGATCTTATAATAGTGAACAAAATCCATGGACAGGGCATTAACAATAAGTGGAAAAAACTAACAGTTGCACAAGCAACTGAACAGAAACAGCAGAATAAGTACATATAACAAGAAAAATCTGTAGCAGGTCTGTTGGATTAGCTTGGCCAGCAAAAGCCCTATGGTCAGTTAACGGTTGCAATACTTAGTAGCTGAGCTGCCACGCATTTCCTATCTTTTCCTTTGAGTGATTAAATAGAAAATTGTTCACTGCTAGACAGACTACCAAAAAATATCACTAGACAACTAAGAGCAAAATAAAGGGGTATTATAAACCCATGTCTCTATTATGAGAGCATCTAGCATTTTCAAGCAAGCTTACAGATAGGGCCTCTTCTAATCATTTCCCCTTCCCTCTTTGGTTGTGTAAACTGCATCTACAGATCTCCCCCATCGCGATGCCTACAAAGCAAGGGAGCATGGGAGGACCATGACCATATAGAAGACTACAAGAGCTATATACAAAAAACTGGACATGAATAACTGTATAACTCCCCACTACCTAGTCACCTCATCAATAGAAGGTACAAATCCACAAGCTCCAGTCGAATCAAACCCCCAAAAGATGAAATCACACAGAAGCTGGTTGCCAAAGTTGAGACTTGAAGTGCAACTGGATCTGTGAAGCCAGTGTGCGGTGGCACTGGGCCATGAACTGCGATCAGTCTGATGGAGCAGCATAACAATGCAATTGTTGCTGGCTTGCTGCAGACAATGGACACAATTGCAACTCCTGTAACAGACTTGATTAGAAAATTTCAGTATAGAGAAATGGACTGGAAGAATTCCTAATCACTCAAACAAAAGTAACAGCAAAAATGAGGTTCTGGAAGCAGAAAATTTTACCTGATAACCTTAATTTTCAACATAAATATACAGTAACTGAATCAAACATCCTGATATCTGTCAGACAACAACAAATTTCAATTTGTTCATTACTCCATCCAGATTCTTGGGCATGTCCGATCAAGATTAACAAAAGATTTATGAATGAAACACTAGAAACATGCCCTGTGGTGATGAAACAATAGATAACCACCCATCTTATGCTGTTTGCGGGGGCTATTACATATTTGATGTGGAAAACATCAACGATGCATTGACTTCTTCGATAGTATAGCCAAATTGATTGACAAGGACTGAACTGAGAATTTGGGTCACCACCACAGCAGTATGAAAGAATTGGCACCACCACAGCAGTATAAAAGAAAACAAAGGTACTTATGGCAAAACCGCAAAAATTACTCATTTAGGGCAGGCGTATGTAAGACAATGGGGACCAGGACTTTGAACTAAGACTAGTAATGCAAAAAATCAGCAATAATTATAAACCAGCAATCTAGCATAAAACACAACCATCAATTCACAAATAGCAAGGTGCGATAATAAAACTGGGAACATAAATAACATAAATAAGGTATAATCCAAGACGATAATACCAAGATGATGATTACACCATAGTAATGAGCACACACACTTAGGGTAAGTTGATGACACACCGACACGATACTGCTCCCAACTTAGGCTAGCTTGATTGATGTCTTGCACGAACACAGGCCACTAGTAGTAAATTATAGAACCCTTTTGCTTCATGCCCTAATTCTTCACCACCGCCTCCTCCTCGTCATCCGTGACCTCATTCTCATCTTCAGCATAGTCCAATTCTTCCTGCTGAGCGATGAGGGCATTCCAGTACTCACGATTCTTAGCTTCGAAAAGCTTTACAGTGGCATAGACTTCGCGGAAGTATGGGGTACGCTGGGCAAGCTTCTCGTCAGACAGGTCATTGCAGACAGTAAAGGGACATGCAGCCATGTGTTCGATGAGCTCCTTAGGGAACTTGCTCTTGACCACCTTCATCTTCTTCTTCCCTGCTCCGAGCGCCTGGGCCTTCTCCTGCGCGTCCTTCCTGGCCATCCTCGCGGGAGACTGAGTCCGGAACCAGAGATCCATCGCCGCCATCGACTCCTTCTTCAGCTTCAGGATCCCACCCTCCTCCCACGGTCTGCTCGCCTCATTCCTCTTCAAAGTGTCACTGCCCTCCGACCCGCCCGCATCCTTCGTCTTCGTCTTGAGATCTCGGTCACCTTCCCCGATCCACAGTTCATGAAAACCTTCCCCGATCGCAACAGAATGCAACTTGAGATTTAGGTAATCTCGGTCACCTCCCCCCATCGCAGCAGCCTCCTTCATCTTGAGATCTCGGCCGCCTTCCCCGATCCACAGTTCATGAAAACCCTCCCCGATCGCAACAGATTGCAACTTGAGATTTAGGTCACCTCCCTCCATCGCGGCAGCCTCCTTCATCTTGAGATCTCGGTCACCTCCGCCCATCGCAGCAGCCTCTTTCATCTTGAGATCTCGGTCACCTCCTCCCATATCGCAGCAGCTGCGATCGATCGAGCCCTACCTATCGAAACAAATAACGGGCCGGGGCTCTAGATGTGGATCGCGATCGCGAGGATGCGGCGGCGGCGGCGGCTGTCCGTTTCGTTTGCATTTTTGCATAACTACTTACTTGGAATATTTCCCGGCCTGTACAATACAAGCTGTCTAATTTCAACTGTGGACGGACGATCAATCCAAGCTCCGGCTGCATGCACACCGTGTATGCCCCGGCGGTGCGGTGCATGCATGCATCAGGCAGTCGATGTTCATTTAGTTCGACGTCACAACATAGTTAAGTTGCGCGGAAAATATCAGCAGCTGGACGAACGCCCACGTTCGGACCGCACGCCTGCACTCCGTTTTGCGCACGTCCACGTGGTGGCCCACGCTGCCCGGACGTCACCCGTGTCACCTAACCCCACGCGGGGACTGCTCATGCCCCCTCCGCTTCCTCCGCCCAGACATCTGTGCCCGCTCGGCGGTGCTCCTGTAGCTACAACAGGAGGCTGTGACAGGTGTGTTCCATTTGTAACATGAGCAACACCTGATTTAATTTTGCAATAACCAGATACAACACTTGCAACATAAATTCGAAACAACTGAAATACTTGCAAAAACATATAAAAATACTTGAAAATCATTGCAAACGTGTGCAACATCAAGATAGATCATTTGCAACATACGTGTGAAACATATGCAATATCCACATAAACACACTTGCAATATACGTCTGAAAAAACAGATGAAACATTTGAAATAGATGCTTGCAACGTACGTGTATAACCATTGCAACATGTGCAACATCTTGATCTACTTTTGCAACATCCATATGAAATACTTGAAACATACCTCCGAAGCATCTCAAACATTTGAAACATACGTTTGCAACATGCGCCTCTTCTTGCCGTGGTGTCTTTGGTCGACCACAGGAGACGATGTCCTGGCTGTCGACGACCTTCTCCTGGTGGCGTCAAGGTGGTGGTGGCAGGCTGCATGCCGTGGCCGCGGTGGGCAGGCGCAGAGTGGGGGCGCAACATTGGATGGCCGCGACGGGCGAGCACCGGTACAGAAAAGATTTTTATAGACGGTTAAAATCGGTTTTTAGAGGCGGTTTAAAAAACCGTTACAATGCCTCCGATTATAAAAATAAGTGATTTTTAGAGGCGGTTTAATCGATTTTTAGAGGTGGTTCTCTTAAGACAACCGTCCCTAAAAATCGATTTTTAGAGGTGGTTGACTTAAGTCAACCGTTCCTAAAAATAATTTTTAGAATTTTTAAAAATTATTTAGAGTCTAATCAAAATAAGAAAAAAATATTTATTGTGGCTAGAGGCCTAGAGGGACAATCAACCACTTGTAGAATTTATTTTTTGCCACCATTCGATATGGTGCAGCAGTTAAGATTCAAACTTGCAACCTCTTTGCACTCCGTCCCTTACCACTGCGCCATACAGTCAAGATATACAATGCTATCCATTTATACTAATATGTATGGATCTTGTAATCAACATTTGGGCTATTAAACGACCTTAAATTGGAAAATTCTCAACTATAAAGTTTTAGATTTCTTCGAGCACGACAACTTTCATATAGGACATTTCTCCATCCAAGGTCATTTGAGAAATTCAAAAATTTGAAATGAAAAATCTGTGACTTAATTTATATATTTGGAACCCTAAATGATCTCAAACAAAAATTTAATCAACTACAAAGTTTTAAATATCGTTGAGCTTTACAATTTTGATATAAATTTTGTCTTCATTCAACTTCATTTAAAAATATAAATTTATTTGTGCTACAACTATTTTTAAGGACAGTTGACTTAGTCAACCACCTCTAAAAATCGATTTATTTGTGCTACGGCTATTTTCAACGACGGTTGCTTATGTAAACCGTCTCTGAAAATGAGTGATTTTCATAGGCGGTTCTCTTAAGACAACCGCCTCTGAAAATCGATTTTTAGAGGTGGTTGTCTTAAGAGAACAGCCTATGAAAATCACTCATTTTCAGAGATGGTTGAGAGACGGTTGTCTTAAAAGAACCGTCTATGAAAATCACTCATTTTCAGAGACGGTTGACATAAGCAACCGTCCTTGAAAATAGCATTTTTAGAGGTGGTTCTCTTAACGGAACCACCTATCCATTTTTAGGGGCAGATTTTTTTAATGGAACCACCTCTTAAAATGGATTTTCAGCGATGGTCATGGAGCTACAGTGTTCCTCGACGGCGTGCTAGTTTAACCGCCTCTGATAGAAAAGGGAGGCGTTTCTAAAAATCTTTCCTGTACTAGTAGAGCGCGGAGGGTGGCGCGGCACAGGATAGGGCGTGCGGCAAGGGATGGCCGCGGTAGCGAGGCGGAGTGGGGCGACGCGGGGTGGCGCAGGATGGGGGTGCGTGCTGGGATGGCCGCGATGGCGAGGCAGAGTGGCGCGGGCGGAAGGCCGCATGGCGTGGTGAAGGACGCGACGAGTGAGCATGAAGTGGGGAGATATTTTGAGAGACAGATGAGGAAGACTAGAGAGCAAGCAGGCCTATTGAGCTAGCAGCGCGAAAGCCTGGGAAGACAGCATCTGGTGGACACCCTGACCCAGCATTACCGAATAATACCAGGTCATATGGAAAGGAACAACACAAAGTGGAGATAAAATTAGAACTCATCATTTAAGGAATATTTGGATGTGGAGAAAGTGTGAAAACCAAGTAACCCAACTACTTTATTAAAGAGTTATCAACAACACTAGTACATACACTTAACTGAATGTATGGATGAACAAATATACTAGCTAGCAGAAGAGCACATAAAACCCTCTGAATTGTTCCAATTTTGTGCAGATTGCAGAAGCTAAGTGGCCCAAGAATTTTTAGCAAATCTAGTAGATATTTCTGAAACAGTTGACCTGGATTTCTGGCAGCAAAGTTCGATCTGTGATCCTGTTTTTGGATAGAAGACAAGCACGACAAGGGGGGAAACTTTCAAACATGTTAGTGACAACCAGGGACCAACAATAACCATTGAGTTTCAAATACAGCACGAAAATCAACATCGTGAAAATTAACTAGGAAAAAACTGTAGAAAAAGAAAAAGAATGTTACTCTAGTAGCCTGTGCTAAGCAATCCTATGCTATAATTAGACAGAGAATCAGATAAGAGATGGGAAAAAAAGAATTGATAGTAGTGATGTGAAACAAAAGGATCGATAGGGCAGGGCATCGTGGAGCAATATGACTGGCGGTCCCTTGCTGGCCTTGATCTCCGGTGTTGCTGATTACACCAACAATGAACTCATCCCCAAGGGCGTGAACCTGGAGAAGCATGTGCAGTGGCTGCAGTGCATCATGTCAAAGAAGCTGCCCATGTACATGCGCATAGGGCTATTGCCGCGGCGGCTGGGGATGGAGCGGCCATGGACCCCCACGAGGTGGACAGGGATGAGCAAGGCTGCTGATGACACACGAATGAATTGCTGGCTTGCTGCGGAGATGGACACAATTGCAACTCCTGCAATTGCCCGTCATTCTTTCTTTCCAAATATATGGACCAGTAGCTAATTCCTAGTGCTCATACAAAGTACGGCTATAATCAGGTTCTGCAAGCAGAACATATTGTTTCTTATAACTTTGATTTCTAACAAAAAAAAACACAGTAATGGAATCAAACATTATGATGGTTTGTTAGACAACAAAAGTTCAATTTGTGAATTACTTCATCCAAATTTATTTATTTTTTGAACAAAAACTGGGGGGAAAAAATCCCCCCGGCACCCAAAGAACTGCATAACTAAAACAAGAACAAGAACAGAGAAAGGGCCACCCAGGAGGTGACCACACCACCAACACACACAAAGAAAGAAGAAGAAAACAAGAGAGAAAAAGAAAAAGAAAGCTAAAAAACCTAACTAACTAACAAACTAACTAACATATAGAAAGAGGAAAACCTACAAAATTAAGCTTCCAAAGAAGCAAAAGCAAAACAAAGATTACAAGCTCTGAAGCCAAGCACGAACTGAAGCATGCAGGGAGGACTTGATTCTGTACAGATGACTAGAAACTTCATGTCTGAAAGAAGCTTTCCAGGAGCTCAAACTAGGAGCCTTTCCTTCGAAGATAAGAGCATTGCGTTCCACCCAAATACAATGTGCTGAGATCATGAAAATCTCCATGAAGAAAGAGTGAGGAAAAGCCTCTCTTGCAATCATTAATTTCTGGAGAGGATCAAATTTATTGGTAGTATCACATCAATCCATGTAGTATTGTAAACTCGACAAAATTAATAAACACAGGCTGCATAGTTCACCACGGTCTCCTCCTCGTCGTGTGCAACCTCCTTTTCGTCATAGGCAAAGCCAAAAGCTTGGTACTGATAGATGAGGGCTTGCTGATATGGGCGGTTCTTAGGCCAGTCTCAGTGGGGGTTTCATGACACAGTTTTCAACACATTCATATTTTGGAAACAGTGCAGAAGAGTTTTATCCCCATCAGTGGCGGATCTAGGAACGGGCTACGCCCCGGGCTAACTACACTGTGGCCGTGGGTGTGGCCGGTGACGGAGGATTTGCCCGCTTCAGTCACGACGCGGCGTCAGCACCTCACAGAGGAACGGAGCTCCAGATCTTTGCCGGCAACCATGGAGAGGACGAGGAGAAGCTGGAGAGTGGAGAATCGTGTGGGTACGAGCAACGTGGCGTGCGGGCGGCTGCTGGCCCTGCCGGCTGGATGCGTTGAACGGCGGGCGAAGGCCAGAGGTCGGGACTCGTGAGCTGGGGCGCGTTGAGCGGATGTGGCCTGTGCCTGGGCACCTGGTGGGCTAGAGGCTGGGCTTCGACTTGCGCGGCTATGAGGAGTTGTTCCCAGTAATTTTGGGCCGCGCCCCGGGCTGTAGCCCCCCAGCTTGGGCCGTGAATCCGCCACTGATCCCCATGAAACTCTCTCTGCTCCCATGAAACTCTTATCATCTCTCACTTCATTAATACGGTGCCACATCAGCATATTTAATGCCCATGAAACTCTGATGAAACCCCATTGAGACTGGCCTTAGCATTGATGACTTTGGTAATGGCATACGTTTGGCGGAAACGCACAGGACAGTTGGCCATCTCCTCGTCAGAGAGTTCTCTCATCTTGCCGGGATTTGCGATCATGTAATCAATGTAACCATCGGTGAAAATTACCCTGACCACCTCCTTCTTCTTGTCAACCGCGGGCACCTGCGTGGTCTTCTTCCTCTTCAACCAACGATCCAACGCCTCGGGACAAGCTTCTCCTTCCACAGACGCTCCGCCTCCCATAACTCCTCCCTCAGCTTCAGCATCTCACCCTCCTTGAATAAGCTATCAGTATCACCCTCCTTCTTGAGGGTGGTAGCGTCCTCCTCCATTGGGCTGGTGGCCTCCTTCCTCTTCATCCTGAACCTAACCCCTTCCGTCCTGCAGTCAAAACAGATTAACAGACAGAGGGCCGTGAATAATTAAGGAAGGCGAGGAGGCGGAGGAAATTGAATTGGATACGGGTGCGATAGCGATACGGATACAGGTGCGTGCGGGCCTTCGAAAGCTCTAGGATTGGATTGCCGGCAGGGTTGTATATCTGCCACGGCTGTGGCTCTCCTTTCCTTCTCATCTCCATGTCACGTGCCCTCCTCGCAGTTAATATAATCCAGCTGAATCGTCTTTTTCGAGAGGGAGATTGATTGATCCATCCATCGATCGCGGAAGATGGGGTACCAGAAGAGGAAGGTGGCGGCGCGAGTGCGATACGGATACGGGTGCGTGTATTGGCTCAGGACGTACGCATACGTGGGGGAGTTTGCTGCATGCAGCACGTCACAAACAAGGCCCGTTGCTGCCAATGCCAGGCACAGTTGTTGGCACATCTGTTGTTGCTCCACATCTGTTGTTGCTGGGCTTAGCTACGGTACCTCCAAATGACCGTGTATCTCCTAGGAGGTAACAAATGAAATATATATTTTTACTTTTAATTAATTTTATAATAAAATAGGATAAAGAAGGAAAGTTTTAGATATAAAAAATATTTTTTCTAAATTTGATTAATGCATGCGTGATCTCACTGATATAGTAAATCCTTCTTATTTTATAACTTTGTACTTGATATATTTTAATTACCATATAATTCTGTGGTTAACCTATGTAGCGTGTGTGTACGCGCACCTACCGACTAGCGTGTACATGGTTAGGTGTGTGTGGTTAGCGTGTGCATGCATGCTAGTTGAGTGGTTAGCATGTGTGTTCGTGTACGTGGTCTGCGTGTGTGTACGTGGCTAGTGTGTACGTGCATTTTTTTTTCTATACCATACCATATAATGTAATGTCTTGTATATTATATACTATATCATAGAAATGTCAAAAAAAATACTATTATAGGAAATTGCTCTCTAAGATAGACTATGGATAGATTGAGTATGTGTGTTTATTCTGTCAAATTCCTGCACAGTGCCACAAATTTTCCTGGCATATAAACAGTTCGAACCTAGTTATCGATCACATAAAAAAAAAGAAAAACACATCAAAATTAAACTATTCTCTCTTCAAACCATACACAATGTATAATACTATGCAATAGGAAAATGCCATTTTTTTATGAGGGAAAGTGATTAGGGGACGGGATGGACGTTTCCCTCCCATCATCAGCGGCATGCAGGATTTCCTCTCCGTCATTAGAGGCATGCGGAGGAAGTTTTTTTTATTTTTTATTTTTTAATTTATTAAGTAATTCGTAAAATCCGTAAAATCAATTGCTCAGATTTATTTAAGATATTACCTCCTAGTAGGTAAAGGACGTACCTTAGCGTTGCCTGTTGTTGCTCCCTTGCTCAGTTGCTCCCCTATCCAATCTTGAATAAGTTGACGCTCACAAGGAGCAACCATCCCTTGTGGAAAAGCACATTTGTGTCGGGGGGGGGGGGGGGGGGGGGGGGGGGCGTGCGGTGTGGGGCAAATGACGCACCTCATAGACACACATAACAAACTCGAGAAAAGACCGTTCATAAGGCTCATGGCAAGCAGATGGAACTTGTTTGGTTGCTAAGGAACCTACCTGGAACAATTCAACGCTTTAGAGGAATTGTGGTCGCAACTTAGGTGGGTTCCATGCTAAATTCACCACTTCAAGAACTTAGATCAATCTTTCTGTTACGTTTCTAGGAGCTATAAATAAAATAAAAGGAAATAAATGCATGACTTTTTCAACAACAACATACAACCACCAAGCGAGCTGATTTCAATAATCAAGGATGATGCTAGATGCTGGGAACTGGCTGTCACCAAGAGAAGGGTGATACAATCCCTCTAGCATACACTACTACAAAATGTATTTAAGCAGATAACCTCTCCAGAGGTGGGCATATCTAGAGGCTGCCTCTATAAATGGTCAGGCGCCTTCTAGGTAAACACCCGCCTCTGTTAATCATCTACTTAAGGCTGCCCCTGTTAATCATCGATTTACAGAAGCTAACGTCCAATTCACAAAATATGCCTACCTCTAAAATTTACTATTAACAGAGATAGACATTCTAAGAGTCTGCCTATAGAAATTGATTACAGAGGTGGGCATGTTAGGAGGCCTGCCTCTAAAAACGTTGTATAAAAAAATAATTCATAACTTTTCCATATGAAATCAGGTGAAGACAAACTTATATGGTCAAAATTATAGCGCTCGATGCGATTTACATCTTTCAAACTTTTAGTCCCAAAATATTGTTTTAAGTTCATAGATTTTGAAATTTAAGTTTTATTTTTTTTAAAAAACTTCGTATGTTGACATAGTATATATCAAAGTTGTAGTTTTCAATATAATCTATAACTTTGTAGTTGAAAAGTTTTTATTTAAGTTCTTTAGAGTTCCAAATATGTATTTTAAGTTCTTACATTTTGAAATTCTAATTTTAGAATTTTCTAATGACCTCAAATATTCACATGGTTAATACTAAAGTTGTAGTGGCCAACCCAATCTACACTTTGTAGGTTATAAGTTTTAGATTTGAAGTTGTTTAGAGTCTCAAATATTTAATTTAAATTCACATATTTTGAGTTTTCTATTTGAAATTTTGAAATTGTCTTGGATGGAGACACATCCTACACCAAAAGTATAGTGCTTGACACAATTTAAAACTGTCATTGAAACTTTTTCATTTGAGTCAGTTGAGTAGCCAAAATATACAAAATGTTGGTAAAAACAGCATATTATATATATACTCAAAATGAGCGTGTAGTGCAGCTGTAGAGAGATGTTGTGTGGGCTGAAGGTTACGAGTTTGAATATTGAAAAGCACCTATTTTTTGGTCTTCTAGAAAGTCTCTAAAAAGCTTCACTGCAGTAGTGACAAAGCTCTTCATGGCATAGTGGTCGCTGTACAACAATATAAATTTTGATTTTAAGATGAATTCAAATGCATGATGTAATTATTGAATAAATCTCTGAGACACAAGTCGTTCAGGTGAGCACACAATAAGTTATATGTTCCATTTTAAGGCACAAACATGTTCGAGTTTTAAATACAGCACGAAAATCAATCTCGTGAAATTAACTGGCAAAATACCATAGAAAATAAAAACAATGTTACTCTTGTTGCCTGTGCTAAGCAATTATATGTTATAATTACACTGACTGATAAGAGATAAAAAAAGAATTAATACAAGTAAAGTAAAACAAAAGGATAGGGCGGGGCCTCTCGTGGAGCAATTTGACTATACGAATGGCAGTCCCTTGCTAGCCTTAATTATAGATGGCCAAACCGGCAGCCCGATCCTGACACAATATGACATGGCACTAATTGGCACGATGCCCTAGTCTTGCCGTGTCGCGTCGGGCCGTCGTGCCAACTCTTGGCTCAGGCAGGGCCCTACAACACTTAGTCATGCCCATGACAGCCCACGGGGCCTGTGTTGGCCCCAGTCCATGTCACGCCATCGCCGTAGCCGCACCTCGCGTGCAAGACCGTCATGCTACTCCCTCACGCCGAGCACGCTATACCCAGGCTGCTACTCCCTCACGCCGAGCACGCTATACCACCAACCCCACACGTTGCACCACTGCTCCCTCGCACCGAGGCCGTCAAGCGGGACCTAGGAGTACGCATTGCACGGGAGCTGGGAGTGTGGGAGGAGATGGATGTATAAGGAGTTAGTGTTTGAGAGCTTGGATTTGAAGACGTTTATATAGTCTCTTATGTATATCTATAATGGTCTTGAATTCCCTGAGGCCATCCAAATCAAGCCACGTCCATGCCGGTCCAAAATCGGTGTCGTGCCCGTGCCAAACCCTATGCGCTAGAGTCGCGGCCTTGGCATATGGACATCTTGGGCCAGGCCTGTGTCATGCTTTTTTGGACTAGGCCCACGCTGGCCCATCGGGCTAGGCCCATTTGGCCAACTATAACCTTGATCTCTGCTGTTGTTGTTTATGCCAACAATGAACTAGTCCCTAAGGGCATGAACCTGGAGCGGCATGTGTAGTGGATGCAGTGCATCATGTCGAAGAAGCTGCCCATGTACATGCACATATATAGGGCTATTATATTGCAGCGGCGATAGGGGATGGAAAGACCACGGACCCCGCGAGGTGGAGAGCAATGAACAAGGCCGCTGATGACACACACCACTTGTGCCTGCCTACGTGGAGGAGGCGGAGGCAACTCTTCCTGCTCCACTTGTAGCTCATCGTCATGTTTTTAAGAACTTAACAAAAATGACTTGAAAGCCCATTCGATACTTACTATGCATGTTTTTCCCCTTCACACCTCACAGCATATTAATGGACTTCCAATTGACTGGGGTTTGGATCATGTATGAGCTTGCACACTTTTTGTAACCAAGTATTAATGGGGTAGAGTATAATCAACAAAACTAGCTAGTAAAGATCCATGCACCAAACACTAGAATAGCGTGCTGTACTGCTTTGGTGATGGAACAGTGGATGACCATACAAATAACGAGGCACGATAATAACATCAGGACCATGCATACCCATACTATATAGGAAACAATAGTAACAAATAAGGTCCAAGACAACAACACCAAGATGATGATTACGCTTAGGAGTTGTTTGGTTTGCGCATTTAATAACCAGAATCAATCACAGCGGGAACTGATCACGATAATTTTGTTTGCTTCATCGTCAAGGGGACCCGATAGCATGTGTAACCGATCTTGCCCTTCAGATGACCGATTACGCTCGATTTTGACCGGCAGCAGGTGGCACTCCCAGCCATGCAGTTATCAAGGGGAACCAAACAAGATACGAAATCATCGATTTCCATTCCATTCCAGCGGCACGTTACATTTATATAACTAAACAGCACCTTACACACTATAGTAATGAGCAGACACCAAACACTTAGGATAGACGGATCACACAAAGACAAGATACTACTACTACTACTTATAGGGAGTTAGGATAGCTTGATCTTGGACAAATTAAACACAGGCTGCTTGTAAATTATTGGACCACCCCTTTGCTTCCTGCCTAGTTCTTCATCATGGCCTCCTCCTCGTTGTCTGTGACCTCCTTTTCGTCATAGGCAAAGCCAAAAGCTCGGTACTAATCGATGAGGGCTTGCTGATATGCAAGGTTCTTAGCATTGATGACCTTGTTAATGGCATACATTTGGCGGTATTCCTCGGGACACTTGGCCATCTCCTCGTCAGAGAGTTCTCTCATCATGTCAAGATTTTCTATAATGTAATCGATGTAAGCATCTGGCATAATTACCCTGACCACCCTTTTCTTCTTCTTCTTCTTCTTGTCAACCGTGGGCACCTGCGTGGTCTTCCTCTCCAACCAGCAATTCAGTGCCCCCGGGACAAGGCCCTCCTTCCGTAGAAGCTCTGCCTCCCAGAACTCCTCCCTCAGCTTCAGCATCTCACCCTCCTTGAACAAGCTCACCCTCCTTCTTCTTCTTGAGGGTGGCAGCGTCATCCTCCGATGTGTTTGCCTCCTTCCTCTTTGTGTCACGGTCATGGAGGTAACCAGCCTCCGACGATGCGCTAGTGGCCTCCTTCCTCTTCGTCCCATGGGCCTCCGCTGTGGGCTTGTTGGATGCCAACAAACCGCCAGCCAAGTCAACCATCGCCATGTTGGCCTCGATACGAATACGGGTGTGGGCCTCTGCCTCCGAAAGCTCCTAAGATTGTCGGGGCTATATATTTGCGGCTCTCCTTCCCTTCCCATCTTCCATGTCACGTCCCCCTCACAATTAATCTTGATCGTCTTTTTTGAGAGGGAGATCGATTGATCCATCGATCGCAGGCGATGGGTCCCGTCGTCGATACCAGAAGAGGAAGGCGGTGGCACGCGTCCGAGTCATTGTCGATTAGTGATTCTATTCCTGTCCTCAAGAGGAAGAAGAACCAACTGAGCGCGTCAGACTCGGACTCGGATGAAGCTAAGATCCTGAAGCTGGATGAGGCGTGCACGCCGGAGGAAGGCAAGATCCTGAAGCTAAAGAAGGACTTTGTCATGGCGTACCAGGTGTCAGTGGCGAGGATCCCCTTCTTCAAGGTGCCGATGCCAGAGGATGGGAGGAGGAGGCGCTGCTGCTGCAGCTAGATGGGAAGCAGAAGAAGAAGACGAAGAAGGTGCTGCCGCAGTGGGTCATGGAACCTTTCAAGGCGAGGCTCTTCACGATTATCCCTGATGAAAGTATTCTCACTAAAGACGAGCTCGCCAGTCGCCACGCGCTCCTAGTAGTCCAGCACTTCTAGGAATCCTATGCCGAGAACTTTAACGTGAGATGCAACAAGATCCATTTACTAATGAATGCCCTTATATATCTAGGGCCGACAGGCGAACCCATCTAGCCATATCCTACCAGAAGCATCCCAGCGTAGGTGACCCAAGCCTAGTAGCCTAGGTCAGGACCGAGTGCACGCCGCCCCACTCTTGCTAGCTCGGCCATCGCCACCATAGCACCTCACCCACCCATTCGCGGCGGAGACGGCCAGGGGGAGGAGGCTCCAAAAGGCTTTCTTCCCCGTCCTTCCCTCCACTAAGTCCAGATGAGTCGGAGCTAGTTGCTTGAGACATAGAGTCCCATCGCAGGCTGCTAGAAGGTTGGCGTCGCCGTGATGTCAAGCCCGTCAGGCTGTTAAAGGATGCCGCTATGGGAAATCAGGTTGCCACGAATGGCGTTGATCTTGAGGTCTGGCAAGCTCTCGAACGCAATTGCGTCGAAAGCCCCTACCTGGCGCGCCAGCTGTCAGTGTTTGAGGATCGGCAACTCATCACGAGGGTTACCCAGAACGATGATTGGTGGGCTTCAGCGTATGCAGAACTGGACGGTAAACACAAGAGAGCGATTTATACTGGTCCAGGCTACTATGTAGCATAATACCGTAGTCCAGGGGAGCCTTTGCATTGTGGTGTTGTGTATGATTGATTGTTACACATCCATATGTATCTTGGCTATATCGATCTAGAGAGCCCTACCCTCCTTTATATAGTCTAAGAGGCAAGTCTCCTAGTCGGTTACAATGTAAAAGTCCTAGTAGAATTACAGGAAAGTAATATTACTAGGATTATATGTGGACAATCCTAGTCGGACTAGATCTTCTCCCTTCCTTGCGGGGTACCCGGGGACTATGTTCCATAGTACTTTCCTCTCTATGCACCCCATTCCTGAGGTTTTGCCTTCATGCTGAGGGACGGGGTAGCCCTTCCATCCTGGATGTATTTGGTGTAGCAGTTAACGGCCTCCTCAGTTTTGTATGCCTCGATCATAGAGCCCTCCGGGTAAGCATGGTTAAGAACATAGCTGTTCAGAGTCGACATGAACCGCTCGTACATCCACATCTGGTGTATGTAGACGGGGCCCAGTTCCTATATTTAATCAACCATGTACTTCATCAGGTGTGCATAATATCGAAGAAAGATGGTGGGAAGCACATCTCTAGCTGGCAAAGAGTCTCTGTGATGAATTCTTTTAGGGCAGGCAGCTCAGCTTCATCGATGACCTTCTATGTGATGTGGTTGAAGAAGTAAGACATATGTGTGATGACCATCTTCACATACTTTGGACCTATAGCCTTGATCACAATTGGAGGGAGCACCATCAGCGTGACATGGCAGTCATGTGAGTTGTAGTTGGTCAGTGTGAGGTCTTTCATCGAGACCAGGCTCTTGATGTTGGAAGAGAAACCAGTTGGCAACTTGACACCCCTAAGCCACTAGCACACACAACCATCTTCTCATCTTTCGTTAGGTTCTAGCTCGTGCCCAGAAGGTGGACTTTCCCATTCTACGGTGGTGTCAGCTGAATTTCGGGCCTGATGCGCTAGTTGACAAGATCCATCCGTGACTTCAGACCATCCTTCATCTTAGTCTTGATGTCTAGCAGGACACCAATCGTGCTTCCGAAGACAATCTTCTCTAGGTGCATGCAGTCGATGGCATGGGGCATATCTAGCTCCTTCTAGTATGACAGGTACTTAAAGAAACTTGACTGCTTGAAAGGAACGGCAACAGATGGTTCCTCCATCTTATCCCACTTTCTCTTCCTTGTCATGGTCCCATCTTTCTCTTTCTTCTTCTTTCCGAACTCAACCTCTATGCCCTTCACAATGTAAAACCCCTTTTCCCCGTACCTCGTCTTTTTTGGCTCATCAATTTGTGGCTCATTCTTGTTGTCGAAGTACTTATTCATCGTAGCAATTCGGTACATGTGCCCTCTGACGAGGAATCGCCTATGCCTCATGTACACCATCTTCTTGGATGCATTAAGGTAAGTGTAGCAGGTACCGTCAATGCAAACTACACAACCGATCTTCCCTTTGATCTTCCCTGAAGTGGAAAAGGATCAGGGTAATCGGTGATAGTGACAAAGATGATGGTTTTTAGAGTGAACTCCTTATTTAGGGAGGCATCCATCATTTTGACCCCTTCTTCCCATTGTTTCTTCATGTCCTCCATGAACGGCTCTAGGAACACATCTATATCATTGTCGGGCTGTTTCGGTCCAGAAATAAACATGGTCAACATAAGATACTTGTGCTTCTGTCATAGCTAGGGAGGTAGGTTGTACATGGTGAGGATAACAGGCCAAGTGTTGTGCGAGCTGTTGAGGTCACCGAACAGATTTATCCCATCGGCACTAAGCGTGAACCTGATGTTCCTCGCCTCTTTGCCAAACTCAAGGACTTGGCATTGAAACGCTTCCACTACTGGCCATTGGTGGGGTGTCACAGCTTGCCATCGTCCTTCGTTCGATCATCAGATGCATGCTAGGACATCAGCTTGGCAACCTCGAGGTTCCCAAATATAGCACACTGGCGATTGATCACGAGCAGGTACCACATCGACAGGGCATGATTTTTTCTCTACGTGTAACCCTCTTCTTCCTTGTCCTCATGAGATAGGATCTGCTTCGCACTACTCTTCTTGGTCGTCTTCTTCCTCGGCCCACTCGAGACTCCCTCGTTGTTCGCATCCACGCGATAACTGGAATTCCACTTGTATTGACTCCTGCCGCAGTGCGGGCAGCTCTCCAAGTTATCATACTAGCCTCGATATAGGATACAGTGGTTAGGGCAAGCGTGGAACTTTTTAAGCTTCAACGCCACTGGCCAGATCAGCTTCTTCACCCGATAGGTATTGGCGGGCACCTTGTTATCCTTTGGGTATGTGGAAGCAAGGATATGTAATAGCTCGTTGAAGCTAGTGTGGGACCAGCCATGCCGAGCCTTCAGCATCAGTATCTGGAGGTTAAAATGCAGCGCCGTCCACTACTTCGACAGTCCTTATAGAGGGGATCAATTGTCACCTACATCATCTCTCTAAAATTCTCCAGCCATCTCAAGCTCCCAAACAAAATATCATCATGGTTGAGGCGGTTAGCAACTCATCCCTCAAAAACTCCACGTACTTGGGCTACGTCAAAGCAGCCGGCTCACCATCCCCATCGCCGCCCCCACCGTCATTGGCGGCCATGTCTTGGAGCAGATCATCCATCGTGATATAATCACGATTTGCATTGTCCCCAGTAGTAGTACCATGCCCACCAGCTGCTACTGTTGATGATGAGGGTTGTTGACCTCCATCATGTTGTGCAGTCACTGCCGCCGTTGACGTCGATGAGTTTCCTCCAAATGCACTGGCACTCGTATCTGCTTCGAATTCGCCATGAAACTTCTAGACCGTGTAATCTTTGACGAAACCAAACCGGACCAAGTGAGATTGCACCACGTCATCTTCCTGCGCAAGCTTGTTGTGGCAACAATTTCACGGACAAATTATGTGCGACTGCTTTAGACTCAGATGATGCTTTTTCGCAGCAGCAACAAACTTTCTCACCTGAACCAGGTAAGACAAAATCCAGCCTTGATGTTCGGTACATCCATTCTTGCATGTCCATAACCTTGAACCTTGCACACATAGCCAAAAAGGCATATAAGCAGAGTCGTATGAAAAAATGCAGCCGAGCAAGCTCTAGATTTGTTTTCTCTCTCCTCCATGTAGATCTAGAAGAAAAACATCAAATGATGAAAAATAGAGAAGAATGAGTATTGGAGAGTGTATAGTAACCTCTTGCGGTGCCCTCCTTCAACAAATCCAAGGGCTAAACTTCTCGCCCTAAGGAATGCTCAATTTTTTGGGGTTTTAGAGCTCAAAACCCGCAAAAATGGAGAAGCCGTGAGGAAGAAGGTGGCGGGCGGCTGGGCACTACATTTATAGCCCCAGGATTAACTGAGGCAGGCAACTTAAGCGCAATTGCCTCAGTTAATCATATATTAAACAAGGCGGTTGTGTTGTACCAACCGCCTCTGTTATTGTATTAACCAAGGCAGGCGACCTTAACCGCCCGCCTTTGTTAACATCGATTAACTGAGACGTTTGTTTATAGGCGACCGCCTCAGTTAATATATTAACGGAGGCGGTTGCGTTAGGACAACTACCTCAGTTAATCGGTACTAACTGAGGCAAGGGCGTTATGATGCTTGCCTCTGTTAAGCCTTAACCGAGGTGGTCGCTGGGCCGGCTGCCCGACCACCTAATAACGTAGGTGGGCAACCAGCCCACTCTCCTAGGAGCGCCCAAACCAAACACCTTGTGAAATTTTTGTTGTATAGTAGTGCCCTGACCATTGGATGTCCATAGATTTTCTCCGGTGGTGTTTCTCCGTTGGTCATCAGACTTTTCCATTGACCTCGCAAAAATTGTTTTCAGCTAGCTTCAACGGCTCTATTTGGTGGGAGTCTATATATATGGGGTGTATTTGGGCTTGGAGGCTCTCTTTGGCCATTGTAACTGATACACACACTCTTGGAGAGCTTATGCACCCTTTCCACTCACTCCCTTGCTCAGAGACTAGTCAAAGTGAAATTGGAAAACATCTGGTGCATTGCTTAGAGAGTTTGTATCTAGTGGTACTAGAACATCGATGGGCTATGGATTTCTGGTTACTCTTAGTGGTTACCACCACCTAGACGCCTTGGAGTAGTAGTGGATCATTGAGCACCTTTTGGTGATTGTTCAGCGGCTTTGATCGAGTTGATTGTGAGGGGTATTGTGCTTAACCTGTGGGAGATCGCAAAGAGAATCTCTAGTGGAGTGATCGAGGCTAGTTGGAGTATTGCGATATGTCTAAGATTTTAAGGTTGGTCGACGAATTCGCCATACATATTGTACTCTAGCTTCGCCTGACTCTATTAATCTGGAGAGATGCATCGACCAAGACCACTATGAAAGAAGATGATGGCAGGACTTGGATAGAATATTCGTTAGCGGGAGAAGCACAAACCATGGCCGGACAAGAATATTTGGTGGGCTAGGGTTGAATCAAAAGGAAAAAGAAGAAGAAAAGAATAAGGTTTTGTGGATTAGGACCAAAGGGTTTCGGCCCAAAACACAATGTAGCAAATTCTATTTTTAATTTTTTGTAAACTTGTTTTAATGTTTAAATTAACCTTTTCAAACTAAATAAGTTTTAAAACTCATTTATAGTCATTTGCATTTTAAAATTGACAACCAAATTTTTTGAAATAGGTTTTGAAGTTTTTAAATAAAATTTTAATAATTCGCTTTTGAAATAGAATTAAACATATTTGTAACCTAACTAAGTATTTTAATAATTAATGTTTCATACAACAAAAATAGATACAAGCAACACAAATGCAACCACTTTTGCACCCTATGTCAGGATTAATTCAAGTTATAAAATATCATTAATTCTAACTTGGAATATGACTTGATAGTGCGTTTGTTTCGTATTCTATATGTTACAGTGTTAGTCTAAAATAGAGGTTTTATTTACAATAAAACTAGATTACATTACAGGACCGAGAGAGTAAGATTCATATTAAGGGTGAGTGTGTGCTATTTTAAAGCTTTATTTTTCTAGGTCGCATAGTATAACAAACCCCCATCTTATTTACATGGGGTATTCAAACAAAAAAGTGTTAGGGAGTACACATGAGCACAGATTCGCTCATTATGCCATGAGGAGTCAAAAAAAAGAAAGTGGCTAGGTTCAAATTGGATGGGCAGTGAAAGATGCAAGCTAAAAAGTTTGGGAGTTCAATATGGAAAGGTATAGAGTAAGTGGGTGAGGCTTGGGCCAAAGATTAAAAGATTATCTGGGCCGGATCAACAGGCCCAAAGCTACGATCTAACCCTAGAAGCCTACTCATTTTGCAACCCTACTCTATATATCGCTGCCTACCCACCCATATATAATAGGCATACACAACACCTTCCCTACCACCGCTGGTCCGCCGCCATCCGCAAGTCTTCATCTTCTTCTTTGTTCCGCCATATGTGAGTGATTTCTTCACCTTCCCTACCGCCTTCGGTCCACCGCCATCCGCAAGTCTTCATCTTCTCCTTTGTTCCACCATATGTGAGTGATTTCTACAGCGTCCCTGCCTCTACCGGTCCGCCACCATCCGCAAGTCTTCATCTTCTTCTTTGTGTCCACCATATGTGAGTGATTTCTTTCATTCTATGTCTACTTTCTACTCAAAATGGTTAACTAGTGATGTGTGCTCTAATAGAGAATTGCACACAACAAGCGAAGGAGAACTAAATATTGATGTTTGGTCCTTGCAATAGGGATGAATGGTTCGATGGTGCCACATGAGATTTGCGAACCATGGGACTATATCGATCTTGCCTATTTGGTGGCTAAGATGCTCAACCATGTTACCTGCCTATTTGGTATGATGAGATATATGAGGTTGTTTGATTCTACGCCGCCACCGTTTACCATGTAACAAACTAGCGATGACACCACAAAATTAAGGTTCGTGTTTGGTTATTGAAAAAGTTGAGACAACCATGCAAAAAGAGAGCAGGAATTCACCACAGTGTGTGGCGTTGGTTTTCGACACCATAGCCACAGCATCACCGCACATGAAGCATGGCAGGCTGTGTCCGTAACCAAATAGCCCGTATATGCCCCGAGGTAACTATACCACAAGCAATTCACATAATATTGTGATTGTATTTTTTCCTTTATGTTGGTTTCCCCATATGAAAAGGGAGCTCTTATGAAAAGAGAGCTCTTTTGTTAGCATTGTAAAAAAATCACTAAGATTTAAAGTAATATATATCGCAATGCAAGAGAGACTATAATGGATACTAGCCTTTTAGAGAGGGGGTGTAAAAAGTGGTAGCTAGTAAGAGTTGTAAGCAATCTACAAAATAGTTCCACAATGTTATGACATGACCTTTAGAGAAGTTGATACGTTTGGATTCATTTTGGTTCATGTTATTTCTTGTTCCCCTTTCAAGAAATAGACGAAGTACAACATTTCATCAGCTCATCAAGCTAAAAGCAGTGAGTCATGTTATTTTTATACGTTTCACATTGTTATCGTTGTGCAAAGGCACACTGCACTTATTTCATGCATACATATAAAAAAGTTACATATACCACGTCAGTTATGTTAAAAAACATGTATGCAATTTATTTTTGTTGGTCATCATGTTACTCCTTTTTCATGTCTACATATTACTCGATCGACTGTTGGCATCACTGTAAAATAAAAAAGAGCAAACAAATATACCATCGTGATTTATTTTTTTAATGTGAGTGTAATTATCGATGATTTCGATGCATCATTTGAAGTTCTAAGATAGATGAGGAATGGAGGGTATGGTTATTAGGTATTTATGTGTTTCATATAATGAGTTTAGGAATACAACATACCTTAGCTTATTTTTCTTACTATTATTTATATTTTCATGAAATGAGCTGAGATGTTTTCATAAACAGGGAAAGTGTTTTCATCCAAGATAATGAGAACAATGACATTATTAGGAACACAACATATCTTAGTATATTTTTCTTGTGTGCTTTATTTCAAAATCTCTATTGTTGTTGTGGAATAATCTTTGGTGCTTTGCTTTGTTTAGACTTAGCGAGCAGTTATATGTGTGGAATTATTATGTCCATCTCAGCACTCACATAGGATACAAAAAATGTTCCAAATAGGGCAAGGAGAAAGAAGTTGGTGGCTCAGGTTTCAACTATAAAGGACATGTTAGAGATTTTTCTAGAGTTGTGAAACAAATACGGAGTTGTGGCATATAGGGTCTTTGCAACATTTATGTTAAAAAAATCTCATAAATCTTTCGTGAGCTGGAATTAAGAGTCCAACAAAGAAAATTTGATGTTTATAGCTAATGCTAGAGCCTTGGCACACCCAACATAGTTATTATTGTGACACGTGTTTGTTTTGGGGATGTACTGGGGGATGGGGTAGTCTCATCCGTGACTGCGGGATGTGATGGTCCCATTATGCGTTTGGTTGAAAAGGATAGTCCATTCTTTTTTTTCTTTGGTTGGACTGATAGAGAGGATTGTGATGAACACAATTTCCATATTGCTAGTCACCGTGAAACGTGGGGTCCACTCCACAATCTCTCATCCATATATTTTCTTCCTTCCAAATCCTCTATACACTGTTGCCGCCTTTCGACACGCCTTCCCACCCCACCCGTCGAAGCTACCTCTGCAAAGCCACCTGCCTGAGCTTAGTTCTTAGCAGAACTACCCCCATTAGCACCCCTCCATGCCTACCCTTGCATGCCCACTGCATCGCTTACTTCGAGAACATAACTCCCATGCTGCAAGCCACATACTTGTCATTGAGGCACTCCCCACCTCGGCACATGTGCTTGCCTCAAGCCCCTCAATGCCTCCATGCCAACCCGCACCCTATCCCTGTACTTGGCATGACGAGCCCGTCCGCTTGATGTGGGTTGGGGGGGGGGGCTCCCCCTAGGGCCGAACATCCTCTTCCCTAGAAACAATCTTCAAAATGGGATCAACCTATCCCAACTCCTTTGTCCCAAAAAAAAACTAAAAACTAAACATATGGCTAGTTAGAGCCATTCAATGTTTTAGATAGTACTACAAAATATATTGAACATAAACCATGGACATTATATATCACAATCATTTTTCCTTATAATCATTCACAGAATACACATCTAAAAATCTTTTATTGCATGCTCCTTCCTAGTTGCCCCTAAACTAAACAACCTTCAAAATGGGATCCACTTTATCTCGCGTGTCAAAAAAACTTAAAACTAAATATATGGTTAGGTAGAGTCATTCAATGGCTCCGTTTGGTTGTGCTGATAAGCCGGCTGAAAAATACTGTTGGCTGATTTGTTGTGAGAGAAAATACTGTTTTGGCTGAAAAAACAAGCTGAAAAAGACGGATTATAAGCCGGGTGAACAGGGCCAATATCTTAGTATTACAAAATAGACCATTTTTCTTATAATCATTCATTAAATACGCATCTAAAAATATTTTATTGCTAATATAAAAAATATGCAAATATGGCTAAAAAGCTCTCATTTAAGGCTTTGTCTGGATCTCTTAGCTAATAGCTAATTGTTAGCTAGAGGAACCAGCTAGTTGTGAGCTGGGTGGTAGGTACAATACTAGCTTAGACTATTAGCTAAGGATCTAAAGAGGACCACATGTAATCTGGATGACAGGTAAGCTCTCATTTAATGCTCTCTGGATCTCTTAGCTAATAGCTAATTGTTAGCTGAAGGAACCAGCTAATTGTGAGCTAGGTGGTAGGTATGACCCTAGCTCGACTATTAGCTAAGGATCTAAATAGGACCATATGTAATCTGGGTGGTAGGTAAGCTCTCATTTAAGGCTCTCTCTAGATCTCTTAGCTAATAGCTAATTGTTAGCTGGTAGACTATTAGCTAAGGATCTAAACAGGACCACATGTAGTCTGGGTGGCAGGTAAGATATTAGCTGTGGATCCAAATGTGGCAGGTAATCTAGGTGGTAGGTAAGATACTAGCTAGACTAATAGCTAGAGATTTAAATGGGATAGAGTTAATCTGTGTGGTAGGAAAGACCCTGGCTAGACTATTAGCTACGGATCCAAACCGGACAGCTACGGATCCAAACCGGACCACAAACCGGATAGCTACGGATCCAAACCGGACCACATGTTATTTGTATATCACGTAAGATACTAATTTGACTATTAACTATAGAGATCAAACGAGATCACATATGATTTTTAGTAGCTACAATTATTAACTCTAAGGATCAAATAGCATCTAACCCCAACACTTCGTGATATTAATTAAAACATTTAAAAAACAATTTATTCAAAATGAGCATTCACAATAAAAGTAAACAAAAAGAAAAAAATGTCAAAAGCCTTACGCAAAACATCTAAACCCTACGATTTAAACATTCACACTTGTATTTTCAAACGATGCCAGACATTTTTCTTTGCAGCCGGTCTCCTCATCGCAGTCTTTGCAGCCGGTATTTTTGGTAAAAACTGGTTGAAGGGGCCTCAACAGCTCATCCCCTGCCCCTCAAAAAAAAAAAAAAACAGCTCATCCCCTGCTCAACCTCAGCGGAGCCAACCCAGATGTTCGGCCGGCGGCGAATCGCGAAAAAAATGGAAGGTGGGAGAGGCCGAGTGCGAACGCCTCCTCACCGCCGCCGCCGCCACCACCGGCGTCTCATCGGCTATAAAACCCTACCCCCGGCCCCCGCTAGTCTTCCCATCGCCGCCAGCCCCCCTCGCCGAAACCCTAAACCCCTCTCCCCGTTAGGTCTCGCCCCCGCGCACCAACGATGGCGGAGGACACACCGCCTGCAGCCCGTGTGATGACGCCGGAGGAAGTGCAGGCTGAGGCCGAGCTCCGGATGCGCGACATAGGCCAGCGCTTTGGCGCTATCCCGGAGGACCACGACGAGCTGCTCCGGTTACTCGAGGTGAGCGCGGCCCCAGCGAACCCTTCGATTTCGCCCTAGCTATCGTGCTCTGTTCCCATTGTGTCGAGATGTAACTTGCCTTGCAATTGTTTATCGTTTTGCCTAGCTATCGTGCTCTGTTCCCGTTGTTTTCGTCATTCAGGCGTGTCGAGATGTAGCTTGCCGTGCAATTGTTTATCGTTTTGGGGATTTTTTTTATGAAACCTGCATTAGCCGGTGGCTCATCCAGCTTAGGATGGGAGAAAATGGTTCTCTGTTGATTGATTAATCTGTTCGTTTTGAGTAGGCTGGAACAGTCAAACGAAGATAGAGCTGGCCTCGTAATTATTTAGGTTTTATTTGGATATATTCTTTATGAGGCCATGTGATCCTGAGTAGTTTGCGTGGACATATTGCTTGCATTGCAATGGTTTAGTGTTTTTTTTGGTTTATGATGTGTGATGTATGGCCTATGTAGTTGGTAGCTCATTTAGCTCAGGACTATATACAAGGTTTGCCCTTTTCTTATTAGAGTTGGAATTGCTTGTTCGTTTGTGCAGGAAGCCGTATTCTGGTTGTCCAGGGTGAATCAATCTCCGCCCGAGAGCATGTACAATGCTCTTCGCCCCACTATGGCTGTTTTGATTACAAATGAGCTACTGGAGCACCCTGATCCCAACGTGAAGGTTGCTCTCACCTCTTGCTTAACTGAAGTTGCCAGGATTACCGCGCAAGAGGGTGCCCCCTATGATGATGATGTCATGAAGGTGAGATTTGTTGCCCTTCTTGGTATGGAACGATGGTGTCTATATGTACTGACCATTGCTATTTGCCTTGTTGCAGGTTGTGTTTAAGAGAATTGTGGAGACTTTTGGTGACTTGGATGATATGAACAGCCCCTCCTTTCCAAGGAGGGTTTCGATCCTTGATTCTGTTGCAAGGGTTCGTTGTTGTGTTCTGATGTTGGATCTTGACTTGGACTATATGATACTGGACATGTTCCGTCATTTCTTCAAAACCGCCTCGTAAGAAACTTCCTTCACATTCATTTTTAATCATAATTTTGCATACACTTGGTGCCATGTTTTTTGAGATCTGACGAACGGACTGGGGTAGTGATGTAATTGTGACATCTTTAAAGCCCAAAGAAGGATTTCATTGCTGTGATGGTAGTCATAGAATGCATGTACCATATATGTTCCTGTCATGCATGAATGCTATCCTTATTTATCTAGTGTGGATTTTTTATTTCTCATCTTATTCGTTCCCTTTTTGTATATTTCAGCAACAGGCATTCAGAACAAGTCACCCACTGTATGGGACTTATAATGATGTTTGTAATTCAGGAGAGCGATGATGTGCATGCTGAACTGGCGTCGTGCCTGCTTCAGAACCTTAAAAAAGAAGCACAAGTAATCCCATCCCTCTGTTGTTTGCATTAACAGCTAGTTATTGTCATCTTTTACTAAAATTTGTGTCCTTACTTTACAGGAAACTCTCCCAGCATCTTTTGGACTTGCAGAGAGGGTACTAGGCCTATGCAGGGACAAGCTCAAACCAGTGCTTCATGAGTTACTTAAGGGCACTCCCTTGGATGAATACAGCAGTGTTGTTACAATGTTGTTCCAAGATGCTTCGGATGCTGGAGAAAACAATGTTGATGCAATAGGAAAAGACATGGTTAGTTAAATCACCAGTATATTACAAATTGAGTTTATGAACTGATGAATACATGTTGGAATTTTGTTGGTCTAAGTATTAGTTCTTTTTTGTGGCATAGTTGATCTATTTTTAGATGCGTAATCAAATGAGAGGCTGCTTTTGTAAGAGTTTGACAGAAAAGGGTGCTATTTCTTCTGTTATTGAGATACTGGTAGGGGAGGAACATGTGATCTATACTGTTATTACAGACATGTATTCAGTTATGGGTGGTATTGAATGTATCTTGACTTAAAAATTTAGGCCATTCTTCAAAAAGGGCCGTGGTCAGAATTTTTAAACCCTGCTATCTGGAAGGGGAACTATATTAACCATAATATAACATGTAAAATTTCAAAGAAACATTTTTGTTATGTACTGATTCCTTTGGATAGTGTATTGTGCACAGATATGATGGTATGTATAGTCATGTTGGATTCTGGTACTATCAGTAGCACGATCCACCATTATTTTTAATGCATATAATCTCTTCAATGTGATAGTACTAAGAGCCCCCCCCCCCCCCTTCTCTCTCCTGGTATGCATATGTTTCAATTGTGTGCTAAGTTCGTCTAAACTATTATTATGCAGGCAGCTGAAGGTAAACTTTCTGAAAAGTCTGTTTCTGACAAGTCACCACAGGTATACATCTACAGATGTTCAGTATCTAATGTTCTATAGAGTGAGGTAGATACCACAAGTTTATATTTTCTTATTTTTCAGGAAACTTCAAAGGTGGACCAAAATGTCAATTGCCTAGGCCAAGAAGGTACTAGTCCAAGCAGTACTCCCACAACTGCCATTAGCAATGGTGCTGCTCCAGTTGACAATATCGAGTCTCCAGATGGACCAGATTCTTCAAAACAGAAGCAAGAACTGACTTCTGGTGACGAGCAGACACCAGATTCTTCTAAACAGAAGCAAGAACTGACTTCTGGCAACGAGCAGACACTGGATTCTACTAAACAGAAGCCAGAACTGACTTCTCTCGACAAGCAGGCGAAAAGTTCTGAGCAATTGATATCTTGTGACAAAGAAGTACAAGAACCAGTGACTGTTGAAACTGAAAAGCTATCTGATGTCAATTCAAAGAAAGATCACAAGCTTGGTTCTTCCATTGGATCTGAGATGAGTGAACAATCAAAGGTTGTTAAAGACAATGAGAGTCTAGTAGCATCTGAGTTATCCCCAGAGACAAATGATGGTGATAAAAAGCAGCTATCAGAGACTGGCAATATAACTGCTGAGGAATCATCAAAATCAATTGATACTAAGCCTGCTGTGGTTAAGCCAAAGAGAGACCGACCTCCAGCAGCAAAGTCTCAGGAGAAAAAGCCTGTTGGAAAGAAACATGCATCAGACCTAAAATCTGCAAAACTTGATCCCGTCACTGATTCTGGAGGGAGAGCTACAAGGCAACTGAATAAAGATGCTGCGAAGTCTTCATCAACTAAGGCTGCTGAAGGAGAATCTGGCAAGAAGCAACATAAAACCAGTATGAAATTGCAGAAAGAAGATGCTGTCTCTGATAAAGACACCGATGAAGATATTAGTTTGAAGGTAGCTTTCTTGTTCTCAATTGACATAGTACATGCATTAAAGTTGTTTCTCTGTACTTAAGCCATGCTTATATCCTACTAGCTGAAGATTGGGTTTCTATAGTGATAGTGCCTATTTATAGTTTCATGTTTACATGCTTTTTTTTTCTCTATAATAAGATAGTCGATGGGCAAAGCATTACTAACGGTTGGCCAGTAACTCAACTGGTATTTTCAACGGATTAACTTATATCACCCTTGGTTGTCGTTCATCATGTTTTTGACCTTTTCTGTTTACACTCTTTTTTTCCCTCCTCCTAATGTGGTCTTCCACAATGATTTGATTTTTTTTTTATCAATTATCATAATTCAGGAAATGGTGTCCCCAACAAGGATCGATAAATCAAAAGGCCAACAAGAGGATAGTGGGGTGTCATCAAAAAGGAAACATTTGCAGGAAGCTCAAGAGGTATGCATGCTTGACACACAGTGAATTGTCTTCAACCTTAATTCTGTTTCAGTTTATCATAACTTTTCTGTTGTGTTGGCAGACCCCTCTATCAAAGAAAAACAAAATGCTTGATGAAAACCTTATTGGCTCAAGAATCAAAGTTTGGTGGCCAGATGACAAAATGTAAGTCTGATGATCAACATGTGCTTCTTATCAGTATAATGGTGTTCTTACAGTAGTTAATATATATTATTTTTTGCACCAATGTTTTTTTTGTCTGTGGCAATGCCATGGATATTTCTATAGTGAAGCATTTGGTTATTTGTGAGCATATATTTTATTGCTGACCACCTTCTGGATGCACTGTGGTCGCTATTTCTGAAGGCTTCCAAGTCTGCATTGTGGTTGCTATTTGTTCCTTTTTTATATATAAATAATATCTGCTTGGTGAATTATTCTTCTGGTTGGAACTTTACACCTACAGTCTTTCTTTTTGTTTTCTTAAATCTTCTTTTTGATAACAGTGTTGACAGCTGAAAATGGCATTTGCTTCATGAGTTATGCTAGAATGCAGTTTGGTTGGTTTTGAAATTGTTTCTTGATCTGCAGGTTCTATGCTGGTGTTGTTGAATCATTCGAGGCTTCTTCAAAGAAGCACAAGGTGCCCATTCACACTTCATTTGTTCCTTAAGTGTTTAGCCTGTCTGAATGAGAAATACTATTAGTGTTGGAATTGTTATTTTTCTTTTAAACAAAACTGATTATGATGTTTGGACCCTTTCCTCTTGGCACTCAGGTTTCTTATGATGATGGTGATGTTGAGGTACTACTGCTTAAGAAGGAAAGATGGGAGTTCATTGCTGAGGTATTTCAATTAGGTTTGAATTTGATTCTATCCTCCTCTGTTCCTTTTTCTGATTCATTTGCCATCCTGCAGGAACAAGACACTGATCCTTCTGCGTCATTTAATATGTAAGAAAAATATCTACTTTGCGCCTTCTGTATGTTCTTTGTTTGAGATGACAATTATAATTATGCCAGAACGTTAAACAATATAATATGTGATCGTGTGCACAACAGTTTCCCCTACCTCGTATTAAGAGCTGGCTTCTGCCTAAGTTGCTAGAAGCAGTTTCTTACACTTAATGGGTTACTAATTTCAAAACTCAAAAACAAAGCAGCGGTAGCATGCACACGCTTGATTTTTCAAACAACCAGTGTTTGTCTCATATGTTTTAAGCTTTTATGTGAATTCTTCTATGTGCTTTTGTCGTCCTTATCTCCAACTTAACCTGTTTAGCATGCCTTTGATCTGTTTGATTGTCTAGCTATAACTTTGCTATTTGGTGGTAACCACCAAATGGAAATTCTGAAGTCGATTTGTTCCTAATGTGTCTTCTTTTTTATATCCGTGGAGTTACTTTCTATCCTGATTGATGAACTTTGATTCTTTTGTTCACCCCCCCCCCCCCCCCCCCCCCCCCCCCCCCCCCCACCCACCCACACACACTGTTCTATGTCAATGTTACCTGATACTCCCATTCATTGTTTAGGTCATAACTTAATGCCAAAGGTTTCATTTGTTAAATATGAGTTGTTTCTTGTAAACCAGGCGACGTGGCAGAAAAGCTAAAGGGAGCTCGGGTCAACAAATGAAGGAAGGAAAAACAGGAATACCTCAAAGGTAAAGTGTTTACTATTATGGATGTGCTATCTTGATACATTGTACACTCAGTAGCTTATGTGAAACTACTTAACTGTTTTATGCACAATGGCAGCGATGTTAAGAATCCTCCCAAGAAGAGAGGGCGTCCAAAAGGCATCCGCTCCAGCAATAATATGCCAAATGCTGGTAGCTCTGTGACTTCAGCCAGACTGAAGGGAAAAAGTGCTGAGAAGGATACTCAAGAGACACCTAAGATTGGCAGCAACTCTAAGAAGGAAGGTGCAAAGCCCTCTCGATCTACTGGAAAGGCTAAGGATGCTGTTGTCAAGGCAAGCAGCAAGGATGAGCCTGATAGCACCGACAACTCAAAGGATGATGCTGGCAGTGAAGACAAGAATTCAAAAAATGAAGTGAAATCCAGTGAAGCTATCGATGGATCCAAGACTAATGGTCTTTCAACCAAAAGGAAGCCAGGGGAGAATGAAGGTGAGTCATCAGAGGAGGAGAAGGGGTCTGCTAAAACTACTACCAGAAAGAAGCGCAGAAGAAAGAGCCGCAACTAGTTGCTCAGAAGCTATGCAGCTCATCATCTCAGGGTGTTCCGCCCTTGCAGTCTGAAGTCTCAAGATGTTGGCATGAGACATGCCATGTATGCTTTTTATATTCCCTGGACCGTTACCAGCTTAGTGCTTTGGTGACTCTGGATAAGATGTCTATATGTTCTTCAGAGGAAAATGACTGACAGATGGCGCTTTTTTACTTCACATTGAAGTTTTGTACCAATGTGCTTCTTGGTGCCCATCCGATGCACGTTTGAGCTGGAAGTGGCAAGATTGCAGGCACAACACAGGATATGCACATGTGGGGTCACGGCAGAATTCTGCTTTTGTGTTCAGCCATCAGAGTTGTAGTGAAAGAAAGACATTCGTTTTTCCTGATAAATCATGTCCAAATAAAGGAAAACATCTTCTGGTTATGCAGCTTAGGCATCATTAGCACTTATAAGGTCGATAGTTACATCTAAATTAAAAGTCCCAACATCTATGTAACATCTGGTATAAGGGACTGGGGGCAGAAAAATTCCAAGTGTTGTCTTGTAGTAACTTATAGGAAAATATTCTGTCTAAGCTTCTAGGTCTGGATGTACATTATTGATTGCAAATTTTTTCTTTATGTCTTCCGTACTAATTTCAGGGATCTCGAATGCTGATTTCATTTAATTCTTTTGTAACTATGCTTTGAGAATTATACAGCCTGTTCATTTCGCTAGTTCAGCGGAATCAGCAGCTATTCAGCAGTGTTATTCTCTCACAATAAAACAGTACTTTCAGCCACAATAATCCAGCGAAGCGAAACGAACAGGCTGATATGTTATTAGATCTCTACCTTTCTACCTTGATTTTCGCAAGTGTCTGTCTTTGGGATTATATTAGGTTGATGCCCCCATACACTTTATTATACTCAAGATAAGGAGATGTCACCGTCGTCCCCCGTCGCAGCAGCCGCCATGGATCGTGCCCCAACCCCTTCCGTCCTCTTGAAACATATTAATAGACAGGGACGTGCGGCCGTGAATAAGGAGGAAATTGGATGTCGCATCGCATGGCATCGCACGTCGGCCTCGATACGGATACGGGTGCGGGCCTCCAAAAGCTCCTAGGATTGCCGGCTGGGCTGTATATCTGCGGCTCTCCTTGGGTCCTTCCGTTGCCATCTTCGTGTCGCGTCCACGCAATCCAGATCGTCTTTTTCGAGAGGTAGATCGATCCGTCGATCGCGGGCGATGGGGTCCCGTCGTCGATGCCAGAAGAGGAAGGCGGCGGCGCGCTCGTCCGCGTCCGTTTTTTTAGGCTGGCAGCAGACGACGACGACGACGACGCGTGCCTGGACATCATGAACAAGATGCGTGCCTGGCCGAAGGCACTCCTCGAGCAGTACGATAAGATCCGCTATGCCGTTGACGAATCGGAGGCCGAGGTCACCGACGACAAAGACGACAATGGCGAGGACACGGTGGTGAAGAAATAACTAGCTAGCTTACACAAATCGGAGAACGAGGTTTATTTGACACAAATTTCATGGGTGGAATTCTCATGATGTGGCGGTGCTACCATGCGGTGCAACCGTGCTACTGTCTTTTGACCAGTTAAACACTTAACACTAGGTTTGTGTCCACGTGTTGCACGGAAAGATCCATGTTATCACACTGCAATATATTCATGGGAAATTTTTCTGTGGGACACTAGAGAAACAGGAAATTGGCCAGTGAACACCGCCAACGTCGAAATTTGCTGGCGGACATTACAAATTTGTGTTTCTTTACCAAAAGACACCGCACTGATTATTTTATTCATTTTCAGTTTTAAGGAGAGATAAGGTAGGGGAAATGTCTAAACTGCCCTCGTCTTCAGCCTCCAGTTGTTCACCGGCTATTTGCTATAACACACCGCTGCCGCCGATTTGGTCGTCCAATGGCCAGCCGGCGAGACCCAGATGTCGTCCTTCTTCAACCAACAACGTTTGCGGCGGCGCGGCCCTCTCCATCCTCGCACGAGCGGCGGTGCGGGCCTCTCCAGCCTTGCGCGGGTGGCGGCGAGGCCTCCCCGGCCTCGTGCGGGCGGCGGCGCGTGCTCCCCGGGCTCATGGCCTAGGTGGGCGGGCAGACGGAGTGTAGGCTGGGCGTGGGATGGCCGGCATCGCGGCCTCGCCGGAGCCGGCCATGGTGGGCGCGGTCAGTGTCGGGACCGGGCTCGTGGCCTGGGCAAGCACGGGCTGACGGAGCATGGGCTGGGCGCGGGGCCGACGGAGGTCGCGGCTTGCGTCGCGGCCTGGGCGGTTACGGGTGGCCCTACGGCCTCGCCGGAGTCGGCCATGGTGGGCGCGGGCGCGCGGCTATCTTCGGGGCCGAGCTCGCAGCCTGTGTGGGCGCCGGTGGACGGAGGCGTGTTGGGCATGGGGCGGATGGAGGCTAGTGGCTGGCGTTGCGGCCTGGGCATCGATGTCGCCCAGGAGGCACCGGAGCTATGCGAGGTCCGCCTCGAAGGGCGCTGCTGGGGCGGTGAAGGCACGGGCATGGCCGTCAGATGCAGCGGCGGAGGAAGATTCGGATGTGGTGGTGGCTAACTCGGCGGACCAGGTGTTGTTGGAGTTGGCTGGAGCGATTCCTGCCCGCCGACGATAGGAGGACATGGACGCACCTCATCGGGTGGACTCTGGAGGAGGAAGATGACTAGGAGGGCAATATGGTTTTTTCACTGCCCTTTCATTATTATCTTATGTTTCATTGTATGTATACTTTATGATCATGTGTGTTTAATGCAAGTATTGATAGCACCTTAGCTACACCTAGGACACATCAAGGAACAATGTTCATGTTGACCACTTAGCCTAATTAAACTTCTAAGTGATGGTTGACTCTAGTTGACCACTAGATTGCTTGTGTTTGACCAAATAGAAAGTATAGCTTAGAGTGTTTGCATGGTTGTGCACTCTTAAGCAAAGTTGTAGTAAATTTCATGAGGAACAAAAGTTGTTTAATGACCATCTCACGAAAATGACCAGAACACCTTCAAAAGTGGCCCACAAGGCAAAAATAGGTGTTGTTTGGGTACTTAGCAAATTTGGCTAAGTCAAATTACAGTTCCAATTTCATGTACCTATGTTTGGAGCCTTATAGTTCAAAATCTAGGTTGAACCAGCTCAAGCTCCAATGACAAAGTTGAAGTACTCCTGTAGCTCTACAAGTTTTAGTAATAGAGTTTTCGCTAACTTGAGATGGTTTAAGATGTATTTAGCGTCGAAGTTGGGCTATCAGGCTTGGCCATTAGGCCTGATGGCCAAGTTCAGTTTGAGCAGTGGCTGACCGGCCTCAGGCTCTGACTGCCGAGTGGCCGCCCCGTGGCTTCCGTACACCGTCGCCGGCCCCACAGCCGTGGCCAGGCTCGCCCTTGGGTCGCCACAAGGCCATCCCGCTCGCTCACTTCCCTCTCTCCCTCGCCCGCTGTCCCCTTCGCTCTCTCGCTCTCGCCGCGGAAGAAGCCAAGCGCCAGCGCCGTCGGAGCTCCGCCACCGCATAGCTCCTCCTCCACCGCACTGCTTCCCGCTCCACCTCGCCAATAGCTCCGCCTGGAGCTTCTCTATCTCCTTGTCCTCTCCGCGCAGCGAGCCGAGCAAGGGTGAGGCCACATTGCCCGCTCCTCCACCCCGGAGACCTCACCGAAGTTCCTCTGCGTGGGCGCTCACCGTGGTCCCACTTCTCCAGCGCATCTCGCTTCCTAGGATCTTGCATAGGCATAGCCTAGGGTCCTGCGATGGTGTTACCACCCTCACTGGAGCCCGTCGTGGCCGGAGACGGCCGGCGCGCCACCGCTCTACTCTGCCGACCGCCATGCACACTGGCGACGGTGCTCCCGTGCCCCACCGGTCTAACTAAGGGCACCACTGGGTGCAGGTAGTCACGGGGAGTGCAACGGCGGTGACCTCGCCGCCGACGAGCAGTGGCCAGTCAACCCTGCGCCCTGTTTTCTCTCTCTAGCGCGTGGGGTCGTTGACTCATGGGCCCCCGCTATCAGCTTCTGGGTGTTGCTGGGCCGGGTCTACGTGGCCCAAGTTAGGGTTCTTAGGGTTTCTCTTTATTCTTTTCCTAGATTTTTATATAAACTTTGATAAATCATATCTCAAGTTCTAGAGCTCCAAATGAGGTGGTTCAAGTTGGGTTGTGTTCATGATAGAATCCAGTTTTTATTAAAAATATGAAATATGCCATGTTCTATAGAAAAATAAATATCTTTTATTTATCTCTTTTATTCATGGAGAAAAAGGGGAAATTCATATCTCCTAATATACAGCTCCAAATGCTATGAAAATTTTATGAGGTGTTACTCATGATGTATATAGGCTATAGTTTAAGTTTCATGATTTTTTGACACTGTATGATTAAGTTATGAATTTCACTTGTTTAATTGGGTAATTCTTGTGCTAATTTTCATAATTAATCTATGAATCCGGTGAAGGTGAAATTTGTTGAACAGTGTTCTTATGTTAGTAGGAAGCTAAGAAAAATATAAAATCTATTGTTTGATACTTTTAAATAGGGTTTCTTATTTATGCTCAAATAAGCATGCTATTTTGTTATTTTTGGTATAGAGTGGTATGCATATTCAAATGCAATGAAATTTTTACAGTAGAATACTAGAAGCATATACTAGCTGTTGTAATTTTTGTAGATTTTAATGTGCACTTTTGATGTATGTTCATAATCACACCTTGTTATCCAAATAAATTAAGAAAAGTATTAAAATTTATTTGGTGGTGGACACTATGTTTTCTGGTGTTCATGAGTTATGTGTAAGATATTGGGAAAATTGGTTTGGTCCAGAAGTGAGTTTGCCACATCATTAAATAATTATTTTCCTGAATCTAGCAATTATAGACAGTTCTGAGGACTTTGTAAAGTTCACCATGTTAAGGTGGTTTGCTGGGAAACTTTTGAATACAAAAATTGTAGATAATTTATGTATCTAGCTTCTGTTAAAATTTGGTGGCATTTGGCCAAGTGGTTTAGGAGTTACAGCTGTTCAAAGTTGGGTCACAGAATCGGTTGCTCTTTGTCTTGTCAGGACCAGATTCTATAAATGTATAATTTCGACTTATTTAACTTGAGAATCATACTGAGGTATCTAAAGATAAAATGGAGATAATTTCATAAACTTTCCAGATTGTCTTGTTGCAAATTATTTGGATTTATAAATCTCTAGTTATGAGTAAATTACTTGACTGCTGTTGTATGCTCAGAGTTGCTGAAATTGCCTGTTGGCTTAGTTGCTTAAGCATGATTGGGATGTTCTAGATGTTTAGACTAATTGAAATAAGTTGTTCGATGCAGGTACTAGGTCTCTAACTGAGAATGAGCAATTATACCTTAGATTGTGTGAACTCGGTGAGTGTGCACTCTTGCTCTATAGAGAGGAGATTTACACCTACTCGTTAAAGTGATTTGAATAAAGCACCGCACGTACTTAGTCAACGAATGTTAATCACGTCAAGTTATCTTACTGTCCTTCTCATACATGGTCAGCAGTTCATCTTATTCTCTTATACATACATGATATTGATTCTATGCACATGCATATAATAGGTGTGCCCGAGAGAGTAACGTTGGTGGAATTCGAAGGAACCTGCCATGAGGTGGAGGAGCCAGCTCAGGAGGTCTAGCCAGCAGAACTAGAGGCTAGCGAGGAGGTCGTGCTTGAGTGCCCGCAACACGAGCTTTCGTCGTTCGTGAAAGGCAAGCCCCGGAGTATTATAGGCCTCCTAATTTTTAAAATTCAATTGAGTATATACGTTATATGTATTGATGCATTAAGTTATAAGTGTTGGTTGAAAACACTTGCTGCATATATCCTATCCTTGTCTAAAAAGTTTACCTTGAATCGTACTTAGGTTCAGGATCGAGTATATGCTTAGCCCTGCTTTAACCGGTAGAAATCGGGTGATCTTCTGTCACCTGCGAGCTTTAGGAATATATCTGGCACGGTTGGCTATATTGGCTATCGTGGAAAAGAATTGTGGATAAATTGAAAGAAGATCGGGCGGAGGCTTATAGGGGCTATTATGCTTATAGTGACTCCGTCCGTGTCGATTAAGGACCGGGGCATGGAGCCTTTCTTGATCATATTGAACGCATGCCTATCACTTAGCTGGCCAGTTGATGGCCGACCGCGAAGCCGAGTAGCTCAGTTCAGGCCGGAAGCCGGTCTGTTAGAGTGCGCATCGGAAAGGAGCCACTGCTATTTTCCAAGGGTAGGTGTTTAAAAGTCCTGATCGTCCTAGTGGCCTGGTATCCCTGAGAATACAGCGCTGATCGGGCCCGTGATTTCCTGAGTTGTACCAAAGGTGACCTAATGCTCCTCGACGGAGGAAGTCATGGGTTTGTGTTAGAAATATTTCCCCAGCTGGATAGTAATCGATTCGAGTCGCTGTCTCTCTTGGTTAGTGAGAAACTTGACGAGCATATCTCCATTGTAGTCACACTAATTAACTTGATGGTTCAGGAATGAAGATATTGATGATGGCCTTATTATACCTGATATGGTTATTAATGTTTGCTCCTTAATCAAGTGATTGCTGTAGAACAGGTACTAATCTAGATGACAGGTTAATGATTATTAACTTGATGCTTAAGCAATAAAAGATTACTTATGTTACTTAAGCTTTTATGCAAAATATTGTCAAGTAAGCCTCACATATATATCAACCTTGCATGCTCCTTGGTGTCATGTTATTTCTGGTTTACGACGGGTAAGTCTAGCTGAGTACATTCTCGTACTCAGGGTTTATTCCCTCTTGTTGTAGATGACATCTATAATGGTTGCTGCAAGTACCGTCTTCTCCCTACTAGGGATGAAGACTAGAGCATCGGGCATGGTCTCTATTAGTGTCTCTTGTCTGAAAATGCTTTTGTGGGATATGACTTTGGACAGGCTATGTATATGTATCTAAACTATTGGTGTTATGATCGTGAAACTATACTGCTTCCGCTACTTTAAACTTGGTTTGTGATAATTTATTTGAACTCTGATGTATGTGAGCTACTGCAAGCTACTTGTGAAATGTTGTAACATGTGATGTGTTGTGTTGAATCATGTACGATCTTGGCTTGTTGTTGGTTGGTTTAAAATCCTTCGTGATTTCGTAGACTACCGGGATTATATGGACTCAAGTGTAAAAATTTGATCGCTCTGACGATTATTTTTGTACTTGTGCTCTTATAATTTGAACGGTTCTGTGACACTAGGCCTCCAGCGGCCAAAATGGATCGGTAGAAAATGGCAACGCTCTAGCGCCCCTACCTCTGCGACGAGTCCCACATTGGGTGGTTTTTCTCCCGTGCGCTCCCTCTGGTTGCCCCACTTAAGGATGCACATCGGAGCATGCATGCCATCTAGCCTGCTCGCCGTTCCCTACTCGCCTTGCTGTTGCTTGCCCGCGCCCAGCTGCTGCTCGTTTGGGCCTAGTTGCTCGCCCGCGCCATGCTACGCGCCTGTGTCTGCTCGCCCCCTCTGCGCTCGCTCGCCCCGTGGGGACCACTTGCGCCCGAGGGACTGCTTGTGCATCATGAAACACTTGTAACATGGAGGACTTATTGCAACATACATCTAAAACAGATGAAACAGTTGAAATATATGCTTGTAACATATGTGTGTAGCCACTGCAACATATGCAACATTCAGATAAAACAATTGCGACATATGTCTGAAAACAACTAAAATATTTAAAACACACACTTGCAACATACTTCTAAAACACTTGAATAAATACCTAAAAACACTTGAAAACCTTTGCAAACATATGCAACATTCAGATAAAACACATGCAACATATGTGTGAAACATATGCAGCATTCAGATAAATACACTTGCAACATACATCCGAAAATATAGATTAAACATTGGTAACAAACCTTTGCAACATATGTGTATAACCATTGCAACATATACAACATCCTAATTTACTTTTGCAGGATCGATATACTACCATTGCCTCATATCTCAGAAACACTTGAAACATACATTTGCAACATGCTTTTTCAGCGCAAACATCTCCTTGTTGCTTCGCAAATGGAGGCTCGTCGGCGCGTGGAAGTCACCGGTGTGCTCGCCGGCGGCGAGGAGCTCGCCAACAATGCGGAGTGGGTGGCGGCGCACAGAGGGCGGGTGTGGGGTCAACACGAGCCACGGTGTGCGTAGAGGACGGGTGGTTGGTGCATGGAGGTCACCGGTGTGCTCACCAGCAACACAGAGCTGGGCGGCGCAGCACAGAGGGCCGGGTGGGGGCGGTATAGGCAGCGGTGACCCAGAGGGTGGGTGGGCGCGTCGCGGGTGGCGCGTTTCCGCCTCGCATACGCCTTCTACCGCAAGGGACATCTCTAGGCTTATGTGAGCCACCTCTAGGTACCTCCTCACCTTCACGAGCAGCTAGGATTGAGGATCTGGCTTTGTCGCTTGGGGGAAACAAAAGGAGAGTAGAAAAAAAGGAAACAAAGTAGAGAAGAACATTAACGAAGTGAAAGCTGTTAAGAAAGCGATGAGTGGATGAGAATAAGAGATATGAAAATGAGCACGGAATAAAAAAAAAGCAAAGTTATGGTGAATGTCAAGCCATGCGTCCGTCCAGAGGGAGTCACTAGTGTCAGATGTCCTATTTTTAGCATTACCGACTAAAAAGCTTCCCTAGCTTCTAGCTTATTTTGATCAGAGGAGAAAAAAAATGACAAGCTCGGCCGGAAGGACCCACGAGCTAGGCTAGTCCGGTCTACTACGGGGCAGCCTTCAGCCCTTGACGATGTGAAGTTTCCCAAGAGCTACTGCCTACCAGTGCAGCGTGCGCCACTCACCATTTCCTGCTATTGGGCATGGGTGTGGCAGCCTGGGAGGCAGCAAACTCAACGGCCATTGCTCATCAGCGCGGTCAGTTAAATGCGACATGCAGCAGCGCAGAGTGTCCGAACAAAACTTTTCCTCTACATATGATTAGGGATGCAAAATAGAAATAGAAAATCTGAATTATCCTTTTTTTTTGCAAAGGGAAGGGGGTTTATATTAAAACTTGGCACAGTACACCCCGAAATTACACATGAAAAAATCTGAAATAAAAATACATAATTTCTATCCAAAATCTTCCATTGTCCTCTTCCCCAATGATTTTCCTCGAACATTGGAGCCAAAGTATTATGCCAAATTCAACGACTGTAAGGTCCTAGATGGCTAGAGGGGGGGTGAATAGCCTATAAAAAATTCTACAAGCACCACTAAGCAAACTTGTTAGAATAACAAACGGCGTAAAGCGAGTTTTGCTTAGCCTACGGTTGTGATGCAAGCCTCCTATCCACAAGTCTAGTAGATTATGATCTCTAGTTCACACAAGTGCTAGGTCACTAACTTACACTAGTGAGCAAGCTAACAACTACTAGCAAAGGCTACCACTAGAGCTACACAAGATAATCTAGTAAATGTAAATGCAAGAGAGAGGATTGTGATTCTTATACCGACGGTGAAGTGAAGATGTTGCCAATCACCAAGATGATATACAATCAATCAATATTGACAACAACATAATATGTAGACCAATCACCGGGAGACAAGAGACACAATATTTTTGTTCACCCGGTGTTCACTTGTGCACCGACAAGCTACGTCACCGGTTGTGTCGACCAACACTTAGATGGTTTCTCGGTGTGACCCTCAAGTCACTTGCCCCTCAAGGCACGCCCCGCAAGGCACCGCAAGACACCACTCTCAAGTGAGGTAACTCAATGACACGCGCAATGTAATAGAGTTGCTTTTGGCGTCCCGCCGAGGAAAGCACAAGAACCTCTCACAATCAACCGGAGGTGGCCAAGAACAATCACCTTCTCTTGCCAACGCCTCTAACAATTTCCAAGCCGGCTAGGAGCGGTACTCTCCAAGAGTAACAAGAAATCCACCGGCTCAACCACCCACAAGTGCCACTAGATGCCCTCAAGCTATGCAATGCACTTTGGGATCACTCAATCTCACTTTTGATTTGCAATCAAGCAAGAGAGATGAGTGGGAGGAGTTGCTTTAGCTCAAAGGATGCACAAGAATGTTAGAAATGCCAAGAGACCTCCCCAAGGGCCGGCCAACGAGTATTTATAAGCATCCCATCCAAATAGAGCCGTTGCCACTCCACTTGTCCGTTTTTCGGGACGACCGGACGCGCCGGTCGTCACTGACCGGACGCGCTCAACCGCGTCCGGTCGCCCTGCAGCGACCACGTGTCCACCGATTTCAAAAACGACCGTTAGATCCTCCAACGGTCACTGCGCGCTAACGGTCAAACGCGATGACCGGACGCGACGCTCAAACGACCGGACGCGCCGGTGCGCACAGTACCCGCGCCCGCGACACATGACCGGACGCGCTGCTCGTGATGACCGGACGCGCCGATCGCTCTGCACTACACGCCCGCGACACATGACCGGACGCGCTGGTCACGACCGGACGCGCCGGTCCCGTGACTGACCGGACGCGCCGGTCAACCCTGAGTCGCACAAAACGAACCAACGATCGGACGCGCTGAAGAACTGACCGGACGCCACAGTACCCGCGTCCGGTCGGAGTCCAGTAAGCTCCCTGGACGACCGGATGCGTCCGATCGTGTGTGACCGGACGCGCACCGCGTCCGATCATCCTCGTGAACCGCTGTTCGCCTGACCGGACGCGCCGGTCGCACAGTACCCGCGTCCGGTGCAGCGTCCGGTCACCTCTGTGACCTCCGTTCGCCTCCGTTTCTTTTCCGACTTCCGGCGTAGTGAAAAATAGGCATTTCATTTCCCCGAAATCGCCTGAATCCCGCGCTCGCACGCTCGGCGGGAGGGAGAGAGGAACCCAACCTCTCTTTTCCCGCAAACCACAGCGCGACCAACGCCACCTTTGCAAATGTGCCAACACCATCAAGTGTACATCTCCATGTGCTTGTGTGTTAGCTTTTTCTCAATCATTTTCAAAGGTTTTCCAGTTAGCTCACTAGGCCCTACATGCAATGCACTTCATGAATTCACCTAGTGGCACCCGTGCGTCGAATAACCGATAAGACTTCCCCTCTTAATAGTTCGGCTATCGACCCTAAACCACTCACACCCTCTATGGTGTCTTGAGTGTAAAACAAAATGGCCCTATGGTTATACCTTTGCCTTGAGCCCATTTTGTTTCTCCAAATGATATGATCCACTTCATATCATCACATGACCATCTAGATCCATCGACCTTGACTTCACTTGCTCTTCACCGTTGCATCGGTCCATCGGCGCCAAGTCTTGCTCAAGCTTCACCATCGCATGGTCCTTCGCTTCGAAGCCTCGACTTGCCCTTCACCTTCACAACCGGTCCATCGAGCCAAGCCTCATCTTGGTCTTCACCATCTTGGTCACATGAGTCAATGTCATGTCTCATATTCAATGACCACCTTTATCTAAATCATCCACTTAGATACAAAGGTTAGTCCTAGGTTTCATCAATTACCCAAAACCAAACTAGGGACTTTCAACGACCCACCCCAAAACAGTGGACATGCCACAAGATTCAACGCTTCGGAAGCAGTCCAAAACACATGTGAATCAATGAAAGAATACCGGCAATTGTATCGTCAGGTATAACATAGGATGCAGATTCATCACCTTAAGACCTTGATTTCCTCTCCGCGACCATCTACGATTAGATCGATGATCCGAAGTCGCTATTCTCGTTAGGAGTGCCCTAGAAGCATCCCACCCCTTGCAGATAAAGGCCACAAATTGGCCGCATGCCGATGAAATCGGCGCCTGCAACAGCGATCTCATTGTGGCAATCACTGAATTTATCATAGGATACACGATCCCGAACGAAAATCATCTTATTTCGCCGAAAAATTTATTTGGATAAACCCTAACAACTAGAAAAAAAACTGTGGGAAAAAGGATGGGTCCCCTTCCCTTCCTGTCCATGGTAGACGCACCGGAGAGGAAGAAGGAGAGGGGCCCTCGGGGCGACGGCAGCGAGGAGCAGGCGTTTCCTAGGTAGCGATACCCTAGGCGACGCCTTTGCAGTGAAAATCTGAAATTATCCGACATTCATATTCACCAAAACTTGTAATATAGATATTTATATTCATATTCGTTTTTATTGTGGATAATAAATGGATGTATCATAATTCATTTTTTAGTATTTTCTTTATTCGATTCTAGCTTCGTATTCAATAAAAATATGGAATATCGGACGTTTATCCATATCCAAGAGAAAAAAAGTATAACGAATCTATTTTAAAAGTTCTCTCCATTTTTTGCGAAGGGAAGGGGTATTACATTAAAACTTGTCATAGTATATTTTTCAAATTACACATGAAAAAATCTGAAATAAAAGTAACATAATATTCTATCCAGATTCCTCCATTGTCTTCTTCCCAAATGGCTTCCCTCGAGCGTCGGAGCCAAAGTGTAGTCCTTTATGCTGAAACCAACGACCAACCCCAAAACATTGGACATGTCACAAGACTTAACGCTTCGAAATCAGTCCAAAACACATCATCGATGAAAGGATATTGGCAGTTGCATCATCGAGTACAACATAGGATGCAGATTCATCACCTGGAGACCTTGATTTTCTCTCCATGACCATCGACCATGAGATCAATGACCCAGAGTCACCGTCCTCATAGGGGGCGCCTAGAAGCACCCCTCCCCTTGCAAATAAGGGCCACAAAATGGCTACCTGCCAATGAAATCGACGCCTGCAACAGCGATCTCATCGTGGCAATCACCGAAGTCATCGCAGGACACACAATCCCGACCAAAAATCATCTGATTTTGCTAGAAAATTTATTTCGACTCAACCCTAAGACACTAGAAAAACTGCGGGAAAAAGAATGGGTCCCCTCCCCTTCTTGTCTCCGGCAGATGCACCGGAGATGAAGAAGGAGAGGGGCCCTAGGCGCGATGGCGGCAGTGGCGGAAGCGAGCAGGCGTTCCTAGGCGGCACCGCGGCGGCTCTACCCTAGGCGGCAGGCGGTGGCTCTGTTCAGAAAGAAAATGAAACACTTAATACGATCAAAGAACGTAAGTATATTTTTTCTCTCCATGACTAGTGAGTAATAGAAAAAAACTCGACCTGCAGGGGTTAAGACAGCCCTAGGGCATTGCAATAAGAAGAAGACCTTCTCGCTGAGAAAACCCTCGAACCCTTGCCACCACCCCACACCACCGCACCACTGATTCCAAGCTCCCTCGCATCGAGCACCACACCACTGCTCCCAAGGCTGTCATGCAGGAGTTAGGAGTACGCGTCGCACGGGAGCCGTGAGCCTATGAGGAGATAGATGGATAAGGAGATAGTGTTTTAGAGCTAGGATTTGAAGACATTTATATACTCTGTTATGTATGTCTAGTCCTGAATTCCCTGAGGCCATCCAACGAATAGAAAGGATCAAGCCACGTCATGTCGGCCCAAAATCCATGTCATGCCGTGCCAACCCTACGCGCTAGAGTCGCGGCCCAAACATGGTACTATGGACGTGCCAAGCCAGGCCCATATCATGCTTTTTTGGATTGGGCACGTGTTGGCCCATCGTGCCAGGCCTGTTTCGCCAACTATAGCCTTGATCTCCGTTAATTATGCCAACAATGAACTCGTCCCCAAGGGCGCAGACCTGGAGCAGCATGTGCAGTGAATGTCGAAGGTGCTGCCCATGTACACGCGCATAGGCCTATTTCAGCGACGACTGGGGATGGAACGGCCACGGACGACCCCGCGAGGTGGAGAGCGATGAACAAGGCCGCTGATGACACACAACACCAGTGCCTGCCTACATGGAGGAGGTGGAGGCAACTCTTCCTGCTCCACTTGTAGCTCATCATGCTTTTAAGAACCTAACAGAAATGACTTGAAAGCCCATTCAATACTTACTATGCATGTTTTTTTCCCCTTCACAGCATATTAGCGGACTTTCAGTTGACTGGGGTTTGGATTATGTACGAGCTTGCAAACTTTTTGTAACCAAGTATTAATGGGGCAATATAATCAACAAAACTAGTAAAAGATCCATGCACCAAACACTAGAAACGTGTGTTGTACTGCTGTGGCAATGGAACAATGGATGAACATACAAATAGCAAGGTGCGATAATAACATCAGGACCATACCCATACTATATAGGAAACAATAGTAGCAAATAAGGTCCAAGACAAGACCAAGATGAGGATTACACTTACACCATAGTAACGAGCAGACACCAAACACTTAGAATATATAGGTGGATCACAAAAAGACATGATAGGACTACTACTTAGGGAGTTAGGGTAGTTTGATCTTGGACAAATTAAACACAACTTTTTTGTAAATTATTGAACCACCCCTTTGCTCTCTGCCTAGTTCTTCACCACCACCTCATCGTCATAGTCTGTGACCTCCTTTTCATCATAGCAAACCCAAAAGCTCGGTACTGATCGATGAGGGCTTGCTGATATGTGCGGTTCTTAGCATTGATGACCTTGTTAATGGCATACATTTGGTGGTATTCCTCAAGACACTTGGCCATCTCCTAGTCAGAGAATTCTCTCATCAGGTTAGGATTTTCCATAATGTAATCGATGTAAGCATCAGGCATAATTACCCTGTTCTTGTAGACCGCGGGCACATGCGTGGTCTTCCTGTCCAACTAGCGATCCAACGCCCTGGGACAAGGCCCTCCTTCCACAGAAGCTCTGCCTCCCCGAACTCCTCCCTCAGCTTCAGCATCTCACCCTCCTTGAACAAGCTATCACCCTCTTTCTTCTTCTTGAGGGTGGCAGCGTCGTCCTCCGATAGGCTAGCCTCCTTCCTCTTCGGTTCACGGTCACGGTAGTCATCGGCCTCCGACGACGTGCTGGTGGCCTCCTTCCTCTTCGTCCCGGCCCTGGCCCCGGTCGGCTGGGCCTCCGCCGTGGGCTTGGTTGCCAATAAACCGCCGGCCAAATCAACCATCGCCTCGTTCCTCTCCATCAAGATGTCGCCGGCCCTAACGTCTTGCGTCCTGCAGTCGAAACAGATTAACAGACTGAGAGCCATGAATAAGGAAGCGAGGAGGCAGAGGAAATTGGATACGGCCGGGTGCGAGTGCGATACGGATACGGGTGGGCGTATTGGCAGTATCAGGACGTACGCGTACGTGGGGGGAGTTTGCTGCATGCATAACGTCACAAACATCAAAGACCCGTTGTTGCCAGGCTGGCTCCGTTCTTGACAGGCAGTCGCATGCACGATTGCTTTTTTTTAATAATTTATTCTAGCAAAAATGTTTGTACGTTGCAACGGAATTTAGAATCTATAACTGGATTGCTTATGACTCGAAAATCTATTGATACATCAGACACAAGAGGATTTGAGATTAATTATTATGTTATGTTTCTCAATTGATCTTAAGATTTTGTTTCAGTCACGCTACTTGAACTCGTACAGGATTGGGAAAAAAGGGTCATGGAAATGATTCATACTTTAATATTATAAAAAAAATTGATGGCATAAGTGTGCGTTGTTATGGATTTTAATTTTCTAAGAAAAAGTCATACTACTTGAACTTGTCCAGGATTGGTAAAGAAGGACCATAGAAACAATTCGTACTTTAATATTAAAAAAAATAGATGGTATAAGTGTGCGTTGTTATGGATTTTAATTGTATAAGAAAATACTCAATTAAAGTAAAGTGATGAATTCAAGTAGTTTAGACCTACTTGTTTTTCTCATAACTTGTTTTACGCGTAGGTCGGTTTTTGTTTTAAGCTTCAGAAAATATATATATGAATATATAGTGGTTGTAATAGGATGTATAGATTCTCAGAGTTACCTATTAGATCATATGACATACTACTCCGTCTCAGAAAGAAAGACGTTTTGGGTTTTCGTGCCACAAGTTTGACTTGATTTGTATAAAATGCGTGCAACATTTATATCTCTAAATAAATTTATTAAAAAACTAGACGTAAAGATCTTTCCGATGATACTAATTACTTAGCATAAATATTTATATATTTTAATATATAATTGCCAGCAGTTGTTTCTCGGGAAACGAAAACGTCTTTCTTTCTGGGACGGAGGGAGTATGTAGACAAACTGCTCTAATTTTTATGAGTACCGAAAAGAGTAATAAACCATAGAAACATTTTATATTCTATTCAAACTTTGTACTTGTCTGAACACGCTGCTCCAGCCTATATATGGTATTTTAGAGAATGAATGACCATTAAAAATAATCATTATTATTTATTTAAATAGTAGGCTAACATAGTTGCCGTGAGCTGTCTATAAATGTGCGCCTCGTGTCTTTGCCTTAGAGCCGGAGGTGATGTATCTGATTTGGACTCAGGCAAGTGACTCGAAACAGAGATTAGGACTCAGACATTAAAACAGAAAAACATAAACTAAAACAGAGTCGTGGTCTTAGTTGGAAGAAAAATTTTGTTGGCAAGCAATTTTGCCTCTTTAGTATTATTATTATTAGGAATCTATTTAGATTAGGATTCGTACTCCATATTCGTCTAGACGCGAGCTATTCTAACTCGTACATAAATAAAGAAAGCGGTGCAAAATAAAAAATGTAATTCTTATCATTTTCTATTTATTATTAAGAGTTTTATTTAGAGTACTCAACTGATGAATCTATTTAGATTAGGATTTCTACTCCATATTGGTCTACATGTGAGCTATTCTAACTTGTATGAGCACGAGTTATATATATAAGTCCAGATAAAAGAAACTCTCTATTGTTCGATGGTTAGAGGAAAACGGACAAAAAAAAAATGGATAAACGAAAAAAAGAGCCTGAAATTTTGCCTCTTTATTATTAGGTATAGGTATAGATATTTGAAATTAATATATTGCCTGTACGTATGTACTATCAGTCTAATTTCAACTAGTAGCATTTTTTTGTGACATTCAACTAGTAGCATTGACCTCAGTCGGTTAGAGCATAGCGTTCGTGCGGTGGCCACGACGTCGCCCACGATCTGCACTAGTGCGCTCCTGCGTGCACAGTTTGGTAATCGGTATATGTATTCTTCAGAGAGCAATACAAACAGTTGTTGGCTCCTATTCCTCTTCTACATGGTATCTCAGTTAGTGCAGACTGATCCTGCCTTCGCTGCTCCAATACCTAGTAGCTGAGCTGCCATGCATTTCTTATCATTTATGCTTTTGCTTTGAGTGACTAAACAGAAAATTGTTCAGTGCTAGACAGACTACCAAATAATATCATTAGACAGCTAAGAGCAAAATAAAAGGGTATTATAAACCCAGTCTCTATTATGAGAGCATCTAGCATTTTCAAGCAGGCTTACAGATAGGGGCCTCTTCTAATCATTTCGCCTTCCCTTTTTGGTTGTGTAAACTGCATCTACGGATCTCCCCCATCGCGGTACCTACAAAGCAAGGGAGCATGGGAGGACCATGACCATATGAAGACAGCAAGAGCTATATAAAAACTGGAAATGAATAACTGTGTATAACTCCCCACTACCTAGTCACCTCATCAATAGAAGCTACAAATCCACAGGCTGCAGTCGAATCAAACCCCCAAAAGATGGAAATCACACAGAAGCTGGTTGCCATAGTTAGAGACTTGAAATGCAACTGGAGCTCCCTTGTGGGCCATGAACTGATATCAGTCTGATGGAGCAGCACAACAATGCAATTGTTGCTGGCTTGCTGCAGACATGGATGGACACAATTGCAACACGGACTTGATCAGCAAATTTCAGTATAGAGATGGCCTATAATTCTTTCTTTCTGAACATATGGACTGGCAGAATCCCTAATGTCATCACTCAAACAAAAGTACAGCAAGAATGAGGTTCTGGAAGCCGAAAATTATACCTGATAGCCTTAATTTTCAACAAAAATATACAGTAACAGAATCACACATTCTGATCTCTGTCAGACAACAACAAATTTCAGTTTGTTCATTACATCCAGATTCTTGGGCATGTCCGATCAAGATTAACAAAAGATTTATGAACGAAACACTACGGCAGCTGCTGATGGCCAGTGCAAGGAGCCAAAGGCCCTGCCTGGCCACCCCGGGTTCGATCCCCGGCGACCGCGGTATTTCCGTGACACTGTTCACGGGAATGAGGAGAAAAGGCTCCCTGGTTCAAAAAAAAAAAACATGTCCTGTGGTGATGAAACAACAGATAACCACTCATCTACCGCTGTTTGCGGGGGCTATTACATATTTGATGCATTGACTTCTTCGATCGTAAAGCCAAATTGATTGACAAGGACTGAACTGAGAATTTGGGTCACCACCACAGCAGTATGAAAGAATTGGCACCACCACAGCAGTATGAAAGAAAACAAAGGTACTTATGGCAAAAACCACAAAACTTCTAGCACATAATGCCAAAAAACCATGGCACCACCACAGCAGCTGAACCAGCGGCGGCAGGGGATGGAATGGCCATGGACCACCGCGAGGTGGGCAATGAACAAGGCCTCTGACAACACATGCCGCCAGCACCAGCTCTTCCTGCTCCACTTCTAGCACACCATGTTTTTAAAAACATAAGAGAACTCACTTGAAAGCTTATTCAAAACTTACTATGCATGTTTTTTTTCCCTTCACAGCATATTAGTTGACTTTCAATTGACTGGGGTTTGGATTATATATGAGCTTGCACACCTTTTATAACCAAGTATTAATGGGGTAGGAGAAACAGTACCTCATCAACCTCAGTAGTTGCACTCCAAGTCATCCTTATAAAAGGGGTATTATAAACCCATGTCTTTATTCTGAGAGTACGTAGCATTCTCAAGCGGGCTTACAGATAGGTGCATCATGCCTCTTCTAATAAGTTCCCCTTCACTCTTTAGCTGTGTATAAACTGCATCTGCAGATCTCCCTCATAGCTGTGCCTGAAATGCATCAACAGTACAAACTACAAAGCAAATAGCTGTGTAGGAAGCATGGGAGGATCATTATCATGTAGAAGAGCTACAGCAGTATATAAAAACTGTAAGAATAAGTGAAAACTTCCCACTTCCTAGTTACCTCATCAATAGAAGCTACAAATCCACAAACTTCAGTTGAATCAAATCCCCAAAAGACAGAAATCACACAGAAGCTGGTTGCAATAGTTAAATACTTGAAGTGCAACTGCAGCAGTGAAGCCAGTGTGCAGTGGTAACTAACTGCTATCTGTCTGGTGGAGTAGGACACCAGTGCAATTGTTGCTGGCTTGCTGCGAAGATGGACCCAATTGCAACTCATGTTATGGACTGGATCGGCAAATTTCTGTTTAGAGAAATGGACCATCATTTTTTTTTCCAAATATATGGACCAGCAGCTGATTCCTAATGTCATCACTCACACAAAAGTTTGGCTAAAATGAGGTTCTGCAAGCAGAACATATTGTTGCTTATAACCTTGATTTTACACCCCCCCACCCCCCCCCCCCCCCACACACACACACAAAAAAGCTGTAATGGAATCAAACATTATGATTGTCTGACAGACAACAAAAGTTCAATTTGTTCATTACTTCATCCAAAATTATTGTTAATATCACATCCCTGTAGTATAGTCAAACAAAATTAATGAAGATCCATGTACCAAACACTAGAAATGTGTGCTGTGGAGATGGAACAGTGGATACCCACCCTAGGTGATGGAACAGTGGATAACCACCCGTTGCCGCTATGTTTCAATCTACAGTTTTCCTGACCGTGCAACTCCATTGCTTTCAAAGGAAAACCAAAAACATCAATCATGTAATGACTTATATATAGGTGGTAAAGTGGCCAAATGGATTAACATGGTGAACTGAGAATTGACGGATTCCGAAACAAATGACAGCAGTTTGAAAGAAAACGAACGAACATACAGAAACAGCACCGCTTATGGCAAAATCACTAGTTTGGGTTCTGTTTATGTAGGACCATCGAGACCAAAAATGTCAACTAAGATTAGCAGTACTGTTCAGGTCAGCAATAATTGCAAACCAACGATTCACTAGCATAAAACACAACCACAGATTGCCTAGCCAATAGCATGAGGATCACAAATAGCAAGGTACGATAATAACATCAGGACCATACGTATGTATAGGAAACAACAGTAGCAATAAATTAGGTCCAAGATGACAACACAAAGATGATGATTACATTACAGCATACTGTTATGAGCAGACACCAGACATACTCAGAATAGGTGGATCACACAAAGACATGATACTACTACTACTACTACTTCGAGTAGCTTGATCTTGGATAAATTACACACAGGCTAGCTGCTTGTAAATTATTATTGAACCACCCCGTTGCTTCCTGCCTAGCTAGTTCTTCACCACCACCTCCTCGTCGTTGTCTGTGACCTCCTTTTCGTCATAGGCAAAGCCAAAAGCTCGGTACTGATCAATGAGGGCTTGCTGATACGCGCGGTTCTTAGCATTGATGACCTTGGTAATGGCATACGTTTGGCGGAAACGCTCAGGACACTTGGCCATCTCCTCGTCCGAGAGTTCTCTCATCATGCCGGGATTTTCCTTAATGTAATCGATGTAATTATCGGGCAAAATTACCCTGACCACCTTCCTCTTCTTGCCAGCGACGGCGGGCACCTGCGTGGTCTTCTTCCTCTTCAACCAGCGATCCAACGACCCCGGGACAAGCTTCTCGCTCCACAGACGCTCCGCCTCCCAGAAATCCTCCCTCAGCTTCAGCATCTCACCCTCCTTCCACAAGCTATCACCCTTCCCGGCCCCGACCGGCCGGGCCTCTGCCGTGGACACAATCGGAAACAAACAGGCCAAGGGAACCCGGGGCTCCGACGCGCCCGCCTCCTCCTTCTTCTTCCCGGCCCCGGCCGGCCGGGCCATCGACGCGGTCGCCTCCTTCACCTTGAGATCTCGGTGGGAATCATCAGTAAACACGATCATCGTGCCCTAACCTCTCCGCTCCCTCTCGAAATGAACGGGGTGGGAGTTCTAGTTCTAGACTAGATCTGGATTGGGGCGAGGAAGCGGCAGCTATCGGCTTGGACGGGCACGCAAGGGGATCCAGAGACGCTCTCTCTCCAGATATATATAGTGCCCCGCAGCGGCGCAAGCCCCCAACCAGAATCGGATGCCACCCAATGGGCAGGCCTTTAAACATCAACCCAACTCAATTCCCTCGGTTTGGCCTTCAACTCTGACGCGTGGGTCCAACTGGAATATAATAATCTAATACTAAGTAGAGTCCGATCCTTTTTTTTTCGAGCTCTTCGATCCGTATCTGGAACTGGAAGGTTATGGTTTTATTTTTTTCTCCACCAGCCAAAACTTCCGGTTCCGATTAGGTGCAGAATTTCTTTCATGCCGACCCTCCCTCTGCTCCTATGATTTATATTGTTTTCAAAAAATAAGTGTTAAATGTTAAAAATAATAAATATAATATATTCATAATAAATAATAGACTTTTACATTTAAAATAAATATAGTATTACCTTCAAAATAAATAATATTTTTTGGATCAGCCGAGCCTGTAGTATCCAATAATTCATTTTAAAAATTAGAAGAATCATCAAATAGGGGATCGTAAGACGCTACTTAGATAGCATGATTCCTTAAATTACTGGGACGATGGCCTAGTGGAATTTATTTGTGAGGCTTCTTTCTTTTGAAGTGTGTAGAATCGGAGGAAGCATCACCTGTGCTACAGGTTGCTTCCTCAACACCCGTCGGCATCGAAGAGAATACCTAGCTCGATGATGCATCCCCTTGTACCCTACTAGACATGGAGTCAGTTGTTATTGCCATCTCTCTTTGTTTTAAGCTGGCACGTCTTGCACGTACATTGGCAGCTTGTTTTGCATATTTTCCTTGCCGTAAGTCCTTTTTCATGAACTCTTGATGCTCGGGTAATTTGGCCAGTGCCTCGGCGCGTCGCATGATTTCACCCTCAATATTTTATGAGGATGTAGATGCTCCAGGCAACAAGCTTCTTAGGTCCTGCCATATGGTCTTTTCAATGGAAACCTCAAAAGCTTGCCTCGCAGCATTTTGAATCCTGCGATATTCCCTTCTTTGCTGAGCCAAAATCCATGGAGGGTTGTTGCTCCTAGAGCTGCTCCATCACGACACAGATTAGTAAAGCAGCTGCCCACCACATGACACAAATCCAGAAGAGGGGTGAGGATCCTGGCGCAAGAACCTTACTTGGGCGTATTCTACCTCTTTTTACCGCGTCCGGGCTAGATCCACTCGTGTCGTGGCCGGGTCAGACATCTCCTCGGCGGTGACGGCCAGATCCATGGAGGGCCGGCGTTCAAGCACCGACGCTTGCTCTTCCTTGACGAAGGCGGTGGCGTCCTCCTCGGCTTGCCATGGTCCTCGCGGGTGTCGGGGTGCGTGAAGGCCCTGGGGCGGCAATCACGCGGATGGGAGGCGCTGGCGGCTGTAGCCGGCCAACAGGGTTCCTCAGCCGGCGATAGTGGCCGCGCCGGGCTGTGGCCGGTCAGCCACAGTTCTCAGCCGGCCGGTAGGGTTTCTGGCATCCGGCGCAGGCTTCACGGTGTCCTGCTCGTTGGCGGCGTCGGTGGCGGCGTCTGCGCAATGTTTTGCGGGGGCGTGTGTCCCCTTTTTTCTCTCTTTTTTTTCGGAGCTACCAGTGTTCGATCGTGGGTTGGTTTGCGGATGGCACGGATGCCGTGTGTTGAAGCCTGGGGTTGATGCAAACAACCATGGCCATAGGATCGGGGTTGATGCAAACAACCATGGCCATAGGATCGGGTTGAAGCTTGTGAGAGGTGTTTTTTAGCCCTTGATTTTAATAAAGGCAAATTGCTGGGTGTATTTTTCTAGGTGCATAATATTTAGACTCTCTCGGCTGGGGACATAATGTTAGGTGTACCTATTATAGTTTTGATTGTTCCATTATAGTAGAAATATAGGTTTGATTGTTCCATTACAGTAGAAATAGAGCGTTTGGAACAAAGGAACCAAGTTATCCCTTTCCTCTAGGATACTGTAGCAGCAACATGGTTTTGCATGAACGAAAACCTCCACTCCTACCTCTTGTTTTCTCTTCCTTTGCATATGCCCGAGGCAAGTTCAAGGGAGATTGGGTGCTTTGCCCGGCTGTCCTCCTCGTCAAATGTAGAACCGAAGGCAGCGAGGTGTCGTTGGAGCTGAGCAGGCATGGCACTCTAAAGGGCCTGGCAGTCAAGCACCGTCTTCTCTCCCTCCCGCCGGTGAGGTCAAAAGAGCTGGGGAAGGATGGGGCAAGGCCATGGCGTGAGTTATTATTGAGCTCCAATGGACTATGGAGGATGTCGTGTGCGACTGTGTGCTTGTGTCGGAGGCTCTCATAGCTGAATGGATAAGGATAAAGAACGTAGAAAAAGCTAATGGAATATGGGTCCCATATGTCTGAGTAGCACCACAACAACAAAAAAAATCATCTTTTAACATGTTAATTAATGTTGTAATGATAAATATTTGAATAATAAAACAAGTGTTCATCTCTTTTAATCACACCTCATGTTTTGGAAATCCTGTGTTATAATTCATACGTTTCAAACACAAATCCTGCGATCATCTTTTAACATGTTAATTAATGTTGTAATGACAAATATTTGGTTGATGCTGATGCTGATTTGATTTGTTATATTCGTTCGTTAAAAAATACTGCTGAAGTAATGCTGAAAAACAAAGCAAACAACGCCACCGGGATGAACCGTCCTTTCAACCAAATATACCCTCCATCCCTAAATAACCATCGTTTTCATTTCCTGAGAAACACCTTTAACTAAATATATCTATTACCACCTAAAAAACCTCAAGGGGTTTCATCCAACCGGGAGTTTGGTGTGCTCGCCCGCGCTCGTCCCTTCCCAACGCGCATCTGAATCCGAAGTCCAAACGAAGAAAGATCATTTGATCATAAAAAGGAAACCCTTCCCAGGCGGCGACACACCCATAACCTCTCGCGGCGTTCACGCACGCCGCCGAGCCCTCCTCGATAACCTAACCCTGGCCTGTGACGTGCCGCGGGTACCCAGCGACTCAACGATCTGGCCCATGTTGTCGATCGCCGTCAGCTCCAAAATCCGTCGCCGTGAACAGCAGCAGCATGTCCACACTCACCGGCGCCTGCAGGATCGTGTAGTCCTCGCCGCGTTGCGGCGGCCACAGCGAAGGATGCAGCAACCTTTTCACTGCCATTGCTGGTGCTGGTTGTGGCTGTTTCGTGGCCGCGGGTAGATCCGGCGTGGCTGCAGCTTGCGCTTGGGCTTCTGGTGCGTTGGTGATGCTGGACTTGAACAATGTGGCCTCTTCGTGCAGGACGATTCCGGGTGACGAGCATGCCGGTGTTGGGGAAGGCCTGGGAGTTGGCGCCGGCGGCGATGTAGAGGCAGACGAGACAGAGTGGCGTGGTCGCCAGGCGGACGCCGCCGCGGCCCGTGATGGAGACGTAGAGCATGAAGTAGCCGCCGTGGCTCATGGCGGGACCGAGGACCAGGACGAGCCATGGCGGGCGGCGAGCTCTGCGACGAGGACCGCGTGGATGACGACGTTGGCGCCTACATCCTTGAAGAAGCTGACGGTGTTGAGCTGCTCCTGCGTGTACCCCAGCGTCGACTTGATATCCTTGGAGTAGATTAGATGGTGAAGATGTAGTTGGCGTCGGCGACAGACATGATAAGGAAGGAGCCGTACGCCATGAACCACCGCCCCCGCAGCACCTGCGCTGCAAACGCCGTCATGGTGGCGATGGCCATGGCCCATGGCTAGCTGACTTCTTGGTTGCGGACTGTCGTCTTTCACTGTGGTCGCAGCAGTGCATGCTTCGTTCTATGGATGACAGACATGACAGTATTCTTTTTAAGTTTAATAAACTTTTTACTAAGTGCTCTAGGAGTTGAAGAATAGGTTGGAGTGCTCCCTATTTCAGTTTGAAGGCTCGATCTCTTAAGGAATCGGAGAGGAATCGTGGGAGAAGCTTGAGGTGCTCCAATGGAGTGAGAGACAGGGAGAGAGCTTTCTCCAGTTGAGCAGAAGGGAGAATGGTCGAAGATGACCATTGGGGGAGAAGGGAGATGTAAAATATCCCCCTGTTCCAAACAGTCACGTTAAGTCATGGTGGTGCTACTCCACGCGTGGCAGTGCCACAGGACGAGCGGTAGTGCTACTCAGCCCAGACAGCCAAAGGTTGGGAATTTAGAGCATGATGTCTTGGCTAGGGGTATGAGGATATTTTTGGTGGGTATTTGAGCACTTGGTTGCACATTGAAGCTTGTGCATTGTATCCCCTTTATAGTATGGTTTTTCCTAAACTCAAATTCGAAATATAAAAGAATTTAAACGCTTTTGAGTCGGTAGCCTCGTCCTTTTGTAATTGAGGGCCCCACCATTGCATGTATTATCCTCCCTTTTATTTTACCTACTTGTCATCTCGATAAATCTCATTAGTCCTCTAATTGCATGGTCATTACCACCAAAACCTATAATTAGGTCTTGATTGCACTTACAGGAATACTTGTAATATTTCTGTTAGCGCAAATTTGAACTATTGCCTTTTAAGTTCCTAGTTGTTTCCATCCTAAATTTGAACTGAGCCCCACATATGAAATTAGGGGTACAATTTACAATTTGCATTGGTGCCTTTATCTTTGTTATTTATAGTGCTATATTTGATTGTGGCCTCTAATATGAAAATTAAGAGTAAATCACTCTTCCCACACAATTGCCAATAAAGTGTAGCTTAGTGTTTTCATTTATAGATGCCAAAAAATTGGCACATGTTTGTGTTTTTTTTGTTTTAAAGTTTGACCCATACCAATACATTTTGGTACATCTTTGAGTAGGCTTTTTTTCCTGCTGGATCCTTATTTTAGGATGGCTCGTGATGTTGCTCCTAGAATTGGTTATCAGAAACCGTCACTGATTGAATCTAGATTTTTCCCTGCTCTTCTGGTTTGTTGACCTTGACTGTTTCTACTTTGTAGTTAATTCAACTTGCTTGTGATTTCTTTTACCTTTTTATTGTATATAAATGATTATGATTTCAAGGGCACTAATTTTATGTGTGTTGTTGTTTCTTTTTTACAGAGGGAGAACACAAAAATGTTGGCCAGTAACTCAAATTTGGCGATTTATTTGACAGATAGTGCTTAAGAAATAAAGACAAAGGTTTGCCTACTCGGTTGTTTATAGCAGAAAAAATACTTGACTAGTTTTAGTTGTCCCAGTTAAGTTATTTTTGAAAATGGTTATTAAACTGAACCAAGAATTAGCATATCTCCTGCATCTGTCTCTTATATATAGTTTCCCATGTTCCAGGTGAATAAATATGCCTTCTCTAACCATGATGTAAGCCTTTTCCCATTTATACTTGAGGATTTGTATTCCAAATACTCTGCCTGCATTATGCACCGGACCTTTTGCTCTCTACTCAAAAGTTAGATTTTAATATGAATAATATATCACTGGAAGCTTCCAGTTCTAAAATTCATATAGCTCTAAAGGCATTGGGCTTTCATTCCGACGCGTGGGCTCTGATTTCGTGGCCACGAGAGTAATTGCATGAGATGAGCCCATTTTCGGCCATAGATAACATCGGTTCCACGGCCCGACCCATGAGCAATACGACGCCATCTCTGTCTGTCATTGCCACAAATGTAGGGTTGACAGGGGGAGTTGAAATGTTGAAGCCAACACAACTAACTCATGTCCTGAACAAGTCTTCGGAGGTAGAATAGCGTTGCTTTTCGAAAAAAAAAAGAGTTGGTAATTAGCATGAGTTGTATTAAGAGAAGTCAACTTCTTTTTACCCATGCCTTAACGCAATGATCTAGTACAAAACTCATAAAGCTGAATATATACTATAAATAGTTTTTTGCCAACACTTAAAGATGTGTGTGCATGCCAAGAAAATGCTTAATTGTTTTTAAAACTAATTGATTATGTACCACCAAATGATGACCATGTGTACGTTGTGCAAAACGGAACACAATACACGTTTTAAATAACATGTTTGCAAAGTATGGTGAAATTTGTTTAAAGCATGTTTTACCATTCGGTTGCAAAGGTTAAACGAAGGCAGATGCATGGTCTAAACCAACTTATGAGCTGTGCATGTATGTAGAAAACACTAAACCATCATTTAACACTAATTATATGGCACCAACTATACAGTGCCCATGTATTGAAAATGGAACATGCATGCACACTTAATTTAGATAAACAAGTTTGTAAATTGAACAGCATTTGGTATTTTTTTTTCTTTTCGGATGTTTGAAGGCGGCAAATGAATTCAGTTGTCAAACACTAATACTTGTTGGGGTGCCCACAAGGCCACAACCGATAGATAGGTCATGGAGACCGCCCAATCGCCAATGGCCAACATGGAGGCCACATGGAACTCTTGTTAGCTCTCGGCTTTTTGATTATTCAAACTCTCGGACATCAGATGGGTGATATATAGCTCCCATGTTGGAGACCCAAATGCAGATAGGCAACTAGAAGCACAATTTTCCAAACAAAAATCCAGCAATCCTCATTGTCCGAAGAAAAGCCCTAACTACGCGATGAGGAGGCTAGGCTCGAGCAAAGCTCTAGTAGAGAAAATGGCTATGGGATGATATAAGACGGGGTAAGGGCTGTGAACTAACTGACCGGCGCTTAGAAACAGATGTAATTATTTCTATTATCTCGTGTGTGGAAGTGGAACCGTGTGCGCGTGTGGTATATATGTCAGGGACCTCGTGGGCTATGCTGGCCAGATTGGAGAAGCAAGTGGGCTGTAGCACCAGACTTGTCCTGGCCCAAGAAGGAAGCCACGAGAGACACAACACAATACAAGTACAGAAGCAGGTCAAGAGGAGGAACTGTCGAAGGACCATGAACCAGAACAGACGACGGCGGACTGCGGCTCGAGGCTAGCTGCGGCTAGAGTTCTTACTCCTGTTTTCCTTCTTCCTTTGATTCATGTATCCAGAACCATCTAGAATGTTTTAGTAAACTAGTTGTTCCTCATTTGTGGTTGTATTAGCATCTAGATCGGTGACAATACAGTGACATGTGGAGCCGTTATGGATGGCGTCCGGGCTCGCCTCCTTGATGTGGCAGCATCGTTGGCGTAGGCCATAGGAGCCATTGCCAACGACGTCCATGGTTGTCCCGACGTCGCCCCGTGCAGTGATGTTGTTGGTGTAGGCGTGGAGCCGTTGTCGATTGTGTCGGGGTTTGCCTTCTCGGTGGGGCAACATCGTTGGTGTAGATTACTGATGGCATCTATAGTTGTCTTGACATCACCAGGTCCCATGTCACGCAGTCTTGCCATCTTATGCCGACAAGTGTGGCCGACAGGGCCGGCTCAACAATTTTAAGAGCCCTTGGGCAAGCGAGACAATGAGGGCCCGTCGAACTAATTTCTTAATATAAAGACTAATATATATAGTATGAATAACAAAAGTTAAGCAAAATATATTTAGTTTGTAATGATAGTACATCAAAAAAAAGAACAATAACTATTATGATTACCTCAAATAAAAATATAATGCTTTAGTGCCTTGTAAATAAACCTTCTTTAGGTATTTCTAGATGCAAAATCTTCAAGAACAATATAGAGATCAATGTGGTCCAAAACATTCTTCTCAATATTGTACTTTCTGAGCGCGCAGCAAATGCTTCTTAGGCAGCATCTAACGTATCTAAATAAATAGATTGAATTAGAACTTTATAACCCTACCTCTGTATAGGTAAAGCGCAAACACAAAACAATTAAACAAATAAGAAAAAATAGGCTTCAATACGGTGATGTCCCTAGCGTTAGCTTCCAGTGATCCAAGTTAAAAATTGGAAATTAGAAAATACTAATCGGTCATGGGTGTAGGCGTGTTGGGGTTGCTTACTGTGATCGCATCTGCTGTTCCCCGTCCTTCCACACAGTTGCAGCTCGCACCGTCGCGGCACCACGGTGGTGTGCCGGTGTGGGGTGCGCCGGCTAGTCGGCGACCAACGTTAGGTGAGTTGGCGTCTCATCGCGAGAATAGCGCGTCCACATCGATGATCGAGAATAGGAAGCTCCATCGCCGACGGAAAATGAAATGCTATCTCCTCGCTCGATCCGCGGCCTGCGTGGTAGAATAGGAATAGGTGGTACAGTACAGCATGGGCTGATGTTGGTTAGACTTCAGAAGGTTTATGCCAAATAGGAAATTATATCTACTAATTACCTATATGCTTTTGGGCCCCCTAGCTTCATGGCCCCCGGTGGTTGCACCGGCTGCCCTCCCCCTAAAGTCGGGCCTGGTGGCCGACTCTAGACGATGCAACAAACACGGTTGCCGATGAGTGCGGCCAACCAGAGTCCACACGCGTCGTCCACCTTGCATTTCGGCTCTTGTACAAATGAGCATGGTCCCTCGGCACAACAACAGGACCTCGTCGTGCGTAGAACAGAGACGAACATCCATGGCAGCATCCGTGCTCAAAATAGCGGAGCCTAGGGATGCGTGTCACTCTTGTTTAGACATCTCCACACGCTTGTTATTTGTCAGTGTGGCCGTGTCAAGGATGCAGACAGCTAGGATGCAGATGTCGCGGCTTAGACATCTCCACACGCTTGTTAGTTATCAGCGTGGCCGTGTCGAGGATGCAGACAGCTAGGATGCAGATGTCGCGGCCGAGGCGTGCTCGCGAATCCCGGCCTTGATGCAGTCGTGAATGTCGCCGCCGTGTCATGGATATAGAAACGTCGGGTCTTCTCCATAGGTCATGATGGTGTGGTGTGCCACGGTGAGCACGAGGGTGTTGGCACAGCATGCAGCGCGGCAACGAAAACCATATGTTTCTACCTCAAGACGGCATGGCTGTCGTTGCTAGCTTCTTGGTACAGCCGATCTGATCACCGTCTCCGGCTCGTGTGCATATCTTGCATGTGTAAATCTACTGGCACCATTGCTCGGTTTCATGTAAGTATAAAGAATAGAAAATAATTATAGATATATAGATATTTATAAGAAACACACAAAAAAATACAGAAAAAGAGATGAGAACTTTGAAGTTGCTGGAAGAAAAATCTTCATCATCCCGTAGCTAGAGGGAGACGGACAAAAAAAAAATAGATGGACCAAAAAAATAGGTTGAAATTTTGCCTCTTTATTAATAGGTATAGATAGATATAGATGCATATGAGCGTGCACAGTCGTGACATTGTCAGTTGTCACGCTGCTGTTAGAACAGTAACATGGGAGAGCAGCTGCAGCAGCAGCCGTGCAAACTTGGTGTCGAACAGGCCCATATTATAATTCCACGTGCATTGTTAGGAGCGACAAAGTTAAATAAATCAATCAATTAATTTAAATCCTATGATAATGTATGAAATAAAACCTGTACCCGTGGAAAATTAAACAACCTCAGTTGGCTAACCAACAATACATAAAAGCTGGTCAGAAGGTATATTTAAGACTGTCCAATCTAAAGGAAGGCATGGCATGCATATAGCTCTAAACAAGAGGAGACAAACACGCTACTACACAATTCGGCGCGTACAAAATATATACCAGCTTTAGCTTGGGAGACACACCGTGCATGCACGCACACGCAGTGTCACATGGGGGCAGGTACGTACACGCAGGAGCATGATAGTGATGATACTGTTGCCCAGGGATGTATAGTATACACGAGGGGAAAGGTGCAGAGGAGAGCTCATCTGCGTATCAATCCAATGCAAGATGATGGTGTGCATGCATTGCAAAGGACAAGGGGAACAGTGGAACACGATGGATGGATGCAACCGCTGCTGCAGGCTGCCTCTTCACTAATCCATCTCGCACAGTTAACAACCAATGATGCATGGCACGCTTGCAGCTATTATATGTGCCTCGGAAGTTGTGTGTATGTGTACATGCGTGGACTGTCGTTGTGTGCTGACAGGCCAAAAGCAACCATGCATTTGCATTTTGCTTGTGTACGTTTTGTAATTACATCAGTAACAGTAGTATATGTATATATATACTGGTAATTAATATAATATTATATATTTATGCAAGCTCACTGGGAATTGAAGAAAAGGAGAGGGAAAAAAAGGCATTAACGAACTAATAAGCGTAAGTCTGGTCAATGGACCTACCTGTGCATGCGCCTGTGCTCTAATAAGCGTAAGTCTGGTCAATGGACCTACCTGGGCATGAACGTACTAATAAGCGTAAGTCCGGCCAGCAAGTCGTCGGAGATCACTGGGAAGGGCATCACGGGCCTCCTCGTGATCTCGTCGGCGAGCTCCTGCGGCAGCCTCGTCTTCACCTGCTTCTTCCTCTTCTTAACTGGGCAGCCACTGTCCTCCGTCTTCTCCTCGTCGTCGTCGGTCACCTCCTCTTCCACCTCCGTGTAGCCGTTGTCCTTGTATTGCCTCATGATGTCGTCGTCGAGGGCCATCAGCTTCTCGGTGTCAGCTTTCTGCATCGCAAAGGCTGCTCGGCACTCCTCGGAGAATCCGGCCAGCAACTCGTCCGGGATCGCTGGGAAGGCTTCTTCCTCTTCTTCCCAGCGGCCACGTCCGGCTTCACTGCCAACAGATCAAGGTCACCGGAACCCATCACAGCAGGAGGTTCAGCGAACGATGGTAGGTCTAGATCTGGATGGGCAGATGGCGAGGGATTCGGCAGTGGCGGCTATCGACTCACTCGCGCGTGGACACGACGGAAGAGAAGGAGCGAGGGCAGCGGAGCGGAGGCCAGGTTTTATTGCCACGCAAATGCAACAGCCAAGTCGGACACAGCTATGAGCTATTGATATTCGACTCGGAATCCCAAAAAAAAGCCGGGTCTGACCAGAAACCCAACTGGCCTGTCCGATTTGGGCACTTTTAATAATTCTGAAAAAAAATTCTTTTCAAAGGTCAAATGAGTGCAGGTTGGTCTAAACAACTTATGAGTTGTGCATGTATGTAGAAACAAAATGAGCTAGGGCCCGGACGTCCGGCTGGAGGATTTGTCCTGCACCTGTGCTTGCATCACAGCCCACGCCCCGCGCCCGTATCCCATCCTACGCCAGTGCCTGCGTCCAAACGCAGCACCGTCAACAACCCCCACCCCAACACCAATGCCAATGCCGAGGCGAGATGGAGGGAAGGGAAGGGAGGGGAGCGGAGGGAGAGGAGAGAGAGGGCGAAGCACGCCGTGCGAGATAGGAGCCAAAGCCCTGCGGCAGGCAGCTATCCGTCAGCCACCGGCGCCATTGCAATATGTGGAACACCTGATGTACTTTTGAAAAACATCCAGATAAAACACTTACAGCATACCTCTGTATACAAGATGAAACACTTGCAACATGAGTCTGAAATACTTTCAAAAACATGTAAAAATACATGAAAAGTCATTGCAAAACATATGCAATACCCAGATAAAACACTTGCAAAATATATCTGAAACATTTTTTATTAAGGAATAATAGCCTTCACATTCATTAAGAATGCTTAAGGCTATTTGTCTGAAATATACGTAACGTCCAAATAAATGCACTTCAAACATATGTCTAAAAAAACAGATGAGACACTTGGTAATATACACTTGCAACATACGTGTATAGACATTGCAACATATGCAACATCTCGATCTACTTTTATAATATCCAGATAAAACATCTAAAACATTTACGCTTGCAACATGCCCTTTCAGCGCAACGTCACCTTGTAGCTTGAAGGAATTAAGTTGCGCAGCTTGACTCCGGCACAGAGGTCGATGGCGGCGCATGGAGCTCGCCGGTGCGACAGAGGAAGCAGCGTTGCCGGTGCCCTAGTGGAGGCACTGCGGTGGGCGAGCACCTACCCGAGGCCACGAGAGTAGCGCTGGGCAAGAACCTGCACAAGGAGCACCTGGCGAGCACGGCGGCATGCTCCGCGAGCACCCCTAGTGAGCGGCCAGCAGCCGGTGAGCACCCCCTGCCTAGCGAGCACGAGGAGGCCAACAGCTAGCGAGCATCCTTGACTGGGAGCACCACTTGCTGCGCTAGCGGCTGGCGAGCACCCCTGGCTGGCAAGCACAAGCACCCTTGCGAGCGCCCTTGGGGTATAGCGTATGGGTAGCGAGATTTTTTTTTAAAAAAAGGGTGCAAACAGGAATGAGCGGACGACACGGTAGCGAGTAGGAAGCCGGGTCTGTCTGATCGCTCCCGGGAGCATTATTATTTAATACTGCTTATATGGCACTAACTACATAATGCATGGCCACGTATGTAAAATAGAACATGCACACTTTGGATAATAAGTTTGATATTTTTTAAAAATTCTAAAAGGCATGATTTCATATTTTTTCCTTAGCACTGATCAAAACACAACGCTTAGTAGGTGCAAACTCAATTTGCAACAAGTATTCCGCATAGGCAACAGGATGCTAGCTACACAAAGGGGTTGCTTATCCCACCACCAATCTCTTCAAACTTTAGTCCAGAACTGATTGAAGTGCCATCTCTGCCTCTTGAATCCACCATCGCTACCGGAAAATAGATCTTTACCGAGTGTAATTTTTCGGACACTCGGCAAAGACCCTCTTTGCCGAGTGCCAAAACAAAAACACTCGGCGAAAAAAAACACTCGGCAAAGAGGGCCTTTGCCGAGTGCTTTTTTTGACACTCGGCAAAGACTCTCTTTGCCGAGTGTTTTTTTTGACACTCGGCAAAGACCCTCTTTGCCGAGTGTTTTTTTGACACTCGGCAAAGAGGGTCTTTGCCGAGTGTTTTTTTATTACACTCGGCAAAGAAGATCTTAAAAAGCACATTTTGAGGCCCTAAATGACTTCAAATTAAAAAGTGTTCAACTACAAAGTTATATAACTTCTCAAGATCTACAACTTTTGTATTGATAATTTCTTCATTTGACAAAGTGATATTAACGTTCTTTATAAAATCTACATCTCTTGTATATAGTTTCAGGAAAACTAGAAGACAGATCTCTAAGTTTTGTAAACAATGTTAGTATCGCTTTGTAGAATGAAGAAATGACAAAAATAAAAGTTGTAGATCTTGAGAAGTTATACAACTTTATAGTTGAACACTTTTTAATCTGAATTAATTTTGCTAGTGAAAAGTACGTCTGAATTTCAAAAAAATTAAAATTTGAATTTTTCAAACGACCTCGGATGGAGAAACGGCCAAAACAAAAGTTGTAGATCTCGAAATGTTATGAAACTATGTAGTAGAAAACTTTTTGATTTAAAATCATCTTGTCAACGAAAAGTACGTTTGAATTTCTCAAATTTAAAATTCAAATTTTTGTAAACGATCTCGGATGGAGAAACAATCAAAATGAAAGTTGTAGATCTCGAAAAGTTATGAAACTTTGTAGTAGACAACTTTTTGATTTGAATTCGTTTAGAGCCTCAAATAAGCAATTTACACTCGATTTAGTAAGAACGAGAATGAGATATAGACACAAGTGACAGTGTGGTGCAGTGGTAGAGAGGGTTACGCATGAGGGAGAGGTCGCGGGTTCGAATCCCGTCGGCCGCGTTAGCCGTGGCTTGCCAAAAAATACCGCGAAAAATGCGTGTTTGAAGAGACCGGTGGGCGCTAGCCGGTGGGGCCCTCCTCCGATTAAAAAAATTTTTTCCTGTTTTTTTGGGATTTTTTCGATTCGCGACTTTGCCGAGTGCTCAGTCTTTGCCGAGTGTTTTTTCAGCACTCGGCAAAGGCTTTGCCGAGTGCCCGATAAAAAAACACTCGGCAAAGAGCCTTTGCCGACGTAAATTTTACCGTGTGCTCTTTGCTGAGTGTGGCACTCGGCAAAGCCTTTGCCGAGTGCAAAAAGGTCTTTGCCGAGTGCCACAAGCACTCGGCAAAGCACTGGATTCCAGTAGTGCATACTGCCTTTGCGCTTCTGAGCATTAGGGATGAAAACGGATCGGATACAGACGGATATCACCGATATCGTATTTGTTTTCATATTTATGTCCGGATTCGGATTCGAATACGGATAGTATAAAAAATACCGGATAGAATATGATTGGATATCGACATCATAAATATGTGATTTAAATATTCGGATACGAATACGGTATCGGATGTTAAATATCCGGACTCGGATACGGACAGATTAAAACCCCTCTAAACGGATTCGGTCTCGAATACGGTCGGAAAATATCCGTACCGTTTTCATCCCTACTGAGCATTATGAGAAATAGGATATTATTGTGCTCATTCAAGTAATCAAACTCTTGAATTTTGAAATATGCACCTCTCGACAGTAAAGGTGCACCAATGCAGCTGTTGCCGGCTTCCTGCAGGACAGCGGACGCAAATGCAGATCCTGTTCCTGTATGGAATGGGTTGGGCAATTTCAGTATAGGGAAAGAGAGGGCTGCCCTTCATTCTTTTCCTTCCAATGTATGAACAGGCAGTCAACTCCAAGTGTCACCAAGCAAACAAAAGTAAATCTCCAATGAGGTTGTGCAAGCACAACGGATTCACATATAACCTTAAATTTCCCAACAAATATGCAGTGATGGAATCAAACAAGCATTCCGATTGTCCATCAGAGAAGACAACGAAAAGTTCAGTTTGTTCATTACTAGCTATATCCAAGTTCATTGGGAATATCAGATCAATCCTTACAGTATATATATACTTGCTGAAAAAAATTAATAAAAGATCTAATCACAAAACAGAAATGTGTGTTGTTGTATGCTGAATGGATAAAAGGATATCAATTATTGAACAACTTACATGGTACGGTCAAGAACTTAGAAGTAATAGGCTAACAGCTATCTGCAGCGTGAAAGAAATTGAACCTACAGAAACAAAGCAGCTTATAGCTTAAAGTGTTTGGGGGTAAGGTTTATGTAAGAGTAAGACCATCGCTCAAGTAAGGCTAGTACCCGTTTCAAAAAAAAAAAGTAAGGCTAGTACTGCTGCAATCAGCAACAATGTCAATATGTTGCAATCAGGGTTCAAAATTTCGACCGAATTTCGCGAAATTCGGTAATTTCGGTGGTGGCCGAAAGAAAACTCCGAAATTTTGTAATATTCTAATGCATGTGATGTATAACTCTAGACTTATATTTTTCTATTGATTATATTGTATATTCTTCTATTCAATAGATGTGTAGTCATAAATCATACTAATATGTATTTAGATCTAAACTTTTTTAGAAACAACATACTTCATGTCCTAATCTCTAAAAAAATTCGGCAAAATTTCGGCCGAATTTCGCGAAATTCGGTAATTTCGGTGGTGGCCGAAATTTTTGCGATAACGAAATTAAAATCCTTGGTTGTAATCCGGTGCTTAAAGAGGTAGCATAAAAACACAATCATTGGTTCCAATGCGATAGCTAATAGCTGGTTACATGAGAATACAAGCACCAGTAGCAAGATGTGACAGTACGATGATAACTGAATAACAGACACCGTAGCAATCAGCAGAAACCACTAGGAAACTAAGGTATGGCAACAAAACCAGGATGATGACTATTGACTGCAACAAAACCAGCGTGAAAGAAATTGAACATATATACAGAAACAAAGCAGCTTATACCGGGGGATTAGCCGATTAGGTGTTTGTAAGACCATGGCTCAAGTAAGGCTAGTATTGTTCCAATCAGCAGCAATGTCAATTATATTACAATCCGGTGATTAACCAACTAAACTAGTACTAGCTGGTTAAGTAAGATGACAATTGAATTACATATACCGTAGCAATCAGCAGAAACCACTAGGAAAATAAGGTATAGCAATAAAACCAGGATGATGACTATTGACTCCTACATCTACGTACGGCATCGCAGTGCTCCAACTCAGGGTAGCTGGATCGGATCTCCTGGCACACAATCACACACACAGACGCAGACAGGCAGACACAACACAGATCTTCGCTTGCTTGCTTCCCTAGTTCTCTTCCGTGACATCATCCTCCTCATTGTCAGTGACCTCACGTTCGTCCTCCGCATAGCCCTGGGCATTGTACTGGTCGATCAGGGCCTGCTCGTAGTCACGCATCTTGCCATCGACGAACTTCGACAGGGCATGGAGCTGGCGGTATTTATGGGAGCGCTTTGACAGCTGAAGGGGAGTGAGATCTTCGGTGTTCCTAAACGGACATGCCACCAGGTGGTCGATGAGTGCCTTGGGGAACCTCTGCTTGAGGACCCTCTTCCTCTTCGCTGGTCTGGCCGCCTCCTCCTCCATCTTGGCCTTCATTTCCAACCAGCGATCCATCCAGGTATCCAAGGCCCCAGGTACATCCTCCAACTCCAAGAGATCCTGAGCCGCCATCGCCTCCTTCCTCTTCTTCAGGATGCCAAACCCCTGTGACGGTGACGCGGTCGCCTCCTTCTTCCTCGCCAGGATACCACGCCGCGCCGATGCAGTCGCCTGCAGCTTTCTCTTCAGGTCACGACGGTCTCCGGCGCCCATGGCAGCACCAGCAGCCGTGATCGATGGAGCGGAGTCCTAACCGAGCTCGGGATCAGGCGGCTATCGGCGCTTCGGCGTGGAAGTAGGCAAGGGAAAAGGAGGGCGCGGAAGGAGCCGAGACGAGCCGCGGTTCGGTTATATTTGCTCCGCCACCGGCAATCGCTGTCGGACTCGATCACCTTGGCATCGAAATACTAATGGGCCAGGCCTAACAACTATATATGAGCCCAACTCGTTTTTTGTTCGGTTTGGGCTTTCACAGTGACGCGTGGGCGCTGGTTTCGCGGCCACCGAAAGGGGAGTCGAACCGGCCAAGTTGGCCAACAACTCATGTCCAGAGGTAGCAAATTAGCATCCTTTGTACACTGACAAGTCAATTTCTTTTTACGCGTTCCTTGACGAAATGGTCAAGTACTAATCTCACAAAAGTTGAATAATATAACCTCACGGCATTGGTCGGGACGGACGGACCGACCCGCCAGTGCCGCTCACCTATGCTGCACGCCCCATAGCCTCGTCCGCGCCGCCTACCCGCGCCGCGCGTCCGCGTCCCACTCTACCTCGCTGCTGCCGCCTTCCCCACTCGCAACCGTGCCTTGCCCAATCATATCGACAACCACGCCCGTAGCGGCCACTGCAACTTGCTTGGGCCTTAGACCAGCCTTCCTGCCACTAGATCTTTTATGTGGCGAGAGATCCGGTGGTGGTGGGGCTGCGTGTCCTGCGTGCGTGGACCCTAGGAAATCGGCGGCCACGAAGGAGTCCCCACAGGCCTCGCGATAGGCGGAATCGATCTGGTCGATGGTGGCGCTGGTCGTTGGTGGTGACATCGTGGCTGTTTTCGATGAACTCCACACGCCGACGAGCCTCCATTCTCCCAAGCAGCAAATAGATGTTGCGCTGAAAACGCATATTGCAAGCGTATGTTTCAATTGTTCAGATGTTTTAGAGTACGTTGCAAATGTTTCATATGGATTTAAAAAATTAGATTAAGATGTTGCAATGACTATACACATATATTGCAAGCATCTGTTCCAAATGTTTTATCTGTTTTTTCAGAGGTATGTTGCGGCTGTGTTTATCCAGATGTTGCATATGTTTTCACACATATGTTGCAAGTGTTTTATCTGGATATTACATATATTTTGCAATGGCTTTTTCAAGTGTTTTCAGGTGTTTTCTGCAAGTGTTTGAGACGCATGTTTTAAGTGTTTCATGTGTCTTCAAACGTATGTTGCAAATATTTTCATCTCGATCTTTCAAAAGTAGATCGGATGTTGCAGATGTTGCAATGGGGCCACCTGTCGCAACCACCTACTATAGTTGCGTGAGAAGCGGAGGGGGCGCGAGCGGTCCCCGCACGCGGTCTGGCGGCACGGGCCCCATGTGGGCACATGAAAACGCAGGCGTGAGGCGCGGGCGTGTTGGTGTTGGCACGAAGTGCAGGCGTTCGCGAGAAATGGAGTGTAGGCAAAGGCGTCCGTCCGGACGCTAGCACTGCCGATATAAATAGTTTATTACCAGCATGTATGGGTCTGTTTGTTTCCCTGGACTAAACTGGCCTGGACGGATGAGTAGAGCCCGGGTATTTCCAGTCAGCTAGATTGGTGCAACTTATTTTGTTTGATGGACTTGTATCTGTTGAGCCTCGTTTTATAGAAATGTTGTTTGTTTGCCTGAAAATATCGTGTGGCCCACATCTCAGCCTCTCCCACGGGCCACATGCGCCCACGCTGCAGCAGCCTTGGAGCCCGAGCCAGCCGTGCCCGCCAGAAAAGACCCTTATGGGGTGTTTAGTTGGTGGGTGAAAAGTTTTTGTGTGTCACATCGGATGTTTTATGAGATGTCGGAAGGGGTTTTCGGATACTAATTAAAAAAAACTAATTACATAACTCGCCTGAAAACCGCGAGACGAATCTATTAAGCCTAATTAAGCCTTCATTAGCACATGTATTACTGTAGCACTTAAGGCTAATCATGGACTAATTAGGTTTAAAAGATTCATCTCATGGTTTTCAACTAAACTGTGCAATTAGTTTTTTTATCTATATTTAGTATTGTGTCTAAACATTCGATGTGATGGGATGAAAAATTTTTGGTGCGAACTAAACACGCCCTTACTTTCGTTTTTGCGTGGCCAGACTCCAAGCGCTTTAAAGTCCACGCCGTCCAGGCCCGCGACGTGACCAGGCTAACGCCTTGTTTAGATCCCCAACTCGGGGTGGCCGAATTTGCACAGTGACACCCCCGAGCACTGTAGCACTTTTGTTTTTTATGGTAATAATTGTCTAAATTTTGATTAATTAGGCTTAAAATGTTTGTCTCACAAAGTACAACAAAACTGTGCAATTAGTTTTTGATTTCATCTACATTTAGTACTCCATATATGTGCCGATATTTTGATGTGATAGGGAATCTTCTTTTTGCATAGTGGAATTTGGGGGTGAATTCTGGAATCTAAACAAGGCCTAACAAACACGCGCAACTGCAGCATGCGAGCCTGTCCATGACTGCCGTCCAGGCAAACAAATAGGTCATATGAGCAGTGGCGGACCCAGCCGGGTTTTGGGTAGGCCCAGGACTACCCAGATTTCCGGTGACCAAGGTAACGGAGCACTGTAGCGATAACTGTAGCGTACTGTGGAGCACTGTTCCTATACTGTGTGCCTACCCAAAGAAATGATTCTGGGTCCGCCACTGCATATGAGATATGTGCGCATGCCAAGAAAATGCTTAGTTGTTTCTTGAAAACTAATTAATTATGTAGCACCAAATGATGGCTATGTGTACGTAGTGCAAAATGGGGCATAATACACATTTCAAAATAACATGTTTGCAAAGTTTGGTGAAATTAATTTAAAACGTGTTTTTACCATTTATTTTCAAAGGTTAAATGAAGGCGGATGGTCTAAAAATGACCTGTGCATGCATATTTGTGTACAAAGACACTAAGCCATTATTTAGACTAGTTATGTGGCACCAACTACACAAATGCATGGCCCCCATGTATGATCGATTGATCATGTATGGAAAATTGAACAGCCTGCACGCCGTAGCTTGTTTGGCTACAGTTGCGGCGGTTTGATGTAGCGGATACGATAGATAGGAATTCATTTGTTTACAACCATAGCCTACAGTTTTGTAGCCTAAAAATCTGCAGCGAGCAGGGCCATTATTTCTGATATTTCGTGACATGAAAGATACATGATATGCGCAAACTAAGCGTACCTTAGCTGGTTGGGTTTCCTTGTGGTGTAACATGTCTACCGGATTCAAGTCCTCAACTTGACATGGATGCTCACATTTTTTTTATTTATTCCATGCATGATTTAACGGCGCTAATCTTTCAATGGTAGACGATGTGTCCGTCGACAGCGAGGCGCCTATGGTGACTTCGTCAATCTCGAGATTTACCAATTTAACTCAGTTCTTCGGAGGCGCTCATAAGGGCAGGATATACGTGCGTGCGTTTATAGGGATGAGTGCGTGCTCGTGTATGTGAGCGAAAAAAAAGATACACGATATGCTTTGAAATATCATTTTCAGATACTCCATGCGACAAACACTTGGGTTCATGCATTGCACGGTCCCACAAAAAAACCGCGACCATACGTATCCCAGATGGAGGATATTCATTACCACCGTCAAAGATAAATAAATCCTCTGGAACAGAACAGGACAAACTCATGGCTCGTGTTACGTAGTGTTACCAACAAGGAAATAAATTTTATCTATCACTGTTGTAGGTGAATCCTATATATGAGCGTGCATATATAGTAGTGAGCTAGTGATATGATATTGTCACCAGCATGCACGATTTTGGTGATATATATGTTCCACATGCATTATATTATTAGAAGCGATAATGTTAAAGAAATCAATTAAGGGGGTGTTTAGTTGGTGGGGTGAAAAATTTTGGGGTGTCACATCGGATGTTTCAAGAGATGTCAGGAGGGGTGTTCGGATACTAATAAAAAAAACTAATTACATAACTCGTCTGGAAACCGCGAGACGAATTTATTAAGCTTAATTAATCTATCATTAGCACATGTTTACTATAGCACGATATTGTCAAATCATGGATTAATTAGGCTCAAAAAAATTCGTCTCGCAAATTTATCGTAATCTATGTAATTAGTTATTTTTTTGTCTACATTTAATATTCCATGCATGTATCTAAATATCCGATATGATGGGTCGAAATTTTTTTTTGGGGAAACTAAACACCCCCTAAATTAAATTCGTATGACAATGTAGGAAATAATTAAAACCGTACCTGTACATGTGGGAAACCTCTGGCCTTGTTTAGATTCCAAAATTCACCCCCAAATTTCACTATGCAAAAAGAAGATTCCCCATCACATCAAAATGTCGGCACATATATGGAGTACTAAATGTAGATGAAATCAAAAACTAATTGCACAGTTTTGTTGTACTTTGCGAGACGAACATTTTAAGCCTAATTAATCCATGTTTGGACAATTATTACCAAATAAAAACAAAATTGCTACAGTGTGATGTGATGTGCACTGTGCAAAGTTGGGATGGTATCTAAACAAGGCGTCTGTTGGCTACCCAACAATACATAAAAAGCTGGTCAGAAGGTATATTTAAGACTGTCCAATCTAAAGCAAGGCATGGCATGCATATGGCTCTAAACAAGAAGAGACAAACACGCTACTAAACATGCGGCGTGTACAAAATATATACTAGCCCTAGCTTGGGAGACACACCGTGCATGCACGCACAGTGTCACATGGGGGCATGCAGGTACACACAGGATGATAGATAGTGACTAGTGAGGCTCGGATACTGTTGCCCTGCAGGGAGGTATACAAGGGGAAAGGTGCAGAGGAGAGCTCACCAGCATATCAATGCAATGCAAGGTGCGTGGTGTGCATGCAAGGGACAAGGGGAACACGATGCATGGATGCAACCGCGCGCTGCTGCTGCCGCTGCCTTCACTGAGGTGGTGTTTAGTTGGGGAGATAAAATTTTTTTGGTGTGATGCGTCGGAAGGATGTTGGGAGAGGTTTTTAGATACTAATAAAAAAACAAATTACAGAACCCGTCAAAAAACTACGAGACGAATCTAATGATATTAATTAATCCGTCATTAGCACATGTGGGTACTATAGCGTTTATGGATAATCAAGGTCTAATTAGGCTTAAAAGATTCATCTCAAGATTTCACCGAGAACTGTGCAATTAGTTTTTTTTGTACATTTAGTACTCCATGCATGTGTCAAACATATCCTTTTACCGTAGAAGGCGAAAAAATTTTAGAAACTAAACACCCCTGATCCATCTCCCACAGCACAGTTAACAATCCGTGATCAATCTGTCTCAGAAGGTGGGCCTGTTTGGTTTGCGTATGTGCGCAGCCTGGCTTGCACACGAGAGCCAGGCCCAAGCTGGCCAGGCTCGCTGCATGCAAAGCCACGGTGATTGGTTTGTGTACCTCTGCATGTTGGCTGGGATGTGCGGCTGTTTGGTTACCTGACTCTGCGCCTGTGTCGTATGCTGTTCTATTGTTTGTGCGCTCCTGCCTGCATGCGGCGAACCTAGGTCAGCGAGACGGCCGATTTGCTCGCATGTCTGGAGCTTGGCTCTGGGGGCACTTTTGTACGCGCAGGGCCTGGCTCAAGAGGCCGTGCGGGCAACCAAACATCTACTCCTTGCATCCCATAGGCCTTGTTCAACCTCATGCAAGCAACCAAACAGCCCCGTAGTGTATGTGTGTGGACCGTCGTTGTGATGACGAAAACAATCCATGCATACATGCATTTGCATTGTTTCTATACATTTTGTTGCAGCAACAGTAGTATACTGCGTATGTATACTGGTACTACTATATATTAGTATGTGTTTATGTAGGAGGCATATATAGGTACAGGTACGGTAGCACCAAGGTATATATACATGCTGATGCTGTAATATAAAGGCTCTGTGAAATTGAAGAAAATGAGAAAAAAGGGCATAAACTAAGCTCAAGTCTGGTCAATAGAGCGCATCTGTCTGCTGGGTCGTTATATTGTTCGAGTGTCAGCAGAAAAAGGAGCTCAATAATATGGGTCATGATGTGTGCAATCGTCTCCTGCCGGCCGGGCAGAGATATAGGAGTACTAGTACTTCTGGGGGCTCGTTTAGTTTCTGAAATATTTTGCGAAATGCTACTGTAGCACTTTTCGTTGTTATTTGGTAATTAGTGTTCAATCATAGCTTAATTAGGCTTAAAAGATTCGTCTCGTCCATTTCGTCTAAACTGTGTAATTAGTTTTATTTTTTATCTATATTTAATGCTCTATATATACGTCAAAGATTCGATATGACGAAGAATCTACTATTTTTCGCGAAATATTTTGAAACTAAACAGGACCCTAGTACAAACATGTACTAGGGAATAGGGATCCCAAGTTGTAATAAGGTTTGAAGTGACGTTGGTTACATCCAGTCATCCAGACACCGGAGTGGAAGGCTGATATATGCATGGTTGTGTCTATATGTCACGGCTTGCACAGCAGCACACAGCCAAGCAAGAGGAGAGGATTGCTGAGTGCTGATGCAGTGCAAGCACACTAAAAGCGCCTGATTGGGTAGCAATGCTGTATGGCGATGTAGTTATGTTTATTAAGTGTCTGTGTGGATGACTGAACGTGACCTTTTAAGTCGTGAACTATGTTATATGTGAACTCATGTGAACTATGTTATTTCATATTAAATCATGTTATTATTATTATTATTAAAAAAATCCTAGCCGTATCCCTGTGTCACTGTTTTTTGGAGAATAGCGTATCCGCGTATCCGATACGTATCGTATCCGATACCCATATCCGTATCCGGGTATTGTAGGGTAGCATGCGCGAGGCTGAGCTAGGCTCTCCCAAGATGCGGTATCTTTATGCTTTTCTGTGTTTGGTTGTTCAGCCTGGCAGGCTCGCGTAGTACAAGCTACACCTTGGATAGTTGGATGGCTGCGTCTTTGCTCAACCTGTTTCAGATGATGCAAAAATAGCAATCTGAGTCTAGTGCGCGGGATATCGATTCCAGCTGCGTCTCTGTGGAGCCTGGCTCGGGCAAGGCTGCTCTATCCCAGCCAGGGCGAGATACGAGTCATGCATCGTCTAGAGAAGCAATCAGGACTAGGCCTGCTAATGGGTCAGGGGGAACGGTTTTTTTTGTTGGGGGGTGGGCGGGGGCGGTTCTAATATGGGGTGTGTATGGATGGATGGAAACAGGTTTTGTTTGTGTATGGGTCGGGGCAGGTTGGGGTTACCCATCGGGCTCGTGTCCGTGGCAGTAAGCACTTCAATCCCATGTACGTGGCGGGCTTGCTCAACTCCGCCCTCATGAGTTGCGACTCCCATCTTCCCGTACGGCACCACCTCTTCCAAGCCCGTACTGCACCTCGCCTAGAAGAGGTGTTGCATGGTGGCGACAGCGGGCGGTGGCCCGACACGTGGCGCCTCCGGCGGGCGGACCCGACACGCGTGCACCTGGCATGGCGGCGCTTCTTGGCCTCCCGCTTCGTCTACGCGGCCATAGCACTAGGCTCCAGCGGCGCCGTTGACGTCACCGCGGGCTGTGCCTGCACTACCCCCGCGCCCCCGTCGCCACTGCCACCAGCTTCATCGACCAACCAGCCATCCGATCCACAACCACAGGGAAGAGGAGCAGCAGCAGGAAGGAATGAATGCTGTAGCAGCAGCCCAGCCAGAAGGAACGAACGCAGGGAAGAGGGGCAGCAGCACTGCAGCACAAAGGAAGAAGTAACGAAGCTGGCACAAAGTGGGTTGGGTTGGGTTGGGTTGGGTTGGGTATTAGTTAATCTAGAATGGGATGGGATGGGGTGGGGTTGAAAAATAATTACTTAGATTTGGAATGGGTTGGAAATGGGCTGAGATCTCACCCATTAGCAAGGCTAACCAGGATCCCTATAGATGGCGAAATAGGCCGGGCCTATTGGGCGGCATTAGGCACGACCCAAAAAAGCACGGTCATAGCATGGCCTGGCACAAAGTCCATGGTGCCAGTGTCGGCACGGACACGGTCATAGTGTCATGCCTAGGAGGGCCGCAAGTTCCCTCCACCACGGCCGCGTGTCCACACGACCTCCGCCACCCTCTCCGCCCTTCTTCCCCGACCCTTTGTAGTGGCGAGGCAGCAGCGCGGACACCCCTCTGCCCCCTTTTTCCCCGTTCTCTCTCGGTGGTGGAATAGTGGCGTGGCCATGCGTGCAGGCCATGGCAGCGCACGTGGCGCAGGGGCGGCAACGGCCCAATGGGCTCAACGCGAGGATTTAGGCAGCTTGGCGCGATAGCCGATAGCAATGCGCACGAAGCATGGCTTCGGCGATGACGTGGCATGGGCTCGGGCTCGATGGGCCATCGTGGTCATCGGCACGGCATGGCATGACTGAGCACTTGTAGGGTGGACCGAGAGTTGGGCACGATGGCCCGACATGGCACGACACGGCTAGAGCCTAGTGCTGAATAGTGCCGTACAGAGTATATAGTGCCAAGACCAGGCCACCCGTTTGGCCATCGATCTATACATGCCTCAGACTTGTTGTGTGGAATATTTGGTCAGACAAGGCCATAGGGAGATGGAGCCGCTCCGCTCTCCCCTCGTCTCCCTACCCAGCCTGCCCGAAGCCACCTCGGCGTCGCTGGCCACCCACCCTACCCACACCCTTTCCAAAGGTAAGGGCCCGGCCACTCTCTCCCCCGACGCGCCCCCTTCTTCCCCTCTGGCACCCTAGGCGCTCCAAGGCCGTGCGGTGGTCAGAGGACTCCGACTCTGATGTGGATTCTGCATAGGTATGGGGCTCCTCCTACCTCGACGCGTCTGCCGGGGCTCTCCGACGCAGGTGGATGCTTTGGCTGCGGGAGCCTCTGCCTAGCCGCCCGCCTACGCCATTGACAAGCAGCCAGCGAAGGTTGTCCTGGAGGTAGAGAAGATCCAGCACCCGCCACGGCGCAAAATGGGAAAGCACAAGAGGAGGCCAAGGCAGCAGCCGGCGGTGAAGCAACCACCTAGCATATGGTAGCCACATCCCCATGCACCAGCGGTTAGGCCGCCGCATCGGCACTGCGGAGCGTCAGCCGATGCACCTCCACACCAGAGGAGGTGAGCATGTGCCGGCGCAACTCCGTCTCGATGGGAGAGACAGCATGCCGACGCACCAGCGCCTCGGTCCACGAGTTCCTCTGCTTGGCCAACGCTGCATCTCCCCCCTCCCCGACGCCAATGGCTGGAGAGAGGTGCTCCCTAGGCACCCAGATGGTAGGGGCCCGACTGGAGCGTAGAGGAACGTAGCGCACCGCGCAACCGAGCTCCTCGACACTGACGCATCCCTGACACCTTGCGGGGTAGGTGCCTCAACTGCTTATCCTACTCTTACAGGATTGCAACCTACCGCCGGCCACTACGGTGCCTCCACTGCCATGGCTACAGCCATCTAGCCGGCGGCTGCAAGAGGCCAAGACCCCCCCCCCACCGGCGGCAGCAATAGCGCCGCGGGGCAGGAACACTTCATCTGGGCATGTCGGGTGCCGAGCAGCACCGGCACGCCTGTGGGTTCCCAGGCCAGCGGGTGTGGGGGTATAAACCCCTATACCCTTACGGCTAGACATGGGCAAGCCCAGACCAGACAGTCCGGCCCATTACATGACGACGCGCGATCCAGATCATCGAGATGGAGTCTCGTGCAAGACATCAAACCAGACTTGGAGATCAAGCAAGGTCTTGGTCAGTTAGGTTAGGAATCCTTATCCGGGTCCATATGGCAATTGTAACCGGCTAAGATTAGTTTTCAGATCTGTAACCCTGCCTCCCGGACTATATAAGGAGGGCAGGGGACCCCCCTTAAAAAACATCGAAACATACTCTAGGGCAATCTAGCTTGTAATACATTGTGCGAGATAGCAATAAGAAAGCAGAGCAGGACGTAAGGTATTACGCCCACACGGCGGCCTGAACCTGGATAAACCTGCGTGTTGTTCTGCATTACCATCTCGTTCGTGGCTTGCACACCTGTCTGCCGACAATCTACTACCTTGGGCATACCCCTCGGTCGACTTCTGACCAAGTTTTGTCGATAGTGGCGCGCCAGGTAGTGGGTGTGTGTACTGCTTTTCAGGCGTGCGAGATGGTCATCTTCCCCGACTCCATGGCCACGGCGGCGGGCCTCACGTTCACGATCGGCCAGATCACCTGGACCACCGGCTCCAATGACTTCATCGTCACAACCATGGAGGAGGCGCAGATCCGATCTGCATCAACTACTTCCTCGACACCAGCATCGACTATGACTATGCTGGCTCCGACTCTGCCTGCACCAGCACCGTCACCGACCATGCCGGCAACTCGTTGACTTCTTCCTCGCTACCAGGGGAGGAAACTCGACAACACCGACCTGATCAATTCCATCGACCGGCTCGGTGGCAAACTCTCATCCACCTTAGCTCTGGTCGACTCGCTCCAAGAGCAGTTTACCGAGCAGGACTCGAACGGCTACAACAGATCTACTCGACCTGCTCGAGCCACCTGTTTTCAATGCTCGAGTACAGATCTAGTAGTCACTTCAACTCCTGAAGGGCGCTCCGCTCGACCTCGACCTCGACCACGCAACTTCGTCAATATGGTGGGCTCTGATCAAGTTTCGATCCATACCACCCAGATAGATAGCCGTTTGAGCTCTGGATCGAGCACCGCGTCCAACGGGACTACTCAAACCATGGTATTACACCATGTGAGTAACGGTGACGAGGAGAGGCTATATCCTCCAGGCTTTCCTCAAATCCCGACCTTCCCTCCAAGGCGTGGCGCCATGATCAACATGGTTAGCCAAGATGAAGATCCACCTGCTGGGGGCGAGACCGATCAACAGCGACAAGAGCGACAACAGCGCAATGCCGACCGAGCTCAACGTCGCATAGATGAAGATGCACGCCTAGCACAACAGCAAGCAGACCACGACTAGTAAGAAGCTGACGCTGTAATTAGGCGTAATCGACTGCAAGGGCGCAACCTCAACGATGCTTTCGACATGGTGGGGAACAGACCAGTATTCAAAACCCCAAGCGCCAACGTGGTCGTCGCCATTGAAAGCCTGAAGCGGTTACCAGATACCCTAGAAATCCAAAACATCCGGGAGGATTTGCAGGCTTATCTCCAGGCGGCCATGGTTCAGACCAATGAACGTGTCGTGGGGCCGTCCGTGTCTGGTGCGACTAGCAGGAGCCGCTAGCACTCCAATCGACCTTTCAGGTCTGGTCAACGTGGCTCACACGCACCCGCTGGCGCAGACAACTGCGTTATGGACAACAGAGCTCCTGGTGTCAATCAGGAGCTGACGGAGGCAACGACGGCAATCGTGGAAACCCTCCCCGCGATGATAACTGCCGCCTCGGCCACCGCCGCAATAACAACAATGACGACCGGCGCAGCGACAACTGGCGTAATGACCATCGGGACCATCGTCGTCAAGGACAACAATACGGTGACGAACGAGATCGCCATGATGGCAATTATGATCTCCGTCACGACCTCAACAACCATGACCTGCGTCCTCGCATTGAACAGAGAGCTCATGACCGTGCGTCCCATGAAACCAATCGTCGCATAGAGTACGATACGGTCCTCGGTCCCCCGGGCCCCAAGCAATTCACCAACCACCTACGACAGGTCATCTGGCCTAGAGGTTTTAAGCTTGAAAAGCTTAACCACCTATGACAGGTCAATCCCGAGCTATGGGTCCAACTTTATGAGACTGCTTGCAGGTCCGCTATGGGCGACGAGCATGTCATGGCCAACTACTTTCCTATGGTGGTCGGGCCGGTAGGGCACCAATGGCTTGTCAGTCTCCTAGAGAACCACTTCGACTCCTGGTATGCTTTGCATCAAGCCTTTGTCGAAAACTTCATTGCTACCTGTGAACAGCCAGGCAATAAGTACGACCTTCAGCGCATCCACGACGCCAGGGACGAATCATTACGCGAATACATCCGACGCTTCTCGGATATGCGCATCAGGATCCCCAGGATCACCGACAACGAGGCTATTGAAGCCTTCATCACAGGTCTACGCTACCACAATGACCTCGTGGACAAGCTCCTTCGTAAACGGCCTATAACAGTGGTTGACCTCCTCACCACCACCAAGAAGTATGCGGACGCCGACGACGCCAAGAAGCTGCTGAACGAGGGCACCGATAAAGCACCGTACTCTCCACGACACGATGGCTACCACGACAACCGGCGCCGCGATGACTTTAGAGGTCGCAGCGGCATCAGGGATCGCCGTAACGATAATGGTGATCGACGCGACAACCGAAATCAGCACGGTGATCGCCGTGACAACTTCAAGGGCAAGCGTGCTCGCGATGACGACGTCGAGGTCAACGCCGTGAAAAAGTTTGGTGGGCGCTGCAATTATGAAGAAGACTATGCTAAAGCCTTGAAGGGGCCTTGCCCAGCTCACCCCAAGTCCAACCATATGTTGAAAAACTGCAAGGTCCTCAAGGAGATCTACCATCGCAAACAGGCTTCAGAAAATGCCAACAAGCCTGGTGACGCAACAGACCAGCGTAACCACAGGGACGATGACGAGGATGATCCTGACAAGAACCCCAAGCACCAGTATCAGGAACTGGTGAGGCATGTTGCCACCATCATCGGGGGCAAGGTGTCTGTTGAAAGCAAACGCGAGCGGAAGCTGCTCGCCCGCGCTTGCCTAAACGTGGCCAAGACAGACGACATCATTGCAAATCCAAGACTACCACCCTGGTCACACCGAGAAATCAACTTCAGCAGGGTGGATCAATGGGCCACCATCCCTGAACCAGGTCGTTTCGCTCTTGTCCTTAGTCCCTGTATCAATAAAGTGCAATTTGACAGGGTGCTCATCGACGGCGGTAGCTCCATCGACATCCTGTTCAAGAATAGCCTGTCAGCATTGAACATATTTGAAGCTGACTTGAAGCCATACGACGCACAGTTCTGGGGGGTCCTGCTCGGACAGAGCTCTATGCCTCTCGGGCAAATTACCCTACATGTGCAGTTTGGCACGGCAGATCACTTCCGTACCGACTACGTCAACTTTGTGGTCGCTGACTTTGAAGGCACCTACCATGCTATCCTTGGTCACCCCGCAATCACCAAATTCATGGCCGTACCTCATTACAGGTACTTGGTGCTTAAGATGCCAACGGAAAAGGGAGTCCTCACTCTCAGAGGCAATGTATTCGTTGCCTATACTTGTGAAGAGGACAGGTTTCGCGTAGCTGAAGCCCACGACCTCTCCCTGTGCATGGCGGCAACGACGATGGAGGCAAAGAAGACTCCTCCCAACTAGCTGGAAATTCTAGAGCTTGAAGCACCATGCAAGTCTATCAAGTCCAAGGAGTACAAGGAGATCCAGCTGGTCGAGGGTGACTCCAGCAAGACGGCACTAATCGGGTCAAACCTCGATCCCAAATAGGAAGACGCGCTCGTCCGGTTCTTGAGAGAGAACGTAAGTGTGTTCGCTTGGAAACCATCGGACATGCCTGGTGTATCTCGAGACCGGATCGAGCACTCCTTGAACGTCGACCCCAAGGCAAAGCCAGTCAAGCAAAAGCTACGGCGGTTCGGGAAGGACAAAAAGGAGGTCATTAGGGTAGAAGTTACATGACTTCTTGCAGCCGGTTTTATCAAAGAGGTGTATCACCCGGACTGGTTAGCCAATCCGGTTCTTGTACGCAAAAAGAATAATGAATGGAGAATGTGCGTTGACTACACCGATCTTAACAACACTGCCCTAAAGACCCCTTCGGTTTACCTCACATTGACGAAGTCATGGACTCCACGGCCGGCTGCGAGTTGCTATCTTTTCTCAACTGTTACTCTGGTTATCACCAGATCACTCTCAACAAGGACGATCAGATCAAGACGTCCTTTATTACACCCTTCGGCGCTTATTGCTACACGACCATGTCATTTGGGCTCAAAAACGCCGGAGCCACTTATCAGCGTGCAATACAAGAGTGCCTCGAAAAGGAGATACAAGATGACCTGGTCGAAGCCTATGTAGACGACGTAGTTGTCAAAATCAAGGAATCCCACTCCTTGATTGACGATCTGACACGTACTTTTGCAGCGCTCAATCAATATCAATGGAAGTTGAACCCTAAAAAGTGCTTCTTTGGCGTTCCATCTGGTATATTACTGGCAATGTCGTCAGTCGTGATGGCATACATCCTAATCCAGAGAAGGTGCAAGCTGTCCTCAATATGAAGCGACCAGCAAACATCAAAGATGTCCAGAAACTTACAGGGTGTATGTCCGCCCTAAGCCGATTTTTATCTCGATTTGGTGACAAGGGCTTACCTTTCTTCCAGCTACTCAAGGCAGGCGAGAAGTTTGAGTGGTCAGAGGAAGCAGATATTGCCTTTACACAGCTAAAGCAGTACCTTGCATCACCTCTGGTCCTTACTGCCCCCAAGTCAGGAGAAGTCCTTCAACTCTACATTGCTGCGACTGATCGAGTCATCTCCACTGTCCTTGTGGTCGAGCGCGAGGAGCCCGACCACGCTTATGGTGTTCAGCGCCCAATCTATTTTATCAGTGAGGTGCTCAATGAGTCCAAAACTAGGTACACTCAGATTCAAAAATTGATCTACGCCATACTCATTACAACCCGAAAGTTGAAACATTACTTTGACGGGTTCCACGTGGTGATCAAAACTGAGTTTTCTCTTGGTACCATTATACGCAACAAAGATGCAAACGAGCGCATCGCCAAATGGGCAATGGAGTTATGTCCTTTCGACCTGGAGTTTGCGCCTCGCGATACTATCAAATCTCAAACACTTGCTGACTTCATGGTCGAGTGGACAGACTTAAGTATCCTGACCTCTCAAGGACCCGTTGACTACTGGAAAATATATTTTGACGGCTCACTGACTATTGATGGTGCGGGAGCGGGCATATTATTCATATCACCAACCAATGAGCAATTACGCTACGTCCTCAAGATTCACTTCCCGGCATCTAACAATGCTGCAGAATACGAGGCATGCTTTCGTGGTTTGCGCATTGCAGTCGACCTCGGTATCAAACGCCTCTACGTCCACGGTGACTCAACCCTAGTTATTAACCAGCTCAACAAGGACTGGGATACAACTAGCGAGAAAATGGATGCATATTGCAAAGAAATTAGGAAGCTTGAAGGCAAATTTTATGGCATTGAATACTCCCATGTAGTCCGAGATAGAAATCAAGCAGCAGATGCGCTGTCGAAGTTAGGATCATCTAGAGCTCAAGTATCACATGGCGTTTTTGTTCAAGACCTTTTAAAACCATCAATCAAGCAAGAAGACGACCCCGTGGTCGAGAAGCCCCCGGTCCAGCCTCTGGTAGCTATGGTTCCATCATCGACCGCTACGGAACCATCTCCGACCACAGCGGGACCATCTCAGACCCCGACCAAGATAGCAGACTGGTGTGTTCCATTCATTAAGTACCTAACAGATGGCACCAGGTACTCTGATCGAAATGAAAATGAACGCCTTATACGCTGCAGCAGACAGTACCTGGTGGTCGAGGGTAAGCTGTGGCGCAAAAATGTGAAAGCAGAAGTATTGATGAAGTGCATCGAGCAAGAAGACGGTATTAAACTCTTGGAAGAGATACATTCTGGCACCTGTGGTAATCACGCCGCATCTCGGACATTGGTTGGTAAAGCGTTTCGAGCAGGTTTTTACTGGCCATCCGAAGTAGCTGATGCAGAGAAGCTTGTTAGACACTGCGCCAACTGTCAGTTTTTCTCCAAGAGAATTCTTGTGCCAGCCCATGAGATCCAGACCATACCAGCCTCCTGGCCTTTTGCGTGTTGGGGCCTGGATATGATTGGACCCTTTAAACTAGCACCAGGTAACTTCAAGTTCGTATTCGTGCTGATTGATAAATTTTCCAAATGGATGGAGTACATGCCCTTGGTCAAGGCATCTTCCGAAAAAGCAGTCAAGTTCCTCGACCAGGTCATCCACCGCTTCGGTATACCCAACAACATCATTACAGACCTGGGGACTCAGTTTACCAGGAACACGTTTTGGGACTTCAGTGATGAACGGAGCATTGTAGTGAAATACGTCTCGGTGGCACACCCTAGAGCTAATGGACAGGTCGAGCGGGCTAATGGAATGATTCTGGATGCATTAAAGAAAAGGATGTACAGAGAGAACGACAAAGCCCCTGGCCGGTGGATCAAGGAGTTACCAATCGTGGTCTGGGGACTTCGGACACAACCTAGTCACAATACTGGTGTCTCACCATATTTCATGGTTTACGGCGCCGAGGCTGTGCTCCCAATGGACATTGAATTCCGGTCACCTCGAGTTGAGAACTACAACGAAGACCAAGTTACTGAACAATGAGAGCTCGAGGTGAATAGTGCAGAGGAATGACACCTTGACTCATGTATACGCACGGCCAAGTACCTCGCCGTGTTACGAAGGTACTACAACAAAAATATTCAGGAACGTTTCTTTGTGGTCGGTGACATGGTATTGAAATGGAAGACTAGCCAAGATGGCGTCCACAAGTTGGCAACTCCATGGGAAGGGCCATATATCATCAAGGCTGTTACACGACCTACTTCGTACAGGCTTGCAAGACTTGATGGCACTGACATGCCCAACTCCGACCACATCGACAAGCTTAGGCGTTTTTACCCTCGAGCTCGGGGATTCATTGCCAGACCTCTGAGCTCGGGGATTTGTCGCCAGATCTCCGAGCTCGGGGACTCGTCGTTAAACCTTCGAGCTCGTGGACTTGTTACACCACTTCCTGTCGTAGGATTCGTCTCGCTCGACTACATGTACTATGCTTGCATACAGTCGATGGACGCTTGATATTCTTAGACCTTGCTACAAGGCTCGTCTTTTGCCTTCCAGCAAGCTCGGGGACTACATCATATATGATCACGGGCGGAGCTAGGAATTTACAGCTGGGTATGCCAAGTGTACAAAAATTTGATGCAAATATACAATCTATTGGATGAAAAGTTATAATGGCCATGACATTTATCAAATCCATCCATATTAACCAAAGTACAGGCTCGAAACATAAATATTACAAAACAGTCATGATTATTACAATATAACTCTACGATCCCCTTGTTGAAAGAGATTGATGATATCCTCATCTTTCACTTGACTGAAGAATTCCCTCTCATTAAATGTAACCAAGCAATTGTTCAAATATTCATCACCCATTTTGTTCCTTTGCTTGTTCTTCACAAAATTCAGTGTGGAAAACACTCTTTCAACACTAGCAGTGGCTACGGGTAGAATTAACACCAACTTAAGAAGCTTGTAAACAACATAAAATTGTTCATCCTTTTGTGTGTCCACAAGCTTAACTGAAAGTTCACATAGGTTCTTCAAATTTTTAAACCTTTCATCTCTACGAACATAAGAAATATACATATTAAGCTGCCATGGAAGTTTCCCTAATTCCTCAGTTGTAAAATCTTTAGGATAAAACTTTGTAGCAAGTGTAACCAACTTGGCTTGATCATAAGCAGCAAATAAATCAAGTGGGCTAAATGCTGCCATGCAAGAAAGTAGTTCTGTGTTTACCTCATCAAATCTGTCATTCAGTTCACGAAGTTGCCTATCAATGACACTCACAAACATGTCAACATGGAACCGATGATAGTTCATTGCGCCATTATAGAACCCTCTTTTAGGTCTCCCAACAGGATAATAAGGACCCTCCATGTCAACAACTTTAATCTTGTACTTCACACAAAAAGAAATGACCCTCTGAAGAAAATCATTCCATCCTCCATCTTCCCGCAAGGACTGCAGATGATATTTTGTAAGATCAACAAGCTCCATGGCATTCACAATGTCTTGATCTTTCTTTTGCAAAGCTCTATTCAAGTCCTCAGTATAACCAAATATTTCTTGCATCAAGTGTGCCATGAATACAAACTCAAATGACCGAAATGATGTCAACATAGTCATAGCTGATTGGGCCTCCGCTGTAGTATATTCTTTTCCAATCTTCACCAGAACACGCCTGATTGTAGGATACATAGAAATAACATGCATCACAGTTCTGTAGTGAGAGCCCCAGCGAGTATCACACGGCCTTGCCAAACCCATTTCTTGATTCAAACCCTTTCCGGTTTCTACTTCCTCCAACTCTAATGCATCAATTAGTTCCTCGGCTTGAGCCATTCGAAGCATTCTCATCTTTTTACAAGAATTGCCAAGAACATTTAACAAGATAGCAAGCTTTCCAAAAAACCAAGTGCAATCCCCACTCTCTTTAGCAACAGCAACAAGAGTTAATTGCAGCTGATGAGCAAAAGCAATGAACATAGTAAGCATATGGTGACTCATCCATTATAAGTTTCTTCAGCCCATTAGCATTACCTTTCATATTGCTAGCTCCATCGTATCTTTTCCCACGAACCATTGCAAAAGTCAAATTATACTTCATAAGCATATGCTCTAGTGCAGCCTTAAGTGTCAAAGCACTAGTATCTTCAACATGGGCAATACCAAGAAATCTTTCAACTGCCCTTCCTTTCTTATCGACGTAACGCAAGCAAACAACTAGCTGTTCATTTTGGAACACATCAGCAGACTCATCAGCAAGTATTGCAAAGTTTTGACCACCAAGTTCCTCAATTACTAGCTTAGTAGTCTCTTGTGCACAACATTTGATGAGCTCATGTTGTACTTGATGGCATGTCATTTTACAGTTCTGTGGAGCATTCTTTAAAACCACCTTATCAACCTCTTCAAAATTTCCTGCTAGCCAATTTAAAAGCTCAAGGAAATTTCCTTTGTTTAGTGAGTCTTCACTTTCATCATGCTCTCTAAATGCCAAGCCTTAGCGCAATAGAAACCTCAAGCACTTGAGTGTCCATGTCAAACGAAGCTTATATAAAGCTTTGTACTGTGTGGTGTTTGAAGCAACAGACTCCCGAATTGATGTTTTTGGTGTAGTGAACCTATCATATTTCTCTTGAGCTTGAGCATGAGCACTACTGACAGAACCCATGTGTTTTTTCAATCTTGATTTCAGGTGCCAGTTTCGCCACCCATTCGTCGCAAATGAATCTCCACCTGGCCATTTTGTTTTATCTTTGAACAAATAGCAAACAAAACAGAAAGCAGTATCTCTTTCTACACTGTACTCAAGCCACTTATATTGCTCAAACCAAACTGGGCAAAAGCGGCATTGATGACCACTTATATCTCTATATTGAAAATCATGATTCTTTGGCTAACATGGACCCAACTCAATATATCTCCTCCTAACTCTATCCTGGTCATTGACATTGTACCTTGAGATGGGTATTCACTTCCCAGGATCATGCTCAAGTGCTTCCAAATCTGCTCCAATGTCACCCTCTTCATCAGTTGCTGCATCATCTTGTACAATTGAAGTTGGGATGTCTCTGTCCGATTGGGGAGCTTCATCATTTGCTTCAACAGCGGACTGTGCATGTGCTTCATCATCATCATGTGCTTGCACTTGCACAAGTGCTACCTGTAGATTGTTCTCGATCTCAACAGGAGGATTTGGTGTAGATGCCAAATTTGTTTTTATTTTTTGCCTTTGCAGCTTTATCCCATAATGCAAATAAGCTGGTAGTACCCTTCTTCTTCATCTAGATTACAATTTACAAAGAACTAAATGTAAGAAAATTACTGAATAAAGTAGAACGCATCGCAGCAGTCAAGAACAAATAAATTAGAGGGGAAGCAGCAGATCGAGATGTATTGTAAATTACCTAGCTGCCTGCTGCAATTAGATCGACGAATCGACGATGCGTTCCAGGACGCAACAGAAGCAGATCGAGATGAGCGGATGTGCCACCGGCTGCCGGCCACCGGCCGCCGGGAACCTGCTGCACCGCAGCAGCAGATCGAGATGTGCCGCCGCCGCCGTCGCTAGTTCCAGTGCCCTTGGGACGGGACGGGAAGTAGCGATTCGTGACTTTCGCGATTCTGAATGAATGTCAAGTTGCCGACGGGAGGTGGCCGCTTGGGCCTAGTCAATTGTTGGCCTGCTCGGCTGCCACTCAGCTGCTTGTTTGTGGGCTTTTGTCTCTTGGTCCAATTAAACAATAGCATATACACGTATACTAGTATATGTATTATTTATTTTTGCCAAAATCTTGGGTATTCCAATGAATACCTAGGCATACACGTAGCTCCGCCAGTGTATATGATGCATTTGACGGTGCATAATGTTCATTGGTCCTTGAGGATTCTTTTTTTAGACCCTGGAACCACGTGCCTACGTCACCTACTACCAGGCTTGGGGACTAAGTGGGTATACTTCACCTGACGGTGAATTGTTTCTATTTTTCGACCCCTACACTCTGGAATTTTTTGTAAGTTACTTCCATCAAGTACGCACACTTACATTTCTTTTCAGAAATACAAGTGGGTACACTTCACCAGGAAAGAAAATTTTTCTTTTTGGATCACTATGCAATCTTCATCGACAACTGCAATCTTCATCAACAATTACGGTTTACTGATTCCTGATCTAGACGGAACACTAGCGCATGCTCGACTAACATTTCAAGGTGATGTGAAGACGAACCTCGCAAGTTGAAGAAGACTAAGACAGTGTGTCGACACAGAATACATAGTGATCGGGGACTAGCTGTGGGGGTATAAACCCCTATACCCTTACAGCTAGACATGGGCAAGCCCAGACCAGACGGTCCGGCCCATTAAATGACGATGCGCGATCTAGATCATCGAGATGGAGTCTCGCGCAAGGCATCAAACCAGACTTGGAGATCAACCAAGGTCTTGGTCGGTTAGGTTAGGAATCCTTATCCGGCTCCATATAACAATTGTAACCGGCTAAGATTAGTTTCCAGATCTGTAACCCTGCCTCCCGGACTATATAAGGAGGGCAGGGGACCCCCTTAAAAAACATCGAAACATACTCTAGGGCAATCTAGCTTGTAATACATTGTGTGAGATAGCAATAACAAAGCAGAGCAGGACGTAAGGTATTACGCCCACATGGCGGCCTGAACTTGGGTAAACCCGCGTGTTGTTCTGCATTACCATCTCGTTCGTGGCTTGCACATCTGTCTGCTAACAATCTACTACCTTGGGCATATCTCTCGGTAGACTGCCGACCAGGTTTTGTCGACAGCGAGTCAACTCTAGCAAGCAACCCACCACTGCCAGCAAGCCCAACTTTGGAGGAGCGCGATCCCCTGCCACCTGGCCATCCAATGAGTGCCAGTGGGAGAACATGTGCATCGTCCAGCGTAGCACTGCCGTCGACAACGCTGAAGCTTCCATGCGCCTCGCCATCATGGCAGTCGTGGCAGATGCCACCCACGAGATCTCCTCTGCCTATGCCTCTCGTGCCCTACGAAGCATTCATGGCATCGAGGAGGCTTTGTTCTCGATCACTCCATTCTACCCGGAGAACTTCCTCATCAGATGCTAGTCACAGGAGACCCGGGACCGGATCCTGGTGGCAATCTGCCGCCATTCCTCAGACGGAAGGATATGCTACGCTACCGGGTGCTCATCTATCTATGGAGCGTCCATGACTTCAACCCGCCGGACCCGTCGTCGCCTCACTCACCACCAGAGTCCGATGACGGCGACAGTGGGCATGACGGGGACCCTGATCGTCACCACTTCTCCAGAGGTTCTGGGCTGTGGATTCAAGGCTTCTGGTGCTCTACGGGCATCGTCGATGGTGAGCCGATCACCGCTGCCAACGGCAACTGGGAAGGCACGTCCAGGGGTGCTGGCGTCAACAGCCGGGCCCACAACATGCAGCTTCACGACAATAGCTATATCAAGGCAGCCATCAAAAGAGGTGACACCGCTCAGGTGGCACAGGGAAAGCAGCTGGACCCGCCTCCAAAGCGGGCAAAACCAGTGCAAATCTCTGCCAAGTGGACCTCAACCAGACTCCCTTCAATTCAAACAGCACTGGAGGACAGCCTGCCGCTGATACTATGATCCTCGAGGCAGGGCTGCTCAACACGCCATCTATCCCGCAGAAGCATCCGGATTTCGAAACTGGGGGTGGGAAGGACGACGCAACGCCGTAATTGCCGCTGGAGACTGCGGACCCGGTGGACCAGACTGCGGACGACCATACTGTGATAGAGAAGGTGCCACAAGCATCGTAGTGCACGGTCATCTAGCTGGATATGACCGTCCAAGCGGAGGGTTCCAGCACGGGCGCCACAGCATGCGGCCCCAAGGCAGAGGACCCGTAGACACTGATGGAGTGCACGACCGCCATCTCTTCCGGGGCTGATTGCGAGTCGGCCCAACAGGCTAAGGCCCAGGAGATCGCCAGGGGAAAGGCAACGATGGTGAGGCATTCTTGGAAGCCCAGGTGCGGCCTACCCCTGCACCTATGGGGGCAGAAAACAACTCCATCGAGCAAGACTCGACCGCTGCAGACACCGCCGCCACACCCAATTCGGACGGTGTGGTTTAGGCAAACGCCGACTCTAGGCGAGGCAGCTAGGCACCTTGCCAAGTTCACCACCGAGGTGCAGCTGAAGCGACCGAGGCCTCTGATTGCATCGCCTCTAAAGCAGAGGGCTATACCAAAGAAGCCAGCTATCCCAATCAGAAGTCGACGCATTGCAGCTCAACAGATGGGGCATATCCTATCCTCCAAGAGAGGGGAGGTGCTGTTAATGAAGAAGATGGGTGTCGCACCACCACAAGCCCCCCCGTCTTCGGCTGTGAAGAAGTCGTTCAACTCCCTCTTCATCTCCAAGCTCTCCGAGAACGACATCGCTGCCTTCGACGACATGTTCTCGGCCATCAGGATACGGGCCGGTCGAGCATCTAGGCAGCCCACGGCCGTGGCGGCATAAGCGTCGGCCAGCATCCCGTCGTCCAGTTCCAATGGATAACACAACCATACTATCTTGGAACGTGCGCGGCCTGAATGCGGGGGCGCGGCGAGATGCGATTCGGACCCTGGTGGGGGATATCTGACCGACTATAGTGTGCTTGTAGGAAACCAAACTAGCTATAATTTCACAGTTCCTTGTATCCTTGATGCATGGTATAAACTTCTGTGATTTTGCTTACTTATCGGCATCTAACACTCGTGGTGGGATCCTAATCGCGGGTCACCATCCAGAGGTCTCTCTCTCGAACGTCCTCATCGGATGCTACTCTATCACGATGGTAGTCACTCCTCTCACTTAGGCAAGCGGACCAGCCAAACGCTGGTGGCTGACCGCGGTCTATGGGCCTCAAGAGGACAGCGACAAGATCCTCTTCCTGGAGGAACTGGAAGCCATCAGAGACACTTGTGATGGGCCATGGGCGATCACAGGGGATTTTGACCTCATCCTCAGTGAGGCGGACAAGAACAATGACCGAATTGACAGAGCAAATCTGCGCCACTTTAGGAGAACAATAGCTGCCCTCGAGCTGCAGGACCTGCACCTGCACGGACGCTCATTCACGTGGAGCAACGAATGTGACTCACCAATGTTGGTGTGCCTCGACAGAGTGCTGGTGTCCATTGACTGGGATGATGAAAGCCCTAGTTTGGTTTTGGATAATTGATGAAACCTAGGGACTAATTATCGCGCTAAGTGTGTCAACATGAAATGATAAGTCCCATGTCAAGTGGTGGAGCCTAAAGATGATCATGGTGATGGAGGTGACCAAAAGATGATCAAGTGCTTCACATTTGAAAAAGAAGAAAAAGAAAAACAAAACCCGATAGAAATCAAGGCAAATGTATTGCTAGGATTTTTGGTTTTGGTGATCAAGACACCACAGAGGGTGTGATCACATTTAGGATCGATAGCCGTATATTGAAGAGGGGAGTTTCATGGTTGAAACAGTTTATCGAGTGCCACTAGGTGTCAACAGATCAACGGTGCCTGTTTAAAAAGGGACACGTGGCGTCCATCGGTGCGTTTAGCGCGGTGCGACTAGACGCAGGGGGCGTCCGGTGCGACTCACCGGAGCGTCCGGTGGTGTCGTGTTAAGCCCCACCTTGAGCATAACGGCTCTATTCTTTGAGGGGGCTTATAAATTTGTGGTGGCCGGCTCCAAGGGATCTCTCTTGGTCATTTGAACATCTTGACATCCTTGTGAGCTGAGCACACTCCCTCCCACTCATCTTCCTTGCTTGGTTGCTAATCCAAAGTGAGATTGAGTGATTCCAAGTGTCTTTGCTTGTGAGTTTGCATCTAATGGCACTTGGGGATCGTTTGAGCTATGTGATTCTTGTTTCTCTTGGTGGTTGCCACCACCTAGAAGGCTTAGAGGCATCTGAGGAGTTGTGGCAAGAGTGGTGATTGTTCTTGGCCACCTCCCGGTGATCTGTGAGTGGTGTTGTGCCTTCCCCGGCGGAGCGCCAAAGGCAACTCTAGTAAATTACTCATGTCATTGAGCTACCTCACTTGCGGTAGGTTCTTGCGGTGCTCTTGGGGAGCTTGGCTTTGGATTGCCAATTAGCCGCCAAACCATGAGGTGTAGGTCGACACAACGGGGACTAGCGTGCCGGCAAGCACGTGAACCTCGGGAGAAAAATCTTGTGTCTTCAATTGTGTATTGATTGATTCTCCCGGTGATTGGTCTTCACATTCATTGATTGGTTCATCTCCTACGCGTCGGTATAAAGATCATATCCTTTCCATTTATATTTTCATAAACTAGTTGTAACAAGCTCTTTAATGTAATTAGTTGTGAGAGCTTGTTTTATCTTTGCTAGTGTAGCTCTCACCTAGTGGAGCTCTTTAGTATAGCTAGTCTTTGAGAGCTCATAGTGACTTAGCCATTGATTGTCATAGTGGTCATAGTGACTAGAATTGTTGGACAGGTGGCTTGCAACCCTTGTAGAGCTAGAGCAAATTGCTTTTCGCCATTTGTTATACTCCCTCTAGTCCTATATATCTGGCGTACATGCATTTTTTGTTTAGGCCATAATACCTGGCGGAGTGGGGATACCGAGAGTAGATTAATTATTGTGCAGTTTAAACGGGATGGCTAGGAACCAAGCGTTGCATGCACGGTAGCACAACGAAGCGGTTCATGCATGCGTACTCTCAGCAAGTTGCCTTTTTCACCTACGAGCGATGAGGTAGGAAGCGTCTTCTCTCAGCAGGTTAATGCATGCGGCATGGCTGTTAACATGCAATTAATACGTTTCTGGGTCTCTGGAATTAACCTTGCCGCGCCAGATATACAGGACCGGAGGGAGTGCTAACATATTTGTTCTAGAGAGTTTGTAGAATTTTTAATAGGCTATTCACCCCCCCCCCCGCCCTCTAGCCATATTAGGACCTTTCAGATAAACGATTCCTGAACTCCCACCTCAGAGGGCTCGGCTCCGACGCTTCAGACCATTGTGCACTGCGACTGCAGACCAACTTGGGTCAGATGTCTAAAGCTCATTTTCACTTCGAGCCATACTGGCCCAAGTTTGATGACTTCATAGAGGTGCTGGCAGGGGCATGGCGGCCTCAATCAGCAACATGGGATCCTTTGGTCTGTCTCGATGAAATGCTGCGGAACCTAGTACGTGAGCTCCAGCGGTGGTCCGCTACCAAAATCGGTGATATCAAGTCGCAGCTGCTGATGGCGTGCGAACTCGTCTCGCAACTAGGCACTACACAAGAGCTAAGGGAACTTTCTGAAGATGAGGCTGGACTAAGAATACGCATGAAGATGCGATGCCTCGGCCTTGCCTCTTTGGAGCGAACGATGGCCAGGCAACGGTCTCGCATACACCAACTCAAAGAAGGAGACGCCAACACCGCCTACTTCCATCTCATCGCTAGGGGTAGAAGAAGAAACTACATCCCTGCACTAAATGTTGCCAGACACGTCGTGGCCGACCACTATGGAATGGAGTTGGCGCTGCACGAACATTTCGTCGCAGTCCTTGGAACGGCAGAGTCCGACAGAACTACGCTGGACTTCAGAGCGCTGGGGATTCAGACCATCGATCTTTCAGAACAACATGTGTCATTCTCTGCGGACGAGGTCTGGGCAGCCATCAAGGCAATGCTTAGTGATCGGGCGCCAGGTCCTGACGGCTTCACCGGTGCATTCTACAAAGCGGCTTGGCCCATAATACAACTCGAGATCATGGCAGCCGTTCAAGCATTCGCAGCGGTAACTGTAGAAGTATGGGAAAACTCAACAGCGCGCAACTCGCTTTGCTACCGAAGAAAACAGGTGCCTCCTGCCCAAGAGACTTCTGCCCCATCACCATGATCCACAGCTTCGCAAAGCCTATCTCCAAGACGCTAGCCCTGCGCCTGGCTCCGAGGATGGTCAAAATCATGGACAAAAATCAGAACGCCTTTGACACGTTCTATCCATGACAATTACAAGTACATACAGCGGGCGGCAGTGCTGATTAGGAAGAAGAAGGTCCCCATGCTGCTGCTCAAACTTGACATCTCCAAGGCCTTTGACACTGTCATGGCCTTTCCTCTTGGAGATCTTGCAAGCACATGGATTTGGGGAGCAATGGCGACGATGGATCGAAACACTACTCAGTACGGCCTCATCAAAGATCATTCTGAATGGACAGCATGGGCCAACCATTAGGCACCTTCGGGGCGTCAGACAAGGGGACTCCCTCTCTCCACTGTTATTCATTATCGCCATGGATGTCCTGCATCGGCTCTTTCTAAAGGCCACCAGAGAAGGAGTCTTGCGACGAATGGAGCCAACCGAGGTTAAGCTCAAATGCAGCCTGTACGCTGACGATGTCATTCTTTTCATCTGGCTGACAATGCAAGAGGCCATGGCAGTAAAAGAAATCCTAAATGTGTTTGGGGCGGTGTTAGGACTGAGAACTAATCTCGCAAAGTGCTCCATCACGCCTATCTATGGAGCAGAGGAAAGCATGGAGGAGATAGTATCCATCCTTGGTTGCGAGGTCCAAGCCTTCCCCATCAAATAGCTTGAGTTGTCGCTCAGTACCAGATCAATACCAAAAGCACATTACCAATCGGTGGTAGAGGCAGTAGCTCGGAAGATGCCGCCATGCCATGGGGCTCTAATGGCGAGGAGTGGCATGCTAGTCTGGATCAAGTCCGTGCTCCGTGCTATACCAATTTACGCCATGATCGTGGAAAACCTACCTCCTTGGGCTAGGAAGGAGATCGATAGCCTGTGCAGGAAATTCTTTTGGGCCGGTTCCGACGCATCAGTTCAAGTGAAGTGCATGGTCACTTGGGCAACAGTATGCAAGCCAACAGAGCTCGGAGGGCTGGGAATCAGTGACCTCAAGCTTACTGGGTTCGCTCTACAGACCAAATGGCTATGGCTGCAGAAGATTGATCGCGACCGAGCCTGGAGCCAGCTGCCAATCAAAACCGCGCCTGAAGTGCAGGCATTCTTCAAGGCTTCAACTTTCACCATCGTCGGCGATGGACGCCAAACCCTCTTCTGGGAAGACCGATGGATCAACGGTGAATCAGTCGTCGACATCGCGCCATGCTTATATCAACTTGTGGTCAAGTGAATTCGCTGCAGGCAGTCCGTTAGAGACGGTCTTATCAACAGAGCTTGGACCCGAAGCATCACGGGGGGATGTCCGTGGACGCCATCAGTGAATATCTCTTCCTCTAGAACACCCTGCACGACTTCGAGCTCAGTGAACATCCAGATTGGACCATGTGCAGATGGACGCAAGACGGAACATATTCGGCGAAATCGGCATACAACATGCTACATGCCGGATCAACTCCGTTCCTCGGTCACAAGCTGATATGGAAGACCTGGGCTCCCCTACGGATCAAAATTTTCTTATGGTTGGCTTTCAGGCAAAGACACCGGATAGGCGACAGACGACTGAGGCATGGCTTGGATGCACGTGAGGAATGCTACCTCTGCGAACAAGGCCGAGAAACGATCAATCACTTACTGGCACAATGCCTAGTCACAAGGGAGATCTGGTTTCACACCTTGGCTGCCCTCGCAAGCAGTGCCCTCAGGCAGCGCCCACAACCCTGCAATGGTGGCAGCGACTACGCTCCGCTTTCAATGGTGATCACCGCGCCGGACTAGATTCTCTGTTCGCGCTCATCTCGTGGGAAGTCTGGAAAGAATGAAACGCCAGATGCTTCAGGGATTCCACGGCAACCACGAACGAGATTCTCCGGATCATAAAGGCCGAAGCCGATCGGTGGATCGAAGCTGGAGTGGTTGGCCTTCGAGCACTAGCCCAGTCTTAACCTGTATCAGCTTGCTGTTCACACTAGATCGTCATCTTTCAAAATGTAATCCCTAGTAATTCTAGCAGTAGCCGGAAGATGGCGACCTTGTAAATATACTCTACTTCTCGTTAATACAAAGATATGCACACTCATGTGTATTAGAGAAAAATCTATACATGCCCCTAGTTGCGCCCTTCATTTGTGAGAGTGGTGACTGGCAGACTGCATGGATGCATGCATACGGGCGAAGTACAACTCCTATTATCCTAATAATACCATAAAATTATTCAAATAAAAAAATCGAAGCACAAAATCCTAGATCGATCATTTTTAATTTTTATTCTAGACGAGTACGTAGTAGCTAGGATACGTGCATCATGCACACGCATGCGTTCTGATCTCTCTCTATCCGTCGGGTCTTTGCTAGTGGTTATCAGATCTCGTTGCAGACAGACATGTAGGTGGCTCCAAGAACATGCATGTGTACGATGGAACACGCAGGTACGAGTGGTCACTCATGCATGCTGCATGCATGCATGGAGATCTGGAATACCATGGCACGGTAGTAGTCATGATTGTGTAGCCCCAACGCAAGACTCAGCTTTTACTGCTTGTCTCGCCGGAATAATCGGCATTCTGTCCGACAGTCCGAGAGATCAGATCGGATGAGAATGACATTTGTGTCACGTTCTTCTCATCCCCTTCTATTCGACAGTACTAGATGTAGCTAGTATATGAAGAGCTTAAGGTGAAGGAGAATGCATTATGCACGGGCTATGCATGCGCGGACCACTGGTGCACTGAGATCGATCGTAGCGCGCGCGGCGGGGGGTCACGTCACGTGAATGCACGGCTCAATATAAACGACACCGTCCGATCCGTTGCTACGCCGGAGACCCGGAGTGCCACTGTGCCAGCAGCAGCCTTATATACTTGCAGAGACTTGAAGTGCATTGTGCAGGATTATTGATGTCCGCATGCTGCAAGCTCGCTCTTCGTCAGTTGCCCCCGCTCCGGCCGGTCACTGCCATTGCCATGCTATACTATACCATATGCTGCTTGCAGAGCTAATACTGTATAAGCTAGCTAGCAGCTGCTACCTTCCACCGAACGCAAGCTTGCAAACACTGATCGATGAGCACCTGCAAATACTACAAGCATACGAACAAGAATGAGAGTGATCGATCGAGGGCAAAGGGACGACGATGCATGGATCGTTGCGTCTGCAGAGGTAAGTATATACCCTGCTGCTGCAGAAATGCCAAAATATAACGCACCTACCATCTTCATCTCGGGAGCACAAAGCACAAGTGCCGTATGTAGTATAGTAGTATGCAGAAATGCCAAAACGCATGCATGCATTCATAATTTTCACTTGGCATCGATCCTACTACTACAACGCAGCTAGCATGCATGCCGGAGTTCCGGGCATGCATGCGTGCCAAACAATTCGTAGTGGCTTGTTTCGTGGCTTGTACCATGCATATCTGCTTGCATTGCTGCAGTTTCCCCTGTGATACTCATCGCTGCATCGCATTTGCCCGTTTACTACCTACTTCTTTGTATTCTACTGCGCGCGTATCCTGCACGCCTTTCATTTCTTCTTATCCGCCACCGCATCTGCATGACTGCATGCAGGCTGCAGCCACCCTACTCACGCTTTGGTACGGTCCCCGCCGCCAGCCTGATTGGTTAGCTAGACCATTGCATCGGCAACCACGCAACGTTTCTTATTCAAAATGTTTATAGTAACCATATAGGAGTATGTAAATACTAAGCTCCACGCTCGACAAGATCGTCAGTACCCCCCTCCTTTTCCAGTTATATATTATTACGGGATTTGGAAAAAAAAAATGAACTTGGTAAATTTTGAACAATAATAATTCAAATTATATTATATGAATGCTTAGTAAAGTACTATCAATAGATTCACGTCCATACATGCAACATCCATGTGTCCTGGCTCTAATACGCTAGTAACTAGACTCGTGCAAATAGCATGGGTACTTAGCTTTTTGTTCATTGTAACATTTAATAAAATTTTAGCTTGGTTTTTCTAAACAGTTTTTTTATTTGTTTGTTTATACAGTTGTCCTTTGTTGACGCAACCCCCTGTATCCATTCGTACCATCTTCATATATAAATCTATCATGGACCAATTCGTTGCTTAAAGACCTCTCCTATTTCTTTTCCTATCCTGTGGCGATGCAATTTTTGTCAAGCGCCTTCAGTTTCCTCTATTTGAGCTAGATAAAATCACTGTTCAAGCCTTATCTTCTTTTTTAGTTCTTTGTTCCTCCTGTAAATTTAAATTTTAAGCCATCTTACTATGCATCCGTTGTTACCTCTTCCCTCCTTGCCATTACAAAATCCGTCACAATGTTGCTGATATTTATTGGACCTAAGGGTGCCTCAAGCAACTGCTTGCTGGCCTGATCATTGGACCAACATATATTGGCATGATCATACCACTCTATGGCATTGCTGTCAACCATGATATGACCATTTTAATTGTTATCTTCACTTGCGACCAGCAATAGGTAAAATAAAGCACAGCATGATGAGCAGCAGTATTCAACTTAGTTTTGAATAATAAATGGCTAGTGTTTTTGACTTAATCATGTTAAGCAAACTTGTAATTGCTACTAAGAGTTAGTTTGGCAAGGCTCAACTCCTTCTAAAAGGGTTTCAGCTTTGGCTTCTTTTATGGAGCAGCCCTTTTGGTGGAGTTCAAGCTAGACATATTGTAAAACATTTGGCAAAAATGGCTGCAATAAAGTTTAATTATAATTCATGCCAAATTTGTATGGAGAAGGTGTGGAGAAACCACATTTTTCACACCTCAACCCACCCAATAATTAAGAAAAAAGCTCTAACTCCGTCGGAGCCATTTCTTGATGGTGCTTTGAGAAGTCTTCAATCGAAGCCGAAGCTAAAACCAGAGCCTGCCAAACGAGCCCTAACACTTCATTTTTCTTTCAGCGCAGCAGTAAAATCTACTCCCTTTGCCTAAAAAAAGAATATGGGTATCATTTCTCCAGAAATATTTACAAGAAAATAGTAATAATAATTATGCGCAACAAGCATCATTGGAGTAGTGACGAACTATATTTTTATAATGAAATTATTTAGAGATATACGTAAATGTTAATGCTGTTTTTCATAACTCTAATTAATTAAAAAAAAGTTTGTCTCATTTAAATTGTTTTTGTTTTTCGGAGCGAGTAAAATGTTACCGGACCGGACGGACCGCGGAGGCACGCCGGCGGCACACCCATCTAGAAACAGGGTCAAGTGTCTCCATTGCATTTCTTTTTCAGCACAGTAGAGTAGAGTACAGACAGGAAAAGTGCAAGCGTTTTTCTATAGAGACTTTTCCCTGCGTGTCATTATAAAAGATCGCAATCCCTTGTGTGCCACTGGAAAAATTCAGCGGTCTTCAGTGTCACTACTCTAATTTTTTCGTGTCCTCCATGTCACTTCCGTCAGTTTGGGCTCTAACGCCGTCAAACTGCACATGTGAAAAGACGAAAATACCCTTAAGTCTAAATATGTTATTAATTTTTTTGAGCATCTTAACGACTTCAAATGAAAAAACTCAAAACTAGAAAGTTGTAGATCTTGTCGAGGTCTATAATTTTTATATAAATTTTATTTTCATTTAATTTCGCAAAAAAATATGATTTGATATAATTAATATATCTTAGAAAAATCATATTTTTTTTGCAGAGCACATAGTGGATCAGGATAACTGGATCGCAACGTAGCGCCGAGGAAGATGTTGGGCAGCCGCGCGAGGTCCGTGCAGCTGCGCCGGCGCAAGCTCCCCCGGTGGCTGCGGCGCGCGAGCATGCGGGAGCGCCTGCCCGAGCTCCCAGCGGCGGCCGCGCGAGCTCCACTCAGGCCTCGCGTGGTCCTAGCGGCGGCGGCGCGCGAGCTCCCATCACTAGCCGCGCAAGCGAGTGCCGCGCGATCTCCCACCGGTATCGGCGGCCAGCTTCCACCAACAGCCCGCATGGGATCCCTAATCGCCGATGGAAACTATGCGCTCCTCCCCAACGCACAGTTTCCGTGCTTCGTTGCGCGTGAAGACCTGGATGCTAGGGTGCGTTTAGTTCAGAAAGGCCTCGTTTAGATTCCAGAATTCACCTCTAAATTCTACTATGTAAAAAGAAGATTCCCCATTACATCAAAATGCCGGCACATATATAGAGTACTAAATGTAGATGAAATCAAAAACTAATTGCACAGTTTTGTTGTACTTTGCGAGACGAACATTTTGAGCATAATTAATCAAGATTTAGATAATTATTACCATAAAAAACAAAAGTACTACAGTACTCGGGGGTGGCACTGTGCCGAATCGGCCACCCCCGACTCTGGAATCTAAACAAGGCCAAAATGAAAGTTTTGGATACGTGACAGGATGTCGGTGGATACTAATAAAAAAATAAATTATAGAATCTGTCAGAAAACTACGAGACGAATCTAATGATACTAATTAATCAATCATTAACATATGTTGGTTACTATAGCGCTTAAGGCTTTTCATGGACTAATTAGATTTAAAAGATTCGTCTCGCGATTTCCTCGAAATCTGTACAATTAGTTTTTTTTTGTCTACGTTTAGTACTTCATGCATATGTCGAAACATTTGATATGATGGCTAGGGTAAAAATTTTTAGAACTAAACAAGACCTTAAACCCAATTTCTACGTTTTTGCGCTCTCTCTTTATTAAATTACTTACCACATCAGCAAAATGTCTAACAAATATCTAACGTGGCAAGATAATTAATACTCCCTCTGTCGCTATTTAAATATCGTTTCCGGTGTTCGTGCCACAAGTTTGACTTGATTTGTAGAAAATGCGTGCAATATTTTTATACTGTGTCCAATCGTAGACCAACTAGGCTCAAAAGATTTATCTCGTGATTTCCAACTAAACTGTGTAATTAGTTATTTTTTTTACCTATATTTAATACTCCATACAAGCAGCTAAAAATTGATGTGATGGAGAGAGAGTGAAAAAACTTGGAATTTTGAGGGGAACTAAACAAGGCCTAGATCCAAAAATTTCTGGGAAAAGTTTTTGTACCACTTTTCATTGTTATTTGGCAAAAATTATCTAACCATGGGCTAATTAGGCTCAAAAGATTCGTCTCGACATTTAGCAATTAGTTATTTTTTTATATACATTTAATGTTCCATGCATGCATCTAAAGATTCAATGTGACAGATACTATGTAAAAAAATTTAGATGTTTTTGGCATCTAAAAAGACCCTCACTCACCATGTCACCAGAAAGGCTGGTAGAATCTCACCAAAGCTCGATGCTGTCCTGTCTGTGCTGCGTTGTAGTGTTTGACCCAAACGCTTGCTTCTTTCTTTCCAGCTCACGCAGCATCATCGATCGAATTAGTCAACACCGGCAATGGGACCCAGTTTTTTTTTCCGGGTAGGTAGTTTTAATTTTGAACACCACTACTACTACTTCTACGGATAGTAGTTCAGAAATCAGAACGTAAGCACGTACGGAGTACTTCTCTCGATCTGGAGTGTACATCGATCAATCAGGTCCACCACGCACCTGCATGATTGTTCGTGATCTGTTTATCGTCTGTCCTACGGAAACTTTTATTGTCGTCGATCTGAACTGATTGCTACCTCTACAGATTATCATCATCATATCTGATGTCTGACTGGTCGAAAGCTTTGCTTCCGGTCACTGCATAAGTTTTTTTAATAATTTCCTAATATTAAAAAATAATATAATTTTTGTTTTTAGAAGCCAAATAGTTTTAAGCTTCACTGGATCTGTAAAAAAGTTACAATATTTATGATATTATTATTAGATTCTATATATGGAGTGTATTTTTATATTAATATTTAGAGTCCTAAATATAAATGATATTTTTACTTCTATAAAATTTAGTTAAACTTAGGAAGTTTGACTTAACTCAAACATAGAATTTCATGGTTTGTAAGGATGGATTTAGTAGTAGATCCTTGGATAATAATAATAATAATAATAATAATAATAATAATAATAATAATAATAATAATAATAATAATAATAATAATAATAATAATAATAATAATAATAATAATAATCTCCAAAATAAAGGCCTTGTTCGGCTAGCTGGCTGCCAGCCAGCCAGCAGTGTTTTTCTCTCACATCATTTCAGCACCAGCCACTAGCCAACCAGCAGTATTTTTCTATCACAACAAATCAACACTAGCCACTAGTCACCGGCCAGCCGAACGAGGCCTAAAATCAAACTGAAAAAGTAAATAAGAGAGCGGCACTCAACTATCTGGCAGAGAGCCTGTAACAAGTGGTATAATAATGTCCATAACTACACTGCACTATAAGTGTGTTTAGTTCGCGAAAATTTTTGGCTTTGCCTACTGTAGTACTTTCGTTTGTATTTATCAATTATTGTCCAATCATAGACTAGTTAGGCTCAAAAGATTCGTCTCGTGGTTTTCTACCAAACTGTGTAATTAGTTTCTTTTTCGTCTATATTTAATGCTCTATGCATGTGTCCAAACATTCGATGTGACGGGAAATCTTTAAAATTTTTGGAACTAAACATGCCCTACGTTGGGTGAAGTGTTTAATGGCAATTTCAGAGCTCAGACCGCAGCTGAGTTAACACTTGCCCAGTAGTCCTGCTGAGTGTGTATAGTGTAATTGTTGAAGCTGCTCGGTATTGTCCACAGCCATCAGCGCTCACAGCAGGCGGTCAGAATAATCAAGATGGCGCAGTAGACAGTGTCACAAAAACACTCCAGAGTATAGTGTGTGGTACACAGTAGAGCATGCACAGTCGTCCTAAATCACGCGTTGGCAACAAAAACTCGTTCCAAAATCCTTTCGTAAGCCATCAAATTAACAAACCATAGAGTATGTGCAAGAACAGACATGCATGCAAGCCGTACGTGACTATGCGAGGCGGTAGTGAGCTACCAACGGCTGTTTGCATTGGCAGGGTTTCTTTGCCTGCTTCTCATCCAAAAGAGCTACATTTCTTAAAAAAGAAATGGTTTATTACTCCACTTTAGACCTCCTCTTGCGAAGTCATATATATGCATGCCAAGTCATTTCTTGAGTGTTACACATAAATAAGCTAAAAAAGTGTTACTAGCACAAATTTTCATTGGAGCTAAAAAACTGTTTGACAAGACCGCACCAAATAACCCATAAATAAGCTAAAAAATGTTACAACCTAATCCTCTCAGAAAACAACGCTAATCATATTCATATCAGCTGCTAGCAGAGAAGGCCTTGGTTTGCATTGTTCTGATGATACATAAAAAAAACAAGAAGAAAACAAACACTAGCAGAGAAGCAGAGTACTCTGGTGTTGGTACTAGCACAAATTTTCAATGGAGCACTGTTTGCCTTGTGATGTGCATTTGGCGGGCTAGCAAAATTATAAGTAGTAGATTACAAGGAATTGAGCCGGTGTAGCAGCTTAACTACCCGCAGTGGGTACTCTAAAACGATACTCTAAAGTTTTAAGTATGAATATAGAGTAAAAACTGCTGCACTGAGTACTCTAAAACGATACTCTATCCTTTCTCTCACTCTATATTTAAAGTGGTACAGTGCTTACTCTATACTTTAAAGTGGCGGGCCCCACTAGCTAAACAAAGAAAAAAAATGTTATAACTCACAAACCAAAAATCCAAATTAAATTTCGATTGCACCATTAAATTCGTCTCAATAAATCCTTCAAAACTAGATCACACATGGATATATTTAGATAAAGTGATAAGTGGGTCCCATAGTGGATAGAATGGATAGAGGATGATATAGAGAATGGATGAGTGCGGGAAAATTGAGTATAGAGGAGAGAATCTTGCTGACTAGAACGTATAGAGGATGAATATAGAGGTCCATGAGTGCGGGTAGTCGGCTATCCGCACTCATGGACCTCTATATTCATCCTCTATACGTCCTGGTCAGCAAGATTCTCTCCTCTATACTCAATTCTCCCGCACTCATCCATCCTCTATATCATCCTCTATCCACTCTATCCACCGTGGGACCCACCTGTCACTTTATCTAAATATATCCATGTGTGATCTAGTTTTGAAGGATTTATTGAGACGAATTTAATGGTGCAATCAAAATTTAATTTGGATTTTTGGTTTGTGAGTTATAGCATTTTTTTCCTTTGTTTAGCTAGTGGGGCCCGCCACTGCCCACTATAGAGTAAGCACTGTACTACTCTAAATATAGAGTGAGAGAAAGAATAGAGTATCGTTTTAGAGTACCTAGTACAGCAGTTTTTACTCCATATTCATACTTAAAAGCTTTAGAGTATCTATTTAGAGTAGCCACTGCGCCTGGTCAGTGGATACTCTAAAACGATACTCTAAAGCTTTAGAGTATGGATATAGAGTAAAAACTGCTGCACTGGGTACTCTAAAACGATACTCTATCCTTTCTCTCACTCTATATTTAGAGTAGTACTTTGCTTACTCTATGCTCTATAGTGGCGGGCCCCACTAGCTAAACAAAGGAAAAATGCTATAACTCACAAACTAAAATTCCAAATTAAATTTTGATTTCACCATTAAATTCGTCTCAATAAATCTTTCAAAACTAGATCACACATGGATATATTTAGATAAAGTAACAAGTGGGTCCCACAGTGGATAGAGTGGATAGAGGATGATATAGAGGATGATATAGAGGATGGATGGGTGCGGGAGAATTGAGTATAGAGGAAAGAATCTTGCTAACTAGGACGTATAGAGGATGAATATAGAGGTCCATGAGTGCGGATAGTCTTAGTGCATTGCAATCGCTCGCATCGCAGCAGCAGGGTCCCAGGGGCCTGCAAACCACCACCCAGCATGCGGGCGACCGCGGAACAAGCATCCACCAGCGTGGTTATACACACTGTAGTACGTGCTCAATAGGTCAAGCCCCACACGCACACTCGCCAGCCATTGCATTGCATGGATCTTGTTTTTTAGTTCACAAAATAGGTCATAAACTGTGAACAACGTACGGTGATTCATAAACCGATGGGGGCACTAGAGAATAAGGCCGTGTTTAGATTCCAAACTTTAGAGGCAAAGTTTGCACAGTAAGTGTCCTGTCACACTATAATAATTTTATTTTTATTTAGTAATAATTGTCCAAACATTGATTAATTAGGTTTAAAATATTCGTCTCGCAAAGTACAACAAAACTGTGCAATTAGTTTTTGATTTCATCTACATTTAGTACTCCATATATGTGCCGACATTTTGATGTGATGGAGAATCTTCTTTTTACATAGTGAAATTTGAGGATGAATTTAGGTATCTAAACAAGGCCTAATGCAAGAGAGGGGCAGACAGCCATGGAGAGTTGGGGACACCAGAGAATGATGATGCTGATCGATCTCGCTGCAATGCACATCTCCAGCTCGGAATGCAGAGGGTGTTTGGTTCCCCGCCTTCACTTGCCACATTGTAGCTACAGTGTTGCCACATAACTTAATTTGCTTGGTTGAGAAGTCAGATAGGGGCTTCTCCAGTGGTAAAGTAGAAGCGACTCATGGCCTGACGTGGAGCATCGACGAGTCGACTCAACAACGGGCCCTGTTTAGATACTAAAAATTTTGCAAAATTTTTCAACATTTCTCGTCACATCGAATATTTAGACGCATGCATGAAGCATTAAATATAGATAAAAAATAAAACTAATTACACAGTTTAGACGAAATGAACGAGACGAATCTTTTAAGTACCCTGATTGGACACTAATTACCAAATAACAACGAAATTTGCTACAATATTATTTTGCAAAATATTTTGCAACTAAACCGACCCCTAGAGTAAACAAATCGTTGAGGAGAGAGAAGAATCGATTCATATTTCTAGGTTGACTCTTGAGGAATAAAAAATGAATTTGGCCCTGCAGTTGAGCCATATGGTGCGATGTGGAGCAAATTCAAGAAGCAGCAGAGGGAGTCAGGTGTCCGATTTTTTAATCTTTCTCATGGGACCATGGTACTGTTCGCTTGAGGTCGACTCCTGACGTGGCTGTCTCTCTCCTGAATGAACCGATGCAACCACTGCGGGTGCCCTAAGGTAAGCACGAGCACAAGAACAACATAGCAAAATATTCCTTATTCTCATCCCACCGGTGGCGTGGCACCGATTTTCCTACCACACAGGTGTGGCGATGGTGCTGCCATACATTAGCTATGGTGAGTGACGGCTAGCATCCAGACAGACTTGTGTACTCATAGTCCTACAATACAGATACAATGGCTCTCTTGCCTATCTTCTTTGCACCGACCTCACTCTCACAAGGTAGGTCAAGGTGATCAATTTGATGATGGTGATGATATGATTCTATTGCTAAAAACTCAGAGAACGCAGGAATTTCACAATAATTGTATAGAGATTTTATAGAAAATCAATTTATTTTAAAAAACAAAAAATATAGAAAAAATCTCACGTTCCAAAAGGAGCTCAAAAGCGAGCGAGGGAGGAACAGGAACCGAAGAAGAACGTTAAAAGGACCCATGCACTACTACAGTTCGACATTCACTGTCGGCACCATTAGTGCCGGTTTATTGTGAACCGGCAGTGATAACCCTTCACTGTCGGTTCTGAGCTTCAAAATTAGAAAATGATTAGAGGTCACCATAAACTGATAGTGAAAGTTGACATCATTGCCGGTTTGTGGCTAGAACCGGTAGTAAATGGACGGTGATATATCACTGCCAGTTTTAGCCTCAAACCGACAGTGATGTGGTGCTATCACTGTCGATTTTTGGCTTAAACCGACAGTGATATAGCAAAGTACAAAAAGCTGCCGTCCTCGCCTCACATCACAAACTTCCCTGCAAGTGTATAGACAGCTACCAGTAACAATATAGTAGTCCAAAGTCAAAACAAGTATTTTCCTAGCGAGAACAAAACGTAATACTAGTATGTGTGCAATCCTGAATAAAAAAAAGTCAACTAGCGGGAACAAAACGTAATACTAGTATGTGTGCAATCCTGGATAAAAAAAGTCAAACGTCTCACGATTTGGCCATCACCATCTAACAATCTCACTACCAACTGACGACGACATAATGTTGATGCTGATAGATCCACCATGAAACATGCTTTCATAATAACAAACTTAATTCCTCCCTGCTTTCCTTTATTTTGCCTTACTTCTTGGCGGTCGTTGGGATTTTACTGTATTAACAAACCAACTAGTAATAAGTTGCATACTGAATGTTTAGATTTGGCAAATGTATTAAGACATTTTGACTTTTCAAGATACATAGCTTTTGCTATACACTTAGATGTATATTATGTCTAAATACACAGTAAAAACAATGTTTCTAGAAAAAGCCAAACATCTTCTAATTTGAAAAAAGGGAAATTATATATGTACCATCACTGTTCCAAAAAGAAATTGATCTTTTAGATGCTCCACTCCTGAACAATAAGTCAAAGTATCCTAAGTTTGACTAGATTGCTACTCTCTCCGTTCCAAATTATAAGTCGTTTTGACTTTTTTGATACATCCATTTTTCTATGCATCTAGATATAATATATGTCTAGATATATAACAAATTCTATGTACCAAAAAAGTTAAAATGACTTATAATTTGGAACGGAGGGAATACAAAAATAACAACACTCTACCTGAGTGGCCATATGGGTGTATTATGAACATGTACTCAATTAAAAATCTAATAAATTATACTTACCTAGTATTATAAATAAACATTTTAGCCAATCTTACAAGTTACAGTGGTTTCACTTAAAACATATAAAATCAATTTCTTTCGGATATCATTTAAAAAAAAATTGGATTGCATCAGCCTCCTATTCGAGACCCGCCTAGTATTTCTTTTTGTGCAGGTCCCTTGAGGTCCAAACCTCCCTAACCAACATGTACTCAGCATGTTTATTCAAATTGCACTGATCAGGTCGTGGATGTACGTGCTCAGCCAGCTTGCATTTTACATTTTTTTTTGCATTCAAAGCTATGGGCCTGTTTAGTTGCAATTTTTTTTTTGCAAAACGACACTGTAGCAAATTTCGTTGTTATTTGACAATTAGTGTCCAATCATAGTCTAATTAGGCTTAAAAGATTTGTCTCGTCCATTTCGTCTAAACTGTGTAATTAGTTTTATTTTTTTATCTATATTTAATACTTCATGCATGTGTCTAAAGATTCGATGTGACGGGGAATCTGAAAAATTTTGTAAATTTTTTTGGGAACTAAACATGGCCATACAGGAGTAGAGCACAGGAAAAAGAGGGCAGCATAAAACAGGGGACGATATATAAGGAAGAAGCGGTTTTTCATAGATGAGATCTGGTAGAAAGGCAAGAGCAGGTGGAGATGAAATGACACAAAGAAAAGAGGAGAGCTAGCTTGAGGACGACGTTGGATGGATGTCAACGGGGGTCGGAGGGAACCCCAAACAAGGTTTGTAACGTGACTGACTGATATTGGTTTTAGGCTTTTATTATCTCCCATTTGTAATTTTTTTTTCTGAGATTGAAGTTTTGATTTGAGACTGCTAGAGCCTTAGAGAGATCAAAGAAAGAAAGCAGACCACTACGTCAAGCTTGGAGAGTCATTCATGTGGCACCGTTACACTACATAACAGAAAAAGAAAAAAAAAACTCTAGGATTACCCGGCCCCTCTTTTGATTTTGTTTTTCCTTTGAACATGAGTACTCACACGTGTGAAATGCCCTCACATGATAGTTGTGATAATTGTACAATACTCATATGACGGTCCTCTGTCTAGTCATAAGAATTCAGTTTTGTAGTTGATACTATATCTTTTTACTGCATTGATTTTTGATATTGGAAGTGGACATGAGTAGTTTTGTCATGTAACGTTGTTTTATTTACGTTAGTACAATTTTAGTACACTCTATAAACAATTTTACATAAAAATACGAGCCAAACCCACGTTTTGAGCCACGTGGGTATCTAAAATGCCACATGTTTGTGACAGACCAAATTGTGGAGTTTTTTTTTGGATTATTTATATTCAGGTTTGTTCTCAAATTATTTCTCTCTCACGTACCAAAGGATCACTTGACTCCCAATATTCATCAATATAGTTGCAACATACAAACACGTGTCTTTGGCCAAATGCACCTGCCAATGGCGATGCAAGCCATTAAGACCGTGTTTTGGACAGCAATATCTGATCATGTCATCGGTTAGTCGAGCCGCGATACGTAAAATCATATTTGTAGTTCATTCTCACGGTGGTTGAGTCAGGCATGATTACAACAAAGAATCGAGAAAATTAATCATGCGGCATTAGGTGGGATTCTCTGCTTCCCTCAACTCTCACCACAAGATACATGCACGGTCCCAAACACAACCTAAACATTGTGATGAACTTAATTAGGACATATCTGTCCTTATTACTCTAGTGTGAGATTAACTAAAATGACAAATGTTATGGAATGGAGGGAGTAATGCTTTACAAATATATTTTTTACTACCTCTGTTCTAAAAAAAATGGTGTTTTAGGACTTTGAGGATAGATTAGTGCTCAACATTAATTACCAATGTATTACCCCTTATATATTAAAGTTGAACCTTGCTAATTAAGGAATAATCCCTCATTATTAGAATGTAATGCATGAAGGCATGCAGACCACAATCTCAAACTAAGAGCATCTCCAAGAGCCTCTCCAAATCATTCCTAAATGCTAGGAATAGAGATTTTGGTGAAAAACTATCCTCCAACAGTTTTTCTAAATGGTCATCCAAATATAGCTATCTTCTATTCTGGATTTTTCGCTAGCCAAATATAGAAGACGAGAATGGCTCTCTAAACTGCGCATGAGAAATAGAAGAACTGTTGGAGAGTGAGAATATATAGAAAACGATTTTTATGCAAATGACTCTCCAAATAATGATTTAGAAAGTGAAATTTAGAAAGTCTCTTGGAGATGCTCTAATGTGGTTAAATCTATTGTTCAAGAGCTAAAACATCAATTAATTTGAGGCGTTTTTTGAATTCTAAAATATCAAGTTTTATGGACGGAAGGAGTATAGAAAAAATACGATCAAAATTGTGTCTTTGGAGACCGTGTGGATAATCCAAAATGGCATTTCTTGGTAACTTACATAAAAAGAAATTTACTAGATTATTTGAAACAATATAATACTCCATCTGTCCTAGAAAGAATGTAATTTGAGACATTTTTTGAATTCTAAAATATCAAGTTTTATGGACAAAAGGAGTATAGAAAAATATGATCAAAATCGTGTCTTTGGAGACCGTGTGGATGATCCAAAATGGCATTTCTTGGTAACTTACCTAAAAAGAAATTTACTAGATTATTTGAAACAATCCATCTGTCCTAGAAAGAATGTAATTTGAGACATTTTTTTGAATTCTAAAATATCAAGTTTTATGGACGAAAGGAGTATAGAAAAATACCATCAAAATTGTGTCTTTGGAGAGCGTGTGGATAATCCAAAATGTCATTTCTCGGTAACTTACCTAAAAAGAAATTTACTAGATTATTTGAAACAATCACTACTACAGAAAACAACAACCGAGGCGGGCAAAAGGGCTTTTCCGAGGCGGGCAGGCCAACCACATCGGACCAAAGGTCATAGTTAATCGTGGCCTTTTCTGAGGCGTTTTGGATGCCCTCCTCGGTTAATAAAATAAAAAACAAAAAATATCCAATCAGCCCGTCAATGGGGCCCGCTGAGCCCATCGACGAGGCCTGCTAAGCCCATCCAAGCGCCGCCGCTCGTCGGATCCACCAGCCTCCCTGCGCCGCCACTGGCCGGATCCGGCACCCACGTGTGCGCCACCGCTGGATCTGGTCGTCGTCGTGGGGCCGCCACCGGATCTGCGCCTGCACGGTCCCTAGCCACCAGATCTGTCGTCGTGGGGCCGCCACCGTGTGCCACTGCCACGTGAGCCTGGGGAAGGGGCCCGCAAGCCTAAGGAAGGGGCCACCACCGTGCGCCTCCACCGCGTGCCGTTGCCGGGAGACCTCGCGCGCCCGCACTGTCGCACCGCACCGCACCGCCGCGCCGCGCAGAGCCCCCACGCTCGCCGCCCCCACGCCGGCCACCGGGAGTCGCCCGACCCCGCGCCGCCGTGGAGGACCGGAGGGGCGTGGTGGAGTGGGGCGCGTGGGGAGGACCGCCGTGGAGGACCGGAGGTGCGCGTGGAGGATCGCCGCCTCCTCCCTAGACGTCGGGTGGGGGAGTGGTGGGGGAGAGCCGCCGTGGAGGACCGGTGGGGGAGCGGCGTGTGGGGGAGAGGGGCGGGCGCGTGCGGCGCTGGTGCGAGGAGGGGGCGCTGCCGGGAGAGGAGAGAACGAGTCGGAGAGAGGGAGGGGTGAGTCGGAGAAAGAGCGGAGGGGGCTGGGCGGTGCGGCTGAGAGGGAGTGGGAGGGGGTGGCTAGGGTTTCACGTATATATATACTATGAAGCGTTATCGGGCCTTGCCTAGGCCTGCTGGGCCTCGGGGATATTAACCGAGGCAGGCCTTATAAGTGGCCCACCTCCGAAAATGGGGGTATCCCGCCTCGGTTAATAGATTTTAGGAGGTGGTTATTTTTTAACCATCTCCGTAAATCGATTTTGCGAGGCGGTTTCTTGGAACCACCTCGATTAATGAAAAATGAACGCATCGGTTAATGCCAGGCGGTTGAAATTGTTGCCTGCCTCGGAGGGTGTTTTTAAAAGGTCGCGGTAAATCTTTTTTTTGTAGTAGTGAATATAATACTCCATCTGTCCTAAAAAGAATGTAGTTCTCACTTCTTGAAAGAAAAAAATGTAAAGGTATTTTTAAAACATAGGAATTTTGCAGGAATCATGTAGGAATTTCACGGAAACCAATTCAATTTCACAGGAAAAATGAAGAAATAGAGAAAAATTCTCACATTCCAAATATGCACTAAGTTGAACCAAGCCTATACAAGAAAATAGTATAATTTAGTATGCCGATCGAATAAATATCATTAGATTAACATAAAATACATTTTATAGTAAAACTATTTTAAGACATAGATCTGGATACTATTCTTTTATACAAATTTGGTCAAACTTAATAACGTTTGACTTATCTAAAACCTACAATTTATATATTTTTTTGTGGGGCTGAGCCGCTGAGGGAGTACAAACCAGTGATAATCTTAGCCTCGTTTTCCCTCTCATTTTGTGTTTGAATTTGAATTACATTTTTTTGTGGGGGTGAGCCGCTGAGGAGTACAAACTAAACTAGTGATAATCTTGCTTCGTTTTCCCCTCATTTTGCTGGCCACAGAGATAGTACAAGATTTTTTAAAAGGATACTCCACCGTTAATAAAATTGTAAAGTGTGTGGTACTAGCAGAAAGGAGGCAGGTAAACACGGAGCCCAAGAGCAAATCCTACTAATCCTAATCCTAACTGCGGCGCGTGCATAAATTAGCAGCAGCAGCAGCAGCATGCCAGCATCCCCTGCAAACCCAAGCGCTTGTGCTGACGCGCTTGGTCCTCTCCCGCCGGCGTCTTCCTCTTTACTCCTCCCGCCGCATTCGCCGCCGTCCATCTACTCCTCTACTCATCCCGAGTCCGGACTCCGAACTGGTGGTGCTGTGCAGGTGCGGCGCCGAGCCACATAAACAAAACCGCTGCTCGTCCCCCGCGCAGGCGCAGCGCTGGGCTGCCCGACCGATCGCCATGCGCGCGGCGGCTTCCTGTTGGCGTTTCTAGATGGGCTCCTCCTCCCTCCTCCTCTTCCCCTCGTCCTCCTCCGCCGCCGCCGCACCCGCCTCTTTTACTGCCGCTACTCATGCCACCGCCACCGCCTCCTCCCCCTTATTGCCGCCGCTCCCCTCCCAACAATCCCAACACCACTTCCTACAAGTCCTCCACCACCACCACCACCTAGGCCAGCAGCAAGAACCTTGCTCCTCCGCCGCCGCCATGGTCCGCAAGCGCCCCGCGCCCGACGTCGACCTCCCGCCGCCGCGACGCCACGTCACGGGCGACCTCTCCGACGTCACCGCCGGTGCCGCCGTTACCGGTGCTGGTGCGCCGCCGCCGTCCTCCGCCAGCGCGCAGCTGCCGGCGCTGCCCACCCAGCTCCACCAGCTGCCGCCCGCGTACCAGTTCCAGGCGCACGCGCACCACCACCAGGCTGCGGATGTGGACGTCCCCGCGGCGCACCCGCACGCGCACGCGCACGCGCAGGCGGCCGACGTGGCGGCGGCGGCGCCCTCCACGACCGCGTGGGTGGACGGCATCATCCGCGACATCATCGGGAGCAGCGGTGGGGCCGGGGTGTCCGTGGCGCAGCTCATCCACAACGTCCGCGAGATCATCCACCCCTGCAACCCCGGCCTCGCCTCCCTCCTCGAGCTCCGCCTCCGCTCCCTCCTCACCCCCGCCGACCCCGCGCCGCTGCACCCACCTCTCATGCACACCGCTCCGCACGTCTCCGCCGTGGCGGGGGCCCTCCCTCCCGCTCCACCGCCACCGCCGCTTCATTCCGCAGACAAACAGTGTCCGCCGCAGCAGCAGGAACAGGAGCCCAACAACCCGCCGGCGCCGGCGCAGTCGCCGAAGGCCCCGACAGCCGAGGAGACCGCGGCGGCGGCGGCGGCGGCCGCCAAGGAGCGGAAGGAGGAGCGGCAGCGGAGGCAGCGCGACGAGGAAGGGCTCCACCTGCTCACCCTGCTGCTGCAGTGCGCGGAGGCCGTGAACGCGGACAACCTGGACGACGCGCACCGGTGGCTGCTGGAGATCGCGGAGCTGGCCACGCCATTCGGCACCTCGACGCAGCGCGTGGCCGCCTACTTCGCGGAGGCCATGTCGGCGCGCCTCGTCAGCTCCTGCCTGGGCATCTACGCGCCGCTGCCGCCGGGGAACCCCGTCGCGGCGCGCCTGCACGCCGGCCGCGTCGCCGCCGCGTTCCAGGTGTTCAACGGCATCAGCCCCTTCGTCAAGTTCTCGCACTTCACCGCCAACCAGGCCATCCAGGAGGCGTTCGAGCGGGAGGACCGCGTGCACATCATCGACCTCGACATCATGCAGGGGCTCCAGTGGCCGGGACTCTTCCACATTCTCGCCTCCCGCCCCGGCGGCCCGCCCAGGGTCAGGCTCACCGGCCTCGGCGCGTCCATGGACGCGCTCCAGGCCACGGGGAAACGCCTCTCCGACTTCGCCGACACGCTTGGCCTGCCCTTCGAGTTCTGCGCCGTCGCCGAGAAGGCCGGCAATGTTGACCCGGACAAGCTCGGCGTCACCCGCCGCGAGGCCGTCGCCGTCCACTGGCTGCACCACTCGCTCTACGACGTCACCGGCTCCGACTCCAACACGCTCTGGCTCATCCAAAGGTAGCAGAGGCGAACTCCTACTCCAGTAGAATACACCTGCATTTCTAAATTCCAATCCATCGTGCATTCTTTCTTGCTTGCTGCATGTCAAATCTTGATGCTTTCATCATGGCTACTTTTCAGCATAGGCTGCGTTTAGATCCAAAATTTGGAGTGCCAAAATACACGGTAGCATTTCGTTTGTATTTGGTAATAATTGTCCAATCATTGACTAATTAGGCTCAAAACGTTCGTCTCGCAAAGTACAACCAAACTGTGCAATTAGTTTTTGATTTTATCCATATTTAGTACTCTATACATGTATCCTAAGTTTATGTGACGGGGAATCTTTTTTTTGCATAGTACTCTTTTCAATGATCTAAACACAGCCATAGTTAATTAACCAATGTGGCATTGTGATATGCACGTCAGGCAGGCATCAGTCGCCGTACATCCGGTACAAGCATGATCCGTCCGATGGCTAAGGCTGGGTTCACTTCTCAAAATATTTCTCTGTCACCCGTCACATCGAATCTTTGATGTATGCATGGAGCATTAATTGTAGGTAAAAAAATAACTAATTGTACAGTTTGTCTGTAAAGTTCGAGATGAATCTTTTGAGCCTAATTAATTCATGATTGGATAAATTTTGCCAAATAACAACGAAAGTGCTATAGAAATATTTCTCCCAAATATTTCGGAAGTGAACACAGCCTAACTAGTAAAAAAAAACGTTTTGGAGCTCGAAAAGCTCGTCATTATGACCAACTTTCTATATAGGCTAAAAATGTTGGATCTTGTATATACAAATGCTTCTGTGGTGATCCGAGAACCACAAAAGACCGACCGTGCTTGCATTTGGTTAGTCGATCACTAGGCACGAGCTGAAAGTTCTTACCATCATGACCAACTTTCCAAGCCAAAAGGTCTCAACTTTCTAGTCCATAGTGCCAAAATCATGATTACTGAATTGAATACCTGTCATCTTCTCCTAGTACGTACTATACACTAATCATTATCTCTTCATCACACTATAGATCAGATCAGGAAGCTAAGCTGCTAAACTCGAAAGCTTATCAAATGTGTTAAGGTTTCTCAAATCTCTAGCTAGCTAGTTTTGTTGATTGACTGCTAGTAGTACATATCTGCCCAATGTGTACTTTAGAGGAGAGGTTACATGAGATAAACTCCAATTCATTGTTGATCTGATGCATCATTAAGGGTGTGTTTAGATCCATTGAAATATGCACTATGCAAAAAAAGATTCCCCGTCACATCAAACTTGTGATACATGCATGGAGTACTAAATGTGGATAAAATCAAAAACTAATTGTACAGTTTGGTTGTACTTTGCGAGACGAATGTTTTGAGCCTAATTAGTCAATGATTGGACAATTATTACCAAATACAAACGAAATGCTACAGTGTATTTTGGTACACCAAAGTTTGGATCTAAACACTGCCTAAAATGCTAACTGCTGCTTGAGCCGTCTCGTCCTGCCGCTGCATCGAAGTAATGGCCACCAAATGCACCTACTGACTGACTGACTGATTCACATTCACCAGGCTGGCCCCGAAGGTGGTGACAATGGTGGAGCAGGACCTGAGCCAGTCGGGTTCCTTCCTGGCGCGGTTCGTGGAGGCCATCCACTACTACTCGGCGCTGTTCGACTCGCTGGACGCGAGCTACGGCGAGGACAGCCCCGAGCGGCACGTCGTGGAGCAGCAGCTGCTGTCGCGGGAGATCCGCAACGTGCTGGCCGTCGGCGGGCCCGCCCGCACGGGCGACGTCAAGTTCGTCGGCAGCTGGCGGGAGAAGCTGGCGCAGTCCGGGTTCCGCGCGGCCTCGCTCGCCGGCGGCGCCGCCGCGCAGGCGTCGCTGCTGCTGGGAATGTTCCCCTCCGACGGGTACACGCTGGTGGAGGAGAACGGCGCGCTCAAGCTCGGGTGGAAGGATCTCTGCCTGCTCACCGCCTCCGCCTGGCGCCCGATTCATCAGGCTCCGTGCCGTTAAAAGCTGAGATTACTAAGCCTTATTGTTATAGAGCTAAAGGCATTTTATTTTACTGCTACTAGGCTTACTTACTTCTAGAGGTTCTTCTTCGGCCTAATTGTTCTTTTGCATCTTTCTTAGCTAGCTAGCAGCTCATCAATGCAAATTAGGTCAATTCTGAGAAAAGGAAATGAAAACATGCACTCTGATCACTAATTACTAATTGCTAGATGCCTGATCTCTTTCACAGCGACAGTTACTGATGTGAGCTTATTAATTAGTTTCTTGGTAGGTTCTGCTTAGAAGTCCTGTCAGACTAGTCCTATTTCTCCACCATCATTACATAGAGGAGCTCTTAACCATGGAGTACAATATATATGGTGCTCTTTATGCAGGTTAGTGTAAACTCTTGCTACTGTTAGGAGAGTGTTTTACTGTTTTCTCCAGAAAAATTTGAGAAGTTAGGCAACTAGAGACCAAGGCAGTAGTATATTTTTCTTTGGGGGTGGGCAAATAAAGTAACCAATGTAGCTGTAGTCCATTTCTAATGCTAGTTCTGGATGATCTACTCATGTACGTATTAGAAGTTGAGCCCTTTTTGGTGTGGATATATATGCATTTTGCCTACTTTTAACATCCTTTTCACCTTTACTTCCATGAGATCATCAGGTTGTCAATCCTTGCTCCCTGGACATGTTGACCAAACGAGGCATTGGCATGATGATGAGGTCACATTACATTACATTGTATCCATCCAGAATATGTAATGTAAGGCCTTGTTTAGTTTCCAGAATTTTGCAAAAATTTTCAAGATTCCCCGTCACATCGAATCTTTGGACGTATGCATGAAGCATTAAATATAGATAAAAAAAATAAAACTAATTACACAGTTTAGACAAAATTCACGAGACGAATCTTTTAAGCATAATTAGACCATGATTGAACACTAATTGCCAAATAACAACGAAAAGTGCTACAGTAGCATTTCCCAAAAAATTTCGCGAACTAAACAAGGCCTAAGAGGAGAGGGTGTTTTGTTACTTCACCATCCCATCATTCATTCATGCGATAATCTCATTTCACTAGTTGGCTGTCTGTGTGTCTTGTTTAATACGTAATAAATAAAGTTTGCAGATGTCGCTGAGATGGGGTATGCCTTGTTTAGTTTGCAGATGTCACTAAGATGAGAAGTAGGCACAAAGCTATTAGGAGTAAGAGGGAATTGTTGTTAGTCACATTTCGTTGCTCACATCAGTAGTATAGTACCTGCCTTGTTAGCTAGCTTAATTAGCTTGCTTGCTAAGTTCCTACTAGTCAGAATTCCAAAGTGAGTTATGAGCCAATTAATCCTTGTTGGAAAACATCATCAGGCTTCATCATCAAAGTCTATGCCCCCACACCACAACAGGCACAGGCCGTTTGCAGGTTCTCAGGCCATTTGCCGAGTGTTTGCCTGTGCGGTCATCTATACTGCAAAGCATTTAACAGGTTATGTTTTGAGTTGTGCTATTCACAGCGTGGGTACTATTTTGTAATCCAGAGTGCTTGTAATGTGTTGATGTACCCAGCTATCATATAATATAATTCTTCTTTCATCGCAAAAAAAAAAGACTGTCCTCTGATGAGTTGGGAGTGGATAGGAGAGTTGTTGAGGGAGGCAAAGCAATCACAGTCCTACTAGTAGTAGTAGAGAGAAGGGAAGGAGGACAAGGACGTGAGCTTGCTTTGCCTGCCTCTCTTGCATGCCATTGGCAGTTTGGCATTGCCAATTGCCATGATGGGGCCGGGCTGGGCTTGGGGCATGCATGCATGGGTCTCTCCTCAAAGGCTCAGACAAAAGGCTCTCCGTCCAAACCTTTTGTGGTCTGCCCGGAAATCATCTCGCTATCTTTTCTTGTCCCAGCAGGGCCCAGCGACGGCAATGGCAGTGAGCAGTCCTTTTACTCACAGCACAAGCCGTGCCCTGTTGTCCCTTGTTCTCTACTGCCAGGGCAGGTTGGAAAGACGCTACGCTAGTATACTGATTGGAAAGACACTACCCTGGGGGGATTGTTGCTCAGCTGAGTCCAGCCTTTGGTTTGGCCTGCATGCAAGCATAAAAAGGCTGTGATTGGGTTTTTGGGGAGTGATGGTGACAGTCGGGCGTGGTCGTTGGACGTGCCAAGTCTAATAAGTCCCCCATTTGAATTTTGATTTCCCTTGCTGGAAGGAAGTGTACAGTAGGCACACCACACCTCCACACTACACTACTAGCATTGCCACAGACACAGTGGTGTGGCTCGGTTTCATCCTCATCTGAATATATCTGACAGTGACAGGGATGGTTCATGTTGCATTGTATCCTCTTCCTCTATCATGTGCTGCTTTTGCCAAGTGCTACACAGGGGGAAGAGCTCCATACATAACTGGTGGTGGTGAACATTTGATCGATCGGAATTTCTGAACCTCACTCGGCTGTTGTCTGGCCTTCCCCATCTCCAACAAGCAAGGCCCTACGTGGCACGCGGGATTTGTTTATTCTTGTTCCTAAATCCTATATTTTTTCTACATGATATGAAAAATTCATATACAGACCTTGTGAGTTGTGACATACATTTAGGCGCTAGGTCCAAGCGGGCCATAATAGCGTTCGGGGGACCGCAGAGACAAAAGGGGATGGAATTTGTAGAAAGAAAAGTGACGAGATCTTTGCGTGTGGTGAACTGCCGAACTGTGGCGGCGAGCCCGCGAGGAAATCCGGTGTGGAAATCTGGGAGGGTAAAAGTGAAAAGGAAAGCAGCAAGCCGCTGGTCTGGAAATTGGCAGAAATGTGCATCACAGGAATGTGGAGGTAGGGCTCAGGATTTTGTGGGCACACGTCATGCCATGTGAAATGTGCAGAAACATACTTTTGCCAACTGCATGGAAATGAAATGTGGAGGTAGGGACCAGGATTTTGTGGGCTGATCGATCCACTGGCCCAACACCCAAAAACGTTGGGAATGGTGTACGTAGTACCTATCTATTGGGGCCACGCTTAGATTGCAAAAAATTTCAACCCGATAAATAGTACTAATTTCGTCTTATTTGACAAATATTGTCCAATCGTGGACCAACTAGGCTCAAAAGATTCATCTTATGATTTCCAACTAAACTGTGTAATTAGTTATTTTTTTACCTACATTTAATACTCTATGCAAGCGGTTAAAAATTGATGTGATAGAGAGAGTGAAAAAATTCTAACTTTTGAGCGCATCTAAACGAGGCCTGGGCTGACCCAACATATGAGTAGCTAGTAGTTACTGCCATTGTTTTAAAATGAGAACCAGTAGTTGATAAGTCGTCGATTCTGAAAACTTGTAGTAAGGATTTCATACTCCGTTGGAAAACTCTAGTAATGATACAAGTGTGTTGCTCTCTGTCTACACCAATGACAATGGTGCTCATATATGGCTGGTCATCTGTCTTGAGTGATCCACTAGAAAAAAAAACAATGGCAGTATCAATGCTCTTTTGTTAATTTTGTTCTGCAATGTTGGAGAGTAGTTGTAGTAGTCTAAGAACGAATACTGTTGAAACAATGATTTGCCTTCAAGACCGTCCTGAGAGGCTAGCTTGTTCTTCGAGTCTCAAGTGGTAGCACCACACGCATGTTAGTATTGTGGTCGTCTGAAATTTGAGCTGGATACATACTTGCTTTTGTTGCCGAAACAAAATGGTCGTGGCTCTTCCCTCCATCTTTGTGGACCGTCCTGTACAATTTTTTTTCCTTCCTCTTGTGTTGTTCTTGTGTTGAAACTTGCTGTCTTGGATTACCCATCACTGATGTCTTAGCTGCATGGTTCAAAATTCTATGAAGCTGAGTTTAATTAGTCTACGAGCTAAATTCATGTTCTTGCAGCTTTACAAATCTTCGACAGTTGTGGACCTTGGGAGTGATCATATGGTAGCTTGTCGAAACGCTGTGAAGTCTGTGCATGCGCGTGGCCTCATCTAGAGCCTCTTTTCCTTCAAGCGCCGGGCAGTGGGGTGCCTGGGCCATGTTAACCGAGGGCCCAACAAAATACACCGCATGTGCTCGTCGTAATTAAGTCGAACAAATGGTTGGGAAATTGAGACACACGCATCAGCATCGGCCTCGGGCCTCAGCCTGGCCTTGAACGTCCAGCTTGTGCAGGCATGGGCTTGTAATCAAGCCCCAAAATAAGTTGGCGCGGAGTTGTGCATGCATGGGCCGAACAGAACAGAAAGTTGCTTGGACATGGAGGAACCTAACTAGCATTTTCCTCAATTAAATTCAGCTTCACGCCATCAAGCTTTTTTTTCAGCTAGGGCTCTAGAATGGCACCAGTAAATAACGCAGCCCGTTTCGCAACTCGGCAGACGGCAGGTGACACATCTTACTATATAGACCATATATGTATACGTACAAATCAATTAGCACGTTTATTTTAAGCCAAATACATAGCTAAAGCTAAGATTTGAACTTAACATATGTCAAGCACGTGTGAATGTTCTATGTAAAGATGGAAAAATATGAATAAGGGGGTGAAAAAGTATATAAGATGATAGTTGCTAACTAAATTCAATCATAAGCGGATAAATATAATAAGGAAGTTCTCGTAATGCAGACACATGAAAGAGTATTAATTAAACACACGTCAAACACACATGGGTGTGTGATGCAAATAGGATAATCATGTACAATGATGATTGAAAAGTAAAATATGAATGGATGAGAGATAGTTTTAACTAAACATATGTGAACACACATTGAGGTGCGATGCAAAGTGGACAACTATAAACTATATACAGAGCAATTGGTAACTAAAATATATTAGAACCGGATATTGATAAGAAAATGTAGCACCCGGTTTTTGGGACAAAATCAGATACACATCATATGTGAGCCTAGAAAATCAATTCTCACATATAGCTACAAATAAGGGTAATATCAAAATACAATGCTTAATATATAACGTAGTTAACACAAGGAAGATAACCTTAAGCACAAACATCGGAAAGTGAACTCCGATCTTCGGGTGAAAACTCCACTCCACAGGGACATAACTGACTGGTTGATCATAAGCCTAACTCTTCCAAACTCTAGCAATCTGGTACTCATCCTGAGGTGTGGGGGAAATAGCAAGGGTGAGCATATGTCGTACTCAGCAAATATAACATGGGTTCATGAGGCTCAAAAGTTGACACTGGTTTACTGCGATTAGCTTTTAGTGAGTCATCTTTTTAGCATTTGAGTAGCAACAAGTTATCATAAGCCCAAATAGCCTCATAATCATGTAAAGGTGAATAACGTATAGCAAGAAACAATAATCATTAGTGAGCATCAATATCATCAGTATTATCATTATCATCAATGTTCATCATTTATTTTGTAAGGGTCCAAGGCCACTCGTGACCGTGAGCACGGCTGTTATAATAGTTTTACACTTTGCAGAGGTTGTACACTTTCACTGTGAGTCGTTATTTACCCTTTTGTCTGAGGTAGCTAATCTCTTGACCCACTTCCCAGGAAGGTCGGCAGGGTTCACTATGAAGTCTTTCAAAAGTTCGTCTAACAAGTTAGGGCTGCTAGATTCACTCGGCAAACAGATGTAGAGCCCCCTTTCAAATGGCACAATGACGCGCAACCTATACACATAAGGACAGAGGCCGTACTATACCCGATTCGTCAAGCCTATATGACCATGTTAAGCCTAAACAAAAACATATTTAATCTGACATTAATTAAGTTAACAATTATTTACAAAAGATCGATATTATCCTATTTTGCTTTTATTAAAAACGTGTTTAGACTAAGCAGATTAAAAACTAATTACAAGCATATTAATTAATCTAATATTTAGCTATATATAAAAAAACATTTGACATGAAAACATTAACACTACTACGTAGAGCGTAACTATACAAAACTAACGCAACTGAAACGGAGTAAAACAAAATTAAAACGAAGAAACGACAAAGATATTACGAACCAGTGGTAGAACCGTAAATACTTCATCTTCTACCTCCATCCATCTCCTCTCCGTCTTTTTTATTTTTTAGCCCTTTTTTCAAAAGATTTTTTCAAATATGCCCCTGACGAAAAGATTTCAGAAAATGGACCCAGGGCTTGGCGCCATCAACGCTGGCGCCAAGATAACACAGCTTGGCGCCGTTAACGTTGGCGCTAAGCCCCCATGCCACTTGGCCGACGACGCCGAGCTGGCGCTGACGTGGCAGCACCTTGGCGCCGTCACCATTGGCGCCAAGCTTGGCGCCATCGTCATTGGCGCCAAGCCTGGCGCTGTTACCATGTATATCATTTTTTATCATAAGTATTTCTAGGTTGTTCTAAGTGATCAAACAGAAAGTCACTGTAAAAACTCTAGAGTTAGTCATATTTCTCAATATCCAAGTCATGTTAAAATTTTAAATTTATAAATGTCCAAGTCATGGTAAAAAAGTCATTTTTCCATATGTCTACCACATGGTAGTTGGTATTCTAACATATTCAAGCCGTAGCAAAAATCCAGATTTATTTGGCTAAGTCTTCAAATTTACTATGGGATGGGAATGGAAATATGGCTAAGTCTGGATTTTTACTGTGATTTGGACATTGACAAGTTTAAAATTTTACCATGACTTGGATATTGAAAAAGAGCTTCATATTTTGGACTTGAATATTTAAAATTTTACCATGACTTGGACCCTAATTTCCTGACTTAACATGAAGCCCTTTTTACGTGACTTAAAATTCCATCTTATAGTAAAATTAGGGTCCAAGTCATGGTAAAATTTTAAATATCTAAGTCCAAAACATGAAGCCCTTTTTCAATATCCAAGTCATGGTAAAATTTTAAATTTGTCAATGTTCAAATCATAGCAAAAATCCAGACTTAGCGAAATTCTAGCATAATCAAGTGATAGTAAAATTTAAGACTTAGCCAATTTCTAGATTGCCCATCATATGGTAAATATCAAGACTTTGCCAAAATTTTATATGTCCATCTCATAGAAAAATTAGGGTCCAAGTCATGTTAATTTAGAGCTTTGTATGTCCATCTCACGGTAAAATTAGGCAGTCAGAATTTTTGCTGCGGCCTGGATATATTAGAATACCAACTACCATGGGATAGCATCCAATTTGTCAATGTCATGGTAAAACTTCAGACTTAACAAATTCCAATACGTCCCATCTCATGGTAAATTTATAGACTTAGCCAAAATTTTCATATGTCCATCTCATGGTAAAATTTTGATGGGCATGCAAATTTTACCATGAGATGGGCATATGCAAATTTTAGCTAAGTCTTTAAATTTTGGCCACAAGTAAAATTTTAAATATCCAAATCCACAACATAAAGCCATTTTGCAATATCCAAGTCATGGTAAAATTTTAAATGTCTTCAAATTTACCATGTGATGGACATATGCAAAATTTACCATGATTTGGTTATTTAAAGACTTAGCCAAAATTTGTAAATTCCAGACTTAGCAAAAGTTAAAGACTTAATCTCATGTTAAATTTAAAGACTTAGCCAAAATTTTAAATATCCAAGTCATGGTAAAATTTGCATATGTCCATCTCATGGTAAAATTCCAGACTTAGCCAATTTGCATATGTCTAAACCTTAGTAAATATCATGACTTAACAAATTCCAACATGTCATCTCACGATAAATTTAGGTACTTAAAACAGGGTTTTGGCGTCGTAATCTGTGGCTGGCGCCAATTAGACTAGCGCCAAGTCTTGGCGCCAAAGATCACGACGCCAAGACCCTGCCACGTCAGTGCCACGCGTTAAGGTCTTGGCGCCAGTTACCCTGGCGCCATGCCGTGTTACCTTGGCGCCGACGACCATGGCGCCAAGATAAGGGTCTATTTTTTGAAATCTTTCCGTCAGAGGCATATTTGAGAGAATCTTTCGAAAAAAGGGCTAAAAAATAAAAAAGACGGCCTCTCCTCACGTGAAGCTTAGGGAGAAAAGGAACGAAGGGGCTTCGGCCTGGGGGAGACACGAGAAGGAGGAGAAATATCTAATTTACTACATGAGAGATTTTCCAAACTAGGAGCTCTTCTTACAGTAGTTTTGGTGTGCTTTGCCCAAGAGGTAGGTACATATATATATATAGGGAGGAAAACTCTCCACCTTCATATCAACTAGCAATATGGTATTAATTGATGTTGCACCCTCCATCTTTACTAATAGACCTAATTAATTATTAAAGCCCATTAGTAAATAAATGTATGGACCTTTGAGATTTATTAGGATTATTGCACATGGGCTTTGGTGGAAAATGAGATATTTATTATTTTCAGAATTAATTAATTTTGTGGATAAAATAATTCTAAAAAAGTCCAGAATTATTATTCAAGCCGCGAAAAATACTCTGAAAGCTCCAAAAATTCGGGAAAAATTCCCAAAGACATTATGGAACATGAGGAAACCAAATAAAGTATTTAGAGCTCTTGATGAGATAATTTAGAGCATCTAAAAATTAGATTATGCTCACAGAAAAGTGAGAACATGTTCTAGGAAAAACCGGAAAAATTCCCGAGAAGGTTGTAGAGATTGGTTGATGGACGAGAAATTGAAAGGAGCAATTCGGGTTACAAAGAAAAGATTTTGAGAGGCACCAAACAAAAACTTAAGCTGAGAAACAAGGAATTTGATTGCAGAAAACGATAAAGGCTTGTTAGAGAAGGAAGATCGACCTACTGAACGCATTTTAAAGACTTTGCTCACTCTCAACACACAAAGAAACAATAAGCAATCATCACATCAAATCGTATGCACCAGCATGCATACACACAATATTGCTAAACCCTATCATAAGTTTTATTTTAATGAAAAATCTTATTTTCCTATATTTTCATGAGCACTATAATACAAAATTAAATTACTTTGCATCTATTTTGAAAAGAGTAAATTTTAGGGTGTTACAGAAAATAGCTACATGAGTATATTGTGTTACAATATAAACACCATAGAGAGAACAAAGATAATTTATAGCAGCTTGCACAAAAAACCCACACGTTGGTGTTGAGAATACATGATTTAGATCATACATACAAATGATCAGTAACCTCAATTATTTCAAGGAAATTATATCATTCTTGTCTTTCAAGCAAATACACAACCCATCTCAAAAAAAATGAAAAAAATATAGTTCACATACAAACTCTCATGGTCGTTTCCAAGAAAATACATGACCCATGTTATTAAAATACACTTCACACAAAATCAATCAAGATCACTTTTAAGGAAATATATGAACCACCTTATAAAAAATAGAGACAAATATAGTTCACACATAAATTGCAGCACTTGTTGTTCATCTGCCTCTTCAATGTGATTTTAGACTAAAAACCACAAATCAAACAAGATCTTGGAATGCTTGTAATCATGTTTGTTGAATGGGACTTGTCTCTTCAGTACTTAAACAACTCACATTTACCTGGAATATTGATTTGAATATATATAAATAACTTGAAATGCAAAGGATGGAACAACCATGTAAAGGATATAATCACAAAATTTCTTCAACCAGAGCATAATAAGATAAGGTGGTTTTGCCAAGGAATACACCCAATACAAAAACAATTCAATTTAGCAAAGACACTGTCATAAGATTAAAACATGAACTGCCATCAGGGTACATGATATATTTGTTCCCTTTGGTGCTTTGTTTAGTTTATTTCACTTAAAATTATCATAGGACCTATCAGACGAATTAACCTGTTAACAATTATTTTCTAGATTTTAGCACGCTTTTATCAGGGCTGCCATAAGGATGTCGATTTGATTAGCATACGCGGTACGTTTCAGTTGGTTAGCTATTCAGCACAAGTATTCTATGAATCAGCTTTTGTACCGAACTTGGATATCTACTTTTTGATGCCTCAATACTTCAAATACAAGCTGTAGTATCTGAACTTAAGCACAAACTCACACCACACACCACACGCATGCAAACACACTGAAATAAAAACAACCAAAGTAGCTTGAAAAACATTTATAATCTTTGTTTCAGAAAAAATGAAGGAAACTGAGTGTACATCCAGTAACCGAGAACTCATTGAGCGTTTACCAAAAAGCTATTGGCGATTATGTTCTAGAATGGTGGTGCCTTAAATTTTCTTTTAGAGGACCTGTTGAGCATATCTATATCTATGGCTCTTATAAAGTTAATCCCCGCTATAACTCTATCTCAACATGCAAGCCATCCACATCACCCCACTAACTATACACATCATCTCCACAAATAGCAATGTGACCTCACTAACTTCCAACATCTTAATGCAGCTATAAACATCATCTCCACTTAATTTCATTCCAGCTCTTATAAAGTTAATCCCCACTATAACTCTATTTCAACATGCAAGTCATCCACATCATCCCCACTAACTATCCACATCATCTCCACTAATAGCAATGTCACCCCACTAACTTCCAACATCTTAATTCACGCTATCAACATCATCTCCACTTAATTTCATTCCAAATTCCTTGCAATCTCGTAGTAACGCTCAGGGTATCTTCTAGTTTTTCATTAAGGAGAAGCAAGAGTTTAAGGTACAACACACAAATGCAAAAGAAAAAGAGAATAGAAGAAGAAAATAAAAAGAACCACCCGACCCACAAGTATGAAGGATGATCAACGACAAATAAGCGCCAAGAGGCCCGGTACCCTGCCATCATCCATGAGCTAGCATGGTCTAGGGTGATTGGTGCCAAAACAACCCACTGCCATCATCTTCTACAATAATGGTGCCTAAAATTATAAATCAATTTTCTTAAGATCATAAAGGAAGGGTTTAAGATATGCCCACTACTACGGTCAGCTTTTGCAAAGGCGGTGGTTGTTGATCTATAGAAGCGGCTCTACCGTCTCTAAAAATTAGCGATTTCTAGAGGCGGATATCTAGCTATCTCTAGATATTGTTTTCCAAAATTTGAAAATTTGGTAACCCAAGAGCAGCCCACCAGCCAGCCCCACAGGATCACAAGTCAGAAGATTTTTCACGTGCGTAAATACGCGCATGTGCGGCCATTGGGGTCATTTGGGGTCAACCTTCATGACCTCAGTCTCGCGTGTTGCTTCTTTAACCACTACGCCTCAAAGTCACTTATAACTATATAACTGATATATTCTTTTTGTATTCACTTTAGTCAATATTGTAATACATATTTAAGATCCTAAGTGAATTTAAATAAAAACATTGAACTGGAAAATTTTAGATCTCTTTGGTTTAGGTCGTTTCTTCATTCTAGGTTATTTCAAAAAATTAATAAAATATGAAGTTCAAAGTCATTATTTGAATATAATTTTTGAGCCCTACATGATTTTGGATGAAAAGTCATCAACTACAAAGTTTTATATCTCTTACTATAAATTTAGTTTAGTTCATTTCTCCTTTCGAGGTACTTTTAAAAATTCAAAAAAGGATTTCAAAATCTAAAAACATAAAATAGAATTTTCTGGCACTAAATGAATTCGAATAGAAAAAGTAGTCAACTACAAAGTTGCGGACTCCTTTGAGTACTACAACTTTGCTTCAGGCCGTTTCTCCAACTAAGGTCATTTAATTATTTTTCAAAAATATTAATTCCAAATTATAAAAATTTAAGCAAAAAATTGACCCTTAAATAATTTCAAATGGAAAAGTCATTATCTATAAAGTTGTAGATCTCTTCTAGTACTACAACTTTGGTATAATGTTTTTCTTCAAACGAATTGTTTTGCAAAAGTTATGAATTCTACTATGCTCCACCTACTTTCAGAGGCTGATCCAATTGCTAGCCACCTCTAGAAATGGAGAGATGACAAGCAAGCCCAAGCACCTCTAAAAATGGTTCGCCTTTCTGGCCGTCTCCAGAAACGATTTCTAGAGGCGGGCTGGCTTAGAAACCATTTTTAGAGGTGGACTTTGATTGTGCCACCTCTATGCAAAAATGCTTCCATTGCTCAAAATCGTTTCTGTAGTGGTGACATACTCATGCTTACACAATATTCGTAGTATAAACATATTACAAGAAGACACAAACCAACCACTCATTGTATAAGATTACTGTTGGATACATTCTTTGGCATTGGGATTGTCTATGCAGCATTATGTAATCACCCAATCTATTATTTGGAACCCAGTACCTTTGATTTGCACATTCAGAGTTCCACCACTGAAAACATGTGTGTATGAACCATGCATGCACATGTAAAAACACGTCCTTTATACATACTGACACGTATACATGACAGTGAATCGTGATAACTAGATGGAGCAATAAAATTTGGAGACTTTATACATGCAGATTGGCATGCACGTACCTGCTGGGTTGGAACGATTGGACAAACAGAGTTATCAATTCCTGAGCTGGAGTTTGCAAAGCAAATTATCTGGTGAATCATCATGATCGTCGTCCAGCTGGAGTTTGGGAAGGAAAAATAAGCGCCGGTGGTAAATTATATAGTCAAAGCTGAGGTTTCCATTAACTAATGAAAAAAAATTCACAGCTACCTCTGTTTCGGGATGGTCAGATGAGCAGACCATTTCGTCGGTGTTTGTTCTGATCAGTTGGATAGTAGGATGGTTACTATGAAGCTCGGCTGCATGTCTGAGAGCTGCTTCCACTTTCTCCACCTCACACATGCTGGCGCCCGCACAGTCCATGGAAATAACGGCTTTCTGAAGATGTCGGTACAACCGCAGGTAGTTGACGAAGAAAGCATCAGGTTTGTCCTTCCACTCGAGCACACGAAAATGTTCTTCAGTGTGGTGCTGAAGCTGAGAATTGCAAGGAGCAGAATGTAGTATACCTGTCAGTAAGTAGTACTCACAAACATATAATGAAACATATTTTTAACAGACAGGAAGAGACAGCCTCACCAGAGCCACCCTGAATTCGTCAGATAAGATATTTTCTTCATATATTCGATCCATTTTTATGGTTGGACGGTTGGGATGATTTTCCACTGCACGCATGACCATGGCCTCCAACTCCTGCACTTCTGCGGCGGTAGCTCCCGAGCAGTCGACTCTGACGATGACTTGCTCAAGTGAAAGGAGGTTATCCAGGCCCAAGTCAAGATCTTCGATTCCATCCTTTGTTGGGAGCTTCTCCAACGGCACACCATTTTTTTCCCAACTCCAATACCCTGCATAAACTCCAAACTGCAGCTCTTCAAGCCTAGGCATGGCGCCCATATGAAACTTGAGCGCTGTGCCCACACTGCAGAACCTCAGATTCCTAAAGCCGTCCGTACCAACAGTATGCCCTGGAGGCCAGCTGTAACCGTATAGCTCAAGGTAGCTAAGCTCAGGCAATCTCCCCAGGTTGTCTAGGTCATGTACTTCAACAACGTACACTTCCAGAGATAAGAAGCCGAGAAGTGGCAGGCGAGAGCAGTTGATCCACCCAGGCAGCCGCGAGAAGGTGATGCCTCCTATAAGTAGGCGCCTGAGCTGCCTAGGTGGCTCCCAGTCATCCCACACAATGGCTCCCACACATAATTCTGCAGGAGCAAGCACTAGTTCCTGGAGTTCGCACAGATTGCATAGAGTTCGCACCAGAACTTTTTGCAAGCTCTCATGTAGTTCCTCGGAGAAGGTCATCCTGACCATCCTCAACCTCGTCAACTTGCCAAGCTCTACCACAAGGTCCTCCGTGGTACTCTGACCAACTACGGTATTTAAGTGTATCTCCTCTAGGGATGTCAGGTTCCCCATCCTGTTAGCTGGGAACCTTTTGAACCCCTCAGCTACCAGGCACATCAACTGTGTAAGCGAACAAACAGTCCGTGGTAGCTCGTCTAGCCCAATATAGATTAATACCAGTGACTGTAGAGATTTCAGATGCCCGAGTTCCTTAGGAAGCTCATCAACAGCCGTGAAAGATATATCTAAGTACTTGAGATGCACCAACCTCCCTATATGCTTTAAGCTGATCGGGACGTGGCAGTTTTGTAAATGTAGCACACGACAAACTCTAAACCTATGAAGTGGGGCCATATTCTCAATCTTACTACCTTCAATGTTAAGTGACCTCAGCACCTCTGGCATCTCCATGCTGTCTACAGGGAAGCACCGCACATGGTGATTTTGGATAGCCAGCCGACGTACCTTGCTGTCCGAACGAGGCATGTCTGTTTTCTTCTCATTTCTTAAACTGTCTGGAGAAGCATGTTGCTCTCTGCTGTCCAAAACAGTAATAAAGTTTTCAACGCCCGATAACTTACGGATGAAATCAAACACAATATCATGAATACGGAAAAATTGTGTGAACCAATTATACGTGTCGTCCACTGGTTGGATCAAGCTTCTATTGACAAGCTCGTTGAAATATCTTTGTCCAACCTCAAATAGACTACTCTCCTCTTTCTCAAGATGGACAAAACCTTCACCTATCCACATCCAAATCACAGCCTTTGTATCATTGATACGATCTTCCGGAAATTTGCTTAGATACAGCATGCATGGCTTTAGATAAGAAGGTAGATCATAGTAGCTATACGACATTATCTTTGTTGTATTATCTCCGTCCCCAAAACCAATTGAGTCATAAACCATTGACCAGTCCTCATACGGTCTTTCAACCAATAAACTAGCTATTGCAATGATAGCCAATGGTATGCCGCCACATTTATGTATGATTTTACTAGATAATTCACCTGGTACTCCATCAAGACTTTTGCCTTCCAGGCTTTGTATTCTTTTGTAGAATAATTTCTCAGAGTTTCCATCAGAAAGAGGTTTTAGTTTGTAAACCTCTCCTGCTTTTGTGGCAACCTTAAAATTACGAGTAGTCATGATGATTCTACTTCCACAATTATTGTCCCTCAAGGCATATGTCATCACTTCCAATGATCTAACATGCCATATGTCATCAACAACGATGAAGTACCTATAATTGACACAAGAATGTAGAGATATGAATAATTTGGCAAATCTGCATAGAGTATCCATATAAACTAGATGCACGATAACATCAACATGATTCTAGCAAGGAAAAATTGCGACCCACTCCAAGGCAGAGGAATATTTGTTAATCAGTTTAATTTGTGCTACAACTTAAAGATCCAATCTATAAATTTTGGAAATTCCATAGTTTTTTCTAAATGTTTGGCAGCAAATTCGATTTACATTTCAACAAAACTGGAATTTTTCATAACCGATTGCACCGAGCAAACACAATGCCCAGGCCTGGGGCTTAGTGTACAATAGGAATGTATAAGCTGCTCATGCTTTGCAAAAGAAAAAAAACTGAACTAATAAACTGAACAGAGAGAGTGACATGGACATACCTCTTGTGCCGTAAGAATTTATGCAGCTCGTTGGAGAATCTCTCTTCATCCCATCTTGACATGTCCACTTGGCTATACTTTTCATCCAGATCCACTAGCATCTTCTCAAATACCCTAGTTAGACTAGAAGTCCTACCAATAGAAATAAAAGTAGAACAACCGAATTGTTTCTTAAGCACATCATGCACTGTTTTGGCTAGAGTAGTCTTACCCAATCCTCCAACCCCGACTATAGACACTATCTTTAGATCTTGATCAGACGCATGAGCATTATCTTTGGCCTCCATAGACAACATCCTTATGACTTTGTCCCTTGACTCCTCGATGCCAACCAGATCTGACTCTTTCTTGTAGAGATTGAGGACACGAGGGTCGATGCCGGTGCTCGCGGCAAGATCAGCTCCCGCGCCTCTAACTGTGTACTTGGCACGGAGCTCAGCCAGCTCGTTGGAGAGTTTCTTGATGTCTTTAATCTTGTCATAGATCTGATGGCGATGCTTGACCTTGTTCACCGCAGCGGTGGCCTTGCCAAGGATCTTCTTGAAGACGTTGGCGTTGGTGGCATCAGCTGCACACTCTCCGCCGGCCACGCGCAGGACAAAGTCATCGACAGCATCCTCCATGTCATACGACAGCTCCCGGATGTGCCGTGCCCAAAGCTTTTCCACCTCAGTGAGCTGGTCCGGTGGAACCTTAGACAAGTCCTCCAGGCCAGCTTTCATCATCACAAGCTCCCTGGAGAGGGACTCGATGTCGGGCTTGAGGCCCTTCTGCACGACGTACTCCGCCATGAGCAGCTCGCCCAGCTTGGGGGCCAGGCCGGCCATGGCCCCCAAGGCGAGTGTTAGCACATTTACACTCAGCCAGCCCAACACCCGCCACAGGGTCGGGCGTTCATGCGCTCGCCCAGCCCCTCATAAGGCAGGAGGCCCATTCCTCCCAAAAGCCCGGACTGATGGGAGAGGAATCCTCCCCCTTATAAGGCGGTCACGGCCCCCTTGCCTGGGCGAGGTGGCACTAACTGAGGTGCTCACACCCCCACCCCCCATAAGGTGGAGGCCCGGCCCAGGCACTGTCCCATAACAGGCTTTGATACCAGTTGTTAGCACATTTACACTCAGCCAGCCCAACACCCGCCACAGGGTCGGGCGTTCATGCGCTCGCCCAGCCCCTCATAAGGCAGGAGGCCCATTCCTCCCAAAAGCCCGGACTGATGGGAGAGGAATCCTCCCCCTTATAAGGCGGTCACGGCCCCCTTGCCTGGGCGAGGTGGCACTAACTGAGGTGCTCACAGCGAGCTCCATGGTTTAAACTCGATCTCAGTCACACTCGCTCTCCGTTGCGCTTGCTTGCTTGGTAGTAGCATACATGCTAGTTGGGTGCAGGGCAACAAATGGCGAGATGCTGTGTGGGTGTGGGGAGAGCCATTAGAGGCGCACTGCTCATTTTATTACTTGGAGCAGCTTCCAATGGGCAATGGGCGGCGACTTGACTTGGCTAGCTGAGTGTGCATAGAGAGATCGTGCTTATCTTAATTTGGAGCGGACCGGAGAGGCCCACCTGTACTGGCATACTGTGGTTGGTATTATTGCGTGGGGCGGACGACCATCATGCATGTGAGGCGTCACAAAGTAAGTGTCCGTATTGCATTTTAAGGAATCGACGATTTTTAATTTATTAGATTTGTAAAAAAAATTAATATGGACAAGCTATTGGAGAAAATCTAATAAAATATTATACAATACTAGATCAAATTGTATAAAAAAAGACAGATAAGCAAATAGTATGACGTGGATGCCCTGTATGCTGATGGATTGAAAATAATAATTGCACTTGTGGAAGACGCATGGTGTTGTACTTAGTGGTGGATGATGTGGCACTTAGTGGAGTATATTGGCATGTTGACAGTTTGCAAGCAGAGATTGAAAGTTAGTGGATTTTGTTTTTTAAGATGGGAATTTGGTGTTCCGCCCCTACTCTACACTGCAATGGTGATTTTGCCCCTATTTTTCTTAACTTTGTAATTTTTTCCTCGCGATTTTGAAATGAAGCGGCCATTTACCTTGTTTTGTGACACCGTTTAGTTTGGGTACATTCAATGGCAAAAGAAAAGAAGACGTTAAGACACGAAAAGACCACAATACCCCTGGCTAAAGTTTCACCTGGCTGTGGCCTTCTACCTGACCCAAGCGCTCATCAGGTGTCGAACTAGAGACTAGGGTTTCGCCTTGCCGACGGCCTTAGGTGGCGCGGGCCCCGACGACCTTGCCACCCGGCTCTAGCGACATCTCAGCCCCCCACCCCCACCTCGCCAATGTTGCGCGGTGCTGAGCTGGGATTTGGGCCGTGCCATTTGAGTGTGGGTCATGGCACTATCTTTTGGCACGACCTGAAGCACGGCACGACATGAAATATTTTAGGCCGTGCCGGCATGACACAAACACGAGGACCGTGTTATGCCCAGGATCTCGGCACGGCGGGCTACATGGCCCGACTCGCATTTGGGCCGTGCTTGGGCCGGCATGGCCCGAAAATAGCACGTAGACACATTTACAACTCTACAATACAAATATCTAGCATTTGCTATACTATTAATTCTTTAATAGATTATGAAAATCATTAAAACTTTCATGAAAATAATACACACAAGATATATATATACACACGAGCGGAAAAGGAAAAAAACAGAGTTATTTTGAGGGCCATGCTTGGGCCGGCATGACTCGAAGATGTGCCAGCATGCCACGGGTCATGTTTGGACCGAAGAAAAGATTTAACATGTCATATCAGCATGGCCCGACGTGTCTAAAGGACACAACCTAAAGCAGCACGAAGCACGAGGGGCACGGCACGGCCGAAGCCCCACCTGTGCATGACGGCAGCTGAGGACACGTAGGCGGCCTCGCCTCTCGGCCCACAGGCGGCTGGGCCCCCTCCGGACACCTTGTCAGCGACCCAAGGCACCATGCAGCCATGCAGCTGTCCCAGGCTGCACACTGAAAAGCCCGCTCGAGGGTGCGCTGGCGGCCTCACCTTGGCCCACGGCGGTGCGTGTGGCGGCAAGCAGTGGCAGCTCGTAGGGCCGCCGGGTGCACCGGCATGTGCGGCACCAGTGCGAAGCGGCGCGTGAGACAACAGGCGTGGGGCCGCCAAGTGCGCCGGCAGCGGGCCGTGGCGGCGTGTGCGATAGCAGGCCACGGTGGCGCGTCCAGCAGCAGGCAACGGCAGTGTGTGGGGCCACGGCGGCATGTGCAGTAGCGAGGGGCGGATCTACCACCGGGCAGGGTGGGTTTGAGCCCCCACTACTGCTACTCGAAGCATGAAGTCTCTCCTAAGCTCCCGCTACAAATTAGTATCCATGAAAGCTTGAAAAATGAGACTAGAGGTAGAACATAATGGGAGAAGCCTCTCCTAACTTATTTTTCTAGATCCACCACTGGTAGCGGGCAGAGGGGCGCGTGGGTCCGCAGGGCTCGCCGGCAGCCAAATCTTTGCATGGTCTTTTTTTTCCCGGCCACTATGCAATGGTTGGCCTGAAACCCTTCTGATCTTCACAAATTCATACGTTTGCTTGGCATTTCCCTATCCAATCTAGCTTGATATATGTTACAATGGACATAGAGACAGCTGCTCAGCAGCATGAAGCATTGGAGGTGCTTGGTAATGCTAGAAAAAAGATGCACAACAGAGATTTCCTGACAACATACAGGTGCTGTTTGGATCAGGAATGGTAAAGCGACAGCAAATGTAATTAGATACAGCAGCTCAGCCTTGAAACAAACACTATGACAGTCTCAGCCTTGAAAATGCTGTGCAGAGAAAATTAGATACAGCAGCTAGTTATGCAAAAAAGCTGTTGAAATTAGAGACTGGGTCAGAAGTGAAGACTTGACTGCTTGAAATTAGATATAGCAGCTCGTTTTGCTATATGTGTGATATTAATTTGTGTTTATATGTATTTTTAGTTAAAATATTGCCAAACTTTTCCTAGAATTTCTTGAGCTTTGCATTGCTTGAATTCTCTAATCTATATTAAAATTGTCAAAAGGTTGATCTGAAAATGGGGGTAAAAACACAATGTGCAAAATAAAACAGGGGCAGATTCACTATTACTCATCTTTTTATTCAAAAGTTAGCATCGTTAAGGAGACTTCACAGAATAGGGGCAAACTCTCCCTTCGTTTGAAAAAAGCAGGGATAAAATCATAAAGTTAAAAAAATAAGGACAAAATCACCATTTTGCTACAAAACGAGGGCATAAACGCTTAAGCCCCTTTTAAGATATATAGATGAGTGCATATATGGAAAACCAAATTGAAACTATGCATTGTTGACCAGCAATCAAATGTTCTTCGCTGATGTGCCATACTTGAAAATGACAACAAAAATACAATGTTTCATTGAGAATGGCAGTATCAAATCTGCACCAATTCTACGGCTTTCAGTATCACCACCGTCATGAAACTTTCATCTCTCTTCTATAATGCAGCAAAGTCAACAAGAATTCTACTTTTTCATTGGTTGGTCGATCACTTATTGTGTTTATGATATTAACATTGGACTAGCCTAACGCACTAATTAATCCCAAGTCAATAGCTCTATGTTGCGTGAATTAACCTGTCTTCGTCCATCACTTGCGGCGTCACCACATGCCTACTACCTGCCAATGCAAGGACATCTCTGACTTTTAAAACAATAGAAAATTGTAATGTGAAAGCGAAAAATAGCAATAATTTTGGGTGCATGTTGGCTTGTCAAATTCAGAGGAGCCACGAGGCCAGTGAGTTTATCTGTTTGTGACTGAGCTGCTGGCTCATAATGCCTTCTGGAAACTGAACTGCCGCCCTAAACAAATGTCCATATGGGAATAAAAATTACTCTGGCTACGACAGGGTCCAGCGTGGCCCTGTCGCACCAGTCTGGCCAGATCGGTATGACCAAATTAAACCAGGGCGCCACTGGTTTCGGTCAATTGGCTAGACTAGAAAAGATCATCATTCCTCGAGTCATACTGTTAAGCAATAGTATAAAATATATATGGATTTACTCTTAGAGATAGATACTTCCGGTTGAAAGAAATTGTGTCGGTAGCACAAATCGCACGCCTATAGCCCATAGGATTATGTCTCTTCAGAGATTACATGCAAAACAGTTTTTGCAGGTAGTTTAAAACGCTGGTCCAAATTTCTACCCTGACTCCCTGAGCACTAAACAGTTAGCGGTAGCACACACAAGTACACAACATGCATGCAGCTATGTTCACATGCAGCTATATATGTTCACACGTATATTAATATCTAAGCGACTCCAATAGTAGGAGGCTCCTTCAACTGGCAAACGCTTAGTGGCAGGTGTGATTAGACGGTCACGCATAAACAAATGGGTAGCCTAGCAGATCAAGATGCCAAGAGGAGGTGAATTGGGCTTTTCTAAAATTTATTGCAAGAATTAAATCCTACTAAGTCATAATTCACCCCTAGTGTCTACAAGTGTTCCTTGTGATTCTATCGATAAAAGTTTTGCACCCTAAGTTCCAATCCTAGTCTAGCATAGCAATTGTAGGAAAGTAAATCAAGCAACAAAAGTAATACGAGAAAGTAATTGCTTGAAAGTAAAGGGTTAGGAACACGGCGATGTTTTCCTGAGGTATCAGAGAGTCGCCACTCCTTACTAGTCCTCGTTGGAGCACCCGTGCAAGGGTGTAGCTCCCCCTTGATCCACGCAAGGATCAAGTGCTCTCTACGGGCTGATTCTTTGACACTCCATCGCAGTGAATCGCCCACAACCGCTCACAAGATGAGTTGGGTCATCCACAAGCTCTGTCGGATAATCACCAAACTCCCAATCACCACCAAGCCGTCTAGGTGATGGTGATCACCAAGAGTAACAAGCAAGAACTCTCACTTGACCACAACAAGCCTAATGAGAAGGTGGATGCACACTTGCTACTCCCTAGTCACTAATGAGGGATCTCAAAATTGGATTCTCAAATCACAACCCACACTAGAGCTCTTGCACTTCCTTGCAATTGAAAGGTGTTTCTCAGCTGAACAAATGAGCAAGAGACCTCAAAAAGAGGTGTAGGGGATGTATTTATACTCCCCACAGTCAATTCCAACCGTTATGTGCCAACTCAGCATTTTACGTACTGACCGAACGCACCGGTCGACGTGACCGGACACGTCCGGTCGGTGGCAACGGTCGAATTTAGAACCAACGGTGCTGAGTGACCGAACGCACAGCGAGTCCGATCAGGAGTGACCAGACGCATCCGGTCGTGCAAGAACCTTACTGTACTTTGATCGGACGCACGGTCGAGTCCGATCGGTGATGACCGGACGCGTCCGGTCAGCGAAGTACCTCTCTGAAACTGGACCGGACGCACTGTAGACGCATCCGATCGATTTCCCATTCGCTCTGATCAGAGCACTTACCCTCTCTGACTCTGGTCAACCCGATCTCCGCGTCCGTTCCATGGGTGAACCGCGTCCGGTCGACCGAGTTGAAACAGCGGTGACTGCCAGTACTGACCGGACGCGTCCGGTCAAGGCAGAGACTTCGAATCATGACGCAACTTGAACCGAGTTTCTTCCAACTGAACTTTGGGCTTCACCTGAGCTACCTAGTGCTAAGTTTAACAAGTGTGCACCACACCTAAACAAAAGACCCACCTAGGTCAAGCTACTCGCTCATGCCCCCCTTTATAGTACGGCCAAAGGAGAAAAACGAAGATCCTAACAACTATTTTGAACATGCTTGGTTCACATAAGCAAAAGGCAATAAGAACAAGGGGTTAGGGATTGCTTATGTGCTCCAAGCCAACAAGGTGTACTCATAATATGAAACAAGAAGAGTTAGTACACAAAAAAACATAGCTCATATGAAATCGGAGTAAGGCACGGAAGCAAAAAACCTTATGAGCTAGAACCAATCAAGTGACATGATATAATAGAGACAAGATAAGCAACATATAACTCAAGTATCTCATAAGAACACATGTCACAAAATGCAAGTGCGGGAATATAAACATGAGAATATAAACATGATGCATGAATGTAGCACACAAAGAAATCGAAACCCTCTCTCACAACTCCCCTTGAATCTACTCTCTCTCCCCCTTTGGCATCAAGAGCCACAAAGATAAAGGTCCGAAGGAGGAAAGGAAGTAGTCAAGTCAGGTGTCGAGGAGCATGGAGTGATCAAGAACTAAGAAGTGTCCTCCTCTGACTCTGAGCTGTCATGTTGACCCTCTGTATATACATGTGGAAGAGAAGCGGTTTGGGTCTGTAACTCAGGAGCAGGAGCTAATGAAGTAGTAGCAACGAGAGCCGCAATCTCTGTCACCTGAGCCGTACCAAGCGTGGAAGGATCAGTCGAGGCAACCGACGAAGGAACTGTCTCCATAGTCCCGGTCCCTGTCACTAGAGGAGCCACTGTCTCTGATGCTGATATCTCTGAAGAAGTCAGAACTGTGGTATGGGAGGGTGTCGGCTGACCAGTCAACTCGCTGTAGGACGCACTCAAGTCAGTAGAGAAAGGAGTGCCAGTCAGAAGGTGAGGCCTGAGCTGAACCGGTGGAGTGAATCCTGTCTGAATAGGAGTGTAACCTGGGGACTGAAACGTCTGAGGCACCTGCTACTGAGGTGAGGTAAACTGAAAGCTCGGCTGTCTCTAACTCTGAAGTCCACTGGACTGTAAAGCTAGAGTAAGGACTAACAGAGGTGGAGGGACCCCAACAGTAACAAGATGTCTTAGTAGCTCAAGGTACTGCTGCTGGGTAGCTGCCTGCTGCCTCTGTATCTCTAGCTGCTGCCTCTGAAACTTATCCTGGCGAGCCTGAATCTGTGTGAATGCAGTTGCGTTGTCCTGAACCTGTCGCTGTAGCTGAATCTCCTACCTCTCCTGAGCCTGGGTCAGCCTCTCAAGAATAGCCACCATGGCTGGGTCTGAGCGTGAGGCTGAACCAGAACCACCGGCCTCATGGTCGTGAGAGCGAGGAGAGCGGTACCGAGGAATTGGCTGATAGTCGTCGTCAGTGCTGTCAGTGGCGTCATCCTCGTCTAGATCAGCTGGCTGAGTGTCTAAGTCAGCAAGCTCTGCCTCTGCAAGTCCCTCAACAGTCTCGTCCTGCTTAGCTGCAATCTCAGGTACCTCTACTCTCTGACGCTGACCCTGTCTAGGTGCCTACTCATGGGTGATAGAAGCCCACAACTATCGTATATCATACTCAGGGAAAGCTGTCGTGGTGTCAGAAATCTCCACTCGAATCTCAGCAGGTAGGTCGCAAGCAGACCGAATCAGAAAGCAAATCCAATGGGCATAGGGTAGCTGACGGTGACCCTTGAAGCCCTCCGTCAAAGTATCCTCCATCTCACAGAGCATCAAATCCCAAATGTCAAACGAAGTCTGGGAGATGAGGTGATGGACTACCCAAAGCTGCATACGTGTCAAACCCTCTCGGTAGCCCAACCTCGGAAGCAGTGTCCTCCTCACAATAGCATCAAGCACTCTGGCAATGGGAGTCAAGCTAGCTGGTGTACGTCTGGACCCCTCACCAAACGGCTCGCGAAGGCACGGTCTGATCAAGTCTATGGGTGGCACAGTGCCTCCGTGTGGACGCCTCGGTGGTGATGTCTGACCAAAACACAACTGGTAGATCTTCGTCTCTGAAACTAGGAGCCTAAGAATCTCCCGTACCCTGGTGTTGTAAAGCCTGCGGTCACGACCTCTGAATGCAAAGTGAATGAACTCGTGAGCGGGGTTCTATCTAAAGTGAGGAGTAGAACTCTCTGACCCAAGTACCAGAGTATGCTCCTGTCTGACCCAGAAGATCTGACAATCCCGGTAGGAAAGAAATATGGGGACGGAGCTGCTCACCAACAACTGCAACTAGTGCCTCAAGTCAACAAACTCTCTGCTGTTTGAAGGCAATCCCACTATCAACATAGGCTTTGTAAAAATCCTCATGCAGAGGTGTGTAGAATCCCTCTGAAGCTCTGGTGTCCTGCTGAGGTGGGAACCACCGACCAACCTCGACAAATCGGAGGGCCTGAACCTGTCGAGCTGTAGCTCCCCTCAGGTCAAAGTGCTCAACTGGGGGCTGACCACGAGCTCTGGGAGGTGGACGACCTCCACGTCGCTGACCCTCTGGCCTAGGTGTCACCTGAGCACGCGTGCGTCCTGAGCGACAATGCGGTGGAGTCTGCACTGTCTGCTCCTATGTCTCCTCTGTCTCCTCTGCAGGCTGCTCCTCTGTCTGCTCTACGGGCTGGTCCTCTGTCTCCTCGGTGGCCTCTGTACCGAGCTGTCGTCCTTCAAGGTGAAAGCAATGCTCGCCAATGTGAATACCACTGCCTCTGTCTCCTCTCTCTGCTAGATTAGCAGCATCAGCCATTGCCTGTGCTATCTCTACCTCTGTGAGCGTCCTCTTTCTTTTCTTGGCGGCGATCTTCTTGCGCTTGCCATGGGCAACCTCTGTCAAGCGTGGAGGACTTCCGTCCCCGTCACTCGGTGCTCCACCAACATTCTTGCAGCAGGCCATGCTGATAAGTCTCTGTGACTGAGAACAACTGACACTGAGAAGATGAACTATCAAACAAGAATTCCCCTGACTGCAAGATGATGAACTGACTCTCGTGAGGCTTGGCCTCAATCCGTATCCGTAGGCTTGGCCTCAGATTCAAATTTCCACTGACAAAACTGCCCACTGCCACACAAAAGCACTGATATGACTTACTATAAAGATGGAATAGATAGAGCTACTTATAAGCAACATATTTCAACTAAAAGATGAGCGATGTCCTTATGAGAGCAAGCATAAGGGATAAGAAAAGAATAGAGCACGATATGCTACCTCAGACGAGCGAGACTCCAGTGAAAGAGGTGAGAGACCTTGACGCGCGGGGGTTCCACGGGAATGACGGATGAGCGCTGGAATGCCGAGGCAAACGAAAAGTGAATCAGAACACGACGAGATTTCATCGGCAAACCATCTAGGTCAAGGTAACGATGAAGAGACCTCGCGGTGAAGCCACGCGGAGATGGCCGGAGTTGCAGGACAAGGGCGTCGCAGAGGGACCCTCTCAGACGAGAACCAAGGGCAGCGCAGAGGAGGGCTGCCTGGCCTTCGCTGTGGGTGGCCGGAGAGGAGAGGGACGGTGACTCACTAGCAATCGGAGGAGGAGCGGCGGTGGCGCGCGGTTGCTAGGGTTCGGCGTGAAGAAGCGGCAGCGCGCGACTGCTAGGGTGGAGGAGGGCCGGCAGCGCAGTAGCTGCGGTGGTGGAGCGGGGGCGGCGTGCGGACTGCGGTGGAGGAGCGACTGTAGCGCGCGGGCTAGGGCATGGGAACAAGGAGCAGCGGCGCGCGAGAGGAAGAAGAAGGGAGGAAAACTGCCAATGGAACGATGAAAAGGATTCAGATCCGCTTTTCACGGGGTGACCGGACGCGCTGATCGACTGACCGGACGCGCTGCAGAGGCGTCCGGTCAGAGTCCAGTAAGCTCCTGGCGTGACCGGATGCGTCCGGTTAGAGGTGACCAGACGCGAATAGAGTCCGATCAGAGGTCCACCCGGGAACCCATTACGCGCGACCGGACGCGCAGATGAAGTCCGGGACCGGACACAGTGGTCGCAGCGTCGCGTCCAGTCCAGCGTCCGGTCGAGCGTCCGGTCAGAGGTCCACGAGAACTACCTTCATGCAACTGGACGCGCTGGTGATGGCCGGAACCGGACGCAGTGGTTGAGCAGCGTCGCGTCCGGTCCAGCGTCCGGTTGCTGTTTTTCGCCTTTTCTCTTCCCGATCTTCGACACGGCTTCTCCCAATCAAGTTCCAATACAAAGAGACCCAAATAAACACCAATTAAAACCTGATATGAGTGACCTCTCTCAAACCCTCAAGTTTTTCAAAATATTTTGCCTTAGGCTAGTATTATTTTTAAGAAAATATGCGATAAACACCCGAGAAGCAACGTATAGCCATGCAATAGAGTTTATAAACCCTTGGGAGCGTCAAATGCTCTCTCTATCCATGGACGAACACAGAGGTTGCTCAAAGCAAAACCAAAAAGAAATGACAAAGCAACAACCATGCATATGCATTGCAAAGCAAGAAGGTAAAACTAGGTTGCTTGTCAAGTTTGATCCACGGTTAGGCTTCTTCACTCCTCCAAAGGAGGGTTATTGTAACCGTGTTAGACAAGTCCTAGATGCATTACAGAAGTTTAAACATGACATATATTACAATGCAATGCAAGGGACAACACAAGCTCATTTTTTAAAGTTACTAGAATCAAGCACATTTAGCTCACTTCTCAACCTACAAGGGGTAGCCTCATCCAAAGGTTTAGTGAAGATATCCGCTAATTGATTTTCACTTCTTACACCTTCTAGTGATATATCATTTTTAGCAACATGATCCCTTAGAAAGTGATGGCGGATATCAATGTGCTTGGTGTGTGAGTGTTGTACCGGATTATTAGTAATTTTAACGGCACTTTCATTATCACATAAAAGTGGCACCTTATCAAGAACAACACCATAGTCTAGAAGGGTTTGCTTCATATATAAGATTTATGCACAACAAGCCCCCGAGGCAATGTATTCCGCCTCGGCGGTGGACAAAGCCACACTATTTTGCTTTTTAGATGATCAAGATACAAGTGACCTCCCAAGCAAATGGCACCCTCCGGATGTGCTTTTTCTATCAATTTTGTAACCGGCATAATCCAAGTCGGAATAGCCAACTAGTTGGAATCTAGCTCCTTTGGGATACCAAAGACCAATGCTTGGGGTGTGCTTAAGATATCTTAAGATTCTTTTCATAGCACTTAGGTGAGGTTCTTTAAGACATGCTTGAAAGCGAGCACACATGCACACACTAAACATGATATCGGGCCTAGACGCAGTAAGGTACAACAAGCTACCAATCATAGAACGGTAGAGAGTTTGATCAACCGGTTTACCTCCCTCATCTAGGTCGAGATGTCCATTAGATGGTATTGGGGTCTTGATTGGCTTACAATCCTCCATCTTGAATCTCTTGAGAAGATCCTTGGTATACTTTTCTTGAGAGATAAAAATCCCTTCTTTCATTTGCTTGACTTGAAAACCAAGGAAGAATATAAGTTCACCAATCATGGACATCTCGAACTCCTTCGACATCAATTCACAAATTCCTTGCAATAATCTTTATTTGTTGATCCGAAGATAATATCATCAACATAGACTTGACAAATGAAGATCTCCCCATTAAGCTTCTTGGTGAATAGTATGGTGTCGACCTTCTCAATAGTGAAGCCCTTCTCAATGAGGAAGTCTCGGAGGTGCTCTTACCACGCTGTAGGAGCTTGCTTGAGCCCATATAGCGCCTTGGACAACCTATAAACATGATTAGGATATCTAGGGTATTCAAACCCAGGTGGTTGATCAACATAGACTAGTTCATTTATGAAGCCATTTAAAAACGCACTTTTCACATCCATTTGATATAATTTCATTTCATGATACGATGCATATGCAAGAAGGATACGAATGGCTTCAAGTCTTGCAACGGGTGCAAAGGTCTCTCCAAAATCAAGGTCTTCAACTTGAGAGAACCTTTTTGCAACTAGTCTTGCCTTGTTCCTCACAACTACGCCTTGGTCATCTTGCTTGTTGCGGAACACCCACTTGGTTCCAATGACTCTTGCACCTTTTGGATGCTCCTCAAGTGTCCAAACTTGATTGCGGGTGAAGTTGTTCAATTCTTCGTGCATTGCATTCACCCAGTCCAGATCTTGAAGAGCGTTTTCTACATTCTTAGGTTCAAGACAAGAGACAAAAGAGTGATGTTTAACAAAAGAAGCTAGCTTTTGAGATCGAGTCATTACACCGTTTGTAGGACTCCCTATGATGAGATCTTGTGGATGTGCTTGAAGTAGAGGTGAGTATCTTCTATCAACCACTTGAGGAGGAGGTTGGGGAGCATCAACATCTTGAGCTTGTGCCTCGGCTTGTTCATGAGAGACATGAGTGTCTTCATTTTCAAATCTCTCATTTTTGTCATCATCTTGAGGCACATATGATGAAGATGGTGGATTGATCATTTGAGTATCGTCTTCATCATCTTTGGGATTGATGTCTCCCACCGGCATGTTCTTCATTGCCTCCCTCAATGGTTCATCACCTACATCATCATAATTCTCAATTGCTCCTTGGGAGCCGTTAGATTCATCAAATTCCACATCATATGTTTTTTCAACCAAACTGGTGGCATGGTTAAATACTCTATATGCTTTGGACTTTGATGAGCAGCCAATAAGAAAACCAATATCACAACGTCTTTGGAACTTCCCTAGGTGTTGCCGCTTCTTGTAGATGTAGCATTTGCAACCAAACACCCGGAAGAATGAGACGTCCGGCTTCTTCCCATTTAGCAACTCATAAGGGGTCTTGCCAAGAAACTTTTGTAGGAAAAGGTGATTTGATGCATAGCATGCGGTGTTAATTGCCTTGGCCCATAACTTTTCCAGTGTGTTATACTCATCTAGCATTGTTCTTGCAAGAGTGATCAAGGTCCGGTTCTTTCTCTCAACTACACCATTTTGTTGAGGAGTATATGTTGATGAAACTTCATGCTTGATCCCAATCTCATCACAATAAGCTTCAATGTTTGTGTTGTCAAATTCTTTGTCATTGTCACTTCTTATCTTCTTGATCTTGACTTCAAATTTATTTTGAGCTCTCTTGGCAAACTTCTTGAAACAAGTGGCCACTTCAGATTTTTCATGTAGAAAGAATGTTCAAGTATATCTTGAGTAGTCATCAACAATCACAAGACAATAGAGATTTCCACCTATGCTCTTGTAAGTTGTAGGGCCAAACAAATCCATGTGTAGAAGCTCTAACACTCTTGATGTTGACATGTAAGCTTTTGTTGGATGAGTATTTGCAACTTGTTTATCGGCTTGGCATGCACTACAAGGTTTGTCCTTCTCAAACTTGACATCTTTCAAGCCTCTCACTAACTCTTTCTTCAATAACTTATTGAGAGTGTTCATTCCAACATGAGCAAGCCTCATATGCCAAAGCCACCCAAGTGAAGTTTTGGTGAACAAGCATGTCATCAAATTTGCATCTTCGGAGATGAAATCAACAAGATAGAGATTGTTGTATCTAAAGCCTTTGAAAATCATTTGCTTGTCTTCTATCTTTGAAACTACCACTTCATTTGGTGTGAATAAGCATTGATAGCCAAGGTCACAAAGTTACCCAACGGATAGTAGGTTGAAGCTCAAGGAAGCAACATAGAGCACATTTGAAAGAGAGTGATCATTTGATATTGCAATCTTGCCTATACCCTTGACTTTGCTCTTTGAATTGTCCCCAAATGTGATCTTCTCTTGACATTCCCCATTTTCTTCAAGTAAGGTGAACATACGAGGATCACCGGTTATATGTTGAGTGCAACCACTATCAATAACCTAATGAGATCCACCAGTCTTGTAGTTCACCTACACATAAGAGATCAAGCATTTTGTTTAGGGACCCAAACTTGAGAGGGACCCTTGACTTTCTCAACTAGTGACTTGGCAACCCAAATTTTCTTAGGCCTATTCTTGTTTGGGGGACCCAAGAACATGACTTTCATCTTTCCACTAGAATCTCTTCTAAGCATATAGTGAGCATTGAAAGCAAAGGGTCTAGCATACTTGGGCAAGGGTTGTGGTGGAGTTTCACACTCATGAGCAAAGTGGCCCTCTTGTCCACACTCAACACATCTCTTTGGCTTGGGCTTTGATTTGCTTTGTTGTTGTTGAGCTTTAGCCTTCTTCTCTTGATTTGCTAAGTAACGAATGCCACTTCTATCCTTCTAGCTTCTTCTCTTGAGCTTTAGCCCTCTTGTGAACTTGCTTAAGCCGGTCTTGAGATGATCTTTCTCTTGCTTAAGCTTTTTGTTCTCCTCAATGAGTGACTCATTTGATGTTTGCTTTTCAAGAGTCATCAACCCTTCTAGCTTCTTGTTCTCATCTCTAAGCATTTCATTTTCACTCTTGAGCTTGACATAATCATCATAGTTGTCGGACTCAACCACTTTCTTGCCTTTGCCACTAGAGCCTTGCTCAATGCTCTCAATAATCAAGTCATAACATGATGTGGCTATATCAATCTTAACAACTTGGTTAGTAGCATCATGTGTCTCAAGAGAAAGCTCATTAGCAACAACAAGACTATCATAATTAATTTTCAATGAAGTATATTTGTCTTTTAGCAAGTTGTGCCTAGTGTTGAGCTCATCATGCTTCTTCTCAAGTTTATCATGTTCATCTCTAAGCTCTTTGTTGAAAGTTTTGAGCTCCTTGAGAGTAGAAGTCATAATTTCATTTTGATCTTTAAGCTCATCACTAGTCTTTTGTGCAATCTCAAGCTTTGATGAAAGTGATTCATTTTCATTTTGAAGCTCATCATTCTCATTTCTAGTCTTTCTTATGACTTTAGAGTATTTGTTGAGCAATTTTACAAGTTCATCATAAGAAGGTGCATCAAATTCATCATCACTATCACTATCATCATCATCACTTTCATTATTTTATACCTTTCGTTCACCCTTGGCCATGAGGCATAGGTGAGTAGTGGATGATGACGGTGAAGATGGCGGTGAAGATGTCGATGAAGATGATGATGGCCCAATCACAAATGCAGCGACCTTCTCTTTCTCGTCGTCGCTTTCATCACCGGAGGACTCACATGATGACTCAATGTCAGTGAGCCAATCACCAACAATGTAAGCTTTGCTTCCCTTCTTCTTTTTGTGATATTCTTTCTTCTTGCCATCCTTCTTCTTGTATGGCTTGTTCTTCTTCTTCTCATCTTCTTCATCACTAGATTCATTTTTCTTGCCCTAGTTCTTGTTCTTGTATTTGTCTTTTGGAGGCTTAGGGCATTGATGAGCTAGATGACCAAGTTCACCACAATTGTAGCAATCCATTTCGGATATAGGCTTTCTTTTGCTACTTGTGAAGAACTTCTTCTTCTTGCCATTGAACTTGATGCCACTCTTGTTAAGCTTCTTTAGCATCTTGGTGGTCTTTCTCACCATGAGAGCAAGTGATGCATCATCAATATCACTCTCACTTGAGCTTTCATGCACGATCATGGCTTGGCTCTTCTTCTTTTTCTTGTCATGGCTAGCTTTGAAGGCCAAGTCCTTCTTCTTGGAAGATGATGAGCCCTCTTCCGGAGTGATATGCATGTACATCTCATGAGCATTGATCTTTCCCAAAACTTGTGTCAGTGTTGCGGTGGAGAGATCGCTTTGGTGAAGCACGGTGACAATGTGGCCATACTTCTCAACGGGAAGAACACTCAAGATCCTCCTTGCAACATCCAATGGACTCATTTGAGTGAGCCTGAGAGCATTGAGATCCTCTACAAAAATATTCAAGCGAGTGTACATGTCATTAGCACTTTTCTTAGGAGGCATCTCAAAAGAATTAATTTTCTTCAAAGCAATATGATAGCGTTCCTCACGCTCACTCTTAGTTCCCTCATGGAGAGCACAAAGGTTTTCCCACAATTCATGAGCGTTTTTTGCATTACGCACACGATTGAAGATATCCTTGCCAAGGCCCCAGTAGAGTGCATTTTTTGCCTTTGCATTCCACTGGTCGTACTTCTCATCACCAACGGGGTTAGCGGGATCCTTGATTTTCGGAAGCCCTTCGGTGGAGGCTCTAAGACACCTGACATCTATGGCTTCGAGGTATGCCTCCATGTGGATTTTCCAATATGAAAAATCATCTCCCTCAAAGATGGGAGGTGGTCCTTCCCCATTAGACATCTTGCTCTAGGCGGTAAAGCCTAATTTAGGAGCAACTCGGCTCCGATACCAATTGAAAGGATCAAGATGCCCAAGAGGGGGGTGAATTGGGCTTTTCTAAAATTTATTGCAAGAATTAAATCCTACTAAGCCATAATTCACCCCTAGTGCCTACAAGTGTTCCTTGTGATTCTATCGATAAAAGTTTTGCACCCTAAGTTCCAATCCTAGTCTAGCATGGCAATTCTAGGAAAGTAAATCAAGCAACAAAAGTAATACGAGAAAGTAATTGCTTGAAAGTAAAGGGTTAGGAACACGGTGATGTTTTCCTGAGGTATCAGAGAGTTGCCACTCCCCACTAGTTCTCATTGGAGCACCCGTGCAAGGGTGTAGCTCCCCCTTGATCCACGCAAGGATCAAGTGCTCTCTACGGGCTGATTCTTTGACACTCCATCGCAGTGAATCGCCCACAACCGCTCACAAGATGAGTTGGGTCATCCACAAGCTCTGTCGGATGATCACCAAACTCCCAATCACCACCAAGCCGTCTAGGTGATGGCGATCACCAAGAGTAACAAGCAAGAACTCTCACTTGACCACAACAAGCCTAATGAGAAGGTGGATGCACACTTGCTACTCCCTAGTCACTAATGAGGGATCTTAAAATTGGATTCTCAAATCACAACCCACACTAGAGCTCTTGCACTTCCTTGCAATTGAAAGGTGTTTCTCAGCTGAACAAATGAGCAAGAGACCTCAAAAAGAGGTGTAGGGGATGTATTTATACTCCCCATAGTCAATTCCAACCGTTATGTGCCAACTCAGCATTTTACGTACTGACCGGACGCACCGGTCGACGTGACCGGACACGTCCGGTCGGTGGCAACGGTCGAATTTAGAACCAACGGTGCTGAGTGACCGAACTTACAGCGAGTCCGATCAGGAGTGACCAGACGCATCCGGTCGTGCAAGAACCTTACTGTACTTTGATCGGACGCACGGTCGAGTCCGATCGGTGATGACCGGACGCGTCCGGTCAGCGAAGTACCTCTCTGGAACTGGACCGGACGCAGTGTAGACGCGTTCGAACGATTTCCCAGTCGCGTCCGATCAGAGCACTTACCCTCTCTCACTCTGGTCAACCCGATCTCCACGTCCGGTCCATGGGTGAACCACGTCCGGTCGACCGAGTTGAAACAACGGTGACTGCCAGTACTGACCGGACGCGTCCGGTCAAGGCAGAGACCGCGTCCGGTCAAGGATAAATGGCTCAAACGACTTCGAATCACGACGCAACTTGAACCGAGTTTCTTCCAACTGAACTTTGGGCTTCATTTGAGCTACCTAGTGCTTAGTTTGACAAGTGTGCACCACACCTAAACAAAAGACTCACCTAGGTCAAGCTACTCGCTCATGCCCCCTTTATAGTACGACCAAAGGAGAAAAACAAAGATCCTAACGACTATTCCGAACATAACTCAACTCCTCGACATCCGAAACTAATAGTCCTTAATCTTGACGTTAATCCTTTGAAAACCGAAACGATTTCCATCAAGGGGCATGAAAACCATAGTGCCCAAAACAGTCACCATTCTCATGACCTAACTTACCAAAGTTTCTGCAAAACACACGTTAGTCATGGTAATGTTGCGTTGTCATCAATTGTCGAAACCAACTCTCAGGGCCTAGATGCTTTCAGCTTTCATCATGAACAAGCAAAGATGTGGGGGCCTATGTGATGGAGGGAGCATTGCATTGATTTTTTTCTCGACTGTACCATTGAGGTTCGTTTTTCATTAAGAGAAAGTAGAGTTTAAAACATTACAAGGACACACAATTAATCCTAGGATTACCCAGTCCCAAAGACACATAGAGCTACAAAAGAAACAAGCAATAGAAAAACGGTACAAAGACCCCTGGCCTCAAAACCCCAATTGACTGAAACATGTGACAAAAGATAGCAACACAGTGGTAACTAGCAGTGAAGCCGCGGTGGCAAAGAATCCACCTAGAGCCAATGAGACGAGCTTCCAGCAGCAGCTAGGGTGGCAAAGCATCCATCATACAATAGACCAGACCAACCTTAGCGGCAAAGCATCCATCAAGGAGGCCAGCACGACGACGGTGGCAAAGTATATATCAACCATATAGCAGAACGGCGGCCAAGTATTCGCCAAAGATGAAACGCATCACAGTAGCAGCAAAGTATCCACTACGAAAGCACACAACGGCAAAACATCCTCTAGAGAAAACGAGGCAGCAAAGTATCTGCACGAGGACCAACCCACACTTGGCAACAAAGCATCTGCCAGAGGGGGGAGACCAAAACTAACATTGGGTAGGGGCAAAGCCCGCCCGAGCAATATAGCGACGGTGAAGCCTCCGTCGAAGCAGTAGCGGCAAAGTATTTGCTACAATAGAACAACGGCAACAAAGTATCCACACAGCAAGAACCAACAACACCGGTGACAAAGCATCCGCCAAAACAGAATGTCGACAACAAAGTATTTGCCAGAGAAGCGACATAGGAAGCGACCAAAGCATCCGCCGGAGAAGCGACCAAACTATAGGACAAACACAAGCAAAAAAGCTCACACAGCCAGACAGAAGACGCTACAGGACCACAGGCGGCGACAACAACCACACGTAGCACTGAGGAAGGGATGAGGAAGGTAGCCCCCCACGCGCGTCATGGTTAGGGAACTACAGAGGCAGCACCTCGAAGGAGGGTCACAACATAGACAGTGTCACCATTGCCCGTCCAATAGGAACCGGATTTTCACCCAGAAGATCCACATTGGGGGTATAGGAATGTGCAACGACATATGCCTCCATGGAAGAAAACGATGCTTAAAGGGCGTCGCCATCGTCGTCGGCCTTACACCAAGGCTTCTGCCTAGCACCCAACCTACTCCTGGACCACAACACGCACCAGCATGAGACGCAAATCAACCTCGAAGGGGCAGATTTGGTGGTCCTGGATGCAGGCAACCCCTGCCTAGAGCAACTGTAGCACAGGGGCTGTGCGACGACCTAGAACTTGTCGTCGCCAGTACAGCCAACCACACGAAGCAACCACAGCAACAGCGGCACGAGGCAGGCGGTTGACAGGCTTCTCCAGGCAGGCGGCAGAGTGGCCCAACCATGCCAGCAGACCCCGGACACGTCGGCTAGCCTAGGTCACTTCCGCTCTTTCCTGGCCGCGCGCCTCCTCCTCTCCTACTAGGGCGCAGTGGATGGCACAGGCGAGGCAAGGCCCCGTGAGGAGGATAGATCCAGCAGTGGGGATAACAGATCGGGTGGAGGCACGGCCGGATCTAGCTGCTGGTGGCCAGCAATGATGTCTACCGGCGTTGGAGAAGACGACCGGGTTTGAAGCTAGAGGGGTGGAGAGAGGAGTGAGGGAAGGACGGAGGAGCGAGGGGACGAGTGGAGGCAGAGCACCGCCGCGGCAACGGCCGCCGCTCGCCGAATAGCGGCGGCGGTGGCCAGAGGCTGGGGTTTCTATAGGGAGCGCTCGTTGCCATGAGACACCTCATGCAGAGCCATTGAGTGTTGTAGTGATGAATCATGTCAATGAGTGGTATTGTGGAAGCTTGCAATACAAGAGGAAGAGCTGCTTCTCTGGACCATCAGTACCTGCTGCTTGGGCTTTTATGGCTCTACGCTCGGTGGAGGAGTGAAGGCGAGAGGAAGAGCTGCTGCGAGTGGAAGTCGAAGCAGGCCGTGAGGCTGGTGAATGGGGTCCGCTTGTAAGTGAGTTTGTTATGCAATCTATAAAGACGTGAATCTTAATAAATCTAATTGTTTGTTTTACTTTTTACAAATTTTATCTTGTTGCTGCGGCCTCTTAGGGGCATGGGGGCTCCGCTGCCGCCCAATGGGCGTGGGCGCAAGCTCCGCCATAGCCTCGCCCTCTCCTTCCCAGCCGCTGATGAGCCCCAGGCGAGAGGAAGAGCTGCTGCGAGAGGAAGAAGCAGGCCATGAGGTTGATGAGCACAGTCTACTCGTAACTGAGATGATTATGTAATATATATAAGATGTGAATCTTAATGAATCTGATTGGTTGTTTTTTTAATAAATCTTATAAATTTTATCTTGTTTTGTATTTTACCATAGCGTTAGAATGGGCACACTACTAGTTAAGGGTATAATGATTTACTCAAATTACCTGATTTGCTTTTGATTAAGGTTTCTATTTCCACGAGCTATTAATACTTGGCATTTCTTACTGCAAAATTATACTAAACTGTTGCCAAGTTGGCTGTCAGAAATGGTAAACTCAATAATACTTTCCAGACATAGTAAATAGATATTAAGCGAGAACAATTAGACATGAGATCCATAATTCCAAATATGGTATGTCTTGCCACCAAAAAAAAGGTATGCCATAATGGGAAATTTGAAGGCAACGTAATTTGATACAAATACTAATGGTCAATATTTTAAAAAATAGAAAAAATGATGTGAAATGGGTATCTTGACTGTGGAAAGATAAAATTATTGAGTTGCATGTACGGGTCAGTTCAATCCAAAAGCTTAAAACTGACAGGAAGAGGTGAACAATGGACTCAAACTTCAACACTCCTACTCATGGGAAAGCTTCTTCATGCCTTAGAAGTGAAATAGGAGCGAGCAATAGTTATTTTTATTTAATTTTGGTAGACAATATTTGAATTTGAGACCTGTAGCTTTGATTACATATACATCAGAGGAGACACAAAGTAGACAACAAACAAAAGATTTGATACAAGAAAATTAGGTGGATTATTGCCGTAGGAGGCCGACCATGTTGGAGCTGAAGACGATGTACCTACACAGGGACAGCACACCGTGCCAGACCAGGAATAGTGCCGAACAGAGCCATGCTCTTTCAATAATAATAGCATAATATCATCTTGTTGTCTATTTATCATGCGGCTCCACTGCCCGAATAGAAAAATCCGTTCTATGCTTAACAGGCTGAGACGCTGAGTTGCTACTAATATTCATGAATTGTTTAGATAATTTTAATAATAATAATAGAGACGGATAATTTAGATTCAAATTTATGGGTTATTTATTACTCGTTCCGTTGTAAAAATGGTAATTGCGGCATTAGACCAGAGAAAAAGTAATACAAAATAGAGTTTACCATTAATTTCTCATAGCCTCCCGCCCAGGAATCTCGTATATAAGCTCGACAAGCTCTTCTCGCTCAAGTTCCCAAACACACTGAGCCATATTTCAATCAACTAGATAATGCTTCGATCCACGACTCCTCGGCTCCACAGAAAGCACAAATGCTCTGTTCCCTGTTCCATGCCTAATCTGTAATATAGTTTTTTTTTTGGCTTGGCCCAAGCCAAGCAAAGCCTGTAGCCACTAGGCCCATTTATTTGGCCACTAGGTCCATCAATCTTTCTCTCGCCTACTGCGTACACCGCAGCTGCCGCAACACATGGCACGTAGGCGCCACCCAAAAAGGTTGCGATTTCGATACATCGACCTGGCCTGGCCCATCCAGCTTGTGCACGCATGGGCCGAACACAACAGAAAATTGCTTGCTTGGAGGAACCTTGAGGGAGGCAGACAAATGCATTCAGCATTTTCCTCAAATTCAGCCAATCAGCCGAAGAACCTCTACCGTGGCCTGTGAGCATGCATTTTAATTTCCTCAAATCCAGCTTCATGCCATCGCTAGCTCCAGCTTTTTGACTGTCGCATCGTTCGTTTTTCTCCTGCTGGTGCCTGTTTGGTTAGCCGAAACCGGCAGGCCGGCCTACATGCAGGGACTGTCGCTGTCGCATTGCATCGTCCGCTTTACATGCATGCACAGCATGGTTACGCACCATCGAATGGGGGATTTTGGGGAGCGATGATGATAGTCGGGGGTGCGGTTGTTGGACGTGCCAAAGTAAGTCCCCCATTTGATTTCCCTTGCGAGAAGCACTACCGGAAAATAGATTTTTGCCGAGTGTTTTTTGCTTTTCCGAGTGTAATTTTTCGGGCACTCGGCAAAGACCCTCTTTACCGAGTGTTTTTTTTCGCCGAGTGTTTTTGTTTTGGCACTCGGCAAAGAGGGTCGGCACACTCGGCAAAGAGGGCCTTTGCCGAGTGTTTTTTTTTGACACTCGGCAAAGACCCTCTTTGCCGAGTGTTTTTTTACACTCGACAAAGAAGATCTTAAAAGCATATTTTGAGGCCCTAAATGACTTCAAATTAAAAAGTGTTCAACTACACAGTTATATAACTTTTCAAGATCTACAACTTTTGTATTGATAATTTCTTCATTTGACAAAGTGATATTAACGTTCTTTATAAAATCTACATCTCTTGTATATAGTTTCAGGAAAACTAGAAGACAGATCTCTAAGTTTTGTAAACAATGTTAGTATCGCTTTGTCGAATGAAGAAATGACAAAAATAAAAGTTATAGATCTTGAAAAGTTATACAACTTTATAGTTGAACACTTTTTAATCTGAATTAATTTTGCTAGTGAAAAGTACGTCTGAATTTCGAAAAAATTAAAATTTGAATTTTTCAAACGACCTCGGATGGAGAAACGGCCAAAACGAAAGTTGTAGATCTCGAAAAGTTATGAAACTATGTAGTAGAAAACTGTTTGATTTAAAATCATCTTGTCAACGAAAAGTACGTTTGAATTTCTCAAATTTAAAATTCAAATTTTTGTAAACGATCTCGGATGGAGAAACAATCAAAATGAAAGTTGTAGATCTCGAAAAGTTATGAAACTTTGTAGTTGACAACTTTTTGATTTGAGTTCGTTTAGAGCCTCAAATAAGCAATTTACACTCGATTTAGTATAATATGTATAGAACGAGAATGAGATATAGATACAAGTGACAGTGTGGTGCAGTGGTAGAGAGGGTTACGCATGAGGGAGAGGTCGCGGGTTCGAATCCCGTCGGCCGCGTTAGCCGTGCCTTGCCGAAAAAATACTGTGAAAAATGCGTGTTCGAAGAGACCGGTGGGCGCTAGCCGGTGGGGCCCTCCTCCGATTAAAATTTTTTTTTTCTGTTTTTTTGGGATTTTTTCGATTCGCGACTTTGCCGAGTGCTCAGTCTTTGCCGAGTGTTTTTTCAGCACTTGGCAAAGTCTTTGCCGAGTGCCCGATAAAAAGCACTCGGCAAAGAGCCTTTGCCGACGTAAATTTTACCGTGTGTTCTTTGCCGAGTGCAAAAAGGTCTTTGCTGAGTGCCACAGGCACTCGGCAAAGCACTGGATTCCAGTAGTGAAAGAACAGTACAGTATCCACACTACACTAGCACTAGCACAGACACAGTGCTCTAGCTCGGTTTCACCCTCGTCTGAATATCTGATGGGGATGGTTCATGTTGCATTGCATCCTGTTCCTCTACTCTACCGTGTGCTGCTTTTGGCAAGTGCTAGTCCATACATAATTGGTGGTGAACATTTGATCGATCGGAACTTTCGAATCTCACTCGTCCATCGTCTGACCTTATCCGTCTCCAACAAGAAAGACACTACTAGTGAAATTCTCGTCTCCACCTCGGATTTTCTAAACACAAGGCTGCTTTGCCAAAAATAAATTCATATACAGACCTTGTTGTGGCATACATTCATGTGTTAGCTCCTAAAACATATGCAACATCTAGATGAGACACTTGCAACAGAAGTAAGAAACACCTGAAACACTTAAAATATACACTTGCAACATGCATGCATACGTAACATCCAGATGAGAACACTTGCAACAACGTAAGATACATATGAAACATACATATGTATAGCTATTGCAACATGTGCAACTCCCCGATCTACTTTTGCAACATCCGGATCTACTTTTGCAACATTGATATAAAACACTTGTAACATACCTCTGAAATATTTAAAACACTTAAAATATATATTTGCAAAATACTCTTTCAGCGCAAATATCTCCTTACTGCTTTAGCGAATGGAGGCTCATCTCAAAATTTTGTGAAGCTGAGTTTAGTCTATGGGCTAAATTCATGTTCTTACAGGTTTACAAATTTTGGACAGTTGTGGATCTTGGGAATGATCGTATGGGAGATTGTTGACAAGAGGTTTACAAATTTTTGACAATTCTGATGTTGTGTCACTGGCTGCCTACTCTGCTCATCCATCGCCACCTTTGCAGGGCGCTTGAAGGATAGGAGGCTCTAGTTCTGGCCACATGCAGTGGAGTGCATGGGCCATGTTAACCGAGGGCCCAACAATAGACATTGCATGTGCTTGCCATAATTAAGCCCAATAAGAATTGGGAAATTAGACACGCGACGGCCTCGGCCCATCCAGCTTGTGTGGGCATGGGATTGTAATTAAGCTCAGAAATAGGTTGACGTGCAGTGCAGTTATGCATGCATGGCCGAAACAGAACAGAAAATTGCCTCCATGAGGGAAGCTGTCCGTCCGTCCCTAACAAAAGCAACCAGCCTTTTACTCACACTAATATATGCCCGTGTGTTGCACGGGTCAAAATTTTTGCATACACCTATAGCAATGCACGTGGCTTGTGGTTAGGGCCAATGAAATTTTGTGCATACCAGCTTTGCACAGAAATCATACTTTAGCGAGCCCCTAAAATTTCAGTACAGTTCTTGTACACGCTATCTGGTAAGCAAGCACAGAAACAAACACGTCCTACTACGGAGATTTGCGCCGGGTGACTCGAGGCCGGTCGCTGGCCCCACGGATGTAGAGCTGCACAACATGGAGGCAGGCGATCGCGTAGGCGTCCCTCTAGGCGGTTCCGACCTCACTCCGAGGGGGCGAGTGAAGTTGCTCCCACACCATCTTCTGCGCCGCCTCTGTTGTCTCCTTGGCTGCCTTTTACCGATTCTTCTTGTTTCTTCGGTGCAGACGGACTCTATGCGGACTCCGCAGCAGGACGGGAGTGGGGCGGACTCCTCTGTTTGGTACAACTCTGCTTCAATAGTGAAGCAGCTTTGCTGGAGAAGTTGTTTTTTATAGCTTTGCTGGTGAAGCTGAAACTATTTTGGTTACCATTAAGTAAAAATAGCTTTTCCAGATTAGCAAAAATGATGAAAAGTCCATATTGGCTTTTAAATTTTTTGTTCTCTATTTTTTTTGAAAATGTCTTCTCTAAATTTTTTTCCTCTCCTTTTCTCAGCTCTCTCCCCTTGTTTCCTTTTTTTTCTTTTTTATTCCTCTCTTTTTTTATATCGTACGTCCCTATCTTCTTATCCTCTCCCTGTTCGTGATGACTCGCTCGGAGTCTCGAGTCGCCTTGTTATGCTTCTCGACGCTTTCTACTTTTTTTCATCCCCTTTTTCCTTAGACATTGCATGTCATCGGGCCCTGTCCCTTTCCCTCTTTTGTGCTCTAGCATCTCCTCCTAGCAGGCATGAATTGGCAGTGTTAAGTCCATGTACAATTGATTTTTATATTTAAAAAAATATACACAATGCATCCAATGGAATAGAATAAAAAAATGTTTTTTACCTGCATTGGTAGTGTTAATCTTGTCTTCCAATGATGCAGCAGAATCATTATTTTCTTTTAACGTGAGTTTCCATGTTCGTATCTATGGCCAACAAGTCATGCATAACAAGGCATGTCAATTATTTACTTACGCACGTGTTGTCGCAGCCTCACTAAGTTGAGATGTGGAAGCTGACGGAGTCAAGCTCCAGCGGCCATTATTGGCAACGTTGGTTAGGAAGTAGTACTCGTGGACTCGTGATTGCGGTTGATTGGGCTCGTGGTTGGGGTTGTTTGATATATATTGATTTGGACTTGGGTCAAAGCAAACCTTTTCATTCAATTCTTTATTCTTACATTAAAGAATGAATCAAATCTCTCTAAGTAGGATTCAAACCTATTAACAACCGACCGCTCTACCACTGAGCTACTGAGTCCGTGTCGGAATCTCTAGGAATTCGGAACGATTGGGCTGGCCCAACACAGGATGTGATTGAGTCGAGTACGTAGCTTTGTTTCTTTTTGTTAATATTCCACCGTGGTTGAGTCGAGTACGTGATTGTTATAAGCGGGGCAGCAGACGATAGTTTAGTTATTTTTTATGTGGTAGTAGATAGTAGATTTAGCCAAAGGGTTGCACCAAACTACTCAACTAACCCGGGGCTAATCCTCGTCCTCGCTGTAGACTGCACGGACTCCTCGTGGCATCGTTCGTGTTGGTTTTTATTATTCTCATTCTCATGCTGCAGGTGGCTGCTGTTTGGTTAGCCAAGACCGGCCGACCTACATGCAGATGCAGGGACAGTCGCATCGCGTCGTTCGTTAGTTTGCAGGCAGCGCGCTCCCTCCGTCATCGTCAAATTCACCATCGTCATCGTCCCTGATTGAGATGAGACCCTGATGATCCCATGAAGTGACGCTCGCTGGTGAATCCTGAATGTTACGTGTCGAAAAGAATCCTGAATACATCAACCACCCAAACATACGATTTTCCATTATGTTTCAATATTCAATAACGACGGGTTCACTGTATATTCTGAATTACATAATTAACAAAACTAGTACAGATATAGCAGTGCTTTTCCATTTTGGGATTGAGTAATTTTTTGGCGATTATACAAACAAGATCATAAAAAAAGCAAGTATTGCCACCATCAATATTAATTCTTCCAAACTACGCTAAAAAATGATAAATCATAGAAATTCTTATAAAAATAAAAAAACAACTCATCATATGGAGCGTTCGGTATACTATAATAGTCATTAACAATAATAGCCAATAAGTCTTATCTGTTTTTTTCCTAAAAAAACTACTCACCTCGGCCATTCTAAAATTACTCTAAAGTAATCCTCTAAATCTTAATCTAAATAATTCACCACTGTCATTGTGTAAAGTAACTTAGTACTAACCCCTAAGTTTTCATCTAAATTACTCATATATGCCAATACGAAAAGTAATACAAAGTAACTCACGAAAATTTGCATCTCAATTTTCCACCTCCACCCATGTATGTATATGTACAAAGCAATGAGTATGTTGATTTTTAAGCCAAATACATAACTAAAGCTTACACTAAACACATGTCGAGCACACGTGAATGCTCTATGCAAAGTTGGAAAATATGAATAAGGGGGTGAAAAAGTATATAATCTAATTAGTAACTAAATTCAATCATAAGCGGATAAATATAAGTGTCGATACAAGTATGCTATTAGAATGCAGACACATAAAAAGACTTTTAATTGAACACACATCAAATACACATGGATGTGCGATGCAAATAGGAAAACCATGAAGAATGATCAAAAAGTAGAATATGAACAAATGAAAGATATATAGTTTTAATTAAACATTTGTGAACACATATTGAGGTGCAATTCAAAATGAACAACTATAAACCATATGCAGAGCAATTGGTAACTAAAATCTAACACAACCGGATATTGATAAGAAAATACCTACATGAGTATTGTGTTACAATATGAACAATATAGAGAGAACAAAGACAAGCTATAACAATAGCTTGCATCAAAACCCCCACATGTTGGCGTTGAGAATACAGGGTCCAGATCATACATACAGGATGACCAATTTATTTAAAAAAATAGAGTTCAAATGTCATGATTGTTTTCAAGGAAATTATATCATCCCTGTCTTTCAAGCAAATACACAACCCATCTCAAAAAAATGGAAAAATATAGTTTACATACAAACTCACATGGTCGTTTCCAAGGAAATACATGACCCATGTTATTAAAATACACTTCATACAAAATCAAACAAGATCACTTTTGAGGAAATATATGAACCATCTTATAAAAATAGAGACAAATATAGTAGTTCACACATAAACTGCATCACTTGCGGTTCATCTACATCTTCAATGTGGTTTTACACAAAGAACCACAAATCTAACAAGCTCTGCGAATGCTGATAATCATCTTGTTGAATGGGACTTGTCTCTTCAGTACTTAAACAACTCACATTTGCCTGAAGTATGATTTGCATATATAGTAAATAACTTGAAATGCATAGGATGGAACAACCATGTAAAGGAAAATATAATAACTAGATTTCTTCAACCAGAGCATAATAAGATAAGGTGGTTTGGCCAAGGAACACGCCTAATCCAAAAACAATTGAATTTAGCAAAAGCACTATCACAAGATTAAAACATGAACTGCCATCCAGGTACCTGATATATTTGTTCCCTTTGGTCCTTTGTTTGGTCTATTTCACTTTAAATCATCTTAGATAGTACCTGTCAGACCAATTAATTTAACACTTATTTTCTAGATTTTTTAGCACGCTTTTTATCAGGGCTGCAACAAGGAAGTCGGTTTGATTAGCATACATGCGACGCTGCATCAGGCTCCGCCGAGAGCCGTGCGGGGTGCACCACGACGGAAGCCATGCGGCGCGGGGTGGCGAGGGCGTGCACATCGGCTGACGCTCCCGCTGGGGGGCCCGGCGACGATTCCGGCGACGGCGACGCTGCTGACGGGGTGGCCGGACTGCAGATCCCCGCCTGGAGGAGGGAGCCGGGTCGGAGGCGTAGGGAGATGCCTCGGAGTCCGTGAAGTGCACCCTCCCTCTAGAACCTCCCGGGGAGCCTACGAAAGGTTCCGCACCGGGGTCCAGCAAGTTGGAGCGCAGGACGAGGGAGGCGTGCGCGGCCGCGGCAAGCGGCGGCAGCTAGAAGGGGGAGGCCAGCTCCCGCTCTTCCGCCTCGACCTCATCCGCCCACGAGCGACGGGAGCAGGAACCAGGCTCCATCCGTGCACCAAAATTTTACAAACACAACTGCTGCCATGCATGCCCATGCAAATTAATTATTGCATGTTGTATTTTCATTTCTTTTGATAAATGGCCGACAAAAGGAACGTGTATATTTGTATATTGACCTCAGAGCTATTTCTTCCCCTTTCACTTTCCTATTCCTGTCGTAAACTTTTCTGTTCGGAGAATCCAAGCTACTTGGTCGTTTTCTACTTGAATACAGGAATGAAAAGGATTGGTTGAGTTGATAGGGTCCAAAGGAGCAATCATCCTCAAGAAGAAGTAAACACATTCAGGAAAGAAAAAGGAGGAAACTATTCCGGTTACCAAATTGTTATGGGACTGGATAGCAGAATAGCAATTTAGGGTAGAAAACAGATGGAGTTGGGATAGAACAGAGCAAGAACAGAGTTGAGTCGGGAAGGACACGGCTGTATTCCGTGGGATGTCAGGATTTAGACGGTTACAGCAGGTTTATGTTCTGGCCTGTCTGTTCCCCGCTCCTCTCCCGTTGCTTATAACCATTTTTTAGCAAATCCCGTTGCTTATAATTGCGCAACGGCGTTACACGGGCTCACCACTCCAGCCCACTCACCAGGCAGAAGCCCACTGTGCTACTACTAGCCCTTGGGCCATAACAGGCCACCGCTATGCCACAGATTGAACAACTTGGACGGCAGACATTCATAGGTCCGGAACTGATACGCAAACCCACATCTTTAGAAATTACAGAGAAAACTCGATCGCCGAGTTGCTTCACATTAAAAGCATTGAGATTGTCGTCCAGAATAGCTTGTACTAGAATGGAAGCAACATAAAGATCATGCAGTCGATATTTACAACGACCAAAAGGGACCATCAAGAAGAATTCATGATGTGAAAGAGTAGAATCAAAACACAACGTTGACTTGGTGAGTTGAATTTGCAGAGGATTTCTTGTTCCACAGCTTTCCTGGGCCAAAAATCTAAGGGGGCCTGTTCGGATCCATTAGTCCGTGGACTAAAGTTTAATCCCTACTCTGTTTGAATGGAGAGACTAATGGCCAATGAAGCTACTGTACAAAGATCAAAACGCTCCTAATGCACACAATCTTCTCGGGGGAGTCCAACTCCTATTCCGCGCTGTCATGGCGAAGAGCTCGGCCCACCATGGCCATGGTGGCTTGGTGCCGACCGGGGCAGGCAGGGTGGGCGCACCAGACGTGGGGCGCAGCCTGGTGGACAGGTGTTGCCGGCGCAGAGTTCGCACGGAGGTAGAGGAAAAGGCGACGGACGAGATGCAGGGCCGGCGAGGAGTTCGCACGGAGGGCGGGGCGCAGCCGGAGCACACGGCAGCCGCCGGCGAGCACAGCCCTAGCCGGCGCAGGCATAGGCGCGGCTCCGACGGACGGTGTGGGCTGGACGGTGCGGCCGGCGTCGGGCTTGGCGAGTGCATTAATAAGGGGCAAGGGGTGTATTTTCGCTGATTTAGTCCCCTTTAATCACCTCCAAGGAACTAATGGACTAATTGTTTAACACCTATTTAAGTCTTTAGGGACTAAAAGGGGTGACTAAAGTTTAGTCATTGGAGAGCAGATCAATGCAGACGGCCATGGTGACGGACGAGGGAGTGGGGAGGAGCACGGGAGTGTATACGCCATGTTCCGTCTGTGATCCTATCTATTTTCACGTTTTTTTTTCCCAAAACTATTGACTTGTGTTGCCCGTGGCCTAGACAGCAGTGGCCCGGATGGACCTCAGCTCAGTTCCCCACTTCTTTTCATCGTGGGAGCGTGGGGACGCGGGTGCATGCCATGCTATGTCAGTCCACCGCACATGCATGGTGGCCCGCCGTCCACACAAGCAATAATACCACCCCAGTACCTCACGTCCTCACCCCAGCAAGGCAGTAACCCCACGCACATGTGAGCGTCCTCGCCATGGCCAGAGGCCTGCCGCCTGCCGTCTTTTCCCACTCAACATCTTCCCTCCCGCCGATCCGCACCGGCGGCACTCCTTCCAAAGAGAACCACGTTGTCTCTCTGGTCTCTGCACACTCTCTCCGAATCTCCGCCAGCAGCCTAGCACTGCAAAATTCTGCCTTCGTTGAAGCTGCTCCAAGTGATAAATGAGCAGTGCGCCTCCAAGTCCAATGGCTCTCCCCACCCACACCCAGCATCTCGCCATTTGTTGCTCTGCACCCAACTAGCATGTACTGCCTCCAAGCAAGCAAGAGAAACGGAGAGCGAGTGTGACCGAGATCGAGCTTAAACCATGGATCTCGCCTTGGGGGCCATGGCCGGCCTGGCCCCCAAGCTGGGCGACCTGCTCATGGCGGAGTACGTCGTGCAGAAGGGCCTCAAGCCCGACATCGAGTCCCTCTCCAGGGAGCTTGCGATGATGAACGCCGCCCTCGTCGACGCGTCTCAGGTTCCACCTGACGAGCTCAGTGAAGGGGAAAAGCTCTGGGCACGCCAGGTCCGGGAGCTGTCGTACGACCTGGAGGACGCCATCGACGACTTCCTCCTGCGTGCGGCTCGCGGTGAGTCTGCAACCACTGCCACTGAAGCTAACGTCTTCAAGAAGATCCTTGGCAAGGTCGCCGCCGCGATGAAAAAGGTCAAGCATCGCCACCGGATATCCGACAAGGTCAAAGACATCAAGAAGCTCTCCAACGAGCTAGCTGAGCTCCGTGCCAAGTACACGGTTAGAGGTCTGGGAACTGATCTTGCCGTGAGCACCGGCATCGACCCCCGAGGCTCCTGCTGGACGAGGCCGTAGCGGAGCGTACGTGCCCGGCGACAGGCTCGCCTGGTCGGCGTCGTCGCTGGGGTCGGTCACCACATAGGTCTTGCCGTTCTTGCCGCCGAGGGAGCCGCTGCCGAAGCCAACCGCGCAGTCCGCGAGGTGCTGCCTGTTGTCGGCCCAGCTGGTGTCGCAGCGCCAGCAGTCGTCCACCGGATTGCCGCTTGTCAGCGGAGCACCGCCAATCGTGGCTAACGGCTCCGACCGAGTCTTCAGCGTCTTCAGCGTCGCCCTCCAACGGCATCGTGCGCCACGCTCGCGCACTGGCCAACGGCTCCAGCTCCATAGAGCACGCACTGCCGCACACATGCCCTGCGGTCATCCGCGCTCCCGCTTAGCACGCCAGGCCGCTCGCTCCGCTCGCTCCTGTGTAGACCGCATGTATAGCCATGGCCAAAGGCCTATATATGTACACTATTGATGATCAATACAATTCATCCAGTTGTACTATTCTACTCTACATGGTATCACCGTCCCTGGTTCTCTTCCAGAGTCCCTAAGCCACACCTCTTCCGCTCCCATGGCTCCTTCTTCCCACCACTCTGAATCTTCCTCCGAGTCCGAGGATGGTGCTTCTGTCCTCGCGCCCACCTCCACTCAGATCCAAGGCATCTCCATCCGTCACCATGTTCATGTCATCCTTGACATGGAGGAGGCCAATTTCGGCCAGTGGTGGCACTTCTTCGACTCTGCCCTTGGCAAGTTCGGTCTCAAGAGCCACGTCCTCACCTCCACCCCCGATGAAGATCGCGACGGCGAGTGGCGCAAGGTCGACTCCTGCGTCGTCAACTGGATCCTCGCCACCGTCTCCAAGGGCGTCTTCGAGACTGTACGCCATGATCGCCACGACACGTTCACCTTGTGGCACGCCGTCGCCGGTCTCTTCCAGGACAACGAGATGCAGCGCGCCGTGTACCTGGAGGCTGAGCTGCGTTCCCTGCAGCAGGGCGACATGACGATCAGCGACTACTGCACCAAGCTCAAGCGCCTCGCCGATCAACTCCGCGACATCGGCCACCCCGTCTCCGAGCCAAGTCAGGTGCTCAACCTCCTTCGCGGCCTCAACCCGCGGTACCGCTACGTCAAGCTGGTGATCACCTCCAAGTACCCGCCGCACACCTTCCAAAGCGCCCGCTCCTTCCTCATCCTCGAGGAGCTCAGCTTCAACCATGACACCAACGCCGAGGCTGGGCAGGCGCTCACCGTCACCCACGGTGATCGCTCCAATGGCTCCTCCAACTCCTCCGGGCACGGCGGGCACAGCTCCACTGACGGCACCTCCGGCTCCTCCGCGTCGCGCACCAACCGCAGCAACAATGGCGGTGGCGGCAACCGATCCAACAACCGCCGCCGCAAACAAGGCAACGGCGGCGGCAACCCGCGCTCCAACACCAACAACACTCAGACCACGCCCTGGACCGCGGGGTTTCACCCGTGGCAAGGCATGGTGCAGGCATGGTCCATGCCTTTCCGCGCTCCGGGCGCGGGAGTCATGGGTCCGCGGCCGCCGTTCCAGCCTCAGCATGCGATGATGGCCTCTCACCTGCAGCCACCGTCCCCACATGGCTCCGTCAACTCCTTCGACACCGGGGGCCTCTACGCTGCTCTCCAATCGGCCGGCGTCCCACATCAGCCGCAGAGCACGTCCGACTGGTACTTCGACACCGGTGCCACGTCGCACATGTCCTCCAACCCCGGTAATCTCCCCTACCATTCCCTTCGACCTTCATCATCTTCAATCACAGTGGGCAATGGTGCTCGGTTGCCTGTCACACACCAAGCACGCACCGTGATCCCCACTGCTTCCTCTCCTTTACATTTGAATGACGTCCTTATTTCTCCTTCACTCATCAAAAATTTGATCTCAGTTCGTCGATTAACCCGGGATAATAATGTTTCCATTGAATTTGACCCATCTGGTTTTTCCATAAAGGATCTTCCTTCCAGGGAGGAGATGCTCCGATGTGAGAGCCGCGGCGATCTCTACCCCCTGCGTCTTCCTCACCATCAAGCCCTCACTGCATCATCGACGGCATCCTTGTGGCATCAGCGGCTCGGGCACCCCGGCCAACCTGTTACTTCTCAAATTTTACAACACTTTTCATTTTCATGTAATAAGGCTGATGGTCACTCTTGCAGTTCTTGCCGTTTGGGCAAGCACACCCGTTTACCTTTCAACAATTCAGCATCTCAGACATTTTTCCCTTTTCAAATAGTACATTCAGATGTTTGGACCTCTCCTGTTTACAGTCATTCCGGGTACAAATATTATGTTGTCTTTCTCGATGATTATACACACTATCTTTGGACAATCCCCCTGCGAAATAAGTCTGACGTTTTTCCGACAATACGTGCCTTCATCGCCTATGTTCAGACTCAATTTCGCCTTCCCATCCTCTCCTTTCAGACAGATAATGGCCGTGAGTATGATTCCTATGCCATGCGCCTTCTTCTGTCCTCTCTCGGCATTCAGTTGCGACTCTCGTGTCCCTACACGTCGCAGCAAAACGGCAAGGCGGAACGCATCTTGCGCACCACTAATGACTGTGTCAGAACTTTGTTAATTCACAGTGCAGCTCCCCTGGCGTTCTGGGCTGAGGCGCTCGCCACGGCCACGTACCTGATCAACCGGCGTCCATGCCGCGCCACGGCATCGAGACGCCGTACTCACTCCTCTTCGGCGTGCCGCCCACCTACGACGAACTCCGGGTGTTCGGATGTCGCTGCTATCCCAACATGCTCGCCACGTCTGCGCACAAGCTCGCCCCGCGCTCCAGTACGTGCATCTTCATCGGGTACCCGGCTGATCATCGCGGCTACAGATGCTACGACATCACCACCGGTCGCGTCATCACGTCCCGGCACGTCGTCTTCGACGAGGCGGTCTTCCCCTTCCGCGCAACCGACATCAGCGAGCCCGCGCCCCGTCCTCCATCACTTCAACTTGAGGACGACGCGCCGTCGCGTCTCGTCACCGAGCTGCCGCGCCACCCGACGCGCGCACGGACTGTGCGTTCGAGAGGCGCCCCCGCACAGCCCGCTGCACCGTCTACAACATCTGCACCGGCTTCCGCGGCATCGTCCACGCCTCCGCCCGCGACGCCCACGACGCCATCCACCGCGTCGCCCACGACGTCGCCCACCGCGTCGCCCACGGCGTCGCCTACGACGTCGTCACCACCGTCGCCTCCGGTCGCACCGCCGCGCCAACCAGCTACCGCCGATCACTCCATGGTCACCCGCGCGCGTGACGGGATCCACAAGCCGAACCCCAAGTACGCCCTGGCGGCCTCGGGGACCCTCTCACCGGTGCCCCGCTCCGTTCGCTCGGCTCTGAAGGACGACAACTGGTACGCGGCCATGAAAGCTGAGTACGATGCACTGCAGGCCAACCAAACCTGGACTCTCGTTCCCAGGCCACCCGGCGCTCGCATCATCACAGGCAAATGGGTCTTCAAGCACAAGATAAAACCTGACGGAACCCTTGAGCGCTACAAAGCTCGCTGGGTTGTCCGTGGATTCAATCAACGCCCCGGCATAGACTTCGGCGAAACCTTCTCACCGGTGATCAAACCGGCGACCATCCGAACAGTACTCACGCTGGTGGCATCCCGTAATTGGCCGGCTCATCAACTTGACGTCTCCGACGCTTTCTTACATGGCAACTTGCAGGAACAAGTGTTTTGTCAGCAGCCCACGGGCTTCGCTGATGCAGCGCGGCCGGATCATGTCTGCCTCCTGTCGCGCTCCCTCTACGGCCTCCGCCAAGCTCCCCGGGCGTGGTTCGATCGCTTCGTCGGCCATGTGACCTCGCTCGGCTTTGTCCAGTCGAGAGCGGACACCTCCCTCTTCGTGTACAACCGTGCCGGCGCCCAGGCATACCTGCTGCTGTACGTCGACGACATGATCCTCTCCGCCTCGTCCACAGCCCTGCTCCAGTTCTTCGTCAATCGGCTGCAGGACGCATTCAAGGTGAAGGACATGGGACCCGTCCACCACTTCCTCGGCATCAGCGTTCGTCGAACCAGCCACGGCTTCTTCCTCTCCCAGACGCAGTACGCCGAGGACCTGCTAGAGCGCGCAGGCATGACGAACTGCAACTCTGTCGCCACTCCAGCGGACACGAAGGGCAAGGCCTCAGCAACCGACGGCACACTCATCGCCGACGCCACATCCTACCGAAGTCTCGCCGGCGCACTGCAATATCTGACGATCACCCGCCCTGACATAGCATATGCTGTGCAACAAGTTTGCCTGCACATGCATGCGCCGCAGGATGTTCACCTCACCATGCTCAAGCGCATTCTTCGGTACATCAAGGGCACGGCTCATCTCGGTGTTCAACTGCGCTCCATCTCCTCGCCGTCGATCACGGCGTACTCGGACGCAGACTGGGCTGGCTGCCCGGACACGAGGCGATCTACGTCCGGGTTCTGCATCTTCCTTGGCTCCTCCCTCATCTCGTGGTCATCTAAGCGACAGACCACGGTATCGAGGTCGAGCGCCGAGGCGGAATATCGCGCCATTGCCAATGCGGTGTCCGAATGCTCATGGCTACGGCAACTACTCGACGAGCTTCTGTCGGTGGCGTTCTGTGACAATATTTCCTCGGTATACATGTCCAAGAACCCCGTCCACCATCGACGCACCAAGCACATTGAACTGGACATTCACTTCGTCAGGGAAAAGGTAGCCATTGGCGAGCTCCGCGTCACGCATGTTCCCAGCGCGCGACAGCTTGCGGATGTGTTCACCAAAGGCCTGCCTTCGGCGCTCTTCTTCGACTTCCGAGACAGCCTCTCCGTCACGACTGCCGACGTCGACACTGCGGGGGGGTGTCAGCGGAGCACCGCCAATCGTGGCTAACGGCTCCGACCGAGTCTTCAGCGTCGCCCTCCAACGGCATCGTGCGCCATGCTCGCGCACTGGCCAACGGCTCCAGCTCCATAGAGCACGCACTGCCGCACGCATGCCCTGCGGTCATCCGCGCTCCCGCTTAGCACGCCAGGCCGCTCGCTCCGCTCGCTCCCGTGTAGACCGCATGTATAGCCATGGCCAAAGGCCTATATATGTACACTATTGATGATCAATACAATTCATCCAGTTGTACTATTCTACTCTACACCGCTGCTGCTGCATTCGCCTACCATCCGTCGTAAGTGCACCGAGGACATGTTCACGCTTCTTCTGTATTGTAGCAAGGGACACGCTCAAAGGATTTAAGCTAGGCTCCATTATATGATCGTGCTTAGCTTTAAGCAAAAGAATGAAAGATTAAAGAAGAACCAGTAAGTTCGCAATAAAAAAATGTTAGAATGTACTATGCGCCATTGCTCCATCATTGTAGCCTGTCCGGCCAATACCATTTATTTTCCTTTCTCTTGTGTTGAAAAACTTGCCGTTTTGGATGAGCCATCGCTGATGTCCGTTTCATAAGTGTTTGTAAAATACTATCACATTTTCATTATCTTCTTAATTCCCTCTTTCTTTCTGGTTTAAAATACTATGAAGCTGAGTTCAGTTTACAAGCTAAATTCATGTTATTTTAGGTTTACAAATCTTCAACAACTATGGACCTTGGGAATGATCATACGGAAGATTGTTGAGAAGAGGAAGTTGTCTTTGTCTAAGCTCTGAGAACTATTAACTTCGTATGGTGAGCTGAGCTTGGTAGCTTGTCGAGCTTGTGTCCCAGCCATCATGGCACTCCAGTTCCGGCCCGTGCAGCCGCCTACTCTACTCATCGACCAGCATGTAGAGACGGCAATGGGCTCATACATAGAGCATCTCCAGCAGTCTCCCTTTCCTAACCCCCAATGAGAAAAAGTTCTAATTTTGGAGGTTTGATAGCTCTAGCAGTTCCTCAGACCCAACACGAATGAGAAAAAAAATTTCTTAGTCCCTCAAATCCTTCTCAAATAAAGGGGAGACATCTCCTCCCCCAATCCACTATTTTTCTTATTTGGGATTGAGCTTCTCATTCTGCTGGAGAGAAGACCTTCAAAATCTCAAAACACGTTTTTGTATCTCCCCAAATAACTAGTTTTTAGGGTTGCAGTTTTTCTTCTACTGCTGGAGACGCTCTTATCACCGTTTCTCTATAGGAAATTCTCCTACTAGGGGATGGTCATGGTGCAATTTCAACCCCACAAAGAGATTAATGGGGCAAACTCATTCCGGCCGGCTATGACTTCACTATTCCCCGTTATACCGGGTGACGGAGATTTTTTTTTAGAGGAAACACCTCAAAAAGCTAGGTAGCTAAAAGTAAGATTTACAAAAGCCATTCGGCGGCTCTAGCTTTTAGACATGCCTGCCAGCAGTTTCGTACGAGGAAATCAGCCAGGCAATGTTCGTCAATGTTGGCCCTTCTTCCTTCATGCACAAACCCAACCTTCCGGAACTCAACAGACCGTGTTTTGATCTCTTGAACTACGTGGCCGTGACATCCCATAGTTTGCCCCCGATACTGCTTATAACATTGGCGCAATCACTTGCAATCCCGAACTGACGAAACACCACGTGGCTTGCCAGTGACAGTCCTTGACTGCATGCCAGTGCCGCCATTATCTTGGGGTCGGTTAACTCCGTCCAAGACTGCTGCTGAAGCACCAAGGAAATTGCATGTCCCGTCTCGAGCAACGGCTGTAACTGATCCTATGCTCGAGTCCTTGGATGTTGCCGTGTCTGATCCTCCTGCGGTAACCTCAAGAACATCTCCATACATATAAGCTCGACAAGCTCTTCTCGCTCAAGTGTCCAAACGAACTGAGCCATATTGCAATTAATTAATTAGAGAATGCTTCCATGAGTCCTCTGCTCCACGTAAAGAACAAAGTGCTCTGTTCCCTGTTCCCCGCTAGCCTGTAACTAGGGACGAAAACGGACGGAAAAACTCTATTTTTACTTCTGTTTCTATTTTTTTTTGACAGAAACGGGAGCGGGTTCGGAAAATGCAGGTTCGAAAACGGAATCAGAATATGCAGACATACAGAAACGAACAAATATGGATGGAGAGCCGAAAAATTAAATTAAGATCACATAATCTAATATTCTCAAAGTATACATATATAAAGTCATGTAATAATATATACAAAGTTTAATATTCATTTACATGCTATGTACGTGAATATAACATGCATATTTGGTGATTCGTAGTTATATTAACATAACATAAGGATATGTAATTGTTGAACATGTTGAGCATAGATTGAAAACGGGATAAAAACGAGATAAATACGGGTCTATTCCGTATTAAAACGGGATTACTCGAAAATGAACGGAAAACACCATTTTTTTACTTCCGCAAATACGAAAACGGGATCTCGCAAATACGGAAACGGACGAGAAAATATAAAAAACGAAACGGGACGGTACGGAAAAAATTCCGTCCGTTTTCATCCCTATCTGTAACGTAGTTTTGTTTATTTTTTTTTTGTTTGGTCCGAGCCAAGCAAAGCCTGTAGCGACTAGGCCCATTTGGCCACCAGGTCCATCAATCTTGCCCTCTCCAGGTGCGTACACCGACGACGCTGCCGCTGCCGCACATCTTGTCTTGGCTTCCTCTCCCCGATGTTCCCGTCACGCGGACGCGGAGAGTTCCCTGGCTTCGCGTCACTTGCCGGGGCGGGGCTGGAACTGGAAGGAAAGGAGAGGAGGCTCCAGTTCAGGCCACTTGCTGTTGGGCGCGTGGGCCATGTCAACCGAGGCCCAACGAGACGCGCCGCATGCGCTCGTCATGGGCTTGTAAGTAAGGCCCTCAAAAGGTTGGGAATTCAATGCATCAACATTGGCCTTGACCTGGCCTGGCCCATCCAGCTTGTGCACGCATGGGCCGAACGCAACAGAAAATGCTTGGAGGAACAACCTTGAGAGGGAGGCTGACAAATGCATTCAGCATTTTCATCAAATTCAACCAATCAGCCGGAGAACCTCTACTGTGGTCTGTGAGCATGCATTTTAATTGTTTTTGTGTGATCACATGTTATTGCAAGTGGAGATGTCTGGGTTTTAGGTATCCGACGTCACAACTTGCTCAAAACTTTCTCAATTTTTTTACCACGGCCTCTAAATGCAATAACAAGAAACCTCGACAAGTTTCGTGATTTTCGGACTTCATTTGGATTTTATATAATTTAAATAAACTTTCCCCGCGATTACCTCATCATGTTACGACAACATGATGGTCATAATTTAATGCGAGTTCCTGGATATGGCATCAACATACGCCAAACATCATGAATATCATTTTTCGAATGACCGAATTCCATTATTTCATGTACCTACAGTTCAAATTTAGAGTAGTCGAAAAAATTCAAGTGAATGAAAATAAATAAAGAAATATAGTATAAAAAGTCAAAAATGTCCCAAATTTTAATATAGAGTTATAATTACTGTACCAAGGCCCTAGAAAAAAATGGGACCAAAAACACACAAAAAAATTATAATTTACCGGGTGCCAAACCTGGCCTCCGGCTAGCCTTTGCCGGGTGCCAGCTCAGGAGGCACCCGGCAAAGAAAATTTTTTTTAAAAAATGAAAAAATCTTTGCCGGGTGCCTAACGGCGTGGCACCCGGCAAAGGCTGACGGCAGGTGGCCGCCGTCACGCCACCTTTGCCGGCGGCCATATTTTGCCGGGTGCCTGGGACCCGGCAAAGACTAATTTTTGCCGACGGCTGTAATTTGCCGGGTGCTTGGCACCCGGCAAAGGCTGGATTGCCAGAGGCCTTTCTTTGCCGGGTGCCGCCAGGTCTGGCACCCGGCAAAGAATGACTTTGCCGGGTGCCCGATAAAAAACACCCGGCAAATGATTTTACACCCGGCAAATCAGCTGTTTCCTGTAGTGACTGCTTAGTTTAAGCATCGGCTTTACACTTGATTAATGAGCCTCCATCCACCAGCGTTTTTGCTACTACATTTTGAAACTACTCTAGACATCCAAGCTGGAAATGTGTGCGTTACTGACAGGATACCAAAAGCTGCTAGTGTGCAGTGCCATATCGCAAGTGAGCCCGGGCAGGTGCCCAGGGTCGCCGGGCCCCGGGTCCGCCCCTGATATCAAATATGTAGGTGGCCGTGTAAAAATGGTAAACGGAGGAGTGACATCCGTGACAAAGGTAAAAAGTTAAATATCCCATTTTAATTTCCCCAAATTCAGCTTCATGCCATCGCTAGCTCCAGCTTTTTGACTGTCGCATCGTTCGTTTTTCTCCTGCTGATGCCTGTTTGTTTGGTTAACCAAAACCGGCCGGCCGGCCGGCCTACACATGCATCGTTCGTTTGACATGCATGCACAGCATGCAGGGGCGGGCCCAGGATTTTCAACTCGGGTATTCAAAATATGAGAGGTTGTTAAATTTTTTTTCGCAACCTAAACTCTACTAAATTCTAACACTTATATATATCATATAAAACACCTAAAATTAAATCAAGAAAGAGTAAATAAATTAGATATAATCACCACAAAACACATTAGTAACATGAGTGTAGACCTGCAGTAAGCAGTAGAGTACTCCGCCGCTGCCACCACGCACCAGGCCACCTCCACGCTCAACACGCAGCACCGTCTGGCCGTGCCTCGCGCATGCGCAATCGCGTGCCCACTGGCCTCCACAGCCGCACGCCACCTCGCCCCGTCTCCCCGCGTTGGGCCTTCGTGGGCCGTCGGGTGGTGAAAGGAAATGGGTAAGAAATTAGATTTTAGGCAACATTTTGTACAGAATACTCGCATAATTTTTTCTGATACATATATACATATATAGACTATATATGTATAATTTTCTTTTGTTCAAAAATTTGGGTATTCAGTTGAATACCTTTGAATCAAGGTAGGCCCGCCACTGACAGCATGGTTACGTGCCATGTCGACTGTGAATAGGGTTTTTGGGGAGTGATGATGATAGTCGGGCCGGGCGTGGTTGTTGGACGTGCCAAAGTTCCCTGATTTCCCGTGAGGGAAGGAATAGAGTACAGTAGTCATACCACACGTCCACACTACACTACCATTACCAGTTTACCACAGACACAGTGGTCTGGCTTGGTCTGAAAATCTGACAGTCACAGGGACGGTTCATGTTGCATTGCATCTTGATCCTCTTCCTCTACCATGTCAGTACTCCTCACCCAGGAGATCCTGACGAAGGCCCAAGGCCCAGGCGCGGCTCAAGGAGGAGACCAAAAGCTCCAAACTATCCGGCCCAGAGTGGCATTGCGCCTTGTGCATGTGTAAGCCTGAGTGAGGCAGATGTAAGGAGGGTAGCAGAACTGGCAAAGGCAACTTTGAACTGAATCAAACTAAACAGACGCCGAGCACTCTGCCGGATGTCCTCGCATCCCCTTTCTTCTTCCCCAATCCAACCCTCTCCTCTCCAATCCCCTTCTTTGCTGCTTCTCCTCGCCGCCGGCGAAGGAGACGCTAACATACCATGTGCTTCTTTTGCCAAGTGCTACACAGCTACAGGGGGAAGAGCTCCATACATAATTGGTGGTGAACATTTGATCGATCGGAACCTCACTCTCGGCTGTTGTTTGGCCTTCTCCATCTCCAGCACTACGTGGCACGCGGGATTCTTCTTCTTCTTCTTTCTAAATCCTATATTTTTCTATGATGATGAAAAATTCATGTACAGTCCTTGTAACATACTCCATTCTTGCGCTAGCTCCAAGCCGGCCATAGCGTTTGGGGGACCGTAGAGACAAAAGGGGATGGAATTTGTAGAAAAATGACAGAGATTTGCGCGTATGGGTGAATTGGCGAACTGTGGTGGCGAGGAAATCCGGCGTCGAAATCTGGGAGGGTAAAATTGAAAAGGAAAGCACCAAGCGGCTGGCCTGGTCGGCTTGAACGAAAGTGTCACGTCGTCATGCCATGTGCATGTGCAGAAATGGCAACTGCATGGAAATGGAATGTGGAGGTAGGGATCAGGACTTTGTGAACTGGTCGATCCACTGGCCCAATACCCAAAAAACGTTAATGAGAACTGTCAGTTGGGCTGACACAACATATGAGTAGTGAGGTACTTCCATTGTTTGTTGCTCTCTGCGGCAATGACAATGGTGCTCATATTCATCTTTCTTGAGTGATCCACTGGAAAAAAAAAAAAAGCATCCGTAATCAATGTTGTTTTGTTATTTTTGTTCTGCAATGTTGGAGACTGTTGAGAAGAGGGTGTTGTCTTTGTCTAAGCTCCGAAAAAAACTCTGGCCTTGGTAGCATGTCGAAACGCTGTGAAGTCTGAGCTTGCACGTGGGCGCGTGGCCTCAACTAGAACCTCTGTCTCTTCAAGCGCCGGGCAGTGGGGGTGCCTAGGCCATGTTAACCGAGGGCCCAACAAAAACACGCCACATGTGCTCGTCGTACTTAAGCCCAAGAAAAAGATTGGGAAATTAAGACACACGCATCGGCATCGGCCTCGGCCTCGGTTGATGCTAATCTGGCAGTCGTCCTGTTCAGCCGGCTTATAATCCGTATTTTTAGCTTATTTTTTTAGCCAGAACGGTATTTTTCTCTCACAAAAATAAGCTGGATCTTTCATTTTGGGATTGAGTACAGATATAGCAATGATCTTTCATTTTGGGATTGAGTAATTTATTGGCGATAATATAGACAAATTCCCACCCTCCATATTAATTCTCACAAAATACGTTAGAAAAAAAAGATAGAATCATAGAAATTCTCATAAAAACCAACTCGTCATCTGGAGTATTCGATATACTATAATCGTCATTAATAATAATAGCCAATAAGTCTATTCTGTTAATAAAAAATTACACATCGACCATTTTAAAAATACTCTAAAGTAATCCTCTAAACTTTAATCCAAATAATCCACCACCGCCATTATGTAAAATAACTTAAAGTAACCCCTTAGTTTTCATCTAACTACTCATATATGCCAATATGCAAAGTAATACAAAGTAACTCCCTAAAATTTGCATCTAAATTTCCCACCTCCACTATTATTGAAAATAACCAAATGTAATCCTAAATCTTGATTACTTACATATGCCATTATAAAACAAATATTCCAAAAGTCTCCTATAATATTTTTAAATTACTTGTTTATGTCATTGTTAATATAGAAAAAACAAACTCAAGATACACATGCATGACACATCTCACTGTATAGCCATATATGTATATGTACAAAGCAATGAACATGTTGATTTTTAAGCCAAATACATATCTAAAGCTAATATTTGAACTAAACACATGTCAAAGCACGCGTGAATATTCTATGCAGAGATGGAGAATATGAATGTGGGGGTGAAAAAGTATATAAGACAATTGGTAACTAAATTCAATCATATTGATAAATATAAGGAAGTTTCGATACAAGTATGATATTATAATGCAAACTCATGAAAGAGTATTAATCGAACACACATCGAACACACATCAATGTGTGTTGCAAATAGGAAAACCATGAACAATGATCGAAAAGTAGAATATGAACGAATGAGAGATAGTTTCAGTTAGACATATGTGAACACAAAGTGAGGTGCGACCCAAAGTGGACAACTATAAGCTATATACAGAGCAATTGGTAACTAAAATTTATCACAACCGGATATTGATAAGACAATACCTGCATGAGTATTGTGTTGGTTACAATTTGAACAACATAGAGAGAACAAAGATAAGCTATATAGCAGCTTGCACCAAAAACCCACACATTGGCGTTGAGAATAAGGGTTAGATCATATATACAGGATGACCAGTCTATTTAAGAAATAGAGTTCAAATACCCTCATGATTATTTTCAAGGAAATTGTATCATTCTTGTCTTCAAGCAAATACACAACCCATCTCAGAAAAAATGGAAAAATATAGTTCACATACAAACTCTCATGGTCGTTTTCAAGGAAATACAAGACCCATGTTATTAAAATACACTTCACGCAAAATCAATAAAGATAACTTTTTGAGGAAATATATGAACCATCTTATAAAAATAGAGGCAAATATAGTTCACACATAAACTGCATCACTTGTGGTTCATCTGCCTCTTCATTGTGATTTGAGACTAAGAACCACAAATCTAACAAGCTCTGTGAATTCTTGTAATCATCTTGTTGAATGGAACTTGTCTCTTCAGTACTTAAACAACTCACATTTACCTGAAATATTGATTTGCATATATAGTAAATAACTTGAAATGCAAAGGATGGAACAACCATGCAAAGGAAAATATAATCAAAGAATTTCTTCAATGAGAGCATAATAAGATAAGGTGGTTTTGCCAAGGAACACGCCTAATCCAAAATCAGTTCAATTTAGCAAATGCACTACCACAAGATTAAAACATGAACTGCCATCTAGGTACATGATATATTTGTCCCCCTTGACGGTTTGTTTAGTTTATTTCACTTAAAATCATCTTAGAACTTATCAAACCAATTAACCTGTTAACACTTTTTTCTTCTAGATTTTAGCATGCTTTTTATCAGGGCTACCATAACGAAGTCGGATTCATTAGCATACCTGGTATGTTTCAGTTGGTTAGCTATTCAGCACTAGTAATCTATGAATCAGCTTTTGTACCAAACTTTGATATCTACTAACTGAAATAAGAACAACCAAAGTAGCTTGAAAAATATTTAAAAAATGAAGGAAATTGATCGTACATCCAATAATTGAAAAGTCACAGAGCATTTACCAAAAAGCTATTGGCGATTATGTTCTAGAATGGTGGTGTCTAAAATTTTCTTTTAGAGGACTTGTTGAGCATATCTATATCTATATCTCTTATAAAGTTAAACCTCCCTACAAGTTTATCACAATATGCAAGCCATCCACATCATCATCCACTAACTATCCACATCATCTCCACTAATAGCAATGTAACCCACTAACTTCCAACATCTTAACGCAAACTATCCGCATCATTTCCACTTAATTTCATTTCCAAATTATTCGCAATCCTGCAGTAATGGCCAGGACATCTTCTAGTTTTTCATTAAGGAGAAGCAAGAGTTTAAGTACAACTAACAAATGCAAAAGAGAAAAGACACACATCAAGAAAATAAAAAGAACCACCCAGACCCACAAAGATGAAGGATAATCAACGACAATTCAGCACTAAGAGGCCCTTGTACCCTACCATCGTCCATGAGCTAGCATCGTCTAGGGTGATTGGTGCTAAAGCGACCCACTGCCATCATCTTCTACAATAGCGGTGCCTAAAATTACAAATCAATTTTCTTAAGATCATAAAAGGAAGGGATTAAGATTTGCACACTACTACAGTTATCATTTGCAAAGACGGCATCTCTAATAACCAATGATTTCTAGAGACGGATATCTAGCCATCTCTAGATATCGTTTTCTGGAGTTTGCAAATTGGTAAGCCAAGAGAGGCTCATCAGCCAGCCCCACACAGTCACAAGTGACAAGATTTTTCACGTGCATAAATACGCGCGTGTGCGGCCACAGGGATCATTTGGTTTCGTGTGCTGCTTCCTTAATTACTATGCCTCAAAGCCACTTATAACTATATAACTGATATATTCCTTTTTCTACTCACTTTAGTGAATATTGTAATGCATATTTGAGATCCTAAATGAATTCAAATTAAAAATGAAATAGAAAATTTTACATCTCTTTGAACACTACAACTATGGTTTAGGTCATTTCTTCATCTGAGGTTATTTAAAAATTTTCAAAATATGAATTTTAGTCATTATTTAAATATAATTTTCGAGCCCTACTTTGTTTCGAATGAAATGCCATCGACTACAAAGTTGTATGTCTCTTCAAGTACTACAAAGTTGTACTAAGTGATTTCAAATAAAAAAAAGGTAGTGAACTAGAAAGTTGCAGACTCCTTCGACTACTACAACTTTGGTTCAAGCCATTTCTCCATCTAAGGCCATTTAAAATTTTTCAAAATATTAATTTCAAATTATAAAAAATTAAACAAAAACTTCGAACCTTGAATGTAACACCCAAAAAATTGCTTATTTAGAAATAGAGCTAAAATAATTTAATTATGTATTTTTGTGCTCATGAAAACATAGGAAAATAAAAATTTTCGTTAAATTAAAATTCATCTTAGAATGAAGCAACATTGTTGTGCATTCATGCTGGTGCATGTGGTTTTATGCTATGAGTGGTTTTGACCCAAAATTCAAAATGATTCAAATGCTTTTGAAAGTGAATTTGAAAATAGCTTTGGAATAAAAGAAAAGGAAAATAACCCCCTCCTATCTTTCGGCCTGCTGGCGTGCTTGTTCACCCAGTTCGCGCAGCCCAGCTACCCACCCCGCAAAGCAAGCCGCTTCAGCTCAAAGGCAGCAGCCCACCACCGAGCCATCCTCTCCCTCTCTTTGTTTCACTGCTGCGCGGATCGTGCGTCTTTAGTCATTGCCAGGCTGGCCCTGCTTGTCAGCCGGCGTCATCCCCTACCTCACGTCGTCCTGAAGCAGGAGTCTGCTCGGACTCCCTCTCCCGGTTGGAAACATCCGCCTCCAATCCCGGTTCTCTCGGGATCTCCTGCATGTAGCCCAAGCCGGGACATCCCTATAAGAGGAGCCTGACGCGTCCCGTATCGATCTACACGTAGCTGCCGCCCCGCCTTGAGCTCGCAGAGAGCCGCACCTGAGCTCGTAACCCTAGAGCCGCCGCCGATCGATCCCGTGCTCCGCTGCTGCCGTTTGCTGCCTCGAGGAAAGCCCGTTGCCGCCAAGTCGAGCTGTACGTCATTGATCTTCTAGTTCATCGCTAGAGCTCTTTGTCCGTGAAGACACGACACCGCCGAGAACCTTCGCCGGGAGCCATCGTCTGCCCCGCCGAGACTCGCGTCGCCTCCGCTCCGTGTCCGTCCATGCAAAGTGCCGTGGTGAGATCGCCGTCCTCCTATCTGTCTTCCAGTGCTCTTCCGTAGAAACCCGAGGCTTCTATATTGTTTTTGCCGAACTCAAAGAAGAGTCGAGCTTCCGTCCATGGCGCCGCCACCTGCACACTAGAATCTAAGTCAGCTGAACGAGCATGCCAGCCCCAGCGTCTCGCCTCCCATCTCACACGCACGCGCGACGCGACAACGCATGAGCAAGTACAGTCAGCAGAGCAGCGCCGGCCATGCGTACCAGTCCTGATCTTCTAGCTTGATGACGTCATATTGATGTCATGATGACATCACACATACATTATGGCCATTTTCCTTCATAAAAACAAATAAGAAATACCATGGAAATACACCACATACCATATATGTCATACTGAGGTCGTTTTGACTCCGATTTAGTTCGTTCTTATCGTGTTAGATTCGTGTCGTCGTGCTCTACGTAGTAGTGCTAACGTTTATCATGTCACTCAATTATGAATTTTAATTATTTAAAGGCAACTTGATTAATAATTATTAGTTAATAGCTTTTAAATTTTAAAAAAATCAACGTATTTTCGTTCTTGTCGTGTTGCACTCGGGTCGACCTAATCTACGTGTTAGCGACGATGTTTACCATGTCTTGTATTTATGAATCAAATCATAATAAATTAATCGGTATTACTTAATGATCGTTTTAATTAAAAGCAATTTAAGTTTACACCCCGATCTTTTCATGGTCACATATTAGCTTAAATGTCTTTTGAACTATCGGGTGCTTCATTCAATCTATAAACATAAGTGATTTCGTTCCATTGCCACATGTATTTGAATATATAGCTAAATATTATATTGATTAATATGCTTGTAATTAGTTTTATAATTGGAAACAATGTAAGTTTTATATTTCGGTAATTATACATAACATGTTAATTTGATTACTACTAACATGAACGTGATCTTAAATTATAAATTGCTTAAGGTTAAACATGTTTCAAATGTTAAAACGAAATTAGATGCTCTCACATGAAACTTTCTTTTTGCAAGATTAACTTTAATTCGCCTAAACTAAATAATAACGTTTTATAAATAAAATATGACCGGTCTAACCAAGATTTTAGAATTATAATATATTTTGTCTAATCTGAATTACTATGCTTAACCTGATTGCTGTAATTAAAATAAATAAGGCTTGGTTTTCTTTTTCTCTAATCTCTAATAAAGTAAATGTTTCGGTAGACGTTTCTTGTTCACCGTAGCTCCGATTAGCATGTTTTTCGCGTCTATGTGTTCGTAGCAATGCGTAGGTTAGTTTTCAAATTTCTTTAATTGTTTGGTGTACTGTTCTAATTTATTTCTATTGTTTGCTTCGTGTATGATTGCTCGATGCGTGTGTGGTGATTTATTGATCAAGTCCGGTCAGTGAGATTTACGTGAAGATTCAAGAAGCTATTAATTGAAGATTTGGATCAGAGAAAGGATCTTGATTTAAGGCAAGTATAGTTTGGGTTTTCTTTGTGTGACCATGATCTTTTGACTTAATTAATGTAAGAGCTATGACGGTTAAGAAATAACTTTTTAGCAACATAAGATCTTGTCTGTACGTGAACCTCCGGGATTTACAGTACAACTGTGAGGGCTATATGGCTCTGGCTTTAGCTCAGTATGAGGACCTTTTCTAGCTCGTTAGAGGTTACCCTTGTGGCGCAAATGGGGAAAAGCAGACTGTGGATCCCTGGGACTGGTTGTATCACATAGACTGACTTCTGAAACCTAGCGGCCCTAACCTGTTAGACGAACCTTTGAAAGGCTTCATAGTGAACCCTGCCGACCTTCCTTGGAAGTGGGTCAAGAGATTAGCTACCTCGGGCGAAAGGATAAATCACGACTCACAGTGAAAGTGTACACCTCTGCACAAAGTTTAATAAACTGGTATATTAACCGTGCTCACGGACACGAGCGACCTTGGAGACATCTACATTAAAGATGATGATTCTTGTTATGTTAAGATGTTCATTTACTTATCGATTATGCTTTATATTGATTATGTTACATTGATCATGAGTTTATGGGATCTATACTACCTTGTTGCTATGCTTGCGGAGTTCGACATGGACTCACTCTTGCTATTTTCTCCCACACCTCAAGAGAAGTTTAGACTTGTGATCAACCAGTCAGTTTGTTCCTGGAGTGAAGTCTACACCCGGTGTTCAGAGTTGTCTTTCCGCTGTGTTGCTCTCTAAGGTTATATCTTATACTATTGCATTATGTTTATTAAGCATTTGTCTCTTGATATTACACTTATCTATGGCTATATGTGAGATTTGACTTCTTTATTTCACATATAGTGTATGTCTGGTTTTGTCCTTAAATCTGGGTGTGACATTGAATGATTTCAAATGGAAAAGTCATCTACTATAAAATTGTAGATCTCTTCTAGTCTACAACTTTGGTATACATTTTTTTCTTCAAACAAGTTAATTTGCAAAAGTTATGAATCTAATATGCTCCACCTACTTTCAGAGGCAGACCAAATTGCTAGCCACCTCTAGAAATGGAGAGAGCTGTCAAGCTCAACCGCCTCTAAAAATGGTTTTTTTTTAGAGGTGGTTTGTCTTGTTGGCTGTCTCGAGAAACGATTTCCAGAGGCAGGCTGGCTCAGAAACCATTTTTAGAAGCGGTTTTGATTGTGCCACCTCTACACAAAATGCTTTCAATGCTAAAAAACCGTTTATGTAGTGGTAACTTACTCATGCTTACACAATATCCGGACTATAAACATATTAGGACAAGAGAACACAAACCAACCACTCATCTTATAAGATTATTGTTGGATACACATTTTTCTTTGGCATTGGGACTATGTAGCATTATATAAATCACCCAATCTATTATTAGGTACCCAGTACCTTCAATTTGCACATTCAGAGTTCCAACATGGAAACCATCCCTTTGTTTGGTTTAGCTTTTTTAGAGCTAAAAAAACAGCAAGAGGCTGGACCTGTAATAAAAACTGGTTGTGTACAAAACTCTAAACTTTCTTTTTCTAAAAAAAATGAATCATGCATGCACATGTAAAAACACACCCTTTATACATACTGACACGCATACATGGCGGTCAATCGTGATAACTAGATTGAGTAATAAAATTTAATTTGGAGTGTTTATACATGCAGATTGGAATACACGTACCTGCTGGGCTGGAAGTATTGGACAAGCAGAGCGTACTATCAATTCCTAAGCTGGAGTTTGCGAAGAAAATTATCTGGTAAATCATCATGATTGTCCAGCTGGAGTTTGGAAAGGAAAAAGAAGCGCTGGTGGTAAGCTACTCAAAAAGGGTTACATTAACTACTGATGAAAAGAATTTAATCCAGGAAGATGTACCATTTCGTCAGATGACGAGACCATTTCGTCAGTGTTTGTTCTGATCTGTTGGATAGTCGGATGGTTATGATGAAGCTCGGCTGCATGTCTATGGGCTTCTTCCACTTTCTCCACCTCACACAGACTGGCACCCGCACAGTCGATGGAAATAACGGCTTTTTGAAGAAGTCGGTACAACCGCAGGTGGGCGATGAAAAAAGCATCGGGTTTATCCTTCAACAGGAGCACACGGCAATGTAGTCCAATGTGGTGCCGAAGCTGAGAATGTGCAAGTAGCAGAAAGCAGTATACAAAATACGGGTCAATATGCAGTACCCACGACTATATAACTAAGAGAACATATTCTTTTAACAGACCGGAAGAGACAGCCTCACCAGAGCCACCCTATATTCGTCAGATAAGATATTTTCTTCAAATACTCGATTTATTTTTATGGTTGGACGGTTGGGATGATTTTCCACTGCACGCGTGACCATGGCCTCCAACTCCTGCACTTCTACGGCCGTAGCACCCGTGTAGTTGACTGTGACGATGACTTGCTCAAGTGAAAGGAGGTTATCCAGGCCCAAGTCAAGATCTTCGATTCCATCCTTTGTTGGGAGCTACTCCAACGGCACACCATTTTTTCCCAACTCCAATACCCTGCATAAACTCCAAACTGCAGCTCTTCAAGCCTAGGCATGGCGCTCATATGACACTTGAGCGCTGTGCCCACATAGCAGAACCTCAGATTCCTGAAGCTGTCGGTACCAACAACATACCCTGGGGGCCAGCTGTAACCCACAAGCTTGAGGTAGCTCAGTTTTGGGAATCTTCCCAGGTTATCTAGGTCAAGTACTTCAACAACCTGCACGCTTAGAGATAAGAAGCAGAGAAGTAGCAGGCGAGAGCGGTTGATCCACGCAGGAAGCCGCGAGAAGGTGATGCCTACTATGACCAGGCGCTGGAGCTGCCTAGGTGCCTCCCAGTCTTCTTCCCACACAGTAGCTCCCTGCTGGGATAATCCTGTAAAAGAAAGTTCTAGTTCCTGGAGTTCCTGCAGATTACACAAAGACTGCACCAAAGCTTTTTGCAAGCTCTCCTCTAGTTCCTCGGAAAAGGTGATGGTGACCACCCTCAGCCTCGTTTGTTTGCCAAGCTCTACCACAAGGTCCTCGGTGGCACTTCGACCAACTACGCTCTTTAATCGTAGCTCCTCTAGGGATATTAGGTTCCCCATTTTGTCAGTCAGGAACCTTTGGAAGCCTTCAGCTATCAGGCACATGAGTTGTGTAAGCGAAAAAAACTAAATAAGCGCTGGTAGTAAGTTACTTAAAGCTACGGTTTCCATTAACTACTGAAAAAAATTCAATCTAGGCAGCTACCTTTGTGTCGGGATTGTAAGATGAGGAGACCATTTCGTCAGTGTTTGTTCTGATCAGTTGGATAGTCGGATGGTTACAATGAAGCTCTGCTGCATGTCTATGAGCTTCTTCCACTTTCTCCACCTCACACATGCCGGCACCCGCACAGTCGATGGAAACAACAACTTTCTGAAGATTTCGGTATGACCGCAGATAGGCGATGACAGAAGCATCAGGTTTATCCTTCAACTAGACCACACGACAATATAGTTTGATGTGTTGCTGAAGCTGAGAATTGCGTGGAGCAGAATTCAGTATACATACAGGTCAGTAAGCAGTACCCACGAACATATAATTAAGAGAACGTATTTTTTTAACAGAGTGGAAGAGACAGCCTCACCAGAGCCTCCCGGTGTTCATCAGATAAGATATTTCCTTCACATACTCGATCCATTTTTATGGCTGGACGGTTGGGATGATTTTCCACTGCACGCTTGACCACGGCCTCCACCTTCTGCACTTCTTCAGCAGTAGCACCCGAGCAGTAGACTGTGATTGTGACTTTCTCAAGTGAAAGGACGTTATCTAGGCCCAAGTCAAGATCTTCGATTATATCCTTCGTTGGGAGCTGCTCAAACAACACACCATTTACTTGCCAACTCCAATACCCTACAAAAACTACAAATTGCAGCTTTTCAAGCCTTGGCATCGCGCTCATATGAAACTTGAGCGCTGTGCCCACACGGCAGAACCTCAGATTCCTGAAGCCGTCGGTACCAACAGTATACTCTAGAGGCCAGCTGTAACCGTCTAGCTTGAGGTAGCTCAGCTCTGGGAATCTTCCCAGGTTATCTAGGTCAAGTAATTCAACAACGTGCACGCTTAGAGACAAGAAGCAGAGAAGTGGCAGGCGAGAGCGGTTGATCCACCCAGGCAGCCGCGAGAAGGTGATGCCTACTATAACCAGGCGCTGGAGCTGCCTAGGTGCCTCCCAGTCTTCTTCCCACAAAGTAGCTCCCTGCTGGGATAATCCTGTAAAAGAAAGTTCTAGTTCCTGGAGTTCCTGCAGATTACACAAAGACTGCACCAAAGCTTTTTGCAAGCTCTCCTCTAGTTCCTTGGAAAAGGTGATGGTGACCACCCTCAGCCTGGTTTGTTTGCCAAGCTCTATGACAAGGTCCTCGGTGGCACTTTGACCAACTACGCTCTTTAATCGTAGCTCCTCTAGGGATATTAGGTTCCCCATCTTGTTAGTTGGGAACCTTCGGAAGCCTTCAGCTATCAGGCACAGCTGTGTAAGCGAAAAAAATAAGCGCTGGTGGTAAGTTACTCAAAGCTAAGGTTTACTTTAACTACTGAAAAAATTCAATCCAGGCAGCTACCTCTGTGTTGGGATGGTCAGATGAAGAGACCATTTCGTAGGCGTTCATTCTGATCAGTAGGATAGTCGGATGGTTACGATGAAGCTCGGCTGCATGTCTGAGAGCTGCTTCCACTTTCTCCACCTCACACATACTGGCACCTGCACAGTCGATGGAAATAATAGCTTTCTCAAGATGTCGGTACAACCGCAGGTTGCTGATGAAGAGCGTATCAGGTTTATCCTTCCACTCGAGCACACCGAAATGTAGTTCAATGCGGTGCTGAAGCTAAGAATTGCAAGGACAGTAAGTAGTACCCACGAATATATATAAGTGGTAGGAATAGATAACAAGTAAACGTATTTTTTAATGGACCGTAAGATACTTACCAGAGCCACCCTGCGTTTGTCAGATAAGATATGTTCTTCACATACTCGATCCATTTTTATGGTTGGACGGTTGGGATGATTTTCCACTGCACGTGTGACCATGGCCTCCAACTCCTGCACTTCTGTGGTAGTAGCACCCGAGCAGTAGACTATGACTTTGACTTTCTCAAGTGAAAGGAGGTTATCTAGGCCCAAGTCAAGATCTTCGATTCCATCCTTTGTTGGGAGCTGCTCCAACGGCATACCATTTTTTTCCCAACTCCAATACCCTGCATAAACTGTGAACGGCAGCTCTTCAAGCCTAGGCATGGCACCCATATGAAACATGAGTGTTGTGCCCACACTGCAGAACCTCAGATTCCTAAAGCCGTCCGTACCAACAGTATACCCTGGAGGCCAGCTGGAACCGTATAGCACGAGGTAGCTCAGCTCTGGAAATCTCGCTAGGTTGTCTAGGTCATGTACTTCAACATGACGTCTATTGGTTGGATCAAGCTTCTATTGACAAGCTCGTTGAAGTATCTTTGTCCAACCTCAAATAGACTGCCCTCCTCTTTCTCATCAAGATGGACAAAACCTTCACCTATCCACATCCAAATCACAGCCTTTGTATCAGTGATAGAATCTTCTCGCAAATGGCTTAGATATAATATGCATGGCTTAAGATAAGAAGGCAAATCATAGTAGCTATATGACAGTATCTTTGTTGTATTGTCTCCATTCCCAAAACCAATTGAGTCATAAACCTTTGACCAGTCCTCATACGGTCTTTCAACCAATAAACTAGCTATTGCAATGATAGCCAATGGTATGCCGCCACATTTATGTATGATTTTACTAGACAATTCACCTGATACTCCATCAAGACTTTTTCCTTCCAGGCTCTGTATTCTTTTGTAGAATAATTTCTCAGAGTTTCCATCAGAAAGAGGTTTTAGTTTGTAAACCTTTCCTGCTTTTGTGGCAATCTCAAAATTACGAGTAGTCATGATGATTCTACTTCCACAATTATTGTCCCTCAAGGCATATGTCATCATTTCCCATGATCTAACATGCCATATGTCATCAACAACGATGAAGTACCTATAATTGACACAACAGCGTAGAGATATGAGTAATTTGGCAAATCTGTATAGAGTATCCAAATAAACTAGACACACGATAACATCAACATGATTCTAGCAAGGAAAAATTGCGACCCACTCCAAGGGAGAGGAATATTTGTTAATCAATTTAATTTGTGCTACAACTTAAAGATCCAATCTATAAATTTTGGAAATTCCATAGTTTTTCTAAATGTTTGGCAGTAAATTCAATTTACATTTCAACAAAACTGGAATTTTTCATAACCGATTGCACCGAGCAAACTCAATGCCCAGGCCTAGAGCGCCTTAGTGTACAATAGGAATGTATAAACTAATCATGCTCTACAAAAGGAAAAAAACACTGAGCTAAACTGAAGAGAGAGAGAGTGACATGGACATACCTCTTGTGCTGTAAGAATTTATGCAGCTCGTTGGAGAATCGCTCTTCATCCCATCTTGACATGTCCACTTGGCTATACTTTTCATCCAGATCCACTAGCATCTTCTCAAATGCCCTAGTCAGACTAAAAGTCCTACCAACAGAAATAAAAGCAAAACAACCGAATTGTTTCTTAAGCATATCATGCACTGTTTTGGCTAGAGTAGTCTTACCCAATCCTCCAACCCCAACTATAGACACTATCTTCAGGCTCTGCTCAGACGCATGAGCATAAGCATCATCTTTGGTCCTTATAGACAACATCTTTATGACTTTGTCCCTCGACTCCTCAATGCCAACCAGATCTGACTCTTTCTTGTAGAGATTGAGGACATGAGGGTCAATGCCGGTGCTCGTGGCAAGATCAGCTCCCGCGCCTCTAACTGTGTACTTGGCACGGAGCCCAGCCAGCTCGTTGGAGAGTTTCTTGATGTCTTTAATCTTGTCAGAGATCTGATGAAGATGCTTGACCTTCTTCACTGCAGCGGTGGCCTTGCCAAGGATCTTCTTGAAGACGTTGGCGTCCGTGGCATCAGCTGCACACTCTCCACCGGCCACACGCAGGACAAAGTCATCGACAGCATCCTCCATGTCATACGACAGCTCCCGGATGTGCCGTGCCCACAGTTTTTCCACCTCAGTGAGCTGGTCCGGTGGAACCTTAGACAAGTCCTCCAGGCCAGCTTTCATCGTCACAAGCTCCCTGGAGAGGGACTCGATGTCGGGCTTGAGGCCCTTCTGCACGACGTACTCCGCCATGAGCAGCTCACCCAGCTTGGGGGCCAGGCCGGCCATGGCCCCCAAGGCGAGCTCCATGCTCAGCTCGACCGCTCAGTGGAGTGCTCACACTCTCTCTAACTCTCTGTTTCTCTTGCTTGCCTGGTACATGCTCGTTGGGTGCATAGCAACAAATGGTGAGACTAGAGATCCACGTTACCAAGATCTGGTGCATGAATTCAAATGTCTTCACGCGCACATGGCTACCTCTGCCAAGCGCATCTCGATTTTCTAAAATAATGGAAAGCTGTAAGGAGAAAAACAAATCTCGCAAATTTATATGTTCCTGTCGGCCGGCTTCTCAAAGTGCGAGGAGCCAAGGAGGATTAGAAAAATATAATACGTGCTGTCACACATGGCTTCGCGAATTTGTGTCTTGACGCACATGGCTACCTCTGCTGCGGGCGTCGCTGTTGCAAACACGGTAGGAGCAAAACCGGGACACCATTGGTTTCGCAACGCATGCTTTTGATCATAGCTCTCCGATAACACACAGCACGAGCTAGCTGCATGCGGAGTATTCTCTGCCTCCAAGCACTTTGAGGAGTCAAACAATTTTAAATCTATTTGTACCTAATAATAAAGAGACAAAATTTTATGCTTTTTTTTTCATCCATCCATTTTTTTCGTCCGTCTCCTTCTAACTAACTCTGTGTTGTCTATAGCTCTCCTAATTTATATGATAGGTTCGGGATAGCTACGAATTCAAATCCAAATAGAACTCTGAGATATCAAATAAACTGAATAGGAATCCTAATCTCTATCTAATATCTATATCTATCTATACCTAATATTAAGCCTCCAATCCTGACCGGCCTGAATAGAAATCCTACTCTAGATATCAAATAAGCTGAATATGAATCCTAATCTCTATCTAATATCTATATCTATCTATACATAATATTAAGCCTCCAATCCTGACCGGCCTGAATAGAAATCCTACTCTACTATATCTTCCAATATATCTTATTATAATCTATTTTTTCAAGCCAAAATATTAAAACATCATCTCTACGGCTCTACCTTAATATTGAAACATGACAAGTTTTTTAGTTTTGGTTTTTTTTTATTTTTCAATTTTTTCCAAGCACCTTGACCCTTTTTTACCTTTTTTTGGCCATAGAGGCCCTGTAGATCACGAACGTGAGGACGTGCCCTCGTCGGCCACAAGATGTTCCGATTTCTTTTAGATGTTCTTTTCCGATTTCTTTCTTTCAGCTCCGGTTCATTTAGTTACGTCTAATTCTTTTCTTTTTTTCCGGTCCTGGTCTAGGTTCAATTACGTTTTCTTTATTTTCAATCAAACATTATTCTATGTTCTCCATCCACTTGTGGTAACCTAGATAAATAGAAATCCTAATACAAATAAATTCCTCTGATGTTAACTAATCTGAATAGGAATTCTAATCCAAATAGAAAAAAAAAGTACAAAAATTTGTATGTGTATATACACCTTACCGTTATTCTATTAATTCTCGTTTTCTATTCCGTTTTGGTTTAGGTCCGTCAACTTCTGATTTTTTATGTATATAGAAAAAAAAAGACTTCTGATTTCAAACGGTCCAATACTTCTTTTCTATTTCGTTCCGATTTCGTCTTTGGCTCCTGGAATGGTCTATTACTTCTGACTTCCTTTTTTTGTTCCTATACGTTTGGTTTTGCCGCTAATATTTCCACCACTAATGTAGTTTTGATTAGGAACAAAACTTCAGTAATGATCAACTAATGAACCAGTGTAGACCAGTTTTTATCGATATCAGACTAAATAATGTGTCTCTAAACATATGCAATGCCCAGTGCAATCCATGACCAGTGCCCATGTAAAAAGTCGAGAAAGATCTCTTATCATAATCATCAACGGATAGACCAATTATTACATCGAAAACTAAGTCCTTATCAACTTTGGTCAAAGATTCTTGCACACAAAAAAACTTCGGTTAAAGATTATAGCTATAAATTTTTATTAGTCCACAAAGGAAATCAGAAAACTCGATATTTAGAAAAGAGCATCAATATCTATGGCATAAAATAAGTATTTTATGAAAACATATTCTATGATAAATCTAATGGTATTAATTTGGTACCATAAATCTTAGCGCTTTTTTCTAGAAATTTAGTCAAAGTTTATAAATTTTGACTTAAGAAGGAATCCATCCTTTCAGGGACAGAGGGAGTACTTATTTGTGATTCTCAAGGTACACATAGCCCACACCCACCCAACCACGCATGATAAGCATTTTGGTCCTGTTTGAATCCCTTTCGGGTCCTATTTGAATCCATAGAGGTAATTGTTAGCTAAATAAACAACTAAGGCCTTGTTTGGATCTATTAGCTACTAATAGTTAAATAGCTAAGGGTCTATTTGGCACAACTCAGCTTCAGTGGTAAATCAGCTTTTGTTATGTTGGTTGTATGATGAGCAACTCTACTGGTAGAGCTAAAGTTGTATTGGTGATCTGTTTAGCAAAACAGCATCACCAGTTAGGAAAACAAAATAAAATGTGGGAATGGTCCACATGCATTAGCTCGTGAAGCAGGTGCAACACTACAAGCTGGTTTCTTTAAGCTTCACCGCATGCACCCCCATGTGAGAGGGGTTTTTCCTAGACTTCAAGTTGAAGCCATGAGATGAGCACCCCATTTGGTACCCAAAGCTTGGAAACAGCCTCAAAAGCCAGTACAAAAGTTGTGCCAAACACCACTAATAGCTCATAGCTAATATTAGCTAGCTAACTAATAGTTGATTTTGTCTAACTAGTGAGATAACTATTAGTTGGTATTCAGCTAACAATTAGCTAGATTATTAGTTGAACCCGTTTAGATCCAAAGGAGCTAATTAGTAACAGCTAACTATTAGCTCTATGGATCTAAACAGGGTCTAATAACTATCTCACTAGTTAGACCAAACTAGCTAAGAGCAGCCAATACTTACTCCCTCCATTACAAAGTATAAGATGCTCTAGCTTTTCTATATACATATAGTTTTTACTACGTATCTAGATATAATATCTAGGTGCATCGTAAAAGTTATGTATTAAAAAAGCCAGAACGTCTTATAATTTGGAGTGGAAGTAGTAACTAGCTAATATTAGCTATGAGCTAGTAGCTAGCTAATTATTAACAGCTAATGAATCTAAACATGGCGGTAGTTCTTCCACCCCGCCAGCTTGTCTCTTTTCTACATGAGTAAAACAATCTGATGCAGAGCGCCTATATATTGTTAACGTAGACATGCCACATGAGAATTGATAGCTCAGCTCGCTTGAGCTGATACAGTTATCTTAAACGTAGATGTCCACAAAAATCATCACTAGATAGTGAGATTTCACCACGTGTCGGTGTTTTGCTTTACCTCCTACTATTAATCAATGCATCATGCACGGTAGATTAGAGAGGTAGCACACAGAGCACAGATTTATACTGATTCAGGCATGGGATGTCCAACGATCAGTATATAAGGGGAGTTAGTATTGCTTGTGCATTGTATGCTGGGATGTGGGAATAACTAGAATACCTGATTAGGTAACAAAGTCTAAAAAGCATAAATTGAGATATTTCATACTATATGGAAGGATGTGGAAACTACAAGTCTACAAACACTCCAAAGTTGGCTTGAACTGCATATATCCAGATGTGGAGGAGGTCCTTGCATACCTGATGTAATATAGTGAAGTAACATGTATGTGTTTAGAACTTACGGCCTACCAAACAATTAAAATTTTTAGTCACCAAATTCATTAAATTTTGATTTATGTGTGTTCCTGTGGCAATCGAATCGAATCAATGGAGCCAAAAGAGCAATCTTCATGAGCTGCAACAATGGTTTCTCTACTCTACCTCTACTTAATACATTGCGAACCTTGTTGTGGATCACTAGTGATGAAGGATAGGAGGTGGATCGAGGAGGCGGCTCACTGTGGGGCAAAGGAGAAGAGAGATGACGACGGTGCTTGAGGATGGGTATAGGGATGGGGATAGTGGCAATCCTCAGGGTACGTAGATGATGATCTTTAGGGTAGCAATCCTAGGGAGTGGCGGTGGTCCTCAAGGGCAACATCATTGCATGACAGTGCTGGTGGTGCTCCTCTGGAGGCGGTGGTGACGAGGAGCAAATACAATGGAGAAATAGTATAGCAGCGGTGGAGCGCGGGGGTGGAGGAAGAATGAAATGTTGGGGAGGAGAGACGAAATAATTTTGGTTTTTTAAGGAAAGGGATTCACTGCCGAGTGAAAACAAAAACCGACAGTAATGACGATGTATAGTTGCCGGTTTGCCCTAGGCACAGCAGTGATGCGTGGTCATCACTGCAGGGTTGTCTTTGAACCCTCACTGGCCCATGGCCATCACTGTCGGTTTATCCTTGACCCAAAAGTGACACATTGACATCATTGTTGGTTTGTCCTTAATCCAGCAGTGATCCATGATATCAGTTAATTTCTACCGTTGGATGCACCTACCCGGAGTAGATGAGTCGTCAAACGTTAGATCCAACCATTTTTCACCACAACCTTATAAATAGGCCATGCTAGTGAAGCTCGATTTCGGTGCAGCAGAGAGTTGCATAGCCAGTACTCAAAACCGCCAGAAAGGATCCCTCGGTCTGAGATAAGGCTCTAACGGGCACGCTTTTGTTGTTGCACGGACTGCTCAGTTGGTTCTTGGGATACTCTGGAGTTTTGGATGGCTGTCGGGTTGCGCTTGACCTGGCAGAAAATTTGTTTTAATTCTTGTTTCTCATAAAAATATTATAAAGAAATGAGTCATCTTCCTTGTGATATGCTATATGCATGAAAAATACTTTTCCTTAGTCAAATATTATCTACTATGTCTAGTAAATCATTTCTAATTTTTTTAAAACATCGTATTTCCTTAGGGTAAATGCAAGGCCCTAAGTTTCATTATTATGACCAAATTATTATCTGGAGTCTCTGTTTTGACGAATTATTTTGAATCTTTCTGATTAACTGGGATTTGTGTCCTTGTGTCTTCCAAACAACAGTGGCTAGTAAATGGTAATGCTTCCTGGATAGTGAACCTAGGATTTGTATGACATGTGCCGAGCCTACTGAATAATTGAAGGAGATTTTGCTTTTCAACAACCCAATAATGGTAGAAAAAGGTCATATACAAGTAAAACACAAGCTATCATGTCCTGCTCCCATCCTCGCTGAACAACTAAAAATGCCATATACAATAGCTGTTCATTGCTTCATCTGCTTACCAAGGAGACTGGACTGCAAAATTCTCAGCGCCTCCAGCTTTTCAGCACAGAGACCCCTCCTTGCATGACAGAACCCCTACGGCAGCCGTGATCGCCGGCACAAAAGAGGACGCCTTGGCAAAGCTAGGGGCCTTAACGTCAGGTGTAGGAGTACCAGATGATGTGAAGAATGCGCCGTTGAGCATCGTATCATCTTCAGATATCCAGGTCCACTTACTCCACTCACTCTCTGGTGCTACCTCACGCTTGGTCACCTGAAGAAAAATTTTCACAGTTCAGACTTCAGACTAGTTTGCTTCTGATCATCTGAAAATAACATGCAGCTCTTGGTTTGCTTTCTAAAAATTGTGCTGCGACATACTCATTTTTAATAGAAAATAGCAATATTTTTTGTGGAACTTTATATGTAATTACTAGAGTCCCAAATAATGGATTCTTTAGAATCTTCACGAAAGATCATGGACAGAGTTTCAGACTAGGGGCCTTCTTGAGAAACACAGCTTTGCAAGAAAACAAAAATGAGAACAAAAGTTGCTGAAGGAAACAGATGATAAAACACAAACCTCTTTGGCCTTGTCGGCAAGGAATCGATTGCCATGGCTCAGAATTGTTGGTGAAGCACTGCCACCAATGGCATACATCTACTGTTATTTATTATTTATTATTAACGGCAAGCCTAGCGCCCGAACGTCCGGCCCTAGGCCTGCGTCCGGACGTAGCTCCTGTTCGACGCAACCTCCGCGCCCCCTCACGTAGATTGCATCAGCACAACAGGAGAGCGCCAGCCTGCCGCGCCCACGTCACCACGCACCTGTGCCCCTGCTCCCAAACCGTGACGTACGCAACCCCCTCCTCCCAGCACCCATCACGCTCCGGAGGTAGCGTCCATCCGTACGGAACTCCCTCACTTGCGCCCAACGCACGCAGCTCCCTCGTCCCACGCCCATCCCTCGCTCGTATGGATGCACTGACGGTTCCGGAAGAAACGATGCAGCAGAAGGTGGGAGAAGGATAGATGCAACACCAGATTTGCTTTTAAAACATCCAAATACGACGGTTGCAACATACATCTGAAGGCAGTTGAAACACTTGAAACATGCTTATGAAACACTTGAAAAACACACCAGAAACACAATTGAAAACCATCGCAACCCGTACACAACATCCGAATAAAACACATGCAACATATGTGTGAAAACATATGCAAGATCCAGATAAACACAATTGCAACATGCGTCCGGAAAACATAGATGAAACATACCTCTGAAACATCTGAAACACTCGAAACATACTATTGCAACATGCCTCTGAAAATAATTGTAACATATGCAACATGCGCAACAACTCCGATCTACTTTTGCAACATCCATATGATTCAAGTGCAACATACCTCTGAAACATCTGAACAATTGAAACATATAATTGCAACATAGGGGAGAGAGAGAGAGCCTGATGCGGGGAGCGCCATGGCCGCCGGATCTGCGGGCATTGGGGGCTCCGGTGCCGGAGCAGGGCCACGCGCCCGCACCGGGGGGGCCCGTCGGGGTCGCGCCCGTCCTCACACCGGAGTTGAGGCCGAGGGTGGCCGACCGGAGAAGAGGAAGGGGGTTGCCGGGGGTGGCCACGTGGATCAAAGCTCATGCTCGCGCCAAGCACGCCGCCATGCCGGAGCAGGAGGAGGGGGAGAGAGAGGCAGCGGGCGTGCAGCTCGTGCGACGTGTGTGGGGGCGGTGGCGCGGCTCGGTAGAGGAGCGTTGCGGCGTGGATGCGGCGGGTGCGGTGATGTCGCGGTGGGGGAAGGGGCGTGGGAGGAATGAGCGGGTGCAGAAATAAGCGGACGGAGGCGTCCGTCTGGACGTATGGTATGTATCGGTATGGTATTATTAAACAAATTAAAACGCATGGCTTCTTGATCCATGCATACGCACCTTGGCATTCTCTGTACAAGACCTGGTCCGAAACGGTTGAACGCAACAGTGACCTTCATGTTCTTGTCATCAGTGAAATCGTCGCTGTGCCCAAGAAGCATCGTCTTGTTGTGGTTCCTGAGGATGTTGTTGGACAGGGTCACGTCGTGGAGGCGCCCGTGACGTCTATGAGGCCGTCGGCGCAGGCCTCGAGCGTGCAGTGATCCACCCACACATGCGTGGAGTGGAAGACGGCGATGCCGTCACCCTCGTCCGACTCATCGTCCGACTCCGACGATGTCGCCTGTGCAGGCCTGCAGCCGCGTATGGTGATCCCGTGGATGATGACTCGCTGACGTTTCGCACCACGAAGCAGGTGCCGCCGTCGCCGATGACCACGTCCGCGCCGCGGCCGTCGACGGTCTTGCGCGAGGCGACGAGCAGCTCCTGCTTCGGCCTGATGGTCATGTCGCGCGCGAACGTGATCCACAGCGGCTCCTGCTGGACGAGGCCGTAGCGGAGCGTGCCCGGCGACGGGCTCGCCGGGTCGGCATCGTCGCTGGGGTCGGTCACCACGTACGTCTTGCCGTTCTTGCCACCGACGGTGCCGCTGACGAAGCAGACCGCGCATTCCGCGAGGCGCTGCCGGTTGTCGGCCCAGCTGGTGTCGCAGCGCCAGCAGTCGTCCACTGGATTGCCGCCGCCGCTGCTGCATTCGCCTACCATCCGTCGTCCGTCCAGCACGACCTGTTCAGGGTCTTGCCTAGATGTGGTCGAGGAGTCGATTGGCAATGGAGAAGCCATGGGCAGGTGCAGAAGGGATGTGAAGCATAACATGAGAAAGGCCATTGTTTTGTTGATAATAGATGTCAATGTTGACTAAACCTTGCGCCAATGAGTTAGGAGAAAATAGCATCTTTATCTTTCGATTGTTTTGCATGCGCACGAGCGCCGTGCGCATAGGAGGTCGTGGCCGAGAATAGCTCGCCATAGACCTGCGCGATCGGCCGCGAGAGACGTCATGGGCGTGGGGATGGACGCGGCGCCAACCATGCGAAGTGCGGCAAACAGCGGAGCGGCTTTGCCTTTGTAATTTGTGTATATAATCAAGAGTAAAACACAAGAAAAGCTACGGTCTTTGGGCAGCACCAATTCCTCTGCGTCGTGTTCCAAGTGATCGCGTGAGTTATGTTCTGTTCGTCTTCGTCGCTGTGGTTCTGCTCTCGCCGGCGGCGTTCATCGCTGGGCCAGAGCTAACAAGTGGTACTAGAAGCTGAGTTGGTCCCACAACTGCCATGGCGTCCGCCGAGGCCTCATGGCCGTACCCTGCCGGGCGCCGACAAGACGGGGCCATCTGGCAGCGGCGGTGTCGATAAATCGCCGTCATGCTCGCCATCGCGTCGTCCACGGTGCTCACCATCGTGCCGTTCACGCACCCGGGACGCAAGACATCTGCAGGAGGTCGTCATCGAGCGCGTGATCAGGGAAACCAGCGACTCCGGCAATTGGCCGCAACTGACGAAGACCAACTACAACGAATGGTAGCTGCTGATGAAGCTGAAGCTTTAAGCTCGCCATCTCTGGACGTCATCGAGCATGGCGATGGCGAGTTCCACGATGTCTGCACTGTGCTGGAAGCCATCTGTAGCGTGGTTCCAGTGGAGATGGTCGCGCTGCTCGCGACGAAGGAGACGGCGAAGGACGCCTAGGAAGCCATCAAGACCCTCCATATCGGCGACGATCGCGTATGGAAGGCGACGACGCAGAACCTTCGTGTTGAGTACTAGGCGATAGCGCTCCGGGACGGCCAGCCGATTAAAGACTTTGCGTTGCACCTGATGGGGATCATCCAACGCCTGGTGACGCTTGGCGATCCAAAGGCCAATCACAAGGTGGTGGCCAAGTACCTCCACGTCGTCCGCCCGAGGTACAAGCCCTATGTTTGACTCTCATCAGCATGGAAGAATAGGCTAGTTATTGTGGGGCCCACAGTGGAGGAGCTACGACTCCCAAATTATTCGAGGAAAGAAGAGGTGTTTTTGTGACCACCAGAAAAAAGGCTATTGGCGACCTGATGGAACAACAAAACCAGTGGCGGATCCAGCAATCAAACCATGTGGGGCCAGCTAGTAGACACTGTGGGGCCAAGCCATATAAGCTACAGTAAAATTCTACTAGTTTCATCAAAACCTGTGGGGCCAGGTGGCCCCACAGGTATAGCCTGCATCCGCCACTGAACAAAACAACCCATCTTCTCCAATATGACAGGTTGACGGAGATGAGAGATGGTATTGAAGAGTTGCCGGAGATGTTCTAGATAAGCACGTTAGCCATTAGATAGCATATCGAATAACTAAAGAAACCGGCACCTATACATATATATCAAGTACAGTACATACAATCATTTCTTCATGATCAAATTACTTAAACAAAATAAAATGCATGATCATGCATGCACCGTACCTTGGCATTCTCTGGATAAGACCTGGTCCGAAGCGGTTAAACGCAACAGTGACCTTCATGTTCTTGTCATCAGTGAAATCGTCGCTGTGCCCAAGAAGCATCGTCTTGTTATGGTTCCTGAGGATGTTGTTGGACAGGGTCACGTTCGTAGAGGCGTCCGTGACATCGATGAGGCCATCGGCGCAGGCCTCGAGCGTGCAGTGATCGACCCACACATTGGTGAGCGGAGAACACGGTGATGCCGTCACCCTCCGACTCCGCCGTCGGCGACAATGCAGGCGCAGGCCTGCAGCCGCGTATGGTGAGCCCGTGGATGATGACGTTGCTGACGTTGCGCAGCACGAAGCAGGCGCCGCCGTCGCCGACCACCACGCCGGCCCCGCGGCCGTCGACGGTCTTGTAGGAGGCGACGAGCAGGTCCGGCTTCGGCCTGATGGTCATGTCGCGCGCGAACGTGATCCACAGCGGCTCCTGCTGCGCGAGGCCGTAGCGCAGGGTGCCCGGCGCCGGGCTCGCCGGGTCGGCGTCGTCGCTGGGGTCGGTCACCACGTAGGTCTTGCCGTTCTTGCCGCCGATGGCGGCGCGGCCGAAGCCGACCACGCAGTCCGCGAGGCGCTGCCGGTTGTCAGCCCTGTTGAGATTCGTTGTTCGTTGGTTCGTTAGATCGGGTATGAATCACAGTAAGCAGTAGTCAAAACCTATTTACAGTAGGTGTACGAGGCCTAAAACAACAACTACTACAACTGCTAGTAAGAGGAAAAAGAGAACAGTGGAATGCGCAAACCGTCGCTAGGAGCAGGAGTAGCCGATCCGGAGGAAGCGCCGGTGTTGGCGTCGTTCGCCGGCGCCATGGGTTCGGTGGTGCTTCCCGTCGCTGGCAGCGCCCCTCTCACGATCGGGATTAGGGTTAGGAATGTCGGTGGGGAACTGGCTGCGCGGTGAACCTCGTACCTCGAGCCCCGGCCCCCACCTCCTATATATAGCGTTGTGCGACGGGGGCCCACCAACCATATTGGGTTGGGCGCTCCCGATCAGGGCGCGAGAACAAGGCCCAAAAGGCCGTTGGGCCTAATGGCGGGAGATCAACACCTAACATTCTCCCCCTTGATCTCTCATCATTTTCTTCGTTCTTTAATTTCATACTCAAACTTTCGATTCATATTTTTCTTGTTTCTATCCTATTCCATTGCAGATTAGTGCATTGAACTGTTTCATCGTCACAGCAATTAGTGCCGTTAGACTAACAGCCACAACACATTTCTCTGTTTGGAATGAAGTTTCTTCTGGGCCCTTCGTATGTTCGGGAATCATAGGCTTTCCCTTAAACCCATGCCGGCTACGTATTCTCTGAACACGTTGGGTGGTAAGCTCTTAGTGAGCGGATCCGCGAGCATTTTCTCTGTACTTATATGCTCAAGATTTATAATATGATCCCGAACTTTATCTTTTACAACATAGTACTTTATGTCAATGTGTTTGGCAGCACCACTTGACCTATTGTTGTAAGCATATTGTACCGCTGGGTTGTTATCACAATACAACCTCATCGGTTCATTTATATCATCAATCACTTTCAATCCGGGTATGAATTTCTTTAGCCAATTCACCTGCCCCGTTGCCTCATAGCATGCTACAAACTCGGCATACATTGTCGAGGATGTAGTTACGGTTTGTTTGGAGCTTTTCCACGATATAGCCCCTCCTGCGAGAGTAAATATATATCCTGACGTGGATTTTCTTTCTTCTCCCGCATAATCGGAATCTGAATACCCCTCTATCTGTAGGGAATCAGATCTTCTATACGTTAGCATGAGGCCTTTCGTACCCTGCAAATAACGCAGGACTTTCTTCACCAATTTCCAATGTTCTATTCCTGGATTCTTTTGATATCTGCCAAGTAACCCGGTGACAAAAGCCAAGTCAGGGCGTGTACACACTTGAGCATATTGTAAACTTCCAACTGCTGAAGCATACGGTACCACTTTCATTCGGTTAATCTCATATTCATTCTTGGGACATTGATGTTCCCCATATCTATCGCCCTTGACAATAGGAGCAGGTGAAGAACTGCACGCATGCATACTAAATTTCTTCAAAATCTTTTCTATGTATGCCTTTTGCGACAGTCCCAGTACCCCCTTTCTTCTATCTCGGTGAATCTCTATTCCCAAAACAAACGAGGCCTCACCGAGATCTTTCATATCGAAGTTTGAGGACAAGAATTTCTTCGTTTCCATTAGTAGACTGACATCACTGCTAGCAAGCAGAATATCATCCACATACAGGATTAGGAATATATACTTTCCATTCTTGAATTTTACGTAAACGCAATTGTCCTCAACATTCTCCTTAAACCCAAAACCTTTTATCGTTCTATCAAATTTCAAATACCACTGTCTTAAGGCTTGTTTCAATCCGTAGATTGATTTCTTTAGACGGCATCCCATATTTTCTTTTCCTTTTACAACAAAACCTTTCGGTTGTGCCATATAAATATTTTCTTCCAAATCCCCGTTAAGGAACGCCGTTCTTACATCCATTTGATGTAACTCCAAATCATAGTGGGCCACAAGTGCCATTATAATTCTGAAGGAATCTTTACATGAGACTGGAGAAAACGTCTCATTGTAATCAATCCCCTCTCTTTGTGTAAAGCCTTTCGCCACAAGTCGCGCTTTAAATCTTTCTATATTCCCTTGGGAGTCATATTTTGTTTTGTAGATCCATTTACAACCTACTGTTTTGGCTCCCTTAGGAATAATTTCCAGGTCCTAAACTTTGTTGGTACTCATTGATTTCATTTCATCTTCCATGGCCTTAAGCCACTTTGATGAGTGGTCGCTTCTCATGGCTTCTTCAAATGAGGTGGGATCATCCCCATCTGAAATTCTTCTGTTTCATAAACTTCATAGTCATTAGAAATCGCTGACTTTCTTGTTCTTTGAGACCTTCTAGGGGCCTCTGGCACTTGTTCCACATTGGGCTGTTGTTGTTCTTCCTCATGTGCGACGTTTGGTTCTATGGGGTCCTCAAGGACAGCCTCCTCAAGGACAGGTTCCTCATGTTCATTTATTGTCGCCACGGGAGAACTTGCAACAGGTGTTGGCTCTACAGTGTCCTGCACTGTCGGCTCAACAGCAACAGGTAGCGTAAAGAATGGTTCTTCAACCATCGAAGTGGGTACATGTACCCGTTTCTCCTGTAGGCTTATTTCTCGTGCTACCATGCTCCCCCTGATCATGTTATCCTCCAAGAACACAGCATGTCTTGTTTCTACAATCTTCGTATATCTGTCAGGACAATAAAATCGATATCCTTTTGACCTTTCTGGATAGCCAATAAAATGGCAGCTGACTGTCTTGGAGTCTAACTTTCCTATGTTTGGGTTAAACACTTTTGCCTCAGCTGGACAGCCCCACACACGCAAATGGTTAAGTGAGGGTTCCCTTTCTGTCCATAATTCATACGGTGTTTTAGGCACCGATTTGCTTGGTACTCGATTAAGTATGTGAATGGCGGTTTTCAGTGCCTCCATCCATAAACTAATCGGTAAAGTGGAGTAACTTATCATGCTTCTTACCATATCCATTAAGGTACGGTTACGTCTTTCAGCCACTCCATTCTGCTGAGGCTCCCCCGGTGTGGAGTACTGAGTGACTATGTCATTTTCCTGTAGAAACTTTGCAAACGGTCCAGGAATTTGGCCATATGGGGTATGTCGCCCATAGTACTCTCCACCTCGGTCAGATCGTACTATCTTTATTTTCTTATCGTGCTGATTTTCAACCTCAGCTTTAAAAATTTTGAATTTATCCAATGCTTCCGATCTTTCTTTAATTGGATAAATATAGCCATAACGAGAGTAGTCGTCTGTGAATGTTATAAACGAATCATAACCATCCACGCTTTTCACAGGAAATGGACCACATATATCAGTGTGGATAATTTCTAGAGTTCCTGTGCTTCGTTTGGTATTTTTCTTAATTTTCTTGACATACTTTCCTTTGATGCAATCAACGCATTGTTCTAAATCTGAAAATTCTAAGTGCGGAAGAATTGATTCTTTAATTAGCCATTCCATTCTCCCCCTCGAAATATGGCCCAAGCGACAGTGCCATAATTTCGAAGAGGCATCATCAATTCGCTTCCGCTTCTTAATTACATTCGCAGATGGGGAATCATTCACATTCTCATCGCATACATTGTTCGTATTTTCATCAAGAGATAATAAATAAAGCTTGTCTTGTCGGAAGGCAAGACCAACACATTCATTATTAACAAGTATCTTACATTTTCCATCACCAAAATGGCAATCAATTCTATCATCATCAAGTTTCGAAACACTTATCAAATTTCTACGTAAAGAGGGAACATAAAGTACTTCTTTAAGTCTAAGTACAAAGCCGTTGTTCAATTCTAAAGATAAATCTCCAATCGCTTCAACATCGGCTTGTACTCCATTTGCAACTTTAATCGTTCTTTCTCCTCTTTGCAAGGTTCTCGTCCCACTTAACCCCTGTAAAGAATTTGCAACATGAGTAGTTGCTCCTGAATCAACCCACCAAGTGGATTTAGCATAACATAAATACAGGGATTCATCTACAAATGTAATAAATTCATCACCTCTTTTCAGTAGAGATTTCAGGAAGTCTGGACAATCTCTCTTGTAGTGTCCCTTCTTGAAGCAGTGCTTGCATTGATCCTTTTCAGCTCCACCATAGGAGTTGCTCTGCTGATTTTCAGATTTCTGGGATTTCTTTCCCTGAGAGTTTGAGAAAGAGGCCTTGTCCCACTTGGGTTTCCCCTGTGGTTTAGAATTCTTGCTATTAAAATTCTTTCTTTTATTATCCTTCACAAAATGAGCAGACTCACTCTGTGAGGATTTTATCCTCTCCTCTTCTTGAGCACACATTGAGATAAGTCTTTCTATGCCCCATCTTTCAGGCTACATATTATAGTTCACAATGAAAGTATCATATTCTTTTGGCAGGGAAGCAAAAATCAAATGAATCAGGAAATCATCTTCCTTCAAATTCATCTCTTTTAGCTTAGATGTCGTGGTGTTCATCTTCAAAATGTGCTCTCTGATGCTACCACCAGTATATTTTTCATTCACAAGTTTCTTTATCAGTGAACTTGCTGTGGCCTTGGTAGACCCAGTAAACTGACTCTTGATTTTATCAAGATATTCTGTGGCAGTAGCACATTCAGGGATTGAGCCCCTTATCTGTTCTTCTATGGTGGCCTTAGCTACCAATAAGCACTTGCGATTAGAGAGGGTCCATTGCCTGTGTTCAAGATCATATTTCATTCTTATCTCAGCATGATCACGCTTTCGAGCAGTGAAATCAGCGTCAGATTCATTGTCTTCTCTCACCGGATCCACAGGTTCAGTGGGACACGGTGAGATGATGGCATAATTGACCTCTCCCAATGCAAGTTCAAGTTCATATTTCTCCCGTCACACACGGTAATTTGTCCCGTTGAGTGTCGGGATGTTCGAGATGTTCACAATGCATTTGCCTCCTGAAACCACATCAGAGTAAGTGAGAAATATTTATACATGAAATCATATGTTTTAACTCAACGTTGGTTAAATTGAAACATATAATTCATCTATGCAATAATTTTACATCACCGTTGGGCAGAAATAAAATTAATGCACAATTTTTCATGAATCAAAATTATAATATTGTTATTAACAACGTTGGTCAGAAAAAAACAATACTACAATTCATCTTCAATTATTATTCATTTTCCAAAACCAAATTCTCCCGTTGGTTCGAATTTGATAATGAAAATAACTATATCAAGTACACAGCGGAAACAATAAAATTCTCATAATGTTATTTTTCAGAAGCACTAAAAAAAATTTCATTATTTCTGAGCAAAATGTCGTTGGACAAAATTGCACGAAAGTTCATATCAAAAAATTCTATTCATTCAAATATTCATCAAATTCATATAAAGATTGCTTCTGAAAAAATATGAAATTTCTCCTTTCTCAGCCCAGCGGCCCAGCCAACCGGCGGCCTGGCCAAAAGGGCGCCCCGCGCTCGGCCCACTCAAGTAGCCCAGTGGCCCAGCCACCGGAGCAGTGGCGCACGGCCCACGGACGGTCGAGCGGCCCAAGCTGGTGGCTGTCGCGCCCAGGCCGTAACCTGGGCCTGGGCCGACATTCTCTCCGCCCGCCTGGGCTGATTTCAGGCCCAGCAGCGACCGGCCGATCTGAGCCCTTCATCCTGATCGGACGGTCGTCCATGATCATCGCGGGAATAAAAATCAGAGAGTCGGCCGGTTCCTCCCAAACCCTAAATCACTTTTCCCTTTCTCCTTCAGTCAGCTCCAGCCGCACGAGATGGCCGCCGGCTAGGGGCGGGCTCGGCGGTGGCGGCCGCCGGCGGGCTGGCTGGAGCTGGGTGTTCTTCTTCCTTCATTTATTCTTGCCCTTTCCTTTCCTCAACTCTTTCTTCCGCCGTTCGGTGAGGACGAGAGACTTCATCCACGGCGGGTTGCGGGCAACGATGGCGCCGCCGTCGGACCCCTCGCCGGCGTGCGAGCTCGCCCTAGGCTGAGCTCGCCGCCGTCGAGCGGTCTAGCGAGCGGTGCTCGAGCCAAGGCCCCACGCGCGGCGTGGCTGTGCCCCCCCGGCGGTTTCTGTTGCCGCACGTACCGCGACCCGTTTCTTCGGTTTCTTCCCCGCAAGCACGGTGGCCACGGCCGACCTTCCAGCCGAGCGCCGCCGGTGGTCTTTCTTCTATTTCGCGAGTACAGCACTACCACGGTCGGTTTTCCCGATCCACAACGTTAGGGTTAGGGTTTCGTCATGATTCGATTTGTTCATTCCCGATTTGAAATCGGTTCACCCGATCTAGGGTTCTTTGTTCATGAAACCTGCTCCGGTACCATTGTTGAGATTCGTTGTTCGTTGGTTCGTTAGATCGGGTATGAATCACAGTAAGCAGTAGTCAAAACCTATTTACAGTAGGTGTACGAGGCCTAAAACAACAACTACTACAACTGCTAGTAAGAGGAAAAAGAGAACAGTGGAATGCGCAAACCGTCGCTAGGAGCAGGAGTAGCCGATCCGGAGGAAGCGCCGGTGTTGGCATCGTTCGCCGGCGCCATGGGTTCGGTGGTGCTTCCCGTCGCTGGCAGCGCCCCTCTCACGATCGGGATTAGGGTTAGGAATGTCGGTGGGGAACTGGCTGCGCGGTGAACCTCGTACCTCGAGCCCCGGCCCCCACCTCCTATATATAGCGCTGTGCGACGGGGGCCCACCAACCATATTGGGTTGGGCACCCCCGATCAGGGCGCGAGAACAAGGCCCAAAAGGCCGTTGGGCCTAATGGCGGGAGATCAAAACCTAACAAGCCCAGCTGGGGTCAGCAGCGCCAGCAGTCGTCCACCGGATTGCCGCTGCCGCATTGGCCTACTACCATCCGTCGCCGCTGCAGCGTCGCGGCGTCGATTTGCAATGGAGAAGCGATGGGCAGGTGCAAAAAGGATGTGAAACATAACATAAGAAAGGCCATTGTTGTTGATGACACAATAAGAAGTCCTCGAGTTGAAGACATGAATTGCAGCAGTTGTTCATCTGTGAACTTTATATATATAGATAGATATATAGTGAAAAAGAAGGCCACCATCAGTTTTTTTTTGTTCATAACTAACTGGGACAGAATGTATTTATTAAGGGTATAACTATTTACTCGAATTACCTGATTCGCTTTTGATTAAGGTTTCTATATCCATGAACTTTTTTTTTGCGACGAATATCCACGAACTATTAATACATGGCGTTTCTTACAGCGAACTGTACTAAACTGTTGCCAATTTGGCTGTAAGAAATGTCAAGCTCAATAATACTGACCAGACATAGTTTGTCTTGCCACCAAAAAAGGGTATGCCATAATGGGAAATTTGAAGATAACGTAAGAATTATTTGATACAAATATTAACGGTTAATATTTTAAAAATTAGAAAAGAATGAGGTGAAATGGGTATCTTGACTGTGGAATGATAAAATTATTGAGTTGCACGTACCGGTCCATTCAATCCAAAAGCTTAAGGGTGTGTTTGGTTTCATGGATGGGACATGGATATCCACGGATAGAGAATGTTTGGTTGGATGGACAAGCTGAACCTGGATATCCACAGCAGGGAATATTCTGGGTAGATGCTGGATATCCTGACCCTAAAAAATCTGGCGGATGAGGATATCCACATATTGATTAGCGCATGTTTTGTGTGACAATTAGAGTAGTATAGTGCTAATTAACATATTTTATTTTTAATTAGTGATTATAATGACAAGATTAGTGTCAGTGCATATTTATTAGGGTATAATTAGTTGTTATTATTTTTAAATAATAGATATAATTAGTCAAGTATTCTCATCCCATACAATCTCATCCCTCCAACCAAACAGAAAAATGACTCGTCTCATCCATCCAACCAAACAGACAACATGGATATCCATATCCTGAAATCCATGAATGACCATATCCCATCCACCCTTGTCCTCGAACCAAACACACCCTAAACTGATAGAAAGAGGTGAACAATTCGCTTATGTGAAAGCTTCTTCAAGCCTTAGAAAAGAAATAGGAGCGAACAATAATTATTTTATTTAATTGTTATGGTCAAGATTTGAATTTGAGACCTCTGGCTTCGATACATTATTGAATTCTGATACAGAATCAATAACAATAAGCTTCCCATTGATCGGAGGTGATTACATATACATCACAGGAGTCACAAAGTAGGCAACAAACAAAAGATTTGTTTATTGTCGTAGGAGGCCGACCATGTTAGGGCTCAAGCTGATGCACCTGCACAGGGACAGCACACCGTGGCGGACCGGGAATAGTGCCTAACTAACAGAGCCATACTCTTTCAATAATAATAATAGCATATCATCTTATGACCTATTTACCATAGCTCCAACTACAATATCCATACACAGTTTACAGTTTATATGATAAAAGAAAGTGGCTCCCAACAATCCCCTGCGGCTCCACTGCACGAATAGAAAATTCCGTTCTATGCTTAACGCTGAGTTACTACTAATATTCATGAATTGTTTAGGTAACTTTAATAGTAATAGTAGAGACGGGTAATTTAGATTTAAATACTCAGGGTTATTTATTATAGGTAAGTTAGTTTTTTCTACGACAAAAGTGTATATAGAAGTATGTTTTGGATTCTTTTATAATGATATATGTTAGGTAATATAATTTAGGTTCAGGAATCTTATTTGTAATAATAGTGGAGGTGGTGGAGGTGCATAATTTAGATACATAGTTAGGGAGATACTTTATATTATTTTCCATAATGACATATGTGAGTAGTTTAGAGGTTACTTTTGGTTATTTATCGTATTGGAAATAAAATACTTTCATAAAGTATAACTTATTATTCTGAAAATAATATATACTTTTACATAGTACTTGTCCTCAACTCATGATCCTACATGAGCAAGAAATTACAAGGATACAAGTATTCGAAGTCTATGGATAAATTTGAGACCCGCATAATTGATTAAATTACTTATCTTTGCTTCCCCTCTTAAACCTTTGATTAGTTTAAGAAATATTTTAGTACTTATGTCTCCTATAAAATTGGTAGCCCATGCATCACCACGGTTGACGGATTAGTAAATGGGTAATTTAGATGTATATATATTTACAGGGCTATATTATGGTATATATAAGTGGGTAATTTAGAAGCAAGAAGATCTTTGCCTTTTCTATGGACATTTCTAGGTTCTCTAGTTCTTTAGCATGCCTTGTTGAAATTTGTGCGAAGACGATAGGATTAGTCGAAGCTAATATAATGGGCAGACATTCAAGATTAGAGAAGGCACTCTCTATAACATCACTATTGGTACCCCTCTGTGTGGGGCCCACCATTTCTGTTACATACTGTCACGATCTGGGCTTTATATTATATATATATATATATATATATATATATATATATATATATATATATATATATATATATATATATATATATATATATATATATATATATATATATATATATATATATATATATATATATATATTGACACGCTGAGGCAGTCGAGCAGGTTCAGTGACTAACATCAAACGCAATCTTGCTTGGACGTCGGAGGCTTTCATTGGTCAAAGCAAATTTTGGAGTAGGGCTAATTACTTCCTACTTCGTTCATTTGTAAATGTGCAGCGTTTTGGACAACAAAAACGATCTCCTATATGCAAATTTTACTACTACCTAATGTATTTTTTTAAGACGATAACTAATAAAGCTTATAAAATAAAACTGTTAGCAAGGCCGTTGTGATGCACCGCTCCAAAAAGTCAGTAGCTATGTCAAGCAAGCCCGGCACTCACCTTTCTGAGATTTGCACAACAAAAGGAACCTAATAAATCCACAAAAGAAAAGAAAAGAATGCCATTAAGCAGAACAGACGACCATTTGTTATGTCGCCAATGGGCTATCAACATCTAACAGTAACAAATGCAAGCCTTGCTGCTAAGAATTACAAGCATCATTTGCTGTTTCCTGTACTCTACATGCTGTGCCGCAGTCAACATTGGACTCGTATTGCTCTTGCACAGTGACCAAAAAGAATAGCACCCAAGATTTTATACCAAAAATGAGCAGCAAGGAACTGCACTTTTGCAGTGCCAAGCTGCATATGGAAAAAAAAAAATCATCAAACCGTAATGAACAGTGAAATAATCTATATTACCTATTGGTAAAAAAAATCATAACTCATAGGTTTCATGCTGCTGTCCTTCGGACATCATAGACGCTGTTATGGCTACATTGTCAGTTAGTGCAGAAAGCATTTCATCCTATTCTCCTTTTGGTATTTGAGCACTGCCTCAACAGGGGTGTGTTGAGTCATCATAGAAACAGCATTTAAGCAAAACCCATGAAATCTGTGGTTCAAATGCCCAAAAATGAGTGTTTGGTGCATTTCATGTCCTATTAATTAGTGAATATTGCATTCGGTCATGAACTTCTCTCCATTAGTCATGTACCTCCGCCAGTAGCTCTTATAAGTTATAATCATGCAGCCCCAAGTCAAGCCAAGGTTTCATAACACCATTATACTGCAGAGTAGCAGCCTTTTCTATATTGACATAACTGACTCCACAATCATGTCCAAGGCCTGATTGAACCCATGAATCTTCCAAAGGATATACTAGAACTTGAAAGACAAGTAAACTTGCAGCGAGTGCTTGCGGTCGCTGTGATTTCAGGCTGTTCTTTCACAACTGCAAAAAAGCGAAGTTAATAGATCACATGGCAGCTGCCTTTTAGACATAAGATAAGGAAATTATAGCAAAAGGATAGGACTAGGGGATACTACATGGAAGCCACAGATTTTCATGAGACAGCAATTGATAATTCAATGTGAATGGTGAGTTCTACTGACCTTTTGGAGCCATTAATCAGACAAACTGGTAATGCCAGTGTCTCTCCATTTATCCAATTCAATGACATTCAGGCCAGACAACCACACACATGAATTAGCATTGACATTATGGTCTGCTATAGTTTCAACTGCCCAAATCTCACTTCACCAGAACTGGACAGCGCCGATCACTTTACTACCCACATCAAGGTTCCACAAAGATAACAAACCTTTCTGCACAATCAAATCATCGTCCAGAACAACTACTCTGTTCAAGGTAGGGAGGTCAGGCAAGAGGAAACTTGAATGGCCGAAAATAGATATGTACTCAGTTTTCATCTGCCTCTGGGAAGGTTCAGAATGATTAAGAATTGTGACACGAAATTCCTCTGTAGGCCATAATTGTTGCATCTCAAGGGAATCTGCATCCTTAGAGAGCTTCTGGTTGTCCTCAATGTAAGTTAGACGAACAGTTGCCTCCAAGTATGAATATTCTACTGTCAATCTAATGTTCAAGCAATGGTGAGTTTTCGGCCTAGTCTGGACCCCAAGATGATATAGAAATGCACTCTGCCTTGTATGGAAATAAGCTTCATCTTCGGTTATATCAAGTAGCTGCCTAAGTTTCCGTTCAACATTCGAGCATCCTACTTCCCAAGACTCGGCTTGCTCAATTGTGTGCTCCATCTTCTCCAGCTTCTCTGCAAAACTGAAAGGAGTAACCCACCAGAAATATTTTGAGAATAGAATTAAAAAAAAGACAGTGCAGTGCATTATTTTATCACAATTAAGTCACAAGCATCATAATTGTGTATGCTCATCCTTTATTGCTTGAAGAAATGCAGACACAGAACTAAGACAAGAAACAAAGCCATGTTTATGGATTGCACTAGCCACATATAATTCATTTATTTAGTGCAAAAGGTTATATGAAAAACAAAGAAGAAACACATATGATTTTAAAGCTAAGACGAGACTAACAATGGTGCAAGATCAGCATCTGTGATGGTGTCACTCAGCATGCGTTCAAGTTCTTGGATGTTTTGCTTCAGTTCACATGTAAATCTTTCCGGTTGCTTCAATTTTGCAACACTAGGATAATGAGCTCTTGCCATAAAAAGTTGATCTTTAAGCTTCTTGACAATGGCATCCTTCATTACTTCCCTATGTTCAGTAGACCAGAGGCAGTAACTTCCATATTCATGTTCACAGGACTTGGTATTCTCCTCATGCACTGCCTCTTGACCATGGTTCTCTTTCCCATTAACAGTAGGATCCTGTCACAAAACAAATTAAGTTTCCTATGATAGAAAACCAAAAAAAAAAACTGAAGACGACCCTGTTCTGAAAGCACAGATCCTCACAAGAGCACAGGAGTCATATCCTGCACCAACTTTGAAAACTGTGTGGCAATACTTGAACTAATTAAGATTGGCCTTCACAACAAGAGGTTTTCTAAATAACTAACAACGAATACATATACATATATCGTTAATTCATTATGTTTAACTGATAAATATTGTAAATCATTATATGCAACACTAATTTCACTACTAAGGAATACTTTATCAATATGTCCTTAAATGTCTGAGTGGTACTACGACCTCCTTGTACATCTCCCAGGACCTAAAAAGCTCAGAGTCAATACAAAATTCTTCACTAACTTCTTTACCATGGAACCATGGGTAAATCTTATAGAAGGTGAAAAAAAAACATACAGTATGTTTAAGGGAACACAATTGCACATTGCTTTGCACCACAACATGCATTGTTACCTGATTTAAAGTATTTACTACTTAGAAAGAAAACCATCTTACTAGCAGATGTGAATGTGCAAAATGTAGCCTATCAACTTTATTTGTAAAATCTCACTGGAAGTTCAACCCATTGAAGCAACGCACAAGATTATTACTGATGCCAAACTGAGGGACACCAATGTTCCTATCATCACATTTGTGTTTACTGTATATATTCATGAAAATTATTGACTGTGAAGCCCCAGTGATTAAATGGTCACGTCAACAGAAGCGCAACAAACTGAAGTCACCATTTTGGGCACCACAAGCCCTTGAGGCTACTAGGCTAATTTTTCAAATATGAAAAATGAAGAGCTGCAGACTGCCGAATCCTAAAATGTAGGAAAAATAAAAGGTTGCAGTTACTTTTGATCTCCAGGACAAGTCCTTCAATTGATACCTTTTGGGAGTACAAGGTCCTGAAACATGACTGACTACAGTTCGATGGATGATAGCAATGTCTTGCTGTTTGCACTCCCCTAATGCTTACCTTTACTTTTGAAGGTGTCATTGTTTAGTCCAATTAAAGAGGAAGCAACTTAAGCTTTGCTTTTGATTTGATAGATCCTTATTACACTTTGATCTATAGACCTCTCAACCGAAATCCCATTAGATCCAGACACCTTGTTGGAAACACCCTGGATACACAGTCAGAAAAGAGAGGAGGTTAGTCAAGATTGAAAAGAAACCATCAGAAATTTCAGTACAGCAGGCTCCTGATGATGGTTTTAGCCTTTTATAGGTGAGCCAGGTAACGTCACTGTGACAAATTGATCCATCTAGCTAGATGGTTGTGCACAGTTTGCAGACTTGAGCAAAGTTTCATCACCAGCATTGGCCACACTGCACCACAACCAATTGATCTATTTTGATATCACTACTTAATACTGAAACAATATATTGTGCGAAACACTGTTAACTCAGAGGATATGTAAGAGTATGTGGTGTCCACTCTTCAAATTCAGCTATGGATTGACACAAAGGTGGCTACAGAAAATAGATAACAAGGCAAACCAAATTGTCTCCAAAAAAAGAGAAGGTACAGCAAGAGGGCATCTTGCCAGCAACAGCAATTTTGTGTACACTTCATCAGAGGCATGGCATATCAACTTATCAAGGCATGATGAAAGAAACAATTTTGGGTTGCCACCTACTCCAAGAATAGCAAACTGAGGCATGGCATGTCAAGGCATGATGAGAGAAACAATTTTGGGTTGCCACCTCCGCCCACTCCAAGAATAGCAACTTGAGAATGGAGACGGAGGCGGTAAGTTGTTAAGTGTCACAGCACACACACAGCAGCAGACGTCCGCACAACATGCGCTCGCACAAGGCGCATGAACGCACTAAATCAGCAGAGGCGAGTAGCTTAATTTCTCTCCAAAAGCAGCCAGCAAGAAAGGATTCAACTTGATTGCTGTCTCTCTGACATACTGTATAAAACACAAACAAAAATGCTCCATACTGACGCACAATTACGGTTTCTGCCAGGACTAGCTACAGCGTAGAATGTGAACGCATAAGCAGTGTAGCAGGCATGGATTGTAACCTTGAGCAGCTTGTGCTTCATGTCGCCCCCATTCTCCAGATGTTGCTTGCCACGCGCCCCAAGGCCGGCCAGCTCCTAGTAAGTAAAGCAACCCCAAGCACAAGGCAGGATTCAGGATTGTAATCCGAGAGGAATATGTAATTAATTACTTGCAATAAATTTCTGCACGGGGAGAGTGCCGAAATGTTGATACTATATCAAAAGAAAAGAAAAACTGACCCTTTATACCTTGTACAACCGCAAGATCAGGTTTCACAACCAGAACCAGAAGCAGTATTATCTTCTGTGCAAGAGCTTAAAACACTTTCCATTTCATTCTGAAGACTTGACGCTTCCTCCATGTTTCCCAATTTCTGGTATTTTCTTATCAGACAGTTGTAAACCGTCTTATCAGGAGTAATGCCAGCCCCAATCATTTCTGAAAGAAATCCTCTAGCTTCTTGCATCATATTCATATTACAGAAGCCCAAGATAAAACAAGTGTAGCAATAGAGATCAAGTTGCAAACCACTTTCAATCATCTTGGCCTTGAGTGCAAAGGCATCCTGGAGATTTCCCTGCTTCATGTACCCATCAATAAGAGATGTGTACACAACTTTGTCAAGAGACATACCCTTGTCAACCATTTCATTCATCAAGTGCACAGCCTTATTCAAGGAACCAATCTTGCAAAAACCATCAATTAAGGCGGTGTAAGCTTGTACATTTGGATCCAGGCCTAACTCTCTCATTTTATTAAAATGGGAGATGGCCTCGGAGATTGATCCTGCTTTGCACAATCCATCAATTAATGCACAATAAGTAACAACATTTGGTTGGAACCCAGAATCCAGAATTTTGTGGAATAAGGCAACGGCCTCTGACTCTTTTCCTGCTTTAAAGAAGGCATCCATTATTGTCGTATAAATGACATTATTAGGTCTCAAACCACAGCCATCCATTTTATGTAATAGACTCTTAGCTTCATCCACCTTTTGAACTTTACAGAGACCCCAAATGAGAGTGCCATAGAGAGAGATATCCAGTTCCATTCCTTTATTCTTCATCTCATTCAACAAATCCAGAGCCCTCTCACTGTTCTTACTCATGAAGTGCCCATGGATCAGCGTAGTGTAGAGCAACTCGTTGGCTTTAACACCAGCTCTCTCCATCAGCCTCAAAACATTATCTGCTTCAGCAACCTTACCCTCTTTGCAAAGGCCATCGACCATAACTGTGTAGGTCACCTCATTTGGCACCAACCCCTGATGCACCATTTCATCAAGCAATACAATGGCGTCACCTAGCCTCCCTGCCTTGCAAGTGCCATCGACCAATGAAGTATAAGTGAACTCATTTGGCATCATCCCCCTCACCCTCATCTGTGCAAACAGCTTCATTGCCTCCCGGACCAACCCTTCTTTGCAGAATGCATCGACAAAAGTGCTAAATGTAACCACATTTGCCATCACTCCCTGCCTCTTCATCTCCCCAAAGTAGCTGTACGCCTTCTCCATCCTCTCAAATTTGGAAAAGCAATTGATCAATGCATTGTACGTCACAACATCAGCTGCACATCCAGACTTCCTCATCTCTGACACCAACTGCTCCACCTCCTCCAGCTCCCCGCACTTGCCGTACCCGTCAATCAAAGAATTGTATGTGACCACGTCCGGCGAGCAGCCCATCGCCTTCATCCTCACGAACAGTGCCCTCGCTTCCACAAGCTCTCCCTCCTTGCACAGAAAATTAATCACGATATTGAACGTGAACACGTTGGGTGCGGGCAGCTGGTCGAAGAGCCGCCTGACGAGCCCGCCCTGGCGGCTGCGGGCGAGGCGCAGGAGAATGTGGTTGCAGGTACGGGTGTTCGGGGGCACCCGCAGCTGCCGCACGCGGGCAAGGGCGCGGACGGCGTCGTCGAGGAGGCCGTGGTCGGCGAGCAGGGAGAGGAGGGTGTCGACGACGGACGGTAGCGCGCTGCGGCGGGGGCCCAGCGCGAGGGCCGCGCGGTGGAGAAGGTCGACGAGGGAGGCGGCGAGGTGGGGCCGGTGGCCAGCACCAAGCAGGCGGGAGAGGAGGCGGCGGGAGTGCGCGAAGAGGCGGGCGCGAGCAGCGAGGTGGGCAGCGAGGCAGACGTGCGCGGAGGAGGGGAGCGGGTGGGAGAGGAGGTGGTCAGGGGCGACGGCGTGGAGGGAGCGTAGGACGCGTAGGCGGTCGGAGATGGGAGTGGCGGCGGCGGCGGAGGCGATGGTAGGGGCGGTGGAGAAGGCCGCAGCGGAGGCGGCGAGGGAGAGACGCAGGAAGGTAGGGTTCCGGCGAGCGCAGAGGCGGAGGAGGTGGCGGCGGCCTAGGGGGAGGGATAGCATCGTTTGACCGCCTCCCTCCGGCGGCGGCGAGGGGGAGGGAATCAGGCCATGGACAGTGTAGGGTTTTGAGTTAAGGGGTTTTGTTTCCCCATTAAAAAAAAACTACCTTTGGTGGGTGTTTTTAGCTTCAGCCCTGGTTTATCTCCCAAAAACTTTCGCCTCCACCCATCACATCGAATGTAGACGAAAAAAATTAATTGCACAGTTCTCGGAAAAATCATGAGACAAATCTTTTAAGCCTAATTAGTCCATGAAAAACCTTAAGTGCTTCAGTAACCAACATGTGCTAATGACGGATTAATTAGTATCATTAGATTCGTCTCGCAGTTTCCTGACGGGTTCTGTAATTTGTTTTTTTTATTAGTATCCGAAAACTCTCCCGACGTCCTTACAACACATCCGATGAGACAAATCTTTTCGCGAACTAAACGCAACCTCAGTGAAAACAAGGCAACGATGTGTTGCTCTGCATCCTACAGTCTTCTTGTTGACAAATCCTTACCCTCGTGTTGCTGCTGCGCGTGTCTATCCATCTCACACCGCTTTTAGCTGCGGCGTGCTCCGGCTCAACAGGCTCTCCTTCGCCATCTGGTCCGCCACTGGTCGCTGCTCTTCATCTCCAGATTGACTGCATGAGTCAAGTTCATTTTTTTCGTCAGATGTTGTGCCGCAATTGACAACATTAGTCAGACCAGGAATTAGCTACTAAGTATCGATGAAATCACAGTTCCATGACGTCAAACAAACATCAGCAAGGTGGCAACTTGCCGACAACACCCTGAACAACTACTTGAAGGCTGTGCTGTACAGCATGAACAGCCACATTTTTAGTTTCTCGTCAGACGCCAAGTTTCTTGAAGGTTTTTCTTTTTCCCCACAAAACTGTGCCCGCCCCGAATGGCACATAATGTAAGGAGTAGCAAAGGGGCGATCGAAATCATTATTCGGATTAGAAGCTACATCAGTTCTGCTTTTCGTTAGACTAGAAATTTTTGCAATGAACAGATGAAATCCTTATTTCGTCTAAAAAAAAGTTACAATGGCACAGTGCTGCCAGTATCCTAAATCCTGCATAAGCTACTGTTCCATTTGTAGCTACAGCATGAAACACCACAATTTCAGTTGTCAGGATTGTGTTGAATTGGCGTTGCTCCAGCATATCGTTACAATGTTTCTGGCCCTGCTTATAATTAGAAACAGTCAATGCCATGTATGTACTCGACTCTTTAGATACGACAATAACGAATCTGCAGGAAAATCGGACTGGGGGAAGAAAAGGAAAAAAAAACAAGAGGAAGTTGCGGGTGTAAATTTTCTGGTGCTTTTGCCTGATTTCCCATCTTTGACACAAATTCCGAGGCATAGAATTCAGAATCCATCTGGAGAGGTGTCTGCAAATAGTAGAAAGGCAAAACATTTCCAACATCAGTACATCTAAAAACGGAGAGGGACACAAGATAAGGAGGGAGAGTTACGTCAGTTGATCATCTTTTGACGATACAGCCAGCGTTGATGCTTCAAATGGACTGCATTCGAAGATGTAATTGCTTTCTTGCGGTGTTCAAAAGGTGCCACCAAGGGGTTCCTGAAAGACCTCTCTCTCTCTAGAGTGGAGTGGTTGCACTGGTGGAATGCAGGGGTGAATGAGAGAGTGGATTTGAAGACGGGGAAGGGGCGAGGCAGAGGAACGCTGGATATATATGAAGGAGGATGCATCAACTGAACTTATGGAATCACGGCTTCCAGCAGGCACTACTAGTGCCGCTGCTAGCGTACTAGGACAGTAGCACCACAAAATAAAAACGCTGACGACAAACTGAGCACGGTGGATTCTTTGCAGAGCAGAGCAGAGCAGGCAAAAAGGGAATTTAGGTTTTATTCTTCGCTGACCGCCCATCCACCCTCACAGCGAGTTTTAATCAAAGAATACAAAACGCAAGGGGCCTAAGGCCCAACAATTACATCCTTGCAGCACATAGGCTGACTTACAGGCCCTACAAGATCATAGCGCGGCACATTCGTGACACACAGTTTGTTAGTTTCCCAACCAGATCGATCTACCCTAGCGCTTCGGGTATACGAAAACGAACTGTATCGCAAGGCATCTCAGCTCACCTGGGCATGTACAACAGAGAGACAGCCGTTGTCCGTAAGTTCTTGAAATTCACGATACAGACAGCTAAATAGATAGATCGTACAACCCACAGATAGTTGCTGTCTATTTGGCTGTCTACAAATCATTTAATGTTTGCATGGTAGCCATGATCAATCATGCATATCATTTTCATATACCATTATGTTGCTAATTGATGCAAAATAAATCCTTCAAAGTAAATCATATATATATATATATATATATATATATATATATATATATATATATATATATATATATATATATATATATATATATATATATATATACACGGCAGCGCTATTCTACACCCTAGATGTAGAATATTATTCTACACCACGAGCCAAAACTGACCTGAAAAAATACTGAGTACTACTGAACCACGTTCAGTATCAGTCAGTACTACTGAACCACGTTCAGTATCAGTCAGTACTACACCCAGCACCTCGAAAATACTGAATAATACTAAAACGCGAGTACTGAACAGTACTGAATTTTGTTCAGTATAACAGTTTGGTGTAGAATAATAGTATTCTACACCTAGAGTGTAGAATAGCGCTGCCGTGTATATATATATATATATATATATATATATATATAGGGTGAGTTTTTTATACACCTGGGAGTAGTTACTCCCACCAAGGTAGCAGTATCAACGAGTGGAGAGGCCAGGCAAATTAGTGCTAATGGGTTCGGAACCAAACCCGCTTATACAACGGAGTAACCTGTTGATAACAACTCCCGTGGAAAACGGATCAAGTAATTAATCTATACTTGCGGCGTGCCATTGTTTGAAAATGTGTATCTTAATTTTTTTTTACTGCCCGTATATGTATCCACGTGAATATACATCTAGTATGGATGCATACTCGTTGTGGCGTGGGTTTGTTAGCTTATTTTAAATAAAGTGGATACTAAATTCGTTATATACGTATATGCTTTTGTGTGAATAAAATATAGACCCATACTTTAATAAAAGAAAGTGAGTATATTTGTATACTTGCACTTAGGAGTATATCCCTATACTCGGGGGAATATTTTAGTATTTCCATATACTTGAGAGTATTTCCATATACTTGAGAGTATCTGTAGATACTTTTTGTAATAGGGTATGTGTACATACTTTTTATAATAGAGTATCTGTACATACTTTTTGTAACAGAGTATCTGTACATACTTTTTGTAATACATACTTTTTAGAATTGAGTATTTATGCATACTTTTTGGAATAAAGTATGCATACATATGGCAAGATTTAGATAGTATAAGTGCATAGTTAAACCACATGATCGGAGTATTTATGCATACATTCAAGTATGGAGATATACAAAACAAAGAGTATATACTATTTTTTAGAAAAAAAATATATGTACATGATATTGGAGCAGCTTCACGTGGACAACCGGCAGTGGATGCGGATCCGAGCAGCTTCATGCGGACGGAAACTCTAATTAATGACATGATGATATGTGTTGAAAGTCCGATCTGAAACTGGTGGTGAAAAAAAATCAATGCTTAAAGTTAAAAATCCTAATAGGATCTGAATCCATCATATCCACCACATAAAAGCTTCGGATTTGAGAGACTCAAGAATCTGTATTACAAAAAAATAGGCAACACGGATGACAGATGTTCAACACAGATGACAGACGGAGGCTAGGCGCTCTTGATCAGGAAACAAGCAACACGGGTAATCCTAATTCAGATTTCGAAGGACGTATGGACTATGGACTCATATCTGTTAGTTGTCGTCTCAGTGCACGAGAGCAGCGTCGCCCTAGTTGGATAAGCCCACCCGCCCGGCGGAGGTGGCGCACATGGCCTAGAGCGATCGATGCCTACGGTGCCAGATCTCGAGCGGCGGGACAGGGCTGCATGCGGACTCCGGCACGGACCTGCTCGTGAGGGCGAAGTTTGGATCCGGCGTGCTCACGCAGCCCGGTGTGCCCCGCTCGACGAAGACGGTGCTCGCAGCGCCCCGGTGAGGCCTGACGGTGGAATCAACCATCTCCCAATCTGCATGCTATGAGGAGAATAAGATTAGAGATAAACAAATTGATCATATCAGGAACAACGACGTGGGTTTCAATATACTGTACCTGGACTGCATGAATGAACCGCGTTACCAAAATCTCAGATCGAAGCAAATCATCGTGGCCGGCGGCAGCCTACTGGAGTGAGCAAAGCCGCCGCCGCCACACGGGCTGTGGCCGTTCGATGCCCGCAAATGACAATTGAATCTCCTTTTATATTCATTATATTAACGGGTCCGCTTAATTAACCCACTTAACCCGCTAACGAACCTCTCAGCAACACGTTGGGAGACTCCTTGGGTGTAATGTACGTGGGAGTAGTTACTCCTAGGGAATATATATATATATATATATATATATATATATATATATATATATATATATATATATATATATATAATACTCATGTTTTAGTAACAAACATTTTACGTTTACGTTTTAGTAACAAAAATAAATATATGTATATATGTATATTTTTTTGAGAAAATATATTTTTTTGGTGGAAGAGAAAATATATATAGGAGTATGTATAATGGTACAGCATATGCAGTTTTTTTTTGTGACTTACAGCATATGCAGTTTGTTACATTGTCCGTAAGCCCAATAGAAACTAGCAGTAGCAGCCCAGGAAGCCAGAGCAGAAACCCCATCCCTCGGTTCTCTCTGTCTCTCGTCTCTCGTCTCTCGCCCGCATCTGCTGGGATCCGCGGAAGGACAAGCGGCGGCGCAGGCACGCAGCAGCACGGCAGCCTCCCCTCGGCCCTCCTCTGGCTCTCCCCCTCGGTCCTGCACCCTTGCGCGGCTGCGCAACCAGCGCCCAGCGGCGGCCGGTAGTGGCGAGCAGCAGCACTAGCCGGCATTCCGACCCTCCCCCTCGGCCTTCCCAGTCCTAGCTCGAGCTCCGGCTTAAAGGTTGTCGTAGGCTCGCGCCGGTCAGGACGAGACGACGGAGAAGACGACTTCGATTTTTGGCGCGATTGTTTCACCTCTCGCGCGCGTAGCTTGATCCCCGCGGTGTCAGGCGAAGACGACGGCTCCATACAACGCGAAGGCAGCCGTCGAGTCCGTCTCGGAGCACGAGCGCTTGCTGTCGTCTCACGACGAGACGGCTCCACTCTCTCTCTTCATTTACCGTAGCAGACCGAGGGGAATTTTGCAAAATCACCACCCGGAGACGACGGCCAGCACAGCCGTTGTACGCGTGCCCTAAGGTGCATAGCTCGTTGAAGATAGTGGATGAACAGTGGACACTCAGCATATTGCATGAGACCGATCTGCCACCGCACGTAGCTCGGCTGCACCGGAGTGTCCCCCTGCTGCGCGGCCACCCGCGGCACGAAGCCTCGGGGCATCGCGGCGGCTGGCAGAGGCGCCGGCGGCACCGTGCTGGGGTCGACGGGGCCCGGTGGGACGGCATGTTCTAGTCCGTGCGCTGACGGGTTCCGGTGGTACCGCAGCAACTGGAAGCCTTGCACTTGGGGCGTTTGGTCGGTGGAGTTGTAGAAGCTGCCGCGGTAGAAGGCCGCCAAGTGGCTGCGGGAGGGGATGGGAAATTTGGAATCATCAGATGCACAAGAATCAGTCAATCAGTTGTGCACCGCATTTGCCTTTACAATTACCATACTAGTGTAGCAAAAGGGGAAATTGAAACTGACCGGAGACTAACTTACATGTTATTGTTGACCGCGGCGTGCCACTGACCATTCACTTGCAACATGCCCAGCACCGCCCAGTAGCCGTTCAGGTTGGTACAGACCACCACGTTGACTAGGTGGTCAGAAGGAGATCAGGTCGGTTCACGAGCGGTACCAGAGATGAGTGATCTCTGATAGCGTCCCACATCCGGAACCCCTCATTCTCCATCATATATAAGAGACCCTGCTCCACCTCAATCACGGGCACTGGCCGCTGGTTTTGGAACATCCAGCTTCGGATGCATGATGCCATCCAGCGCAGGTTCAGGTCCATCTGGGCTGCCCACTGGTGCAGATCGAAGAAGCGAGCTGTTTCCTGGTACCCCTGCGCGCTGACCACCACCATCCCAGTCCCCTGTTCTGCCAGGAAGGTGCCTGCATTGCATTGCAAGATAATGACACTCTGTATCTGTACAAGACCGATCGATGCTACGGTGACTCAGACCCATCTCATCTGATGAAGCTAAGCTCCGAACAATACAGATACAAAGAAGAGACAGAAAACAAAGAGAGAGAAGCGCTCCCTGTCTGCATGCATAGCGGTAGAGCTACGACTTGACCGTGTCATTTGAGGGCGGGTCATGACACGGTCTTTTGGCACGACTCAAAGTATGGCACGACACGAACACGAGGGCCGTGCCATGCCTAGAATCTCGGCACGGCGGGCTACATGGCCCGGCCCACATCCTAGGCCGTGCTTAGTCGGCACGGCATGAAAATGGCACGTACACACTTCTACAACTGTATAATATAATTTTCTAATATTTACTATACGACCTCTTATCTAATTCTTGAATAGATTATGAAAATTATTAAACTTTTATTAAAATAGTACACATAATATATATATATATATATATATATTTCATATCACGAGTGGAAAAAGAAAACTAGCAAATATATTTTGAGGGCCGTGCTTGGGCCGACACGACCCGAAGACATGCCAGCGTGCCACGGGTCGTGCTTGGGCTGAAGAAAAGATTCACCATGCCATATCGGCACGGCCCGACGTGCCTCCCGTACTTAGAGGGCACAACCCGAAACGACACGAAGCACGAAAGGGTTGTGCCGTGCCGGCACGACACCGCCCAAGTCCCACCTCTACATAGCGGTGAAGGCTGACCACGAACTGAAGACCCCGGCTACTGCTTCCAACAAGTTGCAAGTTGTGAATGGTCCTCTGCGCGGGCAGAGACAGCACGGCCTGCAACGGAGGGGGGGCCAACCTGTGCTGCCGCTGCTCCTCCTACTCGTCCTGGGACGGCCAGGTATTTCACCACCACAGTAATCGTCCAGCAGTAGGACGGCAGCTCGACCAGATTGAGATTCATCCCGGCCCTCTCGATTGTTCGATCGCAGCTTCTTGCTCGTCTGTTGCCTCCGCCGGAGCCGAGTCGCCCGCCGTTGCTTTTGCCGCCGCCGCGATCCTAGTCACCGCCCTTGTGCGCCTGACGCCGCCGGAGCCGAGTCGCCCGCCGTTCCTTTTGCCGCCGCCGCGACCCTAGTCGCCGCCCTCGTGCGCCTTCCGCCGCCGCGATCCTAGTCGCCGCCCTTGTGCGTCTGACGCCGCCGCTGCCACTGCCGGCGCCGATCCCACCCGATCTTTTCCTGCCCTGCACACACCGAAAACACCAGCGAATCGAAAAGAATCCCAGCCTCTTTCTTACCTGGCGTGCGTCACGCGGCCGCCCGCCACTGCCTCACCGGCGGGAAAGCTCAAACCCGCACCGCTTCGTGCTGCATTGCAGAAACAAGAAATAAACAAAATCAAGAACAGAGCAGGCAGCAGCAGCGGTGGTTCAGTTGGTTCAGAAACAGGTAGAGGATCGTGTTAGATGATGAGATATTTAGGGAGTAGATATACTCCGGCATTGTACATGTGGTGATCCGTAATTATAGGGATTTGTTGTAAACTAGCAATACATGTAATCTTGATGTAATCTGTGCCTATATAATGAAATACCGAGGCCCTTGGAAGGGTACCTCATTCCCTCATGCTTTCCTATATGGTATCAGCCGCTTTCTAATTCCTTACGGAATACGATCCGATCTACTCGTCTCTTCTCCATGGCGGACTCCTCGGCGCCGCTGGCATTCGGCCTCCTTCCCTCCGTCTCGAAGAAGCTCACCCGTGGGAATTACAATATGTGGCATGCCACTGTCACGTCTGCGCTGAAGGGCGCCCGCCTGTTCGGCTACGTCCACTCTTCGGCGGCACCCCATCTCCGTTCCTCATCGATCCATCGGCATCCACTACGGCGGCTGCCACGAAGGAGGAGCCCAAGCCGAATCTGGCGTATGAGAAGTGGGTGTCTAAGGACCAAATTGTTCTCAGCTACCTCTTCAATTCTCTCTCCAGAGAGATCTTCGGTCAGGTTGCCACGGCAACCACGGCGGCGGAATTATGGGCTGCGATCCAGGCTCTCCATGCCTCTCAGTCCAGGGCGCGCATCATGTCCATGCGTCTAGCCTTGACCACGGCGTCCAAGGGCGCATCATCAGTGGCCGAGTTCTTCGTAAAGATGAAGGGCCTCGCCGATGATATGGCTTTGGCAGGCAAGAAATTTGAGGATGAGGAGCTTGTCTCCTTCATCTTGGCGGGCCTTGGCGAGGACTGAGTCCATTGTGACAGCCATGGCGACCCGCGTGGAGCCTCTCTCCGTCAACGAGCTGTATGCTCAGCTCATCGCCTTCGAGCAGCGCAAGGAGATCAACAACGGCAACGCCCAGTCATCTGCTAATCTGGCAAACAAGGGTGGCCGTGGGGGAAACTCCTCCAACTCCAACCAGTCCCACGGCCGCAATGATGCTGGTCATGGAGGTTTCTGTCGCGGTCGCGGCCGCGGCAATGGTGGCCGCGGCAACAGTGGCAACAACGGCGATGGTACTGGCCACAACTTTCTTCAGGGTGTCTACTGCCAACTGTGTGGCAAGGAAGGACACATGGTGGTGCGCTGCTTCAAGCGCTTCAACCCCAACTTCACCAGGCTGCCGCAGAAGAGTGCGTCATCGGCAAACACAACGTCCTATGGGGCGGACACAAACTGGTATGTTGATTCCGGGGCCACGGATCACATAACCGGTGAACTGGAGAAGCTGTCCTACCGTGACAACTATCGTGGAGGTGAACAGGTGCTCACAGCTAATGGGGCAGGTATGCAAATTAATCACATCGGTCATAGTACTTTGTATTCCCCAATTCGTTTCATTTGAAAAATGTTCTTCATGTTCCTAGTGCTAGTAAAAATCTTGTTTCTGCTCATCGTCTTGTTAAAGACAATAATGCATTCCTTGAACTTCATCCAAAGCACTTTTCTCTTAAGGAACAGGTAACGAAGAAGACTCTCCTAGAAGTCCGATGTGAGGGGGGCTCTACCCGTTGAAGCCACATCCACCAAAATCATCTCCACCAAATAAACAAGTCTTGGGCGCCTTCAAGCCTTCCACCAGTTTGTGGCATAGTCGTTTAGGTCATGCTTCTGCACCAATTGTTCAACGCATTCTTAGTCGTCATAAACTTTCTTTTTCAAGTGATTCTAGTTCAAGTGTGATTTGTGATGCGTGCCATCAATTACCATATCCTAAATCAAACAGTGTTTCATCTAAACCTTTCGAGCTTGTGTTTTCTGATGTATGGGGGCCGGCACCAACATCGGTGGGTCGGCACTCTTATTATGTCAGTTTTATTGATGATTTCAACAAATTTACATGGATCTATTTGTTGCTCCATAAGTCTGAAGTTTTTCAATGCTTCCATGATTTTCAAACCATGGTTGAGCGTCGGTTTAATCATAAAATCCTTGCGGTGCAGTCGGACTGGGGTGGCGAATACCAGTCCCTCAATTCTTTCTTTAAACGCCTAGGCATAGCTCACCATGTGTCGTGTCCACATGCCCACCAACAAATGGATCCGCTGAATGCAAGCATCGTCATATAGTTGAGGTTGGTCTCTCCATTCTTGCACACGCATCTATGCCATTGAAATATTGGGATGAAGCTTTCCTAACAGCGGTGTTTCTCATCAATCGCTTGACATCCAAGGTTATCTCTAATGATACACCGCATGATCGTCTCCTTGGCACTCCTCCGAATTACTCCTTTCTTAGGATGTTTGGTTGTGCGGTCTGGCCCAACCTCAGGCCCTACAATGCTAAGAAACTGCAATTTCACTCTCTTCGTTGTGTTTTTCTTGGGTACAGCAACTTACACAATGTAACACCCTCGGTGTTACTGCGTTAATAAATCACTAAACCATGTCATGAGCATCATGTTTATGTATTATTGTTTATGGCAAAAATGAGAAATTAAATTTTGTTGCACTAATTCCTAATTTGAGCTCTAATTTAATTCCTTGTCCAAATATTCCTCAGCACAGTTCAACTAACTATTGTCATCCTGATCCAACTCCAGCGCTAGCAATTCTTTTGCTTTTCTAAAATCCCCTGATCGCACTGTAGCAGAGCAGAGTACTGTAGCGTCGCAGAGATGTACTGTAGCAGCAGCAGAGGTACTGTAGCGCCACAGAGGTTACTGTAGCGCCGCAGAAATGCACTGTAGCAGCAGCAGAGGGTACTGTAGCCCACAGAAATGCACTGTAGCAGCAGCAGAGCTTACTGTAGCGACGCAGGAATGCACTGTAGCAGCACGGAGGTTACTGTAGCGCGCAGAAAACACTGTAGCACGGAGACTTGCTGCGTCGCGCACGTCAATCCCTTTTCCAGTGCGAGCGTCCCTACGTCTCTCGTCCTTAAAAGGAGACGTCTCGCGATCGCGAGCTCGCCAGACTCGTTGTCCGCCTCTTCCTCTCTAATCAAGTTTCTCTGTTCTTGCCGTGTAAGCTGCGTCTATCGAAGCATCAGTGGACTGCGGTAAGTATCCCGCGAGTTCCTCTTGTACTCCCTCTGTTTCTCACTAGCAGCGCCATCCGTCTTCATTATTCCTTTGATTAAAGATCTCATTCATGAGCAAGTCACGGGAGAAAGCCATGAGCTAATTAAGTTCCTTTGATTTTTTTTAGAGATTATTTAATAGCTACTTTGCGCAACCAATATCTCCACCATACGAACTCCAATTCCGTTGATTCTTCTTCCTAAATTCATTGAAAATCAAGAGTTGTCTGTCCATGTCATTTTTCTTCGTCTCTAGAGCTCAACTAAATTTATCTATTTATCATGAAATGCATTTTAGTTAGTAGAAAATATTAGACTAGCTAGTTCTTGCTTAGTAGAAGTAATGGATAGCTTAGCATGTTAACCATTAGAGTTAGTTAATTAGCTTAGTAGTTGTGTACTTTTAAGAGTTGTTGTTGTCTAAGTATTAATTTATTGCACCATCATTGCATGCATGTAGTGAACGAGTTGGAGGCGGACGTGGTGACCATCGACGACCAGGAGTACGAGGAGGTCGTGGAGGTGATCGAGGAGGTCCTTGTAGCGGAGGAGGTTCCGGAGCCGCCGACTGACTTTGTTGACTCCGTGCCTGCCCAAGGCAAGCCCCGGTGCATAACCCCTATTTTACTAATCACTTGATATATATATGTTTGCATTACGTTTCAGGAGTTGATATGAAAACTACTTGCACATATATACCCACCTATGAGTCATACTAGTACAGGTCGTGTAGATGCGATGCTTAGGATGACGGTAGTGGGTAACCTGTCGTTACTCACAATAGGTGATTATTATTGTATCACATGATAAGAAGGTGAAAGAAAATTGGAGACCGGGCAGGGATATGGTTTGGGTACTGGTGGGTGTGACAAGTTATGTCCCGCGGCCACGGGCTTAGCTTGGTTGCATCGTTTCCCTGTCCGTATCGATTAAGAACTGTTCGTTGTTATGGACAATAGTCTTGTCACAGATCTTATTATCCCGAGCATATACTAGCGGATGGGGGCTAGGAAGACTTGTTACTCTCTTGTCATGGGCTCCGGCTCTTTCCGGACCGACTGATTGGAGGCGGGGATAGATGGAGGTCTAAGCACCACTTTGAGGCCGGGCCTCAAGTGTGGGGGCTTGGAGTCCAAGTTTGGACGGGGACCTGGAACCTGTGACAGGAGTGGAACGGGTTGGTCTCGCTCATGCCTAGGGTACGAGCGAGGCGTGTGTTTTTCGGGGTACCCAGCTGGGCACATTGATTCGCGAATCGCCGTCGCTTAGACGGTACGGCTTGACTATGGCATGGCATCGTAGTAACAACTGGAATAATAAAGTTGGTGGAAGAAAGGAAAGAAAGAGAAATGAGTCTGATTGCTTATCACTTGCTTGAAAGTAGAACAGGTGCTTACCTAGAATGTTTAGCTAATAAAGAAATGACTGCTAAATATTTACCAGTAAGGATACACTTTAGTAAGCTTTGCAGGCAAAAATGAAACAGCAAACCAAAAAGCCTTTCATATCCTTGAGAGTCGGAAAATATATATCCCCACTAGTCGGGTAAGTCTTGCAAGTACATTTTGTACTTAGGGTTATTTTACCCCTGTTGCAGGTGTAATTTAAGAAGTTGACTGCTGTGTGGAGGATTCTTCTGGTGGGCACAGACGGATCCTTGTATCGCTTTCCGCTAGATGTTTAATTAGTTTCCGCTGTTTAATTATTGCACTCTGAACTCTGGTATTGTAATGAATAAATTTCCAAGACTGCTATTGTATGAAATGGACTAAGTATTGTAAGCTTGTATTCATTATTGTATCCTGGATGAAAACGTGGATTATTCGAGTTCTCCTTCGGGTGTGCTCGACGGAGGTGTTTGACTTGGTTCATTATCGGAATACTTAGTGTCAATGGAAGACGAGTATTATCGATAATGTACCGATTCAGACGGTTCCGCCACAGTTGGTACCAGAGCCAATAATGAATTTACAAGCTTAATCACCTCTTTTTTTTTAAATTTAAAAATTTGACCAACAAAAGATTTGTGAAAAATAGGATTCGGTAAATTCGCATAAATAAGTATTCGCCCTAGTAATATGGTCTATCTAGGATAGTGGCACTGATTTTATCTAATGAAAAGTCCTGCAGGTACACTAACTTACGCATCGTATAAATCGACTAGTATACGGTGAGTGAGTATACCTTGTGCCAAAATATTCGCGAATGCCGCTATATTCGGCTTGAGCGACGAATAGGCCGATACATGCATCATGAGCATATAAAAAAAAAATATAATAATTTTATACCCCGTCACGTATAAGTTTGTTTAATAAATGATAGGGAAATAATAAAAATAAGTGCTCCAATTAACCATGGAAGTCTGATTATTTTATCCCTTATCAAGTGTATCTTTTCTTTGAGTCTGTCCTTGAATCTGGAAGTTTGTCCCTTATGGTGGATCCTTATATGATCACAGATGAGTCAGGGGTCTCATCATGGGAGTGCCAGTGGTGGGGCTGTCCTTGGCCATGGTGGAAGTGATCAAGGCAATGATGGTGAGCATCAGGGGGATAGCAATAGGGTCCCAGTGTTGGATGCTGCACTACCTCGGGCACCAGTACCTCCTATGAATCCTGAAGAGATGCTGGCTGAGATGTTGACTGCCCGTCGTGAGTCCAACCGTGTCATGGAAATGATGGCACAGTTAGTTGGTAACCTTGTTCGTGGGGGCCACGGTGATGGTGGTAGGAATGGGGATGGTGCTCGTGGGCATGACAGGCCCAGCACCTATCAGGACTTTTTGAAGACGCAGCCACCTACCTTCACACCGTCTGCTGAGCCTCTGGATGCAGATCATTGGCTTCGCACCATAGAGCAGAAGTTGATGTTGCTGCACAATGTGGCTGAGGACCAGAAGGTGCACTTTGTTGCACAACAGCTTCTAGGATCTGCTACTGCGTGGTGGGACACCTTCCAAGCCATGCAGCTTGCAGGTCACCGGGTGACTTGGCAGGAGTTTGTCACTGCTTTTCGTGAGCACTTTATTCCTGCTGGTTTGATGAGCAGGAAGTTGACTGAGTTTAAGGAGTTAAGGCAGGGTAATATGACCGTGGTGGAGTATGCAACCAAGTTCAACCATCTGGCTCAGTATGCTGGTTATCTTGTGGACACCGATCAGAAGAAGATGGATTGTTTTAGGGATGGTCTCTCTTGTGTCTTAAAGGAGAAGCTGTTCACTGGGGGCTATCAGACCTTTGGTGCATTGATGAGTGCTGCCATTTCCATGGAGGGACTTCAGAATGACACCCAGTCTGAGTGGAAGCGCAAGCGGGTGATTACTGGATCCTCTAGTCACCCACATGCGCAGAAGGTACAAGTTGTTAGGAGGGTGCCTTATTATTCTCAGGGTGGACAGCAGCCACGTCACTTTCAGCAAGCCACTTCAGTTCAACACACTCAGTACCGTGCACCTACTCAGCAGGTGCAGCAGCCTCAGGGACAGCAGTTCCAGCCTCGTCAGGGACAGGGAAACAAGCCACCAGTTATTTGTTTCAAGTGTGGCAAGGAAGGCCACTATGCTCGGGAGTGTCCTGAAAATCATCCTATTCAGTCTGCTCAGTCTGCAGCCAACTCTCGCTTGGTCAAGAGGACTATTATCAGGAAGAAGGTGCCTGTGAGCCGCTCGGGACATGTTAATTTCACTGCAGCTGAGGAGTTTCCACAGGGAGAGCCTGTGATGGCTGGTATGTTCTCCATTAACTCCCACCCAGCATATGTGTTATTTGATTCTGGTGCATCACATTCATTCATGAGTATGAGTTTCGTAGAAAGGCACAATATACCTACTGCAATGATTTCTGTTGCATATAAGGTTAGCACCCCTGGTGCACAGTTATGTATTCAGACCCGGACTGAGACACTTAGCGTGGTGTTGGCCACTCATTCTTATCGTGTCCAGTTCATGGTATTGCCTGGGCAAAGTACAGATGCTATCTTGGGAATGAATTGGTTGGGGAGGAATGGTGTAGTTTTGGACCTTAACCATAGAGTGGTGGAGTTGAAGCTTCCTTCATCTGAGGATAGAATGTCCCTTTTTATGCCACCAATCTCTTCTCTAGCAGCCGTCTCTAATACTGAAGCTTCTCCTGCTCTTGTCTCTATTCCTGTGGTCTGTGAATTTCCGGATGTTTTTCCTGAAGATTTACCTGGGTTACCTCCTGATAGAGATGTGGAGTTTACCATTGAGCTAGAGCCCGGTACTACTCCTATTTCTAGACGTCCTTATCGTATGGCTCCTCCAGAGTTAGCTGAAATGAAGAAGCAATTAGAAGAGCTGAGGGAGAAGGGATTTATTCGTCCTAGCACTTCACCATGGGGTTGTCCAGCTATTTTTGTGAAGAAGAAGGATGACACTCTTCGGATGTGTATTGATTATCGCCCCCTTAATGCAGTAACTATTAAAAATAAATATCCCTTGCCTCGGATTGATACCTTGTTTGATCAGTTAGCTGGTGCAAAGGTATTTTCAAAAATTGACCTCCGTTCTGGGTATCACCAAATAAAAATCCGGCCCCAAGATGTACCAAAGACAGCCTTTTCCACTAGGTACGGCCTTTATGAGTACCTAGTAATGTCCTTTGGTCTTACCAATGCTCCTGCATTTTTCATGTACCTCATGAACTCAGTCTTCATGCCGGAGTTGGATAAGTTTGTGGTGGTGTTTATTGATGATATTTTAATATATTCAAAGAATGAAGATGAGCATGCCCGGCATCTTCGCATAGTCCTAACCAGACTACGCGAGCATCAGTTATATGCCAAGTTTAGCAAGTGTGAATTTTGGCTAGACCGGGTACAATTTTTGGGACATGTCTTGACCCCTGAAGGCATATCAGTGGACCCTAGCAAGGTGCAAGAGGTTTTAAATTGGAAATCACCAAGGTCCGTGCATCAGATACGTCAGTTCCTTGGCCTTGCCGGTTATTATCGGCGTTTCATTCCTGACTTTTCCAAGATAGCTAAACCCATGACCAAGTTGCTTCAGAAGGATGTCAAGTTTGTTTGGGGCCCGGCTTGTGAGGAGGCATTTCAAGCTCTGAAGAAGTATTTGACCACTGCTCCTATTCTTGCTCAGCCTGATATTGGGAAACCATTTGATGTATATTGTGATGCCTCTCGGTCTGGACTTGGGTGTGTGCTTATGCAAGAAGGACGGGCAGTAGCTTATGCTTCCCGTCAGCTGAAAAAGCATGAAGTAAACTATCCCACCCATGATTTAGAGCTTGGTGCGGTGGTGCATGCTCTAAAAATATGGAGGCACTTTTTGTTGGGAAACAAGGTAAATATTTATACGGACCACAAGAGCCTCAAATATATTTTTACTCAACCCGAGTTAAATATGAGGCAACGAAGGTGGCTTGAGTTAATTAAGGATTATGATTTAGAGGTGCACTATCATCCCGGCAAAGCTAATGTGGTAGCTGATGCATTAAGTCGGAAGTCACACCAGGAGGATGAGGAGTCTTTGTCTTTTGCTCATCATGAGGTGTTGGCACATATTGCCTTGGTTTCTGACTTGTTGGATCAGATTGTCTTGGAGCAGAGGAAGGACACTGAGGTGATTCCTCACATCAGGATATTGATGGCTAAAGGACGAGGGCCCCATTTTAATATTGATGAGCAAGGTGTGCTCAGGTACAAGAGGAGATTGGTAGTGCCAGGAAGTGTTGAGCTTAGGACAAAAATCTTGGAAGAGGCCCATAACTCCAAGTTGTCCATTCACCCAGGGAGTAATAAAATGTATCATGATTTGAGGCACGTGTATTGGTGGCCCAACCTAAAGCAAGATGTGGCCAAGTACATCTCTGAGTGTGACATTTGTGGAAGAGTTAAAGCTGATCACCTGCGTACACCGGGTTTGCTACAGCCCTTGCCTATCCCTGCTTGGAAATGGGAGGATATTTCCATGGATTTTATTGTGGGTCTGCCCCGCACAGTAAGAGGGCATGATTCTATTTGGGTCATTGTGGATCGTCTTACCAAGTCAGCTCATTTTCTTCCGGTGGGTAATAGGTTCACAGCCATGCAATATGCCAAGTTATATTTTGACCGAGTTGTTACCCTACATGGAGTTCCTCTCACTATAGTTTCTGATCGGGGATCAGTATTTGTGTCACGTTTCTGGGAGCAGTTGCAGAAGTGTCTTGGTACTCGCCTTCTTAGAAGTTCTGCTTATCATCCCCAGACTGATGGTCAAACAGAGAGAATCAACCAAGTACTAGAAGACATGTTGAGGGCCTGTGTCATTTCTTTTCCTGAAAAGTGGGATGAGTGTTTGAGGTTTGCTGAGTTCTCTTATAACAACAGTTATCAAGAGAGCATTCGCATGGCACCTTTTGAGGCTCTGTATGGCCAGAAATGTAGGACACCACTCAACTGGGTGGAGGTGGGAGACCGTGGTCATTATGGGCCCGATCTCATTAAGAAGGCAAGAGATCAAGTGAGAGTCATCCAAGGTCACTTGAAGTCAGCTCAGAGTCGTCAGAAAAATTATGCAGACAAAAGGAGAAGGCCCTTGCAGTTCGAGGTTGGTGATTATGTGTACCTCAAGGTATCTCCCATGAGAGGTGTGCATAGGTTTGGTGTCAGAGGAAAATTGGCTCCTCGCTATGTGGGTCCTTATAAAATTTTGGAGAAAAGGGGTTCTGTTGCTTATCGTATTCAACTCCCAGATATCTTGTCAGCGGTCCATGATGTTTTCCATGTCTCCCAATTGAAAAGATGTTTGCGGGTTCCCGAAGAAATTGTGGAAATTGAAGGCCTTCCTCTTCAACCCGATCTTTCTTATATTGAGCACCCTATCAAGGTTTTGGATGAAAAAGAAAGAATCACAAGAAACAAGGTGGTGAAATTTTACAAGGTTCAATGGAAAAATCATTCGGAGGATGAGGCCACTTGGGAGTTGGGAAGCTATATTTTGGAGCATTATCCTCATCTCATTCCTAGTTCGTCAAGGTAATCATCTTAAGTAATTAACTTGCTTATCCTTTCCCACACTAGGCACACACAAGAAATCTCGGGTCGAGATTTTCTTTAGGGGGGTAGAGCTGTAACACCCTCGGTGTTACTGCGTTAATAAATCACTAAACCATGTCATGAGCATCATGTTTATGTATTATTGTTTATGGCAAAAATGAGAAATTAAATTTTGTTGCACTAATTCCTAATTTGAGCTCTAATTTAATTCCTTGTCCAAATATTCCTCAGCACAGTTCAACTAACTATTGTCATCCTGATCCAACTCCAGCGCTAGCAATTCTTTTGCTTTTCTAAAATCCCCTGATCGCACTGTAGCAGAGCAGAGTACTGTAGCGTCGCAGAGATGTACTGTAGCAGCAGCAGAGGTACTGTAGCGCCACAGAGGTTACTGTAGCGCCGCAGAAATACACTGTAGCAGCAGCAGAGGGTACTGTAGCCCACAGAAATGCACTGTAGCAGCAGCAGAGCTTACTGTAGCGACGCAGGAATGCACTGTAGCAGCACGGAGGTTACTGTAGCGCGCAGAAAACACTGTAGCACGGAGACTTGCTGCGTCGCGCACGTCAATCCCTTTTCCAGTGCGAGCGTCCCTACGTCTCTCGTCCTTAAAAGGAGACGTCTCGCGATCGCGAGCTCGCCAGACTCGTTGTCCGCCTCTTCCTCTCTAATCAAGTTTCTCTGTTCTTGCCGTGTAAGCTGCGTCTATCGAAGCATCAGTGGACTGCGGTAAGTATCCCGCGAGTTCCTCTTGTACTCCCTCTGTTTCTCACTAGCAGCGCCATCCGTCTTCATTATTCCTTTGATTAAAGATCTCATTCATGAGCAAGTCACGGGAGAAAGCCATGAGCTAATTAAGTTCCTTTGATTTTTTTTAGAGATTATTTAATAGCTACTTTGCGCAACCAATATCTCCACCATACGAACTCCAATTCCGTTGATTCTTCTTCCTAAATTCATTGAAAATCAAGAGTTGTCTGTCCATGTCATTTTTCTTCGTCTCTAGAGCTCAACTAAATTTATCTATTTATCATGAAATGCATTTTAGTTAGTAGAAAATATTAGACTAGCTAGTTCTTGCTTAGTAGAAGTAATGGATAGCTTAGCATGTTAACCATTAGAGTTAGTTAATTAGCTTAGTAGTTGTGTACTTTTAAGAGTTGTTGTTGTCTAAGTATTAATTTATTGCACCATCATTGCATGCATGTAGTGAACGAGTTGGAGGCGGACGTGGTGACCATCGACGACCAGGAGTACGAGGAGGTCGTGGAGGTGATCGAGGAGGTCCTTGTAGCGGAGGAGGTTCCGGAGCCGCCGACTGACTTTGTTGACTCCGTGCCTGCCCAAGGCAAGCCCCGGTGCATAACCCCTATTTTACTAATCACTTGATATATATATGTTTGCATTACGTTTCAGGAGTTGATATGAAAACTACTTGCACATATATACCCACCTATGAGTCATACTAGTACAGGTCGTGTAGATGCGATGCTTAGGATGACGGTAGTGGGTAACCTGTCGTTACTCACAATAGGTGATTATTATTGTATCACATGATAAGAAGGTGAAAGAAAATTGGAGACCGGGCAGGGATATGGTTTGGGTACTGGTGGGTGTGACAAGTTATGTCCCGCGGCCACGGGCTTAGCTTGGTTGCATCGTTTCCCTGTCCGTGTCGATTAAGAACTGTTCGTTGTTATGGACAATAGTCTTGTCACAGATCTTATTATCCCGAGCATATACTAGCGGATGGGGGCTAGGAAGACTTGTTACTCTCTTGTCATGGGCTCCGGCTCTTTCCGGACCGACTGATTGGAGGCGGGGATAGGTGGAGGTCTAAGCACCACTTTGAGGCCGGGCCTCAAGTGTGGGGGCTTGGAGTCCAAGTTTGGACGGGGACCTGGAACCTGTGACAGGAGTGGAACGGGTTGGTCTCGCTCATGCCTAGGGTACGAGCGAGGCGTGTGTTTTTCGGGGTACCCAGCTGGGCACATTGATTCGCGAATCGCCGTCGCTTAGACGGTACGGCTTGACTATGGCATGGCATCGTAGTAACAACTGGAATAATAAAGTTGGTGGAAGAAAGGAAAGAAAGAGAAATGAGTCTGATTGCTTATCACTTGCTTGAAAGTAGAACAGGTGCTTACCTAGAATGTTTAGCTAATAAAGAAATGACTGCTAAATATTTACCAGTAAGGATACACTTTAGTAAGCTTTGCAGGCAAAAATGAAACAGCAAACCAAAAAGCCTTTCATATCCTTGAGAGTCGGAAAATATATATCCCCACTAGTCGGGTAAGTCTTGCAAGTACATTTTGTACTTAGGGTTATTTTACCCCTGTTGCAGGTGTAATTTAAGAAGTTGACTGCTGTGTGGAGGATTCTTCTGGTGGGCACAGACGGATCCTTGTATCGCTTTCCGCTAGATGTTTAATTAGTTTCCGCTGTTTAATTATTGCACTCTGAACTCTGGTATTGTAATGAATAAATTTCCAAGACTGCTATTGTATGAAATGGACTAAGTATTGTAAGCTTGTATTCATTATTGTATCCTGGATGAAAACGTGGATTATTCGAGTTCTCCTTCGGGTGTGCTCGACGGAGGTGTTTGACTTGGTTCATTATCGGAATACTTAGTGTCAATGGAAGACGAGTATTATCGATAATGTACCGATTCAGACGGTTCCGCCACACACAAAGGCTTCAAATGTCTAGACCCCGCCTCTGGCCGTGTTTATGTTTCTCGAGACGTAGTCTTTGATGAGTCGGTGTTTCCCTTCTCTCAGCTTCATCCCAATGCCGGTGCTCGTCTTCGAGCTAGCATCGAGCTTCTACCTGATGCTCTTAAAAATCCATCTCCAGAGTTTGGGAATGTTCATGTACATGATCGGTGTTTGGTTAATTCTGACCCCACTAATGCTGCGTCAAGCACTTCTTCTTTGGATGAAACAGGAACAAATTCGGTCAACAATGGCGCTGAAAATGCAGGTGCCACACCGTTATTTCATGCACCCGCGTCGTGACAACACTGGCGTGGATCCTGGAGCTCTTCCTTCTGCTCCTCGTACTGGCGCACCGGTGACATCCCGCTCGGGATCAGGGCCTAATCCTATCCCTGGCTCATCGAGTCTAGATGCCGGCGCTTTGCCTGCGCCCATGGCTCCGGCTCCCGTGTCGGGCGCCTTTCCAGGATCTTCTATGACGCCAGCCACCATGGAGGCTCCTGCCTCGTCGTCGTCGTCTACTGCCACAGCCGATCCCGGTCTAGACGTTGTCCCGTCGGGTGCTGTGCTGCCCAGCTCCGCGGGTCCTCCCCCCGGATCCTCTACGCCTGATGCTCCACCGGTGCTACCTGTGCCACCTCTGCCTCCTCATCACCATGGTACACGGTCTCAACATGGCATTCACAAGCCCAAGCAGTACACCGACGGTATTGTGCGTTGGGGCTTGCAGAGTTCCATTGATGCAGCTGAACCAGAGAGTGTCAAAGCTGCCCTACAAGATGATCAGTGGGTTTCGACCATGAATACTGAGTATACTGCCTTGATGAACAACCGCACCTGGCATCTTGTGCCTGCACCTCGTGGCAAGAACATTATTAGGAGCAAATGGGTTTATAAGGTGAAATGGCAAGCTGATGGCACTGTTGATCGATACAAAGCACGCTTGGTCGCCAAAGGTTATAAGCAGCGGTATGGGCTTGATTATGAGGACACGTTTAGTCCGGTTGTTAAAGCTGCAACTGTCCGTCTTATCCTGTCTGTGGCAGTCTCAAAAGGATGGTCTTTGCGGTAGCTTGATGTTCAAAATGCTTTTCTTCATGGTGTTCTTGAAGAGGAAGTGTATATGCGGCAGTCCCCGGGGTATGAAGACAAACAACATCCTACTTATGTCTGCAAGTTGGACAAGGCCTTGTATGGCCTCAAACAAGCTCCACGTGCTTGGTATGCACGCCTCTATGGGAAGCTTGTTCAGTTGGGCTTCACGCCGTCCAAGGGGGACACATCTTTGTTCTTCTATCACAAAGGGGATGTTACTCGCTTCGAGCTTGTGTATGTTGATGATATTATTGTGGCTAGTTCATCTTTGGCTGCAACCAAGGCACTGCTAAGGATCTTGAGGTGGATTTTGCTCTGAAAGATCTTGGTGATCTTCACTACTTTCTTGGCGTAGAGGTAAAAAGGAACCATGATGGGTTGGTCATGTCTCAGCAACGGTATGCTACTGAGATTGTCAAGCGTGCAAACATGTGGAACTGCAAACCGATGGATACACCTATTTCTGCAACGGAGAAACTAAGTCTGACTGAGGGTGATAAACTTGGGGATGAGGATTCCACCAAGTATCGCAGTGTGGTCGGTGCCCTTTAATACTTGACACTTACTCGTCTAGATCTCTCCTTTGCGGTGAACAAGGTGTGTCAATTTCTGCATGCTCCAACAACAGTACACTGGAGTGCTGTGAAAAGGATCTTACGATATGTTAAAGGTACACTTGGCATGGGGTTGAAACTACGCAGCTCCAGCTCTACTCTTGTGAGTGCATTTTCTGATGCCGACTGGGCTGGCTGTGTTGATGATAGGAGATCCACTGGGGGCTTTGCAGTGTTTTTTGGTCCAAATCTTGTGTCCTTGAGTGCTCGCAAGCAACCCGCCGTTTCTCGTTCTAGTACTGAAGCAGAATATAAGTCCTTGGCCAATGCAATGGCAGAGATGATGTGGATTCAACGGTTGTTGATAGAACTTGGCGTGTGTCATTCTCCTGTTGCTCGGCTGTGGTGTGACAACATTGGGGCTAAGTATTTGTCTGCTAATCCTGTCTTTCATGCTATGACGAAGCACATTGAAATTGACTTCCATTTTGTGCGAGAACGGGTGGCGCAGAAGCTCCTAGACATCAGGTTTATCAACACTTCTGATCAGGTAGCTGATGGTTTTACCAAGCCTATCTCTGCAGCAAAATTGAGAGAATTTAGGTTCAATCTCAACCTTGTTGGTGGCTGAGATTGAGGGGGAATGTTAGATGATGAGATATTTAGGGAGTAGATATACTCCGGCATTGTACATGTGGTGATCCGCAATTATAGGGATTTGTTGTAGACTAGCAATGCATGTAATCTTGATGTAATCTGTGCCTATATAATGAAATATCGAGGCCCTTGGAAGGATACCTCATTCCCTCATACTTTCCTATAGATCGATCGCGAAAGACAAGGATGGCAAGGATAAAGAAATAAAGGGTATTGGGAAAGTCTCCTCGGACTCTGGCGAGACAACAAAGGACTCCGGCCAAGATCGCAAGAATTCCGGCGAGACAGGACTCCGGCGAACCAAGAAAGGACTACGAGAAAAGAGGGAAGAAGAGGAAAAAGAAGAACCCATCGGCGCGGAGGAGACCCGAGGGCATCGGCGAGCCAAGAAAGGACGAACCAAAGGTCGCAAAAACTCCAGCGAGACAACTTCGGCGAGCCAAGAAAGCACCCCGGCTAGCCACCCCGGCTAGCCAAGAAAACAGGGCAGAGGACGAAGAAGAACCAACGACAACATACAGAATATGGGTGCTGGCGCCCGCCGATGCCCTCAGGTTTCCTCCGCACCAGGCTCAGCTTCTTCTTGCCCGCCGGCCTGAGCTTCTTGCACGACGCTCGCCGCCTGCCGTCCGCCTCACGCTTCTTTGCTGTTCTTCGTCAGAGTTGATCGGGCATCAGCTCTGTCTGGGTGTGTTTAGTTCCCCATTTTACTCAAAAAATTTTGGGTTTTGGCCCATCATTTTGTAAAATGGAACTAAACACCATACAAAATTTTTGACAAAAAGGTATTCATTCTTCATTTTGGATTTTGGCCTCAAGAGGCCAAAAAAAAAGCCAAAAAGCTCTCACCCACCCCATGAAAAATTTAGTATTTTGGATGGAACTAAACACACCCATGAAAATTTTGGTATTTTGCATTTCATCATTCCAAAGTAGTTAATATTTTGCATTTTGCATTCCATCGTGAACTAAACACAACCTCTGTATATTTAAGCGGGATGTGGGGGCTGCGAATAGCCTGGTAATGGGCCGGTCCGAAAGGCCAATATGGGCTATGGCCTAAGGGTTGGGCTCGTACATGTGGCGCACTTAGCTGTTTGGTCTGAAGGGACCCAGGCCACCAAGGTTGGGAAAATCTGCTAAAAAAAATTACTTACCACCACACTACATGAGCTCAGGTGCTATTTATATCTGCTCTAGACCCGAGAGCCCAAGGGCAAGGAGCAACCGAATCACGGGAGAAAGTCATGGACTTAGGCCTCACGGTGACTTTTTAGGTTTGTGTGCTCACGGAGACGGGGATAGAAGAATATAATAAAGGTTACACATGTCGGGGTGATATGGACGGCTAAAGGGTCATGGGCCAAAACAGGAAATCATGTTTCAGTACGGCACATTTAAATGTGTTGATTTTTAATGACCATGGTTTTTTAAAGGTGTCATAATACATTGTCCATGTATGCACCTATATAAGCCCAAGGAACAACCATCTTAATGAATTTTTGTGAACGTGAGCAACATGCCTATTCACAGCGTGCATTGTTCGATAATAAGGTGAATTGAAATGTATGTTATCATTAGATAAATCTCTAAGCCTCCCATGTCCATACCAGTTACGACCGTCGAGCAATCTTGTCTAACATCTACAATGGCCTCCATGAGAGGTTTGATAGACATGTAAACCCTAGCGTACCCATCTGGCGTGGTGAGCTTAACTCCCTCAGTGTGACCAAGCGGAACAACTTCAGTGGCCGAGCCGGGAGGCATCATGTGGGCACGGAGGTCAACTAACATCTAGGTGTTGTGGTAAGTTCGGCAGTGACCCAACCATGCTCAACTATCGCAGCGAACTGAAGGTGCCAACTAACCAATATACACTCTACATGCTTCAAGAGTGTTGTCAGCTATCGTCATCAAACGCACCAAAAGTGGTGGGGTCAAGGCAAGATACCTAATTATGCAAGGATGATAATGATTCAGGCCTCCTTTAAAGGGCTCCTCTGGCTCTAGCTCCACGCAAAATTATCGGAGGAGCCACAAATCGTAGCTTATCCCGGCTCTACATTGATATGGGGAAGAAAGAGAAAAGTGGCTCCGTGTTATAGTGCTATCTACAGTGACTTTGCAGCTTGAGTTGGAGCACCAAAAAAACCTATGACAAACAACCCTTTAGGAAGGGATGTCACTTCTTAGAAGCGAATAACAACCCGTTGCAACGCACGGGCATGTTTTGCTAGTAATTAAAACTTGGCAAACAAATAATCATATCAAGCACAAGTTCTAATATATTTAATCTCTACCAATATAAAAAGTAACAGTTGTAATCTTTCCTAAAGCTACCCCAACAGATGTCCCCCGCGATCAAGACCTTTCTTAGATGCACCAAACCAACTGCACCCAAAAACAGCAAACCTTTGAAACGAACTCACGAAATCAACTCTGGCCTCTCCTTTCTCATACTCTCTCAAATCTAACGACCCAGGTTGTTTGGATCATACCTCATCACTCATCCCATCCCATCCCACGCGTGACTCTCCCTCTCCCTCGACGCCCCCTCTCCCGATCCCATCCCGCGCGTGGCTCTACCTCTCCCCCGATGCCCCTCTCTGAAAGGTTCTAAATGACTAGAGGGGGGAGTGATTAATAGCCTAATAAAAACAAAATATTACCTAATACTTATATCTCCTAAAATATTAAAAAAGTCAAAACGTCTTATAATTTGGAACAGAGGGATTATTAAACAGTACCTAATACGAGAGCACGGGTTGATGAACTAGTCATATCAAATTATAAAAGACAGGTTTTCTTTAATTTGTTGTATTTCTTTTTGTTTAAAAAAAAGCCGGATCATGTATGTATGTATACATATATAAGTAGATGCATGAGAAAGTATATACTCCCTCCGTTCCAAATTATAAGTTGCTTTGAGCTTTCTGATACGTCAATTTTGCTTTGTATCTAGATATAATAATTGTCTAGATACATAGCAAAATAGATGAACCAAAAAAATCAAAGTGACTTATAATTTGGAACTGAGAATGTACAACATTAATTGTGGAAGTAGTACAACTTAAAGTGTTAATCGAACGATCATCAGGTGGCAGGCTGGATGAAGCCCATGTAGGGGGGTTGCCGGCCTTGCGGCGGCCACATGTAGGTCATCTTCCCACGCTTGGCAAGCTCAAGACTAGGACTAGTAGGAGACGAAGACGACGACAAGCGCTTGAGCTCCACCACCAAGAAGCAGCAGGCATCGTAGGTGATGGGGGCCCCGTACTTGGTCGGCTCCATGGTGCTCATCGGCCTGCAGATGCAGAACCTGCCGTCGCCCAGGTACGCCAGGGTTGGCATGTCCCGAGGCCTCGAGACTCGGCCGCTGCTGATGACGCACTCCTCCCAGGGCCAGGGGAACGTCTCCGGCCACACGTGCCGCACCGCTCCGGTCCTGACGTCGCCCGCGCACAGGAAGCCTTTGTCGTCGGCGGTGAGGCCGATGACGACCGAGCCGAGCTCCGGGACGTGGAGCCCGAGGCCCTGGAATGGCAGCTGCCACGCCCCCTCCGTCCGCCACGTCGTGCTGTGCTCGTCGGCGGCGTCCAGGGAGAACGTGCCCTTGCCGGTGACGGAGATCCACACGCGCGTGCCCACTGCACAGTACGCCGAGACGAACGCGAGCTCGTTCTCGGCCAGGCGCCCCACGGGGGGCTTCGAGAGCGGGAGGGCGTGCCACTGCCAGCACCCGCTGGGGACAGGGAGCAGCCGGAGCTTCTCGAAGCCGTAGATGCCGTCGAAGAGGATGGTGTCCATCCTGATGACGGTGCCGGCGGCGGCGGCGTCTCCCGGCACCAACAGGGGGAGCATGGCGGGCGCGTCCCTGTAGCTACCGAACGCGCGTGGCGAGCCGAAGCCGCGGCCCTTGGGCCACCACCGGACGAGGCGGCCCTCGGCGTCGCGCATCCGTGGGCTCGCCTGCCGCTCCCAGAAACCGTAGCCGCCGACCTGCATCACCGTGTCGTGGAACACGGTGTCGCCCCAGAAGTCGTAGAAGGCGCCCAGGACGGCGCCGCCCGAAGCGGCGAAGGCGCGGCAGCCGGACGGCGAGGGGAAGCGCGCGACGGGCCGCGGGGAGCAGGCCGCCACCACAACCATCTCCTCCTCGTCATCGGCGACCAGCAGGTCGTACACGAGGTGGCCCTCCTCCTCGTCGTGCACCACCAGAAGCGGCCGGTCGGCGGCCATCGGACCGCAGCAGCCGCGTGCGTAGCAATGTGATCTCGCCGGTTGCCGCGCGCGGCCAGGGTTGCGATTTATAGTGCGTGCTCGTGCTGCCTGCCCACCGACCAGATCCCGGACTCCTAGCTTTTGATGTGTTCTTCCCGGATACGGCCCCGGTCCCACCCACCACTGCTGGCTGGCTTTACTCGTGTCCCAGCCCCAGAGTATTATAACCTTTTTTTACGGAAAATCTATGGCTTCCGCCGCCCAGCCCTTTGTTTTCATGTAATTTTTGGTCTAAAAGACCTAATAAAAGTACATAAATCTCGCCGTGATTAAAAGCAATATATATACATATAATTTTCAAATAAGATGTTCAAATCAAATTTCGATTGCACCATTATATTTTTTATTGAGATCTTCAAAATAATACCACACTTAACCATGTTTTGAAGCAACTTTTGAATATTTTTTAAAAGCTAGGATAATTTTTTGTGACCCTGGAACTATGGTTTAATTTCAATTTAATAATAAAATTGTTCAGCCTCAAGGAAAAAAATGTTCTACATAGAAAATTATCCAAATATATCCAAATGCGGTCTTGTTTTGAAGATCTCATCATAAGGATTATAATAGTGCAATCAAAATTTGATTTAGATACTTAGTTTAAAAACTATGAGATTTTTCTTCAACATTTTTTTGTTTATACGGATTCCTAGATGTGGGCCCAAGGGTGGGTGGTGGGTGGATAACGAGTGAGTACAACTTTCCTTTCGAGCTTTCTTCGAAATTGATTTTTTTTTTCTTATTTGTTGTATTCTCCTGACTTGTTTGGAACCCACCTTCAAGTCAATTTTAACGAGCCAAATTAAATTTCATTAAGAATAAACTAATTTCAATTTAAAAAGAAAAATAAGTGCAATCAAAGCAACTTTGAAACGAGCCACAAGCCAGCTCAATGAGCTTTTTGTCTAGCCCTAGTGGTTAAACACCGCCCAGGCAGTTTAACCCCCCTCCCCCGCACAAGCCCACCGCAATCCGCCCACTGCTCGTTTACTGCTGCAGCGAGGGCATCACCCCCGGCCCCAAACCGCCATCACCGCTGGTTTTGGGGGCCAGATGTGGTAAGTCGGTGGTGATGGCCCCCCCAAAACCCCCATCACCGACAGTTTGAACCGGCGGTGATACTCCCCTCTCCCTCCCCACTCCCCCCACCCACCACCACCACCATCACCGCGTGTTTGTTTCATGGGTCGGTGGTGATGGGCCACCTATTCAACAAGGTAGGAATTAAATAAGTGGGTACAAAAACAACCTTCGATTAAGTTGATGATGTGGAACCTTCAAATTTGGGCCTCTCCTTGATCAATTGGGTGAAAAGAACCTCTAAAATGAAAGAAAGAGCCCTTCCATCAAATTGATCAACCCAAAAAAAATTAGCCAATAAAATAAGTTAGGAATTGAATGGGCTTATAGTTACCAACCTTAGAATAAGGGAGTGATAGCCTTCATGTGCAATTGGGTGAAAAACAGCCGTAATAATAGTGAAAAAATGGTACAATTTTGGGTAGAAAATAAGAAGGGCACGTAGAAGAAGAGGGGAGTATATATAGCCCCCCTCCCCTTCACCACCGATTGTAGTCTTCAACTTAGTGGCGGAGGCAGAAATAATTTTTAGGTGTGGCGAAATTTATAAAGATCAAACATATATAATATAACTATGCAAGGGAAAACTAGAACATTGTATTTATATAAATATATATTAGTTTGTTATTGGCACATTGTAATAGAAAATCGAAAAGTAACTCCGTGTAATGCGTATCAACGTATACCCTATGTAAATTAATTAATATAAAAGATAACCAATTACAATTCTAATCTTAAATTATAAAATACAATTTCACTATGCATTTACTTATCTTCTTCTTCGAATCTTGGGAGCCTGCACGTGGCCGCATATCGCAAGAGTTCTTTTTTTTAGATAAAGGATATAAATCCGGCTTCATCTATCCATAGATAGAATCAGGCCAATTATTACAAAACCAAATTCAGGCACCCAATTCGATTGCAATGAACTTACAATCACTCACTTGACTAAGTAAATAAGTAAAAAGTTCTTGACTAAACAAATCCAAGATGCCTTTGCGTGAGCCAGCCATGGGAACTGAAGAATTCTAAAGCCGATGTCTCTAGGTGCTGCGCCACATAGATCATCTGGTCTTTCAGATCTTCATACCGCTGCAAGTTCGCCCATTGGCGTAGCCAGTGTGTCCCTCGGAACAATACCTGCAAAAGAGATTTGGGTTTGCATTTGTCAAAAACTATCTCATTCCTTGTTAGCCAGATTGCCTATAGTAGTGCTGCAGCTACTGTTAACAACAATGAATTGTACTTTTTATTGCCCAATTTAGACCAACGAACAAACAAATCAGCCATATCTGTCGGTGGTAATAAACCAAAAAGTAAATGTATAGACCGCCACAGAAATTTGGCATAAAAGCAGTCAAAAAAGAGATGATAAATCGTCTCTGAGAAATGGCAGAAACAACAGGATTTGTCTCCAGACCAATTCCTCCTAGCCAGGTTATCCTTGGTTAGAGTCACTCCTTTTTTCAAGTACCACATGAAAATTTTTATCTTCATTGGAAGTTTCGTTTGCCAAATATCCTGTGACACTCTCACCCCATTGTTGATTAAAGCAGCATACATGGACTTGACTGTGAAAACCCCAGAGGCCTTTAAGCCCCAAACAAACACATCCTTTTGCTGTATTAGATTAACTTGTTGTAAAGAAGCCACAATTCGATGCCAGTTTGTTAGATTTGCACCCACTAAATTTCTCCTAAAAGAGATATTTAGTACAGGGGAACTCATAACTGTAGCAATAGTGTCCTGTTTTCTTCTTACAATATTAAACAATGCAGGAAATTTATCCTTGAGAGGTTTATTTCCCAGCCAAGTATCCAACCAAAATCTAGTCTGTGACCCATCTTTGACATCAAAATGACCTAACTTCATAAAGGTGTCTTTAATATTCATCAGACTTTTCCAGAAATGTGAGTCAGTTGGTTTCTTTTGACAACTTCCTAAAGTCTTATTTTTAATATACCTATTTCTTAGTAACTCTTGCCACAACCCATCCTCATTTAACAGCTTGAACAACCACTTGCTAAGTAAAGATTTATTTTGAAACTCTAAATTCTGAATCCCAAGACCTCCCTGGTCTTTAGGTTGACACATAACTTCCCATTTGACTAATCTGTACTTTCTTTTGTGTTGATCATTTTGCCAGTAGAAGCGAGACCTGAAACAATCGATTTTTTCCAACACACCTTTCGGAAGTTCGAAAAAAGACATCATAAACATCGGTAAACTAGAAAGCACCGAGTTTATAAGGACCAAACGGCCACCGACGGTTAGCAATTTCCCTTTCCAACCACTGAATCTTTTCTCAATTCTCTCTTCAATGCACTTCCAATCTTTGTTAAATAATTTCCTGAAATGCATGGGTAATCCCAGGTAACGAAATGGGTATTTGCCAATGCCGCATCCAAACAGCTGCGAATAAAATTCTTCGTGAACTTTAGCTTTTCCAAAACAAAAGACTTCGCTTTTATGGAAGTTTATTTTTAAGCCAGATAGTTGCTCAAAAGTGCTTAGCAGCAATTTTATATTGACTGCTTTTTCAACATCATGGCTCAAAAAAATCACAGTATCATCTGCATACTGAAGGATGGACAAACCATCTTGAACAAGATGGGGGATGACCCCTTCTACCTGACCTGCTTCCTTTGCTCTGGCAATTAGTACAGCCAACATATCAGCCACTATATTGAATAGTATAGGTGATATGGGATCACCTTGCCTTAGACCCTTTTTTGTCTGGAAGTAGGGCCCTAGTTGGTCATTAACCTTAATATTTACATTGCCTCCTTGTGTAAAGTTCTGTACCCACTCACACCACTTTTGTGAAAATCCCTTCATCCTTAGTGTTTGCTGTAAAAAACTCCATTTCACTTTATCATATGCTTTTTCAAAATCAATTTTGAAAATCACCCCGTCTTGTTTTTTAGTATGGAGTTCATGTAACGTTTCATGCAAAATAACTGCACCCTCCATAATATTTCTTCCTGGTAAAAAGGCTGTCTTAGTCGGTCTTATTAACTTCTGAGCAATAAATGTTAATCTATTTGTTGCCACCTTTGTGAAGATTTTGAAAGAGACATTCAGCAAACAGATAGGCCTGTATTGTTGAACAACTCGTGCATCCTTTTTCTTAGGCAACAAGATTATATTTCCAAAATTTAGACGATTGAGAGGCAAGGTTCCATGATAAAAATCAGAGAACAACGCCATCAAATCATCTCTAATTAAAGCCCAGAAGACTTGATAGAACTCCGGTGGAAATCCATCCGGTCCAGGTGCCTTGTTATGTTCCATTTGGAAAATCGCCACCCTTACTTCCTCATGAGTAAAGGGTTGTGTTAAGAACTCATTTTCCACATCAGAAACTTGAGGAATATCTTCCGTCTGGGATTCTTCTAGTGAAAATAGGGAATCTTCAGATGGACCAAACAAGTTTCTGTAATAACTGGTAATATGCTCTTTAAGTTGAGCATCACCAGTTATAATACTCTCACCATCCTCAAGCTGGAAAATACGAGTTTTTCTGTGTCTACCATTGGCTAACAGGTGATAGTATTTTGTATTTGCGTCTCCTTGTAGGAGATGTTTCACCTTAGCTCTTTGGTACCATTTGAGTTCCTCTTCTCTCAAAAGTTCTGCAAGTCTTTCATTTAGCACATGCTTTAGATCTCGCTCAGAGTCATTCAGAATGGTGTGTTCTGCTTTTTTATCCAGTTCGTCCAACTTGTTTAAAAGTGTTGTTTTTTCTTTTTTATACACACCACTCTCATGCTTCGCCCATCCTCTGAGATGCTGGCGGAGCCTTCTAATTTTCATTTGCCATCTCTCTATGGGTGAGCCAGATACTAGAGTATTTTGCCACACTTCTGAAACCATCTCACAAAATCCGTCTCTCAACAACCATCCTAGTTCGAATTTAAACTGAGGCTGGTAAGTTGAGGTTGAGTTATTTGTAGATAAAAGCAGAGGTGTATGATCAGAAATTTCTCTAGTTAGAGCATGTACAGTTGTATATGAGTATTTTGACTCAAAATCTGTGCATACTAAAACTCTATCTAATTTTTCAAAGGTTTGGATAGGCATATTATTAGCCCAAGTGAACTTCCTTCCTGTCAAATCAATTTCTCTGAGATTTAAGGCATCAATTACTGCATTGAACATAAAAGGCCATCTATCACTATAGTTATTATTATTTTTCTCGTCAGGTCTACGAATAATGTTAAAGTCACCACCCATAATAATGGGTACGGTTTCTTTTGAACATACTCGAACCAGCTCAGACAAGAAACTAGACTTATGATCCACCTCAGCTGGACCATAAACTAAAATAAGATTAAAAATAAAATCCTCTTCTCTATGTCTTAGTTTAAAGCGAATGAAAAAAATCTCCCTCCTCAATTTCCCCAATGTCAAACGTCAGCAAATGAACGCCTAACATCATGCCACCGGATCTACCACGTGGAGCCATACAGTGCCAAATAAAATCCTTACCAGCACAAATAGTGTTGAGGGTATTTTGTGGAAAAGCAGTTCTACCTGTTTCCGATAGGGCAATGAAATCTAGATTTTTTTCCTTTGTTAAGTCTGACAAAAATCTGTACTTTTTAGCATCAGCAAAACCATTACAATTCCAGAAAATACCTTTCATCTTGATCTGCTTATTTTTATTTTTGATTTGTGTTTAGGGCTCCTTTTATTCTTTTGTGATACAGGGGACTGTAAGATCAAAAGATCACAACCCCCATCACCAAGCCCTTCTGCAATATCCGCACAAACAAGATTTAAAGCTTCAAGGTCTACACTATCTTCGTTAGAACACACAGTTGAAGCCTCTTCTACTAAAACAAAGTTGTCCTCCCTCATTTTAGCCTCAAATATTCTATTGTACTCAATGTCTTTTAAAGATTTTAAGGAGTTAAAAACATCCCGATCAGTGTTACCTAAGGCAATGCCTAAAGACTTTGTTGAATTAAATAAAGAGGAATCATCTCTAAAAATAAAGGAGGGAGGCTGCTGAAATTTACCTTTGTCAAGAGTAGACTCCATATTTTTCTTTGCTTTCATCTTAGCCGCCTTCTCTGTGGAGTCTAGATCCACAGATGAAGCAATCCTCTTGCTTGTTCTCACTGAGGCGGCTGTCTCATTATTTATATTCATGCTAGGAATCCCAGAGTCGGACTGTGAGGGCAGCATACTCACTTTCCACGTCCCAATACTTCCTGTAGGAGAAAGTAAGACCATTGGTTTGTTGTTTGGCTTATTAGTAGATGCGCCTGACTCTTCCAGCTGTGCCGCCCCCTTGGGAGCACCCTGCTGGTCCGTAGGTGATGCATCACCACTGCCACTACCATTGCCAGGTGTATGAGCATGTCGGATTTTACCATCAACATCCATCTTCTCCACCAGATTTCCATTGTTGAGGTTTTCATCTTCCTTTGGATCACCCTTGGGATCATCCTCCTTAGGATCATCTTCATTGGTAGAGTCCATATCAATGATTTGTGGCTCACCATTGAGGATATCAACTTCCACCCCAAACTGCAGCTCATAAACATAGTCCCCAATAACCACATCGACAAAATCTGGGATGAGTTTGGGGTCCAGCACTGCTACTTTCAACCTTGCCCTGCCAGTTTTCTTTGTAAAGACAGTGTCCACGGCCCGAGGTACACCCAGGATAGTTCCAACTGCCCAGATAATGGGAAATTCTTTGAACTCTCTGGGTAGTCCTCTGAACTGTACCCACACTTTGTCTATCTCACGTTTGTACACCTCATTATCAGTTCCCTTCTCAAAACGGATCTTACCCTTAACTGCCTTAGCATCCATAGGGCCCCAGTTCACCACTGTTTCCAGTAGGTCAGCGGAAGGAAAATTAATAACAAAGGCACCAGTGCCTGTTGTCTGAATCTCCCACTTATGATTCTTGTCTGGTAGTAGCTTTTCCAGTTCCACTGTCAACTGGTCAACAGTAAAAGAACCTTCCAAGACACGTACCACAGCATTCTTTTCTTGAACATTCTCTTTTGGGTTTTCGACCACTGGAATAAAATAGAAACCTAAACCTTCCACGGCATAACCACAAGGAATAGCACTTGTATTAGTTTTTTTGCTGTTGGGGCATTGCTTAGTTATGTGGTCTCCAAAACAAAGCTCACAACAAAGAATAACAGTACACTCATGAATTGTATGTCCTTTAGTGCGACACCGATAGCAATACGGCTTGCCCTTTTTTTGTGCCCCTTTCTCATACGACTCTGGGATATCTATTACTTTACCTTTCGGCACTGAGGTCGATGGGACAGCCGGCATGGGGATCACTGGAGCCTTCCCGTGCGCTGCGTCCACCACCATGGCGGCGTTGGGTTGAGTTGCTGAAGAAGCGGCTCCCCCTGCCCCCCGTCGGCCTCCAACTGAGAAGGCAACGGGTGGGCCGCAGAGGGAGCAGACTGTCCGACGATACTTCCTCCTTGCTGGTTGGTCACCAGCGCGTGTGTGGTTGCCGGCTGTTGATAGCCGCCTCCCTACGCCTGAGCTGGTGGCACACCACTAACTTGCTGTGGAAGGGCCCCCCCAAAGAGTGCTTGTTGCCCCTCCATCTGGGCAGCCTGAGGAAGCCCCCCCACAGCGTGGTGGTGTCCACCAAACGCCGGGTAGCCACCGACGGCCCCGGTGATGCCATGCTGGGTTTGCGGCCCAGGATGACGGCGGTGCTGGTAGCCTGATTGCCACCCACCACGACCCCGGCGACCTTCATAGCCACGCTGGACACCAAATCCTCTTCCACCTCCATAGTTGTGCGCCACACCATTGTTGCCGCCGTAGTTGTTCCCTCCACCTCTGTCGCGTCCGCGACCGCGCGGCGGATGGCGACCACGACCACCTCCCCGACCTCCAGATCCTGGATTAAACCCCGAGTTGAAGCCGGGATGAAAGCCGCCGCCCAATCTGCCAAAACCCCTACCACCGAAGCCGGTGTTGTTATCCGCCATTGCACGTCCGCCCCGAACGACGTCCGCGTAAGATTTCCTGGTAAGTTTCTTCGGCGGCTGCGGTAGTGCTAAGGGTTTTCTCGTGTTTCTGGTGCCTGTCCTCCTGAACAAAGCACAAAGACCTGGGGTGGGCCTAAAGACCTTGCCAGGCCCAAGAAGCACTTGTTTTGGTAATAGGCATACATCACGCACCCGGTTCTGCGTCTCCCCACGCGCTATGGTCACGCCCAATTCAGTCGTAGACGTAGCGATGTTCACGGGATCACGCACAGGATCCGAACGCTGCGGGGTATGTAATTCAAATTTTTTTGAACCCTGGAATTGGCTTGCCGGATCCGTCCCCGCCGGCGTTTTTGCCGAGCGAGAAGACGGCGCCGAACAAGACCTCGCCGGCAAAGGAACCGAGCAAGATGTCGGAGCCGAATTCCTATTCTGTGATCGTAGGTACGTGGCTTTGGCAAGGTAGTCACCCAAGGTTCGCGGCGGCGAGACTCGAGGAGACGGAAGAGGACCTTGCCACGGCTTCCCTACGATCTTTCTTTGAACCAAACTTGAAACGATGGATTTAGAAAGCTTAACATCACTAGGAATCGGAGTAGTACCTGAGTCCAGAGCTTTTTCGGCTCTGGATAACTCATCGATGGTGAAGCCTGCGTCGAGTGCTTGACTGATGAACTGTGGCGTGGAAGGTTCGCTCAGATCATCATCTTCAACCACGGAATCCTCCTGTTCTCCTGGCTTTGCCCAAAACTTTGAAGGAATCGCTCCGACCAACTCGACTCCGTGAATCGGCTTTGGACGCTGAGAAAACTCAGCCGCCAGGGCCACAGCCCGAGAGAGTGCCTCGCGGCCTTCCGCACAATGGCGCTCGTCATCCTCGTCGGCCTCCTCCTCGCCGGACTCACTGGCCGTAGTAGCAGGACGTAGAGCACGCCTGGTGGCCGGCGCCAGGGTTAGGCGACGACCCGTCCGCCCGTTGCCGGACGGCCTCCACATTCGACGAGTCCCTCCCTAGCGGCTGTGATCCGGCCGTGGAGACCTCGTCCGCGACCGCGTGATCCGGCCGTGGAGACCTCGTCGCGATCCGCGACGCCCGCCCTCGCGACGACCTAGCGAGTCCACTGGAAGCCTGCAGCTGCGACTCGGAGGAGGGAGGTCGCCGATTGCGCACAGCAGGGGGAGGGGGCCGCCGGCGGCGGATCTCGTTGCGCGAGGTGGGGGGCCGATGCCGGTGGATCTCGTCTCTCGGGGATCTCCGAAGCCGCCGCCGCTGATCGCCTCCGCGATGCCGCAGCCGAAGGGCACGGCCGCCGCCCGCCGGTCGCCTCCGCGACGCCGCAGCCGAAGGGCACAGCCGCCGCCGCCTCCTTATAAAAAACAGTATTCTTTGTGAAAAATACAGCAGTAGCATGAGCGTCATATCGCAAGAGTTCTGTCATTCTAGACTTCTAATCGGATTCGAGAACATATAAACGGATGATCATCGAGGAGATGTGGGCTGCCGCATGTATTTGCTTCCTTGCGCTGGATAATTGGATCTGCTTCCGTAAGGCCCACCAGACCCTGCAGGGCAGCACGTATACTGTATTGACGTATGGTCTTTTCTACAATTTTTAGGTGTGGCGGCTCCGCCCCTGCTTATCCCCCTTCACCGCCAGTTCAAACTACAAATTAGTAGTGAAGGGGGAGGGCATCACCGCCGGTGAGCCCATCTCGTAATGGGTACACGCGGGTGGCCCCGGTCCTGACGTCGCACACGCACAGAAAGCCTTTGTCGTCGGCGGTGAGGCCGATGACCGAGCCGAGCTCCGGGACGTGGAGCCCGCGGCCCTGGCAAGGGCGGAGCTCTTCTATGGCAAGGTATGGCGCTCGCCATACCTTGAATTTCTAGAAATTTTTACCCCCAAATACTCTCTACCATGGATATATATTAAGCAAGATGTCTCAGCCGGCACCCAGAGGAAGAAAAACAGTAGCTACTTGACTATTACGACGTTCTCTTAGAGTCTTAGGCTATTGGCCTATTGTGGCTATATATCACGTACAGGCCACTGGTCACGTATATGGGCCTTTTGGTCCATTGGCTGGCCTTATCCTTGGCCTGCTGGCTGCTGGATCCTGCAGAGTCACCGAGAGTTTTCCTTCTGCAGGACGAATCGACGATTCAACTTACCGCAATACCGCTCGTCAGCAGTCTGCTCGATGGCCATGATATATTATATGTGTATAAACAATTATACCGAGAAATTTTTGTTATGCATGTTATCGATTTCGCCACACCTTAACTTTTTTCCGTCCTCCGCCGCTGGGCCCTGCAACGGCAGCTGCCACGTCCCCTCCGCCCACCACTTACATTTGGTGTTGTCTTAGATCCAAGGAACAGAATGTTAATGCTGATACTACTATATATCAAAGAATGGAGAGACTAGTGCCGGGATGTCCGGACGTCCACGTATGCTCCCCGCTCGTTTTCAATAACGATACCCTTAGGGCGTCTATGGATGCAACTTTATGCTCTACACTTGCTGCCTGCGCATGTATGTAGCTTCGTGCTCTACTTCGCCTCGTGCTTCACGCCTGTTGCCCGCCCATGGATGTAGCTTCGTGCTCCACGCCTACTGCCACGCCCATCGATGCAGCTTTGTGCTCCACGCCTGCTTCGCTTCCCCCGCGAACGTGGGGACCACTGCGCCTGAGGGGACCACCTTCGAATGCGCCTCCTTACCGCGTCTGCTCATAAAACACTTGCAACATAAAAGTATTTACTGTAACATATGTCCGAAACAGATGAAACATTTACGACATAATCTTGCAACGTATGTGTATGTGCACTGCAACATATGCAACATCTAAAAAAAACATTTGCAACATATGTTTGAAACATTTAAAACATACACTTGTAACATACGTGTATAGCCAGTGCAACGTATGCAACGTCCAGATAAAACACTTGCAATGTACATTTGAAATGGCTGAAACATTAAAAACACATATTTGCGACATACGTATATAGTCATTGCAACATATGCAACATCTAGATGAAATTGCAACATACATCTGAAACGCATAAAACATATACCCACGCATAAAACATATACCCCTTCAACAGACGCTGACTAGGATATTTTTTTTTACAAAAAGCACCCTGCTATAGACCTGTTCTACCTCCATCTCCCACGCGCGTGGCGGCGTCCGCGGCCGTCCGTCTTGCTCGCGCGCGACGTCCACCTTGCGCGGTCCCCGGCACGCGCGCTTCCCTCGCTGCGCAGTCCATCTCCCCAAACTCGCCGGCCTCCTCGCACAGCGACGGCAGACGCATGAAAAACGAGAGCGTCGCGGCGTTGCAGGTGAAGTACACACATACGCCGGCACGGCGAGCTCGGGGGCCACGTGGACCAGCGGAGTGCAGAACAGGTCGAGGACGAGTGCGGCCACCGGGCAGGACAGGCTGGAGACGGCCGCCCTGACGTGGGGCGCGTGCAGCTGCACGACCCTGGAGATGAACTCCACGGGGCCCGCGTGGTCCGTCGGGGGCTGGACGGCAGGCAGGCGGTGGAAGCGGACATCGAGGCTTGTGGCCGTGTCCTTCGCCCGGCGTATATGGCCCTCGAGCTCGGACACGTGCTGCTGTCGGCGGCCGCATGACGAGCACGGTCACCAACAGTGCGTGCCCGCCGCCGCTAGCGAGCAGCCGCCCTCCGTCCGCCACACGCTGTGGCTGGCCGTACACCACCACGTGCGCTAGCGCGCGTAGCCTGCGAGCTCGCCGCGCGCCCTCCGTATGCAAGCCCGTACCCTCTCGCGGCTGCTGTCCTCTTCGCTCGTCCTCTGCCTCTGCAGCGCGACCGGCTCCAGCGGCAAACCGAGCGTCGTGCTGCTGCCAGTGAGCAAGGACGACGCCACGCAGCAGTACGTGACGGGGTTCCGGCACTCCGCTGGTGCCGGTGAAGGCCGTGCTGGACCGCCATGTACGCTCTGGGTGGACTGCGAGGCCGGGTACGAGTCCTCCACCTACAGCCGCGTGCCGTGCGCGTCCAGCCTCTGCCGCCTCTCGCGGTCGGCGGCCTGCGCCACCAGCTGCTCCGGCGCCCCGACCCCGTCCTGCCTCAACGACACCTGCGGCGGGTTCCCCGAGAACACGGTTACGCTGGTCAGCACGGGTGGCAACGTCTTCACCAACGTGCTGGCGCTGCCCACCATGTTCCGCCCGGCCCCAGGCCCGCTCGCCACGGCGCCGGCGTTCTTCTTCACCTGCGGGGCCACGTTCGTGACGCAGGGACTGGCGGCGGGCGCCGTGGGGATGGCGTCGCACAGCCGCGCGCGCTTCACGCTGCCAACGCAGCTCGCCTCCACGTCCCGCTTCTTCGCGCTCTGCCTGCCGCCCGCGGCCACTGCGGGCGTCGTCGTCTTCGGCAACGCACCCTAGGCGTTCCAGCCCGGGCTGGTGCTCTCCAATACGTCGCTTATCTACACCCCGCTCCTAGTCAACCCGGTGAGCACGGTGGGCGTATCCACGGACGGCCGCGAACGCCGCCGCGCGAGGGAGATGGAGGTAGAACATTTGTATAGAAGGGTGTTTTTTGTAAAAAAAATTATCCTAGTCAGCGTCTGTTAGAGGGGTATAAACCTAAGTGGCACCACTTAACAAGTTAAGGGGTCAGATTTCGGTTTTGAGAGTTCGTGGACCTAAGTGACACAACGCCACAAGTTTAAGGGCTGCTGGTGTATTTAAATCTTTATTTTATTTAGCAATAAAATACTTTCATAAAATATAACTTGTTCTTTTGAAAATAATATATACTTTTACATGTTACTTGTCATCAAGCAAGATATTACAAGGACACAAATGTTCAAAGTCTATGGATAAATTTGAGACCCGCATAACTAATTAAATTGCTTACATTGGTTTCCCCTCTTAAAATTTTGATTAGTTGGGGGGCCAAATTTATCCATGAACTTTTGTAATACTTATGTCCCTTACAAAATTGGTAGCCATGCATCACCATGGTTGACAGATTAGGGCCTCCCCTCCTCTAAACTTTAGAGCTCTAAAAACTTTAGAACAATTTAACTCACTTTTGATGTCTATAAAGCTCTAATGTAAGGTGGGCTAAAGTTTAGAACAAACTTTAACTTTAGACCACTGTTTGGAAACTTTAGCTCTAAAATCGAGGGCTCTAAAATTTAGAGGAGGAATCCAAACATGCCCTTAGCAAATGGGTGTTTTAGATGTATATTTAAGGGGCTGCTCTATTATATTTATTGTGGTATTGGTGTATATACGTTGGTAATTTAGAAGCAAGCTGTTTGCCTTTTCTATGGACATTTCTCTAGTTTTATAGCGTGCCTGGTTGAATTTAGTGTGAAGACAATAGGATTAGTCAAAGCTAATATAATGAGCTTATACTCTGGACTAGAGAAGGCACTATATAACTTTACTACTGGTACCCCTCTCTGGGTGGGGCCCACAGTTTCTGTTACATATTGTCGCAATCTAGGCTTGGACGTTGGAGGCTTCCATTGGTCAAAACAAATTTTGGAGTAAGGCTATACGACGTTTTGGAGATGAAAAACGATTTCATGCAAATTTTACCACTACGTGTTATATTTATGAAGACGGTCGGTAACTAATAAAGCTTACAAAATAGAACTGTTAGCAAGGCCGAATCCGATGCACCGCTCCAAGAAGTCTTATATGTAGCTATGTCAAGCAAGCATGGCACTCACCTTTCACCCAACCAACACAGCACAGGAAAAATGGAGCAGAATGCATTCTTAAAAACCTACCGTCACAACTCACAAGTCGTCATCTGGCTGATGTGCAACTCGAAAATCAGACCTACGCATGAAGGCAACCAGATAGAAACCGTAAGTTTTATCAAGTACACAACATTTTCAGTTACAAAGTGTGCAGCCTCAGCCTCACGGGTCCACACACCAGTGGGCCCTTGCAACAGGGTGTGCCCAAAGCATCTCTCACTCGCAATTGAGTCATCAAATGGCTCCAGATAAAAGGGCAGGGGAGAACCGATTTGGTGGGTTCATTCATTCAACCGACCAGAGTACACAACTGTAAACAAGGGCAAAAACGTCTCCCAAATCCCAATGGACATTCAGCACCATCACGGAAAAGTGCCATGCCCGGTTAATTTGTAGGAGTACATATACACTACCACTCTGAATGATTTCGCCAACGTCGTAGGCTGGGGCTCCAGCTGGGCTGAGCCACCTGCAAAAGTTAAAAAAGCGAAACATGAATCATGGTAAAGCAATGCAGCTATATCAAAACTTTTACTAGAGCATGTATGCATTTAGTTCCAGAACTCTGCAGTGGCGAATGGGTGAAAAGACCAGTGCACGGTTCCAGGCCGAAGTCTATAATATTCAGGGTCATCAGGGACAAAAGGAGCAGTAAAACAATGTCAAGGAAACAATAGCATGTGATTGACAGATAAGATTTATCCAGGCAAAATGCAATACTAGCAGCGAGAAGCAATTGATATGGCTGGATGATTGGCTTTATTAAATCTGGCTAGACTTAGAACAATGGCAAGGTTGTGAGCCTGATCACACTCCCTAGGAGGCTCTGATTATAATAACTCACTTCTTGCTGAACTGCATGCAACAAACCAATTGACTAAACAGGTAAATAGCTATCGAGGCTAATCCACTCCCTACATTCACTCCACATCTTTCCTATTATTCCTCCTAGCCAATTGACTGAACTGCATGCAATAAACTACTAAATTGGCACGAGTCAAGCCGCCTGCTAACCATTTAAGTTGTGGACTTGGTCTTCTTCTACAACACTACCCCCCTCATGGAGAAACAGCTGGTCCTCGAGCTGGAATTTTGAGTGCGCCTCCTTGAAAGTGTCCAGAGCTTCCCAGGTTGGTTCAGCAGCTGGCCGGCCAACCCATTGAACTAGAAGTTCCCAGCAGCCACGGTTGAGGCGAGTGCGGACGATGGACTCCGGCGTTGGCTACACGGCCTTGTGACAGGGGAGGAAGAGGCACCACTGCTGCTGCTGGTGTCCCTACAAACTGCTTGAGGAACACCACATGGAAGACATCATGAAACTTTGCCTTGGGTGGCAGCTGAAGATGATACGCCACTGGGCCAACACGCTCGATGACCTGATATGGGCCATAGTAGCGCGGTGACAGTTTGCCGCTGCTCTTGGTGATGCCAGTAGCAACACGATGGTGCAGACGGAGCCACACCCAGTATCCACCAGTATCCAATGTTGAACTGGATGTCCCTATAACCAGCATCATACTGAAGCTTCATGTGGTCGCGAGCATGCAGCAGCCGCTCACGGATTTCAGCCAAGAAGGCATCATGATCACGGAGCTGCTTGTCCAGTGTAGCAACGCGGGCGCCGGGTTGATAGCTGGCCATAGTGGGTGGCGCCCGGCCATAGACCACCTGGAAAGGAGTAGTGTGCGGTGTCGTCTGGTACGATGTGTAGTAGCAGTACTCAGCCCATGGCAGCCAATGCAACCAGCTGCGTGGCCGGTCGCGGCAAGACACCGGAGGTAGATGCCAAGCACCATGTTGGTCACCTCCGACTGGCCGTCGGTCTGTGGGTGGAACATGGAGCTGAGGCGGAGGTCCACCCCAGATAGAGCGAAGAGCTCTGTCCAGAATGTGCTGGTGAAGACCGGGTCACGGTCGCTGACGATGGAGCAAGGGATGTCGTGGAGCCGAACGATGTGGTCGAAGAAGACACGCGCCACCGTAGTCGCCATGTAGGGTTGGCCAAGAGCGATGAAGTGGGCGTACTTCGTTGACCGCTTCTCCAAGTATGCCCACTTCATCGCTCTTGGCCACCCCTACACGGCGACTACGGTAGCGCGCGTCTTCTTCGAACATCGTCAGTGACCGCGACCCGGTCTTCACCAGCACATTCTGGACAGATGATATGGCTGGATGATTGGCTTTATTAAATCTGGCTAGACTTAGAACAATGGCAAGGTTGTGAGCCTGATCGCCCTCCCTAGGAGGCTCTGATCATAATAACTCACTTCTTGCTTAACCACTAAGCCCATGCAGGTTACAAGTAAATAGCCATCAAGGCTAATCCACTCCCTACAATCACTCCCCATCTTTCCTATTATTCCTCCTAGCCGATTGACTGAACTGCATGCAACAAACCAATTGACTGAACAGGTAAATAGCCATCGAGGCTAATCCACTCCCTACAATCACTCCCCATCTTTCCTATTATTCCTCCTAGCCAATTGACTGAACTGCATGCAACAAACTACCAAAATTGGCGCCAGTCAACTTTGTGTTGTGCCAGCGACCAAGCAAACTTGTAATGACAAAAGAAAATGATAATCCATCAGTAGAAACGATAGAATATTACCTTTATACTGCCATTTTCATCTCTATCTTCTGGTGAGGATCATAGCCAACCAGCTTGAAGTCTGATGCCATAAAAGAATCTATATCCTTCTTTGAAGGATTCATCTTTAAAATCTGCATATAACGCCCATATAGAGCTTAGCAGATACATATGCGCAGAATGCACACAAAAAGAAACATCAAACCATCTAGTTGAACAAGCAGATTTCATCTTTTCAATAAAATAGTTCTGTTAGGAATGGCTCACAGGAAATGGTTTAGGCATCTTCTGAATTTGCTCCTCCAGAGCTCGAACATGAGTTCTATAGACATGAGCATCCCCTATGACATGGACAAAATCTCCAGGAGAAAGATCTTGCAACATAAAGACGACTGGTTAGAGTTGCAAAACACCCTGCTCTAGCTTCTATCAGTGATACAAAGGACATCAAAAAGAAACAAGGGGACAATATACAAGACGGCATCACAGCCTACTCTAGCTTCTATCAGTTAGATACAGACATCAAAAGAAAGAACAGGGAAACATACAAGATGGCATCGCAAATCCTTGCATCATATAAATTATTCAGAGTTACAACAACATCTAGAATATAGACCCAACACGTGTGTTGTTGCTACAAGTAAAAGGGAAAATCAAAGTGCACAATAAATGCATCCAAATGAAACTAATCTAAACTAGAATACTGTTATACAGTACAGCGGACAACCAAGAAGCTATGTATTAAGGTGTACAACAAGCTTAGTTGAAATATTACGGTTAAGGCATACAAGAACATACCACAAACTTGAGCAATCATGCACGTGAGAAGAGAATATGACGCAATGTTGAATGGAACACCAAGCCCCATGTCTGCAGAGCGTTGATACATCTGGCAGGATAGCTCCCCACTGTCCACATAAAACTGGATGATGTTGTAATGTAAGAGGTTGAATGCAAATGTTGTTAGTTGGCAAAGCTACCACAAATAAATATGCAAGACTCTTACAAATGTATTAGCAAGACACAGTTTATGTTCGCCAATCTAATTAATTTAAAAGTAGAACTAATTTTCAACTTACAATGGACTATTACAAGTGTGCACATCATGGACAAGTCAAAACAGAGCCAATAGTAAAAAAAATAAAACTTAAATCAACCAGACAAATTACACTAACTTGTGCAAACATGTGGCAAGGAGGAAGAGCCATTTTCTTAAGATCTGAAGGATTCCACGCCGACAAAATTATTCGGCGATCATCAGGATTGTTCTTGATCTTGTCAATCACATCCATTAGCTGATCAAAACCATTTCCAGTATAGTTAGCATGCATGTCCGTGTATCTGTCAAATAATCAATTTTTATCTGAAAGATGACAGAGCGAAAGAGCAAAGAGCAAGACAAGGAGAGGAGGGAGGGAGTGGAATGTAAGATTACTCGGCACCAAAGTGTCGCCATTGAAATCCATAAACTGGACCTAGATCGCCTTCCTCCCTGTGTGCCAAGCCAACACTAGAGAAGATGGCCAGGTGGATTAGGCTGTTAAGACATGATATAGGCCCATATTCTCTTGGCCCATATGGCCCATGTGCCCTAGTATACATACACCACTACACAGCAGTCTCTCCCTATCTTGCTCTGGACTTTCTCCATCTTCCCCAAAAGGTAACATGGAATCAGAGCAGGATTGGGGTTAGGGTGAGGAGAGATTCTCCTCAGATCCACCCGAGATCCAATTTTTTTTTCTGGCCGTCGCCCGCCTGTCCGTCTGCCGCGCCGTCCTCCGCACGCGCGCCGCCCATCCCGCCCGTCCGTCTGCCCGGCGTCTTCCGCACACGCGCCGCCCGTCGCGGCCATCCGTCGTTGCGGGGGCCCGTCGTTCCGCCGCCGTCCCGTCGCTGCTCGTCCGTCGTCGTCGCGCGGATTCCGTCGAATCCGTCCGGCTCGTCCTCAGCTCTGTCGCTTCGTCACCACCGACGCGTCTTCATCCGTCGCAGGCAGCCGTCTCGCCGCCACTGTCGCGGAGGTGCTCGCCCGCCGTCGTCTGTCGCAGGGGACCTCGTCGCTCCTTGCGGCAGGGGACCTCACCGCTCCTTGCGGCCTCCTCTGCTGCTGTCCGTCCTGGTGACGCCCCTGGTGTCCTCTACTGCTGTTGCTGGTGCCTGCTCTCTGCTCGGTACTCTGCAGCAGAGGCGACACACCACACCCACTGTCTGGTAATCGTTCGAGATCTTCCTGCTGTTTTCTGCTGTCAGTCCAGTCTTTGCAAGCTTCACTATGGCTCAAAATCCTCAGTTCAGTCCTATTGTTATTAATATCACTCTTGATGGTTCAAATTATCCGGAATGGTCTTTTTGTGTTGAAACTGCTTTGCGGGGTCATGGTCTTTATTCCCATTTGACTGATAATCCTCCTGAGCTCAAATCTGATGGCAGTAATGCTAGTGCTGTCACCACATGGCAAACTAATGATGGGAAAGTGATGGCTGCCATGGTTAATAGTACTAAACCATCTATGATTATGAGTCTCAGAAAGTTTAAAACTGCTAAGGCAATATGGTCTGCCTTAAAGAAGCGTTATGTTCAGGACAGTAGTGCTCTTCTCCATAATCTCATGCAGCAAATCCATGACATTGAGCAAGCAGCCGACATGTCTATTGATGATTATTATTCTGCTTATGATCGTTTGATGGGTTCATTGATCTCCATGGTGCCTGACTGCACAGCTGCTGACTGTCCAGCACACAAATTCATTGAAAAATTTCTGACACATCGCTTTGTCATGGGAGTCAAGCCAGAATTTGATTCCATTCGTACACGGTTACTTCACAATTCTTCTAATCTAACCATGGACCAAGCCTTGGCTGAATTGCTTGCTGAAGAGACACGTCTCAAGTCTCTATCTTCCTTTTCTTCTATGACAGTGTCTCACAGTGTGTTGGCAGCCTCTCAGCGGAACACTGTACCCAAAGCTACTTCTTCAGAGCCATGTAAGCATTGTGGCAAGACTACACATATATCAGAAAACTGTTTTTCTGCATATCCGGAGAAGTTAGCTGAGTATCGTGCACGCCGAGCAGCTCGTGCTACTCGTGGCCGTGGTACTTCTTCCACTGCTAGAGGTGGTTCTGTCTCTATTGCCGCCGCTTCACCCATTGGTGCCTCTCAGCCAGCTTGGGTTCTGGATTCAGGGGCTTCCTTTCATGTGACATCTGATCAGTCTCAATTGGTTTCCTCCAAGCCAATCACTGGTGGTGCTTCTATTCAGACAGCCGATGGTACATCTTGCTACATCACTCATCAGGGTACTCTTTGTAGTACCAATTTTTCTGTACCTGATGTTTCATTTGTACCTCAGTTGTCCATGAATCTTCTTTCAGTGGGTCAAATTGCTGATCATAATTGCTTTATTGGATTTGATGACTCATCCTGTTTTATTCAGGATCGTCAAAGCGGGACTGTGATTGGGACTGGCCATCGCCGTAGAGGTTCTCCTAGCCTCTACATTTTGGACACCTTGCGTCTTCCTTCTTCCGCTGCTTGTGTGTCAACTGTTGCATCATCATCTACGTCATCCTTCGCCAAGTGGCATCATCGACTTGGTCACCTCTGTGGGTCTCGCTTGTCCACATTAATACATCAGGGCTATTTAGGTCATACATCTGTCGAGTCTCATTTTCATTGTAAGGGTTGTAAGCTTGGCAAACAAATTCAGCTTCCCTATCCTTCTAGTGTATCTCACGCAGCTAGACCCTTTGATCTTATTCACTCAGATGTCTGGGGCCCTGCTCCTTTTGCTACTAAAGGTGGCCATAAATATTATGTTATCTTTGTTGATGATCATTCTCGATACACTTGGCTTTATTTTATGAAACACCGGTCCCAGTTGTGTTCCATTTATCAGTCTTTTACTCGCATGGTTCATACTCAATTTTCCACCTCTATTAAAATTTTTCGTTCTGACTCTGGTGGAGAATATTTGTCTGATCGTTTTCGCCAGTTTTTGACCTCTGAGGGCACTCTTCCTCAGCTGTCATGTCCTGGTGCCCATCCACAAAATGGCGTAGCTGAACGCAAACATCGCCACATCATTGAAACTGCTCGGACCCTTTTAATTGCCTCCTTTGTTCCCTCTCACTTTTGGGGGGAAGCGGTCTCAACATCTGTTTATCTTATCAATCGACAACCGTCATTCAAACTATCTGGTAAGTGTCCTGGTGAAGTCCTTTTTGGTACTCCTCCTCACTATGATCATCTTCGGGTTTTCGGATGTACTTGCTATGTTCTGCTTGCACCTCGTGAGCGAACCAAGTTGACGGCTCAGTCGGTTGAATGTGTTTTTCTGGGATATAGTCCTGAGCATAAGGGTTATCGTTGTTATGATCCTTCCACTCGTCGCATACGTATCTCTCGTGATGTCACATTTGTTGAGGACCGTCCTTTCTTTTATAACCCATCTACCCAATCATCCTCCTCTTCTACAGAGTCCACGTCTTTTCTTTACCTTCCTCCTATTTTGTCTAGTGATGATGTTCCCTCGTCTACACCATCTCCTTCTCATGACCCTCCACCAATCCTAGCTCCTCAGTCTCCACCACCCAGGCCTCTATCATGTAAACCACCCATCACACGTGTTTACACTCGTCGTTCCACCAATCCCATAGAGCCTCCATCTAATTCTTCTTCTTCTTCGGCCAGTCCTGATGCTCCTGTTTTGGTTGATTCTAATGCTTCTGATGAGTCACAGGTTCGACAGAGATACAATTTGCGTGATCGCACCACTATTGCGCCCCCTGATAAATTGGGATTTCCACGTGCCAGTGCTATTCTTGATGAGCCATCCACTTATCATGAGGCTTCTCTCATTCCGGAATGGCAGGCTGCTATGTCTGAGGAGCTCGCTGCACTTGAGCGCACAGGTACTTGGGATATTGTTCCACTACCACCTCATACAGTTCCTATCACATGTAAATGGGTGTTCAAAGTTAAAACCAAATCCGATGGTTCTATTGAGCGATATAAAGCTCGTCTAGTTGCCAGAGGTTTTCAGCAGGCTCAAGGCCGTGATTATGATGAAACATTTGCTCCTGTTGCTCACATGACCACGGTTCGTACTTTGATTGCTGTGGCTGCTTCTAAGTCCTGGAATATCTCTCAGATGGATGTTAAGAATGCTTTTCTTCATGGTGATCTACATGAGGAAGTTTATATGCAGCCACCCCTAGGTGTCGATGCCCCTTCAGGACATGTTTGCCGTCTTCGTCGTGCTTTATATGGTCTTAAACAGGCTCCCCGTGCTTGGTTTGAGCGGTTTGTATCGGTGATACAGGATGCTGGTTTTTCACCGAGTGATCATGATCCTGCCTTATTTATTCATCTCTCTCCGCGAGGGCGTACCTTGCTCCTTCTATATGTTGATGATATGCTAATCACGGGAGATGATATGGACCACATTTCTCATGTGAAGGAACAACTTAGCAAGCAGTTCCAGATGTCTGATCTAGGTCCTCTCAGTTATTTTCTAGGGATTGAGGTGTTACATTCTTCAAAGGGTTATTATCTCTCTCAATCCAAGTATATACATGATCTTATTGCTCGCTCTGGCATTTCTGATAATCGGACGGCTGCAACACCCATGGATCTCACTTGCAACTTCGTCCTACTGATGGCACTCCTCTGGAGGATCCCTCTCGATATAGACATATTGTGGGCAGCCTTGTTTATCTCACCGTTACTAGACCCGACATTGCTCATGCAGTTCATATCTTAAGCCAGTTTGTCAGTGCTCCTACTTCAGTTCACTTTGGGCATTTGCTCCGTGTGCTGAGATACTTAAGGGGGACATCATCTCAGTGTTTGTTCTATGCTCATGATAGTCCACTTCATCTTTATGCCTATTCGGACTCCACTTGGGCGAGTGATCCTACAGATCGGTGTTCTGTCACGGGTTATTGCATTTTTCTTGGTTCTTCTCCCCTTGTATGGAAGTCCAAGAAGCAATCAGCTGTATCCCGATCCAGTACAGAGGCAGAACTTCGAGCACTTGCTACTACCACCTCAGAGATTATATGGCTTCGATGGCTGCTAGCTGATTTTGGTGTTTCGTGTGATGCTCCAACACCTCTTCTTTGTGATAATACGGGAGCTATACAGATTGCCAATGATCCTGTGAAACATGAGCTTACAAAGCATATTGGTGTTGATGCCTTCTTCACCCGGTCTCATTGTCATCAAAAGACGATTGCTCTTCAGTATGTGTCATCAGAACTGCAAGTGGCTGATTTGTTTACCAAAGCACAAACTCGCGAGCAACATCGGCTTCATATGCTCAAACTCAATGCTTCACATCCTCCACCTCCGCCTTGAGTTTGAAGGGGGGTGTTAAGACATGATATAGGCCCATATTCTCTTGGCCCATATGGCCCATGTGCCCTAGTATACATACACCACTACACAGCAGTCTCTCCCTATCTTGCTCTGGACTTTCTCCATCTTCCCCAAAAGGTAACATAGGCATCAAGAACTGAAATATAAATTATTTGCAGCCTATATCCAAGATATACCTGTCAAGATACTCTCTTGAAGCATTGCCATCCCAGATATGAATACCTTTCTCTTGCAAAACCTATGAATTGAAGGGAAAGGTTAGAAAACAAGAATTTTCAAGAAACAATTTTTAAGTGTCCTACTGCAACAAAATTGAAGAGGTTAGGCTGAATACCCCCACAAATGTAAGTCATTTCAGCCTCTTCCGTTTTATTGCATGAAGTCGTACAATTTTGAGACAAAATTTCTTCCTACTGTATCATTGCGTAAATGGTAGTTTAATCAATGAATGGGCTCTCTTCCACGTCTACTCTTATCATATCAAATTAATACAATAAGAAACATAGCACACAAAAAAATGAACAGCTTGTCTTACACTATTAATGGGTTAGGCTGCAGTAATATGATGTCAAAAAAGATAAATGGGGAAGAGAAGGCATTTGGTGATGAAATTAGTATTCAGGCAAGGGTGCAAACGGAAGAAGAGATGAAAGTACCCAGAATTATTTCCTGCAAAGTTAGAAAAACTAAACAGTCTTGTGTTTATAATTGAAGGGAAAAACAAATGAAATAAAACTCTATAAAGGCACAGGCATCAACATAGCATTGCATTTGTTTGTATGGTTGTACCTAGACATAAGTTGCGCAAAAGGATAACTACATTTCATAAAATCCAACAAAGTGTCATAAGCATCATGGCATGTAGGCTGCACGTATACATTAAGGCATAAATACCTACATTAAATCAAAATATTGGATAAATTTGGCTAAAATGATTTAATCATGTGCACCTTTGAATTCGTTGAGCCACTGATGAACCACAGGAGTTCTTCGACAACACCACGCCAAAATACCCTCTGTTAAAGAGCACATGTTATTGCATTAGTCATCAATAGTACCTAAATATGGTAACATAGTTACTCAAACTCTTTCTTTTGGACATTAGAATCCTGATGTTTAACAACTGGTGGTGGCCTTAAGGCTCTCTATCACATGTTGAGGGGAATGCTTACAGGCAGTCAGGTATGATAAAAAGGAGTTATAAAATGATAGAATGATTGAACAGAATGTTGCACTGAATCCACTTATATTGTCATATGTGACTTGTAGATAACAATAAATAATGTGCACAAGAGCTCCATTAACACTACACACTGCAGGATTGAATTTAGAAACTCAATCACGCATCTTAATAAGATAAGGGCTATAGCAATCTCATATAAATAATAATTAAATCAGCAGATGATTCAATAAAAATGACAATTCAGAACCTCAGTTAAAAGCTTGGAACGTATGTGGGGATCATAAAAGAAGAAAACTAAACCAGCATCAACTTGATTGCCAATAATTGTAAACAACATAAAAAAGGCACAGTCCAAACTTGATAAACATACATTTCAAAAGTAACAAGCACAAAGCATTAAAGAAACACAATTTTATACACAGTTAGACACTGATTTGCATGTGTTTCTTCTAACAAAACATTAAAAACTAAAGAAGTTTTTGCACATATTTGCAAATGCTGACTCAGGACTAGATCTGAAAATACAAGAATATATTTGCATACCTTTGTTGTCAGCAATGGGAAATTTTTCCTTAAGTTGAACCGCATCTAATAAGAAAATGAAAAAAATTATTTTACTGGTTGATAAAAATGAATATTCAAAGTTAAGGAGAAATACCTGACACCCAAATTTTGACAATGTTCCAGTTCCTGTCCTGTCATTTTTCTGAGCACCATACCTTATAATGTCTTCAACAAGATTGAGATAGTGATACTCCTCATGGCAGTCAAATATCATCTTGGGGAGAAAAGAGAAATTCTCTGTTTCAAACTTGTCATTCTTGGTATTAACCTCAGTTGATTCCTTGCCATTTGAGTCATGGGTTTCTACCACCGATTTTCTAGCACGAACAAAAGTCACAAAAGAATGCCTGATGTCATTTTCTACCACAGGGAAAGATGAATACCATGGCTGAAACACCGAGAAGTCAACTGGAGGGATGAAAGTGTCACACTCGATGCTCGACTGAATGTCAGTTAGATGGATGGCCTCACATGCAGGTCCATTAAGATTTTCCCTACATAAAATGATAAAAACATTGCAGAAGGGTGAATGGAATTGCAACACAGTTACCACTTACCACAAAAACAGAATGCAAGTACAATCTTTTGTTTCAAAAGATAAGAACTCACCTCAGTACCTGCCCACCTCCAATGACAAAAACTTTCTCAATCGATAAGCAATACGGAGTAGAAGCTAGTAGTTCTAAGGCAGACTTCATACTTCCACAGATAACAACATTCTCTGCTGTTGCAAAATCAAAACTACCAGATCGAGTAAGTATGACGTTCAAACGACCAGGCAATGGCCTTGACTTAACTGGAATGCTCTCCCATGTTTTTCTTCCCATTATAACTGCATTCTTCTTGGCAGGGTCAGATGTAGTTAGGGTAAGCTGTTTGAAGAATTTAAGATCGCCAGCAAGTTTCCATGGCAACACCCCATCCTTCCCAATGCCCATGTCCTGAGTGGCAGCCACAACAACCTGATAGTTCCTCTGAGGACCACTCTCTGAATCACCATTGGCTGGAGCTGCAGCCATTGCCATGAGTCTGGACTGACTAAAGTGGTAAGAACTTGTTTTGCTGATCAGGTCCAGAACTTGAGGTTTTCTAAATCGAGTAGTGCATGAATAACCAATGCTGGAAAATCTTACAGCCTGAATTTGAGGGAGCATTATATAAGCTAGCAATTTGATTAAACATAAAAAAAAACAAATTGCACAGAAATGTAATCAGAATCGAAACAGCAAAGGACCCAAGATTTCTCATTGTTCAATGTACAAACAAGCAACTGTATGCAGATAAACTAACCTACAAAGGCCCCGGCATTTTCCCAGATTTAATAGAGGCAACTGTATGCATAACCGTTTTCTTAAACTCTACTAACTATTTTTAGAAAAAAAAAGTACAGAAGTATCAACAGAACAAGTATGCAGTAAGTTTGTACCGCAGGCTACAGCTTGTTCAACAAAGTGTCCACAACCTCAGTTAAGGCAAGAATATGTATTCTGCTATACAACACAAAAGCATGTCACATGTAAAACGCTAGATTATATACTTTGCATGCATGTCGAGAAAACCTAGAGATGTAAGCTCCAACTCTGAGCACCTCTGCGACTAACATCTGGACCCTGAACTACAAATAAAAAAAAAATGGTTGATTGCGCTATCAAAGCAAGCAGAAGCATATAAAAAACTGTTTAAAGAAACAGGAGACAGAAGCACAGCACGATTTATGGTTCCAACGCAAATGCTGAAACTATTATTAAAATGTGGTACAATTAGTTCAAACTACGGCACAGGATTGCAAGCTTTTAGTAAGTCGGGGGGAGGAGTCGGATTTCAAAAAGTTCAAGTTACATCCAAATGTATACAATATATCGCATTGCAGTACACAACTCTGGTTATCATAAGAGCACCATATGCATGACACTTCACCCAACCTTTACAAATTGACAGCGAAGTATCAATCGCAGAAGCAGCTACTACATTGGTTGGTGACTTGGTGTGGACTAACAACAAAAACGGTTAGAACTGTTGGTGCAGCTGCTTGAACAATCAAAACGGCAGGAAGAAGAAAAAGACCGAACCGACCATACAAACTTGTGGATTTCTAAAATGCAGGAATATCTACTGTTGTGAGAGGGAACGACCTACACTTGTGAGTAGAACCAGATGCGAATACACGTACCCAAAGTAGCTTGGGCGCTCGGTTTCGCTCAGCAGGAAGGGAATAGAAGGGGTGGATGGGGTACCTGGTGGGTCCTTGTCGCCGGCGAAGACGTTGGGAGAAGCTGGCGTAGAGCGGCGGCGGCGGGGCGCCCAGTCGTCGCAGCGAGACTGGAGGAGCGAACGACGGAACGAGAGAGAGCCCAGTTGGGGCTGTTTGACTGGGCCTGTAGCAGGCCTAATTGCTTTTTTTTCAGCACTAGCAGGCCTGATTGCTACATTGATAACCCAGCAGCCCACTTGGAATGCGAGCCCGTGGGCCGTGTACTGGGCCGCTGCTGCGGAAAAGCCCTTGCAAAGCTGTGAAAATACGGTGGAAAGAGTTCGTCTCGTGTAATTTTTTTTCTTGGACAACTGCAAAAATTGCCTAACTCAAACGGTCTGTTACTGGTGGAGTCACCGATCGATGGAAACATGCTTGCAACTGCATAATAACACGCTTTAAATATAGCAATATGAATATGACTTCTCCTTATTACTCCTTTTGTTCCAAACTAAAATGTCTAGCTGTTTCCTGATGAGGACCCGTGCTTATGGTGAACCACTTGAAAAAATTTGAAAGGCTCGACTCCGTCTCCACAAGGGAAGAAGTTCAATAGTGAAATGAGAAAAGCGGTTGAAAGAAAAAGCAATTTTAGCTTGACTTTTTGATCAATCACAACTTCCTCAACAGAGATACATGTCTTTCTTAGAAGGAACCAATACTTCATTGACATGTGTTTTCAATAGGTATAGAGGATAATTTTACAACTCTTATATCGTACACAACTGAGGTCATTATCTGGAATTGACCCGTTTTATAAGGAAAGCCGAACCTAAAAATCATACAGACGTGCAAAATTTTTTTACCAATTTCGTCAAAACCGCCTCACATAAATGCCACTTAGACATACCCCCAATGCCAGTTTTATTCCAATAGATAAGGCGCCGACAAATTCTATGGCATGACATTAGAGTTATGAGGAAAGACATGAGGTTGCAACCAAATAAAATATGGGTATACATTGTTCTAACTTCTAAGACTTTGAAATACGAGGCTCATTGCATCAAAATGACCCTAATTCATGCGTCACAATTAAATGCTGTGGGCCATCATATAAACATCGGCTCCGTTCGGCTGTGCTGATAAGCTGCCTGAAAAACACTGTTCGCTGATTTGTTGTGAGAGAAAAACACTGTTTCGGCTGAAAAAACAAGTTGAAAAGTACGGATTATAAGCCAGATGAATAGGGTCATCAAAATGAAATTATTCACTAGAGGGCCGTTTCATTCATCCAAACGAAACATTTAGAAGGATTCATCACACCATTATAGTTTCAAAATTATCTTCCATGATCTAAATGTTTCAAAATTATCTTAAATTTCAAAATGTGACATAGATTGATCATGGAAGATAGTTTCATGATGTAGCTATTTGTTGTAATAAATTAATAAACTTCTTTATAAATTTGATCAAGTCAAGTTTAAAATAATTTAATCTAAAATAAAGCTAGAATAATATCTTTTTGTGACGGAGGAAATAACAATTTTTTTAAAAGGTTGGCTTTATAAGGATGAAAAGTTGAGAGCAGGGTAGATCCAGCTCTAGGTGTCTTTTTTTTTTTTTTACCTGGCTTTACTTGAGCTTGAGCAAAACCCGGGAGAAACTGCTAAGCAAAGCAAGGCCTCACCGCCATCCCACTGCCGCCGGTCCTCCTCCACCACCATGTCCATGTGGCGCGCGGCCGCCTCCCGCCTCCTCCTCACCCGCCGCATGCCGTCCCCGTCCCCTCCGTCCGCCGCCACCGCCGCTTTCTTCCTCCACGTGCGCCCCTTCTCCCCGCCGCCGCCGCCGCGCCCGGCGCAGGCGGAGCCCGAGCCGGAGGTGACGCCGGCCGAGGCGCGGCGCCTGGTGCGCCTCGTCGGCGTCGAGGCGCTGAAGCGGCGCCTGCGGGACGGCCGGGACGAGGTGGTCGGGTACGGCCAGCTCCTCGACGCCTGCGTCGAGGCCGGCGCCGCGCGCTCGCACGCCGAGGCCGAGGCGCTCGCGCGGGCCTTGGACCACGCCGGCGTCGTCCTGCTCTTCCGCGACAAGGCCTACCTCCACCCCGATAAGGTCGCATTTCTTGAGCGTTACATCACATCATTCTGTCGGTACATCGTTCGTTATAGGTTCTTCATCTCCAGTCACCCTGTATCGAAATCCGAAACTGCTTGCTCCTCTCGTAACGCTTTATTCCGGATTCCGATTCGGGCGAATCCCTTTTGCTAGCCAAATTGGGTCTACATCCTTGCTAGGCAGTTAAAATCGGAACTCATTTCATAGAAATCCCTCTTTCGTAAAAACAAAACCCCATCTAATTCCCAGAGTAATGCCCTGTTTCAGCCTTCCTATATTATTGGAGACTAACCGGCAAAATTCCTTGTTTTTCAATTTCTGTTCGTGACATATTCCTTTGGTTCAAATGGGGTTTAGCATCAGTTACCAGATGGCTGAGCAAAATAGTAACATTGGGAATAATCAAGAGGCCGTAAGTCAAGATGCGCTCATGGAATCCTCAGTAACGTAAGGATGCAGTTAGGAATCCTCAGTAACGTGAGGATGCAGTTAGCTGAAAAGCATCAAGATGTACATGGAATTGGAGCCATGTACAGATTCACATTACTGCTAGATCACATATTCTTTGATTTGGTACCTTCCGGTCCTCCACAACTACTGTCTGTTCTTCACCTACCTTTGTCGGAACAAAGACCATAGTATGCGCTGTGGAAAAAGTGGAATCTTGTTAATTTTCTCTTTCCACCTAAGCAGCAAAGTATCCACCTGGAATTAAGGTACTAATTTATCCTTTGAAGTGTGGACAGCACATTGACAAAGGCTAAAATATTTATCTGAAAAGGATTGCCTCATCAGGGTGATATTTTTTCTTTCCCGTTGCTTTCAGCTGTTGCCTGTAGGAAGGTCTCAATTTCACTATTATTGACAGCGAAAATAAGGAATATCTAGCCAATCTGCTTACAGTCAAAGGTTTTTCTTAGTTACGTTACGTGCAAGAGGAGCAAAAGGAGTCGTGTTGTAATCTCTCTGACTGAGGCCCTGTTCATTCGGCTTATAATCCGTCTTTTTTAGCTTGTTTTTTCAGTCAGAACAGTATTTTTCTCTCACAACAAATCAGCCAACAGTGTTTTTCAGCCGGCTTATCAGCACAGCCGAACGGCTCTATCTTACATGGATTCATTATTGACCTTTTTCAGGTGGTGGACCTGGTTAGAAGGGCTGTGCCACTTGCACTATCACCAGAGAATGACCCGAGAAAAGAAGAGTTCGAGCAGCTCCAGGCAAAGAAGGAAGAGATCGACAGGCTGGCGCACAAGCAAGTGCGCCGCATCCTGTGGTCTGGATTAGGGTTCTTCATGTGCCAAGTCGGGCTCTTCTTCCGCCTCACGTTCTGGGAGTTCTCGTGGGACGTGATGGAGCCGATCGCCTTCTTCACCACCGCATCTGGCCTGCTCGTCGGCTACGCCTATTTCCTCATCACCTCAAGAGATCCGACGTATCAGGACTTCATGGAGAGGCTGTTCTTGTCAAGGCAGAAAAAGCTTTGTGCAGCGCACAAGTTTGATATGGAGAGGTACCTGGAGTTGCAGAAGCACTGTAGGTGTCCCCTGGAAGGCCATCGCCCTCAAGGTCCTAAGCTTCATGACTTGTAACACAGCAGGAGCTAAACTTTCTCCTCTGTTTACCTGCTATATTACAGTGCACCCTCTAGGTTGCAGGGATACTAGGATAGCCACTACTTATTTACACGCCCTGCATTTGAGACTATCGTTTTAGACAGAAATGTGGTCCTGATAGACACGGATAATATAGGAGTTACCTTTTGGCTACATATCAAAAGGCAAACCGAATGTTCGAACCTTGCTAATATAACCTATGTGTGTTTTGACAGATTGTTTGAGGACCCTGACATGCTGAACTATGCCGGAATCTGTTCCATGCATAGCCTCAGTACTAGATGACCATGTGCCAAACTATGCAACTATCAAAGAATACAGTTCTTTTTTTTTCTTCGTTTTGCTGTGCTTGGTCGCAGGACCGACATCCAAATTATGCTAGACAACTATCTGAATTCTCATTCCTTCTGAGATTTGCACTACAAAAAGATCCTATACTTTTCCTAAAAAAACAAAAAGATCCTATAAAGCCAAAGGATGCCGTTGAGCAGAACAAAAAACCATTTGTTATGTCGTCAATGGGATATCAACATCTAACAAGCCTTGCTGCAAAGAATCACAAGAAAAATACTTGCTAATTCAGGCATCATTTGTTGTTCCCTGTACATGCCGTGCTGCAGTTAACATTGGACTCCCTCAGTATTGCTCTTGCATAATGAGTAAAAAGAATAGCACCAAAGATTTTATACTAAAAATAAGCAGCAAAGAACTGCACTTTTGCAATGCCCAGCTGCATATGAAAAAAAAAACCCTCATCAAACCGTAACGAACAGTGTGAAATAATCTACATTATATCTTGGTATTCTGCAATATAACTCAGGCTTCATGCTGGAGTCCTTCAGACATAGTAGATGCTGTTATGGCAACATTGGCAGTTTTATGCAGAAAGCATTTCATGCTATTCTCCTTTTGGTATTTGATTGAGCACCGCCTCGTCAGGGGTGTATTTGAGTCATCATAGATACTGCAGGCCAGGAGCGATTCTGTTTATTTTCTTGATAACCTCATCATTTAAGCAAAGCCCTTGAAGTCTGTGATTCAAATGCTAAAAAATGAGTGTTGGTGCATTTCATGTCCTATATTAATCAGTGAATATTGCATTCCATCATGAACTTCTCTCCATTAGTCATGTACTTCCTCCAGTAGCTCTTATAATCATGTATCCCCAAGTCAAGCCAAGGTTTCATCACACCATTATAGTGCAGAGTAGCAGCCTTTTCTATATCGACGTGACTAATTCCATAATCATGTCCAAGGCCTGATTGAACCCATGAATCTTCCAAAGGATATACCAGATCTTGAAAGGCAAGTAAACTTGCAGGGAGTGCTTGCAGTCGCTGTGATTTCAGGCTGTCCTTTCGCAACTGCCAAAAAAAAACAAAAAACAAAGTTAATAGACATAAGAGAATGGCAAAAGGATAGGACTAGAGCTACCACCACAAATTTTCATGAGATAACAATTGATAATTTAATGTGAACGCTGAGCTCTACTGACCTTTTGGAACGATTGATCATACAAACTGGTAATGCCCATGTCCCTCCATTTATCCAATTCAATAACATTCAAGCCAGACAACCACACACATGAATTAGCATTGACATTATGGTCTGCCATATAAGGTTTCAACTGGCCTAATCTCACTTCACAGAACTGGACAGCGCCGATCACTTTACCACCCATATCGAGGTTCCACAGAGATGACAAGTCTTTCTGGACAATCAAATCATCATCCAGAACAACTACTCTATTCAAGCTAGGAAGGAGGTCGGGCAAGAGGAAATGTGAATGGCCGAAAATAGATATGTACTCAGTTTTCATCTGCCTCTGGGAAGGTTCAGAATGATTACGAATTGTGACACGAAATTCCTCTGCAGGCCATAACTGTTGCATCTCTAGGGAATCTATATCCTTAGAGAGCTTCTGGTTGTCCTCAATGTTAGTTACATGAACAGTTGCCTCCAAGTATGAATTTCTATCAAACCAATGCTTCATTGCATAAAAGTTTTGCGCATCAGTGAACAAATGGAAAACAATGTGGTCCGAGTTCTGAAATGTGTTATTGAGCATAAGTTAGTGATCAAGATGAATTCCACACAATAGTTTAGATTATTTGAAAATAATGGTATACCTGGGAGTTCATAACTGCTGAATGGATAGTGGTGGAAGCTGCAAGTACGTTCCTGGAAAATATTACATAGTGATGGAAGGTAGGACTTTCAAGCTTCTGCTCATTTAACTGATCCATATGAGTTGACCTGGATTTGAAATATTCTACTGTCAATCTCATGTTCAAGCAATGGTGAGTTTTCGGCGTAGTCTGGACCCCAAGATGATATAGAAATGCACTCTGCCTTGTATGGAAATAAGCTTCATCTTCAGTTATATCAAGTAGCTGCCTAAGTTTCCGTTCAACATTCGAGCATCCTACTTCACAAGACTTTGCTCTCTCAATTGTGTGCTCCATCTTCTCCAGCTTCTTTGCAAAACTGAAAAGAGTAACCAGTCATTGCCACCAGAAATATTTTGAGAATAAAATAAAGCAAAGACATTGCAGTACATTATATTTATCAAAATTAAGTCACAAGCATCATAATTGTGTATGCTCATCCTTTATTTCTTGAAGAAATGCAGACACATAACTAAGACAAGAACCAAAGCCATGTTAATGGATTGCACTAGCCACATATAATTCATTTATTTAGTGCAAAAGGTTATATGAAAAATAAAGAAACACATATGATATGATTTTAAAGCTAAGGCGAGACTAACAAGGGTGGAAGATCAGCATCTGTGATGGTGTCACTCAGCATGCGTTCATGCTCTTGGATGTTTTGCTTCAGTTCACGTGTAAATCTTTCCTGATGCTTCAATTTTGCAACGCTAGGATAATGAGCTCTTGCCAAAAAAAGTTGATCTTTAAACCTCTTGACAATGGCATCCTTCATTACTTCCCTATGTTCAGTAGACCAGAGGCAGTAACTCCCATATTCATGTTCACATGACTTGGTATTCTCCTCATGCACTGTCTCTTGACCATAGTTCTCTTTCCCATTAACTGTCGTATCCTGTTACAGAACAAATTAAGTTTCCTATGGTAGAAAAGTAAAAAAACTGAAGGATTCACTAGTAAAAAGAAAATTAACGACCCTGTTCTTAAAGCACTGATCCTCACAAGAGCACATGAGCCATATCCTGTACCAACAGCTCGAAAACCGTACAGTATGTTTAAGGGAACACAATTGTACATTGAGTTGCACCATAATATATATTATTACCTGATCTAACATACTTACTGCTTAGAAAGAAAACCAGCTTACATTCTTACTAGCAGATGTGAATGTGCAAAATGTGGCCTATCAACTTTATTTATAAAATCTCACTGAAAGTTTAATCCTCGGAAACAACATACAAAGATTATTACTGATGGACAACAATGTTCCTATCATCACATTTGTGTTTACAGTATATATTCAGGAAAATTGCTGACTATGAAGCCCCAGTGATTAAATGGTCATGTCAATAGAAGCACAACAAACTGAGCTCACCATTTTGTGCATGGCATGCCCTTGAGGCTACTCGACTATTTTTCAAATATGAAAAATGAAGAGCTGCAGACTACTGAATTCTAAAATGTAGGGAAACAAGAGGTTGCAGTTACTTTTGATCTCCAGGTCAAGTCCTTCAATTGATACCTTTTGGATGTACGAGGTCCTGAAACACAACTGAATACAGTAAGATGGATACTATCAACATCTCGCGCTGTTTGTACCCTCCTAACGGTTACCTTTACTTTCGAAGGTGTCATTATTTAGTCTAGTTAAAGAGAAAGCACCCTTGAGCTTTGCTTTTGATTTGATAGCAAGATCCTTGTTAGACCTTGATCTAGTAGATCTCTCAGCCGAAATCCCATTAGATCCAGACACCTTTTTGGAAACATCCTGGATACACAGTCAGAAAAGAGAGGTCAGTCAAGACTGAAAAGAAAACATCAGACATTTCAGTACAGCAGCTCCTGATGATGGTTTTAGCGTCAATGTGGCAAAGTGATCCATCTAGCTAGATAGTTGTGCACCAGTTTGCACATTTGAGCAAAGTTTCATCACCAGCATTGGCCACACTGCACACAACCAATTGATCTATTTCGATATCACTACTTATTTTATATGAAACAGGAGGGGTTTCCCCCGACTGGCTTTATTGAAAATTTTAAATAAAATGAGCATCCTGGTACAAAAGCTTGATATCACTACTTACAACTGAAACAGTATATTGTGCCGCACAACACTGTTAACTCAGAGGATATGTAAGAATAAATATTTGGTGTCCACTCTTCAAATTCAGCTATGGATTGACACAAAGGTGGTTACAGATAATAGATAACAATGCAAACCAAATTGTTTCAAAATGAAGAAGAAGAAGAAGGTAGGAAGGTACAGCAAGAGGGCATCTTGCCAGCAACAGCAGTTTTGTGTACATTTTATCAGAGGCATGGCATGTCAAGGCATGATGAAAGAAACAATTTTGGGTTGCCACCTACCTACTCCAAGAATAGCAAACTGAGGCATGGGCATGTCAGGCGTGACGAGAGAAACAACTTCGGGTTGCCACCTCCACCTATTCTAAAGCAACTTGAGAATGGAGACAGAGGCGGTAGGTTGTTAAGCGTCACAGCACGGCCGCAGCGGCGGATGTCCGCACGACACGCGCGCGCGCACGCGAGGCGCATGAACGCACTAAAATCAGCAGAGGTGGCGAGTAGCTTAATTAATTTCTCCCCGAATGCGGGCCGGCAAAAAAAGAATTCAACTTGATCACTGTCTCTGACATATAAAACACACAAACAAAATGCTCCACCACTGCACTGTCTCTTGAGCTGCCAGAAGTGTAGCAGGCAGGGATTGTAACCTTGAGCAGCTTGTGCTTCATGGCGCCCCCATTCTCCAGATGCCGCTTGCCACGCGCCCCGACGCCGGCCAGCTCCTGGTAAGCAAAGCAGCCCCAAGCAGAGCAGTGTGAGGATTTCAGAAGCTGGGAGTGTGCTAATCTTCGTAGAGGAGGAGGATGTACTAGTAATTGAAAAATTCTGCACGGGGAGAGTGGATGGAGAAGCTTACGGTGCTGATGACCACCGCGGCGCGGTCGTCCGATCCATAGCCTGCTGCAAGCAACAACACGGAGCACGCGACGCGTGCGGGTAGAGGATTAGCGAGAGAAGGAAGGGGACGAGACGACAGATCCGAGGCGCGGACGCACCGGCGGGGCGGTGGAGGACGAGGAGGTAGACGAGCGGGAGCAGCGTGGAGCAGACGACGAGCGCCGGCACGGCCGCCGCCAGCCCGCTGCAGCGGCGCTTGCTCGGCGGCGGCGGCGGAGAGGACGACTGGTGCTGGTGCCCCTTCATACCGTGCTAGTGGTAGTGGGCACTGGGCAGTGGCACCTGCTCTGCTCTGCTCTGCTCCAGTGCTCCTCAACGGAGCGCTGCCGCCAGCCGGAGCCGGGAGGTCAGTGGTGGGTCTGGCTGGTGGTGAGGACGTGAGGTAGTAATGCAGTTGCTTCCCGCATTAAGCTGCAAGAAACAAGCTAAAGCTTCCTCGGTCCTCGCGCGTTTAAGCCAGCGGCGTTGTCTGGAACCAACCAGCCAGCCCCCGCGCCGCGCCGCTACACACAGTGGAGTGGAGACTGGAGAGTGGGAGGGTGGTAGGGAGGGAGGGAGGCTGAGGGAGAGGGAGAACCGGAGAGGAGCGGCCTCAGTGAGTGAGTGGAGCCCGCCGGCCGACCGTCCAGGGCCCGCTTCTGCCTTTGCAGTTTTGCTTTGGACGCGTCTTTATCCCCAATCTCTGCCGTCCTTTTCCATCTTTTTTCATACCGACGGGAAAAAAAATACAGGGACAGCTCGTCAAACTCTCGTTTAAACTTTCTTCTTCTTTTGTTTTGTTTATTGCGCCCTCTTCTCTGTATAATCAGTTTTTGGAGTTATCAGAAATTAAATACTTTTAAAGTTAATTCAACTTATAGAAAAAACATTAAGATCATTAAATTAGCATCATTAGATTAGTTATAATATACGATATATTTTCATAATATCATCGTTTGGTGCTATAAATATTTATGCTCTTTTCTATAAATTTAATTACACATAAAAATATTCAACTTAAGACAAATATAAAATCGATTTATTTAGATACGAATGTACTACCTCCGTCCAGAAAAGAATGTAATTATGGGATCTGTGCCAGTAAAAAAAACTCAAGTTTGACCAAATTTGTATAAAATAGTATTAATATTTATGTCTCCAAATAAATTTATTATAAAAATATATTCTATGACTAATCTAATGATACTAATTTTGCATAAAAATGTTAGTATTATATTATTATATAAAAGAAAAGGGAGAAGCGACTAGTTGTATTGAGTCGTGACTCGTGAGCAGCCCAAGTTTAAGGGTTGGTTGCTCTTCTTTTGGGCGGCAGGTGCTTGGTCTCTCCAGCCTTGGCTTAAGTTGATAAGTTCGACTAGCACAAACGTCTCATATGTTTGTCCTAAAAACATAAATTGATTCTTGTAAAATTCATATAGCGATGTACGAGTTTTATGAAATCCCTTCATTTCAAAGTGTCCAAAAGTCTAAAAATCCACAAGAGGACAACTGTAGACATCTGTCCAACTAGCATGCTACGGTTTTACTGCGTCTGTTTGCTGCTGTGATCTTTTTTGGCAGCATTTGTGGATCTAACTTGACCTGATTTGGCGTAAAAAAAAAGGAAAAAACTTGACCTGATTTGCCATTGGATGGTCCTTGTTCACGTGCACATGCCGTGCCAGTGTAAGGCCACGTTTAGTTTCCAAAAATTTTCAAGATTTCCTGTCACATCGAATGTTTGAACACATGCATGAAGCATTAAATATAGACGAAAAAATTAATTACACAGTTTGATAGAAAACCACGAGACGAATCTTTTGAGTCTAATTAGTCTATGATTAGACACTAATTGACAAATACAAACGAAAGTGATACAGTAACTAAAGCTAAAAATTTTCGCGAACTAAACACACAGGTGTAGCCGTCTCTCTCAAACTCTCTCCCTCTCTCCCAGTTTCACGGTTTCAGCCATCACACCCATGCACGCGTACGCATTTCCCCATCCACCAACCGTCGACGACCGTGGTCCGTGGGTTCCTTTCTCCACTGCACCTACTCACAGCACGGCCGTCCCCAACAGCGCCTACAAATCGTTGACTGATGTGAAGCCTAAAAACAATTTAAAAATAACAAGTCAAAAATAGTGGCAAGCATATTAAAGACTTGAAAAATTTTAGAAACGTACTCAATGCTCTTATTTTAGAAACCATTTTTTTAAGCTCTTGCAAGCTCGCTAGCACGGTAAGTTTTCTCAGTCTCACTCTTTTTTGATTGGGTAGGTGCTCCTCCCAACTAGCGAGATGGACATCCATTGGGGACGTCCTTACACACATCTCTATATCTCACCCAACAAGTACAAACGTTGTATTGGACGTATCTTTAAATGACGGCAAAGTTCATTTTTACACGTTGAAATTGTACGCGATTTTCACCTCTAAACTACCGAAAATACTGTGTAAGAGACATACTCTAACTATCCAAACCAAACAATTAGTCATCTGACTAGTTTCAAATATGGTTTTCTATTTTCTAGACATAATTTAAAAGAATAGTTTGATCTCTAAAAAATCACTATTCATTTATTTTAAATCAGAAAAATACGAAACTATTACTGATCTTCTAAAAACATTGTCTATGCGTTGGTGCTCCATTTAAAGATCTTATTTGTTTTAGATAAGTAATGAGCATGGCTACGAGCAATAGAGCAAAGCAACAGAAATAATATATAGTTTTGAATAACTATGTGTAGATCATAAACATGTAGATAACAATTTTAGGAAAAAAAAACTGGTACTAGTTTCATGTTTTTTTCTGATTTAAAATAAATTATCAATGAATTTTTAGATAGCAAACAAGATTTTTTATTATTTTAATAGAGCAGAGAGTCAACTTTGAAACCAGCAAAGGGAACCAATTTTGTCCGGCTTTGATAGTTGGGGAAGTCCGTCACCCGGTTCTGTAGTTAAAAACTGAAAATCAGACTAATTACTGAAAAATATACTTTACCTTTAAAATAATTAAGGTTAGAAATCCAGTTTATATAATATGTAGAATCTAGTACCGCCAGTAGAAGCTCTGCACGCACGCACGCATATCATCGTCAACAAAGATTTTCATCAGCTTGCCAACACGCTTGATTCATTCAAGGCCGTGTCTGTCAGTCTGTCGTGTCGATCTGCATCAGACACGAGAGAGAGTGTCTAAATATACTAACGTCATGTTCATCTGGCTTATAATCCGTCTTATTCAGCTTGTTTTTCAACCAGAACAGTATTTTTTCTCACAAAAAATCAGTCAACAGTGTTTTTCAGCCGGCTTATAATTCCAGCCGAACGGGCCTAATACTAGTAGTTAGTACCATCTCTGGAACCATCAGCAATCTAATTTAGTACTAGTAATTTCCTGCTGCATGCATGCATGACAGTGTCAGTTAGGTAGTTGCATTGTATAATGGTAGGTGATTGGCATGCGACTGAACCAAACCAACATCCGGCCTGCATTTGCGCTTCAAGCACGTGCGTATTTATATATTCATTCATTCATGTTCATATGAAGGCCATTTGTTTCCTCTACTCGGAATTGGAAGAATAATCTACACCTTTGCGATGCGATGCAACCTGATACGGAGTATAGCTTGCATCGTCAAGAGTGAGGTACAGTAGGTAGCCTCTAGTGTCGCCCGACTTAGCATTGTACTGTATTGGCCGCAAATACAGTCAGTGTCCAAAGATCGCACTAGCAACTAAATACAGTACAGCTCTGCTCCAGTGGAAACCTGGGCCTGGGATCATGTTTCATGTGGGCCATGCAGCAACTCGTTTTTTCCCCCAGCCTCCAGTAGTGTTCTTGCTATCAAGATGGGGCATGGTTTAGAGGTGGTTGGTGCCAAGACATTCTGAATTCACAAGCATATCACCTCACTACGAGTACTGTCTGCCTCACTTCCAATTCTTACTCCACCCTGTTGTTGAACTGCGTTGCATTGCATCGCATGCCTCCCTGTATAGGGCGCACTTGGAACGCAAGGATTTCGCATGAATCATGCAGTGATTTCACATGAATCAACCAGTTCGCATTAAAAAAAAACACACGAAACAAGGGGAAGGAAAAGCTCCCATGTTCAAAGAGAGCCTTAAAACCAGAGCAGAACGCACTTGGCTTGGGATTGAAGTGCACACCAACAATCAGGAAATCTACCATCGTGTTCATGCAGGAATATAATTTTGGCATCCACAATTCTGTGGCGAGCAACGCGGCCACGGCATTGCAAGCATGTCCTGTCAGTACGTCCAAATCCTCTGCTCAAAAAAAAAAAGTACGTCCAAATCCAAGTTATAGAAATGGCAGATCAGATTCGATGCGCACAAACGTCAGAAACAAACGCTGCTTTACAGAGGAATCGAATTTGCAGTTGCAGGCCCTCCACTACCATATATATATATATATATATATATATATATATATATATATATATATATATATATATATATATATATATATATATATATATATATATATATATATATATATATATATATACACTTGCGGGGCACTGGGTGGAATGCACATTCCAGTTTTGTCACTTCAGCCTTGCAAAATACCTTATGCACATCATGTAGCAACAAAGTCACTCATACGAGTATAGCTGGCAACATGGATACATTGGTACGAATCCACTGTGCATGCATGGTGGTGATCAAGTGAAGTGAGCGTGCAAACCACTTCAACTCCTCCCACTACATATGCATGCATGCATGACAACTAGGGTTCCACTTCCACCACCATCATCCAAGTGCAACCCAAAACTAGCTAGAGGGAATCATACACACATCGAGAGGCCTTCCTTTGAAAGAAAAAAGGAGCACCATGTCGCAGTATCCAAAGCTCTTCATCAAGCCGGCCTGGGCCCAAACAGAAATGCCGCCTTCAAAGTTTCCAAAGCACATAAGAGAGAAAATGCAGGCAAAAGCATCCTGAAAGCAAAGATATGGCCGGGCAGCTGCTTTAGCTTCCCACATCACTTGTCATCATAGCTATCCACATTCTCCTTTGACCCAGGAATACTTTTCTTTAATCTTCAGAGTTGCACAGAAAACATGATAGATTATTAAAATTCGATTCCCTGTGCACATTAAATCGAAGGGGTGTATATATTGTTGCTAGTAATGAGCATTGCAAATTAACAGCAGGTGCGTATTTGATAATGGTGACTTTTGTGATACATAGCCTGAGGGCTAGATTGTGCCAACACTCGTTTAGGATCATAGAAAAAAATATGAATTGATGGCAGTGGATAGATATGTTTGGCATAACCAAGCCAAGAAAAAGAAAAATCAGAGTAGTGTCAACTATCAACAACATCGGGAAACAAAATAAACATGTTTCAGATTAAGGGAGCACACACTATTTGCTCCATCGGCTAGACATCTACTAAAAGCAAACGTGTACTGAGAGCATGGAGATTGCTAATGCTGCCAGCATCTGGTTTTGGTCAGTCATGAATCTGGAAGGAGAATAAACAAGGGAGATGTGATGTCCAAACAGCACTTCTAAACACATAAGTGTAAACTGAAACTCATGGACTGCCTAGTTTACATTACCTCTTATCATGACTCAGCGGAGGCATCTGAGTCCTCATCTAAAGGGAAACTGTGATCTTCAAGATTCTCAAATGTTTCCGTCTTGCATTCCCTACTGCCATCAACTGAGAACAGAATAATAATGTTGTGATTTCTAGTGTCCGAACAACAAATTAATTGATTTCATGCAACTGGGGAGAATACTCTTAAGATTAAATTACCCTAGTCATATATCCTCGTAAAAGAACTAAGTTCAGCTTCTGAAGAGGAATGGAAACTAACCAGATATTTTGTCAGACTCGGTCTTTTTGGATTTGGAACCTTTCTTTCGATCATTTCGAGATGGCTTGTTGTATAAATCCTTGTATTTATCAAGCAAAGCTTTTTTCTCTTCTAATAATCCAAGCATTTCGTATGCATCTTCAACTTTCCATACAATATCTTTGCTTGGAGGTTTACGACCACAAGCTTCTAGTTCTTCAAAGAGCTAAATCATCAGAAGAGGCAGGTAAAGTAATTCATATAAGCCGTGTTATCAAATGGAAAATATGTAAAAATAAAATATAAACTGCATCACAAAGTTAATAAAATATAAACTGCATCACAAAGTTACAAAGTTTAGGTACCTTGACGAGCCTGTCTAGCCTATTGTTTCGGTAGTAGATAGCCAACATAAGACGGCAGAAACGCCAAGGAACCGAATGCAGATCATGGCCTATTTTCTTCTGCCAGATTCTGTGTGCTTCCTCAGCTCTATTATCCTTCTCAAGTGCACACGCTAATAGCTCATATGTTCTCATCGTATTTCCTTGCCCTTTGCTCAGCATCCATTTGACCACCTGAGTATGTAGTAGTCACAGACATTTACTTCAGTGTATTGACGACAAATACAAATGAAAGCAGCTGACACTACACAATACCTGGACAATTCTATGCCATTGTTCCTCCTTCTCAAGAACTGAAAGTGCTTGCTTTAGTGAAGCCAAAGGAAAATCCTGCTCAAAGGCAACCCAAGCATCAAGGGTGCCATAAACAGCTTCTCTTGAATCTTCGAGGCTAAGAAGCTGCAGTTACAGAATGCAGTATTTGGTAATTTTGTCGCACTAGGCAAAAGCAGCTAAATGACTGCAATTAAATTGACAAATTTCAATATGCACAAGTGGTGTAATTTTCTCCACACTGAACAAGAATGAAGGTTATAATTTGTGCACTCAGGTGGCCAGCCAGGTCAATACCAGAAGATTAATGCACTGTTTTGTTCTTTTTATACATATTAGTCATTCAAAGAAGAACCGGCAGGTGCTCACATAATCTACTTTCCTAGGTCAACAATTCATCATATAATGAATTAGCTGTTATCACTCTTCTACCGAAATCAAGAAAATCATGAACGTGAACTCACTAATATCTATTATCATGCAGGTGAAATGAAACTGTCTATAAAATGTCTTGCACAATTTGTATCTGGTAATCAGAACATGGAATTACATGAATGCCAGAAAATGCTGTCAGTGTTTCTTTCATTGTCACTTGCAATTTCCAAAATATTTGTAAACACATTATTTGCATGTGTATCATCATCATCTGAAACATACTAGAATGTTTTCCGTACAGGGTAAACAAATTATATCAATACTATCTGTACATACAGTGTTGACAAGAAATTTCCTTTTCTCCACTGAAGACAGATTTTTTCCAACAGGGCCTTCCTCCAATTTTCTTGTGCTCTTTCGTATGTGATCAATTATTATATCAGTATCCTGTTTATAAGAAAAATAAACTCTTTTTATCCCCACCTTATGTAATGCCATGGTTCTGAAGCTAAACAAATCAACCAAACTAATAAAGAATCATAAATGCTTGTATGGAAGCAACCCAGAAATGTGCAAGAAACTATTCAATGCAATCAGTGCATCCGAAGAATGGCGTGTATTTTGAATATTGACCTAGGCTATTTGACATGCTGAGCATCTAAAAATAATATAAGATTTCTGAATAGTGATCAACGAGAAAGGAAAGACTGGCAACACAAAGTAGTAACAAAGGTAAATAGCAATATTTCAGTACAAAACAAAGAGTGATATGTTGTGGGTACCTTCACAGGCGTAGTTGGTTCTAACTCATTCTGCTGATATATTGGATCTCCTGTAACTCTTTTGGAAGTAGAGAAATCTCTGGTAGCATGCTTGTTACACGAACCAGATACGGGCTAAACAGATGAGCCAGAGGTGCAGCTAGTTTAGGACTACTAAACAGAATTAAGGAAGAGCAGCTTCTTGCTTAGGATGCAGGCGCGTGTACCTCTATGTGTGAATCCCATAACCTGCACAATGTAAGTAAAAGAAAAGTTAATTAAACACTTATCTCCTTAAGAGACTATAAACTATGAATGGAGCTAATAAAAGGGAGTACAGAGTTAGGAGCTTGCAATTTATTGTTGACAATCAAATTATACAGAAATGCAATTTCCCACCATCACAATTCACAGATATAGACGCTTGCCACCGACGGGGAAAAGGACTAGTTTTTTTTTATCAATAATAACCGGAAATACTTTAGTTTCAGAGTTCAGAAAACACAGCTCGGTTTCCTCAAAATCCAAGAAAAGAAGGAAAGGGAAGCACGGTGATTTGAAAGGATAAAGACTAATGGTAGGGGACTGGGTAACCGAAGAGAAGGAACTCACCAGTGGAGGGGGGCGGGGTTGCAGGCGGCGCTGCCGGTGGCGGGCAGGCAGTGAATAGCGCGGAGGGATCGATGGAGATGCCGGAGCATGGTGGCGGCGGACGGCAGCTGAAAGCTCCTCACGGCTGCCTCTCGGTCTCGGATTGGGAGGGAGAGGGAAGCGGCGCGGGCGGTCGGCGAAGGCAGAGCGCCGCCACGACGGCACGAGCGGCGGCGTCGCGCTCTGCCTCTGAGAGACTGCGACTGCGATCCGCCGTGTAGTCAGTGCTGCCCCATGGGCCGTGTCGCAGATACAGGCCCCAGGGTCCCAGCCCATGTAATCAATATCCACGGCAACTCAGCCCAACCGTGAGCCTGCTAACATGTCCTTTGTTCTTCAGTGTAACTTTGGTATAGCAGTCTAGCAGATGCTGCTCCTGGTCATGTTGGTCCATGCTGCCTCACTGCTGTGATGATCATGACCTATGCCATGCCGTGTTTGATTGTTTATTTTTTCTCGAATACGCAAGAGCATTACGTATCATTTCATTAAGAAGGAGAAGAGTTCAACAACACAGCAGGAGACAAAGAAAAACAAGAACAAGAACCGAACCGAAAAAAAAGACAAAGCAAGGCCACAAGAAACTACGGTGAAGACCCAGGAGAGCAGGCCCTACTCTCCCGAAACAAGCACTCCTAAGTTTTTAGCACCCGCTCTGATCCACCGGTCTGCCTCCGCGCGGATAACGAGCAGCAGGTCTGTCACCGACGTCGTCGCACTCCGGAAGCAGTGGGCATTCCTCTCCTTCCACACTTGCCAAGACACCAAAGCAAAGAGGGAGTCGAAACCTTTTCGCTGGCAGCCATGCCATTCCCTGCGAAGCTGCCTCCAAGTTGATAGCACTGAGTGGTTCGGTTGGGGGAGGTGCTTCCCAAGCGCCGTGCAAATGTGAAACCATAGCTCACGAGTGAACGGGCAGCAACTCAGCATGTGGTCAATGGATTCTGGCGCCTGGTCGCAGAGGAAGCACTCTTCGTGTGCCTGAAGGTCGTGTCTGGCCCGACGATCGTTGGTCCAATGCTTCCTCTTGAACGCAAGCCATAGGAAAATTTTCACCCTCAGCGGCGCCCAGGTTTTCCAAATTAGTGCGTGGCCGCGGAAGGTGATGGCGCCCGTGTGCAGCTTGTTGTATGCCGATTTAGCTGTGTACTGCCCATCAGGGGTCCATCGCCACACAATCTTGTCGGGTTGATCCAGGAGTGCCACGTTCTCAGTAGCGTCCCAGAGGTCAAAGAACTCGGCGATGAGCATGTCGGTGAGAGCACCAGTAATGATTAATGAAGCGTGTCCAGTCCCTGTTGCTTAGTCCTTGGCGAACGAAGAGACTCCGCCTGATTGCACCAGGCACCTGCTTCACAAGGTTTGGAGCGAGCTCGGCTACATCCGCTCCGTTGAGCCACCTATCCTCTCAGAACAATGATGTGTTACCATCTCCCAGTACGGTGTACGTCGAAGCGCGGAAGAAGGCCAGCACCTCCCGCTCAGCTCGTAGCGGCAATTGGCTCCAGGCTCTGGAGTTGTCGGCCTTCTGCAACCACAGCCACTTGGTTTGTAGAGCATATCCCTGCAGCTTCAAATTGGGGATCCCGAGCCCGCCAAGTTCAGTCGGTCGGCAGCAAGTGTCCCAGGCGACCATGCATTTCCCTCTTATTGTTGCATCCTTGCCAACCCATAGGAACTTTTTGCAGATGGCGTTGCAGGCATTATGTTAGAAGACTGTAACAAGAGTCATTATTGATTATTGAAAAACGACCATGCAAGCATGAATCGGGATAGAGATTGAGCTGATGTGAAAAAAACAACTCTACTCCTAGTTTTTCTAGTCAAATACTCTAGCTCCACCAACTTCGCATCCACAAAAACAATAATCTAGCTCTTAGAACCCTGAATTTTGTGGAGCTACTTAAGGTGTGCCCGTGGCCGTGGCTGTGCTGTGCCTTGGCCCGCCGTGGCCACGCCCGGCCTTGTCGTGCTCCGCCCCGGCCAAGCCATGGCTGTGCCCGAAGTATATGTCTTGAAAACAGTATATAAACCTACCACAATCTCAACTAAGTATGCCTATTGCAATCTTAAATCATTATGTCTGCTGAAAACCTAATCAGCGTAAGTGCTATGAACCTTAATCAGTATGGATGCTACGATTACGAAGAAGAGCAGATGGTAGGGCAAACGCACATACTACTCCAAATTGGTATGACCGTTGTGCAGGGGCGAAGCAAGGACATGAATATAGGAATGACCATTTAAGTCGACATCATATACGATGAAATACATACATGGCAATAGTATAGTTAATAACAAAAAAATGTTATTTTATGGTAAAAAGCTAAAAACCAAAAGGTTGAATACTTAAAAAAAAACAAAATTTAATTAGCCCTCGGTCTCTAACATCCCCGATCAATCGAATTCTTAGGCCTGGAAAAAATCACGTTAATAGAACAGAAAAAAGAGATGTGAATGATAATGGAAGACTAATCCTAAATAATTTAAATGTCACGGAGATCAATATGGAGTGAGAACAAACAAGCAAAATACTAAATATAATTGTTAACCAAATAATTAAAAAAGGGAATTCCGCCACATTAACCAGCGGCAGTGTAGTTATGCAACTTTTTTTTTTCATTTAGACAAATATTTTGTAAAAAACGAATTTATTAAAAATATAAAAAGTTTAGACCCGTTTGTACACAGCTCAACTACAAAGCGCGGGAACCGGCGGCCGACGCACACGCGTATGTGTGGATAGGTAGCGGATCTTTTTTGAAACAGAGTTGGATCAACCTCAGCTTGTATTGATCTCATGAACTCATATTTATACAAGTACAGACTCGGCAACCTCTGCTGGGAAAAACTGGTGTACGCGCGGTAGAAGACCAGCGGCGTAGCGACTAAGCGGAGGCGCGTCATGCGCAGAGCGGGCGTCGTGCGTGCGCGCGTGTTTGACCCATGCGGTACAGGACTCTGTTATCCATATCTATAAGCTAATATTTAAACGTGAAAATTTCTAGCCTTTTTTTTTTGTTTCCGTCTATTTTCTTCTGCCTGCTTCGTCCGTCAATCGCTAAATACTCAAAGTCCGAACCAATCTAGCTATATCAGCCAATTACGTGAGGACTCCTGTTCCAACTACAACAGACTCTTCTTGTCTTTCCTTTAATTCACCATGTTTGCATAATTACCGGCCAGCTCAAGTCCATTATCTTCACTCACTGCGTGCTTTTTCCTCTTTCCTGACACTTGAAAACTATATAATAGGATCTGCCTTCTGGTGTGTATGGCAGCTGGACTTCATGATCCTGCACCAAATTAGCTTGTATATGCAAGAGACAACAAAAATACGAGTGTGCCTCCTTGCCGAATATTTGGAATATTATTAAATAACCTTTGTCTATCAGGCAATACATCGTAGATGATTTTTTTATCGAGGTATAGCAGCGGCGTGGGGGCAGAAGCCTTGCGGACATCAAACGCTGAGGACGGAATGAAGGCAACCCAATCTCGTGGGTTCTCCTGGACTCTGGCGATGGTCGTGGCCTGCGACGAGTCGTCCGGCGCAGTGGCCACGGAGAAGTGCGCAATCCATGTTTGTAGGTGCATTGAGGGTGTAATTATATATTGTTATCCAGGGTGTCTCGATACAGATTGTCATTGACGGATGCAAAAATAGAATAACTTGAGGAAGAGGACAACTTAAAAATGAATAGCTACCCGTTGCAACGCACGAGCATTTTTGCTAGTCATTTTTTAAAAAAGAAATTTTATTTTCAACCTTATAGTCCTGTTTTTTTTATTTGAAAAGGGATTAGTAAAAATTCAGTTAGAGCGAGTGAGCGACATTCTCCGACCGTCGTCTTCCTCTATCCATAGTTTTTCGAACCGGATCGGAGATCGAACCGGCGAGGCCGTCGGTTCAATGGTTCAATGGTCCAACCGTTCAGAACCGGTTGAACCGCCAGTTCGTTAGTTTTGGACCGGTGAATCGAACCGGCCACAAATATTTTGAACCGGTGTATATATATATATATATATGATTTAATTAATAATCGACATTGATATGCAGGCTAATATACAAATACAATACCTAAAAATTAAAACTCGAAAGCTTAGGATGACAGGATCAGTAGCTCACCAGTTCCAGTTCTAGTAGCCATTTTATTGTAGCCGTGGAGTGGAGGTGGAGCAGAGTAGCATGGTAGCAGTGTAGCACCAGAGCAGCAGCCTGCCCGCTCGGAGCAGAACCAGAGAAGCCTGCAGCCCCCGCCGAGCAGCACCAGAGAAGCCTGCAGCCCCCGCCGATGGCCGATGCCCGCCCGGAGTAGCACCAGAGCAGCAGCTGCCGGCCGCTCGCCTGGAGGCCGCAGCCGCCGCCCCTGACGGCGCCCGCGTGCAGCAGGAGTAGAGCGTAGAGTAGAGGTAGAGCAGCAGCCGCTCCCCGCCGGCCCCCGAGCCCCGATGCGCCGCCGACCCAGGCCATGCGCCGCCGCTGCCGAAGGAGCCAAGCCAGATGCAAATGCGCCCCAAAAAGGAGATGTCAGTCCCTTTCCTTCACGTGTACAGGCCCCTAAAGGGTATATTTTCACACTTTTCCAACAATACCCTCGAATGGATCAGCTTCTCCTGAACCCACCGAGGTCATTTTTGGATAACTTAAAAAACCGCTCCGGTTCACATGGAACCGGCCGGTTCACAGGTTTCGTTAAAAACCGGCCGGTTCAACCGGTTTTTACCGGTCCGATTGCATGGCCGGTCTTTTAAGTGAACCGGACCGGTGCAGGCTCTGGTTCGATCTTTTAGCGGTCGAACCGCCGGTCCGGTCCGGTTCGAAAAACTATGCCTCTATCCCTCATCCACCATCCACCGAGGGGCAGGCGTTGACCGGGAGAAGGTCGAGTCAGGCGGTCGTGAGCCGGAGCTCATCTCATTTTAGAGTTCTCGGATCTCATCTCTAGCCACTGTTACTTCCCGCAGGATCAGTCAGTCTGCCCTACCCATCGATTGCCGTGACACGGTACGTGTGCTTAGCTTCCTTCTTCTTCTTCTTTTTCCCTCCTCCACTAGCCATTGTTACTAGTTGTTAGCTGGATCCTTTTCTCGGCAGTCGATACCAACGGCCCCGCCGTATTGCCTAGGGTATAGTATAGATCTCAAATCGATGCCGTTGGAGCTGCAGGCCTGCAGGCTTATTTACTGTTTTATTAGGGATCCATGTTTGTTATAGGCAGCAACAAGGTACCTACCGGTAAACCAAGCTTCTGCTTCTCAACTATTCCAATCCTACTCAAATCAGGTGTAGGCATCTGATACTCCGCCAAAGGGTTTTTTTTATCTAATATTTGATAAATATATATAAAGACCATATTACTAGTGTACCCACGGCGATTGTTATAAGCATCTCAGACTATTAGTATCATCAGAGACAGGTAACATGGAAAGGAGTCCATTAATTTGTGTTGATTAGATCAGAAACTTTGGAAATATGGCAATTTCGAAGTGTGTGAACGCAATACCTTTTTTCCCACAAAGATTAAATATATTTATGCCACGGTTGCTTGCATAGTATGGTTCATCTAAAACTCCAATTATTCAATGTATTTCTTTACCAAAAAAAAAGGAGGAATGAATGCTTCAGCGTCTTCGCCCACAGTTTTTTGTTAGTATAGGCGTCTCAGGCTATTAGTATCACACCACATATGGGTAATTTCGACAGGAGTCCATTAATTTCTATTGATTAGATCAGCGACTTTGAAAATATGGCAAGTTCAAAGTGTACAACGGAAATACCTTTTTTCCACAAAGATTAAATATCTTGATGCCACGGTTACTATAGTATGGTTCGTTCATGTAAAAATCCAATCATTCAATGTCTAACTTTACAAAAAAAAAAAGAAATGAAACCTTCAGTGTCTTCACTAGAGTTTCGTACACAAATTGACTCACTTGTTCGTTTACACTGGCAGGTTCAAGAGACTTTTCTGCTATAAAATCCTTACTGGTGTCCTAATGGAACTCCCTGAAAAGAAGCTTACTGACTTCATCAAAGGCAGTGAAAAGGCAAAATGGATACCAGTCAACAATCACAATGTGAAAAACTTCACAGAAGATGACATTAAAAGGATAACTAACAATTATAGCACTCCCATTGGCCAAGGTGGCTTTGGACAAGTTTATCGAGGTTTTCTTGATGATGGTACTACAGTTGCAGTAAAGAAATACATCTGCCAAAATGTGAAAGATGGATTCGCTAAGGAGATAATCATCCATTGTCAAATCAACCCCAAGAATGTAGTCAGGCTCTTGGGCTATTGTTCTGAGGATGATGCTTTAATGATTGTTACTGAGTATGTTCCTGGGGGGAACCTTAAAGATCTCCTTCATGGCAGTGATGCTCCCATTTCTCTGGATGCAAGGTTCGTATTGCTATAGAATGTGCAGATGCATTAGGATACATGCATTCATCCATGTACCGACCGATGATTCACGGCGATATCAAACCTGATAACATACTCCTGGACAATAATATGGGTGCAAAATTGTCTGACTTTGGATTGTCGAGGTTGCTTTCCATGCACCAAACTCAATACACCGAGAATGTAATAGGCAGCAGAGGTTACATGGATCCAGAGTATATTGAGACTGGGCTCCTTGATCCAAAGAGTGATGTTTACAGTTTTGGGGTGGTTCTCTTGGAACTAATTACCAGAGCCAAGGCAAGCGAAAATGGGTTTGGTACTGGCCTGAAAAGAAACTTCACTGATGCTCATGGAAAAGGAAGGCAGGAGGCACGGAAGATGTTTGACACTAAGATAGCAAACGAGAGAGACATTGAGATCCTTGACGAAATCGGAAACCTGGCAGCACAGTGCTTCACAAAGGATATCATGGAACGCCCTGAAATGAAAGAGGTTCTGGTTAGTCTGCATATGCTTAGAAGATCCCTTCGCTGTGAGAAAACTCAAGAAAAAATAGGTCAACACTCATCGTCGGGAACGCAGGCGATAACACAAAAGGTCGACAATCATGGCTCAAGCATTTCCAGTTCCAGCTCCATCTCAAGTGTAACTTACAAGTTCAGCATCCGAGACATCTTCAATAGGAAATCACGCATGTCCGAGAGTTATGGTGATTCAATACTGAAAGCTCTCAACATAACTAGTTTCACCTCAAAAGAACTCAGAAAGATTACCAATAACTATTCAACTTTAATTGGCCACGATTTTACCGGTATCATCTACCTGGGACGTATTGAAGGCCAAGTTGTTGTGGTGAAGCGGTTGGCACCTATGGACGGAATATTTGATAAAGACAATTTTGTTAGAGCCATGGTATCTGCATCCATGATTCACCATATGAATATCATCAATCTATTGGGATATTGCTTGAAGACTGAACCTACTCGCTTGGTATACGAGTATGCTCACCAAGGGACTCTGCACGACCATCTGCATTGTTGTAAAGGTACTCTCTCACTTGATTTACGCCTAGGTATTGCAATTGGCTCTGCAGAGGCATTAGAATATTTGCACTCCACCCAAATCCTGTTTGGCAATGTCACATCTACAAATACACTGCTGGATCACGATTTTCTGCCAAAGGTCTCGGATATTTTTCCTGGGCTCCTGATGAGTAATAGTGGATGTGAATTTCGCCCGTGTTGCGACATGAGCTACGTTGACCCAGTTTACGTGAAGACTGGTCACTTCACATCAAAGAGTGATGTTTACTCTTTCGGAGTTGTGCTCTTGGAACTAATCACCAGAAAACAACCAAGAAATGTGGATGAAAACTTTTGCCTCCAGCTTGCATATGTCAAAGCTTTGAAGGATGAAAATAGTGGACAAGCCATGTTTGACGAGGAGATTGCAGTCGAAGGGAACATCTTTATCCTGGAAGAGATGGGCAAGGTGGCAGTGGATTGTCTCAGGGAAGATGCAGACGAGCGACCAGAAATGGTGGAGGTGGTGGAACGCCTTCAGAAGCTAAGAACAAACTTGAAGCACGCTGAAGGGGGGCTGCAGGAAGCCACAGCCTCTGATGCCGATGAGTAGATCGATAACCGGAGAGACCATTGATTGATGCAGCAAATATTTCTCTATGGTATTATTGTTGGGTAGTGAAAGAAAGAATGAGCTGCTGTTTAAAGAACATCCAGCCGATAGTGTAGTAATAATAAAGTAACTAATAAATTCTCTCAAGAATATTCTACTTAACTGAGGTGCTGAAGGGAAGGGATCAGGCTATACTGGAAGGTGAGGCTGATTTGCTGAAGGCTGCGGCACTAAGGTAGTAAGGTTCTCTGGGATTAGCATCTTGGTTCCAGGTGGAGGATACAAGAGTCTCAAGCTTCTTCACTTCACCTCACCTTATCTGCCATTGCTTACGTTTTCAGAAGGCGCAATGCCCGAGCTCCAAAGGATTGACCTGCAGTTCACGACGCTGGAAGGTCTGGGCAACATGGAGAGCCTTGCAAGTCTCCTACTCAGAGGGGGGTGGGGGGTGCACGGCGGGCGGGGGAGGCTGCCAAGAAATTAAAAAGTTATCGTCGATGCTAGGAGAAACTGAGCTTCCAAACATCTGTTAAGTTCGTCGGCCTGCACTGGGAACCCTCTCCATATTCAGGCTCAGTTTCCAATAATGTTGTTTGATCTGGATGTTTTTCCTCACAATTTGCTTTCTTTTTTTCACCTCTGTGATTTCAAATAAAGATGACTCTGAAACTTCAGCGTATTCTCACTGTATAATTCTCAAGTGATCATTTCTAAGAGAAACGAGATTGCTGAATTCTATGTTATCATTGCTAAGGTACAAACTTCTTTACCACTAAGGAGGTAATATTTTAAATTAATCTGAGCCATTGATTTTTCATATTTCATGAATTACTTAATAAATTAAAAAATCTAAGAAAATAAAAAAGTAATCACTGTGGATTCCTCTAATCATGATAGAAAAGGTCTTGATTCCTCTAATCACGGGATTCCGATAGCGCGCACGGAAGCGGTCGAGTGGCTGGGCGGACTCGTGTCGGGTGTATTGCAGAGTGCACGCTCGACCGTCCTCGTGCAGGGTGTGATCTACTCATCTGGTGACATTTGTTTTTTTTTCAAATAAATTCAGTTTTGTGAAATTGTCCATATAGCTATTCGCATTGCTAGCCAGGAGCATCTAAACAAGGCCTTAAAATGTCACGTTGGTTGATGCAAGTACTACTAGCCGCAGCCTCCGGGCTCCAGCGTGAATGCCTCGTGGCCTTGTCTGCGTCCATCTCATGCCTGCTGGTTAGGAGGAAGTAACGACCAAGGGTGTGCACCCAATGCAACAAAATATCTTGGCTTCTGCTTGGATCGCCGTCCGTAACAACAAAACACCTTCACTGTTTTTTTCTCACCGATGACTGATGGCATTGCCCCCATCAGCAGTTTGTTCAATCCGGCCGCCGGCTACAATGTGCCGACGCTCAGATCTGCAAGCTAAGGTTTGTTCACTCAACTAGTCGTCTCTAGCTCAGCAGTGAGCACAAACAACTTGTTGGCAACAGTGTGTGAGGACGAGGCCAGCACAAAACCCACTGCATGCACATACGTATCTGTATCTGCATTGCACTGTGTTTCCAATCGGAATCGGAAACCCAAAGAAAGAAACAAGTGCATGCTGCTGCTGCGTGCACGAAGCAACTTGGCGATCGCCCGTCCCATCGTACCGAAAGGCCGCGTGTGCTGTGTTCCCTTTCCCCGTCAGGTGTCTCCATTCCATTCAGGCCTCGTTTAGTTCAGTGAATTGGGGAGAAAAACACTGTATCAGAATTCCTGTAGCATTTCGTTTGTATTTGGTAAAAATTATTCAAATTTTGACTAACTAGGCTTAAAATGTTCGTCTTGCAAAGTACAACAAAACTGTGCAATTAGTTTTTGATTTCATCAACATTTAGTACTCCATGCATTTGCCGACATTTTGATGTGACGAGAAATCTTCTTTTTACATAGTGCAATTTGGGGAGAATTGGGGGAACTAAACAAGGGGTCACTCGCAGACACATCACTCTCACACTCACTGCACCGGATTCTCCCTTTTCTCCCGTGCCCTGCCTTTTCCTGTTGCCCTAAAATTCGGCAAATGGGAACAGACCTCCACCACCAACATCAACATTTTCAGAACTCGACGTGCAAGCCATCCGTTGAATGATGTTTCATGAAATGAAATGTATCCTAAATTTACCCCCAAGCCTTTGTATTATCTAACGCGATCTAGCCATCTACTCTCTCTGTCAAAAAAAAAAACAGTCATTCTCGTTTCTCAAAAAGTCAACAACTTTTAACTTTGACCAAATATATTTAATAAAATATTAATATTTATGATACGTAATTAGTATCATTAGGTAGATCGTTGAATATACTTTCATAATAAATTTATTTGTAGATATAAATGCTATATGTATTTTCTACAAACCTAGTCAAAGTTGAGAAAGTTTGACCAACACGATTCCCATAGCGACTCTATTTTTGAGACGGATGGAGTAGACCAGCATCGTCCACCATGGCCAAAACTCCCTCCACTATATTGCCTGCCCGTGTCTTTCTTCCATCTTCAGCCTCTTCGCCTCTTATATATATATATATATATATATATATATATATATATATATATATATATATATATATATATATATATATATATATATATTCAACTCCGCTCTCTTTAACCCTCCCCACTCTGCTCCCCTAGTACCATTCATGAATGTTTTGATGACGCAAACTGATTGTAACTCAGGGGGTTAGGTTTCTGTAACCTATCCACCTATGTTGACTTTGATACGGATACTCACATTTTTCTAAATTTAACGTCGATATTCTTTCAGTGACAGGCATGTCCATCAATAGCGAGACACATGTGGTGCTCATAGTGTGTGTTCATAAGTACCGGGTATGCTCATGTATGTGAGCATGTGCTTCTATAATGAGGTCATAAAAAAAGAATTTTTTATGACTACATTGCATCTATGATGGCTTCTGAGGTATATTCTTCCAGATTCGTAAGTGTCTGACAAGGGGAAATAGTTTGGGGTGGGGGGGCAGGAATTTCTATAACTTGGTTTTTGTGGTGAAGTATTGTAAGCCTTCTTTGATGAGCTACAAGCTCGATCTTCCGAGAGGTAACCGATAAGTTCGATTTGTGGAGATCTCGACGTTGGCGATCCGGCTTCAAATCAGACACGATTCGAACCCTGCAACCGTTACACCACTGCTCCGTTGGTTATCAACCAAGCACAACTTGATCGACCTCGCCAAGAAGGCTTTTCCTGCAAGCGAATCGAAGAGCACAAGCAAGAAGGTAAAACACGTAATCTGAAATTGCAAATATGAATGATGCGAATATCAATAGAGGGTTCAAGAACTCGGTTCCAAAGGACTAATCGACATAGTGGAGGAGATCAAGAACATGGGTCCTGGATCACTGTAAAAGGATTTGTCACCACAGTTACAATGAACGATTCAGTTTCTCGATGGAAAACTAAACTCTAAACAAAACCCAATTGTCTAGCAGCGGCGGCGGCTGTGTTTATAGTCTAAGACTCGACCTAGGGTTGAGGACGGCCAGGGGTTGGGCGCCCACAACTTGGGCTTAAGGTCCGACACGATACATGGCCAAGTTGGCCTAAATAGGTGACGCAGCACCTTGCCGTGGTCACACAGAATGATCCACGGATCTTCTGGAGCTGAGACCAGATCTAAAACGACAGCGTCGTCGTCCCCTTTCCAACGCATCCAAGAACGCCCCGTTTCGATGTCGTATGAGAAAATTATGACCGAAACAGTGACGACGTGTCTGCTGAATCCGAGGGTGACGTGGCAGCTGAGTCGGGGACGAATTACAACTTGGGGAAGACCATAGCGTCGGTGTGTCCAGCGTGGCGATGTCCTCGTCATTCTTGGAGTGCTTCCCTATTATTCATTGATTACTATATCCCTAGCTAGCATCGAGTGGTTATTGCCCTCTTGAAGGTTTGTGGCCCTGTTTTGTTTCGTTGAAATTTGGCTTATACTGATGCTTATGCTGATATATTGTGAGAGAAAAACACGGTTGGTTCGCTGAAAAGTACTGCTGAAGTAGTGCAGCAGAACAGACCCAACGAGGGCATTTTGTAGGCATATCTTTTCCTTTCTGCCTTCTTAATTCAATCTTCAAGCACCAACTAGTGGTAAATAATCGAAGGAAGAAGATGACCAAAAATATCTTCGTGTAGTTTTACTTTTTAGATGTTGTTTGTGCTAAGTAGTACTCCTTTTGTGTGTTAGCTATTGTTTCTCTTGATAAACATCACATATGAGTCACTCTTAGTATCTTTCTAAAAAATGATGGTTTCAACGGCAAAGACGGTTTCCATAAACAACTTAATAGTACATATCACAAAATACTTGCCAGACATAGTAAAACAGTACTTCCATGAAACCAGATTTTAATACAAACATACTTTGTTTTTTACTAAATAGGTGAAAACCAGACATGGAAAGTAGTTCAAAAATACACTTTTGTATCTTGAAAATTTTTGAAACTTGACACATGTAGTCCATCCATACATAACCCACACCAAAAAGTTGAGATGCAAAATTATTTTTGAAAAAATCATTTGAAAATAACAAAATTCATGTGCAAGAATACTAGAAGACAAAATCCAGAATTTGTCTTGTTGCAATGCACATACAAGTGAATTTTGTGATTTTTGCATAAATTTTCCAAAAATAAGTCTACATCCCAACTTTTGCATGTGGGTAGACATATAGGAGTAGATGCACTATACGTTTTCAAACTACAAAAGTATTTTTTAAACTAGTTTCCAGGTTTCCATTTGTAGATGGTTTTCACCCTACATTTTTAAAACGGTTGACTTTAGACAATCACGAGACATCACTCGTTTGTAACCTGAGCCAGCATTCTCAAGATGTTCTTGCATTCTTTACTGCCTTACCTAGTAACATATTTTTCTATTTGCCTTTGTACCAAAGCTTGCAAGATTATAGGTGCACTCATCTTGCAATGTTGCAGCGTACACTCATGAGGTCAAAAAAATCATATAGCGTTGCACGAACACTTCCGGATCTTGTGTACCCTTTTCTATTGGTTGTGAATCAAAGCAGATTTCTCCCATGAGCTTTAGAATCAGTAGTTCAGAACAAGCAGTTCTGTTAAAGGAAATCTAAATCAAACATACCGCCTTCAGTATCTTAGATTCGACCAACTTTACAGAAAAAGACAACATGCAAGAGACCAAATAAGTATATTCTAAAAAACACATTTCATTATGTATCTAATAATACCAATTTGATGTCATAAATTTTAGTTCTCTTTTCTATGAATTTAGTCAAACTTAAAATAGTTTGAGTTATGAAACTCTATGTCGGTACCTATAAACTAGGGGTACCCACAATCAACGATTAAGAAAAACGAAACACTATCCGCAAACGGAACAAAGCCAAAGATAGCGGACGAGACGCCTCAAATACGTTCCGACTCGTACGAGGCACTCTCGACGGGACGCCTCGACCGCGTCCCGACTCGTACGAGGCCCGTTCGACAAGGCATCTCGACTAACCGAGGCTCGTTCGACTACCGGCAAATCTCTGACTCGCACGATCCCAGGTCGGATCACTCGACCCACTCTATTCACCTACTCTGAGACAAAAGTCAGAGCATTTAATGCGGCTACCTACTACCTCCTACCGTTATGGCTACAACTATGACTGACGTGGAAGCAATGCCGATGTCAAATCTCACTTTTTATCACCCATCCCGGGATGGGAGGTGAAAACCTGTCACTATACACACCATACCGCACACTGTTTTGCCACCGATCACCCTCGAGGGAGGATACGACAAGGTCCGTACCCCACGATCTTGGGGATTCGGCCTTGTCCGTCCATCCTCGACCCGGCCTCGACCCAGCCTCGACCCACCACCGGTCAGCAGGGAGGAAAGGCTGACGTGGCACAGGACTCAGGGTCTTTTCACTGTCTCGTCCCCTACGTCATCATGGTGTCCAGGGATGGCCGGCTATTCCTAGGACACGTCGCTACAACCACCTCCACAGGGATCGACAATACTTCACCTCAAGGCACCCGGCGTCCCGTCCTCCTCTTACCCTATAAAAGGGCAGGCCAGGGCTCTACAAGGGGCAACGAACAAGGCAAGACGCAAGCAGAAGCCACGCTCAAACAAGCAAAGGTACACCACCCACAGATCAACATCACAAGCAATCGCCCTTGTACTCTCACTTTTCCTTTGAGACTTGGGCTCAGTTCCCTCTCTCACAGCTTGTAACCCCTACGCAAGCACTTCGGTGCAAGGAAATACAATACTCCCCCCTCCCCGCTGAACGTAGGGCCTTCTTTTGCCCGAACCAGGATAAATCCCCGTGTATTCTCCTTGCATCACCATCCAGATTAGGGACACGCAGCACTCACTCGTTGGTTTAGGACCCCCGCGGGACCGAACGCCGACAGTTGGCGCGCCATGTAGGGGAAGCTGCGTGCCAACATCATTTTCCCGCCATTTTTCTGGATGGCTGACCCCGAACGCTCGCTCCCGTTGGCCACGGTGATCTGGTTTGGGAGTTTGGAGTTCATGTTGCTTGGCCACGGCTATGACATGGTCCTCCTCCCGCCCAGGCACCCGACCGACGAGGACCACGAGCTCTCCCAGCCCAGGGGAGTGCTGCGCCGGTACCGTCGCTCTCGTCGGGCACGAGCCGCCAGACGACGACGAGCCCGGCGCAATCACCGTCATCGCCTTGCGGAGGATGATGGGATTCCCTGATCCGGCGCCTCTCAGCCGGACGCCAACACGGATTTCCTCGTTGAGGATCTGTGTAGGATGAGCTTGGCTGAGGGTAAGATGCCGACAGGGAGTTCCACCGCTCTACCGCCCGGTGTGACGCCACCACCACCCGGTCCGACTACGCCGGCACAAGGAACGACTCCTTCATCAGCATTCCCATTTGGGCTAGACTCGGTTGCCCGGGCGTACGCTTCTTCTATAAGCACCAACATGAGTGCTTACGAAGAACTCCCTGGACACCATCTACGCTCCACTTTCGACCTTGTTGCATCCACGCCGGCTTCCGAGTACCTGGACTCTACGGAGACTCCAGAAACGGAGCCCCGTGCAACTGCTTCCTGACGTTACGACCCCAGAGACAGACGACCTCACATGCACCCATCATACTACTACTTCGGCGCTCCTGACTCCGACTCTGCCGATGACACCAACGACCCGACCCGCGAGTGCTTCCACATCGATGGAATTAGCGCGTCGGATTCGTAGGATGAGGCACCCGTTGAAGGAAGGAACACGCCACCTCAGGTCGAGCTCCACGCCAAGCGGGATGAAGCTCAATTCCTTGCGGATCAAGGAATGCAGCTCGAGCAAATCCGCGAGTTGCACGACAGGCTCGACGAGGAACGAGAGAACCTGCGTCTACTATAGCGAACCCTCAAGCAAGAGCGCACGACACGCGCACATGGCGGAGGAGCTCGAGAAAGAGCTCGCGACATCAATCATCACATCATCGAGGATCGGGTGGTTGACCCCCTAGTTTTCGGTCGAGCCAGCCAGAACGTGGTCGCCGCCGCCATGCTCCTTCGTAACATGCCTGAGCCATCGAACCCTAACGCTCGTCGAGCTCGAGATGAAATTCGAGGACTCCTCGAGACCGCTGCCATGCAGCAGGCCGAGAGTTCCGCCTCAAGGCGACGCGGGCCCGCCTCAGAGCAGCCTGCCGAGCCCTCCTGACAGGAGAAAGAGGCCTCGGTTCATCCTGAGCACGCCCAATGGAACAGGGCGGCCCCTGTCCCTGAGCACATCGCCGACGACCATGAACCTCGAGATACCCGTGGCAACATTGTCGAGCGCCGGAGGCGCAAACACGGTGACGGTGAGGCTCGAGGCTACCACGTGCACAGAGGCGGGCGCTACGACAGCTCAGAAGATCGAAGCCCTTCACCCGAACCACCGGGTCCCCGGGTCTTTAGCAAGGCCATTCGCGAGACAATACTCCCGGCTCGGTTTCGCCCCCCACAACTTTTACCAAGTACAACGGCGAGACCAAACCCGAACTTTGGCTCGCTGACTTCCGCTTGGCATGTCAGTTGGGTGAGGCCACCAACGACCGGGTCATCATCCGGCAACTCCCCCTGTTCCTGTCGGACACCGCTCGAGCCTGGCTCGAGGATCTCCCACCTCGACAAATCCACGACTAGGACGACCTCGTGAGGGTGTTCGAGGGAAACTTCAAGGAAACCTACTGTAACACCCCCGGTGTTACCGCGTGTCACAATGCATCTAAGCGGAGCATGCGCACCTTTTTCTGGTGTTTCATTTAATGCTGAAGTGCGTAGGATCCTTTCGGTAAGTTAAAAATGATAAATAAAAATGGTATTCGAGTTTTGACGCCTCAACCGGAGGTTAGCGACTTAGGTTGGGAGCTAATTTCTTTTAACAAAACTGCTACAAGACTTACGTGAACCCTAAACGAAATAGGAAGGGCTCAGGGCGTAGTTGTTAGTGCATCTAGTGTTGTCGCGTTTTTCCATCCCTAGCTAGTTTTCTTATAACCGAACGCGAACTCGCAACGAAGATCAACCCTGGACTTAGTGTGTTTCAAGTCGCTTAATGGCAGTGACAAGGCACCTGTTCGCGCGGCTCCCGTGGCGTTCGCGCGGCTCCCGTGGCGTTCGTGGTCACCGTCCTTGGGTGCACGCCGTGGCCTTGCCCGGCTCGGCCACGCGCTTGGCCGTGCCGTTGCGGGCCGACGGGCCCGAGCCGTCCTGCACCGCCGCTATCGCTGCACTGTGCCCCCCCCCCTCGCCTTGACGCCGCTATCTGCGGTGGTCCCGCACCGTGCCGCCCTCGCCTCACCGTCGCGTCGTCGCGTGGTCGGTGGCCGCCCCGGCGTTGTTGGCACGGCACCGTGCGGGCCAGGCGGGCAGCAAGCGAGCGTATGTTGTCGCGTTGGGATTAACTCACCGTCCTTGCTCGACCTACTCCGCCCAACTGCCATTGCCGGGTTAGGCGCCCTTGGCGTCCTCCCCTGTTTCCCCCCCCCCACCGCCGTGGAGCTGACTACGAGCCCCACCCTGACCGTGCCACCTCACGCCAAATTCGCCGTTGGGAGTAGGGTCGCTGCGACCGGGTCGACCTCCCTGACCTTGTGCCTGGGCCATCGAAGCCGCGGTGGCCGCCTATTTTTGGAGAGTAGGTCTGGCTGTGCCTTTCCGGGGCGGACCTCCCTTTCTCCCTGGACCACCAGGTACCGACCGTCCCGGGCAATCGGTCGCAATTCTAGAACCTCCTTGGTCCCCGGTGCGTGGTGCTCACCGTTGTCGAGGCTGTTGCGTCCCGTTTCGTCGGTGACGCACCTGCGCCGCCACGGAGCGCCGCCTAACCCCCCCGGGCGCACGTGGCCGGCTCGGCTCAGGTACCCTCCAACATCCCTGTCGCTATGGTTTGGCCCGTAGGGAGCTGCTGAAGCTCACCCTCCCCCTGGATTGCCCTCGCAGAGCCCCTGTCCTCCGGAACGCCGGCGCCGCCCTCGTCGGTCGGCCGCCATCGCGAGGAAGCTGCGTCACCTCGCCTCCGACCTCAGAATCGCTGCCCGCGCCTCGCATCTGCACCCTGGTGAGCGTCTCCCCCTTAGGAACGCGGTAGAGACTTCCCACTGGCCGGCGTAGCCGACCAGTGCCGGCCATCCCCACGCCGGCGTGCGGGGGGCTGCGTCGTGGACTGCTCCATTGTAAAGACGACTTCTGGGGAGGGTGTCGTTGCAAAGTCCCAGAGTGTTGAAATAGTGCCAAGCTTGGTCGAAGTATTGACCGTTAGTTCGGGGGCTAGGTTGTAAGTGTGCCAGCCGCGCGGGCTTTCCTCGGTCGCGGGCCGCATCGCGCGGTGTGGGCCTGTTGCGTCGGCTGCCTCGGGGCTTTGGGCCGGGCGATGCTGGCGCTGGTGCGCGCGCTGCGCGTGGTGGGCCGCGCAGTTGGGCCGTCCGGGAGGGTGCTCTTCTCGTTTTAGCAATTTAAGAATACTTTGTAATTTAGTTGTTGAAGCAAACTTTGGCAAATTTTAGTGACTTGTATAAATGTCCAAAAATCGTGAAACCACTTTTGTTGAGGTCCTAAATTTATGCTCTATCAGTTAGTAAACTCCTTTTGTGCACTACTATAGTGTTGCTCGGTCGATTAAATCTCTACTTAAAATGACGTTTATTAACGCAACCAATTTTGTAGAATTTTCCGTGGTAAATCGAGGTTAGCCCTAGCTCTAAAAATTTTTACAGTAGATGCTTAATATTGTTAGATGCTTGCTGTAAATTTTATGGCCATCAAATAGCTTGTTGGTTAGGATAGCTAATTTTCCCTAGTAATGCCTGTCGCAAATCGGTAATCGGAAAGTGGTGTGTCTGTTAGTTGTTGGAGTCGTTTTGCATCGGGTCAACCTTGTTAGTAGCGAGAATGTTAGCTTACCGTTTCAGCTATTAGAGTTACCTTCGTCACCTCTTAAATGTGGTCCTATCATTGCATGCATGTAGATCACGAGGGAGTTGAGTACGTGGCAGTGGAGGAGCCGGACTACGAGGAGGTCATCGAGGAGTACGAGGAGGAGATCTTCGTACCTGAGGAGTTCCAGGAGCCGCCCGCTACTGACACCTCTGACTGTGCACCTGCCCAAGGCAAGCCCCGGTGCATAACCCTTATTTTTGCAAATCTGATATATATATTAAATGTTGTGCATTTAAGTTACAGGAATTTCTATGATACCCACGTGCATATATATTTATACCCATGAGTCTTACTAGTACAGGATCGTATAGTTGCTTCGCTTAGGATCATCGGTAGGGTGAGTAACCTGTCGTTGCTCACAATAGGGAGTTACTCTAATGATTAGTACACTTTGGAAAAATGGTGGAAAGGAAATGACGACCGGGCAGGGATGGGGTATGGTTATTGGTGGGTGTAGCAAGTTGTGTCCCGCGGCCACGGGGCACAATTGGGTTGCACTGTTTCCCTGTCCGTGTCAATTAAGGACCGTTCGTTGCATGGACCCTGGTCAAGTCACAGATCTCCTTATCCCGAGCACATACTAGCGGATGGGGGCTAGGAAGACTTGTTACTCTCTTGTCATGGGCTCCGGCTCTTTCCGGACCGACTGATTGGAGGCGGGGATAGGTGGAGGTCTTAGCACCGTATTGAGGCCGGGCCTCAAATGCGGGAGCTAGGAGTCCAAGTTTGGACGGGGACCTGGAAACCTGTGACAGGAGGGGAACGGGTTGGTCTTGCTTGTGCCTGGGGTACAAGCGGGGCGTGTGTTTTTCGGGGTACCCAGCTGGGCATATTGATTCGCGAATCGCCGTTTCTGCGTGACGGTACGGCTTGACTACGCTCTGGCATCGTAGTAAGAACTGGAAATTGAAAGAGGGAGATTGGATTCTGCTTTGCTCATTTCTTGCTGGATTATAGCATAGGTGCTTACATAGAACATTGGTTAATGAATAAAATACGGCTTTTAAAAGTGAAGAAATTAAGGACGAACTCTTAGTGCTGCTTTCCGCATACAAGAAACCCACAAGCCATAAAGCCTATCATGATCCTTGAGAGTCGGAAAATAAAATTCCCAGTCGGGTAAGTCTTGCGAGTACATTGTGTACTCAGGGTTTATTTTTACCCCTGTTGCAGGTGCACTTTGAGCAGGTTTGTCGTGTGTGGAGGATTCTTCTGGTGGGCACAGACGGATTCTCATCGCTTCCGCTAGATGTTATTTTATTTCCGCTGTTAGTTATTGCACTCTGAACCTCTGGTATTGTAATAACTATTTCTGAGACCCTGTATTGTATAAAATGGACTAAGTATTGTAAGTTTGTACTCATTATTGGATCCCGGGTGTAAAATGTGGAGCGTTCGAGTTCTCCCGTCGGGTGTGCTCGACGGAATCATTTGGTTTAGCTCACTTTCAGGGTTCTTAGTGCCTAGTGGAAGGCAAGCGTCCTGAAAGCGTGCTAAACTGGGCGATTCCGCCACAGTTGGTACCAGAGCCAATAATGAGCTTACAGGCTAAATCACCTATTTCAAAAGGCTTAAAAAAATTTTGACCAACAAAAGGTTTATAAAAATTAGGATGCGGTAAAGTCGACGTAGTTAAGTTAAGCCCTAGCAATATGGTTTACTAGGATAGTGGCACTGTTTTTCCTAACTATCTTCTGCAGGTACACTAACTTACGTTGCGTAAGGAAACGCTAGTTTCGGAAGTGAGTGTACGATGTGCCAAAGTTTAGCGAAGGGCCGCTATATTTCCGGCTTGAGTGAGCGGGTAGGGCGATGCATGCATTCCTAAGTTAAAAACCTGGTTAATTCAAAAAAAAACCCCTCCACGATAATCACAGATAGTAACAAGGTAGAATAAGAATTAAAATGAATTGCTTTAATCCTTTCGAAGGCCGTATCATCGCCTCAGTCTCGTTCTCTAAATCGGGAGAAGTGCCCTAATGGTTGGTTCTTATCTGTTACAGATGAACCTGAGGTCCGGTCGCGGGGCAGCTGGGTCTGTTCACGGGAGTACCAGCGCTGGAGCGGGCCGTGACCCGGAGGGCCGTGACCCGGAGGATGGTCGCGAGAATGTCGGGGACAGTAACGACGCCCCACGCTTGGCTCCTCTTCCACCACCACCGCCGCCTCTGATGACTCAAGCGGAGATGATGGCGGAGTTGTTAGCTTCTCATCGTGAGACGGCCCGTGCCCTGGAGCTGATGGCACAGGCTGTCGGTGGCCTCGCTCGTGGGGGTCCCGGTGGCAACGGTGGGGACGGAGGCGGTGCCCGTGGTCTTGAGAGGCCCTGTTCATATCAGGACTTCTTAAAGACTAACCCGCCCACGTTCGCACCGACCGCAGAGCCTCTGGACGCGGAGCATTGGCTTCGTGTGCTGGAGCAAAAGTTTCTGCTGCTCACGGTGACCGATGAGCAGAAGGTGCGCTTCGCCGCACAGCAGCTGTTGGGGTCTGCCAGCGCTTGGTGGGATACCTTTAACGCCATGCAACAGGCGGACCACCGGGTGACCTGGCAGGAGTTCACTGCCGCTTTCCGAGAGTATTTCATTCCGGTGGGCGTTCTGAACAGGAAGCTCTCGGAGTTCTTGGACCTAAAGCAGGGAAGCCTGTCCGTGATGGATTATGTCAACAAGTTCAACCACTTGGCACAGTATGCTGGCACTCACGTTGACACAGATGAGAAGAAGAGGGATCGCTTCTACCGTGGCCTCTCTTGTGTTCTGCAGAAGGAGTTGTACACTGGGAACTACCAGACTTTTGGCACCCTGATGAATGCAGCCATTGCTATGGAGGGTCTGCAGCGTGACACTCAGGCAGAGTGCAAGCGCAAGCGGGGGATTTCTGGGTCTTCTGGTCACCAGCAGGCGCAGAAGATGCAGGCTGTTAAGAGGATGTCCTACCATTCTCCTGGTGGACAGCCGTCAAGACAGCCTCAGCAGACTTGTCAGGCTCCGACGACTCAGTACCGTGCACCTTCCCAGCAGGTGCAACAGCCACAGGGGCAGCAGTTTCCACCTCGTCAGGGACAGATGGTCAAGTCTACTGGCTGTTTCAAGTGTGGCAAGGAGGGCCACTTTGCTCGGGAGTGTCCCGAGAACCGGCCTATTCAGTCTGCCCAGCCGTCTGCCAACTCTCGCCTGATCAAGAGGACGGTTATCAAGAAGAAAGCCCCAGTAAGCCGTTCGGGACAGTTGAACTATACGAAGGCCGAGGAAATATTGCAGGATCAACCTGTGATGGCTGGTATGTTCACCATCAACTCTCATCCAGCACTTGTGTTATTTGATTCTGGAGCATCGCATTCATTTATGAGCATGGGGTATGCGGAGAGGCATAATCTACCTATTATGGCCATCCCTAAGGCCTATAGAATCAGCACCCCGGGTGCGAACATGTTTATCAACACCCGGACGGATACTGTCAGTTTAGTGCTAGCCACCCACAGTTATCGCCTTCAGTTCATGTTGCTACCTGGGCATGGCATTGATGCGATACTGGGCATGAACTGGCTGAAGGTTTACGGGGTAGTGTTGGACCTTAAGCGGAGGGTTGTTGAGTTGCGACTTCCTGGGTCTGAGGATAGGATGTCTCTTCTCATTCCCTCGGAACTCACTTCTCCAGTTGCTACAAATGTGGAAGTCTCTTCTGGTCTCACCTCTATTCCAGTGGTCTGTGAGTTCCCAGATGTTTTTCCTGATGATTTGCCGGGGTTGCCACCGGATAGAGATGTGGAGTTCACCATTGAGTTAGAGCCTGGCACTGCTCCTATTTCTCGGCGTCCCTACCGTATGGCACCAAAGGAGTTAGCTGAAATGAAGAAGCAGTTAGAAGAATTGCGGAATAAAGGGTTCATCCGTCCCAGTTCTTCCCCTTGGGGTTGTCCTGCCATTTTTGTGAAGAAGAAGGATGGCACTCTTCGCATGTGTGTGGATTACCGTCCCCTCAACGCGGTAACCATTAAGAACAAGTACCCTTTGCCTCGTATTGATGCTTTGTTTGATCAGTTGGCTGGGGCAAAGGTGTTCTCTAAAATAGATCTTCGGTCGGGATATCATCAGATAAAGATTCGGCCACAAGATATACCAAAGACAGCTTTTTCTACTAGGTATGGGTTGTATGAGTACCTAGTCATGTCTTTCGGTCTCACAAATGCTCCTGCATTTTTCATGTATCTCATGAATTCAGTCTTTATGCCGGAGCTGGATAAGTTTGTAGTAGTGTTCATCGACGACATCTTGATTTATTCCAAGAATGAAGGAGAGCATGCACGGCATCTCCGCACCGTTCTGACCCGGTTGCGAGAGCACAAGCTGTACGCTAAGTTCAGCAAGTGTGAGTTTTGGTTGGATCGAGTTCAGTTCTTGGGACATGTTCTGACCCCTGAGGGTGTGTCTGTAGATCCTAGCAAGGTTCAGGATGTGTTGGATTGGAGGTCTCCTGCCTCCGTGCATCAGATCCGACAGTTTTTGGGTCTTGCCGGATACTATCGGCGTTTCATTCCAGATTTCTCAAAAATAGCCCAACCTATGACCAAGTTACTTCAGAAGGATGCCAAGTTTGTATGGAGTTCGGCTTGTGAAGAAGCTTTTCAGGCCTTGAAGAAGTTCCTTACCTCAGCTCCTGTTCTGGCTCAACCGGATATTGAGAAGCCTTTTGATGTTTATTGTGATGCCTCCAGGACTGGGCTTGGGTGTGTGCTTATGCAAGAGGGGCGTGTGATAGCATATGCTTCACGTCAACTGAAAAAGCACGAAGTGAATTACCCCACCCATGATTTAGAGCTAGCTGCAGTGGTGCATGCTCTAAAAATTTGGAGACACTATTTGTTGGGGAATAAAGTGCATATTTTTACGGACCATAAGAGCCTTAGATATATTTTTACTCAACCTGAGTTGAATCTGAGGCAGAGGAGATGGCTTGAGTTAATTAAAGATTACAACTTGGAGGTCCATTATCATCCGGGAAAAGCTAATGTGGTGGCTGATGCTTTGAGCCGCAAGTCACACGTGCCTGAGGAAGAGTTCGTGCCTCTCTCTCACTCTGCAGTGTTGGCACAGATTGCTTTAGTCTCTGAGTTGCTTGAGCAAATCATCGCGGGACAAAGGTATGATGTCTTGGAGATTCCCCACATCAAGAAGTTGATGGCTGAAGGGCGTGGTCCGCACTTTAGCATTGACGGGCAAGGTGTGGTGAAGTACAAGAACCGGTTAGTGGTTCCCGGTAATGAGGAGCTAAGAAGGAAGATTCTGGAGGAAGCCCACCAGTCCAAGTTGTCTATTCATCCGGGGAGTAACAAGATGTACCATGATCTACGTCAGCTGTATTGGTGGTCATACATGAAGCAGGATATCACCAAGTATATTGCTGAGTGTGATATTTGTGGAAGAGTGAAGGCAGACCATCTGCGGAGGCCAGGTTTTCTGCAGCCTTTGCCTATTCCGGTCTGGAAGTGGGAAGATATTTCCATGGATTTTATTACCAGGTTACCTCGCACCGCCAAGGGCCATGAGTCTATTTGGGTCATTGTGGATCGCCTCACTAAGACTGCTCATTTTCTTCCAGTGAGTACGAGGTATACAGCCTCGCAGTATGCCAAGCTGTATTTTGATCGCATTGTGACCCTTCATGGAGTTCCGCTTACCATTGTTTCTGACCGTGGAGCGGTTTTCATGTCGCGTTTTTGGATACAACTCCAAGAATGCCTTGGTACGCGCCTTCTTAGAAGTTCGGCCTATCATCCTCAGACCGATGGTCAGACAGAGAGAGTGAATCAAGTGCTTGAGGATATGTTGAGAGCTTGTGTCATCTCTTTTCCTGAAAAGTGGGACGAATGTTTGAAGTTGGCCGAGTTTTCTTATAATAACAGCTATCAAGAGAGCATCCGGATGGCACCTTTTGAGGCTTTGTACGGCAAGAAATGCAGAACCCCACTCAACTGGGTTGAGGTGGGAGACCGTGGTTATTTCGGGCCTGACTTTGTGCTTGAAGCAAGAGAGAAGGTTGGGATTATCCGGAGTCATTTAAAGGCAGCACAGAACCGACAGAAAACCTATGCAGACAAAAGAAGGAGGCCCTTGGAGTTTGAAGTTGGGGATTATGTGTATCTCAAGGTGTCTCCCATGAAAGGTGTGCATCGTTTTGGTGTCCGTGGGAAGCTAGCCCCACGCTATGTTGGGCCCTACAAGGTTTTGGCCCGGCGTGGTTCCGTGGCCTACCGCATTCAGCTTCCGGATATTTTGTCAGCTACCCACGATGTTTTTCATGTGTCCCAGTTGAAAAAGTGTTTACGGGTTCCCACTGAGGCAGTAGAAATTGAAGGACTTTCCCTTCAACCGGACCTTTCTTATGAAGAACATCCGGTAAAAATCTTGGACGAAAAAGAGAGAGTGACCAGGAACAATGTGGTGAAATTTTACAAGGTCCAGTGGCAGCGTCATTCGGAAGAGGAAGCAACGTGGGAACTTGAGAGTTATATTTTGAAGCATTATCCCCACCTCTTATCTAACCCTGAAGGTAACCGTTCAGAGAAAGTTTTCCCTACCCTCTTTTCTCCACACTAGGCACGGGAAATCTCGGGTCGAGATTTTCTTTTAGGGGGGTAGAGCTGTAACACCCCCGGTGTTACTGCGTGTCACAATGCATCTAAGCGGAGCATGCGCACCTTTTTCTGGTGTTTCGTTTAATGCTGAAGTGCGTAGGATCCTTTCGGTAAGTTAAAAATGATAAATAAAAATGGTATTCGAGTTTTGACGCCTCAACCGGAGGTTAGCGACTTAGGTTGGGAGCTAATTTCTTTTAACAAAACTGCTACAAGACTTACGTGAACCCTAAACGAAATAGGAAGGGCTCAGGGCGTAGTTGTTAGTGCATCTAGTGTTGTCGCGTTTTTCCATCCCTAGCTAGTTTTCTTATAACCGAACGCGAACTCGCAACGAAGATCAACCCTGGACTTAGTGTGTTTCAAGTCGCTTAATGGCAGTGACAAGGCACCTGTTCGCGCGGCTCCCGTGGCGTTCGCGGTCACCATCCTTGGGTGCACGCCGTGGCCTTGCCCGGCTCGGCCACGCGCTTGGCCGTGCCGTTGCGGGCCGACGGGCCCGAGCCGTCCTGCACCGCCGCTATCGCTGCACTGTGCCCCCCCCCTCGCCTTGACGCCGCTATCTGCGGTGGTCCCGCACCGTGCCGCCCTCGCCTCACCGTCGCGTCGTCGCGTGGTCGGTGGCCGCCCCGGCGTTGTTGGCACGGCACCGTGCGGGCCAGGCGGGCAGCAAGCGAGCGTATGTTGTCGCGTTGGGATTAACTCACCGTCCTTGCTCGACCTACTCCGCCCAACTGCCATTGCCGGGTTAGGCGCCCTTGGCGTCCTCCCCTGTTTCCCCCCCCACCGCCGTGGAGCTGACTACGAGCCCCACCCTGACCGTGCCACCTCACGCCAAATTCGCCGTTGGGAGTAGGGTCGCTGCGACCGGGTCGACCTCCCTGACCTTGTGCCTGGGCCATCGAAGCCGCGGTGGCCGCCTATTTTTGGAGAGTAGGTCTGGCTGTGCCTTTCCGGGGCGGACCTCCCTTTCTCCCTGGACCACCAGGTACCGACCGTCCCGGGCAATCGGTCGCAATTCTAGAACCTCCTTGGTCCCCGGTGCGTGGTGCTCACCGTTGTCGAGGCTGTTGCGTCCCGTTTCGTCGGTGACGCACCTGCGCCGCCACGGAGCGCCGCCTAACCCCCCCGGGCGCACGTGGCCGGCTCGGCTCAGGTACCCTCCAACATCCCTGTCGCTATGGTTTGGCCCGTAGGGAGCTGCTGAAGCTCACCCTCCCCCTGGATTGCCCTCGCAGAGCCCCTGTCCTCCGGAACGCCGGCGCCGCCCTCGTCGGTCGGCCGCCATCGCGAGGAAGCCGCGTCACCTCGCCTCCGACCTCAGAATCGCTGCCCGCGCCTCGCATCTGCACCCTGGTGAGCGTCTCCCCCTTAGGAACGCGGTAGAGACTTCCCACTGGCCGGCGTAGCCGACCAGTGCCGGCCATCCCCACGCCGGCGTGCGGGGGGCTGCGTCGTGGACTGCTCCATTGTAAAGACGACTTCTGGGGAGGGTGTCGTTGCAAAGTCCCAGAGTGTGGAAATAGTGCCAAGCTTGGTCGAAGTATTGACCGTTAGTTCGGGGGCTAGGTTGTAAGTGTGCCAGCCGCGCGGGCTTTCCTCGGTCGCGGGCCGCATCGCGCGGTGTGGGCCTGTTGCGTCGGCTGCCTCGGGGCTTTGGGCCGGGCGATGCTGGCGCTGGTGCGCGCGCTGCGCGGGGTGGGCCGCGCAGTTGGGCCGTCCGGGAGGGTGCTCTTCTCGTTTTAGCAATTTAAGAATACTTTGTAATTTAGTTGTTGAAGCAAACTTTGGCAAATTTTAGTGACTTGTATAAATGTCCAAAAATCGTGAAACCACTTTTGTTGAGGTCCTAAATTTATGCTCTATCAGTTAGTAAACTCCTTTTGTGCACTACTATAGTGTTGCTCGGTCGATTAAATCTCTACTTAAAATGACGTTTATTAACGCAACCAATTTTGTAGAATTTTCCGTGGTAAATCGAGGTTAGCCCTAGCTCTAAAAATTTTTACAGTAGATGCTTAATATTGTTAGATGCTTGCTGTAAATTTTATGGCCATCAAATAGCTTGTTGGTTAGGATAGCTAATTTTCCCTAGTAATGCCTGTCGCAAATCGGTAATCGGAAAGTGGTGTGTCTGTTAGTTGTTGGAGTCGTTTTGCATCGGGTCAACCTTGTTAGTAGCGAGAATGTTAGCTTACCGTTTCAGCTATTAGAGTTACCTTCGTCACCTCTTAAATGTGGTCCTATCATTGCATGCATGTAGATCACGAGGGAGTTGAGTACGTGGCAGTGGAGGAGCCGGACTACGAGGAGGTCATCGAGGAGTACGAGGAGGAGATCTTCGTACCTGAGGAGTTCCAGGAGCCGCCCGCTACTGACACCTCTGACTGTGCACCTGCCCAAGGCAAGCCCCGGTGCATAACCCTTATTTTTGCAAATCTGATATATATATTAAATGTTGTGCATTTAAGTTACAGGAATTTCTATGATACCCACGTGCATATATATTTATACCCATGAGTCTTACTAGTACAGGATCGTATAGTTGCTTCGCTTAGGATCATCGGTAGGGTGAGTAACCTGTCGTTGCTCACAATAGGGAGTTACTCTAATGATTAGTACACTTTGGAAAAATGGTGGAAAGGAAATGACGACCGGGCAGGGATGGGGTATGGTTATTGGTGGGTGTAGCAAGTTGTGTCCCGCGGCCACGGGGCACAATTGGGTTGCACTGTTTCCCTGTCCGTGTCAATTAAGGACCGTTCGTTGCATGGACCCTGGTCAAGTCACAGATCTCCTTATCCCGAGCACATACTAGCGGATGGGGGCTAGGAAGACTTGTTACTCTCTTGTCATGGGCTCCGGCTCTTTCCGGACCGACTGATTGGAGGCGGGGATAGGTGGAGGTCTTAGCACCGTATTGAGGCCGGGCCTCAAATGCGGGAGCTAGGAGTCCAAGTTTGGACGGGGACCTGGAAACCTGTGACAGGAGGGGAACGGGTTGGTCTTGCTTGTGCCTGGGGTACAAGCGGGGCGTGTGTTTTTCGGGGTACCCAGCTGGGCATATTGATTCGCGAATCGCCGTTTCTGCGTGACGGTACGGCTTGACTACGCTCTGGCATCGTAGTAAGAACTGGAAATTGAAAGAGGGAGATTGGATTCTGCTTTGCTCATTTCTTGCTGGATTATAGCATAGGTGCTTACATAGAACATTGGTTAATGAATAAAATACGGCTTTTAAAAGTGAAGAAATTAAGGACGAACTCTTAGTGCTGCTTTCCGCATACAAGAAACCCACAAGCCATAAAGCCTATCATGATCCTTGAGAGTCGGAAAATAAAATTCCCAGTCGGGTAAGTCTTGCGAGTACATTGTGTACTCAGGGTTTATTTTTACCCCTGTTGCAGGTGCACTTTGAGCAGGTTTGTCGTGTGTGGAGGATTCTTCTGGTGGGCACAGACGGATTCTCATCGCTTCCGCTAGATGTTATTTTATTTCCGCTGTTAGTTATTGCACTCTGAACCTCTGGTATTGTAATAACTATTTCTGAGACCCTGTATTGTATAAAATGGACTAAGTATTGTAAGTTTGTACTCATTATTGGATCCCGGGTGTAAAATGTGGAGCGTTCGAGTTCTCCCGTCGGGTGTGCTCGACGGAATCATTTGGTTTAGCTCACTTTCAGGGTTCTTAGTGCCTAGTGGAAGGCAAGCGTCCTGAAAGCGTGCTAAACTGGGCGATTCCGCCACAGTTGGTACCAGAGCCAATAATGAGCTTACAGGCTAAATCACCTATTTCAAAAGGCTTAAAAAAATTTTGACCAACAAAAGGTTTATAAAAATTAGGATGCGGTAAAGTCGACGTAGTTAAGTTAAGCCCTAGCAATATGGTTTACTAGGATAGTGGCACTGTTTTTCCTAACTATCTTCTGCAGGTACACTAACTTACGTTGCGTAAGGAAACGCTAGTTTCGGAAGTGAGTGTACGATGTGCCAAAGTTTAGCGAAGGGCCGCTATATTTCCGGCTTGAGTGAGCGGGTAGGGCGATGCATGCATTCCTAAGTTAAAAACCTGGTTAATTCAAAAAAAAACCCCTCCACGATAATCACAGATAGTAACAAGGTAGAATAAGAATTAAAATGAATTGCTTTAATCCTTTCGAAGGCCGTATCATCGCCTCAGTCTCGTTCTCTAAATCGGGAGAAGTGCCCTAATGGTTGGTTCTTATCTGTTACAGATGAACCTGAGGTCCGGTCGCGGGGCAGCTGGGTCTGTTCACGGGAGTACCAGCGCTGGAGCGGGCCGTGACCCGGAGGGCCGTGACCCGGAGGATGGTCGCGAGAATGTCGGGGACAGTAACGACGCCCCACGCTTGGCTCCTCTTCCACCACCACCGCCGCCTCTGATGACTCAAGCGGAGATGATGGCGGAGTTGTTAGCTTCTCATCGTGAGACGGCCCGTGCCCTGGAGCTGATGGCACAGGCTGTCGGTGGCCTCGCTCGTGGGGGTCCCGGTGGCAACGGTGGGGACGGAGGCGGTGCCCGTGGTCTTGAGAGGCCCTGTTCATATCAGGACTTCTTAAAGACTAACCCGCCCACGTTCGCACCGACCGCAGAGCCTCTGGACGCGGAGCATTGGCTTCGTGTGCTGGAGCAAAAGTTTCTGCTGCTCACGGTGACCGATGAGCAGAAGGTGCGCTTCGCCGCACAGCAGCTGTTGGGGTCTGCCAGCGCTTGGTGGGATACCTTTAACGCCATGCAACAGGCGGACCACCGGGTGACCTGGCAGGAGTTCACTGCCGCTTTCCGAGAGTATTTCATTCCGGTGGGCGTTCTGAACAGGAAGCTCTCGGAGTTCTTGGACCTAAAGCAGGGAAGCCTGTCCGTGATGGATTATGTCAACAAGTTCAACCACTTGGCACAGTATGCTGGCACTCACGTTGACACAGATGAGAAGAAGAGGGATCGCTTCTACCGTGGCCTCTCTTGTGTTCTGCAGAAGGAGTTGTACACTGGGAACTACCAGACTTTTGGCACCCTGATGAATGCAGCCATTGCTATGGAGGGTCTGCAGCGTGACACTCAGGCAGAGTGCAAGCGCAAGCGGGGGATTTCTGGGTCTTCTGGTCACCAGCAGGCGCAGAAGATGCAGGCTGTTAAGAGGATGTCCTACCATTCTCCTGGTGGACAGCCGTCAAGACAGCCTCAGCAGACTTGTCAGGCTCCGACGACTCAGTACCGTGCACCTTCCCAGCAGGTGCAACAGCCACAGGGGCAGCAGTTTCCACCTCGTCAGGGACAGATGGTCAAGTCTACTGGCTGTTTCAAGTGTGGCAAGGAGGGCCACTTTGCTCGGGAGTGTCCCGAGAACCGGCCTATTCAGTCTGCCCAGCCGTCTGCCAACTCTCGCCTGATCAAGAGGACGGTTATCAAGAAGAAAGCCCCAGTAAGCCGTTCGGGACAGTTGAACTATACGAAGGCCGAGGAAATATTGCAGGATCAACCTGTGATGGCTGGTATGTTCACCATCAACTCTCATCCAGCACTTGTGTTATTTGATTCTGGAGCATCGCATTCATTTATGAGCATGGGGTATGCGGAGAGGCATAATCTACCTATTATGGCCATCCCTAAGGCCTATAGAATCAGCACCCCGGGTGCGAACATGTTTATCAACACCCGGACGGATACTGTCAGTTTAGTGCTAGCCACCCACAGTTATCGCCTTCAGTTCATGTTGCTACCTGGGCATGGCATTGATGCGATACTGGGCATGAACTGGCTGAAGGTTTACGGGGTAGTGTTGGACCTTAAGCGGAGGGTTGTTGAGTTGCGACTTCCTGGGTCTGAGGATAGGATGTCTCTTCTCATTCCCTCGGAACTCACTTCTCCAGTTGCTACAAATGTGGAAGTCTCTTCTGGTCTCACCTCTATTCCAGTGGTCTGTGAGTTCCCAGATGTTTTTCCTGATGATTTGCCGGGGTTGCCACCGGATAGAGATGTGGAGTTCACCATTGAGTTAGAGCCTGGCACTGCTCCTATTTCTCGGCGTCCCTACCGTATGGCACCAAAGGAGTTAGCTGAAATGAAGAAGCAGTTAGAAGAATTGCGGAATAAAGGGTTCATCCGTCCCAGTTCTTCCCCTTGGGGTTGTCCTGCCATTTTTGTGAAGAAGAAGGATGGCACTCTTCGCATGTGTGTGGATTACCGTCCCCTCAACGCGGTAACCATTAAGAACAAGTACCCTTTGCCTCGTATTGATGCTTTGTTTGATCAGTTGGCTGGGGCAAAGGTGTTCTCTAAAATAGATCTTCGGTCGGGATATCATCAGATAAAGATTCGGCCACAAGATATACCAAAGACAGCTTTTTCTACTAGGTATGGGTTGTATGAGTACCTAGTCATGTCTTTCGGTCTCACAAATGCTCCTGCATTTTTCATGTATCTCATGAATTCAGTCTTTATGCCGGAGCTGGATAAGTTTGTAGTAGTGTTCATCGACGACATCTTGATTTATTCCAAGAATGAAGGAGAGCATGCACGGCATCTCCGCACCGTTCTGACCCGGTTGCGAGAGCACAAGCTGTACGCTAAGTTCAGCAAGTGTGAGTTTTGGTTGGATCGAGTTCAGTTCTTGGGACATGTTCTGACCCCTGAGGGTGTGTCTGTAGATCCTAGCAAGGTTCAGGATGTGTTGGATTGGAGGTCTCCTGCCTCCGTGCATCAGATCCGACAGTTTTTGGGTCTTGCCGGATACTATCGGCGTTTCATTCCAGATTTCTCAAAAATAGCCCAACCTATGACCAAGTTACTTCAGAAGGATGCCAAGTTTGTATGGAGTTCGGCTTGTGAAGAAGCTTTTCAGGCCTTGAAGAAGTTCCTTACCTCAGCTCCTGTTCTGGCTCAACCGGATATTGAGAAGCCTTTTGATGTTTATTGTGATGCCTCCAGGACTGGGCTTGGGTGTGTGCTTATGCAAGAGGGGCGTGTGATAGCATATGCTTCACGTCAACTGAAAAAGCACGAAGTGAATTACCCCACCCATGATTTAGAGCTAGCTGCAGTGGTGCATGCTCTAAAAATTTGGAGACACTATTTGTTGGGGAATAAAGTGCATATTTTTACGGACCATAAGAGCCTTAGATATATTTTTACTCAACCTGAGTTGAATCTGAGGCAGAGGAGATGGCTTGAGTTAATTAAAGATTACAACTTGGAGGTCCATTATCATCCGGGAAAAGCTAATGTGGTGGCTGATGCTTTGAGCCGCAAGTCACACGTGCCTGAGGAAGAGTTCGTGCCTCTCTCTCACTCTGCAGTGTTGGCACAGATTGCTTTAGTCTCTGAGTTGCTTGAGCAAATCATCGCGGGACAAAGGTATGATGTCTTGGAGATTCCCCACATCAAGAAGTTGATGGCTGAAGGGCGTGGTCCGCACTTTAGCATTGACGGGCAAGGTGTGGTGAAGTACAAGAACCGGTTAGTGGTTCCCGGTAATGAGGAGCTAAGAAGGAAGATTCTGGAGGAAGCCCACCAGTCCAAGTTGTCTATTCATCCGGGGAGTAACAAGATGTACCATGATCTACGTCAGCTGTATTGGTGGTCATACATGAAGCAGGATATCACCAAGTATATTGCTGAGTGTGATATTTGTGGAAGAGTGAAGGCAGACCATCTGCGGAGGCCAGGTTTTCTGCAGCCTTTGCCTATTCCGGTCTGGAAGTGGGAAGATATTTCCATGGATTTTATTACCAGGTTACCTCGCACCGCCAAGGGCCATGAGTCTATTTGGGTCATTGTGGATCGCCTCACTAAGACTGCTCATTTTCTTCCAGTGAGTACGAGGTATACAGCCTCGCAGTATGCCAAGCTGTATTTTGATCGCATTGTGACCCTTCATGGAGTTCCGCTTACCATTGTTTCTGACCGTGGAGCGGTTTTCATGTCGCGTTTTTGGATACAACTCCAAGAATGCCTTGGTACGCGCCTTCTTAGAAGTTCGGCCTATCATCCTCAGACCGATGGTCAGACAGAGAGAGTGAATCAAGTGCTTGAGGATATGTTGAGAGCTTGTGTCATCTCTTTTCCTGAAAAGTGGGACGAATGTTTGAAGTTGGCCGAGTTTTCTTATAATAACAGCTATCAAGAGAGCATCCGGATGGCACCTTTTGAGGCTTTGTACGGCAAGAAATGCAGAACCCCACTCAACTGGGTTGAGGTGGGAGACCGTGGTTATTTCGGGCCTGACTTTGTGCTTGAAGCAAGAGAGAAGGTTGGGATTATCCGGAGTCATTTAAAGGCAGCACAGAACCGACAGAAAACCTATGCAGACAAAAGAAGGAGGCCCTTGGAGTTTGAAGTTGGGGATTATGTGTATCTCAAGGTGTCTCCCATGAAAGGTGTGCATCGTTTTGGTGTCCGTGGGAAGCTAGCCCCACGCTATGTTGGGCCCTACAAGGTTTTGGCCCGGCGTGGTTCCGTGGCCTACCGCATTCAGCTTCCGGATATTTTGTCAGCTACCCACGATGTTTTTCATGTGTCCCAGTTGAAAAAGTGTTTACGGGTTCCCACTGAGGCAGTAGAAATTGAAGGACTTTCCCTTCAACCGGACCTTTCTTATGAAGAACATCCGGTAAAAATCTTGGACGAAAAAGAGAGAGTGACCAGGAACAATGTGGTGAAATTTTACAAGGTCCAGTGGCAGCGTCATTCGGAAGAGGAAGCAACGTGGGAACTTGAGAGTTATATTTTGAAGCATTATCCCCACCTCTTATCTAACCCTGAAGGTAACCGTTCAGAGAAAGTTTTCCCTACCCTCTTTTCTCCACACTAGGCACGGGAAATCTCGGGTCGAGATTTTCTTTTAGGGGGGTAGAGCTGTAACACCCCCGGTGTTACTGCGTGTCACAATGCATCTAAGCGGAGCATGCGCACCTTTTTCTGGTGTTTCGTTTAATGCTGAAGTGCGTAGGATCCTTTCGGTAAGTTAAAAATGATAAATAAAAATGGTATTCGAGTTTTGACGCCTCAACCGGAGGTTAGCGACTTAGGTTGGGAGCTAATTTCTTTTAACAAAACTGCTACAAGACTTACGTGAACCCTAAACGAAATAGGAAGGGCTCAGGGCGTAGTTGTTAGTGCATCTAGTGTTGTCGCGTTTTTCCATCCCTAGCTAGTTTTCTTATAACCGAACGCGAACTCGCAACGAAGATCAACCCTGGACTTAGTGTGTTTCAAGTCGCTTAATGGCAGTGACAAGGCACCTGTTCGCGCGGCTCCCGTGGCGTTCGCGGTCACCATCCTTGGGTGCACGCCGTGGCCTTGCCCGGCTCGGCCACGCGCTTGGCCGTGCCGTTGCGGGCCGACGGGCCCGAGCCGTCCTGCACCGCCGCTATCGCTGCACTGTGCCCCCCCCCTCGCCTTGACGCCGCTATCTGCGGTGGTCCCGCACCGTGCCGCCCTCGCCTCACCGTCGCGTCGTCGCGTGGTCGGTGGCCGCCCCGGCGTTGTTGGCACGGCACCGTGCGGGCCAGGCGGGCAGCAAGCGAGCGTATGTTGTCGCGTTGGGATTAACTCACCGTCCTTGCTCGACCTACTCCGCCCAACTGCCATTGCCGGGTTAGGCGCCCTTGGCGTCCTCCCCTGTTTCCCCCCCCACCGCCGTGGAGCTGACTACGAGCCCCACCCTGACCGTGCCACCTCACGCCAAATTCGCCGTTGGGAGTAGGGTCGCTGCGACCGGGTCGACCTCCCTGACCTTGTGCCTGGGCCATCGAAGCCGCGGTGGCCGCCTATTTTTGGAGAGTAGGTCTGGCTGTGCCTTTCCGGGGCGGACCTCCCTTTCTCCCTGGACCACCAGGTACCGACCGTCCCGGGCAATCGGTCGCAATTCTAGAACCTCCTTGGTCCCCGGTGCGTGGTGCTCACCGTTGTCGAGGCTGTTGCGTCCCGTTTCGTCGGTGACGCACCTGCGCCGCCACGGAGCGCCGCCTAACCCCCCCGGGCGCACGTGGCCGGCTCGGCTCAGGTACCCTCCAACATCCCTGTCGCTATGGTTTGGCCCGTAGGGAGCTGCTGAAGCTCACCCTCCCCCTGGATTGCCCTCGCAGAGCCCCTGTCCTCCGGAACGCCGGCGCCGCCCTCGTCGGTCGGCCGCCATCGCGAGGAAGCCGCGTCACCTCGCCTCCGACCTCAGAATCGCTGCCCGCGCCTCGCATCTGCACCCTGGTGAGCGTCTCCCCCTTAGGAACGCGGTAGAGACTTCCCACTGGCCGGCGTAGCCGACCAGTGCCGGCCATCCCCACGCCGGCGTGCGGGGGGCTGCGTCGTGGACTGCTCCATTGTAAAGACGACTTCTGGGGAGGGTGTCGTTGCAAAGTCCCAGAGTGTGGAAATAGTGCCAAGCTTGGTCGAAGTATTGACCGTTAGTTCGGGGGCTAGGTTGTAAGTGTGCCAGCCGCGCGGGCTTTCCTCGGTCGCGGGCCGCATCGCGCGGTGTGGGCCTGTTGCGTCGGCTGCCTCGGGGCTTTGGGCCGGGCGATGCTGGCGCTGGTGCGCGCGCTGCGCGGGGTGGGCCGCGCAGTTGGGCCGTCCGGGAGGGTGCTCTTCTCGTTTTAGCAATTTAAGAATACTTTGTAATTTAGTTGTTGAAGCAAACTTTGGCAAATTTTAGTGACTTGTATAAATGTCCAAAAATCGTGAAACCACTTTTGTTGAGGTCCTAAATTTATGCTCTATCAGTTAGTAAACTCCTTTTGTGCACTACTATAGTGTTGCTCGGTCGATTAAATCTCTACTTAAAATGACGTTTATTAACGCAACCAATTTTGTAGAATTTTCCGTGGTAAATCGAGGTTAGCCCTAGCTCTAAAAATTTTTACAGTAGATGCTTAATATTGTTAGATGCTTGCTGTAAATTTTATGGCCATCAAATAGCTTGTTGGTTAGGATAGCTAATTTTCCCTAGTAATGCCTGTCGCAAATCGGTAATCGGAAAGTGGTGTGTCTGTTAGTTGTTGGAGTCGTTTTGCATCGGGTCAACCTTGTTAGTAGCGAGAATGTTAGCTTACCGTTTCAGCTATTAGAGTTACCTTCGTCACCTCTTAAATGTGGTCCTATCATTGCATGCATGTAGATCACGAGGGAGTTGAGTACGTGGCAGTGGAGGAGCCGGACTACGAGGAGGTCATCGAGGAGTACGAGGAGGAGATCTTCGTACCTGAGGAGTTCCAGGAGCCGCCCGCTACTGACACCTCTGACTGTGCACCTGCCCAAGGCAAGCCCCGGTGCATAACCCTTATTTTTGCAAATCTGATATATATATTAAATGTTGTGCATTTAAGTTACAGGAATTTCTATGATACCCACGTGCATATATATTTATACCCATGAGTCTTACTAGTACAGGATCGTATAGTTGCTTCGCTTAGGATCATCGGTAGGGTGAGTAACCTGTCGTTGCTCACAATAGGGAGTTACTCTAATGATTAGTACACTTTGGAAAAATGGTGGAAAGGAAATGACGACCGGGCAGGGATGGGGTATGGTTATTGGTGGGTGTAGCAAGTTGTGTCCCGCGGCCACGGGGCACAATTGGGTTGCACTGTTTCCCTGTCCGTGTCAATTAAGGACCGTTCGTTGCATGGACCCTGGTCAAGTCACAGATCTCCTTATCCCGAGCACATACTAGCGGATGGGGGCTAGGAAGACTTGTTACTCTCTTGTCATGGGCTCCGGCTCTTTCCGGACCGACTGATTGGAGGCGGGGATAGGTGGAGGTCTTAGCACCGTATTGAGGCCGGGCCTCGAATGCGGGAGCTAGGAGTCCAAGTTTGGACGGGGACCTGGAAACCTGTGACAGGAGGGGAACGGGTTGGTCTTGCTTGTGCCTGGGGTACAAGCGGGGCGTGTGTTTTTCAGGGTACCCAGCTGGGCATATTGATTCGCGAATCGCCGTTTCTGCGTGACGGTACGGCTTGACTACGCTCTGGCATCGTAGTAAGAACTGGAAATTGAAAGAGGGAGATTGGATTCTGCTTTGCTCATTTCTTGCTGGATTATAGCATAGGTGCTTACATAGAACATTGGTTAATGAATAAAATACGGCTTTTAAAAGTGAAGAAATTAAGGACGAACTCTTAGTGCTGCTTTCCGCATACAAGAAACCCACAAGCCATAAAGCCTATCATGATCCTTGAGAGTCGGGAAATAAAATTCCCAGTCGGGTAAGTCTTGCGAGTACATTGTGTACTCAGGGTTTATTTTTACCCCTGTTGCAGGTGCACTTTGAGCAGGTTTGTCGTGTGTGGAGGATTCTTCTGGTGGGCACAGACGGATTCTCATCGCTTCCGCTAGATGTTATTTTATTTCCGCTGTTAGTTATTGCACTCTGAACCTCTGGTATTGTAATAACTATTTCTGAGACCCTGTATTGTATAAAATGGACTAAGTATTGTAAGTTTGTACTCATTATTGGATCCCGGGTGTAAAATGTGGAGCGTTCGAGTTCTCCCGTCGGGTGTGCTCGACGGAATCATTTGGTTTAGCTCACTTTCAGGGTTCTTAGTGCCTAGTGGAAGGCAAGCGTCCTGAAAGCGTGCTAAACTGGGCGATTCCGCCACACCTACATGCGCCCCGGCAACTCGTGGGACCTCCAAAGCTGTAAGCAGAAGCCGGGTGAATCCCTCCGGGATTACATCCGGCGTTTCTCTAAGCAACGCACCGAGCTCCCCAACATCACCGACTCCGACGTTATCTTGACCTTCCTCTCTGGCACCACCCGCAAAGAGTTGGTTCGAGAGCTGGGCCACAACACCCCCATCACTGCCAACGGTTTGATGGACATCATCACCAACTTCGCCGCTGGCGAGGAGGCGGTTGGTGCCATCTTTGGTGGTGATCAGGACAAGGGGAAGCACAAGGTGGACGATCCCGCGAGCTCCAGCCGGGGCTCAAAGAGGAACAACAGGAAGAAGAAGAACCAGCAGGGCAAGCTCGAAGCCCCGGCCGATGACCTTGTCGCTGCAGCTGATCGCAAGAAACCTCAAGGGCCCCCCGGCAGGGGCATCTTCGACAAAATGCTCAAAGAGTCGTGTCCCTACCACAAGGGGCCCATGAACCACAACCTCGAGGACTGCCACATGCTCCGAAGATATTTTGAAGGCATAGGCGTCAAGAAGGATGACAAGAAGGAAGATCCCAAGGGAGACGACAAGCAAGAAGGGTTTCCCGAGATCCACGACTGCTTCATGATATACGGAGGACCCTCGACGTGCCAGCGCGAGCGAGAACGTCGAGAGGTCTTCTCCGTGCAGCGGGCAACCCCCCTCTTCCTTGACTGGTCCAAGGTGGCCATCACTTTCGACCGTGATGATCACCCAGACTACGTCCCCAATCCCGGAGTCTACCCGCTTGTTGTTGATCCCATTATCGCCAACACACGCCTCACCAAGGTGCTCATGGATGGCGGCAGCAGCCTTAACATCATCTATGCCCAGACCCTCGACCTCCTGGGGATCGCGAGGACGCGCCTCCAACCCAGCGTCGGGGGCTTCCATGGGGTCGTGCCAGGAAAGCGAGCAGAGCTCGTCGGCCGGGTCGACCTGCCTGTCTGTTTCGGCACTCCCACCAACTTCAGAAAAGAAACCCTCACTTTCGAAGTGGTCGGGTTCCGTGGAACATATCACGCCATCCTTAGGCGCCCATGCTATGCTCGGTTCATGACGGTCCCAAACTACACCTACCTCAAGCTCAAAATGCCAGGCCCCAACGGCGTCATAACTGTCGGGTCCTCATACGAGCATGCCTATGAGTGCGACGTCGAGTGCGTCGAGCACGGAGAAGCCGTCTTGGAGTCGGCAACCTTGGCGGTGGACCTCAACGGTCTGGCCAACGAGATCCCCGACCCCAAGCGCCACGCCGGCAGCTTCGAGCCCGCAGAAGACGTCAAGCTTGTGCCCCTCAACCCCGCCGACCCAAAGGGAAAGGCGTTGAGCGTCAGCGCCACCCTCGATCCCAAATAGGAAACAATGCTCGTCGACTTTCTCCGCGCAAACATCGATATCTTTGCGTGGAGTCCCTCGGATATGCCGGGCATACCCAGGGAAGTCGTCGAGCACGCCTTGGAGATCCGAGCCGGCTCCAAACTGGTGAAACAACGCTTGCGCCGCTTCGACGAGGAGAAGCGCAAGGTCATCGGTGAGGAGATACACAAACTATTGGAGGCCGGATTCACCAAGGAGGTTCATCATCCCGAGTGGCTAGCTAATCCCGTGTTAGTTAAGAAAAAACTGGGAAGTGGAGGATGTGTGTAGACTATACTAGTTTAAATAAAGCATGTCCAAAAGTTCCTTTTCCTTTGACACGCATTGATCAAATCGTTGATTCCACTGCGGGATGTGAAACTCTTTCGTTCTTAGATGCATATTCCGGCTACCACCAGATCAAAATGAAGGAGTCCGACCAGCTCGCGACTTCGTTCATCACCCCATTTGGCATGTATTGCTACGTTACTATGCCCTTCAGTGTCCGAAATGCAGGGGCTACGTACCAGCGATGCATGCAACACATTTTTGGGGAACACATCGGACCAACCGTCGAGGCTTACGTCGATGATATCGTTGTCAAAACCAAAAAGGCTGATAATTTGATAAACGACCTCGACGTTGTGTTCAAGTGCCTCCGGGCAAAGAACATCAAGCTCAACCCCGAGAAATGCGTTTTCGGTGTTCCTCGAGGCATGCTTCTAGGGTTCATCGTTTCCGAGCGTGGCATCGAGGCCAACCCGGAAAAGATCACCGCAATAACCAAGATGGGCCCTATCCGAGATCTGAAGGGCGTGCAGAGGGTCACGGGCTGCCTAGCAGCCCTCAGTCGCTTCATTTCGTGCCTCGGCGAAAAAGCACTCCCACTGTATCGTCTCCTAAAGAAATCAGAACACTTCTCGTGGACCCTCGAGGCCGAGGAAGCTCTTGCAAAGCTCAAAGCTACGCTCTCTAACTCACCGATCCTCATCCCTCCGACCCCAGGGGAACCCCTCCTACTTTATGTCGCCACAACGACACAAGTAGTCAGCGCGGTCTTGGTTGTCGAGAGGGCAGAGGAAGGACATACCTTGCTCGTCCAGAGATCGGTCTACTTCATCAGGGAGGTGCTCTTGGAAACCAAGGTTCGCTACCCGCAGATCCAAAAGTTGTTGTACGCCATCGTCTTAACGCGGTGCAAACTCCGTCACTATTTCGAGGGCCACCCGGTGACTGTGGTTTCTTCTTTCCCTCTGGGAGAGATAGCCCAGAACCGCGAAGCCTCGGGTAGGATAGCCAAGTGGGCGGTCGAGCTCATGGGTGAGACCCTCTCTTATGCACCACGCAAAGCCATCAAATCCCAAGTACTAGCAGATTTCCTAGCGGAGTGGACCGACACTCAACTTCCTCCGGTTCAGCTCCAGGCTGAGCTTTGGACCTTGTACTTCAACGGGTCGCTGATGAAAATAGGGGCAGGCACGGGTTTGCTCTTAATCTCACCCCTCTGAGTCCACATGCGCTATATCATCCGACTTCATTTTCCTGCCTCCAACAACGTCGCCGAATACGAGGCGCTCGTCACGGGCTTGCGAATCGCCGTCAAACTAGGGGTCCGACACCTCGATGTTCAAGGCGACTCTCAGCTCGTAATCGACCAGGTCATGAAGAGCTCAAGCTGCCGTGATCCCAAGATGGAGGCCTACTGTGAAGAGGTACGGCGCCTTGAAGACAAGTTCCACGGCCTCGAGCTCAACCACATCGCACGCAGGTATAATGAGGCCACCGATGAACTCGTAAAAATCGCGTCCGATCGAACCACGGTTCCACCGGATGTTTTCACGAGAGATCTCCACCAACCGTCCGTCAACATCAGGGCGGACGGAGGGGTCGACGGGCCATCACTCGACCCCCCACCTGAGGCAGAAGCCCCCTCGACCGGGGCCGAGGCCATGCAGGTGGACGGCTCGACCCCACCAGCCAACCCCGAGCCTGACTGGCGTATTCCGTACCTCGACCATCTCACTCGAGGGGACCTCCCCTCAGATAAGATCGAGGCTCGACAGATCGCTCGCCGGGCCAAATCCTTTGTGATATTTGGCGACAGTAGGGAGCTGTATCACCGCAGCCCTACTGGCGTCCTCCAGCGCTGTATCACAAACGAGGAAGGCAGAAACCTGCTCAATGATCTACACTCGGGGGCTTGTGGTCATCACGCAGCGCCTCGAACCCTCGTCGGAAACGCTTTCCGACAAGGTTTCTATTGGCCGACCGCAGTCTCCGACACTGTCAAGCTAGTACGCTCCTGCAAAGGTTGCCAGTACTATGCAAGACAAACCCATCTTCCGGCTCACGCCCTGCAAACTATCCCCATCACGTGGCCATTCGCTGTTTGGGGGCTCGACCTAGTCGAACCCCTGAAAAGGACAATTAGGGGCTTCACCCACTTGCTCGTCGCCATTGACAAATTTTCCAAGTGGATCGAGGCCCGTCCTATCACCAGCATCAGGTCCGAGCAAGTTGTGCTCTTTTTACCGACATCGTCCACCACTTTGGGGTTCCCAACTGCATCATCACGGACAATGGCACCCAATTCACTGGTAAAAAGATTCTGGATTTCTGCGACAACCACCACATCCGTGTGCTCTGGTCGGCCGTAGCTCATCCAAAAACAAATGGCCAAGTAGAACGTGCCAACGGCACAGTCCTACAAGGCCCGAAACCTAGAATTTTTGACAAGCTAAACAAACACGGCAAGAAATGGGCTGCCGAGCTTTCCTCGGTCCTGTGGAGCCTAAGAACAACGCCGAGTCAAGCCACGGGGTTCACTCCGTTCTTCTTAGTCTACGGATCCGAGGCTATGCTCCCAACTGATGTAGAATACGGATCCCCGAGGTTGAAGGCCTACAACAAAAAAAAATAACAACGCCACAAGAGAGGACGCCCTCAACCAGCTCGAGGAAGCCCGCGACGTGGCTCTGTTGCATTCTCCGACGCTACCACGACAGACACGTCCGCAGGCGCGACCTCAATGTTGGTGACCTGGTGCTACGGCGAACCCAGAACACCAAGGGACGACACAAGCTCACGCTGCCGTGGGAAGGGCCATACATCATCGCAGAAGTGTTGAAGCCCGACACCTACAAGCTATCGAACGAGAAGGGCGAAATCTTCACCAACGCTTGGAACATTGAACAGCTACGTCGCTTTTTCCCTTAAAAGGCCTCGAGGCTCTGTAAATTCTTTTTAATCTCATCAATAAAGAATACAGCGGTGTTCAAAGCTTTGTTTTCATAACAACCAGGAAGGATCAACTCTGTTTTCTCAGAATTGACCCTCCCTCAGGGGCTGCAAGGGGGGAACCCCTGTCCTCGAAAAAACTCGTATTCTTTTTCAAAAAAGAGAACTGTCACTTATGTCAACAACGCCGCGGGAACACCCTAAGGCTCAAAGGGTCATCGAGCCGTGAGATCACTTACGTCTCCGAGGCTACGGTACCTCCACTCACCCCTCATGCCTTGGGGTGCGACCGCGCGCTAAGTAGACCTAGTAACGGTTCATGACTTTGAAAAAGCTTACACCCCTATTTGCTTCAAATCAAGTTCTTACACGATCTGCAAGGCCGCAAGCGCACCCTGAAGCACGAGGGCAGTCGAGCCGCGAGATCACTTACGCCTCCGAGGCTACGGTACCTCCACTCGCTCCCTTACGCCAAGGGGCGTAACCGCGCGCTAAGTAAATCATGCGAGAACGTGATTCAAGCGATAAAGGGAAGAAAAAACTCGAACGAAACTTAACGATCAGTACAAGTTTACACTTAAGCGTTTCAAGGCCCCTGAGGCCACCACGACCAAAGTTACAAACACTAACGTATTACACGGGCCTTCATGCCCAGGTTTGGCTCACAAGCCCTCATCGTCGGCAGGCGGAACCACCTCGACCTCGAAGAGCTTGGCCAGGCGACTTCCAGGCTCCTCAGCGGCTTCGATTAGGCCCAGGCAGGCGGTTTCATTCTCCTCGTCCATCCGATCTGGATCCGTGATGAAGCCATCAGCAATGAGGTCCATGTCGTATACGAATCCGGACCGAACGACCGCCAGAGCCCTCTTCACTCCGTGATGCAGGCCGCCTCGTATCCTCTCACGAATGAGGCGGCCCAGCGCCACCATCCGACGGATGAAGGAGTTCCCCGGGGCGTCCTCCTCAGTGTCGGCGTCGGGCTCGACCCCCAGGCCGTCGCATACGGAGGTGATGGCGCCCTGAAGCAACTGAGTCCGCTGGGTCTCGGCCTCGAAGAGGTTCTAGAATGAGGTGGTCGTCGCCTGAGCCGCCTGCTGCTCCTTCTCCAACTCTGGAACACAAGCATCAAGTTAGCGCAAGCCTAGGACCTCAACACCAAGGCCACTGTACAACAAGAAGCTTACCCTCAGAATGGGTCTGCCAACCCACGACCTCGTCGCGCAGCTCCCCGCACGTCTTCTCAGATGCTCGAAGAGCCTCGTCCCTGTCGTGGAGCGCCGCCCTCAGCACCTCAACCCTCCCGGCCGGTGCCCGAGAGAGCCTCGTCCCTCTCTCGGACCGTCCCCGACAACGTCACAACCTCGCTTTCCAAGGTTCTGACGCGGGCGGACCGACCGCCAGAGCCCTCTTCACGCCGTGATGCAGGCCGCCTCGTATCCTCTCGCGAACGAGGTGGCCTAGCGCCACCATTCGACGGACGAAGGAGTTCCTCGGGGCGTCCTCCTCAGTGTCAGCGTCGGGCTCGACCCCTAGGCCGTCGCATACGGAGGTGATGGCGCCCTGAAGCAACTGAGTCCGCTGGGTCTCGGCCTCGAAGAGGTTCTGGAATGAGGTGGCCGTCGCCTGAGCCGCCTGCTGCTCCTTCTCCAACTCTGGAACACAAGCATCAAGTTAGCGCAAGCCTGGGACCTCGACACCAAGGCCACTGTACAACAAGAAGCTTACCCTCAGAATGGGTCTGCCAACCCACGACCTCGTCGCGCAGCTCCCCGCACGTCTTCTCAGATGCTCGAAGAGCCTCGTCCCTGTCGTGGAGTGCCGCCCTCAGCACCTCAACCCTCCCGGCCGGCGCCCGAGAGAGCCTCGTCCCTCTCTCGGACCGTCCCCGACAACGTTACAACCTCGCTTTCCAAGGTTCTAACGCGGGCAGACGCCATCCCGACTTGGATGTTGAGGGCATCATGCTGGCCACCGATTAAGGCGATGTCCTCCTCGAGCTCCTTCACACGTGCTGATAACGGCGCAAGGTCCTCACGGGCTTTGGTAGCCTCTTCCTGAGCCCTTGCCGCGTCGTCACGAGCTTTGGCCTCGGCCTCCCGGGCCTGCGCCGTCTCTTCCCTAATCGCCGTGTAGGCGACACGAAGCTCGGCCGTCTCGGCGCTCTGCTGGGATAGCCGCTGGTTGGCTTCCTCGACCAAGGCCCATTGACGGGCGAGCGCCGCCCACACGCCACTCTCATGACGAATGAAGAGTGAATTACGGCGGGAACGCTCCTTGAGCTCCTGACCACGGTTAAAACCCAAAAATCAGAACCAAGGAAAAGGGAGGGATAAAGCACAAACAAAAAAACTACCGAATCCGGCTTACCTCGAAGGCCTCCGACATGCCCCGTGCCAGGGTGTCTGAAACCACACGCAGGGACTGCATCATGTGCTTCCGGAGTCCCTCGAGGTACTCCCAGTGGTGCACCTCATCCTTGTCGTCGAGCGTGAAGAAGGGCTCGGCGCTAGGGTTGGACGCGTCCCTAAATTCGAGGGTCGACCTCCCCCAGCGCGGAAGCTCCTCCTCCGCCCGCACGAGTGCCAACCCGGCAAAGTCCGGCCACCCGGCCGACACCTCAGCCTGGTCACCTTCCAACGCCGCAGAGGTATCGGCCCGATCTGCGGCCTCGGCCGCCTCGATGTCCGCCACCTACTTCCCCTTGTCGGCAGGGGAGTCGTCGAGGGTGAGGTCGATCAGGGCCGGGGTCGACCCTTGCGGCGAGGCTGGCACCACGGCTACCGGCACCACCGCCTGGACAATGGGCGGTGGCGCGACCGCCCCTCTCTCCATCTCGACCGCCGGCTCCGCCGGCCGGTCCTGCTGCGGCTGCGACTCCTCCGGCTGCACCGCCTCCTGTCCCGCCTCCGGCAGGGCCTCCACCACCTCCTGTTCTTCTTCAACATCCGCCCGCCCCGCGTCGCGGACGGATGTTTCGGCCTCGGCGGCCTCGATGGACGCTCGGGTGGTCGCTGTCGACCCAGGCTCTGGCCCACCAGCGCCGGGCGCCTCGAGCCTGGCACCGCTGGGGACCACCGCTTCCGCCGGCCCCGACCCCCGCGTGGCGGGGTCAGAGCCTGGCACCGCTGGGGACCACCGCAGCCGCCTCCCGCTGCTTTAGCCGCTCCGTTGCATCCTGGAGTCTCGCGACCCAGGCGTCGTCGTCGGCCGCCGTCCGCATTATTACGACGGCACCCGACCGGAGCGCCTTCACAGGAGTCGGACCCGCGAGCTCCGCCTTACGCTTAAGCCTGAACAACAAACAAGCGCGTCAGAATAAAAAACGGGATCACCAAACGCAAAAATAGGGCCGAGAACTTACCCAGATAAGGGAACCAGGGGCCTAGGCCCCGGCAGGCCAGAGACACCCGACGGCGCCTGCGACGGTCCTACCATCGAGCCTCCTGCTGGCCGGGCGCTCCTCAGAGCCCTAGCTGGCGGAGCGTCCAGGGTCCTCTACGTCGCCGAGGCTAGTTGGCCTCGGGTCCTCACACCCGTCGACGGTGCCCCGGATGCTGACGCCGACGCCGCTGCCCCGGCTGCCATCTGAGCCCGAGGTGCTTGGACTTGAGGGGGCGGCGCCATCGACCCTTCTTGCGGGGCCCCAGACGAGGCGGCCCCTATCTCTCCTGGCTCTCCCTCCCCCTCAACGGGCGCCGAGGCCGCCCTCGACGCCTGGGAGGTCGACCCCCCAATGGCCTCCAAAAAGGGGCGCACATCAGAGAGGTCCGCCAGAGAAGTCGCGGCCTCGTACCGCGACCAGGCGTCATCGTCGTTCTCCCCCGAGACCGTCTCGGAGGGAGACTCCTCGAGCGGGAGCCCGTCAAGGCTCTGCTGATGTCGGCGCTTCTTCAGCGCCTCCTGCTCCTGGGCCTTGCGGACTTGACGCTTCTTGGCGGCGTCTTTCTCCTCTTTCTTCTGGGCCGCCAAGAGACGTCGAGCCTCCCGAGCAACCCAATCTTCCAGAAGCGGCGGCCGCGTCTCCTTAACCGCCGATAGATCCTGTACACGGACCTCAACCAAGTTAGTGGAAGGAATCCGAAAATGAAAGATCTCAAGAACGCCAAGGACGACACTTACTAGGGGCTCGAATCCCTGGGTGGGGCGCATCGGAACCCGGTCGATATCCTCCTGCCGGAAGCTCCCCACCATCCGTCGCGCACGTCGAGCGACCTCTTCGAGGGGGAGGGACTCGTGCGACATCCTGCTCCCCTCCAACGGCGCCTCCGACGTCATCTGGTCAAGCCGGAGCCGACGCTGCGTCAGCGGCATCACCCTCCGGCGATGAAACGCCGCGGCCACCATCCCCGCCGTCAGACCGCGCTGACGGAGCCTCCACAGCGCGTCGAGCAGCGGCTCCAGCTTTGGCTTCTCGTCTTCAACGACGCCGTACCCCCAGTTCTCCTCTCGAGCGACCAGCACCCGGCCAGAATACCTCGACAGCTGATCGCCGTCGTTGCGGAGGTAGAACCAGCCGTCGTGTCAGCCGCTGTTCGAGGAGATCAACTGCGTCGGGATGTACTGGTCGCCTCGACCAGACCGGACTTAGAGGACGCAGCTCCCCGCGTGCACCGCGCACCGCGCCCCTCGCTCTCCCGCCTTCTTGGCAAAAAGCTCCGCCCTGAAGAGGTAGAGCCACAGATTCCACTGTGGCTCCATCCCTAGGTATCCCTCGCAGACCGCCGCGAAAATGGCGGCCTGCGAGATGGCGTTGGGGGCGAGGTGATGCAGCTCCACCTTGTAGTAATGGAGCGCCCACATGAAGGGGCTGGCCGGCACGCCGAACCCCCTCTCGTGGAAGCATATGAAGCTCACCAAGTAGCCTTCTGGGGGCGCCGGTTCCCGGTGGTCAGACGGCGGCGCTCTCCACTCCGGCTGGGTCCGACTCGTCTTCGGCCGCAAAAGCCCGTCGCGGATGAAAGTCCTATGTTTGGTGTTGGTAATTAGTGACAATGCCTATGTACTAATCCTATGCCTAAGTTGTATGTAACATATGAGGATTAGTACATTCCAAGGTTGGTGGCAAGATGGACATGGTGATCATGATGGCCACACTTGGATTTGGACGCAACCCTACGTGATCAAGGCAAAGGTATATGCTTAAGGGTTGTGTTTTAGTAACCAAGACACCTAGTGGGTGTGGTTACATTATAGGATAGATAGTCGTACTATAAAGAGGGGAATGACGCGGCTATTGAACTCCTAAGTGCCTCTAGGTGTGCATTTCATAATCATATGCATTTGGATAGAACTAATAACGCCTCGAAAAATGATTGTGAAAATGCTAACACACTTGTACATGACGTGATCACTTGGTGGTGTTAGCACATTTGCGAAGGCGGTGGTGTTTGAGCGGTAGAGAGGGGTTTGGGTTCCTCTCTCCCTCCCGCCGAGCTTGTGAGGCGGGATTCGGCGCTTTTTGGGGAAGTGAAATGCCTATTTTCCACTACACCGAAACTCGGAAATCAAACAGAGGCGAACGGAGGTCACAGAGGTGACCGGACGCTGGACCAGACGCGGTCTCTGTTTGACCGGACGCGTCCGGTCAGTGTTCAGCATCTACGCGTGTTTCGTTTTTTTTATCGGACGCGGTGGCGCGTCCGGTCACAGTCGACCGGACGTGTCCGGTCGATCAGGGAGCTTACTGGACTCCAACCGGACGCTGGCACTGTGGCGTCCGGTCAGTTCTACAGCGCGTTCGGTCGCTGTTTCGTTGTGCGCGGCTCAAGCTTGACTAGCGCGTCCGGTCCATTACGGGACCAGCGCGTCCGGTCGTACTTCGCGCGTCCGGTCCGCGCGACCAGCGCGTCCGGTCGGTGGTTCGCGAAAGTAGCCGTTGTGTGATCGGCGCATCCGGTCAGTTTGACCAGCGCGTCCGATCAGCGCGACTTCGGCTGTTTCAAGTGCGTAACGGCTATATTTGAAGGGGTACGTCTATAAATACTCGTTGGCCGGCTCAAGGCTCTCTCTCTTGGACTTTTGACACACTTGTGAGCACTTTGAGCTAAGCAACTCCCCTCCCACTCATCTCTCTTCCTTCTTTGCATATTCGGAGTGAGATTGAGTGATCCAAGTGCATTTGCATTGTGAGATTGCATCTAGTTGGCACTTGGTGGTTGATTTGCTGCGGGATTCTTGTTTCTCTTGGTGGTTGCCGTCACCTAGACAACTTGGAGCAGCTTGGAGGCGTTGGCAAGAGTTGGTGATTGTTCTTGGCCACCTCCGGTGATTGTGAGGGGTTTGTGCCTACCTCGGCGAAGCGCCAAAGGCAACGTTAGTGGATTGCTTGTGTCATTTGCAACCTTTTGCCATTTGGTAGGTTCTTGTGGCGCCTTTTGAGAGGCTCGGTGTGAGACCGATTAGCCACAGAACCACGTGGTGAAGAGGGACACAACGGGGACTAGCGTGCCGGCAAGCACGTGAACCTCGGGATAAATCATTGTGTCATCACTTTCATATTGTGATTGATTGATCCCGGTGTTCGGTTGTCTTGGTATTCATTGTTGATCATATTGGTTGGCTCAATACTTCGCCCCTCGGTGAAACTCTCCTAACTCAACTCCGCATTACTTTCTTAGTTATCTTTGCTAGCTAGTTAGCTTTGCTAGAGTAGCTCTTTTGTGTAGCTTGCTAGTTGTAGTTGTAGTTACCTTCTCGGTTTGACTTGTGCGATTGAGTGCCAATATATTAGAATTGTGAATTGGATAGGTGGCTTGCAAACACCCCGTAGGCTAAGCAAAACTCGCATCTCGCTATTTGTTGTATTGATAAACTTGTTTAGCTTGTCTTTGTAGAAAGTTTTAAAAGGCTATTCACCCCCCCTCTAGCCATCAAGACCTTTCAGCGGACCAGCTCTTCCAGCCTCCTCTCCGTTACCGAGGAGTTGGCCCAAGCGTCGACGAGGAGGAGCTGGCTCTTGCCTCCCATTGTTATCGGAAAACTACGCAGGCGAGAAAAAACGACGGCAGCTAAAGGGCGCAAGATGATGAAGAGGGCGAAGAGAGGCAGGGAAGGCAAGAATGCAAAGGGCCTGTAAGGGTAAACGGAACCACAGGTCTTGCTCTTATACCCCGATGGAAATCCAACGGGCGGGCAAAAAGGTAGGAGCAATTTTTGCATTCAATGACCTTACCTAACCGCTCCCTCAGAATCCGCAGATATGGGCACGTGTCCGCTATACACGCCGTAACCGTCGCACCACGCCGCCCACTACCGCGCCGATCTCGCTTCCCCTCCTGAAAAGACGCGCCCCCAAACGGGTAGGAGAAGAATCCGCGGACAGATATTCCCAGACGCATGGATAACGGGCTCCGAGCCCGATATGAATCTCGAGGGATCGAAAGCTGGCCCTCGACCAGGGTTCGACAGCTGCCCTCGAGTAACAGAGTCAGAGACGACTAGGGATGCACCCATACAAGCCCAGGGCTCGAGCCGCGCTCTCGAGGCACCACAAGACGTATTCGAGGCTAAAGGAAAGGTCGACGGAGGAATCCCCTCGGAGGGAGGCATCGAGCCCTCGAATCCTATCGCAAAGAACCGAGATACACGCGACTACTCTTTGGCATTCTTGAGAGCGCCTCTGTGGCCGCTAGCCGACTCCTACCGAATGGAGCACGGGCTCACACTCGAATTCCCCGTTAATAGCTCACCGGAGGCCGTCGAAACTCGCCCAAACGAGGGTAGTACGATGTTCCCCACCCCTCCTTTTCTCTAAAAAGGGAGCGTGAGGGTCGAACGATAAAAGGCGACCAAGACCCTGATCGACCTCACGCGCACGAGGCTCGGTGGCTCGGCCGCAGAAAGGCAAACCTCGAGCGAAAAAAGGCAGAACACGTCACGATACGAGACCATTTCTCAATAGAGCGTGTAAAAGACCTCGGAGGAGTACAAGTACTCCACCGAGGCCTCGGGGGCTGCACCCGGCGGGTGCGCTCGCGCGCCCCCACAGGAAAAAGTTACGACGCTACGACTCCGGTTCATGAACCGCTGAGCCTCTGAGAGAGTGATCCACACTCACCCAAAGGCTCGGGGGCTACTGTCGTTACCTACAAACTAGGGGTACCCACAATCAACGATTAAGAAAAATGAAACACTGTCCGCACACGAAACAAAGCCAAAGATAGTGGACGAGACGCCTCGACTACGTTCCGACTCGTACGAGGCACTCTCGACGGGACGCCTCGACCGCGTCCCGACTCGTACGAGGCCCGTTCGACAAGGCATCTCGACTAACCGAGGCTCGTTCAACTACCGGCAAATCTCCGACTTGCACGACCCCGGGTCTGATCACTCGACCCACTCTATTCACCTACTCTGAGACAAAAGTCAGAGCATTTAATGCGGTTACCTACTACTTCCTACCATCATGGCTACAGCTGTGACCGACGTGGAAGCAATGCCGATGTCAGATCTCACTTTTTACCGCTCATCCCGGGATGGGAGATGAAAACCTGTCACTATACACACCATACCGCACACTGTTTTGCCACCGATCACCCTTAAGGGAGGATACGATAAGGTCCGTACCCCACGATCTCGGGGATTCGGCCTTATCCGCCCGTCCTTGACCCATCCTCGACCCGGCCTCGACCCAGCCTCGACCCACCGCCGGTCAGCAGGGAGGAAAGATCGACGTGGCACAGGACTCAGGGTCTTTTCAACGTCTCGTCCCCTACGTCACCATGGTGTCCAGGAATGGCCGGCCATTCCTGGGACACGTCGCTACAGCCACCTCCACAGGGATCGACAATACTTCACCTCAAGGCACCCGGCGTCCCGTCCTCCTCTTACCCTATAAAAGGACAGGCCAGGGCTCTACAAGGGGCAATGAACAAGGCAAGACGCAAGCCAGAAGCCACGCTCAAACAAGCAAAGGCACACCACCCATAGATCAACATCACAAGCAATCGCCCTTGTACTCTCACTTTTCCTTTGGGACTTGGCTCAGTTCCCTCTCTCACAGCATGTAACCCCTACGCAAGCACTTCGGTGCAAGAAAATACAATATTCTCCCCTCCCCGCTGGACGTAGGGCCTTCTTTTGCCCGAACCAGGATAAATCCCCGTGTATTCTCCTTGCATCACCATCCAGATTAGTGACACGCATCACTCACTCGTTGGCTTAGGAACCCCGCAGAACCGAACACCGACACTCTAAAAGTTAATTTAATTTGGAACACAAAGAGTAATAAGAACCAAGCAAAATATAAACCATGGAGCAAGATTAATAAATGACTGATAATTACTTTTCCATTTCTTTGTCTACTACCTCCTGCTGTTTTCTACTACAAGGGTGAAAAGAAGAGCAAAAGGTGGATGCACAGACCCAAGGACAAGGAGTACTGGATGCAAACATGACAAGAGCATGGGCAAAATAGTACTCCTACATCCACATATGAGGGGGTCTGCTGAATTGCTCATGGGCCATGTTTAGATGCCAAAATTGGGAGACAAAATTTACATAATATAGGTCACGTCACATTGTAGCAATTTTATTTTTATTTGATAATAATTGTTCAAACATTGATTAATTAGGTTCGAAATGTTTATCTCGCAAAATACAACAAAACTGTACAATTAATTTTTGATTTCGTCTACATTTAGTACTTCATACATATACCGATATTTTAATGTGACGAGAAATCTTTTTACATAGGCTGTGTTTAGATCCATCGAAAAGTGCACTATGCAAAATAAGATTCCCCGTCACATCAAACTTGCGATACATATATGGAGTACTAAATGTGGATAAAATCAAAAACTAATTGCACAGTTTGGTTGTACTTTGCGAAACGAACGTTTTGAGCCTAATTAGTCAATATTTGGACAATTTTTACCAAATACAAACAAAATGCTACAGTGTATTTTGGCACTCCAAAATTCGGATCTAAACACAGCCATAGTGAAATTTAGAGGTGAATTTAGAAATCTAAACCAGGCCATAGAGGTGAAGGCCTCGTTTAGTTCGGCAAATAGGAGAGAAAAACACTGTATCAGTATTCCTGTAACATTTTATCTGTATTTGGTAAAAAATTATCCAAATTTTGAGCTTAAAATGTTCGTCTCGCAAAGTACAACAAAACTGTGCAATTAGTTTTTGATTTCATCTATTTAGTACTCCATGCATTTGCCGACATTTTGATGTAACAGGAAATCTTCTTTTTGTATAGTAAAATTTGAAGGAGAATTGGAGGAACTAAACAGGGGAAGGTGATTCTCTGCACCCGTGAGTGCTCTGGTCCCAGCAGTACCCCGTCTCGTTTCATCACTTTTCCTTGTGCAGCTGCAGCAGCAACACCATGTCTGTCTGGCCTGGCTTTTGTCCACTCCCCTACCTCTCCCCTCTGTATGCAGCCATGTCACTTCACTACAACTGGCTGCCAGGACTAGTTGTCTACTACTAGTTACTAGTACTACACCATCTACGGTTTAATTACCTGTATCAAACTGAGATCCATACTAGCATTCGAGATGGACCAGTAATTTGATCTTGTTCTTGAATCTTGATACCGGCACGAGCTACTAAACGACTACTATTATTTAATATAGGATATAGGACTACTATCATATCATATACTTAGGCCTAGAGCTAAAACAACCTAGACTTGTCTTTTTTTGTTGCTGTTGTCCAGTATTTGTTAATTAAAAGCTTTCTACTCTTCCCTCCACTTGATGTGGTCATTGATAGTCCCTGCAGGTAACAACATAAATAAACAATGACACAACCATCAGGTGGGGAGGCTAATTTTATATGCATCATGATTAAGCAGCTGATTGGTACTTACTCCCAGATTAGAGGAAAGGAGACCCCTTTTGCTCTGTATTCACAGCCCAATGGCTTCATGCCCAGGAGAAAACCTGAAGAAAAACAGTTTCTTACTATCCACTGCAAACAACTGTGCTATTATAAAAAGAAACTGTAAACAGCTGTAAACATACATATCCTACTGTAAACAGCAATGGAGAGAAGTGGCTGAATTTCTACCTGGGCGCCTGAAAGAAGCAGGAGTTGTATGGGGGCAGTTCAATGGTGGATGCAGGTGGGAAGAGGGATGAAGCCACATGGTGAGGGCTGCCATTGCTGATGTTCCCATTTTGAGCTGTTGGAGCTGTATCAGTGGAGGCCTTGGTGGGGGATGCAAAGGGGCTATCAGGCAAAATGTGCTCCACCACGCCACTGCAATCCAAGCAAAACAAGGAACATATCAAATCCTGGAAAAATCAAAACCAAACCCAAAAGAAAGGGAACAAGTTGCACCAAGATACAGCTTAACAATAGCCATTAGCTGCGGCAGTCACTTGTTTCTTTTCTCCTTTCCCCTACCTTTTGCCATCGCATTCCTTTTCCCCCTTTTTGTTGGTTCAATCAAGATTCAAAACTACCAATGAACGATCAGCACAGCCTATGTACCAAACCGACTCTTATACAATTGCTTATCGAGGCAAATTAGGTCTAGGCCGGACGATAACAATAGCATATTGACAACTTGCTGGATTTGCCATCTGATCGTCACACATCTTTGCCAAACTTATAAACCAATTAACTAACTAACCATGCAGGTGCTGCAACAAATTTGTTCGGCAGGACATTTTTTTTATGTCAAGATGCCTAACATTGTTTCTATGAGAACCAGCAAAACATGCCCAAAGAAAGAAAGGGAAAGTAATGCAGTCTGCTTTGTTTCTCTATCCCCTTGTTTAGATTCCAAAATTCACCCCCAAATTTCACTATGTAAAAAGAAGATTCCCCATCACATCAAAATGTCGGCATATATATGGAGTACTAAATGTAGATGAAATCAAAAACTAATTGCACAGTTTTGTTGTACTTTGCGAGACGAACATTTTGAGCCTAATTAATCAAAATTTGGACAATTATTACCACTAAAAACAAAAGGTGCTACAGTGTCGGGGGTGGCACTGTGCCGAATCGGCCACCCCCGACTCTGGTAACTAAACGAGGCTACTGCCTTTCCTCCCATGCCTTTCCCCTTAAAGAAATTTTAAATCCTAGCCTGTGACCTCAGTGCCCATTTGGTAGTAGATATTAATAAATCCTCCACAACAACAATCTTACCTTTCTTGGAATCCACAAGCAACAATGGGCGTAACCGTGACAGGACCAGATTCCGTCTTCTCCTCTTCCCCAGGGTTGACTGCCTGCTTGGGACCGCCACCCCCACCCCCATCCCCTTCTCCCTGCTGCTCCTCGTGCTCGCCTCCTGCATCGGCTGCAGACAAAGCAGCTGCTGCTGCAGGCGCACCCATTGCAAGGATGTTACTGTTCATTATCTCGGTAGGAGTATCTGCTACAGGGACAGCCACAAACCAGGATTCGATTCGGATGTCACAACCTCTGAACAATGGATTCAATTCCATTCAAAGGTCAAGAAATTTGTCAGGGTCAAGAAGCGGACCTTGGATGGTGACATCCTCCAGCTGGACGGCATTGCCATTGCCTTTGCCGCCCTCACCTTGCCCCATGGCGGTCATGGCGGCGGGGGAGGAGCCGAGGTGGTGGCCCCTGCTCTTGAGGTCGAGGAGATGCAGCCCCATGAAGCGGCGCCCCTCCAGCTCGATGGCCTGCTGCAGCTCGGCCGCCTGCTGCTGCTCCTCGAGCTTTCTCCTCAGGAACGCCTCGTGGTTGGCAACGTTCCCGTACATCATCCTTGGTCCTAGCAGTTGCAAACAAACATGTCAAACTCCATCTGCAACAGAAGAAATGCTGCAAGAAAAGGAAATGGAATGCGTGCATGCAAATGCAATGCAATGCAGAGAGTGCAGAAGTTACTACTCACCAATCTGCGGCTGCTGCAGGTCGAAGGGGTCTCTGGAGTCCAGCAATCCGGTGGGCGACGTGCACCCGGCGAAGTCGCCGTGGTGCGGGTGCTGCTTCCTGCGCAACCAAACAAAAAAAATGAGAAAACAACGCAACAAGAAAGATGCCGCTTCCGTTACTACGAACAGAAACTGTCAAAACGAGCAATGTGCAATGCATGAGGGTCGTCGAGGCAGGATGAGAAGGAAGAGAAGCAGGCGACGGACCTGAACCTGTCGGGGACCTTGCCCTTCTCCTTGTAGGGCTTGACGAGGACGCGCGCGTCGCACACGAAGTGCGGGTTGCCCTTGGCCAGGATGATCTTCACCGTCTCGGCGTAGACGAAGGTGACGAAGCCGAACATGCGCTTCTGCTGGTACGGGATGCGCACGTCCTGCACCGGCCCGTACATGCTGCCAAACAGACGACGGGGCACGTCGCCATCGATGGATCAATCAGTCGAGTTGCTTTCTTTCGTTCGCTCATTATTGGACTGGAATGGACTGGACTACTAGGCGAGAGAGTTCTGGGAGGCAACAAGAGAGGCAGTAGTCGAAACAATACAGGAACCCCCAATAATGGCGGCGTGCCCGGTACCTGAAGTAGTTGGAGACGTCCTCCTCGCTGAAGGTGGAGTCGGCCGGGAAGGTGAGGTAGATCTGCCGCGCGGCGGGGCTGGACATGAGCTCGCCGCGGTCCATCCAGGGCGACCGCACCGGGAACCTGCCGTGCATATCCTCGCCGCCCTGGAGCAGCATGGCCGCCGCAGCCCTGAAGCAGCGAGCGAGATCACTTGCCAGATTAGCAAGGCCGGCCGGCACAAGAGACTGGCAGAAAAATGCAAACTTTGGTGGTGACGAGGAAGAACTAAAAATGGCACCTTTGGGGCTCGCTCTGCTGCTGCTGGTGGTGGTGGTGGAGCAGGAAGTTGAGGTTGACGCCTTTGGGCGGCGACGGCGAGAACGGGAACGCGGACGCCATGAACTGCTGCTGCTGGGAGCGCGCGGCGGCGAGGGCTTTGGCGCGCATGACGACCATCTCCCGCTCCGTGGCGGCGTCGTCCTCCTCGGGCAGGCCGTGGAGAAAGCGGCAGGAGGAGCCGTTCTTGCAGAACCCGCGCGCGAAGTACATGCAGGGCCTCCAGGCTCCGCCGCCGGCGGCGGCGGCGACCTCGGCGTCGCTGAGCGAGAAGCTGCGGCGGTGGTCGGTGGCGCCGGCCGGGGACCAGCAGTCGTAGTCGTCGGGGAAGAACGCGTCGGCGGGGGCGGCCGCGCCGTCGTAGTCGTACCCGAGCGCGTGGTCGGCGGCGGCGGCGGCGAAGGGGTGGTGGTGGTCGGTGGCGGCGGCGGGGCTCGGGAGGGACCCCCAGGGCGAGGAGGCGGGCTGGTGGAGCGGGCCGAGCACGGGCGACGGCGGGGAGGCCGGCTTGGCGGCGAGGTCGGCGCGCGCGGCGGCGACGGAGGCGTGGAGGAGGTGGTCGGGGCCGAAGGCGAGGCGGATGAGCTCCTTGTCGCTGTTGTCCTGGATGAGCAGCAGGCCCATGATCTTGGACGCGTTGTCCGGGTCCAGCGCCCGCACCCGGTCGAACACCGCCTTGGTGGCCTCCCAGGCGTCCATGGCGTCGCGGCGGGGAGCGGGGGCGGGCAGGGCGCGTCCGGACTCCGGCCCCCTTCTTATCAGGGGTGGTGTGGTGGCCCTCCCTGGTGGTGGTTTCCTTCTCCCTTCTTGAAAGCACGGGGAGAGGAGGGGAGAGGGAGGGGAAGGCTGCCAGAAGGGAAGGTGAAAAGGGAGCGAGGAGAGGAGCGGGGTGTGGGGGCACGGTTGGAGTAAAAAGCAGAGTGTGGTGAATTAAATAGGGTGCTTGGGTTGGACACCAAAAACCGGGCCGTTCCAGTTCCCTCCATCAATGTTTTGGGGGAAATTTCGGTGGGGGATTTGAATTCGGCGGTTGTTTTGGCTTTCCTTGCGTGCAAAGGAGTCAACAACCCAACAAGTGCTACTATCGCTAATTTTTATTTGAATTTTGAAGGTCGAAGTGACAGAGTGAGTAATCAAGAGAAGTTCAAGTTTTGGGCATTGCATGCCAAGGCCTTGTTTAGATTGCAATTTTTTTCAACTTTGGCTACTACAGCACTTTGTTTGTATTTGGCAATTAGTGTCCAATCATGGACTAATTAGGCTCAAAAGATTCGTCTCGTGATTTACAACTAATCTATGCAATTAGTTACCAATCATGGAGTATTTATTTTACCAACATTTAATGCTCCATACATGCGTCCAAAAATTGATGTGATGGAGAGAGAGTGAAAAAACTTGGAATTTGGAAGGGAAGAGAACAAGACCTATTTGATTTTTGGTCGAGTTTCATGGTAGTAGATTTTGAAATGTGAATATAAAGAATAAGCTCGTATATGTTGCTGTTTGGTTGGAGCATCGGTAACCGGATATCATCTCTACTCTAAGCCTCCAAAATCCAGTACCTTGAGTTGTTGCTTGGCCTACCTTTTGCTAGCTTCAAACCAAACAGTCCTGAGGCCTGGTTTAGTTCCCAAAAAATTTTACCTCCACCCATCACATCGAATGTTTGAACACATGCGAGTACTAAACGTAGACGAAAAAAACTAATTGCACAGTTCTCGGAGAAATCACGAGACGAATCTTTTAAGCCTAATTAGTTCATGAAAGCCTTAAGTGCTATAGTAACCAACATGTGCTAATGGCGGATTAATTAGTATCATTAGATTCGCCTCGCAGTTTCCTGACGGGTTCTATAATTTGTTTTTTTTATTAGTATCCAAAAATCCCTCCCAACATTCTTCCGACATATTCGATGTGACACTCAAAAATTTTCTTTTCGCGAACTAAACATAGGCTGAGTGTTCGAAATTTGACTCGATTGCGGGAAATCCGCGGAGCAATGTTTCCATTCTTCTGAATTTGGTAGTCATAATTACCAAGCGTTACCTATGTTTGGCGTATATGTTTTGGTTGTGAGCAATATACAACCATTGTGTACATTACTATTCGTCATTGGCGTATATGAGCGATACAATAATTAGATAGCTGGTGAACTAGGTTGTGAGGTAGGAAAAACATAGTTGCTTTTATTTTCTTGAATTTAGGCTGACTGGCACTTGCGCTCGCATATACGGTTTGGCTCTGAACAATCTACAACCTTTTTGTGTATTGTTGTTCATTGACGTATACGACCTGAATTGAGTAGCTTATAGCCTTTCTTGTGTAGGTATAAATGGTATCCCGATGAACAATGCAATAATTGGACAATTGGCGAACTAGGATACGATGTAGGAAAAACATAGCTGGTTTTAGTTTGTTGAGTTTAGGTTGAGCGACACTGGTGTGCAGTGTTGTTCTTTGGCGTATACGGCCTAGATTGAGCAGCTTGTGGCCTTTTCGTGAACAATGCAATAATTAGACAGTTGGTGAATTAGGATCCGAGATAGAAAAAAACATAGGATTGTTGCCCTGTCTCGTTTGTCCAGGCTCCACATAATGCCCAGACTCAGTGCAAATGCAAGGAGGATGATGGTCGAGGGGCTGGCGCTGGAGCTCAGGGGCGGGCGCGCAGATGGCAGCGTCAAGGCGAACGACGACGCGGCCCAGGGTGGGGCGCTGGTGCTGGACCTTAGGGGCGGAGCGAGGGTGGTGGCATCGAGATGGACAAACGTGCAGGGCTCCGGGCGGGGCGCGGATAAGGAGCTCGGTGCCAAGGTGCTAATGGCGCGCGCAGGGGTGGATGATGATAGAGGGGTGGGGTGTGGTTTTTGCCCAAGCGATAAGGATTGGTGAGAGATAGGGGGAGAATAAGTAAATAGAAGAGGAGGGAAAAATAAAGGGGAAATAGAAAAATGCGTTATAGTCATTTCATTCTTTTCATTGTTTTACCAAACATTTTATCAGAATAGTTTTAGCTCTATTAATGAAGCTGCTCATCGAGCCGAAGCCAAAAAGGATTACTTCACCAGCGAAGCAAAGTTGTGCCAAACATCCACTTAAAATTGTTCTAGTACTTGTGTTTATGTGGATACGATACATTTTTTTCTACTCCCTTCATTCCAAATGGTAAATCATTTTGCCTTCATTCCAAATTGTAAACCATTTTGCCTTTTTCTAACCCCTTAAGTAGACATAGGTATATTTATTTAGGTGTATAGAAAAAAGTTATGTACCTAAAAATTGCTAAAACAACTTGTAATTTAGAATGGAAGGGGTATTAGATTCTTAGAATCCGCTTGATCCAAAGGTGACCTCAGTTCATGCGACTATTAATTAACTGAATGGAAGTAAAAGTGGCACAGTGTGGGCCCGGGAGGTAAGGTATACTCCTACCTACGTAGATCGACGAGAATTGATCAAGGACTGTCAAGTCACTGCTCCGAGTCCGAGCGAGCTAGTACGCCCGCGCTGTTGAGCGGTTGCCCCCATGCTTTTTCTCTTGATCTCTTCTCCCTCCCCTGTATCTGTATGTTTTGCTATCATCGATCACTGCCTTTGTGCGAAAGCAAGCGCATTGCCAACATCTTTCCTCGTTCTACGGTCCACACTACACTGCTGGTACTCTGGTACCACAGCAGCAGCAATTGGTTTGCTATGGAGTAGAGTACTCTAGTAGTAGTACGTACTGCCTCTTATCATGAAAACTCAAGTGCCAATGTGCTATGCCAACACGTCGTCGTCGTAGGAGTAGTATACCATGGCCGGCATTGAGAGTTCTTCCTCCCTTTCTCCCCGGCCGGCAGCTCATCTCCAAGACTTGAACTGTACTGTATTTATTAGTACATCCTCCGCAAGATCTTTGCCGGTAGTAAACACGCACGACTTCCATTAGTGCCACTAACAATCAGTGACAAACGAAATGGAGCAGCAAGCAAAGCGAGGCAAGGCAAAGGAGATGGTACGTAGCGGCAGGCAGGCAGGTGAAGCTGTGCTTGCTTTCGGTTTCAGCCCCGGCCGGGCTGGCTCGGTCGCCTTGTCCTCAGCTTGGACCGTCTCATGAGGTCATGCCTCGATCGCCTCCACGTTCTTGGCCTGCTCCCACCACGTTCGCTCAGTTATCCAACAGTATTTTTCTTTCACAACGAACCAGCGAACAGTACTTTCAGCCATAATAAACCAGCGAAACGGCTGTCCGTTTGCTTTTGCTTGCTCAGGCACGCACAGTCATATGCACGCAGCAGCACGTCGACGATGCACGGTAGTGACAGACAGGGCTGATGAGCTCACACGAAACGGCACTCGTGTGCGTCACCGCACAGCTAGCCACCACCTTAGCTTTTTGACTGTGCGTGTGTGTGTGGATCGGCTCCAAATCGCAACCAGCAGCGACTCCGGCCGTCCGTTCCTACGTACTTAGGGTCTGTTTAGTTGCACCATAAAATGCCAAATTTTTCAAAATTCCTCGTCACATCGAATCTTTGTACGCATGCATGAAATATTAAATATAGATAAAAAATAAAACTAATTACATAGTTTAGACGAAATGGACGAGACGAATCTTTTAAGCCTAATTAGACCATGATTGGACAATATTTGCCAAATAACAACGAAAACGCTACAGTAGCGTTTTGCCAAAAATTTTAGCATCCAAACGGTGCCTTACACGCATCGCGTCCGTGCATGCGTCCAAGTGACCAGGGAATTTCACGTTTTCAACAAAAAAAAAACACACAGGGAAATTTATTTTCACCGGGAAAACGTAAAAATGTATAGTAAAATCGCAGATTTTAACAAGGCCTCGTTTAGATTGAAAAAAATTTCAACCCGATAAATAGTACCATTTTCGTCTTATTTGGCAAATATTGTCCAATCGTGGACCAACTAGGCTCAAAAGATTCATCTCGTGATTTCCAACTAAACTGTGTAATTAGTTATTTTTTTACCTATATTTAATACTCCATGCAAGCGGATAAAAATTAATGTGATGGAGAAAGAGTAAAAAAACTTGATTTTGAGGGGAACTAAACAAGACCCAAGTAGCAGTATGTGTGATCGAGAGGCGACAAGTAACAACGGCTGCATGCGTGAAACCAGGGGAAAAGGAGAGGAGAGCTAGCTTTGGAGGTCGATGGATGGAGATAGAAGAGTCAGGGCGGTGTGAATGCTGCAGGCCTGGGGAGTTTTCGACTCAGGGTGGTTACTGTAGCATCTTTCGTTGTTATTTGATAAAATTTATCTAACCATGGATTAACTAGGCTAAAAAGATTCGTTTTGACATTTACAGACAAACTATGTAATTAGTTATCTTTTTTACCTACATTTAATATTCTATGCATGCGTCTAAAGATTCGATGTGATGGGTGGAAGAGAAATATTTTGGGTTTAGATGGGAAGTGAACACACCCTCAAAAACCGGACGAACAGGGCAGGCAAGCAAGCATTCATGCCGATGCAGCAGCGCCTTGCATTTTGCCTGGCCTTCCAGTCTGGTGTGAGCTTGGCTTGCATCAATGCTAGTACTAGCCTATTACCATGCTTGCCTCCTCTTCTTCTCCATGAATAACCCAATCCAAACCTCGATCGATCTCTCTGTGGATCCATATCCATGGATGGATCGGAGCACCGCCGCCGTACGTGTTGTGTTGCTCGCCATAATGCCATTGTGGTCCTGATGAAATGTTACTAGTACTGCATCATCCATCATGGAGTACTAGGATGATTGTTATGGTATCGGCAAGTCCTGCCATGAGCTACCCTCCAACACTTCTTATGACCTTTGCACAAGCTAGCGCACTGATACCAGTGGCGGACCTAAGATTTTATCTCAGGATATGCCACACAAAAATTTTTATATGCAATTCGGTAAAACCATATTCTAATTCAATAAAACCGCATGCATTAAATAACATGATAAACCTTAAATTCAGAGGTTAAGGTAGAAACGACAACAAATTAGTACAATATAAATATTTTAAATGAAATATAAATAGTTAGAATATATAGCCATAAAAGAGACTTACAATACCACTTGTCTGACTTATTTATCCGTCACTTTTTGAATAACATGAATGTTTCTGACTTATTTATCTGTCGCTTTTTGAATAACATGAATGCTTCAATTATATCATCTTTAAAGCATATGGTTGGGCGAACTGCGTACGAATCTGTAGTCTAGCGATAATTGATCCACTGTTTTGACTAATCTCCCAATACACAAATAATGTGCAAGTAATTATGCACGCAAGAAAAAAATAAATAAAGAAATAAATGATTCAGCGATGGGCAGGCGGCAGGCCGGCGAGGGAAGTAGGCAAGCTGCCCGACGGCCTGACCTCTCGGCGGCGGCGGCGGCGGACGTCGGCTCCCGCTCGAGTAGCAGTCCGTGGTCGCGTGCAGCGTGCTGTGCGGCAGGCCGGCATGGGCTAGGTCCCAGAGGCAGCAGGGTTCAGGCTGGCTGTTGCTACTCTCGGACGGTCGGACGCCGCTGCTGATCACCGATCGCGCAGAGCCGGAGAGCGGCGCGGTGGAGCCTCCGTGCCCGTGTTGCTGCTGCTGCCTGCATGCTACTTACATAATTGAATTGCCTGGATCGGCTGTACGCCTCTGCCACTGTGGATTGTGGGACCGCTATCTTGATGGACGAACTCGATTCTCGAGCCGAGGGGAAACCGAGAGACGTCGCCGCGTGCATGCGCGTTGCCATTACCGAGCGGGCGTGGAGCTGGTCAGCTGGAGCCTAGAGTGGCGTCCGATCAGCTAGCATTTTTGTACATACTCCAGGAATATACGTATACTATGCCTGCTGCTGGGCCAGGGTGTAGGTCCGTCACTGACTGATACATGGACACAGAGCTCGGCAAGGCGCATTGCGTCCGTGCATGCGTCCAAGTGCAGGTGAGGGAGAAAGACTGAAAGAGAGACGGAGGAGACAAGAGACCAGGGAATTTCACGTTTTCAACCAAAAAAAACACACGGAAACACAGGGAAATTTATTTTCACCGGGAAAACGTAAAAATGTATAGTGAAATCGCAGATTTTAATGAGGGCTTGTTTAGTTCCCGAAATATTTTACGAAATGCTACTGTAGCACTTTTTGTTGTTATTTGGTAATTAGTGTCCAATCATGACTTAATTAGACTTAAAAGATTCGTCTCGTCCATTTCGTCTAAACTATGTAATTAGTTTTATTTTTTATCTATATTTAATACTCCATATATGTGTCTAAAGATTTGATGTGACGAGAAATCTATTATTTTTTCGTAAAATATTTTAGAACTAAACAAGGCCAGTATATGTGTGCTCGAGAGGCGACAAGCAACAACGGCTGCATGCGTGAAACCAGGGGAAAAGGAGAGGAGCTATAGCTTTGGAGGTCGAGGGATGGAGATAGAAGAGCCAGGGCGGTGTGCATGTAGCAGGCCTGGGGAGTTTGGAACTAAATTTTGCATAGTAAGTGTCTCGTTACACTGTAGCAATTTTGTTTTTATTTGGTAATAATTATCTAAACATTGATTAATTAGACTTAAAATATTCGTCTCGCAAAGTACAACAAAACTGTGCAATTAGTTTTTGATTTCATCTATATTTAGTACTTCATATATGTGCCGACATTTTGATGTGATAGGGAATCTTCTTTTTACATAGTAAAATTTGAGGGTGAATTTGGGTATCTAAACCTTCGACGCAAAAGCCGGACGAACAGGCTAGGCAAGCAAGCATTCATGCCGATGCAGCAGCGCCTTGCATTTTGCCTTGCCTTCCAGTTTGGTGTGAGCTTGGCTTGCATCAATGCTAGTGCTAGCCTACTACCACGCTTGCCTCCTCTTCTTCTCCATGAATAACCCAATCCAAACCTCGATCGATCTCTCTGTGGATCCATATCCATGGATGGATCGGAGCACCGCCGCCGTACGTGTTGTGTTGCTCGCCATAATGCCATTGTGGTCCTGATGAAATGTTACTGCATCATCCATCGTGGAGTACTAGGATGATTGTTATGGTATCGGCAAGTCCTGCCATGAGGTACCCAACAACACTTCTTATGACCTTTGGACAAGCTGGGTCTTGTTTAAGGCTAAAGTTGAAATTTTTTTTCACTCTTTCTCTGTCATATCGAATCTTTAGATATATATATATATATATATATATATATATATATATATATATATATATATATGAAGCACTAAATGTAGGTAAAAGAAATAACTAATTGCACAGTTTAGTTATAAATCACGAGACAAATCTTTTGAGCCTAGTTAGTTAGTCTATAATTGGACACTAATTATCAAATACAAACGAAAGTGCTACGGTTAGAAAAAATTCTGACTTTTTTTATCAACTAAACAAGTCCCTAGCGCACTGATACTGCCGTGTCTGCTGTTTTGTTCGCGCCTAGGCGTGCATGTACCAGCGTGGGGGCGCAACCGCGTGTCATGCCACAGTTTCTTTGTAACCATTGACGACGTACGTACGTGACAAGTTTGAGTATAGTATATTACATGCATATACCATTTTCAGTACATTTTCTTCCAACATGCTATTGCAAGATTTTATTGTGACTCATCTATTTTATTTTGCACGATGGTGATTGAGCAACTAGCTGAAGTACTACCCAAAGCCCCGCGTGACACCGGCCACGGATGCAATCTGAATATCTAATGCTGAGTTTGTAGACAGGGTGGTAGGAATGGGGAAAAAAATGTAGTGATGGTCCTTATAGGCCAATCGTGGGCACCTACTATACATTCACGATCTATGCACGTGAATCCAACACATAATAAGACCGTCTGTTGCTTAAATTTAGGAGGAATAGCTGGAAAAAAAAACTACAAACTCTCTTCTGTGTTTGATACATGCACATTGACACTTGTTGCGAATCCACAATAGGTGCTCACGCTTGTTTCATGAGGACCGTTTCCATTGGATCTTTTTTTTTTTGGTAGCAACTGACGTGAGGCAGGACAGATTAGGCACCATTTCATGGTGTCATAGCACTAGAGGTCATGACTCTGAGTCAGTCAAAACTAAGTAATAAAGATTTACATTAGAATGGTCATATCCCACATTATTGTTATAGAAGCCATAGTTAGATTTTCATATATGTCACGCTCAATGTGAGTTTCTTTCTTATTTAATAGGGTATAACATTATCAGCTCTAATGACATGAAAAAATGTTAGTAATACAATATTTTGGTTAATTTCGCAAAATGGCACTATGTATTGCGTTGCCACAGGGAGAGAAGGAGATGAGGCTCGTCCATATCTACTCGCCACGCCATGCAGTGTGGTTCTCTTCTCCTGGTAACCTGCCTTGCATCTAGGATGCAGGCCGCTGGGAGCCAGGCTCACGCCATGCAAGCTTCAATGTTTGGCTGTGCGCAGCTGCAGAGCCAGGAAACTAGGAGCTGCTGTTTGGTTGGGCAGATATCCGAGCTCTGGCACACCGCAACGAGTCACGAGCGGAGGCAGCACGCGCCCGCGTGAGCCAGGCTGCGGGGAAACACGATTCATTTTCGTTTCCCCAGAGCCAGGCCGCGCGGGAGGAGTTTGCATGAGCCGGGCCTGTCCCGACGCGCGACACAGGCATCCAAACATCTGTTAGCTGCATCCCAAGAGCCTGGCCCAAGCAAATGCAGGCATCCAAACAGGCTATTACTGAGGCGGACCTCTAAAGAGACCTAACTTAGTTAATAGATTTTAGGAGACGGTACTTTGCTAGGTTGTCTCCCGAAACAAACTGTCGTCTCTAAAACCAGAGCCTTGTTTAGTTCCCAATTTCAACCCCAAATTTTACTATGCAAAAAGAAGATTCCTATCACATCAAAATGCCGGCACATGCATGAAGTATTAAATGTAGATGAAATTAAAAACTAATTGCACAGTTTTGTTGTACTTTGCGAGACGAACATTTTAAGCCTAATTTGTCAAAGTTTGGACAATTTTTACCACATACAAACGAATTGCTACAGTGCGCATTTAATGCGCACTATAACAATTCGGGAGACCCAATTCGGGATCTAAACAAGGGCAGAATGATACCTTTTGGAAATAGAGACACATACTATTTATGACCACCTCCAATTTGTCTCCTGAAACATTTCAATAGTAGTAAATCACTTACGTAGCCAGAGCAAATTAGTGCGAAAGTACGCCTACTTTGTGGGTACATAGGTAGACTTATGTCATGGAGGTTGCGTATACGGTAAAATTTTAGTTATAGTCACTGTTTTTTCAATTTTTGAGGTGGTGGTTTTGCACCGCCTAGCTTGTGAAATCAATTTGGCCCACCCGGTCGGCCGGATGTTTGGCCTCCCAACGCAAGTCGGTGTCGGTAGGCAGCAGGGCTGTGGGCTGAGCTCACGCACGGAAACAGCTCGCATGGACGAGCACGTCGTCCATCACTGATCACTGTGGCATGCATCACGCTACCGGCAACGTACGTACGCAGGTGATGGGATGCGTGCCAAAACTCGAGCCTTGTTCTCCTCCCTTTTACGTAAATTCTAAGTTTTTTTCACTCGGTTCGTCACATCAATTTTTAGACGCATATATAGAGTATTAAATGTTAGTAGAAAAATAACCAATAGCACAGTTTGACAATAAATTATGAGATAAATCTTTTAAGTCTAATTAATTCATAATTAAATACTAATTGTCAAATATAAACGAAATGTATGGTAGTTAAAGTTGAAAAAATTTGCAATCTAACGGAGGCCCGGTTTCGCGGCGCGACATGGAACATTGAACAGCTGCCTGCATTCAGAAATTAATGGCATTAAAAAAAGAGGAGCTTACAGTCATTCGTGTGTTGACTCTTTTGGAAGAAAGAGCTTTGAAAAGACGACAGGCATTCGTGCATGCAAACATATTGGGCCTACCGCCGCCGCACACTATTCTATAGCATGGTTTTGGCATGCTTGGAGCTTTCCGCTTTTGCGCCTTGCTTAGTTCACTCCAAAACAAAAAAAAAAGTTTTTAAGATTTTCCGTCACATTGTATATATCGGTATATGTACAAAGCATTAAATATAGGTAAAAAATAACTAATTACACAATTTGTCTGTAAATGTCGAGACGAATCTTTTGAGCGTAGTTAATCCATGATTGGACAAAGTTTGTCAAATACAAACGAAAAGTACTACAGTGCTTTTCTAATTTTTTTTTAAAAAACTCAACATGGCCTTGGTAGAATAGAATCACTGAATCAGAATCCTAGCAGGAGTACTCTCCCTTGTGTATCAAGTTGTCACGTAACCTCCTAATTATGATGGCCCACATGTACCTGTCATTGTCATAATGACCTCTGACAGTCGTACTTATGTTCACCATAACTTAAAAGGCCTGCTTTCCTCCGAACAGGATCCAATCACAGGAGTATTGCAATATTACAACAGTTTATTCAAAATATTCAACAGAGTAAAGTAGCGGAAGTCTTACAATAACTTAAGTTCACAAACCAGTTTCTGAACCTCTGACCTTATGTAGCATTATTACAAACCAGTAGTAAGGAGTATCGGTAGTAACTTTATTACAAGCACACAAACGGGATGCCATGCCCAGAGGCCACACGGTCTACTCGTCGTCACTTTCTTCAGCCACAACGGTCATACAACAAGGCTCAAAGCAGACTTGTTCATGAACCGCACCTGCAACAAGGGGTTCAACAAACCCTGAGTACGAGAGTACTCAACAAGACTTACCCGACTAAGAAAAAGACTCCAAGGGCATGCTAGCTTTAGAGAATCAAGGTACGGGTATTCAAGAATTAAATTTTTCTTTTGCAGAAAGGCTTACTAAAGTGAGTCCTTACTTTCAGTGTTTTACTTTTACCATTGATGGTTCATTAACCAATTCTAAGTGATCCTAATCTAGATCAAAGTAATTATCATCAAGACCTTTCTTATTCTTTCTTTCAATTCCAGTTCTTAACTACGATGTTGGTGCAAGGCCAAGACTCCTTTCTCGTGGAGCAACGACGATTCGAACCGCTTCATTTACCCAGCTGGGGATTCCTAACCACACGACATATGTAGAACCGAATCTAGCATATATCAACTCTTACCCGAATAACCCAAAACCAGAACGTGTCCATCGCCACCCGAGAGCACAGTACTCCTCGAACCCAGCCCAATTCTAGCCCCGAGGGTACACGCTACTCTCGCCATCTCTCCACTCCCAGTGCGAGGTTAGACGTTCTCGTAATGGAATAGTCGAAGTAAGGCTTTACCCGACAGGGTACATGGCTAGTACTAATAAAAACTCCATGACACGAGGGCCAACAACGTACGATCCTTAACTGATAAGGTGGAAACAATACATTGAGACTCCTCTCCCAATGCAACTTAGCAGTGGCCAAACCACCCGCCCGATCTTACAAGTTCATTCTCATATTCAACTATTCATTAAGTATGCCATCATGGCGAAGTAAACATTCATTTAAAAAGCTTAACTCATAAGCATAGCGAAGCATACTACGCATTTTCAGTAAAACAGGTATCAAGGGTGATATCGCAATAATCAAGGGTGATAATGCATCAATTGGGTTGTCACTCAACTCCTAATTACTTAATGCAGTAAATTATAGAAATAATAAATACAGATTTGTAAAATCTCAAGGTAGGGTTTAAATGCACCGGGGCTTGCCTTGCTCTGACGCGACGACTGACTCGGACTCAAAGACTTCGACTTCTGGTCTAGAACCCACCGACGATAGCTCTTCTCCGGAGACTTGCTCGGCAACTTTAACTTCTTCGAAAGCGGAAACTACGCGAGTATATAACATGCTTTAACATGATGCTCGATGATAAACATGATGCTTGATGATGATATGCCATAGTTTATAACTTGAGTACAACTTTCCTTCGCGGTACGGTCGTAAAACAGTAAAACCTACTAACTAGTAGCGATAACTTAAGCGATACCAGCTTTTATTACCAATTAGGTTACTAACGAGCTCAAACATGAAATTAAGGTGCCAAAGATCACCAAAGATTAGTGACCTAAGGACATCACTCAATCAAAAGGGCACACAACACTTAAAGTTATCAATTTAACATTTATTTACCATTTAATAATTAGGGCATAATTAATATTTGATCATACTTCATCTAAACAAGCTTAAACTTTTTCTAGGGATTAAATAGTGTCACAATAAATTTCATGATTTTTGGATTAATAAATTAATTATTAAAATTCATGGAAGTTGTATTTAATCTTTATTGAAACTAATTAAATATACTACACAAAGTAATTAAATTTAGCATTTAACATTTTTTCTAGGTAGTTTACACCTTGAAAAGCTTACACAAAAATTTTCATGATTTTTGGAGCTCTAAACAATTTTTAATGAAATAAACAAATATCAGTACTATTCACAATTTTGAAAAAGAAAAACAAAATTTACTCGGGCCGACTTCCCCTTTCTCCCTCCGGCTCGGCCCAGCTACACGGCCCGCTGCATCGCGCCCGCGCCCGCGTGCGCTCGCAACCGCGCGCTCGCGCCCAGCAACGCGGCCCGGCCCGGCCACGCCCGCACGCGCTCGTCTCCTTCCTCCCCGTTCCCCTCCGTTCTCTCCCACGCCCCGCCATGGCGGTACGACGGCCGGCCGATAGCCACGGCCCTGACAACGTAGCTTTATCTAGTCTATCACGCGCATCATGATCTACACCACCTACCGCGCCCCCATGAAGACCCTACTTCCCTGCAAAGGCCATGGAGGAAGCCGCACCCGACCATGGTGGCATGGCGGCCGCGGTGCCCAGCGACCTGATGATACAACGCGTAATTGACCAAATTAAAGGGGTGGGAAGCACCAGTGGCTCACCACGAGCTCAGACGGCCAGTGGGTGGACGCGAAGGAGCACTGGATATGGCTGACCACGAGAGGCGGCACGACGGCTCGGATATGGCGACTGCCGCTCCGACGAAAGCTGGGAGGTTCCGGCGTGTCTCCCCGTGCGCTGGACAAAATAGCAGGCGCATGAGCAAGCACAGTTAACTGGGATGCGGGAACGCGAGGTTGAAATCGTTAGCTCGGGCTGCACCGAGCTGACCACGGTGGCGGGGCTCACTTCGGACGGCGGCGGACCGAGGTTGAAGACGATGGCGCACACGCGACTCCGAGCGGTAGCGGCTACGCTGAGAGACGCAAACGGTTCGCGAGATGATGGCGGAGCTATTGGCAAGATGGAGAGGGCTGCGGTGGAGCAGAGAGGGCGAATTTCGCCGGTGAGGTGAAGACGGTGGCGACGGCAATGGCGAAACAGGACGGCGACAATGGCGGTGGTGGGCTTTATATGCAGCTGGGAAGATAGAGAAGCGGCTGGAGAGCGCGAGGCGATTCATTTGGTCGCGGTGGCGGACTGGAAGGCCGTGGAAGCGGCCAGCGTGACGTCGGCGGCTCGCCGGCGCCCATGCCGCGCGCTGCCGTGTGCTGATTCGTCGAGCACTGTAGCTCCCTCCCTAAAACTGTTTCAAATCAAACTGTATTCTTAAAATTACTCTCAAATTCATGTAACAACTTAAAAAATTACCAAGATATGAAATCTTCATAATTTAAAGCTCTACAAGTTTTGTATTGAACACTTTTCCAAATTCGAACTGGATTTTGAAATTTGAGTTTAAATTCAAAAGGGGACACTTTTTGGAAATTTGGTAATTTAGAAATTACTTTGGATTTTATATTGAAACTTCAAAAACTCCAAATACCAAAGTTGTACATCTAGGAAAGACCTACAACTTTGCTATTCAAAACATTTTCAAATTCTGCCTCCATTTTGAAATTTAAGTTTGGGGACAAAAAGGGGTCAAATCTGAAATTTGTTTATTTTCAAAATTGCTCCACATTTTACACTAATACTTTGAAAACTCAAAACACCAAAGTTGTAGCCCTTGAAAAGTTCTACAAACTTGGTTTAAAACTTTTTCCCAAATTTTGCTTAGATTTTGAATTATTTAAAAAGGGGTAAAATATGGTTTTGAAATTTAGGGTTTTCGGAGGAATTTTCAATTGGAATTTGTTGCTACATTATTTGGTGATTACTTAATGATCTAACCATCATCCAAGGGCATCATTTGGACAAGCATGACATGGTTGACCAAATGCCACTCTTGGTTGACCAATTTAGCTTTTAAAATTCTTTTAATATTTCCCTAAATTTGAATTTAAATTCGAATCGAAAAACTCGTGACAAGTTTTTGGATTCCAATCCAAACTCAAACTTGGGCTCATACCCTGTCTACATTTTATTTGTTATACTTGAGCTCATACCCTACACTTGACACTAGTGTGTAACACCGTCACACACCTCAAATTACGCAGGGCATGGACTAAGTATTTACGGTGGCATTCGAAATTAGGGTTTTTGGTTCGGATCACACCACTGAGAAGCACATCAAATCTAGAAATGTAAACTCATTTTAGTTACTGCATAACAAGGTTGACCTAATCATGGATGCTTTGCAATGCATTATGATGACATGGCAGATTAATTAGCAACTATAACACCCGGGGTGTTACACAAGTCCAGCCAAGGCCATGAATGTCGCTTGCCTCTGTGCTGCTCATCGTATGGTAGCGTTTACTGGATCATAGCGATTTTAAAATCCAAATAGAGAAAATCTTAAAAATTCTAAAATCTCATCCAAATACTTTATAATTTTAGAGAGGATTCTAACGTACAGACGAATCAAAAATCATTAGAAATTATTTTTATCTATGAGCGTCTCCAATGGTCTAGCTTAGAGCTAGCTCATTAATTTTTAATCATTAAATAGTGGAAAAGACAAAAGGCTAGCGTGGACTCAAAAGATAGTTTCGCACACTTCGCGATACATTTCTCTCACAGCATAGTGTTGAGGACAATTGCTCTCCACTATGGATGTGTTTTTTGTTGGAGCATGGCTAACAAATTAAGCCTAGCTAGTCTAAGCCTGCATACAGCAATACAAGAGCCATGTGTTTGGTTTACCTGTACTATCTAAGTCTGGCTATTTAAGATCTTGTTTGGTTTGTTGTACAGTTTTAGTAGAATCACCTTCTCTTTGTCGGGGCCATCCACTGCTGCCTCGAGGAGCCGTCACCGGAGGTAGCGCTCGTTGTCACTGCGTTGGACCGGTGACACAGGTAGCGCTCGCGGTTCACGTGAAGGACAGCGTCGAGGACGACGGTTGGGGGCGTCGTCTCCCGAGGCTCAGGCGACAGGGACACCAACACCGCTGGTGGGGGAGGTGGTGCTGTTCTCCCCGCCATAGCCTCATCTGCATCTGTCTCTATGGAGGACCGCATCCGCATCTACCACCACGGCTCACATTCGCGTGGAGGACCACATCCGCATCTGCTGCCACGATCGCGTTCGTGTGGAGGAAGTTGTCGAGGACGACGGTTGGGGCGTCATCTCTCGAGGCTCAGGCGACGGGAACAAGAGAGCGCCGTTGGTTGGGGAGGGGAGGTGACACGATTCTTCCCGGCGCTACAGACGGCTTAGCCAAGCCTGGCTTCGAGAGAACGGTGTCACATCCTAGATGTTAAGAAATAATTAAAATGTGATAATGATGCATCATCAAGCATAAGTATCAAGTATTATGCCATAAATGCATTCATATTGCAATAATAGATATCATATGTTGCATTTATAGCATTGTTGTGTTGCATATACCATGTCTATGTTGCATATGTAATGTTGCCATATGACATGTTTTATATGTTTCTTTATCATGTTCACATTGTGCAAATCTGGTATTTTAGTTAATTCCATGAAATGATGGCATGTTGATACGTTAGGTTCTTTATTAACTTATATATGAGAATTGGCTTAAGCAAATAAAGTTTTGTTTAAATAAAAGTAGTAGTGTTAAATGTGCTTTATAATATGGGATCAAGGCTTGATAAAATTTTGTAAGTCAAACATGTTTAAAATGGAGCTTCAAGTTTGAGTTTAAATTTTGGAATCCAAAACTTGTCGCAAGTTTTTCGAGTCGAATTTGAATTCAAATTTGGGGAATTATTAAAAGATTTTTAAAAGTCAAATTGGTCAACCAAGAGTGGCATTTGGTCAAACATGTGATGCTTGACTCAATGATGCCCTTGGATGATGGTTTGATTACTAAATGATCACCAATTAATCGAGTATCAAGTTTCAATTTGAAATATTTCCGAAAACCCGGAAAAGCAAAACCCTAGTTTTACCCCTTTTTGAATAGATCAAAATCTAAGCAAAATTTGGGAAAAAGTATAAAACCAAGTTTGTAGATCTTTTCAAGGGCTACAAGTTTAATGTTTTGAGTTTTCAAAGTTTCAGTGTAAAATTTGAAGTAATTTTGAAAAGATTCAAATCTCAAATTTGACCCTTTTTCATTTCCCCTATCCAATTTCAAAATGGAGTGAGAATTTGAAAATATTTTGAATAGCAAAGTTGTAGGTCTGTCCTAGGTGTACAACTTTGGTATTTTGAGTTTTTGAAGTTTCAATACAAAATTCAAAGTAATTTTGATTTTACAGAATTCTAGAAAATGCCCCCTTTTGAATTCAAATTCAAATTTCAAAATCTAAACCGAATTGGAAAATGTTCATATTAAGAAAGTTGTAGATCTTTGAAAATTGAACAACTTTTGTATTTACAGATTTTCAACTTTTATAGAAAATTTGAAAGTAATTTGCAAAATAGAGTCAGTGGCAGTTTTGTAAATATTTCAAAATTCAACCAACAGCATGGCGCCACCGAGCTGCTTCTCTGCCTGTTTGCCGCCGGTCTTCCTGCCGCTTCCAGGCGCATTTGCGCCACCTCCCGCGTCGCGGTGGCAACGCCGAGCACCTGCTAGAGCGCCTCGACGTTTCGCCCTTGCTTATAAAGCCCAGGCCAGTCGCCGTTTTCTTCTTTTTCTTCTTCTCGCCGCCGCCGTCAAGCCTCTGACCGCCGGCCGAATTCACCACCGCCTCAGCGCCCCTCCTCAATTCGTCTCGCCTCCACGCTCGCTACCTCTTAGCACAACCACTGAGCCGTTCGCATCGCATCTCACCGCCGCTATCATCCCCGGTGCCTGTTACCGTCACGGCGGGTCACCATCACCGCCGCACGTGACCTCACCGTCGATGGCTTCCCTCCGAGCTGCTTCCACTTCTGCCACACGCGCCACCGATTCACGGTAAGCCACTGGTGCTTACCCAAACCTCAGTTGGGCCGAAGCAGCAAGCTAGCCGCCGCACCGCGATGTCATGTGCCGCCAAGCCGCCATGGCCGCGGCTGCGCACACCACTAATCTTAATCCGCCCGTTTGAGTCCACCGATAGATGCACCAGGTCTCTGCGGTCACATACATGCCATTCCCGTCGTCGGAGACTTCGTCGCCGGTGATCCCCGTCGTGTACCCGCCGGCCTCTGCTTGGTCAAGGTCGGGCAGGGTCAGTTTGACTCGGTCCCGCGAGTCAGTGAGCAGGGGGTAAAGAGAGGGTGGGTGAGAAAAGACAGAGCAGCCAGGCCTGCGAGTTGGGCCGTCGGCCTGCTCTGTTGGGCCGGTTGGGCCAGAAGGGAGTGGGCTGAGGTGGTGAAGTGGTTTTTACTTTTTATTCTTTTCTTAAATTCAATTAGTATTGAGGTTTGTTTATTTTGTTGTGAATTAAGTATAGCACCAAAAATGATGAAAATTTTTGTATAGCTTGTTCATGATGTTCTCTTTCATGGAAAAATATTAAATGTCAATTTTGATTACTTTTAGTATGTTAATTAATTAGCTCAATTAATTATTAAATGCAACTTCCATGAATTTTAGTAATTTAAATAAAAGTCCTAAAATCATGAAATTAATTTTGGTACTGTTTTTGGGGTAAGACTAATCTGTAGAAAAAGTTTGGACTTAATTGGATAAAATTTATTTTATTCTTAATTTCTGTCTTAATTAATTAATTAAATATGTGTTTAACTGGATAATTTAGGATTTGTGACTTTGAGATTGCTTGTTGACCTTGGGTCATTAACATGTGATGATCCATGTCATCCTATTGAGTTACTTGAGCTCACGATTAACTCGTTGACTATGATTTGTTAATGATAATTAATGTGTCAACATAGATCATTATTGGTTAATGATTTCTTGTGTAAGTAATTAGTGGTCTTGTGGTAGACTTATTTATTATTAGATGCAACCTCTTTTGTAAAAATAAAGTTATGGCTAGTTAACCTTTAAATTAACCTTGTTGGCTTGCGACTGTATCACGAAGGAAAGCTGTACTCAAGTAGATAACTAATGTTTATCCTTTCTAAATGTCTCTTGTATGCTATGCTTTGCTCATCATCATGCATCATGGCATGCATTCCATCATATTAAGCCTCACATCATTTGTATATGTGTGGTTTGTACGAGAGAGTGTTTTGGGTCGTGTCGATCAAGCTTCGGAAAAGGTGATCCACCCGAGGTGTTGGTGTCAAACTTGACTTCTACGAGAACTAACCACCGCTGCAACTAAGGCAAGCCCTGGACATACAACCACTCTTCTATTTTATAAATGCTTTATTACACCTTAAGTCTAGTGTAATGTGCATTAAGTTAGTAGGAGTTGGTTGATACCGTTGCTGCATAATTATCTTGATCTACACTTATATCCAGATGATATCCCACTAGTATGTGTAAGTCGATCCCTTATGCTTAGTAATGCTTAGACTTCGGTAGAAGTCGAATGGTGATTTCATCATGTGTGAGAAACAGGTTTACCTTTGTTTCTCCTGATCTAACGACGGGTCATGAGAGCATATGAATATGAATATGGTAATATTAAGCTGAGACCGAACGGGTAACTTGCATTGAGAAAGGAGTCTCAATGTAGTGTTTCCGTCTGTGTCGATTAAGGACCGTACCGTTGATTGAATTGCGTGCGTCGAGACTTTGCAACTGACCACATGCTCCGGTAAGCCTAAGACCTCGGTAATGCCAACATGTGAACGGCCAACCGCGCACTGGAAGTGGAGAGATGGCGAGAGTAGTGTGTACCCTCATAGCCAAGGGCTGGATTGGAGGTGTACTATACTCTCGGGTGGCGCTGAACCCGGTCACGTTTTGGAGGATCCGAGTGAAGGTTGATATATGTCGGTTAAAGTCCTACATATCTCGTGTGGTTAGGGATCCCCAGCTGGGTATAATCGGTTCGAATCGTCGCTGCTCCTCGGTTAAGGAGACTCGATTCTCTGTTCATCATCGTAGTTAATAATGGTACATGGTGATTATGGAAATGAGGCAAAGAGATAAATATGAGATGTGATGCTTAATACAACTGATTGAGATAGAATAGGTGCAAATCTATCTATGATAAGCTTCACTAAAATTGATGCTAAAACTTGACTAAAACATTGAAAGTAAGGATCCACTTATAGTAAAGCTTTTCTGCAAAACTCCTCTTTTCTAGCTCCACTACTTCCCTTAATCCAGCATATCCTTGGAGTCTTTTCTTTTCGTCGGGTAAGTCTTGCGGAGTACAATTGAGTACTCAGGGTTTGTTAACCCCTGTTGCAGGTGCTGACTGGTGCTTCTAGTCAGGTCATGTCGGTGGGTTCGATATGATCTGGTTATCTTCTCCTAACTTAGGCGCTCTACCTAAGTTGTCTTCTGTAGTTCTACTCGACTTCCGCCATTTAAGTTAAGTTTGTAAAAAGTTAACTTAATCATGATTTGTAAATCTATTGTTATTCTTCCGCACTCTGATGTAAAGTTTTGTAACAAATGTTGTAATGTTGTAGTTACTCCTTTGTTGATCCTGTGTGAGTTGTAAAATGTGGATGATTCGGGTTTCCCGAGGACACCCGACAGACTTCTTAAGTACTGTGGTACACATGTATGGTGGTTAGAGGTCTTTTAAGACGATAACAAGTACATGTGGGCCATATTATTTAGGAGGTTCTGCCACAAACGGCCACCCACCTCGTTTCCCCTAAGCCTAGCTAAAGAGCTCTGGATGCATTAGCTAAGCCTGGTTAAGAGCCCTGGACAGGCAACCAAACATATCTTGGTTGTATCCAACAAGCCTGGTTAGGGGCTAAGTCACCCAACCAAACATACCCTATATTTATTACTAGCTTAGAGCTAGTGCTAGCTCATACCATTGGAGATGCCCTAAGGCCAGTGTGAGTGGGAAGTTTTGTGACATTATTTTCGAGACTGTTCATGCCATATAAAATGAAATGAAACATACACTCTTGATGAAGAGTTCCATTTTATGGTTTCATAGACATTTAATTTCAATTGGTAATTGTGTTGATAAAGTTTCATCCCCCCATAAAACTCACTCTTCTCTCTCTTCTTATAAAAACATTGCCACATCATCAACGGTGCTTATGTGACGGCTTATCAAATGCAAATAAAACTTTAATGAAACTCGCACTGAGATTGGTATAATAATTTACTCAAAGGTTTCATGATGTACATGAATAATTGAAGTACAATATACAAAACAACTTTACTCAATGTATAATTTCATTTTATTTCTTTTATGATCCCTCAATTACATCTAATTCTATAATTTACTTGAGAGTTTAAAACCGATCAAACGGGTTTAAAACCGAATGCAGCCAGAATCAGAGCTACACCAAACATGCATTTGTAGCATTCATAACTCGTCAGAGCTGGGGGCTGGAATCGATTTTTTACTCGTCAAATAGTGCAAAGAGCAAGAGGCCAGTGTCGAGCCAAAAGACAGTCGCATGTTTCATGGTGTCCCACTCTCACAACATGGTATGTTTGATGCTACCTCTCTTCTCCATGTTTGATAACTTAGAGCTAATGTTAGTTTTTATTGTTGGAGACGTGGTCCTCTAGTTAGTTTATGTGCACATACATGAAAAACATAAAATGAGTTGGAAACTAGAAAGAGACGTATAATCTGCTAGATTCTGGATAATAAAAATAAGAGGTGTTCCGACTTATGAGTACTGGTTCTAGTTCGTTGGATATACTATGATCCCTATAGGTGCAGTAATTTAGATCATTATCCAACTTTTGGTCAAAGAATAATAAGTTTGAATTTTCGAGTTAAGTGCACATCACCTTCTAAAAGAAAAAGAGGAGAGTATTGCTAGCTCTCAACAAAGAAAATAAAAAGAAAAGAAAAAGATCCTAATAATACACTTCTCTGTTTATAAAAGAATGCAATTCTCATTTTTTGAGGAGTCAAACAGTTTGAACTTTGACTAAATTTATATTAAAAAGTAATAAAATTTTTATATAAAATAAGTATCATTAGACTTAGTTATAGAATATATTTTCATAATAAATTTATTTAGAGACATAAATACTAATACTATTTACTATGAACTTGGTCAAACTTGAGTTAATTTTACCAGCGCGGATCTTATAATTGCATTCTTTTATGAATGGAGACGGTAGCTAGGAGTATGTCATTTTGTGGTTCATCCACTCCCAGTTCATATAAGCACTAGCATGCATACAGAAATGATTTGCACTGCCCACTCGTACACATATACAGGGAGGATCAAACTACAGAACCATGCCCTAGAACGATTTCTATTTGGATCGCTAATCTAATTTATATAACCTTTAGTGAGCTGAAAGGACTCCTGGGTAGAATCCTGGCTAACCGAACACCCTAAAGCATCGCAAGCCATTCCCATCGTTTTCCATGTATGTAATGCTCTATGATATATAACCACAATTCTAGTGTGATGGCGATACAATGAACTCGTACGCTAAGCTAAGATCCAAGTTGCACAATTTACATACACAATAGTTATTTTGATACAATAGGAAAATACAATAGCAAACGCTTTTGTATTCCGTATTGTAGTACTTTTTTTAATAAAAAAAACCATTTTTCATCCCTAAAGCAAGCTCTCTTTCCTCGGCCTCTCCAATCCCTACACCAGCTTGGTATCCTCAGATGGAGACGCATAAATTGGCTTGATCACCGAGCCTTAAACACCTCTCGGACTACTATGTAAAATAGGCTCCTGACTCAGTTGAGTAGGATCTCCCTATTTTATGAGGATTTGGTTTCACCCCCGTTACAAGTACCAGTACGGTACTCCCTCCATTCCAAATTACAAGACATTACAAGAATTTTAGAGAGTCAAAGAATCTCAAGTTTGACAAAAAAAAATATAGAAAAAATTACAAAGATTTATGACATCAAATAAGTACTCCCTCCGTATATGAAAAAACCGACGTCCTGGCCCTTCCCCTCAATTGTGTAAAGGATGTCGTTCTGGAGCCGGAGACGCAAATATGGACGCGATTGCCCTTGGCTCTTCGATCGGTGCACCACGCATGCACAGTTACTCCGCACTGCGCTCGCCTCGATTCCCATCTGCGACGCACCCACTCGCCTATCGTGCCTCGTCTGCAGTTACTCCGTACCGCTCGCTGCTCGCGCACGCCACTCGCCTCGCTGCTTGCTACTCACTGCTCGCGCAGAGGAGATTGCCCAGCCGAAAAAAATCACGCGTGACATGCAAAATCTGCGTGGCTAGGAAGGAAAGCAATCTGCGCAGCTAGGGAAAAAAATCATGCACGACATGCAAAATCGAGCGCAGGCGAACAGCACCAACGAAAATCACACGACAACGAGCCAAAACGAACATCACCATGCAAAGTCCCGCGACAAGCAAAAAAATAGACGCTGCAGTGAGGGATCGAACATCGACCCTCTTGCCTGCTGCCTCGCCGCTCTAGCCAGGCCAGCTGCGAAAGTTTGTTGTGCATAGGACACCCGCAAACATATTTAATGAGGGTAAACAGGGGGAAAATACCACATAATTAATGGCTTCTTGGTAAGCTAAATCATGTCCTAAACGATATTTTTTACCAGTATGGAGGGAGTATACTATAAAAATATAATTAATAGAAAATCTAATGATACTTAGTTGATATCATAAATGTTATTATTTTATCATATAAATTTGGTCAAACTTGAGATGCTTTGACTCTCCATGATTCTTGGAATGACTTATAATTTGAGATGAAGGGAGTATTACATAGAACAATTGAAATAGTCTTTTTTGTCCCGTTGATTCACTCCGCGACGGTCTATGATTTGCTCGGCGCCACTGCCACCGGAGAAAACCTTGGGGCCGCCGAGTCAAGGGAGTGGAGGGGCGACCGTGCGTAAGACTTGCCCAACAGCTGTCGTGTTTTTTTTTCAGACCCCCTAACACGACTTTTTTTCCCACCGGTTTGGGCAAAATACAGGTGTAAAATTATTAGGTCCACAACTCATCCAAGCAAGAGTTTTTGAATCAGCGTATAAAATTTTGTGGGCCTGTAGTTGGTGAAAAGCAGATGAAAAGTTATTGTAGCATCTTTCGTTTTTATTTGACAAATATTATCCAACCATGAAGTAACTAGGCTCAAAAGATTTGTCTCGATATTTACAGACAAACTATGCAATTAGTTAGTTTTTTTACCTACATTTAATACTCCATGCATGCATCCAAAGATTTGATGTGATGGGTGAAAGAGAAAATATTTTGGGTTTGCATGGGAAGTGAACACACCCAAGCTTAAAACTAGGATTCCAAACATGTCCTAAGTTTTTATCTTTAATATAATGTGGTGTACGGTGTACTATAAGGGCACGTACAGCAATAGGCGTACCGCCCACCACGTCAGCTGCCTGGCCTAGATGGAGGAGAGAGAGGGCCTAGCTTGTCGCTGCTTCCGTCGATTGGCGCAACACGGAGGCCGAGACTACTTTACAGGTAATGAGCCTCACACGGTAATGAGCCATCATCTTCTCTTCCCTTCCCATCTGAATAAAAAACAGTATTTAAAGTAGAGAAAGAGTCTAGTTATTATATGTATCAGGCTCTAAACTTGGCTTGGTTTAGATTACCCGCAGTGGATACTCTAAAACGATACTCTAAAGTTTTAAAGTATGAATATAGAGTAAAAATTGCTGCACTGGGTACTCTAAAACGATACTATATCATTTCTCTCACTTTATATTTAAAGTGGTACTGTGCTTACTCTATATTCTATAGTGGCGGGCCCCACTAGCTAAACAAAGGAAAAAAATGCTATAACTCACAAACCAAAAATCCAAATTAAATTTCGATTTCACCATTAAATTCGTCTCAATAAATCCTTCAAAACTAGATCACTCATGGATATATTTAGATAAAGTGACAAGTGGGTCCTACAATTGATAGAGTGGATAGATGATGATATAGATGATGGATGTGTGCGGGAGAATTGAGTATAGAGGAGAGAATCTTGCTGACTAAGACGTATAGAGGATGAATATAGAGGTCCATGAGTGCGGGTAGTCTTATAGCCAAGTTTTATTGGCCTTGCTCTAAGTTGTTGCCAAAAAGAAAGTAAGGCCATATTTAGTTTGCTTCAAAATGTAAAAAATTTTCAAGATTCTCCTTCACATCGCATATGTCGGCACATGTATGAAGTATTAAATGTAAGTAAAAAAAATAATTAATTGCACAGTTTGTCTGTAAATGTCGAGACGAATCTTTTGAACCTAGTTAATTCATGATTGGACAAAGTTTATCAAATACAAACGAAAAGTGCTACAGTGCCTTTTCAAATTTTTTTGCAAACTAAACATAGCCTAAATAGAGTAATAGGTGGCGATGTGCCACCATCTTCTCTATCTGCTAGGGTGTGTTTAGTTCGCGAATTTTTTTTAGCTTTAGCTACTGTACACTTTCGTTTGTATTTGTCAATTAGTGTCCAATTATAAACTAATTAGGCTTAAAAGATTCGTCTCGTGGTTTTCTACCAAACTGTGTAATTAATTTTTTTCTTGTATATTTAATGCTCCATACATATGTCAAACATTCGATGTGACGGAAAACCTTGAAAATTTTTTAGAACTAAACATGGCCTAGGCTGCTGGTAAACTTAAATCGTACTATTTTAGAGCAGCGGTTGCCGACATTACTTTTATCACCGTGGGCATCATCAGCTCTGTAATACTACTGTTAGCATCTTATTAATCTTACTGTTTACTATTTTTGTTAGTACTTCATGCCCACGATAAAAGTTCTGTTCGCTTAGCTTATTAGTTGTATTTTTTTAGAAAAAAAATAGTATTTTTCTCTTATTAAAAAATCAGCGAACAATACTTCTCAGCGATTCTTCGTGCCGTTATTAGTTATTACGATTGCCCCTGGTGCGGTGTTGGTCCTCCGTGTACCCGTAACAAAGCTGCCGTGGCCTGGACTGTCCGGTGGGGACCGCCCTCTGAGAGCTCTTTGCAAAATACTAGTATAACTGAAGTGTTACTATAACATTTTCATTATTATTTAATAATTATTATCTAATCATATACTAATTAGACTTAAAAGATTCGTCTCGTGATTTACAACTAAACTATATAATTAGTTTTATTTTTTATTTACATTTAATACATTGTCTAAAGATTTGATGTGACGAGAATCTAAAATATTTTAGAAAATATTTTGGGAACAAAAACAAGGGCGATGGGCGCGTGGGGACGCGGGTACACGGCATGTCAGTCCGCCTCACATGCATGGTCGCCCGCCCGTCCCAGGCCCACGCGATGATAGCACCGGTCCAACCCGAGCACCACCACTAACGTCCGGGCCCCGCGCGCCCTATAGGCCCAGCTGTACGCGAGCGTCCTAGCCAGCCGGGGGACCCGTCCGTCCGTGCGCGTGTGCCTGGCGGTGCACACCCCCCCGCCTCGGGCCCCGGTCACATGGAGGGCGGGCCCCACCCCGCGCTGCCGCGCACCAGCGTGCGCTCGCTGCACAGACCCCCAGATTGACTGCGACTACTGCTGTGCGTGACAGACGGGAGGGAGGCCGGAACGGATCGCAGTCGCTGACAGGCCGGCCTGCGTGGGCCAGTGGCGTGGCCCCGCAGAAAGGCTTGCAGGGTCCCGCCGGGGCGAGGGCCATCGGCATGTGGGGCCTGCGTGGGGCCCCGCGTGGCTGGCTGGGACGGACAAGGACAGGAGGTGTTGGTTCCTCCTGTTGGGGAGCAGGAGCAGGTGCCTCCATGCAGAATCGCAGGGGCGAGAGCGAGCGCCCTTTTTTTTTTCTTTTCGTTCCTTCGTGATAATTATAATAAATAATGACTTTATAAATTTTTTACAGTAAGCCTGTACTAGTAGAATATTCTGAGGGTGATGTTTTGGCACGCACGAGCACATGAACATCTGGGTTCTGGAACTTGTAAGTGTATTGATAATATATAAACTAAAAATTCTACGTAAACGGTTATCGTGTCGTTGACAATTGGACACATGATCTATTCATCTTTAGCTACATAATAGAACGGCCATTACATTTCGGGACACAATAGAGACGCCCATATGCAATTTGACGCACACACCAACCCTCATCTTATATTTGGTCCCAAACCCCATCCCATTATGATCCACCGCACGCTAGCGGGTGCGATACATGGGCACACGCACGTAGGACAACAATAACTCAACCGCATTGCTAGGGACCGGACGTCCGCGCCTGCACTCCGTGTCGCACGCCCCATGTGGGGAAGCATGCCGTCTGAACGTCACCAGCATCGAGAAGAGGGGGGGAGGGGGCGGCACTCGCCTGTGCCTCTGGTTCTGAAGGACCCACGGTGTGCCCTGGTAGTGGCGTCGTATCGGATGCTCAATCGGCGCCGGGATAAAGAGGAGACATTAAGGCAAGGTATGAGAAGGCAAGGAAGGAGACGCAACCCACGATCTATTTTTGAAACATCCAGATGCAACACTTACAATATACTACTAAGTCTGAAGACAGACAACATCCTATTAAAAACATGTCTCAAACACTTACAAAAATACCTGAAAAACATTTGAAAACATTGTAAACTCACGCAACATCCTATTAAAACACTTCCAACATATCTGTGAAACATATGCAACATCCAGATAAACACATTTGTAACATATGTCTAAAATTACAGATAAAACATTGGGAAGAGAAGCTTGTAACATACGTGTACAACAGTTGCAACATATGCAACAGCCAGATCTATTTTTGCAACATTCATATAAAACACTTGCAACATACCTATAAAACATCTGGAACACTTGAAACATGTGTTTTGCAACATAGGGAAAGCCGGGCCGGTTGATTCCAACCATCGGGGTCGGAGCCCACGGCGCGCGAGCACCACCAGCACTAACACTAGCGGCGACACGCGAACACCACCACCACCACCAGCGCGACCAACTCCACCGGGCTTGGCTCAGCCCAACGGGCGGCGCACGCAACTGGCGGAGCAAGCACCACCAACACTAGCGCCAACGGCGGTGCGCGAGTACCACCACCAGCAGCGCCACGAGCACCGGCTTTGGATTGGCCGGGTAGGCGGCGCGCGCGACGGGCGGGATCTAGCGGTGCAGCAGCAGCGAGCTGGAGTAGGCGCGAGGCGTCCGGACAGGACGAACGCCCGCGTCCTATGATCATTACCGTTAACTCAATTATTTCAGTATAATATACTGAAATTTTGCTGCATATTTCAGGTTTCTCTGGTGACCACCTTCTAAAATCATTCCGTTTCAAATTGTTAGATATTTGGAACTTAGCGAGCAGGTAACTCGTCGGTGTAAATGGCTGCTCGGGAGCCAAACATGACAACCTGAATTCCGCCTCGTATCCCAATTCCAGGTTCTAAGTTACCTGCACCGACAAGTAAATTTAATTTGTTCTTGTTGCACTTGTTCAGCTTAAAGTTGAAGCATCTACTTATGTTGTCTCTGCATCCCAGCAACAATAGTTCGCTGGACCTGGCGAGGTTATAGTAAATGTTCATTGATTGATTTTCTGTTTGGTGCACCAAACAGTTTTGTTTTACTACTACTGCATGCATGCTAGTGGTTGAGTGACAAATTCGGTGACCCAATTTGATGGGCCAAAGATCATTTGCAACTTGCTCCTTTGGGTACCTAGCTAGCGACACCTGCTTATTAATTCTCTCTCAGTTGCAGACTGTTACGTCGCGCTCACGATTATTATTTGGAAGAAACGAAGTAGTACAATCTTTATAAAGCAGTGGTTATTGTCAAGGCATTATGCTATATCGTATATATATGGTCCATGTAACTGCTTTTTAGGGATGGACCTCCAAATGCAGTTTAAATAGTTTGATTATTATTACACACAATGCAAATGGATAGCAAATATAATAGTGTGCCATTAGTACTTGTTTGGACACATCAAACATCCCAAAATGGCATGCTTAAATGCGATCAATGTGATGCTCTAGTTGTTTTACTGTCCATCGATGTAATCAAACATCCATACTTGTTTTACTAAAGAGTGAAGAGCAGCACAATGGTCCTCTAAACTTTTTCCGCATTCTTTTTTTTTTATAAGTATACGGGGGGAGAGGATCCTCACCTGAATTGTATTGATTGGTTGGCTCTTTAATCATAACGTTGGAAATACATAGTTCAAAGCTTACAATTTAGTTTACATTGCGTTAGCCAAAATGGAGCACCAAGCATCCGCAATCTCTCTGTCTTTCTTTGGCAACCGAGCTTTCCACAAGCTTGCTTCGGATTTGCATGCTGACAGAGCTCTACGTATAGTAGTTCCATCCGGGTCATTTGCTTCGGATTTTTCCGCATTCTCATCCGGGTCTAGGAACTTTCAAAGCGATCATCTAGATCTTGAACTTTTCAAGTGGTTTATTCTAAGTTCACTCTAGGTCCAAACATGGAACTGGAATTCACACTTCATATTAATCACTTCGAAAGTTTAAGGAAGTAGATAATTGCTTTGAGAGTTCATGAATCTAGATAAGAACGCGACAAAAGTTTAAGGATTCAAAGTGCATTTTACTCCTAATTTTACAAAATTTATATACTACTGTACTTGTTAAGGACCATCTGGACGAATCCATTACATTCTTCGAATAGATGATTAAAGAAAGCACTGAGAAGATGATATGTTCCTTACATCAAACACTTCATGCGCGTTTGGAAAAATGTTTCACTGGTGATTTAAAATCACTTTGTAGAATTGTTTGGCTAGCTAGCTGAATTCTTTTAAACTTGAGCTAGAATAAGGTGAAACCAAGGTCAGCACGTTTCTCTGTTCTTTACTCTCTTTACTAGTAAAAAACGAAAATCGATTCTAATTGTTTCTCCTTGACAATTCGAAGTGTCTCGTACTGTTTGACAGTGATTCATGTAATTCTGCTGAGAAATTGAAATGTTGTATGGTACCAAACGCACCTGCTGGATTCGACATTGATATTTGCATAAACAATTCGTATGATTCTGTTCCATCCAAAACAACTGGCAAAGCGTAAGAAACGACCAAAGTGGGGCAGTATCAGACTTATTAAAATATTTCAGATAAGCCCCCTGACTGCTTGTTATATACCTTAAGATTATTTCAGATAAGCCCCGGTTACTTTATCTTATGGACTGATAAACAATGTTCAGAATCTGTCCCCATACATTATTGTCCATATAATATATTCTTCAGAAGGAAAAAAACTATTATCCATATCGTACTAGCAACACTTATATCATTCTAATGGGCCCTGCTGGCATGCTGTGTGCAGGCCCTGAATGAATGATAACAGAGACAGACTGCTCAACAGCTAAAGGATCCGTCTGTCCAGTGGCCAATTGTTAGTGACTTTTGTGATGCTTAAAGGGGAGTTCAGTAGTCAAAGGTGCTACCACAGCCGCCAATGGGCAATTAAAAACTGATTGAAGCTACAAAGAAAGGCGATCAGGCGAGCCCCATGCATGCATGCATGCAATCTTTGTCTGGACATGATGCTAATGACAATCATTCTGCAGTGGTTGGTGTCCACTCAATTCATTTAAGCCCAGATTAGACCAGGGCGTGCTTATCCTAATTCAGCTAGTAAAGTAATCGGGATGTGAGTGTGACCCGGCCCCTCCACAATGTGTTGTCGTTGACAAAAAAGCTAGGAGTATGTGATTGTGATGTGAACTGCAGGTTGTTTATATTATGACAAGGTTTGATTAAGCTGCTGTCCTTGTTGCTCCTGTTTCATATTTGGCTAATGATTGGTATTAGATGCCCAGGGTATCTCTATCTATGCCTACTGCTGTCGCTGTCAGGTTGCATCAGGTTTGCTGGACGCCGGTGTTGCTCACGCTACAGAAACAGAAGACTTCGGATCATTAGTACCTGCATTAATTTATCATTAGTACTACTGCAAAATACTAGGAAGAATCCATTCATAGAAAGAGGATTCAGCAAATTCAGTATTAACAACTAATGGTTTCGGCTGATATTTGTTGTACTGTAACTGAATGAACAGTTCACCATGCTGGCGCTGCTCCTGAATTTTCTGCTAAACGTTTACGATTTGTGATGTGGCCACCTGAAGTTTCTTCTGAACATGATTGCATTTGCACAGCGAATGCAGCTGTCTGGCCGTTCCGTCCAGCGCGTCCAACTTGTGTTGTCATGATGATTGCATGGAAACGGGGAGATTTGGGTGGATGCAATCAGGAAAGAAAGGCTGCTGCATGGTCAGGCTAACCTACTTCACTGAATGAATAAAGAGGAATCAGCCGCTTTTGCTCTGAAAAAAAAGGGTCAAGTTGATCAATGATCATGAACAGCTGCTCTGGCCTGCCCTTCTGGTGAAGACCAGATGGTAGGCGCAGGCAACATATGTAAACTGCCACTTTAGGCATACTGCTGCATGTGCTGCAAAGGGAGTTAACAGTTAAGTAATTAGATTGTTGTTTGTTAATAAGCATTCATTCAGGTGTCTAGTTCTGAACTTGTGGTGCGGCAGGGCTGGAACTTTGAGCTTGAGGAGCAGCCAGGGAAAGTGGCCCTTGCAACTGTGGATGTCAGTCACACACATGCATGTGCGTTCGTGCAAATGATCATAGGCAGTTGAAGAGCTAGTTCTTGGATTCTTGGTTTACATATATGCAAATGATCATAGGAAGAAGATGGTGGCACAGACTGACAGACCACGGATTTTGCGAGCACATGGATAATGATGCTGTCGAGTGTGGGACTTTGGACAGGGAGATCAGTTGATGGACGGGGACTGAAGAAGATGTCCATGACCTGCTTTTTTTTTTTTTTTGAGCAACACCTGCTCGGCCGATCGGATCGCGCATTCCGAGAGATATGGGCGGGCCCGGCCCACCAGGCTAATTATAGACCGTGGCCCGCCCTGGGGATATGGAAAGGAAATCGGCCGGGCCCAGCAGAAATCGGCCCACCAAAGTTTTTGGGTATTAGTTCTGGGCTAGTTTATTTTCGTCTTTTTCCTCAGTGGCCTGTTAAGTTGCACTTAGTTTGGTGCTTCTGATGGGCCGAATACTTCGGATTGTTTTTACTCTCATTCATAGGCGAAGCAATTATTCATGTCTCGAAAAAAAATGATCTCAAATGAAAAAAGTAATAATAAATACAAAGCGGAGTTATAGACCAAACAAGACCTACAATTTGTCATATAAAATTTATATCTCTTATAATGCCGACGTAGTATTATTAGAATTACTCGCTAGTACAAATGGCGAGAAACCAAAATAAAATATGCCAAAAACCTCGTCGGTGTGCCTCTTGTGTCAACTCCCCACTGCCGGCACGTTCACCAGTCCCTAAATAGTCGATGTTGCCGAGGCTCGTGCTGACAACTTGGGCCGGTGGCGGTGCATCCAATCTGGCAATGAGAATCGCGATTGGCGAAATTAGGAACTGAGATTATAGTGCTTTCCGACGACCGACAATACATAATGACTTTTGACCCATACCACAGTGTATGGTATGATGAGTTCAATAAATTAAATACTCTGAATGCCTGCCTTGCCTACTATTAGGAGTATAAATAAATTTATTTGGTCTACTTTGCTTTGCCAATCCGTCAGGCGTGTTCTCCACCACCATCCCTATTTGATTTAGTTTTCATTCCTTAAAGATGAGGACCGGACACCCCTCAGCTCATTTTAGTAGCTTACTGTGTAAGGAACTAAGTATATGTAAAAATAATAATAATCAAAGCATATAACGACATAATTTGAGATATCGTTAGGATTTACACATTGTTTCTTTGTTTCTTCTTTTCATAAAGCACTCTCAGGACACCTCCTTCCTTCCTTCCTTCCTTCCTTTAAGCTGGACTAGAAAACACAAAGCGCCTGTACGTGCTGCTCGCGCCAGGAGTCTGAGATCCTTTGCATTGTGGTGCATGCAGCTCCTCGTGGTCGTCGTCATCCGTATTCTTCAAATAAATCACTAAAGAGCTTGTGATTTCACCCAAAAAGGAGTTTGAATTAGAAGGGTCCTGTCCTCATTGCCTGATGGAACAAGGGAGTTTCTCAGCAACCAAATAGTGAGTCACCGACGCGATGATCCACTATTTACTCGTACTAGCGTACTATCTCTATCTCACAAAGGATGCAATTCTGAATTTGGTCTTCTAAATGAAACTACCTTAGGTTTGACTAAGTTTAAAGAAAATAGTACCAATATTTTCGACTCTAAAGTAAGTATATTCATCAAGTTTATTTGATAACGAATCTAATGATACTTATTTAGTATGATAAATATTGATATGTTTAAGTAGCATATCATCTATAAGAAATTTAAGCCTAAAATCAAAATTTTAAATTCAATCTTTTAGAGATGGAGAGAGTACATATATATTTAATGTTTGTGCGATCATGAAAAATGATTCCTTAACCACTCTTATACTAATAACAGTATAAATTTTTAAAATTATGTTTATATCCATGACAATAATTTATATAGCTTTGTTACCTTAGATAAATTTATACATTCTAACTGAAACACTACAAACTATTTATATTCATAGTATAGTTGTGAACCATTTTTTTTATACAAAAGTAACACTACATATACAATTGTTGATAAGAAAATTCAACATATTGAGTAGTGGTCTCTCTTGTTTTTAAGATTCTTGTGGAGTAAACATAGATTATTATATTTAAACATTAGTATCCGCTTGAATTTATCCCAATGGCCCCTCCTAGATCTCTAATCTTCATCGCCACTCTTGAGGGCTATGGTGCAGGCTTAGATTATCATTTATGCTATTGTAGTAATCAAGAGTGCACTATAGTACATCCTAAGAATTATTTTTTTTACCCAAATTAAAAAAGGATGGTTTTCCATAAAAGGTACAATAAGCATATGCGTTTCAACTTAACTTGAGGATAAAAAATTTAGAGCAACTTATTAGATAAAAATTCAAAAGTCAAAATCTAGATTCATAATGTCATGTTTGCAACAAGAGCCAGCATAACTTCAGTTAAGGTTTTACTAATAAGTGCATATAGAAGATATACAAATACATAGACTAATTGATAAGTTTACCATATCTGGATAGATATTATAGAGTATATCTATACTCGTCTTGTGTTAAAAAATGAATAAAGAGAAAAAGCATAAAAATAATTAACTTTTGTTGGTTGTAGGTATTAATAAGAACTTCTATTGTTTGTCTCTTGATTCTTGAAAATAGTGTTATCCTAAATAACAAATAATCAGTCGAGTCGATCACCATTTATTTACTATTCAAACTATTTATATGGTGTTTAAATGGAGTTAAATGGTCTAGACGGTTTTGTATAGTACTACTAAATATACATATTTATATATGTAAATTTAAAATATACAAGAAAGTATACAAATTTATATATAAAAAATATGTATTATAGAAAATAGATTTTTTACGACTATTTAGGGACTAAACAACAAGGTTGATCATCATTTACTGTTTAAATGTTGTTTAAATGGCCAAATGACCATTTAGGCGAACCGTGCCTAAAATTCGACCCCATGTATATGAGCACACTTTGTTGGAATAGTTTATCAGCTTTAGATTTGCAAGTGACATAATTCAAAAACCAATACTTTAAATTCTTAGATGTTTTGAGTAACTCCATTTTTTCACAATTTTATTTTGGATATCAAATTAGAAAAAAAATAAAGGAACCTGATTTTCACAACTCTGGATTCTTGTTTTAGGACATAGAAGAACTGAAGTTAGAGATCCGATTTTGATTTTATTGAAACAACCAAGCTTTTAGATTTGAAAAACATTACCAGATTTCAGGGGAGGAGTAAAGCACCGTGGATTGAAAGCAAACACGCACACAAGGATTATTCCAGACACGCATTTCAGTAATAATAAACTGTGCACCATGTAATCTCACATAGAAGTTCATAGCGAAGCACAAGGCAAGGTATGTTGAATTTTTTAGTAAGCTGTTCGTAATCTAATTAATCTAACGAACGAAAGGCCTCCACTTTGTTCGGGAGCACATGATCCTTTTTGGTAAAAAGACCCACACCATGGAAAGCCAGAATGAAAGACATGAATGCATTTTCCTTAAAGCATCTAATAAAGTTAGGAAAATACGTAATAATTAAACATGAGCGTGGTTTGCATGAGAACGTGAGAGATCGGTGAAATGCATGCATGCAGAGCAAGTTGTGTAACATTAGCATAGCATGAGCTCCTAAACTCTTTCGAATTTTTCGAATATGTGCTATAACGTAGAGAAGCCCATGTGTATTTAATTTAGATCCATTTCATTATTATTATCTTGATGGTGTTCATCATCTCGATTATTATTATGAGTTATGACGACAACATATGCTTAAGCTTGCGTAGGAAATGATTTTTTTAGAACTTTTGCGTAGGCAATGAGTCATACCAGCTGCAAGTTACACATGGGACATGGCTCATGGCTGTAATAACCTTGTAAAAACCTCCCATGAGCGACAGTTTAAAAGGCCAGCAGGGTACCACTTGGATGCATCGACAAGAGCACGCACTTAGCAGTTGGTAGCTGGTGACAGTACGCGCATTGCCGCTGCATTAGGCAGCTATAGGTAGTAGCAGTTGCAGCCTAGCACAGCAATGGCAGCGCCTGTGGCAGTAGTGCTCCTCCTCTTCCTCTTCCTGCAACCCAGCAGCGTGATCCTTGCCGATGCGGTGCTTGGTCGAAAGGCGGGCCTCCTCGTCATAGACGACGCCGACGAGCCCGCGGAGAGTATTAATGCGCCGGCGGCGGCGGCTGGGCCGGGGAGGTACGCCGTGATCTTCGACGCCGGCAGCACGGAGACCCGGATGCACGTCTTCAGGTTCGACAACAAGATGGACCTCGTCGGGATTGGCCACAGCATCGAGTTCTTCGCCAAGGTATAGCCTCATCACAGCAGAACGATGAACCCGTTTTTTTTCCCCCTCTCTCGTTTTCTTTTGGCCCGTTGGTTGATAGTACAAGAAAACCAGCTGCCAGTGCATGTGTAGTTGTGTACACTGCTAACGAGAGTATATATGTTATTGTTACTGATTGAGCAATGAGCATGCTGCAGACAGGGAAAAATTGGTTGGATGGTCCTTACAATGTACCGTGAGCACCTAGCACGGATTCACGACACGTGTATATATTAGATAATTTTACATGCACACGTGTCATCAATTAGTGGTAGGTGCCCACAGATGTCCCATGAAGACCGTCTCTAGCGATTTTTCCCCCTATAGGTAGTACAATGCATTTATGCGTGGATTTCAATAGATGATGTAACGTCATGCATGTCGTCGACCGTGTTAATTTGTTGGTGCAGGTAAAGCCTGGGCTAAGCTCATATGCTGGGCAACCCCAAGAGGCCGCAAACTCCATACTACCTCTCGTCAAGAAGGCCAAGAGGGTTGTCCCTTCGCAGCTAATGGAGAAAACCCCTCTTAAGCTAGGAGTATGTGAAAAAAATTGCTACTTTCTTCTTAAGTGTAACACTGTAAATATAAGTGAAGATCATTTATGAAATGCATATCCTCCTCAGCTCAAGTCACCGGTTGACGAGGTACTAATAAGATCATTATAGGTGGTGTGGCCCACTTACAAACAAATGGATCATCATACTTCTTTTTTTTTTAAAAAAAATTGTGCACTAGAATGAATTTGAATAGTGCATCTAGTATGACCTCTTACAGTTTTTTATTACAAAATCAAGGGGATGCATATATAACACGAAACCAAAGAAAAAAACTAATTAAAGCAAAATTGGCGTGAAGCTATATATCCACCAGATTAGCAATATCAAAAGGTTCTATGTACATCCCTAATGTTTTATTTTATTGTACCAATCGAATCTTCAGGCAACTGCTGGGTTGAGACTTATCGGAGATGAACAAGCGGATAAGATTCTTGAAGCGGTAATATATTGCATCTTAATTACCTACGGGTTTTGTATCAGCACTTGGCACACACCATCATAACAGAGATGAACATGACAATATATTTTAACCGTAGGACTAATTAAAGATATTCCAAATTACATACAGGTTAGGGATCTTGTCCACACCAAGAGCCAATTCCAATACAACCCTGACTGGATCAATGTTATTGAAGGATATCAAGAAGGGTCTTATCTATGGGTATGACTTAGTTTTTGGCAGCTGGTATATATATGTCTATTATTACAATTTGCTACATGTATATATATGTCTATTGTTACAATTTGCTAGCGTATGGCATTTGATGTGTAGGTTGCTCTAAATTATCTGTTGGACAAACTGGGAGGGGATTACTCCCAGACGGTAGGTGTAGTTGACGTGGGAGGTGGATCCTTGCAAATGTCCTATGCCATTTCTGCAAATGATGCCGCAAAGGCTCCTAAAGTACCAAACGGAAATGATCGCTATGTTACAAAAGAGTATCTTAAAGGAAAAGACTATAACATCTATGCTCACAGGTCTGAATTCATCACATTAGCTTGGATAAAAGGCTAGCATGTGCAATTTATTAATTATAAGGCGATATATACGAGGAATGATAACCAAGTTATTTTTTCTTGCAGCTACTTGCACTATGGTGCTTTTGCAGCTCGAGTAAAGATTCTAAATGCAAAGTGTGGACAATTTAGTTCCTGCATGCTGCGTGGATTCAAAGGTGTGTATGTTGACCTTGCTCATACAAGCATTTCATTTTTATTTTTATTTGAAGAATTTTATAAATTCAAATGTAATGTTCCCTCTTTTTTTTTTTTAAAAAAAAGGTAACTATACATACAATGGGCAGCAATACGATGCAACCGCCTCACCTGAAGGAGCAGTGTATGAAAAATGTAGGGAAGAGATAACTAAGGCACTAAACCTGAGTGCCCCATGTAACACAAAGAGTTGCACCTTCAATGGTGTGTGGAATGGGGGAGGTGGAGCTGGCCAGGACAACCTCTACCTTGCATCAAGTTTTCACTTTTTGGCCGCACAGGTATTAATTAAAACTAATAATTCCTCAAATTATGATCTATATGTAATTGGAATGTGTGCAAGCCACAGTATGTATGTTAACATTTTCTTCTCCATATGAAAAGGTTGGGATCATAGACGGGAAATTCCCCAGTGCAAAGTCGACCCCTTCTGCGTTCAGAGTTGTTGCAAAGAAGGTTTGCCAAATGAGTGTTAAAGAAGCAAAAGCTGCATACCCCAGTGTTCAGCACATTCATGTGCCGTACTTGTGCATGGATCTTACTTACCAGTACACATTGCTCGTAGACGGTTTCGGTTAGTAGAGAATTAGTTCTGAATATTATTTACTCCACATGCAAGAAACTTCTTTGCAGTAAAATAGGATGTTACACATCATGCATGTATATATGTAATTCATGTGTTGGTTGTGTGCTTGTGTAGGCCTGAAGTCAATAAAGAAGGTCACATTGGTATCCAAGGTGAAGCATGGAGAGTACTACGTTGAAGCTGCGTGGCCTTTGGGTACTGCCATTGAGGCATTGTCACCCAAAAAGGGGCATGGATCTGCATGAGATAGGCTTTGGGCCTACAGGCAACAGCACAACCTGAGCGCATATTAACAAAGGGGTCAACAACTGAAGTAGTGTGTATTCAAGTATTGTGTATTCAAGTATAAATTTCTATTATATCTTTCAATATATATGTGTTCGCCAACGTATTACAATAATTTTATTGTGAGTGGCAACCATGGTTCATGTTGACATTAACTCAGTTCCAACCCAACTCAATCATGAGCATCTAATTTGTAACTTTCGGGCAGTTTTTACAGTCGCCTCTACTAAGTGTCTTTAGAAGTGAGGCATATAGAACCTGTGGACCTCTTGCCTTGTGCGAGCCCTTCTTGCCACTATACGTTATGCAAGCCAGACAACCACTTGTGATCAAGTATCAGCGGCCATGGAAGGGCATAACTAGGGGAGGAAAGGAGCAAAAGAGAAAGGTTGAGGTATCGACGTCCGATCTGATACTATGTAACAGAGGTAAATAACGTAATGTAGTACTGCTGTTCTCTAATGATTGACACTGAAGGCCTATGGTCCAATCTATGTAAAGCATGAACCTTGTCGAATATGAGTTCCCTAATCAATAAAGAATGAAATATTTTTTATGAATCTTTAGTATGCGTCAGCTATTGATCCGAAGACTGATATGCATGTGAAGCATAGTGGACCTCCGAGAGGAGGGCTCAACACACTACATACCATCGACAAGATGGCTACAGAGTTGGCACAAAGGCCATTTGACAAAGGACAGTACTAGCACCCGAACATCTGGACGGACATCGCGTCCGGATGCCCGTGGCTGCTGCACGCTTGCGCCAAGCGGGGACCGCCCACGCCGCTTCCCGCGCCCGCAGCCGCGCAATGCTCCATATCCCCCCTCTTCCCACACGGCGCCCCAGCAGTTGCAGCAGGTGGCTGTGGCAGGTGAGTCACACTGCAATATGTGCGACACCTAATCTACTTTTGAAACATCCAGATAAAACTTTTACAACATACGTCTAAAGAAAGATGAAACACTTGCGAAAACACCTAAATACACTTATAAAGTCATGCAACACATATGCAACATCCTGACAAAAACACTTGCAAACATACACTACTGTAGATCTGATATTCAATGTCGGCCCCATCACTGTTGGTTTTTTAAAAAATCTACAGTGATAGTGCCTCCTGGCACATCATTGCCGGTTTTTGGTTAAAACCAATAGTGATAGGTTCAACCGATACTGATATTGTGTCATCACTGTTGGTTTTTGGCTAAAACCGACATTGATCCTATCATTTGTTGCTTGAACCGACAGTGATATGCTGCAAAAAAAACTTTATAACTTCCTCATATGATGTCCGATGAAGATGAAATTTATATCAAAGTTGTAGTACTTGATGATATCTACAACTTTACAGTTTAATTTTTTTTTGCTTTGAGTTCAGTTAATTAGATGTCTAAATATACACCACAAGGTTTTACAGAGTTAATACCAAAAGAGTCCATATGCTTTATAGTTATAAGTGAGTCTGTAGTGGTAATTAAGGATCTCGGATGGAGAAATAGCCAAAAAAAAGTTATAGATATTGAAAAATTATGAAACTTTGTAGTTCACAAGTTTCTTATTTGAAGTCTGAAAGTCCTATGTTTGGTGTTGGTAATTAGTGACAATGCCTAAGTACTAATCCTATGCCTAAGTTGTATGTAGCATATGAGGATTAGTACATTCCAAGGTTGGTGGCAAGATGGACATGGTGATCATGATGGCCACACTTGGATTTGGATGCAACCCTACATGATCAAGGCAAAGGTATATGCTTAAGGGTTGTGTTTTAGTAACCAAGACACCTAGTGGGTGTGGTTACATTATAGGATAGATAGCCGTACTATAAAGAGGGGAATGACGCGGCTATTGAACTCCTAAGTGCCTCTAGGTGTGCATTTCATGTCATATGCATTTGGATAGAACTAATAACGCCTCGAAAATTGATTGTGAAAATGCTAACACACATGCACATGGTGATGATCACTTGGTGGTGTTAGCACGTTTGCGATGGCGTTGGAGTTTAAGCGGTAGAGAGGGTTTGGGGTCCTCTCTCCCTCCCGCCGAGCGTGCGAGCGCGGGATTCAGGCGATTTCGGGGAAATGAAATGCCTATTTTCTACTACGCCGGAAGTCGGAAATCAAACGGAAAAGAAACAGAAGCGAACGGAGGTCACAGTGGTGACCGGACGCTGCACCGGACGCTGCACCGGACGCGGTCACTGTTTGACCGGACGCGTCCGGTCAGCGTCCAGTATCGGCGCGTTTTTCAGTTGGTTGATCGGACGCGAGGCGCGTCCGGTCACAGGCGACCGGACGCGTCCGGTCATCCAGGGAACTTACTGGACTCCGATCGGACGCGGTCACTGTGGCGTCCGGTCAGTTCTAACAGCGCGTCCGGTCGTTGGTTTGTTTTGCGCGACTCAGTGTTGACCGGCGCGTCCGGTCAGTCACGGGACCGGCGCGTCCGGTCGTGACCAGCGCGTCCGGTCGTTGCGACCGGCGCGTCCGGTCGGCGTTTCGAAAACTAGCCGTTACGCGACCGGAGCGTCCGGTCGTTACGACCGGCGCGTCCGGTCAGCGCGACTGCTGCTGAATTAAGTTCCTAACGGCTATATTCGAAGGGGTACGTCTATAAATACTCGTTGGCCGGCTCAAGGCTCCTTCTCTTGGATTTTTGACATACTTGTGAGCACTTTGAGCTAAGCAACTCCCCTCCCACTCATCTCTCTTGCTTCTTTGCATATTCGAAGTGAGATTGAGTGATCCAAGTGCATTTGCATTGTGAGATAGCATCTAGTTGGCACTTGGTGGTTGATTTGCTGCGGGATTCTTGTTTCTCTTGGTGGTTGCCGCCACCTAGACGGCTTAGAGCAGCTTGGAGGCGTTGGCAAGAGTTGGTGATTGTTCTTGGCCACCTCCGGTGATTGTGAGGGGTTTGTGCCTACCTCGGCGAAGCGCCAAAGGCAACATTAGTGGATTGCTCGTGTCATTTGCAACCTTTTGCCATTTGGTAGGTTCTTGTGGTGCCTTTTGAGAGGCTCGGTGTGAGACCGATTAGCCACCGAACCACGTGGTGAAAAGGGACACAACGGGGACTAGCGTGCCGGCAAGCACGTGAACCTCGGGATAAATCTTTGTGTCATCATTCTTATTGTGATTGATTGATCCCGGTGTTCGGTTGTCTTGGTATTCATTGTTGATCATATTGGTTGGCTCAATACTTCGCCCCTCGGTGAAACCATTCTAACTCTCACTTGTATTACTTTCTTAGTTATCTTTGCTAGCTTGATTAGCTTTGCTAGAGTAGCTCTTTTGTGTAGCTAGCTAGTTATAGTTGTAGTTACCTTCTTGGTTTGACTTGTGTGGTTGAGTGCAAATATTCTAGAATTGTGAATTGGTTAGGTGGCTTGCACACACCCCGTAGGCTAAGCAAAACTCGCATCTCGCTACTTGTTATATTGATAAACTTGTTTAGCTTGTCTTTGTAGAATATTTTAAAAGGCTATTCACCCCCCCTCTAGCCATCAAGACCTTTCAAGTGGTATCGGAGCCGTGGTCACCGTTTGTAAGGCTTAACAACCTCGGTGTAAGATGGCTCAAGTTGTGTTCAACCATGTCGGGGGCAAGCCTCCATTCTTTGATGGTGTCTCTTCTTTTGATCATTGGAAAAGAAAGATGAAGCAATATCTTGGCTCTATCAATGAGAAGGTTTGGGAGGTGACACATCATGATTATGCTATCATTGATCCCGACAACCTCACCAATAATGACCGCATCAACAACCAATGCAACACTATGGCTCTCAACACTCTCTACAATGGGATTGATGCAAAAGTCTTTGAGCAAATCAAGGATCTTGAGATGGCAAGTGAAGTGTGGACAAGATTAGAGGAAACATATGAGGGCACTTCAACGGTAAAGAGTGCCAAGCTCTATATGCTCAAGGATAAGTTTGCAAGTTTCAAGATGAAGGATGATGAGTCTATACCAGAGATGTTCTATAGGCTACAAGTTATTGTCAATGATCTCAAGAGCCTAGGAGAAGATGTCAAGGATAAGGACTTCTCACATAAGTTCTTGATGAACTTACCTAAGAAGTTTGCTATCTTGAGGAAGATGATCCAAAGAGAGGGTTTGGACAAAGTGACTCCAAACCAAGTGCTTGGAGATGTCATGACCGATGCTCAATATGATGATGATGAAGATGAAGATGAGAAGAAGGAGACCAAGGTCAAGCAAGAGAAGCCCATTGCATTCAAGGCTTCATCTTCTAAGGGCAAAAGCAAGGTGGAGAGCGATGATGATGATCCATTCGATGATGAGACCATGGCCCTCCTAGTGCACAAGATGGGGAGGTTCATGAAGAAGAAAGGATATGGTGCAAGGAAGAGAAGGGACTTCATGAAGGCAAAGGAGGTGCTTTGCTACAATTGCAATAGCCCCGATCATGTAGTGGCAAGGTGCCCCTATGAAGACAAAAGATATCATGATGGGGAGTTGAAGTTGAAGAAGAACAAGAAGGACAAGAAGGAGAAGAAAGAGAAGAGGAGCTTCACTATCAACAAGAAGAAGAAAGGTGGTGGTTATGTGGTCACTTGGGATAGTGACAACTCCGATAGTGATGATGATGAAAGCTCTAGTGATGATGAGAGGACCACTAGGCGAGCCATTGCAAGCATCGCCCTCTCCAACAAGTCATCCATCTTCGACACTACATCGACATGCCTTATGGCCAAGCCTACCAAGGTAAAATATGATGATAGTGATGACGATTCTTGTGCTAGTGATGATTGTAGGAGTGATGATGAGGAGGATGAGGACTACTCCAAGGATGATCTATTAGGCATAATAGATCAAATGAGCAAGGGCTACAAGAGGACAACCAAGAAATACAAAATCTTGGAACAAGAGCTCATTGCCAAGAGCAATGAAAATGATGCCTTGATGGAGGAGCTCGTTGCTCTCAAAAAGAGTAAGGAGTGCAAAGGAATTGAACAAGAGCTCAAAGCTCTTAGGAAATCCTTTGATGAGCTAGAGGCCTCTCGTGAGTGTCTAAAGGAAGACCACGAGGACCTTGAAGTTGCTCACACTAGGCTTAAGGAAGCCCACTCCTCTCTACTTGAGCTCATCAAGGAAAAGGACCTTAAGTTGGAGAAGCTCATGAAGGAAGCTAAGGAGGAGCAAGTGATTGTCACTTGTGATATTGGACTAACATGTGATATTATTGATGATTCTTTATTTGTTGGTCCTACTAATGCTTCATGTAGCTCATCATTATCCACCACAACCAACTCTACCTCTACTACTAGTGATTCATCACTTGCGGTTGAGAATGAGACTCTCAAGAGAGAGGTGGATGATCTCACCCGTGCATTAGGCAATGCCTATGGTGGGGATGCCCGCTTGCTAAAATGCTTGGGTAGCCAAAGGTTCTCTCTTAACAAAGAGGGTTTGGGCTACACTCCCAAGAAGGGCAAGGCGGCTTTTGCTACTCCAAAGTCTCGCTTTGTGAAGAGCAATGGTCGTTATTGCAATAGATGCAAGCAAGTTGGGCATCTAGAGATTAATTGTAATAAAATGAACAAGAACAACAACAAGTTTCATGCTAAAATGGATTACATTCCTTTTGATTCTTGTTATGTGCTTACCAAGGGTGAGAAAGGTGTGCATGCTAAGTTTGTTGGTACACCAATTGTGGGTCCAAAGAAGAAGGCCATTTGGGTACCAAAGAGCTTAGTGACTAACCTCCAAGGACCCAAGCAAGTATGGGTACCTAAAAGACATTAAATTGTTTTGTAGGTAAATTACAAGGCCGGAGGGAGGCATTGGGTGCTTGATAGTGGGTGCTCTCAACATATGACCGGTGATTCAAGAATGTTCAACTCTCTCAAATCAAATGATAGTGGCATTGATAGCATCACATTTGGTGACAATAGCAAGGGTGATGTGAAGGCTCTTGGAAGGATTGCAATCTCAAATGATCATAGCATTTCCAATGTGCTCTTAGTTGAAAAGTTGAACTTCAATCTTCTCTCGGTTGCTCAATTGTGTGATCTCGGTTTCAAGTGCATATTTGGTGTTGATGATGTGGAGATAATTAGTGTTGATGGCTCCAACTTGATCTTCAAAGGTTTTAGATATGAGAATCTATACTTGGTTGATTTCAATGCTAATGACACTCAACTCTCAACATGCTTGCTCACCAAATCAAGTATGGGTTGGTTATGGCATAGAAGACTTGGTCATGTTGGCATGAAGCAATTGAACAAGTTAGTGAAGCATGACTTAGTTAGAGGCTTGAAGGATGTCACATTTGAGAAAGATAAGCTATGTAGTGCATGTCAAGCCGGAAAGCAAGTAGGCAACACTCATCCATTAAAGAGCATTATGAGTACTTCCAAGGCATTTGAGTTGTTGCACATGGATCTATTTGGGCCAACTACATACACAAGCATTGGTGGAAACAAGTATGGCTTTGTGATTGTGGATGATTTCACTAGATACACATGGGTATTCTTTCTTGTGGACAAGAGTAATGTATTTGACATATTCAAGAAGTTCATCAAGAGAATACAAAATGAGTTTGAGACCACAATCAAGAAAGTAAGAAGTGACAATGGAAGTGAGTTTAGAAACACAAGAGTTGATGAACTATGTGAGGAGCTTGGAATCAAGCATCAATTCTCAGCCAAGTATACACCTCAATCTAATGGCCTAGTTGAGAGGAAGAATAGAACCTTGATTGATATGGCAAGATCAATGTTAAATGAGTATAATGTAAGTCATTCATTTTGGGCCGAAGCAATCAACACGGCTTGCTTCTATAGCAACCGCCTCTATTGCCACAAGTTCTTAGAGAAAACACCATATGAGATCTTAAATGGAAGAAAGCCCAACATTGCATACTTTCGGGTATTTGGTTGCAAATGCTACATCTTGAAGAAGGGCACTAGATTGAGCAAGTTTGAGAAGAAATGTGATGAAGGATTCCTACTTGGTTACTCCACTACTAGCAAAGCTTATAGAGTTTGGAATTTGGCTAGTGGTTTACTTGAGGAAGTTCATGATGTTGAATTTGATGAAACTAATGGTTCTCAAGATGAGGAAAATAACTTGGATGATGTGAGAGGAACTCAATTGACCAATGCTATGAAAGAAATGGATATTGGTGATATTAGGCCAAAGCAAGTGATTGATGTGGATGACAACAAAGATCAAGTGCTCCAAAGTCCAATTACACAAGCTAGTGGGTCTCTAATGCAAAATCAAGCTAGTACATCATCTCAAGTGCAACAAGATCAACAAGTGGCTAGTTCATCATCTCCAACTCATGATCAACATCAACATCCAAGCAATCAAGTCCAAGTGCTTCAACCAACTAACATTGCAAGAGACCATCCATTGGATTCCATCATTGGTGACATACAAAGGGGAGTTCAAACTAGATCAAGATTGGCATCATTTTGTGCTCACTCTTCTTTTGTGTCAATGGAAGAACCCAAGGACATTGATAAAGCATTGAGAGATCCGGATTGGGTAAATGCAATGCATGAAGAGCTCAACAATTTCAAGAGAAATGAAGTATGGGAACTAGTTGAGAGACCTAAGGATCATAATGTCATTGGAACAAGATGGGTCTTTCGCAACAAGCAAGATCAAGATGGAATAGTAGTAAGGAACAAAGCAAGATTAGTGGCTCAAGGTTACACACAAATAGAGGGTCTTGACTTTGGTGAAACTTATGCCCCGGTTGCAAGATTGGAAGCAATTAGGATCTTACTTGCCTATGCTTGTGCTCATAATATCAAGCTATATCAAATGGATGTGAAGAGTGCATTTCTCAATGGGTACATTCAAGAGGAGGTGTATGTGGAGCAACCTCCCGGTTTTGAAGATGACAAGAAACTCAACCATGTATACAAGTTAAGGAAAGCTTTGTATGGATTGAAGCAAGCACCTAGAGCATGGTATGAAAGATTGAGGGACTTCTTGCTATCCAAAGGATTTGTCATGGGCAAAGTGGATACTACTCTCTTCACCAAGAAGATTGGGAAAAACTTGTTTGTATTGCAAATATATGTTGATGATATCATCTTCGGTTCAACCAATCAAGATTATTGTGATGAGTTTGGGAAAATGATGGCAAAGGAATTTGAAATGTCAATGATCGGTGAACTTAGTTTCTTTCTTGGACTTCAAATCAAACAAATGAAGGAAGGAACATTTGTGAGTCAAACCAAGTACATCAAAGATATGCTCAAGAAGTTTGGCATGGAAGATGCAAAGGGCATTACAACCCCAATGGGCACTAGTGGAAGTTTGGATAGTGACAAGAGTGGCAACATGGTGGATCAAAAGCTTTATAGATCAATGATTGGTAGCCTACTCTATGTGACGGCATCAAGACCCGATGTAATGTTTAGTGTATGCATGTGTGCAAGATTTCAAGCCTCACCAAGAGAAAGTCATTTGAAGGCAACAAAGAGAATATTGAGGTACTTAAAGCATACACAAGATGTTGGATTGTGGTATCCCAAAGGTGCAAGCTTTGAGCTAGTTGGATATTCGGATTCCGACTATGCCGGTGACAAAGTGGAGAGAAAAAGCACTTCCGGGACTTGTCAATTGTTGGGAAGATCACTTGTCTCATGGTCATCCAAGAAGCAAAATAGTATTGCACTATCTACCGCCGAAGCCGAATACATCACCGCGGGTAGTTGTTGTGCACAAATCTTATGGATGAAGGCGACATTGAAGGATTTTGGAATCAATCTCAAGAATGTGCCATTGCTATGTGACAATGAAAGTGCCGTGAAGCTAACCAACAATCCGGTTCAACATCAAAGAACAAAGCATATCGATGTTCGTCATCATTTCATTAGAGATCATCAACAAAAGGGTGACATTGCTATTGAGAGTGTGGGCACCGAAGATCAATTAGCCGATCTATTCACCAAGCCACTTGATGAGAAGAGATTTCACAAGCTAAAGAATGAGTTGAACATACTTGACTTCTCCAACATGAGTTGATGCACCCCATATATGACATGCCTCTCCTTCGAGCCCTAAGGTACATTTGGTTGTCATATCATACATTCTATGCTAAGGACTTGTTTAGTGCATCTAGTCATATTTTACATCTTCTAGGCTCATTCATGAAAATCAAATGTATTTGAAGTTTATATGGTGCCACTATTGTTTCCATGACTTGTATGATCTAGTGGTAGCATATAACTTGTTTGAGCGCTTGTGATCCTAAGTGTTTAATCTAGAAAACTTGTCTAAATATTTGCTTCAACATGGTGCATGATAACCCTTCTAGTAAGGTGTGAAGAAGCTTGCCCTTGGATCAAACCGAAGCATTTTATTTATGCAAGCAATCTAGGTTGAATCATAAACTTGATCCTCACCCCATAATTCTACATGATAATCTATCTAAAGTTGGTCCCTTGTGGTCATTGGTGCCAAAGGGGGAGAAAATGTTGTTCACAAAGATAGAACTTAAAAGGGGAGAAAAATGTTGTTCACAAAGAAGAAAACTTAAAGGGGAGAATTGATAAAAGAAGGGGATCAACTAAAAATTTAAGCACACAAGTAGGGGGAGCAAGCTCTTAAACATGAATGTTGCATTTCCATGTGCACTTCATATGTATGATGCATTGTTATGCATTTCTTTTTCTCCGATACTTTGCTTGTGTGGTGACTTGCTAGTATAATTTGAATGATGTATTGAAGTACTAGCATGAATAGGAAGTAGTTAGATTTCTCGTGCTTCATGTTTTTTCAAAGTGGTACTAGAGCCTTGCTTATAATGTTGATCTCACGAGGTTTCTAGTTATGTTTGTGCTTTTCAAAGTGGTATCTAACTACACAAGGTGCTAAGATGGTGTTTATCGCTACTCCGATGGTATCACGCTTCAAAGGTCTATAATCTAAAACACTTAGCACCTATTGATAGTCAATGCTCCTATTTTTCCTATCCAACATGTATGCTTCCAAAATCCAAACATATAGCATACATGTAGGGGGAGCCATTGCTATCAATTTGAATTCATGATCACATGTCCATAATTCTTACACATGGTAATATACTTGGACAATGTGACATGGGTTCAATCAAAATTTTATCATAACATCTTTGTGAAAGGGTTGTCACCAATTACCAACAAGGGGGAGATTGAAAGTCCTATGTTTGGTGTTGGTAATTAGTGACAATGCCTAAGTACTAATCCTATGCCTAAGTTGTATGTAGCATATGAGGATTAGTACATTCCAAGGTTGGTGGCAAGATGGACATGGTGATCATGATGGCCACACTTGGATTTGGATGCAACCCTACATGATCAAGGCAAAGGTATATGCTTAAGGGTTGTGTTTTAGTAACCAAGACACCTAGTGGGTGTGGTTACATTATAGGATAGATAGCCGTACTATAAAGAGGGGAATGACGCGGCTATTGAACTCCTAAGTGCCTCTAGGTGTGCATTTCATGTCATATGCATTTGGATAGAACTAATAACGCCTCGAAAATTGATTGTGAAAATGCTAACACACATGCACATGGTGATGATCACTTGGTGGTGTTAGCACGTTTGCGATGGCGTTGGAGTTTAAGCGGTAGAGAGGGTTTGGGGTCCTCTCTCCCTCCCGCCGAGCGTGCGAGCGCGGGATTCAGGCGATTTCGGGGAAATGAAATGCCTATTTTCTACTACGCCGGAAGTCGGAAATCAAACGGAAAAGAAACAGAAGCGAACGGAGGTCACAGTGGTGACCGGACGCTGCACCGGACGCTGCACCGGACGCGGTCACTGTTTGACCGGACGCGTCCGGTCAGCGTCCAGTATCGGCGCGTTTTTCAGTTGGTTGATCGGACGCGAGGCGCGTCCGGTCACAGGCGACCGGACGCGTCCGGTCATCCAGGGAACTTACTGGACTCCGATCGGACGCGGTCACTGTGGCGTCCGGTCAGTTCTAACAGCGCGTCCGGTCGTTGGTTTGTTTTGCGCGACTCAGTGTTGACCGGCGCGTCCGGTCAGTCACGGGACCGGCGCGTCCGGTCGTGACCAGCGCGTCCGGTCGTTGCGACCGGCGCGTCCGGTCGGCGTTTCGAAAACTAGCCGTTACGCGACCGGAGCGTCCGGTCGTTACGACCGGCGCGTCCGGTCAGCGCGACTGCTGCTGAATTAAGTTCCTAACGGCTATATTCGAAGGGGTACGTCTATAAATACTCGTTGGCCGGCTCAAGGCTCCTTCTCTTGGATTTTTGACATACTTGTGAGCACTTTGAGCTAAGCAACTCCCCTCCCACTCATCTCTCTTGCTTCTTTGCATATTCGAAGTGAGATTGAGTGATCCAAGTGCATTTGCATTGTGAGATAGCATCTAGTTGGCACTTGGTGGTTGATTTGCTGCGGGATTCTTGTTTCTCTTGGTGGTTGCCGCCACCTAGACGGCTTAGAGCAGCTTGGAGGCGTTGGCAAGAGTTGGTGATTGTTCTTGGCCACCTCCGGTGATTGTGAGGGGTTTGTGCCTACCTCGGCGAAGCGCCAAAGGCAACATTAGTGGATTGCTCGTGTCATTTGCAACCTTTTGCCATTTGGTAGGTTCTTGTGGTGCCTTTTGAGAGGCTCGGTGTGAGACCGATTAGCCACCGAACCACGTGGTGAAAAGGGACACAACGGGGACTAGCGTGCCGGCAAGCACGTGAACCTCGGGATAAATCTTTGTGTCATCATTCTTATTGTGATTGATTGATCCCGGTGTTCGGTTGTCTTGGTATTCATTGTTGATCATATTGGTTGGCTCAATACTTCGCCCCTCGGTGAAACCATTCTAACTCTCACTTGTATTACTTTCTTAGTTATCTTTGCTAGCTTGATTAGCTTTGCTAGAGTAGCTCTTTTGTGTAGCTAGCTAGTTATAGTTGTAGTTACCTTCTTGGTTTGACTTGTGTGGTTGAGTGCAAATATTCTAGAATTGTGAATTGGTTAGGTGGCTTGCACACACCCCGTAGGCTAAGCAAAACTCGCATCTCGCTACTTGTTATATTGATAAACTTGTTTAGCTTGTCTTTGTAGAATATTTTAAAAGGCTATTCACCCCCCCTCTAGCCATCAAGACCTTTCAAAGTCGTTATGATGTCACTCTATTTGATTCGCAAAATTTTATAGAAGTTAATACCAACTAAAGCTATATGTTCCATAGTCATAAGTGAGTGTGTAGGGGTATTTCATGATCTCAGATGGAGAAGCGACCAACACAAAAGTTGTAGGTCTCGAGAAGTTATGCAACTCTGTAGTTGACAACTTTTCCATTTGAAACCATCTATCTAACAAAAATTACGTTTGATTTCTCAAATTTAAAATTTGAATTTTTCAAATGACCTTAGATGGAAAACACCCAAAACAAAAGTTGTAGATCTCGACAAGTTGAGTAACTTTGCAGTTGACAACTTTTTCATTTGAAATCATTTATCCAAGAAAAATTATGGTTGAATTTTCTCACATTTAAAATTCAAAATCTTCAAATGATCTCAGACATAGAGATGACCAAAACCAAGTTGTAGATTTTTGAAAATTTATAAAACTTTGTAGTTGATAACATTTTAATTTGAATTCGTTTAGGGTCCCAAATACTCATTTCAAAATCAGATGAACATAAAATGGCATTTGGACACAAACGTCTTACAGGTGGAGTGGTTAGGAGACGAACACGAGCGTCTTACAGGTGGGGTGGTTAGAGGACGAACACGCGAAGCAGGAGGTTAGGGGTTCGAGCGTCAGTGTCCGCGAAGCGTGTGTTTTTTGTGTGATAAATCACATAACTTGTGACGCGTGAACTTGTGGCTGTCCAGTGGGGTCTCTCCCAGTATTAAATTGTTTTCCTATTTTTCAGCCCATTTTTGGGTTTCCTGTAAACCACATCAGTGCCAATTCGTAAGAACCGACACTGATGTGGAACCCCATCACTGTCGGTTTGCCTATGTCGGTTCAAAATCCGGCAGTGAAGGGGATTTTGAATGACTCGGAACAACGGTTCGGAGTTCGCCAGAATACGACGACATGCTGAGTTCTCAATGACTAGCCGACACTGAATGTCAGATCTGGGGTAGTGATATGTGTGAAGCATAAGCAATATTCAAATAAAAACACTTGTAACATGCATTTGAAAAAACAGTTGAAACATTTGAAACAGACGCTTGCAATATAGGTGTATAGCCATTGCAACATATGCAATATCCCGATCTACTTTTGCAACATCTATATGATACACTTGCAACATACCTCTAAAACATCTGCAACAATTGAAACATACGTTTGCAACATGGTGGCGAGAGAATTAGGGCCGGTCGATTCCGGCTGTCAGGGTGGGAGCCAGCGGCGTGCGAGCGCCACTAGCACCGGCCGTGCCTCGTGGGTGCCCCTTGGCTCGACTGGAGACTGACCTAAGGCACCCTAGCACCTGTGCCCAGCCGCCATCGGCAGGGGTAGCAGCGGCGGCGACCCACGACAGCGACGCATCCTGACGCGCTGGGTTGGGGAAGAGGCCGGGAGGTATTGCACGAACTGAGGGAGGAGATGGCATGGTCGGCTTAGGTGGAGGAAGGAAGCAACGGTGCCGGCGCGCGCGGGGCTCTACTGTTGCCAGCGGTCACAAGAGAGAGACCTAGAGATGGGGAGGTCGAGACGGAGTGGAGAGATAGAAAGACGGGCGATGCGGAGTGGAAGCCGTGTCCAAACCGTCACGAGCGGACAGACGCCCGCGTCCAGTATTTACGTTTGACAAAGATATTCACGAAAAGTTGCCCATGGACTAGGTTATTGAGGTGCCGTAAGAGACCTCAAATGTTTAGAAGAAAGAATAGACATGGCTTCAGACCGCCACTTCTACCGAGGGTGTTATTCTAGTGGAGGATACATCTGATAATGAGGAAGTTGTTCCAGATGCACAAGACAATTGTGGACACCATTTTTGTCACTACCTACAAAGACGACCCTATCCATTGTACAATCGAGGTCAAGGCAGAAGAGCCTTAGTTGTCAGAGGATCCATTTTTTTATGAAACAGAAGGGGTTGCCCCCTACTGAGCTTTTATTAAAAACTTGAATGTAAAGGTACAAGAGCTGAGTATGAAACTCATGAAACAAAGAAAGTATAAAAGAAAATCATAAGGATTACACAAAGCCTTCTAGCCATTGATCTAAATGTGGTTGATATTTATTCTTAGCTCTAACTAGGATGGATGACAGAGGATCCATTGACAGAGGCAACATCTTCTTTTATCACTACAACTAGGATGGATGATGTGAAGGTCCTATCTTTGTACACACAACACATGCACACCAGAACCAACAAATTGTCTCCGTCACCATTGGTCAGTGTAGCAAGATACCATCACACTTCCTATGATCGATCGCTATTTAATCAAAGTTGCATGCCTTGCACTATACGCGGCGTGTTAAAAGATTTGGGCATTGTTGGGAATGATACGAAGCTCAACAATGATACAATGCAAGACTATACATACCGTATAATGGATTTTTTTTTACCACCGTGCTCGCCCTTCCCAAGCCATTGATAGGTTTAAAATGTCATGCTTTTCTGGCGGTGCGTGGTGACAAAAATTTCTTTGGCTCTTGGTTAGATGTTGCCTCTGCTGTGGTTGTTGCTCATGGTGCAAGCATGTTGTTGTTGGTTGAGTTATCTTACTTTAGTTTTTGTAGCTGTTGTTTTTCTGTTGTAAACCTGTTGTTTGTTAGGTCTTGTCAATTTAATTGGCAGCTCTCCTGCCTTGTTCGTTTCAAAATGTCATAGCAGAAAAAACTGAAATAAACTAGATTGGGAAGCCTGAAACGGTGAAACCATATAATAGTGATCTGCGTGATCAACAACAGAAACTGATAATGTGTACAACACCATCCAAGCATACTTAGTATTTAGAGAGATATAAAAATCATTCGGTTGGAAGATTATTCCACACACGCACAATGACACAAACTCAGTTCAGGTACAGCTGACACGTACACAAAGATGCCAAATATAATCACCGATCGGAATCAACATTGCAGTAGTTGGCACGCACACCCGAGACCCGACTCGAGAACGAGAAGCCCGGTCGGTCAGGTCATCTACACTAGCGCAGCATGTCCTTGACCCCGAGGAAGAGGAGGAGCAGAAGCAGACGGCTGGTTCTGATGTGCCTCGCCAACGACGCCAACCCCGCCGCCACCACTGGCGGCTGCTCGCTGCCGTCGTGCTTGGGCTCGGCCCCAGCTGCCGGCGCCGGCGCCGGCGTGAGAAGCATGGTGAAGGACCTGATCCCGAGAGCGGCGGCAACGAGGGTCAGCACGGCCGCTGTCGCGAAGCCGGCGCCCTTGAGGTAGTGGCACCCATACTCGTACAGCCCCATGGCGACGGCGTCGTGCGTCGTGGCCGCGTTCCACCTGACGCCTCGGACGTAGTCCGCCACTGCCACCGCCGCCGCTATCCTGCATATATAATATATAGGGATCATCGATCGATGTCATGGCACAAGGTACGTTACGTACACACATCAGATCGATGATCCGCTGAGGCGCTGAATCGAAAGAAACTCCGATCGACTCACCATGAGGCGACAGAGCAGACGACGCCCTTGGCCCGCCGGGACCCGGAAGCGCCGCCGCCCTGTGGCTTGACGCAGCCGAAGCAGCCGCCGGCCACCGTGGAGATGACCATGGACGCCACTAGCAGGGGTAACGCGCATATAGCCAGCGCGTAAGCTGGCTTGGCTGGGTAGATGCACACGCCGGTGGATTCGTGAAGTTGGATCTCATCTGGCTACATGCATGCAAACATTGATGGTGGATCAATGCAATGGCCGTCTATTATCCTTAATACTACTCCTCCTCCTATGCATGAATCAAGATAGATGATGCAAGATTGAGGAGAGCGGAAATACGTATATATAAAGATGGATTTTATTTTCACCCATGCGTTGCATGCATGCTTACATTATTGAGCTTTGTGGCCTGTGCGATGAACCCCAACACAGCACTCGCCACCGCAAGCAAAATGCATCTACGACGGACAGGACGGTGATCATGTTGCCCACCATTATTAGTCCGAGCTAGCTAGCTAGCTAGCTAGTTTAGGTGATCTTTGAAACACACTCTCTTTAATTTTGCTGTGACTGTGAGATGTGGAGGACTAACGATATGTCGATGGCTGGAATGGATCCTGGATCCTACTACAGGCCAGGTTGTGTGATCAAACAATGCTCGAGCTTCGTATATATAGAGACTTAGAGAGAGCGTCGAGAATGTCTCTGGTTATATCACGACAGAAGAGACTAATCCTGTTGTCAGTTGTTCGATCTGTTACGTTCGTTCATTATTCTGTTGTTCAGTCCTGCCATGATTCATTTGACCTGGCCGAGGGAAAAAAAAAGAAAAGAAAAGATTCATGGGACAGGTGCTAACTGAAAGTCTGAACCTATACCGGGTGGGTACTCAATATTCACACTGCTAGTTAGTGCCTGCAAACCATAATGGGCGGTGCTATAGTTCAGTCACCTATTTTTTTAGTTTTTGCTTTTGTAAGGCACCTATATCCTCTAATCTACTGTGATTGCGACGTGTTTAAATCGGAGGTTAATAGGCACCTGTGCAAACACGCTACAGTAGGTCAGGGGAGGGGAAACATGCATGTGAGTACTGCTGTCAGCTTTAGAGGAAGACCTTGGGAGTTTTCAGGTGCCTTAACAACAGGATCGGAGGTGCAAAACAATATGAATTGATCAACTCATCAGCCCAAGCAAAGTGATGACATAGACCTAGTCTGCTTGAGAGCATATAACTGACGCAACTGAGTTGACATCAATTATTGAACAGGTAGTCAAGCAAAACAATATTGCTTAATGATACCCCCTCTTGTTTTGGAGACACTACAAAGTAGTCAAGCAACAAGAATTATTGAACAAGAACAAGTAGTTTAATTATTTGTCATTCTGTACTCGAGGAAGGGAGAAAAGAGAAATGTGATGAGGGCAGTATCTTTTCCGTGATAGACGAATCAGATGAGGGCAGTATCTGGCTTGTGTTGTCCACGCAGTCTATCCCAATTCAAGTCAATTCGCAAGGCAAGGCATATGCATTTGATAAAATGAAGGATCAAGTCAATAGCTGGTGGATTCCTTAAGCCAATCATGAAGTTAACAGGGTGCGAGGCGACAGAACCAGCGAAAAACGTTCTGTTGCTTATTTTTTATCCAACGTATTATTACAAGCTTCTAGTTTCGACATGGAACTTCGTTGGCGCCTCTCTTGCTGCGAACACATGGTTAATATGTGTCCATGTGTAAGTGTGATTGTCAAGGAGATAATCGAAGCTTTGGTTAAGTGTGTGTGTGGAACTAACCGAGGGCGTGAGTGGGTGTGTGTGTGTGTGTGTGTGAAATCTGTACCAGAGAACTTGGTATTGGTCAATTCTTCTTCTACAACAAGACCAATATAATGCACTAGTTGTATCCAGTGTTTGGGCCTATGTAGGGCAATGACCGAGCGAATCTCTTCTTTCAACCCTCCTAGAAACCGAGTGACAAAGTATACATCATCGTAGTTGCTTTTGTAGAGCAAAATTCCATGGGCCAATTGCTTGAATCGTTGCTGGTAATCAGCTACCGACCTAGTCTGCTTGAGAGCATATAACTGACGCAACTGCAATTGATACTGATATTTATCGAATTGTTCAAATACTGCTGCATAGAGCTAATTAGGTGGGTCATTGTGATCATGTGTAGGGGAGAGATTTGACACTTTTGAGTTTGCAACCAGAGCACCGCCGAACTCACAAAATTCAACGCAACGAATCTTGTTTTCAACTGGTCACTCACCGAATACACCTCGAAATAAATTTCACAGCGGTCACGCCATAAATGAGGATTCTCCCCAGCAAATTTGGAAAACTCAAGTTTGGGAAATGGCGTTGAACGAGAAATTGAATCTCTAAATGAAGAATTAAAAGCATTGTGGCGCGGGAAGGTCTCAGGGTACATACCCGTAACCGGGCGTGGCTGGGGTCCGAGGACTAAACCGCCAACATCCCGGTAGCATGGTGACTCGACGTGGTCGTATGCATGCCCGCTCTGACGTCGATGCATAGCAAAGATGGTTGCGGAGCCTAGTTGAGGTCGATAGGGTTAACCCAACCTGGTGGTGGTGGCGCCAGCCCCGCTGCAGTAGCGACGACGATGGTGGCGGTGGCGGAATGGCTTCCAATTGTTGCAGCTGCGCCGCCGCCGCGTCAGTCTTCATCAGCAACGAACTGAGCGATGCATCAGCCGTCGTACGCCACGCCTCCAAGCCATTCAGCTTGTCGAGGGTCTGCTACATCATCACCTTAAAGCCGTTGAACTTCTTTGCCAGTTCTTCCATATTCATCGCCATTTGCAGCTCCAAGGCTCCAGTCCGAGTAGTGGAACAAAAAATTTCTTGCAAAATCGTCCCCGAGACCATGCTCTAGATACCAATTGTCACGCTACTACAGCTCTGGGATGGAATCTAAGGAAGATAGCAAGAATTTAGGACTGGGAATGAAGATGAACACAGCTGTTCCGCGAGGACGAGGACAGTTTATTCACGAAGAAACAGAGTTCTTACAACCGTTACCTTTTTTTCAGTGGAACTTACAACTGTTACCTGTATCTCCTCTGCCAACTGGCTATAACTGCGCCGATGGGCCTCAAGTGGGTACAAAAAAGCCCACTCACGTCGAGGCCCATATGGAGCACCATCCCGCCAGAGCCCTTTAGTTTCATGACATCACCGCAGACCGCAGGCCACCGCAAGCCCGAAAATCTTTTTTTTCTTCCTTTTTTTCCCCTCCGCAGCCTTCGATTTGGATTTTGGAGCGAGTCGTTAGCATCCAAGTAGTTTTCAATTCTTTTTTCTTTTTTAAAATAATCTGTGTTTCGCCTTGTATATATACTACGAAACAATTTTTTTTAGATTTAGAATTTTGTCAGAACAAGTTATGCAAAAAAATTGTTAGATAACAAAAAAATTATGTGTATAAATTATGTTATTCATAAAATTATTATACAAAATTTGTGTCAGACAAATCTGTGTTGAGAAATTGTTATAATAAATTTGTCCGCTAATGGTTATGAATAAAAATTGGGTTTTAAATATATTGTACTCTCTCTATCCCTAAATAAGTATCGTTCTCACTTCTCGAGAAGTCAAACCTTTCAACTTTGACCAAATATATACAAAATAATATTAATATTTGTAGTACATAACTAGTATTATTAGATAGATTGTTGAATCTATTTTCATAATAAACTTATGTAGATATACAAATGTTATTAATATTTTTTACAAACCTAGTTAAACTTAAGAAAGCTTGACCGGCACGAATACCATAGTGATATTTATTTAGAGACAGAGGGAATAGAAAAGCTATCACGATAAGTTGTCTATAAAATTAGTAAAAAACTATATCAAAAAAATATGATAAAAATATGGTGATAAATTTGTTTTGTAAAATGTTATATAAATGATTTTTATGTATTGTTCCTCAAAAAATTATACATAAAAGTTATGTTCATAACTTTGCAACTTTCTAAGAAAAATATGATGATAAATTTTGTCCGCAAAGAGTTATACATACAAGTTGTGAGTATAGCTTTGTAACTTTCTAAAAACAAAAATTACGGGAATATTTTTTCTAAAAAAAGGAAAGTAGCGAGCCTATGGGATTGTCGTTCATTGATTTATGCCTATAACTTTGTAATAACTTTCAAAATAAGAAAATTTTTGAAAATGTGTAGGGGGGAGATTTGTATAAAATTCCCAAAAAAACCATGACTTACAACTTTTTCAGAAAATTATGGTGATAAATTTGTTCTGTAAAAGCTGCCATGACTTTTTTTTTTGGAAAGTTATCAAGAAAAGTCATGGTGGCTATGGGATTGACAGTTGGATTTCAGCCCAACAGTCGTTCGCTAATTAGGTGGGTCATTGTGATCATGTGTAGGGGAGAGATTGACACACCTTATTTACATCCTCCATGATAGGAATTATGGAAATGGGAGGTGGTGGCTATATATATGGTAACATGCATATCTGGTATCTTGTGTCATGGAGTTTATTTTTTTTTTATTTTGTTGGCTTCAGTTCGGTGAAATCCAAAAGGCCATTGTTTGATATGTTCTCATTTACATTTACTCTCTTGCCCAAACCTTTTATTTGTCTATGACGACGGTCCTTATGGCCTTATGGGCATCAATCATGACCCATTGAAGAAATGATAAGTCAAAACTTCTTACTTGTGTTCTTCATTCGCGGATAGGGGTTAGCCTTTACATCGCGGCTAATCGAGTAGCGCACAGTTGGTAACTAGAAATGGCGTGGTGCTGCGATTGCAAGGTTGATGTCTTTGTGACTAGAAGTTAGATTGTGTGTCAAGTGTCCACCAAATCGGGAGTTATCTCCATCGTTCCGCAATAGGACCTGTTTGACACAGCTCCACCACTAGCTCCTAGAACTGTTAGGAGTCGTTTTGCGCCAAACAGGATAAAACAAAACAATTTCACCCAAAGAGCCCCTTAAAACATGCTCTCATAGAGGATAAATGTGGGGTAAAGCTGAAAATAGTTGTTTTACCTAGCTCCACCTTGCTTTGAGGGGCACTGCGTGGGATTCTGTGTGCGAGCATGTTTTAAGGAGTATCACATGTGGCGCTGTTTTGCCAAACGATTTATCAAAACAGCTTTAGCTCCTCCTCCATCCTATAGCTACTCGTGGAGTTAAAGGAAAAAAAAGTTTAGCTGGTAAAGTGAAGCTGTGCCAAACGCGACTTAAACTGGCACACTTTTATATACGTGACGGAAACTTTACATAAATGCGAACCTTCCCAGACAAGATTTGTGGTTTATATGCGTGCACGTATTGTTCGAATAAAGATATATATGTGTGTGCACGTGCAAGAATTGGACAAACAACCGACAGCTGTCCAAGACTCCACTGGCAGCACTAGTTATTCGATTAGCACCCCATCCCTTGTGAAATTTGTCACAGTAGGTACTACGACAGCTCTTGAGAAGAGTTTGCTCCGCGGAAAAAGAAAATGTATGATACTTGAGGTACTAGCCTGCAAATCGCCTCCCCATCAAGAATAAAGCCATATGTACGCTGCAGCTCAGAGTTCAGACACGAGTGAAGTGACAACAGACAAGTGAGTCGCCGGCGGCTCCTCCCTGCTGTTGCTCCAACTAGCCATTGCAGTGGCAGTGGCAATGGCTCGCCTCGCAGGCAGCGTTGCTGCCTTGGTTCTCGTCGTCTTCCACCTCGTCTCCGCTACCTCTGGAAGCAGTAGCGGCGTCGTTCTTGGGCGAAAGGGCAGCAGCATCGCCGCCGCCCAGCAGTCGCCGGCGGTGGAGGAGGCGGTCTCGAGGGTACGAGGACCAACGAGGAGGTACGCCGTCATCTTCGACGCCGGGAGCACGGGCAGCCGTGTTCACGTCTTCAAGTTCGACAAGGAGCTCGACCTCGTCCCGATCGGCGACGACATCGAGTTCTTCTCCAAGGTACGTAGGTGCTCAGTTAGAACTTCAGCTTCAGAAAGGAAATATAGACTCAACTAGAGTGAACAATAATTGCCTTTTTTATATATAAAAAAGAAGTGACAATAATGCATCGTTTGTGGCATCACGAAAACGAGCCAACAACCCAGTAAAAGCTTGTAACCGGTTGGTGCTGGACGACCTTATCCTGCACGCGGATATACAAGGGCCTCACACAGCATGTGACCTGTTGGGGTCCTCACATGGTCCTCAAATTTGGATGCTAGTGTACACTTCAGCAATAACATATAAGAATAGGAAAGACGGAAAATAAATTTGAAACAACATTTGTTTCATTTGCCTTCTTTATATGCAAAGCAAAGTTACTGAGTGGATTATTGATGAATTACTATGTGTTCATGATTGTGACTTCTTGATCCAGATAAAGCCTGGGCTGAGCTCATTTGCGGGGAAACCTCAGGAGGCTGCAGACTCTATACTCCCCCTTCTTGAGGAGGCTAAGAAGATTGTCCCTCTCCGGCTTCAGAAAAATACTCCGCTCAAACTTGGGGTAATAAATTGTAGTTTTCTTCATCTAGTGAAAAGAAAATCTCAAGACCTCCATATTTATACATCTGTATTTGTTCACGTTTCAATTGCATCTCAAGTAGTAGTGAACAAAGCTTAATGTCATGCATCCTACCCATATCCTGCCACTCTATTCAAAGTCCTGTTAATTTGGTCTCAAACTGAAGTTTTCTATCAAAATTGCAGGCAACAGCTGGTCTAAGATTAATCGGAGACGAGAAGGCAGAGGAGATTCTTGAAGCGGTAGCTTACCATCTTACTAATCAAATCATGTCTTGTGTGTATTCTAGATACAAACTTTATTATCTTTCTTAACTGTTTCTGAATGCAGGTTAGAGATCTTGTCCACACCAAGAGCAAATTTCAGTACAATCCCAAATGGATCACTGTTCTCGAGGGAACTCAAGAAGGATCTTACCTATGGGTATGTACATTGTTCCTAACTTCTGTGTTACATAATTTAATTATTTTTTTCTTTTTTTGTCAAAAAACATGTGCAATACATCTGGTGTACTCAGTTAGTAAACTGTGATGTATGTGGCACCTGCTTGTGTTGTAGGTTGCTCTGAATTATCTGTTAGGTAAGCTGGGAGGGGACTACTCGAAGACGGTTGGTGTGATCGATTTGGGCGGTGGCTCAGTGCAAATGGCATATACCATTTCCACGAGTGCTGCTGCAAATGCCCCAGCTGTGCCTGATGGGAAGGATCCATATATTACAAAGGAGTACCTCAAGGGGAAAGATTATAACCTCTATGTTCACAGGTTTAGCAAACATTATTATGTTTAAACTTTAACTTAAATTTCAGTAACTTTTATCATTTTGTTGTGGAAAGAATAAACTATGGCGGAGCTTACTACATCGTTTAGTGTTTGCAGTTTCTTTCATTACAATAGTAATCATTAAACCATGATGATTCAGTAAAAAAAATCATTAAACAATGCTAAAACTTTTTCTGAATCAAATCATGAACTAATCATATATGTTCTGGTTTGTGACTAATGCAAGTAATCTTCCTTGTTCACCTCTGCAGCTACTTGTACTATGGCATGTCTGCTGTTCGAGTAGAGATCCTGAAGGCAAAGAATGGAACATTTAGCCACTGCGTATTGCGTGGGTTCAGTGGTATGCTGGCATACATACATAATCAGCCTCCTTCTTGCTTATTAATCCATCGTTTTTCCAGTAACTAGCATACAAATGCTCAGTCATGGAATTGCTATCATATCATATCATTCATTAAGGTACATACAGCTACAATGGGAAGGACTATGATGCAACAGCGTCACCTGAAGGCGCAGTGTATGACAAGTGCAGAGAAGAGATAATAAAGGCACTAAACTTGAGTGCACCATGTAAAGCAAAGAACTGCACCTTTAATGGCGTCTGGAACGGAGGCGGTGGAGCTGGCCAGGACGACCTCTACGTTGCATCTTTCTTCTTTGACAAGGCTTCACAGGTATATATAACATAAGTTAGCAACTCCTGATCATGTATATATAAACCGGCACAACTATATGTTCAAAATGGAGTTTGAGGCCTCATCTAATGATTCACATGAATCACTTTGCAGGTTGGCTTCATTGACAGTGAGGCACCCAGCGTGAAGTCCACCCCATCGGCATTCAAAGCTGCTGCAGAGAAAGTTTGTTTGCTGAGCGCCGATGAAGCCAAAGCAGGGTACCCCGATCTCTATGATGTGCCATACATATGCATGGATCTCATCTACCAGTACACATTGCTTGTAGATGGCTTTGGTAAGTGCAGATAAAATGCATGTTTACATATCAGGAAAATCTCCATGTCGGATGGTCGATATTCGCTCAACAATTGACATTCAGGTGTTTGGAACAAACCAATTAATTAAATGTGGTTTACACAGGTTTGGCTCCAACGAGGGAGATTACTTTGGTGTCTAGAGTGAAGTATGGGGAGTTCTACGTTGAGGCAGCATGGCCTCTAGGCACTGCCATTGAAGCTGTTGCACCCAAGAAGATGAACCAGGATGCATAAGGTAGTCTTTTGTAATAATCTCTGATGAGAAATCACTCTGTCGTGCCGATGTTCTGAAATAATTTCAGTCTAGTTCATGAGGATAAACTTTATCGGATCTAAGACTGATGATGAGAAGCTCTTCTAAGAGAGAATAATGGAGATCATTTAGTGCCCTTGCACAACAAGTCAACAAGTCCCCATTCATCTTGAGTTTCATGATTTAGTTTTTACATGGATTTGACATTGGCTGAACAATTGGGTTCAAAAAAGATATTGTATGATCGACCATTTCGTGTCCTTGCATTGCAAAACAAGTTGTGTTGATTTTGATTTGGTCATTTGGCGCACGAGCACCTGAACAGCATGGCCTGAGTTAACCTAGTGGCTGATCAACCGGCCACTCGTTTCATGCACTTGCAAACAAGTACTGATGAATTCTGATCACGCCGTTGTCAAAAAAAAAATTGATCATTCTGGCGTTCGTTGTCCTGTCAGTGTTGGTGCTGCTATGAAGCATTATCCCTTTGGGAATCAAGGGACCACTTTCACTTTGTCGTGTCACTGTTGCTGTTGCTTTGAAATATGATTCCTTTGGAAAACAAAGGATCACATCCGCCACCGAAAGTATGGTAGGACAATTAAGTTTCCTTAAATTAGTAACAGAAAATATCTATTATCACTACTATAAAAATAATTTTAAAGATAGTCCATTTTATTTATAAAGATGGCCAAAAAGTGTCTATGTAAAAATACTTGTGATTTTCTGTGGCTGAATGTCCATACATGTTATAGTTCAAAGAAACATCTATGTAGTGTTTTTAGAGGCGGGCATTTTAAGCGTGCGACATCTTTAAAAAACCCGTCTCTATAAATAGTTGTCAAAAAAACTTTTAACTTTTGCATATGAAGTCGGATAAAATTTTATACCAATACTAGCAAAAATGCTTGTGTGTTGCAATGGAAACAAAATAATATCATAACAAAACGTGTGCTATACTATTATAAAAAACGATATTTTGAGTGTGATGTTCCTAACATTATGTTGATAGTCTTGTACCCTATCTTATTTACTACTCCCTCCATCCCAAATTATAAGTCATTCCAAGAATCTTGAAAAGTAAAAGCATCCCAAATTTGACCAAATTTATAGGCGGAATAGCCAAATTAGTCCATCATCTTTCATCTCAGGCTCAGTTTAGTTCCTCAACTTTCAAATTGGTCAAAGCAGTCCTTCATCTTTAATTTTTTGTCCAAATTCATCCTTGCATTGTGCTGACGTGGCACTCCGCGGTGGCAGCCCTAGTGAGCAAATGCGCTGGTGTCGGCTTTGGTAAATAGGCGAGTGTTGGTAGTTGGCATTGCTAGTGTAGGTAATATTACTCCCTACTTTCTCACTCAAGTTTATTGCATTTTCGTTTGAACAACATTATGCTGGACACGCATTTCAGATCATTGAGTCTATTTTCATAATAAACTTATTTAGAGATACAATTGTTGCTAATATTTTCTATAAATCTAGTCAAATTTAAGAAAGTCCGGTACGAATACCATAGCAACATTTATTTTGGGACTGAGGGAGTATGCTTTTTTTTAAAGGAGAGGGAGTATGCTATTGATCCAATGAAAATTTGAATAACTTCTTTAATGTCCCTTTCATGGCTAGAACCAATGCAATTTCATGTAAAATTAGTTTTAATGCATTGCATGGCTGTCAGGCTATCCAAAACTATGGTCACCCCGAGGCTTTGATAACTGGAACTGCCAACATGCGCCACATCAGCATAAGGACGAAATTGAACCAAAATCGAAAGTTGAGGGAATAGTTTGGCCATTTTGAGAGTTGAAGGACTAAATTGAACCTGAGACGAAAGATGAGGTATCAATTTGGCTATTCTGCCAAATTTATATAATAAGATAATAACGTTTATGATATCAACTAAGTATCATTAGATTCTTCATTAAATATATTTTCATAGTATACCTATTTGATGTCATAAATCTTTGTATTTCTTTCTATAATTTTAGTCAAACTTGAGATGCTTTGACTCTTCAAGATTCTTGGAATGACTTATAATTTGAAACAGAGGGAGTATCATGTAACCTATCTTATTTACTATGATGTAATATCTTATAGGCAACATGTTCCTGCACTGCAATAAGAGAAAATTGCTGTAGCCTAATAAATATTAAAAAAATATACTATCCTTTTAGAAAATATAGGTCATCTTATCTAAAAAAAAGAAAATATAGGTCATATTTGGAAACGTATCCAAAGCATTTTCTTTTCATGCTCAGATCTGCTGGACACCATGAAAAAAACTCGAACTATGCATGTGTGCATATCTACCAATCTTGTTCGAGACTATCTTTTTCCATTCTCCACACGTTGCAATCTTTGATGGAGATGGCATTGGCACATGATGAATAGATAAAAGAATAGCTTAAGTTCTTGCTTAGCGATTAGATTAGTTTAGTTATGCTAATTACACGGCTGGCTCAAAGATCAAAGAGTATATGACTTGGGCACCAAAGTCATAAAACAACGATAAAGCTGCGTGGCACTCGAGTGATTCTCCCTCCATCCACACTCGATTCCAGGACCGTCATATTTTTGTTTGTGTGGGCGTTGGTGGATTTCCTGACCGTGAGATTCCAGGCTGCGCTGCGTCTCCACCGAGGCCCAGGCCTTGAAAACTGTCCGAGCCCACACAGCCCACACACAGCCCACCTCTCTCATGTGCCACGTCAGCAGCCGCTGGACCCCACCATGGACCATGGGTGCACAACGTCAGATCTGCCAAATCCTTGATCGTTGGGCCAAGTACTGGGCGGGAAAGTTATGGAAAGCCTAAATTACATCTTAGTGGACCACATTTTTACTATTCCTATTTGTGTGTAAGTTCTGTGTTCAATTGGTGTGATTGATTGTTCCTAAAATAAATAGTACTAGCAAAACGTGCCCGTGCGTTGCAACGGGTCGTTATTCGCTTCTAAGAAGTGACATTCCCTCTTAAGCAGTTGTTTGTTATAGGTGTTTGGTGCTCCAGCTTCGGTTGCAAAGTCTTATAGCTAACAATATTATAACACAGACTCCTTTTTCTCTCGCTTCCTCATATCAATGTGGAGCCGGGACAAGCTACAATTTGTGGCTCTATAGCACGGAGCTGGAGCCAAAGGAACCCTTCTAAAGAGGGCCTAAATCATTATTGTCCTTACATAACTCTATTTTTCTGACCCCACCCCTTCTGGTGTGTTTGATGACGATAGCTAACAACACCCTTGATGCATGTGCAAACGTATATTGGTTAGTTGTGCAACTTTGCTGCAGTAGTTGAGCACGGTTGGGTCTCCGCCAAACTTACCACAGCGCATAAATGTTAATTGACCTCCATGCCCACATGACACCTCCTAGCTCGAATACTTACACTGAAGTTGTTTTGTTTGGTCGCTAAGGGAGCTAAGCTTACCACGTGCGGATGAGTGCGCTAGTTGTTTATTTTTCATATTTTGTTTTATTTTTATTTTTCTTTCCAGCAACGTTACATAGAATCTGATTCCTATTTCAGAATGTTTTGGTTTTTGTTTTCCAATTTTTTCCCAATGGCAAGTTTTATTTTCTTATTCTGTTTTTCATGTTTTCTTTTGTTTTTATTTTTCTCTCCAGCAACGTTACATATAATCTGATTCCTATTCCAGGATGTTTTTCCTATTCTATTTTTCATATTTTATTTATTTATTTTTGTTTCTAGCAACATTATAGAGTCGCTTGAGTCCTGTGATTCCACTCCTCCTTGCCCTTGGGCTCTCGGCTCTGTTACAATGATAAATAGAAAAAAGGTATTGTAAATAAACACTTGAGCTTGTGTGGTGTGGTGGTAGGCAATTAGTTTTTTGTCCCCGGTGGGCAGAGTTCGAAGCTCTAAAGCGGCACTTTTTTCCCTTCTAGGCTGTGTGTGTGTGTTTCCCACGTGTTCGGCATGTTCGGAGTTCGGACTCTAGAGTGGGCCGGACGTACATCAAGTTGGACGCGAACGGGGTGGCGGCGGACAGAAAAGAAAATCCACACGTAACCTGGTGGCAGACAGAAAAGAGCGGAAATAAAAAAAGCTACAGAAATTTTCCCTTTTTATTATTAGGTATAGATTGTCAGAATTATTAGAACAATTATTTAATCTTTTTTTTGTATGTTTTATTTGGTTCATTTTTGAAATCTTTCAATTTGGCTTTCATAGAAATAATCTGGCTATTTTTTTTTTGTTTTATATGTTCATTTGAATCAGAATGAAGATGTGTTTGACCATCAGATTATGATCAGAGGGTAGGAAAAGCATGTGTTGGTTTTTGCTACAATACTCGATTCTACTTTCTGCATCATAACAATTATTTCTGGCTAACCCAACAACCGAGTGCTAGGAGGGCTAGAAACACTGAATTGGTACGTAGAACAATGGTAGCTTGGTGGAGTTCGAAGTCTTATCTTATATTCAAGTATTTGAATTTTGTTTACCTCCTCCGTTCCGAATTATAGGTAACGTCTCTAGTTTTTATTGTTTACCTAAGGGTAATTTAGTAAATTCATATAGCTTATAATTGATTGACAGCGTGTGGCACGGCACCGACGAGCGCCGAACTTGTCAATGCAAAGCCACCACAACCTCCACAACCGGCCTCTCGTCCTCAAACCCCGGGCCGCTTCCTCATGGAGCCTCCACAGGTCCACAACCGGCGGTCCAAGCTTGACGATGTCGCCATGACATCATGCCTATGCATTATGCGACTGTTTTTATTGACATGTTTTCACAGGAGTTGTAGCTTTGTTGTTTCTCCCTGTAGGTGTTGGTGATGGTTGGTTTCCCTTGTATGTGGTGGTGGTGTTGTGGTGTTTGTTCTCTCATTCTTGTCTTTCCTCCTTCAATATTGATGCCCTCAAGGCGTCTGTCCTTTTCTGGACGGGACTGACCCGCCCTGCCCCCACGCCTTGCACCGCGTGCCCCGTGCCTCTCGCCGTGCACCCCTGCCCGCGCCTCACGCCTCCCGCCGCGGCCACGATGCATCTGGTTGTCGACCGTGGGCAACCTTGAGCTACGCGTCAATGAGCCCCCATTGGAGGGCAACAAGTAGATGAGCACATGTTACAACCGTATGTTTCATGCGTTTAGATGTATATGTTGTATATGTTTCATCTGAATATTTCAAAAGTATATCTGTTGTTGCATATGTTGTAATGGCTATACACGTATTTTGCAAGTGTATGTTTCAAATGTATGTTGCAAGTGTTTTATCTGGATATTGCATATGTTGCAATAGCTATACACGTATGTTTTAAGTATATGTTTCAAATGTTTCAGCTGTTTGAAACGTATATTGCAAGTGTTTTATCTAGATAGTGCATATGTTGCACTGGCTATACATGTATGTTTTAAGTGTATGTTTCAAATGTTTCAGTTGTTTCAAACATATGTTGCAAGTGTTATCTGGATGTTACATACGTTGTAGTGGCCATACACATATGTTGCCAGCATATATTTATAAATGTTTTATCTGTTTCGGACGTATGTTGCAGCGCAAATGCTTTAGTTTGCAAGTGTTGCATGACCAGACGCGGGAAGTGAACACAGATGGAGGTGGTCCCCTCGGGCACAGCGTCCCCGCATGCGCGCGAGAAGCGAAGCGGGTGCGGCAGGCCCACATGCATGCGCAGGCGCATGCGTACCGCAGCAGGCGGGGCCGGGCCGGGCCGCAGGCTCGGTGGCAGCAACGCGTGGCGACAACAGCAGCAGCAACGTGCCGGCGGGTGGACAGGAGCTAGGAGCTGCATGCATGCGCTGTGGGGCCGCCTAGGCAAAGAAGGAGGCAGAGGCACGTCCCTTCCTTTGGCCGCATGCATCAAGGGAAGTGCGTCGCCTGCGTCGTTTGCTGCCGCATGCAGAGGGAGCCCATCAGCGCATGGGCAGGCAGTAGGCGTCAACGTCCAGACGTTCGGACGCCAGTCTTTTCCTTCCTGGTTTGAATCTATAGATTCATGACCCAACTTTATAACTACCATCACCCACTTTTGTCGGAATCTGTGAGAATGAAATTCAGGTAGGGTTATTTCATTCTCCGATGACCTTTCGAAAAAATACTTTAGAAATACACATCCGAGGGGGTGCCCCAGCAACAATTACCTTATTACCATTAATAAGTAAATAAAATTTCTCATAGTATATATATACAATTAAACAGTTATGAAGATGTACAGCATAAAATTGACAAAAACACGATATGCCCAAAGCACACCATTTCCGTCCATAGGTTCAAAGCCAAAGAAGGGAGCGGGGTGGGGCATCAGTATCTATCTACTAGCTTTTCAACTTGTTTTTTTCCCTCACTAACAGTCAGCAAACAACTTTTAATGAGATTTTGCTACAGCACTTAATAGCATTACAACTTCACAAGTACAGACATTGGGTAAACCATATATACCCGCGTCCGAAGTTACCCTACCCCTCGAACAATTCCTGCAGCTGTGACTCCAGTTGCTGAATGCTGTACCTTGCAGATTTTTGCTGCTTCTCCGAGCAATTCTCCATATGCATTCGGTATACTGGGATAACCTTATGAAATATTGCCTCCCGCACCTTATTCCGGATCAGAGGATTAGTAACTTTCCAAGTTTTATGCACCCGGTAGGTCGTCTCGAAAAGTGTAGTGAACTTGTCGAACAATTGGTGGGCTGGCGGCCACAAGGTCTCCCGTACTCGGGTCCGTCTTAGCACACAAGATATGACAGGTGTCCATGAAATATCTACATATCCTGCAATCAATATGTCGAATTGGTCCCTTCTCCTAGGATCCGTCCCAAATCTTTCTCTATCTTGGCTTCCTGAAGCACGAAGTGTAGGTTGTTCAGCAGGAACATTTGTTGCTGCCCTGGGAGGTGCAAACCTTTTGAGTTCCTATCCAGCATAGACTCCAAAGAGGAGATCAGCTGCGCAACCAGTTGATGAAATGCTTTCAGGTCACCCTTTAGCATTAGACAGACTGTGCTCTTGTGTTGAACCAGCATCCGCACATGATCCATGATATGCCTTGTGAAGGGATGGACACCAGTGTCAGAGACGTCCAGACGTCGCGCTATCACCAGATCGTTTTGCTCAACAGAGAGCTTGACAAACATGTCTGACAATCGGTGTATTAGCCCTTCACCCTCTGCAAGGATGGACTCCTTAGTTTGACCTGACAGCAATGCTAATATTGTCGGCATGCTATAATTCAGTGCTTGGTACATCATTACCAGATTTACCATTTTGGATAGATCAGGCTTAGGTGCTGTATAGGTATCCATGTAAACTGGATCAATTGGTGGTGCACCCTGAATGCACGTAGAATCAGCTGCTCTAAGCAACTTCCTGATAGATTGTTTTGCAATTGCTAAGAAATAATCCTCCTTGAGTATATTGAAGTAACCAAGATCCCGTCCATTCAATTGTCTTTGCATCTCACTCAAGACACCAACGATGATGTGCATCGCCGTTGTCCAAACCTTCAGTAGAATTTCTTTGGATTCTTCCTTGTCACCGCCCAAAATGTTATTGATGTCAAGGATTTCAGGGTAACTGTTGGACATGTGTCAATAAGTCATTCCTAGGGATGAAAACGGTACGGATATTTTCCGACCGTATTCGAAACCGAATCCGTTTAGAGGGGTTTTAATCCGTCCGTATCCGAGTCCGGATATTTAACATCCGATACCGTATTCGTATCCGAATATTTAAATCACATATTTATGATGTCGATATCCAATCATATCATATCCGGCATTTTTTATACTATCCGTATTCGAATCCGAATCCGGACATAAATATGAAAACAAATACGATATCAGTGATATCCGTCCGTATCCGATCCGTTTTCTTCCCTAGTCATTCCTAATAAGTAGAAGGGTACGTCGCAAAAAAAAAGTAGAAGGGTAATGCATAGTTTTCAATCTCTAACTTGTATGGTAGTCCGATTTTTAATCTTGGACTACAGAATTTTAATCTTGTACAGAACCATGTAATGGATGCCCTCCAACTGTCAAAAATCAGACAAATTTGGTTCTCTTGCTGGTTTCAAAGGTGATTTGCTATTTTATAAAAATAATAAAAAATCTAATTTGCTGCTATCCATAAATAGTTTATTTTGAATCCAAAAAATATAAACCTAGTACCATTTTTTCTAGAAATATTTTCTACATGTTTATGATCTATATATAGCTATTTGGAATTGATTTATTTTGGTTCTTATTGCTTTATAACTCATATTCATGCTCATTATTTATTTAAAACGATTAATTAAGATCCAAATAACTCTAAATAGACCACCAACAAATAGATAACACTTTCAGAATAAAACTAGTATTTGTTCCACATTTTTATGATGTAAAATAAATTAATTATGAATTTATAAAGATCAAAACAGAATTTTATTACTTTCAGGAAATAGAAAACCACCTTTGGAACCTACCATAGGACCGAATTTGCCGGTTTTGACTGCTCGTTACCCTGTTTCGTAGTTTAAGGTTGAAAATCGAATTGCTGTCTAATTTCGAGGTTAAAAAGTGTGCTTTAGCCTAATAAGTAGACTAATATGTTTAATTTGATACAAACGGGACCGCAATACTTAGAAAGTGTCTAAGAGAAAAAATAATTAAAATAGGAACCTTTTACGGAACATGCATTCTTTTTATGTTTGTTGCGAACACATGTGTGTTAAGGACATCACTCCTTTGGATGCACCCGTTGATCCTCCAACCGTTATGCAAAGTCCAATGACTAGAGCTCGAATGCGACAATCTAAACTTGAGGTGAGCTCGTTCTTATTAACCGATCTTTTTTATAGTTTTGAGGATAGATTAGTACCTAATGATGTTATCAAGCCTAGGAACATTAAAGAGGATCATGAAAAACTTGGAGAGAGGTGTAGAGGTGGACAAGACCAGCAAGGACGTCCAAGTCAATCCAGAGGTCCAGTCAACTCGAGTTCGAGTCTGCCTCGGCCTCTAGGATCAGCCTGCAGTAAAATAGACACCCCAGGCACATACACACTCCATTTTCGATAATCCACATATGTGTGGAAAGATAATTTCATAAGATAACAAATGGCTTTGGTTTGACATCAAAATTCCACTAGAGTCAATGGAAATCATCGAAACAAGTCAACGTCTAAAATCTGCCAGGGAGTGTCACCTTCTTTTAGTCTATTGGGACGTGTATCGTCTTAGGGCACATTAATTAGGGGGCGTGTCCAGGGGGTCACATGCCCCAAAGACATTATAATGAATCATCATCGCCAAAGTTAGGGTTTGGGTTTTGCTTTAGATCATTCTGTCTTCAAACAGTCACCGTCATCGGTAGTGAAACCCCAACTTCAAGTGCATGAAAATAGATCTGCAATTTGTCACTTCAATTGACTTTCTTCTTAGTGATAATCAGAGCTTCAGGCATACCATTAGGTTCGCATCTTAAATGCTAGCTCGAGTGTTTCACCTTCGTCCCATAGTTCACTGCCATACTTATTTTTCCTGTCCTAGAACCTTCCGCGTCATAGCCTTTGCATAATTCAGTCTCAGAGTCTGCCATGTTGTGTTTGTGTCCTAGGTCGAAGTTTTGTTACTGGTTATTGTGTTTGAGCCCAGTGTGTTTCTGCCCATTGTTTCTATCAAACCCTACCCGTCACCAATATTCCGCACTTCTTCCTAGTTTTGTCCTCTGATTCGGAGTATGTTCGTAAAAATGACATAACTTTTGCATATTGACTCCATTTTTAGAAAACCATACATTTTTTAGAATTGGAAAAAAATTGGCATATGTGTGCCCCCTTTAGTGGGTTTGGCGAGCTTATTTTTTCGTCAAACAACCCGAAAGATCATCTTTCTAAGCTTGAAAGCTTTTTATCAATTTTTTAGCGCACTGACTGGGAGAGTTCAGGAGCCAGAGATCAATCGTCCAAAGACCAACGACGAGAACAATGATGACAAAGATGAAGACGAAGGGATCCTTGACGATGATTTTGTGTACAGAGACGATGGTATGATTGATGATAGGGTGACACGCAGCGGAACCCGCATCGATGCCTTCAAAGCAATCGTACAGGTAGAGGTAATGTTAATAATGAGCACAATCGTGGCATTGTTTGCAATAATGACCCTTATGCTAAAATTAAATTAACCATACCACCTTTTTATGGTAAATATGATGTTAAGGAATATCTTGATTAGGAGATAACAGAACAAAAATTTGCTTCCCACATTGTTCCTGATCATCACAAGTTTAGACAAGCTATTAGTGAGTTTAAAAAGGCTTTGCTATAATCTAGTGACAAGAATTAGCTACTTTGCATCTACAACATGAGTCATGGGATAGACTAAAAGAAGCAATGTGTGATCGTTTTGTTCCTCCTTCTTATAAATGTGATTTTGCGTAAGAAATTACAACGCTTAGAGCAAGGAAATATGTCTATCTAGAAATATTATGCAGAGGTTCAAAAGGGTAGAAGAGGATCTAGAGGATAAAGTGTGTCATTTCTATGCTGGATTAAGGAGTGAAATTCAGGATATTGTTGATTATAAAGAATTTACTACTATCAATCGCTTGTTTTAGATTGCTATTCTTGCAGAAAAAGAATTGCAGGGATGTCAAATGAGCTAGAACAACTTTAGCAATTCCTTCACGCCCAAGATGACAATGACAGGACCAACGAATATTTCCCCTTCTTCGAGTGTTCCTCCTCCTACACTACCAGTGTGAGTGATGAGTGATTGTCAATGAGGCGATCAGAGCTTTGGCTAAGCATGCGTGAGATGAAATGAGGCATGAGTGCGTGTGTGCAATATGCCTCTTGGCTTGTGATGTGTAGGTGTTGAGCGTGAGACAGTCGACGGCAATGGAGAAGGTCAAGCGAGGATCCTGTGCGTGATGGATCAGGAGCAATGGAGGGCGGACACAAAAGCTTGGACCGAGGAACCCGAGGGCCAGAGGATGAACCATGGATGACTAGCATTTGGACACATTGCCAAGTAAGTGTACATGCAAGGATGGTGGTGAAGATGGTTGTAACACCCTAGCCCATTACAAGCCTGTTGTAGTTGTGTTGTTGGCTCATTTGGCACATGACGAGATTGTTGTTGGTGGGTTTAGTACCAGCTTAAAAGTTTAGAGAGGTGAGGGCCAGCTTATAATCCTTGTCATTCCAAATGTAGCACCTCCGGGCTAACCCTTTTATATGAAGTGAGGACGAAAGTGTAAGTGAGGTGCTACACATATGCAAGCCCGTTCCACGTGCGGAGTTGGGCCCTATAAGCAGATTTTGGATGCGGGGTGTTATAGATGGTATTTGGAGCATCAACTCTTATTGTATGTGCCCGTGAGGGGTGTACCAACGAGTGGTTCTAGGCATCTGGTGCGTTTGTGGTGAGTTGTTGAGGGCGTCAACCCTTAAGGGGAATGTCAATGTAGCACACCAACCAGTTAGAAGCCTGTTGTAGTTGTGTTGTTGGCCCATGTGATACCTAAGGAGTTGGTGGTGGTGGGTTTAGTATCTTCTTGGAAGTTTAGGAAGGTAAGGGCCTCCTTATAATCCTTGTCGTTCTAAAAGTAGCACCTTTAGGTTAACCCTTTTACATGAAGCGAGGACGAAAATGTAAGTGAGGTGCTACGCATATGCAGGCCCGTTCCACCTACGAAGCTAACCATATAAGTAGATTTTGGACGTGGGGCGTTACAACGGTGTTGACCAAAGTCAAGATGGAGACCGAGTGAAGTCAAGGCGGGCATGCAAGCACCTGGTGATCTATCGATCGAGGAAGACGTCGGGTTGGGCCTCAAAACCCAGGGGAGGATTCTAGGCAGCATGTGGAGACATCTCTGAGTTAGTGTCAAGGCTAAATGAAGGGGAGGAGCAATCGTGGATGTCTGATGTGTATCGGATGTGTTTTTGTGTAATATGGACCATATTGCCCTAAGTGGGTTGGTAGTCTTAGTATTAGCCTAGGGGCAGTTTGGGGTATGTCCAAACGCCTATTAATAAGGTAGATGACTGGTGGAGAGGTATCCCTTCAATCCACATCTCATTTTGCTTAGGCAGGACAAGTGTTCATCTCTAGAGAGATTAGAAGTAGAAAGAGATAAGCACTCGTTGCTCTAATTTTCCATCTTTAGAGGGAGGATGAAGGAAGGAGGCTAGACCTGGTCTTGTATAGATAAATTCATAGTTGATTAATTAAAAGGTTTGCTGAAATCTCGAGTTCATCCTTTTCCTCCAATTTTCCATTTTTCGGTGATCTTCGTGGCCATTTTTGGGAGAATTTTGAAATGCAACTTTGGTTGATTGTTTGACACGTTTTTGTGAATCTTTGGGACCCTTAGAACTTATCTATATCATGAAGCCCAGCTTCAAAGCTCTTGTTTGCAAGCCCCAAATCTCACCAATTCTTGCTCTTTGGTGAATTTCTTAAGGATCTTCAAGCTAAGGTTTTTGGGTTGATTTCTTGTGCTTCCTAGGTGCTATGAAGTTTGGAGAACATGACCAGGCTTCCGTCAACCCGATTTCCCACGTGCACCCCATCTCCTCTGTTTCAAGAAAATCGTGAAAACCTCAATTTGAGAGCTTGTTTTTCAATCTGCCATCCAAGCTTTAATCTTTTTGAGGTGAAACTTTGTGAACACCTTCAAAACATCCTAAGGAAGGCCATTTGGACTTCGTTTGATCGAGTTTTGCCCTTATTCCTTATTGGTTCAGTCTGCTAAAAGTGTTCAGTGCGGAACTTCCGCACGTGAACGCAGAACTTCCGCGTGCAAGTGCAGAGCTTCCGTGATCTGCAGGTTGAAAATCGACTTCTAGGGGTTCCGAAGTGTTTTCTTGATTTGTTCTTGCTTCTGCTTGAACTTTTGGGCTTCCTAGCACTTCTTCAAGTTCTATAGCCTTGTCATCACTACTGAGGCTTGATTTTGTTAGAAGAGAGGAGATTTTGGAAAGTTTTAGGATACAAGTAAAGTTCTTAGAAAAGAATTTTGATTGGCTCTCATTCACCACTTCTTGTCGCCGTCTAGGTCCATCATCAGTTGTAATATCAATTAAATACTCTCCTCCATCTCAAATTGTAAGTTAGTAATGATTTTTTTCTAGATACATGGTTTTTTGTAGACAGAAATATTTACAAATTAGGACCGGAGGGAGTATCTTTGTTAGGAATCCTTGGAAAATGTGAAACTAAAAAATTATCCAGAGCTTGCATGATTGATTGTGACGAGACTCTTAATAAACTACAGTAAATACGCAACGCATACACACACATACCTGGCAATGGTTTGCCCGTCGGAGCATTTCTTGATATCCGCCTTCGATCATGACGCCTGCAATGTCGTTGAGGGTGGACAACTCCTTCCTGTCGATAAGATTAAGATGCATGCGTCGGAATGCCATGTCACTTCCGAGAGGAATCCACTTGAGGTGCCACTAGTGCTGCCAGTGAAGGAAGCAGAGGAACTCGACCATGAGGCTACCGAGTCAGGGCTGGAACTGTCGCGGCAGCTGCGCCTGACAGACTCCCAGATGGACACAGGCGAGATACCCAGGTGATAATCATGTCGCCAGATCCGGAGGTGGCAGAACTCTGTTGCGAGGGAAGCCATGGCCTTGTCGAGGAGCTCTTTCGCATGGACACGGTCATGGATGTCGCTGGATGCCGTGCCAGGGGGCAGCTGCCGCTGAAGCATCAGCATCAACTTTGCAGCAGCCAGGTATCTGTTGAGCCGTAGCGTGTCGTCCTCGAGTAAGCCCCCGGAGACAGGGTTCAGATATGTCTCCATGTCGCCGAGGAGAGAACTTGATGCCTCCTTACTTCACAGTTCACACCAGAGTTCATTGGCAGCCATGGCAGGGGAAGAAACAGTCGTTGGTCAACTGCTCAATGAATTCCAGAATGAGTAGGAAGGCAGATCTAGAGTAACAAAGCAAACCTGCTGAGTAATGGCATCGATGAGCCCGTAAAGAAGGGAGAGATCGCACCGGAAGGCTGGCCTCCATGGACGCGACCCTCCAGGTCGCCGAGGGAAGCCGCTGCGAGCCACTCGCCGCGAACGCAAGTGTCCCACTTCCCCGGGAGAGGGAAACTCGTCATCGTGATCAGTTCTTGTCTCCTGCAAGTCTTGGAACGGTGGCTTGCCGCGGACGGCCGCCTGCCCCGGCGCGGCTGTCTACGGTCAACCTCCGAGTTGGAAGAAGGTTTCTCTATGCTCTTGTCTCTCTACTAGTCTACCGATCTGCACGGTCCCCGTCATTACGCGTTGTGGCAGGTTTGAATGAAGTCAGAGACTCAGAGTTGATGCCGATCACTGACTGATCGAGATAAGCTTCTCGCCGAAGCTGGAGTTAATTAGGACACAACCAAAATTTAGCGCGCAACAACGATAGCAACTCTATGAATTCTATACAATTTACTTGCTAAATAAAAAAAAATTAGCAAGCAAAGAACAAAATAAATAGGGACCTTAATTTATCCCTCTGTCGTTGTTAGGGATGGTAGTGGGTTTATATTTATACCTAATGGCTGACACCTATATCCATATTATTCATTAGAATTTTATGAGTAAAGGATATGGCCGGTCCTCAAATTTGTGTGGGTATACGTGTCATGCCGATCTTCGTACTCACAAAGTGTATCATTTTGGTCCTTAAACTTCACTGCACCAGAAAACAACAAAGGAAACACGTCCACTAGAGACGGTCGTCTGCAACCGTCACAAAAAATGACTACAGACGGGTGATATAAAGAACCGTCTCTGAAATATTAGTCCATAGCCCCACATCTGAATACTCGTATGTGATAACACAATACTGGAGACCCGTCTTCACGTAAGCTGTCTCTAATGTTTTAGCGACACGTGTTGTGGACGCCCGTCTATTCTGTATATTAGATCAGAGATGGTTTATGATTCTGAGACGCATTCTTTCATTACCCGTCTGATCTAACATGCATATCAGAGACGGCTAGTAATTCAGAGACGTTTCTATTGTAGCCCGTACTCATACCGGTCCTCATACTCATTATCAAGAATGGTTTGCTTTGAGCATATCATGTTTTTGTCAATTCTATTTATGATATACATCTCCCTCCGTACATAGGGTCCAACAAGAATATTTGACTTTTTCTTGGGTAAGATAAAAACTAGCTATGAGTGGACAAGACCCTACATTCGTAGGCTCCAACAGTTAACCGCTATTATAGGAGCAAGTTTTATCACAAGCCATCATAAACTTAAGGCTGCCTTTGGTAGGGCTCCAACAACAGCTTCTCCATTGGCTTGTTCACTTTACCAACAAAACATTGCAGCTCCACAAGAGAAGCCCCATGAAACACGCTGAGAGAAGCCAAAGGTGGGAGAGGCGTCCTAGGGCGAATTTGCCCCAGCATGGACAGAGGGAGAGGCGTCTCAGCCGGCTTGGACGGAGGGACTGGCGACCGTTTGTTCGGCACCTTCCTCCGCCTTGTCAATGTGGACGATTCTTCCAGGAGGTCGTGGTGGACCTGATGCGGGGCATGGTGAGGGGTCCTAGCTGCCATCTGCCGCCTCAACGGCGCGTGATTCACCTCCGTGCTCAGGTCACAATGCATGCCTAGCAAGGACTTAGACCACCTCATGACCTCGTTGCTGGCAGGGACAACGCAACGCCAGGAAGCCCTCGTAGACCTTGCCGGTGCAGGCGGAAGTTGAGGTGGTCGAGCTGCTCGCTCCACCAATGTGTGGGATGGCTACCGCTGCTGCTTGTGTTGGGATGGCCGTCACCACAGCTTTTGTTGGGCATGAACCGGTGTCGACGAGTGCACGCGAGGGAGGCAAGATGAAGGGCAGCGTCGGAGAAAGAGATAAGGTTAATACCCCGTTTGGTAGGGCTCTTCTCAAGCACCGACTCAGGATCCTGCGAAGGAACCCTATCAAACGGTTTAGTAGGAGGAGCCATTTTTTGTTGAAAAAAAGGAGAAGTCGGAGCCTCCAAAACGGCTCCAGCTCCTCCGGAGAAGCCTTTGGGGAGGGCCCCTACGAAACAAGGCCTAAGATATGGGGATAAAAAAGAGAAAAGAAAAAAAAGAGCATTATAGACATTTCATTGTTTTTCACCACCTAGAGAAGTTGTTTTGCTAAACGTTTTTCGAACCAAAGAAGTTAGAGCTAGAAAATGTTATTTATTCAGAGAAGCCATAATTGAAGTTGTTTTGGCCAAAGCTAGGCTCTACCAAACGAGCCCTTAAACTCCGTTTTCCAGGGCTCTAGCTTCTTGTGGCTCCTTGCAAGGAGTCCTGGCTAACAAGTATGTGAAAAACGGCTTCCTGAAAAGAGCCTAGAGAAGTCGGAGCTGTTTTTTTTTTTAAAAAGAAACTGAAGCTAAAAAAGTAACTTCTATGAACCTCTCCTTACAAAGCTAGTATAAATTATTACAAAATTACCACTGGAACTATTTTTACCAAACGTATTTCAGAACGATTCTAGCTTTATCATAGAAGCCGTGTTACATGAGAAGTCAAAGCCGAAGCTCTTTTAAGAGAAGCTAGAGCACTACCAAATAAAACCTCATGGTCATACACACCTTCGTGCCGCCCTTGCATGTCCACAGGTCTTCAAACACACACATGTTCGTCTATTTTTTGTTTTTTATTAGGGAAACTCTTGATTTTCTCTTTTTTCCAAGATAAAGGCCTATATATATCTATATTTATATCTATATCTATACCTAATAATAAAGATGCAAAATTTCAGGCTCTTTTTTTCGTCCATCCATTTGTTTGGTCCGTCTCTCTAACTACCGGACAGTGGAGGGTTTTTTTTCTATCCGGATTTATATATATAACCCACACTTATAAGTGTTAGAATAGCTCTTGTGTAGCACGATACAGAGTCTGATTCCAAAACATATTGGGCCACGCATGTGATTTGGACTCATAAGCTGCCAAATAAATATTCTCCTCGTACACTATTCCTTTTTTTTTTAGATTTTTCCCTCCATGTCTGGATTAGGAGTCCATCACCATAATAGAGTCCATGACTATTTCTTTTTTTCCAATGTCATTGTTACTTTTCTCCCTTTAGCACGCTGTGTCCGACTTTGTTTTTCTGTAGATTTGGTTTTTTTATTTCTTATATGCTTCTATACACGGAGTATTGAGGAGGAAGGTGATGGACGGTCCACGGCTGGGTGAGATGGATTTTTGTTTAATTTGCTAGCTAAAGCCCAACCCGTCTCAACATTGAGGCACGATAATCCAGTTTTATATTTGAGTATGTACATGACGTGAGAGTCTGCCTCCGGCGAGCATCGCTGACCATTCGCTTTCTCAGTAGCTAAAACGCTTCTCTTTGCTGAGTCCAGTTTAGATTCAGGTTTGGTTTGCATGTGTGTAGGTAAGTTTCCCATTATCCGTGGCTGGTTAGGACTTTGGACTATGGAAAACTTTGTTTATTAGGATTCAAGGGTGCAACGGACTCATCATAAAGGAAAAAACAAATCCGATTAGGCCACAGAAAAAAGAGAAAACGGGATAGAATCTGAACAGGAAAAGATAAAAATAAATATTAGAGATAATCATTGTCCGTCACTTTTATTTATTCTACCGTTATACCAGTGGAGACAGTACAATTTGTACAGTTAATTAAAGCTAAAGCATACCAAGTAAATAAAAAAGTAGCTAGAAGATGAGAAGGACGGAAAAATCGACTAAAAATCCAAATCGAATCGAGCACAAGAATTTCCTCCCAATTTGAGTATGTTTCCTATAAAAGAGCCCTCCTCCGCTCGCAACCCATATATAATAAATAAATAAAATAGGCAACACGCATATGTAAAGCTAGAAATTTTGAGCGCTAAGTAGTTAAAACTCCGATCTATGGGCTAGAGTCGTGGCACCTTCGTAGTAGGCCCAGGCACAGTGCGACTTGTGAGAGAGATGCTGAAGCCGAACAAAGGTCATTGCTTTGCAAATGTCAGGACATGCTCCATCGTGTATTGATCTCCCTAAATAACGATGAGCCAGGATCCACGCCCCTACCACTCCACGTGTGCTTCCACTTGACGGCTTGGCGCTAGGCAGCCCGCACGGATTCTCACACGGCATGGTGGCAGGACTCACGAGGCGTTGACTATCGTGTGCACCAAATTTAAGCTGTGGAGTGCATGTGCGGCGCCAGGGGTACGCCCCTGTATGCCATGGAATACCCATGTTTTGGGAGCAAAGCCAAATATATATACATATATGTATAATGGTATTAGCCCTGTGCATGCATAGAGTGCTGCCCTCATGCTCTCGCAAAGCAGCATACACGACCAACGTGTGAGCAAAGCAGCAGCTCACGCAGCATGCATGCAGGTGCCCAGCTAGCCTCCGCGGCCGCCTCGTGCAGTTGTGCTCTCGCAACGCAAACTTGGCGGCGGCCGAGGGGCAAGGCGTCGTCGGCCACCACAGCATGTGCACACACATTCATAGGACTAAATGGTATAGCATAGCATGTTGGTATATTGGATGTTGCGTGGCCCCCTCGCCCCTCCTAGCTCCGCTCAACTGCGCCCCCATTAGACCCTAGCGCTGACAACCAGTGCCCTGCAAAAGAGCCGTCGACGACGGCGGGTTGCAGCAGAGCAGCAGCACCTGCACCCTTTCCGGCTCCAGCCGACTGGCCCTCCCCCTCATCCCCCTCCCAGCTCCAGCTTGAAGAAGGGTGCTAGCATATTTGCACTTTGCTAAGTACTATTGCATATTTTCTTTTTATTACTCTTGTATATTTGCTTATTACTATTGTATTTTGTACTTTGCTTATTACTATTGCATATATTTGCATTGGAATTTTTTTACATGGAATACCTTGCTATGAAATCCTGGCTCCACCACTGGAGTGGAGAGAGAAGAGAGTTTATAGGGAGATCCATAGATATGTATATATATAGAGAAAGAGCTTGGAAAGGACGGAAGAGCAATGGTGTGATAGAAGAGACTAGAAAATTTCATATACAACATCCAAAGTTCCTCATATTGTTTGTATAGAAACAAAAATAGTAATGATAGTCCCCATCCTTGCCACTCTCTCCACAGATATCCCAAAATCCAATATTTTCAGGTTCGAGAACGCGTGGTTGCTTAATGATTTATTCCTACCATCCATACTCCCGGCTTGGCAACAGGCTCCTCCACGCGTTGACGCAGCAGGCAATCTCGCTGCTAGGCTCAAGTCGGTAAGAGCAGCGGCAATGTTTGTCATAATAAACTAACATTCTTGTTCTTATTTTTTATTAACCTTTGATAACTCCTTTTTCTCTCGTTGCAACGTACGGGTATCTTTGCTAGTTCGTATAAAAAGGTAATGACATCCGAATAATTACAACTCTGGACAGGCCGGCCGAACTACCCCGAAGGCCCTTATGAGCACCAGCAGCAGCCCATGAGGCTACTACACGGGCCAGATTACTACACCACCGGCTCGCCCAGGCCGAAGGCACTACTACGATATCAGTATATACTTTTTGCGTCTTTTTTTTTGATTGATTGAAAAATGTATTCGCGTCTTTTGTAGGTGCCAGACGATGTAAAACACAACGCAACAAAGTCTGGAGTCTGGGAAGGCCGCAAACGAGACTTTGCATGTAGTAGCATCTTTTGACCAGTGTATATGTTCTTGCACCCACACACTGTATGTTCAGACACGTACGGTACGGTACGGGTTTCTGTCCATTTCTTTTTGTAATATAAACAAAAACACAAAACGCAAGCACGTGTGGATGGACATCAATTTGCATCACACATAGGAGTAATAAACAATTAGCTAGCAGGCGTCAACATTGAACGTCGTCTGAACTGAAGGAATTCATATATATGGTAGGCTGATGAAGATGCGAACTGAAGCTGAAAGTACGTAGTTTGGCGCCTCCGTTCCTTCCATTGGGACCAATATAATAGATGATCCCATGGAGTTGGACCATGGAGTAGCTAATAAGTGCGGCGCCCTCCATGGATGGGCACTCTCGATCACTCTCAGTTGGACAAAGGCAACTATTTAGTACTCCCTCCGTACGGGTAAAGAAAGTCGTTTAGGAAGTTAAACCTTGAGAATATAAATTATAAATAACTCTCAAGTTGTTGAGTTTGAAAATGTGAAAATTATATGAATAGATTTGTTTTGAAAAATACTTTCATAAAAGTATACATATATCACTTTTCGATAAATATTTTTATAGAAACAAGAAGTCAAAGTTGTGTTTTGGAGACTGTGTCGCTGTCTAAAACGACTTTCTTAAGGAGTACGGAGGGAGTATACTTCCTCCCTCCCTAAATAAATCATTTCCTAGAATCCGTGCTAGTCACTTTATAGAAAAGAGTAACAACATCTATGACATAAAATAAGCACCTTATGAAAATATATTATATGGTAAATCTAATGATACTAATTCGATACCATAAATCTTAACATTTTTTTTCTAAAAATTCGATCAAAGTTTAAAAAGTTTGACTTAAGAGAACTCTAAAAATCTATTTATTTAGGCACAGAGGGAATAGTGATTATAGTAGTACAATTCTAGCTAGCTAAGCTAATAGTGATTATAACTATATATAGATCATAAATATGTAGATCACATTTTTAGAAAAAAGGAGTAGTAGTTTTATATTTTTTTGATTTAAAATGAATTATTTATAAATTTTTAGACAGTAAATTAGATTTTATTATTGTTTTTATAAAATATAAATCACCTTTGAAACTAACAAGAGAACCAAATTTGTCAGGTTTTGACAATTGAAGGACATTCATTACACGGTTTCGTAGTTCATGATTGAAAATCGGACTACTATACAAGTTAGAGGTTGAAAACTATACTTTACCTTTCTTCTTATTAGGAATGACTTATTGACACATGTCCAACAGTTACCTTGAAATCCTTGGCATCAATAACATTTTGGGCGGTCACAAGGAAGAATCCAAAGAAATTCTACTGAAGGTTTGGACAACGGCGATGCATATCATCGTTGGTTTCTTGAGTGAGCTGCAAAGACAATTTGAATGGACATGATCTTGGTTATTTCAATATACTCAAGGAGGATTATTTCTTAGGGTGTGTTTAGTTGGTGAAAAATGGGTGAAAAGACACTGTAGCATCTTTCGTTGTTATTTGGCAAAATTTATCCGATCATGGACTAACTAGGCTCAAAAGATTTGTCTCGACATTTACAGACAAACTATGCAATTAGTTATCTTTTTTACCTACATTTAATGCTTCATGTATACGTCTAAAGATTCGATGTGATATATGGAAGAGGAAATATTTTGGGTTTGCATGGGAAGTGAACACACCCTTAGCAATTGCAAAACAATCTATCAGGAAGTTGCTTAGAGCAGCTGATTCTATCTGCATTCAGATTCAGGGCGCACCGACTGATCCAGTTTACATGGATACAGCACTTAAGCCTGATCTATCCAGAATGGTAAATCTAGTGATGATGTACCAAGCACTGAATTATAGCATGCCAACAATATTAGCATTGCTGTCAGGTCAAACTAAGGAGTTCATCCTTGCAGAGGGTGAAGGGCTAATACACCGGTTGTCAGACATGTTTGTCAAGCTATCTGTTGAGCAAAACGATCTGGTGATAGGGCAACGTTTGGACATCTCTGACACTGGTATCGATGAGCCCGTTAAGAAGGGAGAGATCACACCGGAAGGATGGCCACCATGGACGCGACCCTCCAGGTCGCCGACGACGCCGAGGGAAGCCGCTGCGAGCCACTCGCCGCGAACGCAAGCGTCCCACTCCCCTGGGAGAGGGAACCTCGTCATCGTGATCAGTTCTTGTCTCCTGCAAGTCTTGGATCGGTGGCTTGCCGCCGACGGCCGCCAGCCGGCCGGCGGCCGCTGCCCCGGCGCGGTTGTCTACGGTCAACCTCCGAGTTGGAAGAAGGTTTCTCTATGCTCTTCTCTCTCTACTAGTCTACCGATCTGCACGGTCCCCGTCATTACGCGTCGTGGCAGGTTTGAAAGAAGTCAGAGACTCAGAGTTTGATGCCGATCACTAGCTGATCGCGATAAGCTTCTCGCCGAAGCTGGAGTTAATTAGGATACAACCAAAATTTAGCGCGCAACAATAGCAATAGCAACTCTACGAGTTCTGTATAATTTACTCTCTCCGTCCTATAATACATACATGGCATTCTAGCATTTAAAAGTTGTCCTTAAATATAATACATTTTAGAGGACAAAAACCAGTTTTATATTTAATACTTTTTATTATTTATAAATCAATCACTATTAATCACGTTAATGATAGTGTCTAATTAGGAAATAAAATGAGGATACATGCGTCTTTTATGTTTTCTCTTAATCTGTTTTAAAATTCCTAGAATGCACTATATTACAGAACATACGCAGTATTTGTTAAATCAATAAAAATTAGCAAGTGAAGAATAAAATAAATAGGGACCTTAATTTGGCCCTGTTCAGCCGGCTTATAATCTGCACTTTTCAACTTGTTTTTTCAGTCGGAAGAGTATTTTTCTCTCACACAAATCAGTCGGAACAGTGTTTCAGCTTGTTTTTTCAGCATAAGTGAACGGGGCCAACGGAACAGTATTTCAGCTTGTTTTATCCCTCTGTCGTTGTTAGGATGATAATGGGTTTATATTTATACCTGATGGCTGACTAGTATCACCCACCTAAATCTCGTTATCAAGAATACTTTGCTTTCAGCATATCATGTTTACGTCAATTTTATTTATGATATACATCTCCCTCCGTACATAGGGTTCAACAAGAATATTTGACATTTCCCTGGTAAGCTAAACTAGCTAGGAGTGGATAAGACCCTCCATTCGTAGGCTCCAACAGTTAACCGGTATCATAGGAGCAAGTTTTATCACAAGCCATCATAAACTTAGACTGCGCTTGGTAGGGCTCCAACAACCGCTTCTCCAACAGCCTCTTCACTTTCCCAACAAATCACTACAGCTCCACAAGACAAGCCCCGTGAAACGCGCTGAGAAGGCAAACGTGGGGGAGGGAGCTGAAAAATGCGCCTTCAACCAGTGGCGAAGCTAGAACGAAACGATGGGGGGTGCACCACTTAATAGAGATTAGATTTTGGTCGAAACATAACACTCACCATTTAACAAAAAAAGAGGTGTATCCATTGATAGCAGCCGTGATTGATAGAATGCCAAAATCATCAAGAAAACATGCTCCATACAGCAAAATCTTTGATCCAAGAGACCATGACGAAGATCCCACTAGCCTAAAAGAAAAGAGAACAAATAGATCAATTATTTAGCAAATAAATTGTAGAGTTATCGATTAAAACTTAAAAGTAGATGCATTGCATTACCTATTAGAGTCTAGAGATCATATTTACGCCCTTTTCCTTCCATGGTCATGAAACGACGAACCACAGCCTCGTCGCTAACTTTCTTCATTTCTTCTTTCTCTAGATAGCAAATAAGTCTATGACTCAAGTGTTGATCACCCATGCGATTAGACAAACTTGTTTTGACAATCTTCATTCCAGAAAAGCATCTCTCAACTGTTGCAGTAGCGACAGGCAGTACCAGTACAAGCTTCAAAAGTCGATAGACCAACGGATAACGTTGGTATTTCCCTACCTCAACCATTTTTTGAGAGAGCTCACCAATAGTGTTGATGTTGGAGAATCTAGCATCTTCTCGCACATCAGCAATGTAAAGGCAAAGATCATGGCTAAGGTCCCTCAACTCATCAGAACTAAAATCATCAGGATATAGTTTTGCTAAGCTCATCAAAGTCTCCACATCAAAAGCATGAAATTGATCCCTTGGGTCGAAAGCAGCCGAGCAAACAAGCAATTGAGAGCTTGTCTCACTAAAGCGGCTATCAAGCTCTTGAACTAGCCAATCAATAACATCATTATAACAATCCACTTCATAGTGATGCTTGTATGTAATTCCTGATTTTTTTTCTAGGTTGTCGGGGATCAACATATGCATCTTCCATTTCCACTCGGTCAATTTCATGCTTGTCACAAAACTCATTCACTTCATCTAATAATTTGTCCCACCCATCTCTTCTAAGATTATTCAAATGGAGTCTAGTTGCTTTCACACATCCAATGGCATTAACAATGTCTTGATCCTTCCTTTGCAATGCTAATGACAGGGCATTTGTGGCAGTTAATGTAGTCAACATGAGATGCAAATAAAAGGCAAAGTCAAATGATTTGAAGTATACTAGAAGATTTGATGCTTGATCTCTATTTTTCCAATCTCTGTCATCCTTTTCAACAACTTTTAGCACTTCAACTATTGTAGGAAACATGTTGACTAAACTTTTGAAAGTTTTGTAATGAGAACTCCAACGAGTATCTCCGGGTCTTTGAAGGCATTGCTCTTGATTTAACCCTGTGCCGGTCTCAAGTTGCCCACAACCTAATGCCATTGTCACTTGTTCATGATTAATATCTCTAATCATATCCCGTCTCTTAGCTGATCCACCCACCACATTTAATAAGATAGAAATCATGCTTAAAAAATTGCTTACACCCTTATGTTTTCTCACAACAGCCACAATGACTAATTGAAGTTGGTGAGCAAAACAATGCACATAATAAGCTGACCTACTTTCTCTCATGATCAATGATTGCAAGCCATTGAACTCACCTCGCATATTGCTAGCACCATCATATCCTTGGCCTCGAACTTGCTTTAAGCTTAGTTTAAACTTTGCAAGTAGAGAATCAATAGATGACTTCAGGTGAGAAGAAGTTGTTTCAGTCACATGCACAATACCAACAAACCTCTCTTTCACGATCCCACATTTGTCAACATACCTCAAGACCACAGCCATTTGTTCCTTGCAAGAAACATCTCTTGACTCATCAACTAGCAAGCAAAACACATCATTGCCAAGTTCTTCAAGGATAGAGTCTACAATCTCATTTGCAAAACATTCAACAATGTCCCTTTGAATTTCAGGAGCTAGCAAACAACTATTAGCTGCAACATTTGTACTCACCGCTTTGCGTAACTCTGGATCATGTTGTGCTAAGCAATCATAAAACTCCTTGAAGTTCCCTCTGTTGTTGGATGCTGGTGACTCATCATGGCTACGAAAAGGCAATCCTTGCTTCAACAATAGCCTAGCAGTATCAATGGATCCATTCAACCGAGTAAAATAAGCCTTTTTAGCAGTCTCACTTATCTGATTGTAAGCAACATCTATGTGTTGCTGTCTTTGTAACAAATCATCGCACTTCTTCGTTGCATTATAGTGTAAGCCGCCAACATCACCAACATGTGACTTTAGCCTTGCTTTCCTATGATAACCATTCCAACCATTAACTACAAATGATTTATATCCTGCATCCTTCTTCTCTCTGAATAAGAAACAACAAAAGCAATATGCTCTGTCCTTTGACTCGCTATATTCAAGCCAACTTCCAAATTCATCAAACCATTCCGGGATAAATCTTCTTGGCTTGTCTCCAATATCTGACACAGAAAAATTACATGTGCGAGGCTGGCAAGGTCCATTTTCCAAATATTTTTTTCTGACTTTTTCTCTATGGTTAGGATGGTAAGCATCAATTTGTTTTCTCAAGCCTGGATCATATTTAATCTCCTCTTCCCAATTGAGATTATCTAGACATAAATTTCTGTTATTGTTGGCAGTGACTATGTCTTGAGCTTTCCTTTTAAAAAACCTCTCCATGATTACCTATCATTTGCAAGCATAATCAAATTGCAAATAGATAGTGTCATAAATGTATATGCATATACTAAAAAGAGAAAACCCCAATTAACACAGTAACCCTAAAAAGAGAAAACCCCAATTAACACACTAGCCAGGAAAAATCGAAATCGGATGTGAGGCTTAATTAACTTGATTGAAATACAAGATAAATAAATTGGGGGTTTGATTCCTTGCCTTTTCTTTTGGACAAAAAAGTCCAGAACAGAGAGAGCCAGAGAGGCCGTCGGGCATCGGGCGCTCACATCTGGCGTTGCCGCGGCCGTCTAGCGCTTTGGCTAGGCTCGACGACAGGGAAAGGCAAGCAGGGAAGGGGAAGAGGCTCTGCGACCAGCACTCCAGCGAATCTTCGTCGGCGTCGGCGCGTCGCTCGCTCCATCAGGCGAAACGCCGCGGCCTCCTCTCCACACGCGGACTCGCGCGCGGCCAGGAAAGTTTCCCGTACAGACTCGACATCCTTCGCCTGGAAGCAAGCTGCCTACGTGATGGGCTTGGGCCGGCAGGTGGGGGGTGCCTTCTTTTGGCCCAAGGGGGGTGCACAGACGGTGGAAATCTGTTCCTCATAACGTGTTTACGATTTTGCCGTGGGTGCCTGGGCATCCAGCAGCCACAACGTGGCTTCGCCCGTGCCTTCAACCTGCTCCGTCTTCATATCCCGGCCCCAGGGCGAATTTGCCCCCAGCATGGACAGAGGGAGAGGCGTCCAAACTAGATTGGACTCAGGGATTCTATGCGGTGGTGGCAGCGGCGGCGACTGCTTGCTCGGCGCCTTCCTCCGCCTCGTCGACGCTCACGACTCTTCCAGGAGGCCGTGGTGGAACTGAAGTGGGACATGGCCGGGGTCCTGGCTGTCATCTGCCACCTCGACGACACGCGGTTCACCTCTGTGCTCAGGTCACAGCGCAAGGCTGGCAAGGACCTCGATCACCTCACGACCTCGTTGCTGGCAGGGACAACGCAACGCCGGGAAGCCCTCGCACCTCGGTTGGTGGCGTGGTGGAGGTTGAGGAGGTCAAGCTGCTCGCTCAGCCGGCGTGTGGGATGGCTGCCGCTGCTTCTTTCGTTTGGATGGCCGTCACCACAGCTTTTGACGGGCTTGAATCGGCGCTGTAGCTTTTGTTGGGCTTGAGCCGGAGCCGTCGCGTGCACGCGATGAAGGCAAGATGAAGGGCGGCATCAGAGAAAGAGATATAAGATGCCATTTGATAGGGCTCTTCTTTAGCTTCATCTCCGGCTCTTGCAGAAGAGCCCTATCAAACGGTTTAGTAGGATAAAGAGCTGTTTTTTTAGTGAAAAAATGAGAAGTCAGAGCCTCCAAAACTGCTCTGGCTCCTCCGAAAAAGCCTTTGGGGGAAGAAGACCCCCTATCAAATGAGGCCTAAGACGTGCCCCATACACTGGGAATAAAAAAAGAGAAAAGAAAAAAAGAATAGTATCGATATTTCATCATTTTTCACTACTGTGATAAGTGGTTGCTGCTTTGCCAAACGTTTTTCAACCAAATAAGTTGGAGCTAGAAAAAGTTGTTTCTTCGTAGAATCCACCGTTGAAGCTGTTTTAGCCAAAGCTAGATTTCTACCAAACGGGCCCTAGACTCCATTTGCCAGGACTTCATCTTCTTGCAACTCCTTACAAGAAGCCCTGACAAACAAGTATATGAAGAACGGCATCTTGCAAAGAGCCCACAGAAGCTGGAGCTGATTTTAATATAGAAGCCAAAGCTAAAAAAGTAACTTCTCTCAGCTCCTCCTTATACAAACATAATATAAATTATTACAGAACTACCAATGGGAAGGCTCTGTTCACTTCCCTAAAAAGACAGACTAAAAAGTATTGTTTGCTGATATGTTGTGAGAGAAAAACACTGTACCGTGACTGATAAACAGGCTGAAAACGTTTCTAGCTCCGCTATAAAGGTCGTCTTACAAAGAAGTCAGAGCCGAACTTGTTTCTAGAGAAACGACGCCGTACCTAAGGCTGGGCATTCGGGTTACCCAAAAAATTCGGGTCGGGTAATTCGGGTAGTTAGAAATTCAGGTATTAAAAATTGCTACCCGATTTTTGCCTCAAAAAAGCATTACCCGAAATTTTGGGTACCCGATAATTCGGGTTTGGGTTCAGGTTTTACCCGATATACCCAAAATTGACAAAACCAACCATTTTAGAAGAATTCAAGTACCATTTTAAAGCAATAAACAATAGTCGTATAAATCACATCATGTCTTCGTATCAATTACCAACAAATCAATTATCAAATTAACATAAATCTACATTAATTCAGACCAAATAATATATTTATATGGCATTGAAATACTTCATGTCTTCGTATTAGGAATAGAAGAGCAAATATTTGAGATATTTTGGGTAATTTGGGTAGTTCGGGTACCGGCAAACATTACCCGAATTACCCAAACTAATTTCGGGTTTTTACAATCACTATCCGAAATTGTGATCGGGTATTTCGGGTTCGGGTACTTCGGGTCTGGGTTCGAGTAATTCAGGTTCGGGAATTGGGTATCGGGTATTTTGCCCACCCTTACCGTACCAAACGAAACCTCTTACACACGAGCCTGTCGTGGTCATACACACCTTCTTGCCGCCCTTGCATGTCGATGCCCCCTGTTCGGCTGAGCTTATCAGCACGGCTTATCAGCCGTGTAACAGTGTTTTTCTCTCACAGCAAATCAGCCACAGCCGGCTTATAAGCCAAAAAACAGCCTGCCGAACAGGGCCCATAGGTCGATTAAACATGTACATGTTCGCCTGTTTTTTCTTATTTTTTTTATAAAACATATATGTATTACGTAGATAAGAAAAACATACACCGATACAGACAAATACAGATACATGAGAACAGGATATAGGTACAGCTGTCCCGATCAACTTGCACAAAAGCCCCTAAAGAAAACAAAAATAACAACAACGTCCTTGGCCACTGTGCACACCATCCTCGTCGGAGAAGTCCATTGCCGGCCATCACCGGCGCCAAAATCACCCGAAGCCGCCTAGATCTGGAGGAGCCCAGCTAAAAAGCTTTGAAGCGAGCCGCTATGGACACCCGTAGACGGGTTGAAGTCGTCGTTGAAAGAACATCGGCCGGGGATGCACCCCGAGCTCCTCCGACCACGGATCGGAGCTTGCCGTCGACTAGCGCCGAGTGTATCTCGAGCTCGATCCACTCTCTGTCCTGCTGCAACGTCTGAAGCTATCGTTGCATCCTTGACGAAACGCGTCGCCGGCACTGCCGTATTGAGACGACGAGACACCAGCCGACACAGACTCCTGTACATGAGCCGGTGAAGCTCGACTCCACTTCCACGCACTCGTCGACGGCGCCGGAGAAGAGCACCGCCAAAACAGGGAAGAGCACGGGAGAACCTTATTCCTTGACGCCACCGCCTCGACCACGTCGCCGGAAAACTAACCTAGAACTACTAGGATCCTCACCACCGATCCGCAAGAGACCAGCGGTCTCCACCGCCTGACGAAGCCCCATGGGCCATCGGAGGCGAAGAAGACCGCCGGCCCTGCTGGCGGAGACCAGTACGCCCGCTCCTGCCTCGCTTAACTGTAGCTGGAAGAGAGGGTTGGAGAGAGGCCGAGAGGAAGCAGACTAGGCGGCGGCGGCGGCGACTTGGTGTTTGAAGGGAAACGCTTTTTTTTCGAAGATAAAGGCGTATATATGTTCGCTCCATTTGGATTCTGATATATAAAAAGGTATTGACATCCGAATAATTGCGACGCTGGGCTGAGGCCTGATGGACAGGCCGGCCGAAGTACCCCGAAGGCCCTGATGACCAGCAGCAGCAGCCCATGAGCCTACAACACGGGCCACATTACTACACCACCGGCTTGGCCCAAGCCGAAGGCACTACGATATCAGTATATACCTTTTGCGTCTCTTTTTTTTAACAAATTGTTCGCGTCTTTTGTAGGTGCCAGACGATGTACTCCCTCCGTCCCATTGAAAGTGTCGTTGGAAAACCGTGTCCCCCTCACAAACACGTTTCCCGGGCGACACTTTCAATGGGACGGAGGGAGTAGAACACAACGCAACAAAGTCTGCAGTCTGGGAAGGCCGCAGACGAGACTTTGCATGTAGTAGTATCTTTGGACCAGTGTACGTTCTTGCACCCACACTCTACGTTCAGATTCAGACACGTACAGTACGGTACGGGTTTCTGTCCATTTTTTTTGTAATAGAAAAACACAAAACGCACGCTGGCACGCACGTGTGGATGGACATCAATTTGCATCACACATAATAACAATTAGCAGGCGTTCAACATTGAACGTCGTCTGAACTGAAGGAATTCATATGGTAGGCTGATGAAGATATGCAAACTGAAGCTGAAATAAAGTACGTAGTTTGGCGCCTCCGTTCCTTCCTTTGGGACCAACAGTTTAGATGATCCCATGGAGTTAGACCATTGCAAGTTTGCAACTGGCTCGTAAGTGCGGCGCTCTCTATCTACGGGCACTCACGATCACTCTCAGTTGGGACAAAGGAAACTATTTATTATAAGTACAATTCCATTCTAGCTAACTACTCCATTTGTTCTAAATTACAGGTCGTTTTGACTTTTCTAGGTACCTAGCTTTTATAATGTATCTAGATATAGCATAATATTTAGATTCATAACAAAAGCTATGCATCTTCGCACCACGCTTTAACTTTATTTGGCAATATATATAGAATTTTTTTTGAAATAATATTATTTTAATAAGTAATTGCAAATCTAGATGGTGTTATAGAAAATTTGCAAGAATAGGTGCCTATCGGCACTTGGAAACCCAACTAGGCACTTATCGGCTATTGGTTGGCCGATATGAGCATGTCGGCGTCTTGAATGCCGATTACTCATGCCACCTAAGTCGGAGAATGGCCACGTCAAACAAATTTATGCCGATAGCCATATCGGCATCCCAAGGGCCAACTAGCCCGGGCCTGACCAATCGGCTGTCCTGTGGCCGATAAGCCTCAGCCTCTGACAAAGCTAGTTTTTACCTTTGCATTTACTATTATACTAGTGTGCCTGTTGCATGTGATTTTGGTATAGATGCCTCCATTGGAATCCAACAAGGAGGAGCAGTGATGGAACTGGACATCGTGTTTCATTTTGTAAGAACTTGTATCAATAAAATTTGAATATGACTATAGTGGAAGATTTAAAATCTTGCAAATGATTATGACTATTGATATAAAGTTTAACATTCATATGTAAATATGTAAATGATTATGACTCCTCGCGGGAGTGAATATTTTAGGATTTAATTAATTTTGTGCCTTCAGTGGCAGGCGACGTTTCCGTCAACAATGAGGCGTCTGTGATGACTTTGTCAATTTTGAGGGTTTGCTGGCTCAGCTTTCGAAGATGCTCTAGAGGTAGGGTTTACGTGCGTATATTCATAGGGGGTGAGTGTGCGTGCGTTGTACTACCTAATTCTCAAAAAAGACATTAAATCTAACTTAATATCGAAAGATATGAAATTTAATTAAATATTGTTTTGATGGGATCATTTTGCAGCGAGAAATGTTTTGGATTTTTAGGCTACCTGGCTCTAGAACTAGAATTTTTTATTTTAGCTTAAAACCTAAAATTTTAAAAAGAGCACGTCACAAACTAAATTTTCAGACACTAGCGTTTAGTCGAGCCAAATGTCGTAGGCGACTCGTATTACAGTCCCGATGATTCAAACAATATCAAGTTTGATTAAATATATATTAAAGAGTACTACTATTTGTGATGTATAATAAATATCATTAGACAAAGCATGGAATATACATAAGAAATATATTTGAAAACATAAATGTTGATATTTCATAACAAAGATTTACATTCTTTTTGGATGGAGGGAGTATTTATGTTTTATCAAATTTTTTGTTTGACCGATTTTTTTGTACCATCACAAGTATTTGCAGCCTCTCAATGCTTGGCAATTGGATAAAAGAAACGTACAATTATATATGCAAATTAAAATGCATGGAAATATAACGAGTTAATTAAGGAGGAAGAGAAAGGGCACATGCTTAGTCATGAGACGTGACCTTGCTTTCACCTTCTCTGCTTGGCGGACATGCGCACACATGACATGCGACGGAGTACAGACACCAGACAAAGGATGCGAAATGGTCCATAGGCCTATCGGCTACTGAGTTGCCGACAGGTCTTCAGTCAGCTAGCATGCTGACTAGATCTTGCTTTAACTTTTTCACTTGCCACGTAGGCTGTGTCCTGTCGGTAGCTGACTAGCCGACAGGATGCTAGTTTTGTAATTTTATAAAAACAGCATCTAGTTATGCAATTATTTATTAAAATAATATTATTTCAAAAAAATTCCAAATTATCAAAATTAATGTTACTAGAAATAATTAATGCTTATATATATATATATATATATATATATATATATATATATATATATATATATATATATATATATATATATATATATATATATATATATACCGACAGCCTAGCCTTGCAACAAGCCTTTAAAAAAATGAATAAGACGTTTGAACACAACCATGTATGCAATATTTTTATTCACGCAAATTTGTCATTACTACCTAGTAATCACACAACCATACTCGCTGAGTCGTGTCATTACTACCTCCTCTGTTCGACTGTTCCCCAGCAATTTGTCATTACTATTATTACTACTGCCAGAGAAATTGAGTTGCATAGCACACCCAGGGTTAAAAAAACCGCTCGGTTTACCACGGTAAACCGCGGTTACCGCCCTAACCGGGCCGGACCGGTTCCGGTCCGGTCCGGTATTCCCCAAATTCAAATTTAAAATTTGAAAAAAAAATGCTGAAAAAATTCCTAAAAATAGTTCATGATTTATAGAAGCCAATGGTGTAAAATTTTTTCAAATTGGAGTTCGTTTAGTATTTATTTATACGAATAGAAGTTTGAAAAAAAGAAAAAAAAAACCGGTCCCGGCCCGTTAAGGCCCATGAGGCCCATTAAGCCGCCACGGGCACAAAACGAGCCGGGAGCTCGCGGGGGGGGGGGGGGGGGGGGTCAACGCGCCGAGCGTCTTATCCTCTCCCGTCCGCCCCCCGCCCGCGCCGACCGGCCCCCGCCCGCGCCGACCGGCCGCCGCCGCCGGCTAACCGCCCCGAAGGCTCGGTTTACCGCCCGGTCTGGGCGGTTTACCGAGAGGCGCCGCGAAGTCGGCTAACCGCCCGGATCCAGCGGCTAACCGCTCGGTTAGCGCGGTTTACCGACCGGATCCGCGGCTAACCGCCCAGGTATGTTTTTTTTTTGTTTTTTTTCTTTAGAGTAGTATTAGGATTTAGGTAGAATTTGTGTTAGGATTTAGGATAGGTTTTTGGTTAGGTTTTAGGTAGGATTTATTTTAGGATGTTTTTTTTAGGATTTAGGATTAGAGGTAGGATTTGTGGTAGGATGTATATTTTAGGTATATATTGTGTGACTTTGTGTATATATTGTGACTTTGTGTATGTTAAGTATATATTTTAGGTATATTTTAGGTATATATTGTGGAGGATTTGTGGTAGGATTTAGGATACATTTTATTTAGGTGTGACTTTGTGTTGTCCGTTTATGCATGTAGACAATGTTAGGCAGAAACAGAGACGTTGTATGGGAGCATGGTGAAAATCTCTCTTATGTCCACCGCCGAATATGAAATGTCGTGTCAACAAGGGGTCTTCCCATACATCCTATGTAGTTGACCATGCGAGCGGAAACTATATCTTTGTTTGTGTAAGCGACTATATATTGTATTTGTATGCGACTATATATTGTTGCTTTAGTGACTATATATTTAAGCGAATATGTATTTGTATGCGACTATATATTGTTGCTTTAGTGACTTATGTTATTTTTTACCACATTGTGTGGTCTTTTTACATTAATTTGTGCAAAGGAAGTACCAAAATTTCTTTTTATTCATGCAAAAAAAAACTAAACTAAACGGTTTGGAGCGGTAAACCGCTCAAACCGGGCGGTTACCGCCCCAAACCGGCCGGTAAACCGGAGCCAAACCGAACTGAAGGGGCATTTGAATTCAAATTCAAATTCGACCGGTTACCGGTAAACCGGTCCGGTTTACCGCTACCGGACCCCGGCGGTTTGGGGTGACCGGTCGGTAAAAAAAACCCTGGCACACCCTTTGCATCTTGTGATCCACGCCATAGAGACAGGAAACTAAGAGCCTGTTTGGTGGCGCTCGCGTGGGCTCCGGCTCTACCACTGTGTGAGTCCTGTGGCGGAGCCCGGCAGAGCACCTCAAATGCAGCTCCTTGAGCTCGTGTCTCGTGGCAAGCGGAGCCAGAGCTATTTTTTTCGCCGGTACAGTGATCTACAGGGTTGTACAGTTACTGCATAGAGGAGCCGGAGCTGTGAAGAGCCGAACCAAAGAGCTCTAAGTAAGGACGCTACATACACTTCCGGTGGTAAAACAAGGGGGGGACGTGAGCTTTGCTTTCTCTTCTGGCTCGATGTTCGGTGGCTCGGGCGACTTTTTCAAAGACGGCATGCACAATGATATGGAGGAACATGAGGACAGCCCCAACTGCTTTTCACCTGGAAATTGTACACGTCATTGTGTGTGGCTGGGCAGGGGCCATGTGCCCCCCTTATATGATAACAAATTTTTTTACATAGTACATAATTTAATAATCTATATTTATATTAGCAAGATATAACAAAAAATGTTGATATATATATTTTTAGGGAAATCAAAGAAGTTGAGGCTGCTTACCTACATTGACTTACGCCGTGCCAATGTTTGTGGCCTTCGTGTCGAGGATAAGCCACAACTGTGGCGATTGCGTACGCAGGGGCGCACGACAACAACACTGTGATTGTTGACTAAGGAGAAAAGTTCAATAAAATCCGCAACATGGTACAAAATGTAGGATGGAAGAAGGTAAATATAATTTACTCACAAATGATTGATCCTGCAAATGTGGAGTCGTCTGCTCCTCCTCTTAGCTCGCGCCGCCTCACCTCCATGGCGATGAGCCCAGCTAGCAGCACTAGCATCGAGGCAGCGGAGACCCAGAGCATCCTCCGCCTCTAGGGTCATCGCGCGGTGACCTGCTCCAGTTGGCTCCATTGATGCCTTGATGGTGGTGGCGGGCGCCGGATGTTCACGTAATAAACCAATGGTAGTTGTGTAGCTACTTAGCTTAGCTTAGGTAGTATCATCCGGCCGCACCACGCGTTGGCAACATATATATGGTCCAAATTATCAAAAGTAATGTTACTGGAAATAATTAATACTTGTATATCCTACAGCCCTACCCTTGCAAGGAGCTACTACGTACTCCCCATTGTCATAATTTAAGCTACTGGAAATAATCACGGGGCAGGTGAATATGGCGACTGATGGTGGGGCCATCAGATTTGATGAAGCCAATTTCACGACGTAGATATATATCGATGTATTTTTTAAAATATAAATTTAACTAAAGTTTAAAATGTTTAATAACTTAGTATAAAACTACAATAACCTAAATTTCAAAAGGACGGATGGACACAACTTTTTTGTTTGCTTTCGTCACCATAGCCGCCTCTGGATATACATAGGGATGAATCCACTGCTGAAGATAGATAATATAACCCATGCACGCACATCCAACGGCTATGGAGACGAAAGCATATGCCCCATGAGCAAATTTAGGGTTTATTTAAGTACCACTAACTAAATTTTAGTCAAGTTTAGGTCTAAACATCTAAACATGTGACTAAAAAGTGAACTATAGTTTTTAGTTCTACACCTAACTAGCTATTAGTCTATTAATTGGACAATATAGACTAATGTAGACTCAAAGGTGTCCATGAGTTTATGCCTAGAGAATCTTTTATCTTTTAATTCACTTTTAGTCTATGTATGCAAACACCACTTGCGTAAGCTATCAAACAAGACCCTTATATTAACTTTCCTACGGATGGATGCATGAAAACAAAATTCGAACAAGAATATTTGACTCTTTCCTGGGTAAGCTAAACTAGCTAGCTAGGAGTGGATAAGACCATCCTGCCGGGATTAGGAATCTATGGAGTATAATAATGTATGAACAGATTGCGCGCACGTGCAAAGAGCTACCTTTGGCCTTTAGCCCTTCACCTTTTCCTTGCGTGTTTGAACAAACAGTGCGGAGTACGTACATGTCCAGTTATATTATCATACTTATGTTTGACTTGTCCCTTCGCTGCATGCTGTCATGGCTCATTGCTCACCTAGTACGTTTCGTAGCTAGCTAGTACTATGTCACAAGGACACCATGCATATTTCCTTCTCTTTCTCTGTGCCATGAAGAAAATGACCAAATGGCCTGTTCTTGTCCGTCTTTTTTATTTTTTTAGTTCTTTTTTAAAGATTCTCATAAATACACCCCTGACAATAAGATTTTAAAAAATAGATTCTCTTCTTGGCGCCGTTGTTATTGGCGCCAAGATCAAACGTCTCGGCGCTAGCCCAATTGGCGCCAAGCTCCTTGCTCACGTCGGCGTCGACACAGAGCTGGTGACGTGGCAGCCAGCTCGGCGCCAATTGTATTGGCGCCAAGCATGATTTTAACTTTAACACCCTTAAATTTTGGCTAAGTCTTGATATTTATCACGAGATTGACATGTTGGAATTTATTAAGTCTAGAATTTTACCATGACATTGACAAATTTAAGGTTATTATAAGACGAAATCCTAACATATAGTAAAAAATCATAAGCTCAGCTAAGTCTGATTTTTTTATCATGGCTAAGTCTATAAATTTACCTTGAGTTGGACATGTTGGAATTTGTTAAGTCTTGATATTTACTAAGGTTTAAACATGCAAATTTGGCTAGGTTTGGAATTTTACCATGACTTGGACATCGACAAATTTGAGGTTATCATGAAACCAAATCCTAACATACATATCCGAGCCATAGTAAAAAATCATAAGCTCAGCTAAGTCTGTGATTTTAACATGAGATGGACATATGTATATTTACCACGGGATGGTCTGATTTTTTACCATGGCTAAGTCCAACCTTGACGAGACTTGTTTTGTTGTCATCTCCTCAGGGAGTACTCAAGCTCGTAGTAAGGTATTAAATTGATTTGCTATACAAATTTGAAATATCCAAGTCATGGTAAAATTTTAAATATCCAAGTCCAAAACATAAAGCCCTTTTTTAATATCCAAATCATGGTAAAATTTTAAATTTGTCGATGTCCAAATCATAGTAAAAATCCAGACTTAGCCATATTTCCATCTAATGGTAAATTTAAAGACTTAGCCAAATTCTAGCATAGTTAGGTCATAGTAAAATTCAAGACTTAGCCAATTTCTAGGTTGCCCATCACATGTTAAATATCAAGACTTAGCCAAAAATGCTTATAAGTGTTGGATCAATAGTTAACTCTTTTTTCATGATACTGTTTTGATCAGGGTAAACTATAGTTTCTTTTCTAGATACAAAGTTTGACCTTTAATAGAACTTGTAGCTTGAGTTCAGTACAACAAACTTTGCTTTTGGACCTAAACCTAAATCAGTCTTTAACATGGCTAAATAGTGACCACAAGTTTGAAAATACGCTGTCGATCTTGGCGCCAATGATCATGGCGCCGAGCTGGCTGCCATATCACCTCCAGCTCTGCGTCGACGCCGACGTGGGCAAGGAGTTTGGCGCCAATTAGGCTGGCGTCGAGATGTTTGATCTTGGCGCCAATAACAATGGCGCCAAGAGGAGAGTGTATTTTTAAAATCTTACTGTCAGGGGCGTATTTATGAGAATCTTTCGAAAAAAGGGTTTAAAACAAAAAAAAAAGACGGTGTTCTCGTTCTTGCTACGGGTGTACTGTAGTACGTAATAGTGTGAACTGAACTGAGGGGTACAGTAGATGAGAAAAAACAACCTGCAGGAAGATTCCCTCCACATGTAAAAATACAAAGGTTGCCAATGTTGGAAGGAGAGACGAAGATGATGTACTGACACATGCAGTACGTACGCGTATAGGCGTCGGCCGGCGTGTTGTGGATGTATACGAGGACCGCAGTGTATGTAGTGTCCTTTCTATTTCAGGAAAAAAATGATTTATATGTGCATGTATATGTGTTGTCACCCTCGATTTACATCTTTGCACGTGGCCATTGCGACTTGTCATAAGGAAAGGTACATGCATCTTTTGTCTTTGTGCTTTATTAGTGACACTACTGTGGCTGCAGCTTACTACTGTAGGAGCGCGTGGCATGCATGCCTGGCGATATGCATGTGCATGTCTCGATCTGTCCTAGGAAAAGCCGGTGGGCGATGCGATGGAATGACGCCGACCAAATAAATAATTGGCTTCTCGTCATCGATCTCATCTTCTTCTTCCCTGAAGAATCTGATCATCACTCGCATGCAAATGCTATGCAAGCAGCAGCCAATGAAACTGTAACCGACAATGCACGCAAGATGCGGAGGTAGCAGCTAGCTACAAGCTACTATGTACAGCGACGAAATAAAAAGGCCTCCTCTCATCTCTTCGTTGTTGCTTTGTCCATGCACACAGCACACGGCGGTGTTTGTTTCCCACTTCTAAACCTTTAGTCCCTATTATATCAGAATGTTTGACACATATATATATATATAGAGTATTTTAAATAGACTAATTACAAAACTTAGAATGAGACTAATTTGTGAAATGAATTTTTAAGTCTAATTAGTCTATGATTTGACAATGTGGTGCTGCAGTTAACATGTGCTAATGACAGATTAATTATGCTTAATAAATTTGTCTCGTGGATTACTGAGTACTTATGTAATTTGTTTTATTATTGATATAACTGACATCCGATGTGACACCCGATCTGACACCCTACACTTTAGTCCGGGATTTAGGGGTGTTTAGTTCCCAAAATTTTTCAAGATTCCCCGTCACATCGAATGTTTGGACACATGCATGGAGCATTAAATATAGACAAAAAAAACTAATTATACAATTTGGTAGAAAACCACGAGACGAATCTTTTGAGCTTAATTAGTCCATAATTAGATACTAATTAACAAATACAAATAAAAGTGCTACAATAACAAAAGCCAAATTTTTTCGCGAACTAAAGACACCCTTAGAGCCTGTTTAGTTTAAAAAAGTGAACCAAAAAAGTGCTACAGTACCTGTCACATCAAATCTTGCGGCACATGCATGGAGTACTAAATGTAGACGAAAGAAAAAAAAAACTAATTACACAGTTTAGTTGTAAATCACGAGACAAATCTTTTGAGCCTAATTAGTCCATGATTAGACACAAATTACCAAATAAAACAAAAAGTGCTACGGTAACCGAACCCAAACATTTTCACCAACTAAACAGGCCCTTACTTTAGTCCGGGATTTACATCGGCGCCGCACACGCATGTTAGGCCATGGATGCAAATAAAGCTGCTACCAGTACCTGCTGCTAAAGCAACAATGGACTAGTGTATATATATATTACTGTCTGAATTGCCAACGACTACACTTCGATCGCTGTCGCACGTTAATTCGTCAGAGCGAACGCACGCTGTCGTGGACTCGTGGTGCCTCTCTGGTCTCTGGAGCCCCGCGTGCTGTTACTGTCCAGTTTCAGTTCAAATTGGAATCAATAACCCAATGGCCAATGGGTCTCACTCTCACAGGTCACAAAAACACTTTCACTCTTCCCACTTCAACCGACAAAAATGAATCTTTGTTTCTGAATGGGACACTATATACGGTACGCAGTAGCGTACAGTAGTGCGTGTGCTTAGAACTCGTGATGTTTCTTTGGATAATCAGATCAAGTCCAATTTTGACCACTCAACTCTTACATACTTTTGTCTAATTTTGACCACAACAGATCTATACTACCTACATATATAACTCTGATTGCCAATACCGTTGTTCGATTTTGACCCAGTTGTGCTGTTGGTGGTGGTATTTTCAAGCACAATGAGACGGTTTTTTTCCACAGAAGTTGGCTGGACATCATGACGAAAAGTAGGCTTACTTGTCATTCGTGACCTAGATGAAAAAAGGATTTTTGCTATTTATTTGTCACAATTTTCTTTTGCCAAATCTGTCAAACTTCTGTACATTGGATTGTGCTTAAGCATTTGTGCTCCAGACGTCGCTGTAATGACCGGGACTGCGCACACGGGTTGCGGAAATCCCACCAGAGTTAACTCCCATCAATCTGGTTAATTTCAACTAGGATCTGACTGGTTCTAGTTGAGTAGAGTTGGAACTAGTTTGCAGCTTGTCTAGTTCTAACTGGGTTCTGATTTGTACTAAGTGGGTATGGTTGGAACTGGTTTGGTTCCAACATAGAACTGGTTGCTCCTAGGTCTAGTGTTATGACTTATGATAGGGTCAAACTAGGTTTTTGACTAGCTCAAACTAGGTCTGGTTGGAAGTGGTTGCTGCTGGATCTGGTTCAAACTAGAATTTGTGGTTCAAAACTTCAAACTAGGTTCTAATTAGTTTAGACTAACGATTTTTTGTTGTTCTAGACTTGTTACCTATTTGCTTGTTGGGTATCTGGATTTCAAATATTTCATCCAAAACAAATATGTTAATTTTCATTTGGATGTGTGAGTTTCTCATTTGTTAAAAACATGACATATTTTACCACATGAAATCTGTTTATGGATAGCTAAAAACTCCAAAAAAAAGTCAAACTTGGAGGACAAACACTGCCACAACATTTCAAAACCACCAAAAATGAGCTCATAGTCAAAATCGAATAGAATTGTAGTTGTGGAGTTGACAGTCAAATCAATCAGACAAAAGTAAACTAAGGGGCCAAAAAGTCGACTTATTCATATTTTTTATGTGATTACAACATGACATAATCTTCAATTTTGTACCATTCACAGACATTTTATTATATTAATTATATATATAAACTCAATAAATTTATGAAACTACAAAAATAATGTTCAAGAAAAATATATTATATGACTTTCTTATTATAAAACAAAAAATTTATTAAAACAATTTATGTAGAGTTTAAAAAGTTTGACATCATTTTGTTGTCCAAAATGTTAAGTATATATGATAGAAGGAATTATACATGATTATATAGACTTTTTAGTTTTGATTTGTGGAATTGCATTGACAAGGTGGGAGAGGCATGGTGGAACAATCAGCGCCAGTGGCGGAACCTGAACCAAAATATAGGGGGGCCAATTTGCCAATTGAAACCATATATACATAAATCACAAAGAAATTAGTCTTAGTACATATAATTAGCTAGGTCACAGTTCACAAAATAGAAGTGACCTCGGTCTATTTGTCTATGGAGACCATCACAGCACCAGATTAATTAATATTATATATATGTATATATATATGAACATATGTACAAACACCAAAATACATTAGCATATAGAACTGATGCTTGTCAAAAGTCTAGTTTCCTTGTCTTTAGATATTGGAAATCGGCAATTATGTCTTCATAATTGTAGCCTCTTGCAATTTCACCTTCTATGTGTACTAGCAGGCTGTTAGCAAGAAATTCATCTTCCAAGCTATTGCGCAGCCTTATCTTTATGATCTTCAATATAGAAATTTCCCAGAGCCAGGGGGGCATGGCCTAGTATGGCCCCCATGAAGCTACGCCAGTGATCAGCGCCCACTTCTTTTGACATACAATTGTATCAAGTCCAATTTTGACCTCTCAAGCTCTTATGTTTTTCTAACTTTGACCACCACGAATAATACTTCATAGGTATATACCTCAAACATTAATAACGTTGAGTTTTGACCCCATCCCTAGTTTCAGTGGTTTAATTTTAAAGCGAAGTGCCCGAAGTTTTGATGGCAAATTGGAAGTTTTTCTTTTCCCATTTAGGCCATTCATGGCCTAGTTAGCAAAAAAAAAAAAGAAAAACAAACGTGGAGGGAAAATGTTGCACATCACTTCTAAACCACCTAAGATGAACCCAGAGGGTCAAAATATTAGTTGTGGTGCCAGATTTAGAAGGTACTAGAGTTGAGGGTCAAAATCAGACGTACAAAAGAGTTAAAAATACCACAATGGACCTATTCTTGTTTTCGTTTAGACCAAGTCCATTTTTGGCCTCTTAAGAGCAACTTCAACAACTTGGCTAAAATTAGTAGCCAAATTTCATAGTTTAGCTATTTCATAAAATAAAAAATTCCTCAAAAAAGAAGAGGTCTACAATAGCCTTGCTAAGATAGCTAGCGCCTATGGTTGGCTTTATATGACCACCGAAAATCAAGGGATAGCCAGCTCCTATTGTACAAAGCTAGATAACACATCTGTTGGAGCCTACTTTTTGCTATACAAATTCTAAAATAGCCTCCAAAATAAGAATAGCCAAGTTGTTGGAGTTGCTCTTAACTCCTATGTTTATCTAGTTTTGAACACCAGCTCTAATATTGTCTACATATATACCTCATGTACCAATACCATTCCAATTTGACCCAATCCTATTCTTGGTAGTTTTCAAGATTTGCTTACGAGTTGGTAGTTTTTGGCCACCTAGATCAATCATTACTTCACGTAGGCTTACATGTCATTCATCGCCTAGTTGGCAAAAAACATACTACAACCTGGAGGAAAAACGTTGTCATAACACCTCAAAACCACACAAAAAAGGCAACAAAAATCTCAGGGGGCGAGAAATAGAATAATATGCTCATAGTTGTGATGCTAGATTAAATGGTATTAGGGTAGAGTGTCAAAATCAAACAAATGAGTCTACGGACCAAAATGGTCCTTTTCTATGTGCTGTGCACATTACATTATCTCTGGGTCATGCCTTTGATAACTTTTTACTTTATACTATGTATATAATTCAATAAATATATGAGATTACATATTTAAAATAATGTTCCAGATGAGTTTCTTGTAATGGTCCAAAATATTTTATTAGGCTATTGTACTTTCTAGAGTTTGACATCATTTTGCCCAAAATGTCAAGTTTTGTGGCCAAAGGAAGTATATTTTTTGCAAGTTTACTAGTTTTGATCTGTGGAGTTGCCTTGACAATGTGGGAAATGGGTGATGGCAACCGAGAGTTGACTACACTAAAATGGAAGAAACTTTTTATAGTTTAGCTAGGAAGTCTAGCTAGGATCAACCAAATTGGAGAAATGAAACGCAATTGTAACAAAGTCAAACACCTTTACCAAATCTTCTCTATTGTCGCCCTCCAAGGTACAACGTTTGTTGTTGGTTAGTTCCACCGGTGGAAGTTGACACCATTGGAATTTGCACCATTGCTAGCATTGATTTTCCTGCCTTTTCTCATGGGCAATGGGCTGCCCAATTGCATTTTCTTTTCTTAAGGGATATGCTTGTCTCTCTTTCAGTTCCAAATTATGTTTTTTTAACTTATTTAAATACGTAGTATATATCTAAATGCATAGCACAAATTATACGTATAGAAAAGTCAAAATGACTTATAATTTAAAATGGGGGCAGTATATACTGCTAGTACTACTGTACTATGTACAAACAGGCATAAAACATTTAGACCAAGATGAATATAGAAATGCATAGTAAAAACTATATGTAGAAAAGTCAGAACGATTTATAATATGAAATGGAGGAGGCATATACTGCTGGTAGTCTGGTGCTACAGTACTACGTACAAACAAGCATGAAACATTCGGACCAAGATGATTATAGAATTGATGGGGCGCATGGTTTCCACGAGGTGGGCCCACCCATGGACCAACCTCTCATCAGGAAAACAAAACAATGGGGCCATGGCCACCAGTCGATCGAACCCTGCCAAAAGCATGCATGTGTCACATATCATTGGTGGTCATGGCAGGTCGACACGTGGCGGGCGCCGTAGACGGACGTCATCATCGTCTTCATCCCTATCACACCATCTATCCACCCAGCCATCCCCGTTGCTTTCGTTATCTCCCCCGGCCTCGCAGAGACAGACAGGTTCTTCCCCCCTTGCAGCGTTGCACGCACACGCACGGGTGCCTTGCGTGGAGCCAGCTCGATAACTACGGCCGCTCAAGGGCAGATTAGTCACAAACCGGCCGGGTCACAAAATTTCATTATGAAATCTACAGCAGCTGGAGTACGAAGAGTCCATCACCACCTTGGCCTTATACTACTACCACTATACGGTGAACACGTGGTCAAACGTATGCGAAATGACTATTGTGCCCTTGGTCGTACGTCATCCTAATCCGTAGTCCACCAAACTGCACCCTCCTCGCTCGCTGGCGGGCTAGCTACAAGAAGACAAGGCCATGGCTTCTATAAAACAGAGGCCCAGTCCCTCCATCTCAAAAATTTCAAGATTCATGCCTCTCTCCCTCCCTTCCTTCCTTCCTTCCTTCCTTTGAGGCTCTCTCATTTACAGTAGTCAGTAGTAATCAAGATAGATAAACGACTACTCTAGAGCGCGAGGTAGGTAGGTAGCTGGCTAGGTAGATCTCGAGCAGTATAATCCAGCAAGAGGCAACACCTAGCACATCGCCGGCGGCCATGCCGAGTGGTGGCGGCAGCAGCAGTAGAGTGCCCGGCAACCTGAACCTCCCTGCCGGGTTCCGGTTCCACCCCACGGACGAGGAGCTGATCGTGCACTACCTCATGAACCAGGCCGCCTCCATGCCGTGCCCCGTCCCCATCATCGCCGAGGTCAACATCTACCAGTGCAACCCCTGGGATCTCCCTGGTAATTAATTAATTAACCAATCACATTTATTTATTTACTTATTACAAGAAGCCAACGCATCAGTTGCTTCTCCTACTTCTTCAGCTAAGGCGTTGTTTGGGGAGAACGAGTGGTACTTCTTCAGCCCGCGGGACCGCAAGTACCCCAACGGCGTCCGCCCCAACCGCGCCGCCGGGTCGGGCTACTGGAAGGCCACCGGCACCGACAGGGCCATCCTGTCCACGCCGACGAGCCAGAACATCGGCGTCAAGAAGGCGCTCGTCTTCTACGGCGGCAGGCCACCCAAGGGCGTCAAGACCGACTGGATCATGCACGAGTACCGCCTCACGGGCACCGCGGCCAATCACAAGAGCAGCACCAAGCGCAGAGCAGGGTCCTCCATGAGGGTGAGAGACGATTTTTTTGTTTCCAGCCCGACTGATGGATGATAATATAATACGGTTGTTTTTGCAGCTACTTAATTGCACGGCTGATGTTTGCTGAAATATCCTGTATCTAATGTTGTGTTTGGTTTCAGCTGGACGACTGGGTGCTGTGCAGGATCCACAAGAAGAGCAACGACTTCCAGTTGTCGGATCAGGAGCAGGAGGGCTCAACTGTGGAGGAAGTAGACACTCTTCTCATCAACGACAGCACCACCACCTTCAACAACATGAACGACGACTCTACTGAAACAACTCTTGCTGGTCAACATCATGATGAGCAGCAGCAGCAGCTCCATCATCAGACGATGAGCAAGTCGTGCTCGCTCACCGACCTCCTCAACAGCATGGACTACGCGTCGCTCTCGCAGATGTTCCTCGACATCCCTGCTGAGGCCGAGGAGCCACAGCAAAGCCCTCCACTAATCTACCCACCAGCAACACCAACACAAACAACAACACACCAAGCACTTACTAATAACTATGACAACAACGTGATGAACAACAATTTGCCGACTGCTGCCGTAGACGCCGTAATAGGCTCAGATAACAACGGCGTGAAGAAGAGGAAGAGAGTGATGGCCGTGGACGGCGCCGCCGCCGCTGAATCGTCCTTCGATGATGGCAGCAGCAGTTTCAGTAGCAAGAAACTGAAGCTGCCAAGTGATTCGAGGAGCGGCGGCCATTTCGGCTTTGGCACCGCAAGCAGCGGCTATTGCAACCAGCAGCAGCTTGTCGATAGTGGGAGTGCAGGATTTCAGTACGGTACCCTGCTGCTGAGCAATCCCTTCTTCAACCAGCAGCAGCTGCTACTCAACAGCCACATCGGGATGCAGTAAAAATGCTGAAGAAGGGACGGATCTCAAGAACCTCGCCTGTAGGAAATCTACGACAGACAGATTGAAGAAGGATTATTGGAAAGATTGGATCAGAGCAAATTAATTGGAGTATTCCCTCTTTGCTTTCATTATTTTCATGTAAAATTAAGATTGTAAATTAGGGCCGCCGGCTGGGGTGTACTGGAATTCATGTGGCTATCGATGAATGAATGATGACCCACACCGCCACGTTCCTTGTGGATGTGTAGATATATTCTGGCTATATTTTGCAGCATGTGCTGTTTGAATCATGAATCCTTATCCACTTGGAGACTGACAAAAGCTAGAGAACTGGATTTTTATATTATTATACTCCAGGGAGCTGGACTAGGAATATACCTAGTTGCTTCCTGCTGATGCCTTTTCGTAGAGATGGACGGTTCCGTACTTAGTACGTAGATCTAGCTAGTTATATACTCGCTTGATGACCAACGTGTAGCTACTTCATACGTGTGTAATGATTTTTAAAGAGATTTATTATTTAAGCGTTACATGTTCGTGTGGATAAAACTGCATGGGGGCCACGGCTAACAAAAAAAATGTAGGGACAAATGATGTTCTTGCCCCTACTGTAAAGCCAAATTGTGATTTTGTCCATGTTTTTCAACTATGTGATGTTACTTTCACATCCCAAATGAACTGTTTCGCCCCTATTTTTTTTAAAAAAATCGTTAGTTTGAATTGAAATAAAGGAATTAAAAAATGAAAACATCTAGAGAATTGGTAAAAGAATTATGAGTGAGGTTTGTAATTTCTATTCATGTACTTTCAGATTTTTAAAAATATATATAATTAATGTTGTCAAATTTTCCTCAAATTTGAAATGTATGCAGTTTTTGTCAAGTTTTGTTTTCAAAATTGTTTCGGTACATGTAAAAATGCTCTAAATGTTAAAATAGGGGCTAACTAAAGGAATATATGCATGATATATGGCACTATGTATATGGACCATGTATATACAAGAAGCGACGAGCACAACAATTTCCATGTCAAACTTAACTAAGGCCCAACTATAAACACATTTCAAACACTAATATATGCACTATAAAAGTGAAAAAAAACATGAATGCTGTTGGAAAAACATATAAAGTAATTGGTAAGCAAAGTATAATGACAAATAATGTAGGTAATTTAGGCACAGATTTAGATGAGCTTATTTTAGGTTATTCTTAATTAACAATGGTAGATACTCCCTCCGTATCGGATTTAGAAGTCGTTTAGGACAGCGACACGGTCTCCAAAACACAACTTTGACCTCTTGTTTTTATAAAAAATATTTATGTAAAAGTGATATATGTATACTTTTATGAAAGTATTTTTCAAGACAAATCTATTCATATAATTTTTACATTTGCAAACTCAACAACTTAAAAGTTATTGATGATTTATATTCCCAATGTTTGACCCAAACCTTGTCCAAAACGACTTCTAAATCCGATACGGAGGGAGTATGTGTACTTTAGATGCAAATTTAGGTGCTTACTCTAGATTATTTCTTTTTTTTGAACTTTACTCTAGATTTATTTCTAACAATAGCACTGGTGGGTAACTTAGGTGAATACTTAAGGGTTATTTAAGGTTTTTTTTTCATATTGGCATATAGAGTAATTACATATGGAGGCTTAAGTGGTTCCTTTATGGTTTTTCTAATAATAGCATAGGTGGACAAGTTTTTTTAGAAATATAATAGTTACTGTTATCATTGAGGATTTCTAGGATTCATTTATTTTTGAAACTTAAGGCTCCAAAGTAGTACCAATAAGATGCCACATCACAACATTCTTGCTCATCTCTGCAAAAGGCAGTCCAAAGTAAAGACAAAATACTCCCGGACAAACTAGCCAATTTAATTCAATCCCTGAGAAGTCCAACCAAACGACGGGCTATTAATCGTCGGTTTGTTCATAAATTCAACGTTGACAGACAGACGCGCCTGCCGCAGCTGAACCTATGCCCCAATCCCCATGCGTGCATGCGTAGGTGGACCAATGCTAGGGCAAAACGTCACCGACGGAGCTACTGATATTTTAGTCGCCTCGCCGCAGGACACCGGAAAGACAACGACGGTGGCGGCGGCGGCGGCGGCGGCGCACGCTGCTCGACCGAATGCATGCATCTATACCACTTGCTGGTTATTTATTTATATATAAGCATGCATGGTTGGTGATGGTCCACATATGACATGCATGCTCCATCAGCACGTTTGGTTGATCATACCCCATTTGGTTAAGGAAGTCTCCTCATTGGAGACAGCCAATTTGTTTATGCTTAGAGCCTTCTAGCTTAGCTAGGTCTTTTCAAACCACGCATCGTACCACATGACAAGAAGATAATGCAAACAATGTTTGTAGAGCTAGCTTTTCGTGCTGGTCATCTACCTCCAAAGCTCTATAAAAAAACCATGCATTTGAAGCGATCACACGCGAAGACATATTAAACTAGTTAAAGCATGATGTCACATGTTAAGCCTAACTGTGTACGATTGGTACTTAGTTCTGCATTAGCTCATGTGCTGGAGAGGATATCACTGCCTATATATAAAATATATATAAAGAGGTGATGACTGATGAGAGAGCTAGCTAGTAGATAAGAGAGGAGCGTGGTAAGGGTCCAAATCCGTTTGCTTAAGTCACGCCCTAAGCATATCATAGATTATCTCTAATAAGCATGCTTAGGAAAAGCTATATATTGAAAGTTTTGTGGCTTACTAGTATCTCTCTGTATGTAGTGACCCACTATATGTCAAAAGGCTAAATGCTTTGCGTTATCCATGATGACATGCACGGGCAGTTGATTCCTTTTCTAGAATGAACCACTAGCCCTTAATAATAATTGGTTGTGTATATATGCTTAGAGTGACGTGAACTGACGTGTTAGTGTTATTATCCGGACTCAGCTTGGAGTATATATGGTGCTTGGTACCAGTTTTATCCTTAAAGATCTTTTTTTTTAAAGAACAGATCGACCTCGTATTTATTGAATTATTGGAGGTATACTTAAATCATGAGCCACACCAAAGATTGTACAATTCTGAGAGGGGACCAATCCAAATTAAACATGAGATCAGTGAGGATCCCAATTCAAACTAGCACAAACAAGTCCATGTGCACAACCATTACAAGACCATGGTGCATATGGACCACTTCAACTAAAGCAAAATCCATAGATATAAAGAATTTTGCTTCTCTAATGAGAACCACTAACTAAAAGTATCATAAGAACCGGACTAGAGAGCGTCTACTAGAAGCTTAAGTCTATTTTCACGAGAATATTATTAGATATTTAGGTATTTTCATATTTAAATTAATCCAGAAAATAGTAGCAAATTCATGATAACAAATATATGTAGATGCGATCTACTCGCAGTGATAAACATGATGGACACTATACTGATCATAGAAACTATACTAATTTATTAATTCCACTAAGAACAAAGATGTACCTAGGGGTGGGACCAGTGCCGAGGGCACCAATGGCACCATTCCCACTAGTTGACATAGTGGGCCGCTCTATGCCATGGACCTTAGTCTAGTCGATGCAGGTAGATGTGTAGTGCAGTCCCATGAATGGCCACTAGGAAGAAATTGTGCGTAGGTACCGGTTTGTCTAGAAGAAGACGGTATATGCAAAAGCAGTCGCGCAAGATCCTTGCGCTCCCTAAAAACATGATTCGATCACACACCCGAGCAGGTGTTGTAGACAATTCAAGCGTCGATTCCGGAGCCTTGCTGTCCAATCTACTATGCACATAGGAGACCAGAACGGGAAAACCCAAAGGAGCAGCTTGACAGCGAAGAGAGGGAGGATGCAGTTTCTGTGCCTTGCGCGAGGCTACTGTCGGATGTCTAACCTTATACACGTGCGGAGAATACGTAGAGAAGCCATGTGGATCCACACTTTGGATCCAAAATCTAGGGCCAAGAAGCCATGTTGCCATCAATGTGGCTAACCAAGGTAACAAGGAACTCCTGCAAAACAAACATTAGTCACAATACCTTGTATTAATCAATCACCGAAGCTGAAATTGGAGCCTAGATTCATTCACACAATTTTGATGGTAGAAAGTCAGAGAGAAGAGGAAGGGAACACATATTATTGAGTCAGATCTGGGACACAAGGGAGAGGACTCTAGTAAGCATCCATTTTAAGCATATAGCAGCAAGAGTGACTAAGGAGATTATATTGGCAAGCGGCTACCATGAGAAGGAGATCATAGGGTGGGTCCATTTTAAGCATTGGAGAATATTTGAGGTAAGGCATCTTTTCTTTTTAACCGCTAGCTTGGAAGGCAAACGAGAAGGCAAGGATAAAGAATATAAATAAATCAAGAAATGGATGTATGCATGATTGAAACTTGGTAAACATCGTAACATTTCTATGTAGGCAGACCACTGCTAGAGAAGGGCAACTGGGTCATTTTGAAGTTGGTCTGTATGAAGCGACAAAATAAGATATTCAAATTTGCAAGCGAAAAATAAAGGTTTCTTACAGGTTCAAGGTAGTACAGAGGTGAATTAAAGTGAGAAATTTGTACATAGCTACTGCAGCCTCATATCTTAAAATCAAACCATCAATGAGCAAACCGATAAATAAAAGACCAATCATTGTGTTAATTTATACTTTAGTTCCGATGCATATATCATCTCTTATCATCCTACACTGAGAAAATAGATATGGGGAAGAGATAAATTAGTGCTATATGCAGATAAGCCTGTAAAGGGGAGCGCTACAAAGAAGTTCTGCATGCAGCAGGTTTCGCATAATCACCATATATCTAAAAAAACAGAGAACCCCAGCTCCAGCACGCACCCCCAAATTTCATTTCATTCCCTAAAACTGGATTGTTTTGGATGTACAAATACAAACTAAAGCACACAGATTGTTATATAAACCTGAAATCATTTTTATGTGGGAAAAAACTTCAGATGTTATCTAAGAGCGTGTGCAAATCACAATTACCAGAGGTGGTGTAGTTTGGCCTCAAAGGCATCCAGACCAGAGGCAACCAGCGACTGCAGCATCAGTTTGGCTGATGACAGCTATGCTGATCTTCAGCCATTGCATTAGATTGGCATCGATGACCGAACTTCTTGTGCACTCATCTGCACACTACCAGTCCACATCAGTGAGAGAACAACTAATTAGTATAATAGCAAAATCAAACTCCAAGAGCGATAAGGATGTCGACGTATCACATCGTATTGTTTTATAAAGCATGTGTATGAGTTAGCATCGTGCCTGCAACTACGGATGCAAAGTGATTGAGGCGTGAACAAAGGCAGCATGTGTATGAGTTAGCATCGTGCCTGCAACTATTTGAGCTTCATGAGCTGTCACGTAACCTGATTTACCTCACTAGTCACTAGCGCCTAGCACCCTGTCGGATACCGTTTATGAATGAAGCAATTAAGGAGTTGGGAGGGAGGTTGAAAAGCTGGTTTTCTGATTAGAGGAGGTATAAATTGAATTTTGATGAAAATTAGACCGGACAAAATGATCTTTTTTATATAATTATAATAATATAATAAAAGGCCCATGACCGGACAAATTGAATTTTGAAGAGCTCCGTCTGTTTCGAGAGGAGGCTAGTGTTCGGTCGGCCGGTCGCGGCGATGGTGCGAGCACGGTCCATGACGGCCGTTCTCCGTAGCCGGAACCCCATCAAGACGAAGGCAGCGCCCCCCAAGACGAAGGCGGCGCACCCCAAAAGGAAGGCGGCGACCTCGTCGGAGGAGCTGAAGAGGATGGCGGCGAGCGCGGTCGACGTGGACAAGATCCTGAGGCTCAAGAAGGAGGCGATCGAGGCGATAGAGACCAAGTGTTTCCCCTTGACGGCGAAGGCCAAGCTGGCAGCGGCGACGGCGAAGGCTAAGCTGGCGGCGGCGGGGCAGACCCAGCAGTCTGGAGCCGAGAAGGAGAAGGTCCCGGAGAAGAAGAAGAAAGTGGTGACGTATCTGGTTTCTCAGGGCTACATTGACCATATGAAGGCAGGACTCTTCCACGGTGTCGATGAGATCCCTGAAGACAAGCTGGCCAAGGAATCCCAGCTATTCCGTGATGGCGCAGCAGGTCCTCCTCGACCAGTACAATGCCTTTGGCTATGCTTATGATGCGAAGGAGGTCACGGATGACGAGGGCGAGGACGAGGCTGAGGGCGAGATGGTGGTGAAGAACTAGGCCAGGAAGGGAAGCAAAGCAAAGGGGATCAATATTTTACCACTAGGACATTAGGAATGAATTGCTGTTGCTATAGCTTACATTGTTTCTGCAATCGTTGATTTTCTCATCTTGTCCTTGAGTGACAAAAATGGCTGTACAGATTACTCTACAATCGTTCTGCTATAGCTTACATTGTTGCTTGCGCTATGAGGTTGATTGTGTTGCAAATGTTTCCTGGCACAGCAAGGCATTAGGCTTTATTACTTCAAGTTTAATGGGTACATGTTTCTGTGATCATGTACCTATGAATGGGTCATGCTCTACGCCGTGCTTAGCACACTAATAGTTTTGTGGGTGTGTGGCCAAGTGTATGTTCAACATTCTCATGAAAATTGGGCCTCCTTCTTTTTGTGTATAATAAAGCACTTTGAAACTGCAAACAGTCTGCCGTGCTGCTTGCAAGTTCCAGATTTTGTCCACTTGTGCAAAATTCGTATCAATTTATCATAGCTACAGTATACTAGACATCATTCAAAGAAATCAGAATTCCAAAGTGAGCCAGATATATACAATGTTTCTTCAGCGAAGGATGCTGTCTGTCAGTTGTCACTTACCATGTGATGCTGTATATTATACAGTCTGTTTTGATGTCCGCGCTGTTTCTTCTTGTCAGGTTCCTGGATTTCGGCCTGGGAAGATCATTCCAGAAAACATTCTTATAAACTATGTAGGACCACAACATGTACAGGATGCCACAATTGAAGCTATCTTGAAACATACACTTCCTCAAGCATTGTCCTCGGTAATGAACTCTTAATCCTATCTGGGGAAGCATCTCTGATGTCTATGATCATAAGCTGTTGGTGTCAAAGTGCTCATGGAAACCAAAATGTAGTTTTGGTAATCTGTATTTTTATTATATCATCAGTCATTGGAGTGATGGTGAAGATGATATGATGAATCTGTCAATTCTTATATGATATAGCCATGTCATCATGCGTACTGAATAAACAACATGGCAAGGTGATCTGCAGGCAACACTATCTACTAACATTTATGTGGAAATTCCATGTGCACCTTTTCTGTACTCCAGATATCTCCAAAATCACTTCAGCAGAATGAAACTCTGAATATCTTGGTGAACCATGACTTTTCCTTCCTCCCTATTGGCATATACTACACCAGCTAATGTCTTCTTTTTTTTTGGTGTAAGGTAGAGGACAGGGCATTAGAAGATTCTGTTCGCATTCTGACTCTGTTTGATGATATGAGAAATTCTTTCTCACTCGACGATGTGTTTAGGTAGACAGTTCTGCCATATATATGACCTACTCATTTCATTTTTTTTAAAGAAAATTGACAGTTCTCAACAAATAAGATCAATGCTTATATACTATCATGTGATCTTGAGGTCATATACTTTGTTAATGTCACATTTTGGTCAGATATGATGATGCTGTGGATGTTGTTCCTGAAGTCCGATGGTTATCTGACGACAAATATAAGAACCTCAAAGTTGTCGTTGAAATAGATGAAGCTGTTGATGCAGAAAAGGTGGCAGAAAAAGAGCTTCAGCGACATCATAAAGCTCTGGGCTTACTTAGAATTGTGGGTGACAGAGGCCTCCAGGTAATTCTATAGTTAATCTTGCATGTAACAAACTAACGACACCTTTGGTATCAGTTAGTTATTCTTGAAATCAGGCATGTCTGTTTTGAAGCAAATCCTGGGCCCACTCATTTACTTGAAACTAGGTACTTTCAGCAAATATTGCATTATTCCCATTTTGTTTGTGTTCCTCTCATATATTTATATCCCTATTTCAGTATTTCTTATTTTGTCTCTACTCCATCAAATTGACCTTAAATACTAGTGCCAACCAGTATAGGCAACACTGTTCAGGACTGGTAGGACCTGTGACTGGCTAGCTCTCAGCTGAAGTGATAGGCTGATAGCCCTCGTTGTTCTGCCTCTGAGAAACAGATACTGCCCCTTCCTGGCAATTCTCCATTGAATTATTTCTATCGACTATCAAATTTGTTTTGTTACAGTACAGTCCTGATCTGATATTGGCATCAGTACTCGTTTTATGGCATAAATCCATTTGCTCAACAAATGGTTGTAACATTTATCTGTGCAAGATGCAACTAGAGTCTAGAGTTCTTTGTTCCCTTTCCCCTTCAAATGTTTCCTTGTAAGCAGCAAGCTTTATTTTTGAAAAGCGTAAGCTTCAACAAAGGTGGAATATTTAATTAAATATACTTTGATGGTTAGCACCAACCAATCTAACTGCATTCATTTTCTTGGATATATGTAGATTGGTGATCTGATGGTACTAGATATATTTGCAGAAGCATTAACAGTGATGGCTCTAAAGGTGAAAAAATTTCATCGGCTGAGAGTACATTTTTGTCAATTTTCGCGCATCTGACTTACATGTTATTTTCATAACTTCGCCTTTAAAATTTATTATGAGTTACCCCTTATTAGAAAAAAAATTTGGTATTCTAATGCTTTATATAAAAACTATTGTGCCTAAAAGAAATGTTGTCATCCCACACTTGTTATGTTTGGTGTGTTTGTTTCCCTGTAATTGATGTAGTGATGTGAGTGCTATTAAATTATATTTGTCTGAGTTTTCTTTGTGCACCAGTTAGTTTTCTTACTGAGACAACTGCCTTGCATTTTTGATTGTTTGAAATCACAGTGCTATATTTTAAACCTACTGTGATTTTTTTTTAGATGATGACCTACTATGATTTTCAGGTTTCCACTTGGACACTGAGCAAAATAATAACCTTGTTCCTGGATTTCTTGGTTCATTAATTGGGATTCGTCCTGCCGAGGCTATATCATTTCCTATTCAGTTCCCTGAGTCGTTTGAGCAAGAAAGTATACGAGGTGTCCATGCACAATTTACTGTGACTGTTATTTCTAAAAGAGCACAGTTAAAGATTTGTGTTCATGCTTTTCACTAATCACTTTACTGTGTGCTTGTATCACACACATTACAAGATCAATTAGTATCAGCAGAGGGTGTACTCCCTTAGTTCTAATCACTGCAGCTGGTACTCACACTCCCATTTTCAATGTATTGAGGTTGTGTGTAAAGAGCTCTTCTACAGAGAGTTGCCAGAAATGGATGACACACTTGCTGCAAAGCTTCTTCCAGGATGCACTACTATAGACGAGGTTTGTATTCTGTTCCTGTAGTAACGTACTCAACTTTCTTGGACATGTGCCAGTAAACCTGTTTTTTGAAAATTAGTGCCATTTGATCCTAGTGCATCTATTCAAATATTATCTGTAAACTGTGAACAGCATATAGTTGTTGGTTAATTATCTTTTCTGTCTCAGCGTGGCAACATGGGTGCAGCACCGCACTGAAGATGCAACATAGGCAGCTGCGGGGTAGGTCGAGCATGGTGCAGCGCTGCGTGGCTATGCTGGTAAGGCAGGCAAGCATGTGCAATTTGGCGAAGGTGAGGACGATGGTGCAGGGGTGGATGGACCATAATGGTACAACAATACAACCTGAGTGTGCAATTGAAAAGTATCGGGACCTGTATGAGAACCTGGGACAAGTTTAGGAGCTAAATGCACAATTTAAAAGTAACGGGACCTGAATGAGAACTTAGGACAAGTTTAGGGAGCTAAATGTGCAATCTGAAAGTACCAGGACCTAGATGAGAACTCAGGACAAGTTCGAGGATCGCTAGTGAAATTTACTCATCAATGAATATGTGGAGAAATTTGGGAAACTGGTTGCTTTTGTAAAAAGAACCCAACTTTACCTGGGGAATATTTTTTTCTTGGTGGTTTTGACTCTGGACTCAGACTACATTCAACACCACCATTTGCAATGTCACATGCCTGCTCGACTAACTCAAGCTATTTGGTTAGCCAGAAGATTGGAACAGGCTCCAACTTTTATCACAGTTTTTGTTCCCCATCAACCCTTCAAAAAAGTTGCAAGACCTGTGCAGAGGGAGGTAGAGCCTGCCCAACAAAACATAGCTTATCTCACCTCAGAGCTGCAGCCAAATGTTTCGAGTGTAGAGAACCTTGGATACCTGGCCATACCAAAGTTTGCAAAGGCAAACATGCATTTTCAGTCATTTTAATCCAAAATGCTAGCTGATGGGAAGGAAGAGGCAGCTGTGGTACAGTGGTTGAGGATTCTGACGCTCAGGATGACTGATTTCATCCCTGCATACTAGTCCTTTCACACTCACAAGAATTGGGTCCAATCTTGCTATAGCCTTGGTGGATACTGGATACTGGCAGTGATTTAGTACCAATCTTGCTATAACCTTTCCAGGAAGCTTGTCCAGAAAAGGGCGGTGGGGCCCTACCGCCACCACAGATTAATGCACTCCTGCAGGAATACATTACAGTGATGTCCAACTTCCAAGAACCTCAACGATCTCCCTCCACAAAGGCAGTTTGATCGCTCAATTCCACTTATAGAGGGAGCCCAAATCAACCTCAATTCCATTGATCGCCCATCTTTACTCTGCAACTCATCATCAGAAACAGAGGGCACGGACCTCTGCAACTCATGCTCGTCATCACTCCACTCACCATCAGAAACGGAGGGCATGGTTCTCTGCAACTCATCGTTAGGAACATTATAGAGGGCATAGTAGTAATCAGCACAGCTTAATTAAACAATTAGACATCTAGGCCTCGTTCGGCTGACTGGTGGCCGGTGGCTGGTGCTGATTTATTGTGAGAGAAAAATACTGCTTGCTGGCTGGTGGCTGATGGCTGATGCTGAAATGATGTGAGAGAAAAGCACTGCTGGCTGGCTGACAGCCAGCCAGCCGAACAAGGCCCTAATTTCATTTATTGATCGTTCTTGGCCCCCTTCATTTACTACGCTGAAGCAACACGATGTGTACTGTGCAACAGCATAAAAAAACATAGGGAAGTGCTAGCACATGGATGCCTCTGTTCCCTACCACGACGCACGTAGCTTTCTCCACCTCGTTCCCTCCCGCTCCGGAGGCGGCGTCTGCCTGGACAGAGCTCCCGCATTTGCGCTTGACGCACATAGCTCCCTCGCCCCCGTGCCTATTCCACTTAGGTCGAGCTCGAACTGCCATGAGCCACGACGAGATGGAGGGGAAGGGAAGGGAAGGGAAGGGAGGGGAGGGAGAGGAGAGGAGAGGGTGAGGCGCATTGCGTGAGGAAGGCGCGAGGTAGGAGCCGAAGCCCTACGGCAGGCCGCTCTCCGCCAGCCACCAGTGTCGTGTAACACCCGATCTACTTTTGAAACATTAAGATAAAACATATGCAACATACGTCTCAAGACAGATACAACACTTAAAAACATGCGTTTGAGACATGCGTGTATAGCAACATGTGCAACACCAGATCAACTTTTGAAACATCCAGATGAAACATTCGAAACAAATGTCTAAAACACATGAAATAATTGAAACATAGGCTTGCAACATGCATATGTTTCCATTGCAACATATGCAACATCCCAGATCGACTTTTGCAATATTCAGAATAAAACACTTGAAACATAAATCTAAAACGCCTGAAACACCTGAAGCACGGCGTCGCTGGCAACCATGGCCTACCTGGTGGGGGACTGTGGTAGCCAGCAAGCTTTGAAGGACGAGGATGGCGACCGCAACCGCAAGCGTTGCCATGTGTCCTCGCACCACCTCTATCGGGACCCGGAGCCGGAGGCGGCGCCCACTACCAGGGACCAGGAGGAGGACATGGGGACTTAGCAGCAGTTGCTCGATGACGAGATGGAGCGCCGCCACATCCGCATCAAGGACTCATAGGAGAAGCCGTCGTGAGTAGCAGGGTGCCACTGGGCCCGAGCCTGGGACAGGGAAGAAATGGACCTTGGAGGGCGCTGATGAGGAAGAGGATGGCATGGATTTGGCGCGGAAGGGATAAACAAAGTGGAGGTTGTTTATTTGAGAGAGAGAGAGCGCGCGCGCGTGCGCGCATGAGTGGAGGAGCCGCGGCCGGACGGGACTGGAGCCCTAGCCAAGCGTTACCCAGAAACATAGGTTTATTGCCATTAGTCATTAAACTTTTGAGAAGGCCTATATGTTTCCCTAGGCATAAAGTCTCAACCTTGACTTTTTCTATGATTATGTTGGACGAATATGAATACATGATTTTCCAAAAATTGAATGTAGTGTAAAAATCATCTGATGCAATGTGATGTTGCACAATGCAATAATAAACAGCTAAATGCCAGAGATGGCGCGAGAGGACAAAATCCGTTGTTCGATCCCCCACGCCGCCACCTCAAGGCGACAACGTACTATGTCTCTTGTCTTATCCCCCACACACGTCGCGCCGGCCACACAAACCGCGCTTCTGTACTAGTACTACTCCTGCTCCTAAATCCTGATCCCGAGTTGCCCGCTTCACTCCGCCTCCGCGCCGCGGCGACCATGGAGCTGCCCACCGTCGCCGCCGCAGTGGCCTCCGCCGCCGCGCACCCGCACGGGCCTTTCTCCTCTCCCCGCGCGGCCTCCGTCTCGTGGAGCAGTCCATCGCTCGCCTCCACCTCCCGCTGTCTCTCCACGCCCTCGCGACGGCGATTGCGGCAGTGGCTCCCCGTCACCTCGGCCGCCGTGGAGCTCCGCGAGGCCGCTGCCGGGGGCGGAGACTCGCTTCGTGTCACCGAGACGCCGCAGCCTGGATCCAGTGTGAGCCCCTCGCCTCCCCTTCCTTGTCTCGCCAAGTGCGATTGCTCGGTTGTTGAATGAAGCAGGGCGCATGTTCGAGCTTGGTCTGCTTATCTCGCAGTTTGGCGCCACGGAGGCTGCTGTGCTGGGTAGTGTGAGTAACAGTGGATAAAGTTCGTGCTTGATTTTTACGGCCACCTCTGTGTGTGTCATTCTTCGCAGGTTAAGTTCAGCGTGGAGGTGCCTCCTTCCATCATTCACGACTGTTACCAAACAACGCTACAGGAGTACGCCAAGCGTTTTAAGGTGAGTTATTTAACTATTTGCCACTTTTAGCTATGGTCAATTAATTCCTCTCACATCCACTTCTCTCACGTGGATGGCAAATCTGTTGCCACTCTTCCTGAATAGTGGCAAATAGTTAAATGTCCCTTTTAAGGTGTATATCATTTCTGTGCAAACTGCTACCATGCACGAGTACACCCATATCAAATTTCTAAACACATTGGTTCCTCTACTCCATGAGGTTGATTATGATGCAAATGTTTCCAGATACACAGCAAGACATTAAGCTTTATTACTTCGAATTTAATGGGTGCATGCTTCTGTAATCATTTACCTATGAATGGGTCATGCTCTATGCAGTGCTTAGCATACTGACAGTTTTGTGGGTCTATGTTCAGCATTCTCATGAAAATTGGGCCTCATCCTTTTGGTGTATAATAAAGCGCTTTGAAATTGGAGACAGTCAGCCGTGCTTGCAAGTTCCAGATTTTGTCCACTTCTGCAAAATTCGTATCAATTTATCGTAGCTACAATAGACATCATTCAAAGAAATCAGAATTCCAAAGTGGGACAGATATATACCCTATACAAAGTTTCTTCAGCGAAGGATGCTGTCTGTCAGTTGTCACTTACCATGTGATGCTGTATATTCTACAGTCTGTCCTGATGTCCATGCTGTTTCTTCTCGTCAGGTTCCTGGATTTCGGCCTGGGAAGATCATTCCAGAAAACATTCTTATAAACTATGTAGGACCGCAACATGTACAGGATGCCACAATTGAAGCTATTTTAAAACATACGCTTCCTCAAGCATTGTCCTCGGTAATGAACTCTTTGTCCTATGTGGGGAAGCATCTCTGACGTCTATCACGATAATCTGTGGGTTTCAATGCACTCATGGAAACCAAAATGCAGTTTTGGTAATCTATATTTTTGTTATATCATCAGTCACCGGAGTGATGGTGAAGATGATATGATGAATCTGTCAGTTATTATATGATATAGCCATGTCATCATGCTAACTGAACAGACAACTGGCAAGGTGATCTGCAGGCAACACTATCTACTAACATTTATGTAGAAATTTGATGTACACCTTTCTGTACTCCAGATATCTCCAAAATCACTTCAGCAGTCTGAAACTCTGAATATCTTGTTGAACACTTTTCCTTGCTCCCTATTGGCATATATTGTATGACATGCACTTGCTACTACATCTATCCAGCTAACGTCTTTTTTTTTTTGGTGTAAGGTAGAGGAGAGGGCATTAGAAGATTCTGTTCGCATTCTTACTCAGTTTGATGATATGAGAAATTGTTTCTCACTTGACAATGTGTTTAGGTAGACAGTTCTGCCATATATATGACATACTCATTTCATTTTTTTTAAAGAAAATTGACAGTTCTCAACAAATAAGTTCAATGCTAATATACTATCATGTGATCTTGAGGTCATATACTTTGTTAATGTCAAATTTTGGTCAGATATGATGTTGCTGTGGATGTTGTCCCTGAAGTCCGATGGTTATCTGAAGACAAATATAAGAACCTCAAAGTTGTCGTTGAAATAGATGAAGCTGTTGATGCAGAAAAGGCGGCAGAAAAAGAGCTTCAGCGACGTCATAAAGCTCTGGGCTTACTTAGAATTGTGGGTGACAGAGGCCTCCAGGTAATTCTATAGTTACTCTAGTATGTAACAAGCTAATGACACCTTTAGTATCAGTTAGTTATTCTTGAAATCAGGCATGTCTGTTTTGAAGCAAATCCTGGGCCCACTCATGTTACTTGAAACTAGGCACTTTCAGCAACTATTGCATTATTCCCATAGTGTTTGTTTTCCCCTCATACGTTTATATCCCTTATTTCTTATTTTGTCTCTACTCCGTCAAATTGACCTTAATAATCATTGTGCCAACCAGTATAGGCAATACTGTTCAGGACTGGTAGGACCTGTGACTGGCTAACTCTCAACTGAAGTGATAGATAGCCCTGGTTGTTCTGCCTCTGAGAAACAGATACTTCCCATTCCTAGCAATTTTCCATTGAATTATTTCTATCGACAGTCAAATTTGCTTTGTTACAGTACAGTCCTGATCTGGTATTGGTGTCAGTACTTGTTTTATGGCATAAATCCATTTGCTCAACAAATGGTTGTAACATTTATCTGTGCAAGATGCAGCTGTAGTCTAGAGTTCTTTGTTCCCGTTCCCCTTCAAATGTTTCCTTGTAAGCAGCAAGCTTTATTTTTTAAAAGCTACTAGCTTCAACAAAGGTGGAATATTTAATTAAATATACTTTGATGGTTAGCATCAACCCAATATTGTGTTATCTAACTGCATTCATTTTCTTGGATATATGCAGATTGGTGATCTGGTGGTACTAGATATATTTGCAGAAAGCATTAACAGTGATGGCTCTAAAGGTGAAAAAATTTCATCGGCCGAGAGTACAGGTTTGTCAATTTTTCACGCATCTGACTTGCATGTTATTTTCATAACTTCGCCTTTAAAATTTATTATGAGTTAACCTTTATTAGAAAAAAATGGTATTCTAATGCTGTATGTAGAAACTATTGCGCCTAAAAGAAATGCTGTCATGCCACACTTGTTATGTTTGGTGCATTTATTTCCCTGTAATTTGATGTAGTGATGTGAGTGGCTATTAAATATATTTGTCTGCTGAGTTTCTTTGTGCACCAGTTAGTATGCTAACTGAGACAACTGCCTTGCATTTCTGATTTTTTGAAATCACAGTTCTATATTATACCTACTATCATTTTCAGGTTTCCACTTGGACACTGAGGAAAATAATAACCTTGTTCCTGGATTTCTTGGTTCATTAATTGGGATTCGTCGTGGTGAGGCTAGATCATTTCCTATTCAGTTCCCTGAGTCGTTTGAGCAAGAAAGTCTACGAGGTGTCAATGCACAATTTACTGTGAGTGTTATTTCTAAAAGAGCACAGTTAAAGATGTGTTCATGCTTGTCACTAATCACTTCACTTTGTGCTTTATCACACACACATTACAAGATCAATTAGTATCAGCAGAGGGTGTACTCCCTTAGTTCTAATCACTGCAGCTGGTAGCCTGGTACTCACAATCCCATTTTCAATGTATTGTGTAGGTTGTGTGTAAAGAGCTCTTCTTCAGAGAGTTGCCAGAAATGAATGACTCACTTGCTGTAAAGCTTCTTCCAGGATGCACTACCATAGACGAGGTTTGTATTCTGTTCCTGTAGTAATGTACTCAACTTTCTTGGACATGTGCCAGTAACCTGGTTTTTTAAAAATTAGTGCTATTTGATCCTAGTGCATCTATTCAAATATTATCTCTAAACTGTGAACAGCATATAGTTGTTGGTTAATTATCTTTTCTGTCTTAGTAATCAGCCCCTCTGACTATTGCAGGTTCGAAAACATATTTTGGAAAGGTGTAAAGAAGTAGAGAAAACGGCCATAGAACAGGCAACCGATAACGCAATCCTTGATCAGCTCGGGAAGGTATTGCTCTTACTTCTGAGACAGCCTATCAATTCTGAAGTCTTGGTGCAGGGTAGATCATTAACATGATATGCTTTCTTCCATTATTCAAATTCTTTTGCACCTTCTCTCCAAGATCATTTAAATTTTCACTAATCTCTCCTTGGTTTGCTTAGTTGGTTGAGGTTGATGTTCCTCGTGCCTTGTTTCAAGAACAAGGCCAACAACTTTATGGAGCCAAACTTCTGCAGCTTCAGGTACTAAACAGTCTAACAATCAACTAATTTTAAACCAATCCTTTCTGAATAATGTAGATTTATTAATTCCTGCAGGCAGAAAGGAAGCTAGATAAAGACCAGTTAGCATCCTTATCGACCCAGAGGTCAGTTCAGGCGTACCTAGAAGATGAGAAGGAGAATATTACAAGAATCATTAAACAGATGCTGGCTGTTGGTGATGTTTTCAAATCTGAGAATTTACAGGTAACAATAATACCTGGGTTTCATTTTTTTTTTGTTAGGGTGATGCTAGCAAACCTCCTAGCTTTCGCCTTTAGTTGAAGTATCTTTTATCAGCATTTACTAATAACAACAAATCATCATGCAGTACCCAACTGAACAGCTCATCAAGGAAGTTGAAAACTCCATAGCAGAGTTCAAAAAGTACAATCAAGACTATGATGAGGACAACATCAGGCAGCAGGTATTTAATTCCTTGATTTGCACATTTCTGGTTGTGAGTTCCTTCACTAAACTGCAGCCTAAGTATTTTCTTTTTCTGATTTAACTGCAATTTTCATTTTCTTGATATTATTTTTAGTGTCTTTTCATCTCACAGATGTCAACTATCAGTGTGAATCATAAGTTCTATGCTAAAAGGGATTATCTGCCTAACCTTTTCTTTTCCCATGAATGGAAAACCTCATTTGTATGTATTTCTATGTGGAATTCAATGATTCAGGTCCAGGATGTTCTAGAGGCAGCGAAGGTGCTTGAATGGCTCAAGGAGAACTGCACTGTCGAGTATATCAGGCGATGAGTCTAATGCTGCTGGATCAAGGGTAAGGCTCTCTGAACGTGAGAAAGATGGCTGGTGTGGCGGTGGGCAATTTTGTGAGTGACCTTGGTCCTTGCCAACCAACCCATCCAATGAAGAATCTTGCGCATAGCAGACCAGTGCAGTGATTAAAGAATTTGTTTCTATATAGCATAAGAAAGAAGTGTACTATATTTTGTAAGTAGAATGCGAGTTCGCAAATGTTGTACCCAATTTTAAGTGTTTGTAATCCACATTGCAACAGAAACTTACGGTAAGTTAACCCTTATAATTCATTGACTAATAGTGATTGTGTCATGAGATAAGATGTCTTTTGTTTTGTTCCATGCAGGTATAGAAAAGACAACGAACTAAATCATAATAATCGTTGTCCATTACGTTTTTAAGACTGGTTTTTCTCTCGTTGCAACGCATGGGCATATTTGACAGTGAAGACTAATTCATGAGATGAATCTATTAAGCCTAATTAGTCCATGATTAGCGAATGTAATGCTACAGTAGACATATGCTAATCCTAGATTAATTAGGTTTAATAAATTCATCTCGCGAGTTATCACGGCTTTGCAATTAGTTTTATAATAAGCTCAAGTTTAGTCCTCCTAACTAATATTTAAACATACGATGTGGTAGGGACTAAAGTTTAGTCCTGGAATCCAAACACCCCCTAGACATAGGAGGGCCGTTCAAACTGACAACGATCATGTGTGAGAAGATACATACAAGACCAAAAAATATACAGCAGTGGAGCTAGAAATTTTACATGCCCAGACGAATCTAATTATGTAGAATTATTTGTCTAAACATTTTTAATGTTTTTCTTTTATACAAATAAAAAATATGTTTGCATTTCAGTGCTGAGCCCGAGCGGCTGCCCAGGGGTTGCGCGGTGGTTTAGCCGGTACAGAGTATACATATATGACAACAAAATAAATGGTTGTGTTACGATACAAAAGAAATCTTAAAAGTAAAAAAGAACACTGAATATTTCAAAGAAAAAAGAATAAAATTAATTGGCCCTAGGTCTTTAACGTTCACTCGATCAATCGAACTTTTAGATTAGACAAAGAATCATAGTAATAACATAAACAAAGAAGATAAGAAAGATAAGATCCTCGTGCCTTGTTTCAAGAACAAGGCCAACAACTTTATGGAGCCAAACTTCTGCAGCTTCAGGTACTAAACAGTCTAACAATCAATTAAGTTTCAACCGATCTTTCTGTATAATGTAGATTTATTAATTCCTGCAGGCAGAAAGGAAGTTAGATAAAGACCAGCTAGCATCCTTATCGACCCAGAGGTCAGTTCAGGCATACCTAGAAGATGAGAAGGAGAATATTACAAGAATCATTAAACAGACGCTGGCTGTTGGTGATGTTTTCAAATCTGAGAATTTACAGGTAATAATAATACCTGGGTTTCGTGTTTTTTTTGGATAAGGGTGATGCTAGCAAACCTCCTAGCTTTCGCCTTTAGTTGAAGTATCTTTTGTCAGCATTTATTAGGCCTTGTTTAGTTTAAGGGTGTAAAGTTTTAGGGTGTCACATCAGGTACCACATGGGGGTGTCGCACGAGGTGTTCGGATACTAATAAAAAACAAATTATAGAATCTGTCAGTAAACCGCGAGACAAATTTATTAAGCCTAATTAATCCATCATTAGCACATATGTTACTGTAGCATTTTATTGTCAAATCATGGACTAATTAGGCTTTAAAAATTCGTCTCGCAAATTACATGTAATCGGTGTAATTAGTTATTTTTAGTCTATATTTAATATTCCATACATGTGTCCAAACATCAGATGTGATAGGGTGTAAAGTTTTGGGGTGGAAACTAAACAAGGCCTTAATAACAACAAATCATCATGCAGTACTCAACTGAACAGCTCATCAAGGAAGTCGAAAACTCCATAGCAGAGTTCAAAAGGTACAATCAAGACTATGATGAGGACAACATCAGGCAGCAGGTATTTAACTCCTTGATTTGGGTATTTCTGGTTGTGAGTTCCTTCACTAAACTGCAGCCTAGCAATTTTTTCCTGATTTAACTGCAATTTTCATTTTCTTGATATTACTTTTAGTGTCTTTTCATCTCACAGATGTCAACTATCAGTGAATCATAAGGGTCTATGCTAAAAGGGATTATCTGCCTAACCTTATCTTTTCCCATGAATGAAAAACCTCATTTGTATTATTTCTATGTGGAATTCAATGATGCAGGTCCAGGATGTTCTAGAGGCAGCGAAGGTGCTTGAATGGCTCAAGGAGAACTGCACAGTCGAGTATGTCAGGCGATGAGTCTCTGATGCTGCTTGGTCAAGGCTCTCTGAACGTGAGAAAGATGGCTGGTGTGGCGGTGGCAATTTTGTGAGTGACCTTGGTCCTTGCCAACCAACCCATGCAATGAAGAATCTTGCGCATAGCAGTCCAGTACAGTGATTAAGAATTTGTTTCTATATAGCATAAGAAAGAAGTACCGCGCCGTCGCCAACGCTGCCGCCGAGTGCATTTGGCTGCGACAACGAGCTTCACTTCCCCATCCAGAAGACAACGGTGGCGTTCTGCGACAACGTGTCCGCCGTCTACATGTCCACAAACCCGGTGCACCACAAGCGCACGAAGCACATCAAGCTTGATATTCACTTCGTCCGCGAACGCGTGCAGGCTGGCGAGCTTCGCGTTCTACACGTGCCGACTGAAGAGCAGTACGCCAACATCATGACAAAGGGGCTCACGACGAAGACCTTCGAGGCGTTTCGTGACAGTCTTTGTGTCATGCCGATGACCCTACAGACTGCACGGGGGTGATAGAGTATGTAACTCATTTTGTAACTTGTATTTGATTTCATAGCGTAGACGAGGTTTTCCCGCGCTGCACAGTCCACGCGCCCGCGCTGGTCAAGCCCACGACGTCGCCCACATCGCGGTGCGTGCTCGACTGCAGCTGCGCCTCACGCTGGCAGTTCCTGCCTGTAACCTGTACAAGTACTGTGAGATCAACACGATTCAGATTGTTGGCTCCATTCTTCATTGTTTCAAGAATGCAAGTTCGCAAAAGTTGTACCCAGTTTTTAAGAGGTTGTAATCCACATTGCAACAGATCAGTCTTACAAATATAAAAATTAAGTGAATCAAGAGTTCTACATCGGCTCTATTGTGTCGTCCCCCTTTTCAATTCTTCAGTTTGGATGTGATGTGTTGGACTATGTGCACGATGGCTTTCCTTTGTCTCCATGAAAATGTGGAATTGGATGCATGCTTGGCAGGTTGCTACTGTTTCCCCGTGGCTTACAATGTATGCGGATGAGCAACAACTCAGTTACTATTTTATGGTATTTTAGAAGCTATTTTGCATAAAAGTTATATGGCTCGAATATCTATTGGGAAACACACACGCGCACGCGTGGCGTGTGTGCGCACACACAAGCCACATACCCACGCATGCACACGCACACGCACAGGCCACGCGCGAACACACACAAGAGCCACACACCGACACACGCACGTGTACACAAGCACACGTATCTTTAATTCAACCGGTGTGGTGTGTTTTCATTGGCTAGAATTCAATAGTTAAATAAGGCCAAGATAGGGGATTAGGGTGCAAATTAAAGATGGCAATGGGCCCGATCCCCGATTCCTTGCAGGAATTCCCCTGTTAGGGGATAGGGATGGGGCCATTTGATCCCCAATGGGGATCAGATGATGATCAGGGACTCCTCGCAGTGGAACCATGTCTGCTGCTTCGCGACGATTGCCTCGACAGTTTGCCGGAACGCCTCTCAGTCGTCCATCCCCAGCTCAACCGGCGCCGCCCCTGCCGCCATCACTAACCGCCGTCTGCCATACTCCGACTTGGCTCGCCGCAGGTCTGGCAAAGCCGCCCTCGTTGTGCGTACGGCCTGCTGCGCCGCCGCGGGTCTTCTCCGACGTGGTCTACCGCGGGGGGCTGGGCGCGCACCGTCTTCACGTGCACTGCCTTCTTGTCCTCGAACACCTCTTCCGGCGGCGCCGCCTCCTCCCTGGAGGGCTCAGCCCTGGTCCCCATCCCCAATCCTCACTTCCCCGCTCGCAACAACTCAGTTACCATTTTATGGTACTTTAGAATCTATTTTGCATAAAAGTTATATGGCTCAAATATCTAATGGGAAACACACATGATGCGCATGGCGCGTGCGCGCGCACACACAAGCCACACGTGCAAGCATACACACAAGCCACACACCCACGTACGCACGCATACGCACACGCACAGGCCACACGTGCGCGTGCGCACACACACAAGAGCCACACACCGACACACACGCACGCGCACACATCTTTAATTCAACCAATGTGGTGTGTTTTCACTTGCTAGAATTCAATAGTTAAACAAGGCGAAGATAGGAGAGAAGGGGTGCAAACTAAAGATGGCAATGGGCCCGATCCCCGATTCCCTATGGGGAATTTTCCTATTAGGGTATGTGGCCATTTGATCCCTCATGGGGATCGGCCGATGATCAGGGACTCCTCGCAGTGGAACCAGGTCTGCTGCTTAGCGATGAACGTCTCGACCGCCTGCCGGAACACCTCTCCATCATCCATCCCAGCTCCACTGCCACCGCCGCAGTCGTTGCCGCTGCCGCCGACCGCCGTTGCCGCCACTTGCCATTCTCCAACTTGGTCGCCGCAGCTCCAGCAACGCCGCCCTCATTGTGCTCGTACAGCCTGCTGCGTCGCCACGGGTCTTCTCTGACATGGTCTTCACATGCATTGCCTCCTTGTCCTCGAACACCTCCTCCGGCAGCGCCACCTCTTCCCCGGAGGGCTCCGCCCTGGTCCCCTTCCCCAATCCTCGCTTCCTCACTCCACAACAACATAGTTACCCTTTTATGGTACTCTAGAAGCTATTTTGCATAAAAGTTATATGGCTAAAATATCTATTGAGAAACACACACACACGCAATTGTGGCGTGTGCACGCGCGCATGCAAGCACGCCCACAAGCCACACACCCACGCACGCGCGCATATGCACACGCACAGGCCACGCGCGCGCACACAAGAGCCACACACCGACACACGCATGCACACACGCTCGCACGCATCTTTAATTCAACCGGTGTAGTGTGTTTCACTTGCTAGAATTTAATAGTTAAACAAGACGAAGATGAGGGAGAAGGGGTGCAAACTAAAGATGGCAATGGGCCCGATCCTCGATTCCCTGCGGGGAATTCCCCTATTAGGGGATAGGGACAGGGCCATTTGATCTCCCACGGGGAGTGGGCGATGATCAGGGACTCCTCGTAGTGGAACCAGGTCTGCTGCTTCGCGATGAACACCTCGACCGCCTATCGGAACGCCTCTTCGTCGTCCATCCCCAGCTTCACCGGCACCACCGTTGCCGCTGCTGTTCACCGCCGTTGCCGCCGCCTGCCGTTCTCTGACTTGGCTCGCCACAGCTCCGGTGAAGCCGCCCTCATTGTGCTCGTATGACCTGCTGCACCGCTGCAAGTCTTCTCCGACATGGTCCGCCAGGGGGCTGGGCATGCAGCGTCTTCATGTGCACTACCTCCTTGTCCTCAAACTCCTCTTTCGGCGGTGCCGCCTCCTCCCTAGAGGGCTCAGCCCTGGTCCCCATCCCCAATCCTCGCTTCCTCGCCCTACAACAACTCAGTTACCACTTTATGGTACTTCAGAAGCTATTTTGCATAAAAGTTATATGGCTCAAATATCTAATGGGAAACACACACGCGCGCGTGGCGTGTGTGCGTGCACACAAAAGCCACACGCGCAAGCACACCCACGCACACGCACAGGCCACACATGTGCACCCGCACACACTAGAGCCACGCACCGGCACACGCACACGCACAAGGGTGCACACAAATCTTTAATTCAATCGGTGTGGTATGTTTTAACTTGCTAGAATTCAATAGTTAAACAAGGTGAAGATGGGGGATAAGGGGTGCAAACTAAAGATGGCAATGGGCCCGATCCCCGATTCCCCATTGGGAATACCCCTATTAGGGGATGTGGCCATTTGATCCCCCATTTGGATCGGGCGATGATCAGGGACTCCTCGCGGTGGAACCAGGTTTGCTACTTCGTGATGAACGCCGTAACCGTCTGCCGGAACACCTCTCTGTCGTCCATCTCCAGCTCCACCGGCGCCGCCATTGCCGCTGCCGCTTCTGCTGATCGTCGTTGTTGTCACCTGCCGTTCTCCGACTTGGGTCGCCGAAGCTATGGCAACGCCGCCCTCGTCATGCTCGTACAGCCTGCTGTGCTTCCACAGGTCTTCTCTAACATGGTTCGTCACGGGGGGCTGGGCACGCACTGTGTTCATGTGCACTGCCTCCTTTTCCTCGAACATGTCATCTGGCTGCGCCACCTCCTCCTCGGAGGGCTCCGTCCTGGTCCACATCCCCAATCCTCACTTCCCCGTCCCGCTACGATGTGTACGAGAGTCGAGAGATGAACCAGAGAGCATACCACCAGACGTCCATAGCTCCAGGCCCATCTAAAGGCTTCATCTCGATTGCAGGCACCCTTGCGTTGATGTATTCTTCCTTTGCAAGTGCAGTCGGTTAGGTTTGTGGCGAAGGTCCTCTTGCTAAGGCCTTTCTTTCTATTCTGCTGTCGTTTAGGTTCCTAACCACTTCCTCTATGGTTCTGTAACCGACACTTTGGGGTTCTTCTCCCGTAGCTACATTGTGTAAGCCGTTCTTTCAGGTCTTCTTTTTAATGAAATACGTGTGAAGTCATGTTCTCTAAAAAAACACTGGTATCCTAAGTATTGGCAGGCCCCAAGGGGATTCAAGACCAAGTGGGTCATGCACGAATTCTGCCTCGAGAGAAAATGTAGACACAACAACGCCACCCTATGCTTCTATCCATGGTATGCACACTCAGTCTGCTTGAGGAACGTTACTTATATAGATAAGGTATGTATACTTGTGCTGAAAAATATTTTACAATTTAGTTTGTGTCAATAAACTTTAATGTGCGAATTTTTTTGTTTTATATATGTTCTGGATGAATGGTTGTGTGCAAGGTACACAACAAGCAAGCCTTCGATTAGTAGTCGATCTACTAGAATGCTCAACGTCAGCTCCATCGAGGTCAGTGCAGTCAATGAATTCCTTGATTATTCCAGCTACTTCAGCTCCGACGGATCAGGGCAATCAGCTAGTCACAGCATAGTTCACACAACATGGCTCAGGTGGCGTCAATTGGCGATATGTCTCGGTGCTAGGCTGCTACCTTCTTTAGTTTTGGATTAGGCTATATGGCACTTCTATTTGTGATATGGAGGGAGTATATACCTAGGGAGGGCCTTTCCTTTTGGGGCCTGGAGCGGCCACCCCTTTGCCCCACCCATGGGACGACGGGTCCTACAAACAACCATAGCAGCTACACGACGGGTCCTAGAAACAACCATAGCAGCTACACCTCCTCATTGAATATGCTTCGTGAAGACCATCAAGCCCTAGGAAGAAGCTACAAGTTGCATCAGTAGGTAATTGTGGCGAATGCCCTAGGAGGGGCCATTTCCTTACATTTGGCCGTAGCCTTTGTATCATGATCATTGAAGAAGAATTTTAAAGCATATATAATAATTCTCAAGCTATTCCGCAGCAAAAGCTCTAGTTATTTCGGGACAGTTTTGTTGGTTGCCAACTCATTAATAAGTAGCTCGTATATTGAGAGATCATACTGTGTATGTGAAACAGACATTGATTTTATACTGCAAATTAAAAAGGACGGTTATGTGTGATACACACACATGCATGCACACACGCACAATGCATGAACGCGCACACACACTTCTTTTTCACTTAACAAAAAATATAATGGAAGGATACACAACGTATTTCTTACTCCCTCCGTCTAAAAAAACTTATGTTTTAGGATCTTAGGACAGATTATGTACTACTGTACCTACTACCATAGTCGAGGAGGAACACTCAGGGAGAGGCACAACAGCAGCACAAGCACATGACTGACTGTAGATAACTGAACACTGACTAAGAATAGTATCACTCACTTGTCATCCGTACTGCTTACCACTCCAAATGCAGGACACCTTGTCTAGAATCTCCTTCACCACCAATGGAAAGCTTGCAATGAGATAATTGAATCCATCGGTTTGCATGATTGGGCCAAGCATCTCCTTCATCACCAATGGAATGCTACCGTCGCCGCCATTGTTTCCACATCATTGGCTTCGCTAAGCTTACTTTCACACAACAATCTTAGCCTCTCCACTCCAAACCTATCCGCGGCAACCAGCAAGTGCGTGATCGCTAGATTCCAACCATCACTGCATCCATCAGGTAGACTATCTATGTAGACGAACTGCCTCGAAGATTGCTGGCTCCATGTCATCGATCCTGATGAGATTTTCAGCTTTCTTCTTCATTGGACCAAAGAGCTACGCTCTAAACACCGAAGAGCGGAAAGCCAGGACACATCTGTGGGCACGGAACAACTGGCCGTCCACAGTGAATGTGATGTCCGCCCCTTCACCATCGCTCAGCATCTCCCAAAGTCCTGGTGCAGGTTGGATAGTGTCACATCCGGCCCAATTTGAAATTTGGCCCGTAGTGGCCCATGTGTATGTTAATGAGATATTGTGGAGAATTTAGTCTCACCTTAGTTGTTAAAGGTGGGATAGAGCAACATATAGTCCATCCCACCATCCCCAAGTTAATCCTTTTACGTGAAGCGAGGATGAAAGCGTAAGTGGGATGGTGGTTGGTGTGGTTCTCATAGCATGCAAAGTGGATCTGAGCCATTTGGACTCTGGGGCGTTACAGACAGCGGGAAGACAACAGAGTTCATCTTGTTCTCCACGGTGCAGGACTCGATCACGACCGTCAGCATGCACCTGATCGTGAGGCAGTCCCTGTCGAGGTACGGCAAGCCCTGCTCTTCCGCAGCAAAAGCTCTAGTTATTTCGGTGCAGTTTTGTGTTGGTTGCTAACTTAGTAAGTAGCTCATACATTGAGGGACCATACTGTTTGTGTTTTGAAACGGCCATTGATTATATATTTCAAAAGGGACTGTTATGTCTGATACACACACATGCATGCACACACGCACAGTGCGCGCACGTGCACACACACTTCTTTTTCACTTAACAAAAAAAATAATGGAAGGATACACAACGTATTCTTACTCCCTCCGTCAAAAAAGCTTATGTTTTAGGATTTTAAGATGGATTATGTTACTACAGCACCTACTACGATAGCCATATCTCTTCTTGAATGTGATACTAAAAAATCCACATGATAGACAATGTTCAATGTCTACCAATCCCTATAAATAGGTCTCAATGTCCTCTTCGAAAACCATCAGCACGGAATGCAATAGTTACCCCACCAAGGATACGAGATTTAGGCAGAGTGACAATGAAATTTCCCCTTTGCATGAAGCGCTAAGGGGTAAAACAACCATGCATCTCTTTCTAGTAGTGCACCTAATGACCATGATCACTCCGTCCAGAGCTATGACAGTAATAGTGAAGCAATACCACACCAACTACACTCAGTTTCTACTCCCGTACCACCAAATAGCATCATTTCATCAACAGGGCTGGAGCAAAGCTCGGAGAACGAGCAAGGGCTTATGCACATGTTTCTGACAACTCCGGTAAGTGAGGACACACGAAAGAAGGCTTTGTCCATGGAGCCCCAGTCAACAGAATCTTTGCTCCAAGGAGACCCTATGGCTATTCTCCAAGCCCACCTATGACCTTGCCTTGCATGTTCCCAAGGTTTTGTCCCTATCATTTTCGACCTTTTATCATTGTACTTAAATTATGAAACTCTACAATCTCTCACATCAATCTACATGTAGGAGGGGATGCACAAAACTCTTGGATCTTCATCCTCATCCCATGATGACCTTTATGGGAAAATACCATATGTCAAACCAACTTTCTTTAATCAAACCCCCATGTCCTCACTTGTCCAAAGAGAGCAGCATGTGCCAAGTGGTTTTCCAAGCGGCAATTCTTGTGATGCCATCAAAGAGGTCATGTGTCACGACCCGGTCTTGACACACTTGAAATCATAGCATCATGATCATCATTGCAATTGAAATCCAAATTCTAGAAACTAGACTGCACTGGAATCTACAATCAATCTGCTCACTGTTGATTTGACGGACAGTACGCCAGCACCACCGGACTATCCGCCACTTCATCTACACTGTCTGTTAAACTTCGACACTACCTATCGGATGGTCTGATAGAATAGCAGACTATCCGGTATACCAACCCATGCAGCAGATCTGAGGTGTCACTTATGTTTTAGGATTTTAGGATAGATTATGTTACTACAACACCTACTACCACAGTCGAGGAGGAACACTCGGGAGAGGCACAATAGCAGCACAAGCACCAAGCGAGCCGCGCAGGCCCAAAACTAAGAATATCCATATAGCCGGCCCAGAATGGGTCTAGACTATGTAATAGAAGCTGATAGCAGGCCTAGAATGAGTTCCTACTCCATCAATCAATCAAACACAGATCCGATTGGCCTAACGCGGATCCCATCGGTGAGCTGCCGCCTGGATCTACGATTCTGTAATTCCCTTCCCGCTTGCTTGATTTGTGGAGAGTTCATAAATTCTGAAGCAAATTTCGCCCCACCCACACTACATCTTCATGCAACACTGCTTGGGAGCTAGCCATCAATCCTAACACAAAATCATCCTCGAGGAGATTCAAAAGTGTTTCTCCAAGAACGACCTCAAGTGGAACGCACACTTCCAAAACTTCGAGCACCACCATGGCTCCTGCATCATCGCACTTCAAGTCGCTGCCAAGGTGTTCGACAAATGGCGCCCCAGATTGAGGCCTCCACTATGCAGTTGCTGAGAAATACTCTCCTCTTTGTTCATACTGTCGTGCTAGAGGACTATGTGACTATTGCTGAGAAATGGTCACATTGGGCACAAATGTTCCACCACTATGCAGTTGCATACCATGGAAGAGGTGTTGGATCTATCCAGTTTGCTCCCTGCAGGTTCTGCGATAGAGCACTCAGATGTTCCTATCATTCATAGAGTTTTTTATGCCTGATTCTTCTTGGCTATTTCAAATGGCTCCTTTGCTACCATTAATGGGTTTCTACCAATGGCCAATGAGCATCTCTTGGTTCAGGTTTGCAGCCTCTCAGCTTATATTGTTCCAGAAGCACTTGCCCTGGCCTTGCTTCTAGAAATTTAAGCTATACTTCTGGAGTTTGCTTCTATATTGGCACCGGTTAGTGGATTTCCACCCATCCATCGTTATGACCATGCTATCCCTCTGATTCCTGGTCCTTAACCTATCGACATAAGACCGTATCGGTACACTCCGGATCTCAAAGATGAAATCAAATTTCAAGTTCATGACATGCTCACCAAGAAGCTTATCCAGTCCACCACCGGCCCATTCTCATCACCAATGCTTCTGGTCAAGAAGAAGGATGGTTTGTGGCGACCGTGCGTCGATTATAGACACCTAAATGCCATCATTGTCCATGACCAGTTCCATCAACCAATTTTGGATGAGCTAATGGATATGAACTGTCATGAGCTAGTTGCTTTTCCTCTTTGGATCTCAACTCCTGATTCCATCAAATCCGCCTCAAGAATGGTGAAGAATTAAAAACTACTTTTTAAACACACTTTGGTCACTTCGAGTTCAAGGTCATGCCATTTGGCTTGTGTGGCGCTCTAGGGACAGTTTAGGGCGCTATGAACTCTACATTACTACCATTTCTTCACAAAGTGTGTTCTTGTATTTTTGGACGACATATTGTTATATAGCCGCACCTATGATAACCTTGTTGGCCACTTGCACGCTGTTTTTCAGTTGCTAGCTCAGGATCAATGGCAAGTCAGGCGTAGCAACTGCTCCTTCGCACAACACCAATTGTCCTACTTGGGACACATCATTGGTGAGGTAGGAGTTTCTATTGACCCTAATAAGATTCAGGCCATTACTTTTTGGCCCCAACCAACAAATGTCAAGGACCTCCATGGCTTCCTCAGACTTGCTAGCTATTACTGGAGATTCATCCACCAATTTGCATTCTTAGCTAAATCGTTGACAAAGCTTCTTAATTAAGAATCGCAGCATCTATTAGTAGGCTTTTGACTCTCTGAAGACAGCGCTCAGTTCCACCATAGTTCTGGCCATGTTTGACTTCACTAATACTTTCTGTGTTGAAACTAATGCTTGTGATCATGGAATCTGCGCGTCCTATACCGCAGGGTCACCCCCTGGCATACATCATCAAGCCATTGGGTCCTAAGATGGCAGATCTCTCCACTTATAGAAACAAGTATTTGACCACAACCATTCTTTCATGGTTATCCCCATGATCCTAACACTCAAGCAATCTTGTCGAAGCTTGCTATGTCCCCAGATCTAGTGACCAACTTCTCCCTGTCAGATGGCATCCTATGCTATAAGTCTTAGAATCTGGTTGGGAAACAACACTTCACTGTAGCAGTCCATCTTGGCAGCATTGCATGATGCACCCTGTTGGTGGTCATTCTGGATTCCTATTCACATATTGCCATGTCAAGCAACTCTTTGCCTAGAAACGGTTGAAAACATCAAGCCAACAAACACCAAACTAAATGTGTGTTTGATGTGGGGGAGATTCTGTGTTCCTCAAGATACAACCTATGTGCAGTTCTCTGTGGCTCCTAGTGCCAATCACAAGCAATCTTTCAAGTTCTTTGGACCTTTCTAGGTGCGCAAGAAAATGGGTCCAGTGGCTTACAAGCTTGATCTCTCGGCTTCATCGACTGTCCCCCTGGTGTTTCATGTCTCCTAGTTGAAACATGTTGCTCCGTCATCAGCCTAGGTGTCACCCTCTCCTCCTAATTCTAACAATTTAGTTTCCTAAACAAGTGGTAGCCCAGCGCGTCATGCACGGCCAAGGGGGTAATTGTGTCGGGGTGTGCGGGCGCACGCCCAAAAGGTAGCATTTGCCATATATAATAGGTTTTGTAGCTAAGTAGAAGCTTAATACTTAGTTATTTACTTGCTGCTTACCCCATTGAATCCAGCTGGATGTAACCTGTTGTCGTAACATTTGTATATCATCTACAACTTGGTATTATTGTCTCATTGACAGTGTTATCTAAATTTCTATCTAGAAAAAATATATGTACCATGCAATGTGATGGATGTGAGTTGGTAAGTGATGTAGCTTATTGATCCTTTTTGTTTTGCAAAAAATGTTTCTTTTTAATTCTGTAGGCATATATCATGCAAGCTAGCTATTAACTAATCGCATCTTAGCATGAACATAAACTTCCTATTTTTATACAGATTTAATCAAACGCAAGCGCCCGATATTTTGTTTACCTGTCTGTTGACGCGCCCACGCGCCTGCGCCCCACCGGACAGGAAGAAGACGGCGGCGAGGACGGAGACGGAGACCTCTTCGGCGTTAGGGTTCCGGCATCTCCCGCTCCCATGCTCTCCCTCTCTTCTTCTCCATCTCCGGTGAGCAAAGAAGGGGATTTGGGGGAGGAAGGCCGTCCAGGAGGTGGGGACAGTGGCAAGGCGGTTTATTTGACCAAGCTACGGTGGAAGCGGCCGAGCCAGGTCAGGGTAGGGGAGCTCCATGGCCGGAGCTCGCCACGGAAGAAGGAGGGGGGAGGGGAAGAAGACGGCCGCCGTGGGTGCGCTAGGGTTTCGCTGGAGCTCCACGGACACCCTGACGAAACCCTAGCGCGCCACAGCGGGGGCAAGGACGAGGAGGAGGGCGCGGTTGTCGGCGAGGCAAGCGGGAGTGGGGTGCGAGGACAAGGACGATGAGGAGGCGCGAGGGCGAGGAGGCGGCGGGGGTGAGGATGAGGAGGGGGCGGGGAGGAAGGACACCCTTTTTATAACTTTTCTTGATTTTTTTTGGAAGTTTTGTGACATTCCGAGACAGTGGCTGGGGAATGGGAATTTCTACCCAAGGAAATAAATGCCTCTAAAATCCCTCCAGGGCTTCCCTTTCCACTAGGTTTATTACCCACCGCCACCACCACCATCCAAACTAGCCCTTTTGCTTTCGCTTTCTCCTCCCCTATCTTCCCCTTAGTTTTAATGGACATAAAGATACCCTAGCCCTTCCGCTAGATCTTCCACTAGCAGCATGGGAAGATCGATCTATTTGCATGTTCTACATGAGTATATTCAAGATACGTGTTACATAGATAACAATGCAAATTCGAGCACTAGTAAAGAAGAATTGAGGATCGATTTTGGCCAACAAATAAACCTAAAATGTACACTGAGAGGCCTCTCAATTTAGTCTTGAATTGAAACCCCATTAGAATTGAAATCATGTTGCTTCATTAGACTAAAGCACGATCCTGAAACATGTTAATCAGCCGTAAGGACCAAGGATATCATCAATTAGCCGATGTGTTTCACATCCAGAGGATCAATGTATTGCAGTCTGTCACAGATTGTACATCTTGGCAACAGAGACAGAAACAATTTACAGTTTCATTTGGGACACAAATGTAAATAGGCGTGAGCACGTGACAGATGCTTACGTACAGTAACAAGATTTCATTTTGTTGATGCACAGTGCCATCTTATTTGTTACCTGAATTGCAGGTTATTCACAGAAAACATCGGGAGTCATGCTAGATCTGTTACAACACAAGCTTTATGCAAATGCGTGCAAAAGCTCAGCTAGATCTTCGTAGGGGTATGAAATGTAAGGCCGTGTTTAGTTGCCCGAATTGGGGGCCGGCCAAAACACTGTAGATCACTGTGTGGCACTGTAGCATTTTGTTTTTATTTGGTAAAAATTATCTAAACATTGACTAATTAGGCTCAAAACGTTCATCTCGCAAAGTACAACAAAACTGTGCAATTAGTTTTTGATTTCATCTACATTTAGTACTCCATGCATGTGCCGGCATTTTGATGTGATGGGGAATCTTCTTTTTGCATAGTAGAATTTGGTGAAATATTTGGGATCTAAACAGGCCCTAAAATACACAAGGCAATTTGAATAGGAAGCTAACTATATTCACAGCACAGACCAACAAATTTTTTTTGAGAACGTGCTGTAGCACGTATTTCATTAAGCAGAATAAAGGAGTTTTGTTACAGACAGGGTAAACTTATGGTAATCCGGAGATTACCGAAAATCGTACCCCACACCCTTACGACACTCGCACGAGGTTGTGATTACATAAAACTATAACGACAAAGGTGCCGGTGCCGAAGGGCTAGTTGTCCTCGTCGTCCAACCCGATCATGTTCAGCTCCATGGCCACTGGGTCGAACTTCCCACCAAGAAGAAGCTGTAGCGCGTCATGGGTGGAGTCTGAAAGCGGCTCCCGAAAGGCCGCCTTGTATTTGCGCACCGTGTCGGAGGCAACATTGGGGGACAGAGCCTCAAATCCTAGCTTGTTCATGAGAACACGCTGAGCCTGTTTGGTGATGTCTGCCTCGCGCAGTTGGGTGGCAATGCGCTCACTGCGCCGCAACGACGTAACCGGAGCCAGCGTTCGAGGTCTGCGCAACCTCGGCGGCCCATGGATGAGGGGCATCTGCAAAGGAAGACAGAGCCGCTCCTCCAAACTCTCCTCAAACGATAACGCAGCAACAGCGACAGCCGGCATGGCTGGAGGGGGTCTCCCCGCGAATACCATCGCCGAGGATGTTTCACCCGAGCCACATACGTCCAGGCCTGAAGGGCAGAGATCCACAGCCAAGGCCGCCTCTGACACGACAAGAGCCGCATCGCCAGCCTCGACGTCAAGCCGACCCGTGTCATTGACGTGCGACGAGGGGGCCTCAGCCTCCACCCCCGACGCCTCAGCATCCACAAAATTGAGGTGAACCATCGTTGGTGGCGAACAGGCATCCACCAACCTAGCCTGAGCCCCCAGAGGGGCCGTAGGCGGAGTAGGCGGGGCCCCAAGCGCCGAAGCACCCACCGAACGACTGGCGACAAGCGAGGCAGGGAGCTCAAGCGAGGCATCGAGTTCATCGAGCATCGGGTCAACCCAAGCGGGAGGCCCAGTGCCCTCGCACGGCGCCGCTGCAATCGGGACCACGACTAGGGCCTCCGAGGGAGGAGACAACAGGCACTCGGAGGAGTCCCTCCCGGTGGGCTGACCGCTGGCGAGGGAGGCTGCAAACTCCTCCAACATCGGATCCTCCTCGATGTCGCGAGCATACGTAACATCTGGGCGAATTGTCCGCGCCAACGGGTCAGGTTGGGCGGAGCTCCTCCAGTTGTGCGTCTCGACGGTCCCTGGCGGCGCGGTGCCGATCGGCGGTGCATGCGACCGTCCGCAACGCCGCCTCCTCCTCCGGTGTTGACGTCGACGCCGCCGACGCCGGCCAATGCTGACATCCGCCTCCACCCTCGGCTTGGCCCCCCCTGCCGCAGCCGACGAGCCAGGGGAAGCCGGCTGGTTGGTGCCTAGGGTGCCCTGGCGGTTGTCGACGATGCGTTCCTAGACTGGGCACCGCCGGCAGCCCATCGGTGCGCCACCCGAGCCGAGGCGGGAGTGAGGTGCGCTCCCCGAGCCCCGAGAGCCCGCGGGCCTCAGCCGCCTACAATTGCGTGCAGTGTGCTGAAACTCCCTGCAACGCAGACACCGTTGGGGGAGCTTGCAGGTGGCCACCCAGTGTGTGGATGAGAGGCAATTAAGGCACTTCCCGTGGAGATCAGCCGGGATGCGGCGTGGAGGACGACGAGGAGGCCGACCCCCCAAGCTGGTCCCCGGAGCACAGCCGAGGCAACCTCTGGTCGCGCCTCCGGCCGGAGGATCTCCCGCCATCCCTCGGCGTCGGGGGCGGAGACCCGACCTCGGTGACCGAGGCGCTGACGCGCCGGAATGCGGCCCTCCACCGACCGCGGCGGCAGGCCATGCACAAGCTGTGGACGTGGTTGGCGATGTTTCCCCTTACGCCCCGGGCGGGAGGACGGCAGGGGCCTCGCAGGCCGCGTAGGCGGGCACGGCGGGTCGGCGGCTGCAGCTGCGGCTCCTGCCGAACCGCGTCCAGGTAGGGCGCCATGGAGGTTGGCGTCGCGTCCGCGTCGGAGTCTTCGCCGAAGCCATCATCAGCCCAACGACGAGCCTTGGGTCATCCCCCGTGCCCCCCCCAGGAAGGAAAGGGGCGGCGTAAGGGGAGAGGGTGGACGAGCTCGGGAAGGGGGTAGTAGAGTGCCCACGGAAGCTCGAGGAAGCAGAGGCAACGACGTTCTCGTCCTCGTCATCGCCTTCGAGGACGTCCTTGATGAGAACCAGCTCATCTGCCAGAGGGGTGGACGGCGGGCTCGGGGCAGGGGCGGATAGGCAGACGAGGAAGGCATCGGGGGCAGCACCGCACTCCTCGCGCTGCGCGGCAACGCCGGCGGCGACCGGGTGCAGCACGTCGTGCACCCCAGCCCCAGGCGGCAGCTGCTCTGCCGACTCCATCGAGGGCACGCGGGCAGCCATGACGCGGGTGGAAGCCACAGGTCCGGCTGTGCGGAGTCCACCCGCGCAAGCCTCGCCCCTGGCCTCGCTGGCCACCGGCCCCACGGGCAGAGGCACCGTGCCGGCTTCCTCGCAAGCCGCGTCCGCGGCGTCCACTAGAGGGGCATCCGCATGGTCACCCGGCTGGGGAGGGGAGGGAGCTGAGGCAGAGGACGGTGAGGAGGAGGCGGGCGCTGGGATCGGGGCCGTGCCCTCCGGCGGCGACGGCGATGGCCGCACGGCTGCCCGCACGGCTGGCCCTCGAGCGCCACGGGCGTCCGCGTGAGCGCCCAGGGCAGCATCCGGCGGCGGCGGGGAGGCAAGCTCCGTCGATAGCGGCGAGGGCGTTGATGGAGCCGACGAAGCCGCCTCATCGCCGGATCCGGCGGGGGTGGCCACGGTGGCGCCCAATGACTGCGGCGGTGTGGCCCATGAGGGAGCCCGCGGGGGCGTCCCAGCACCGGATCCGGCGGGTGCGGGTCCGGTGACGGCCCCGGCCGCGGCTCCCGCCAACGATGGCGGCGCTGGCGGGCCTAGGCGGCAGGGGCTGGCCGCCGGTGGTGGGTGAGCCTGAAGATGGCCGTCTGCCGGTAGCGGGTCGAGCGCGCCAGCCGCACATGACCGGGAGACGGCGCCGGCGCTGGTGAGGAGGCAGCAGTCTGGCAAGTCGGGATCCAACTTGGGCAGCAGCGGAGAGGTAGCCGACGGTGCAGGCCGGGAGATCGATGTGGCTGAAGGCGGCGGCAGCACAACCACGCTCGCGCGTGCCCGTGGGGGTGGGGAAGAGGAGCGGGAGGTAGAGAGGGGAGAGAGGGGAGGCGAGAGGGTGGCGGGCGCCGGCGCCGGGGCGGCAGCCAGCGCCGCCGGCGGTAGCGGCGGGCAGGGGGCCAGAGGAGTCGGGTCGTCCTGCATTACAAAATAGTGGTACTGAACTTTCTCATACCAACAAATATTGGCATACATAATCCTTTGGCATTCATAATCCTTTTGCCTCATCAAGCTATCTGTCTGATCTGCATTGAAATGAATCAAGATTCCTGGGGAGCTTCAAACCTTGATGGAGTATCCATATTCCCATACGCACGAGTCCTGATATCAAGATGATAAGAAGCACTATTCCCTGAACATAGTAGACAGGTGTGAGACAATATTGCAAGGATACAAGGTATATTGATTTGTGAAGTATCGTTTCACACATGAGCCTACATTTCAGAATAGAGCTAACTACGAATGAAACAGAGTACAGGTAAATTCCCTCCAGAAGAGTTGATTTGACTTGGCACTCTCCGTCACATTTGCCCAGGCCAGCCTTAGTAGTATTGTTCTTCTCTGGAAGAATCCTGCCTAATGGCAGGTTGGAAGGGCTTTCCAGAAAACCAGATGGTTGAGAGGCATAAAGAATGGTATATTTAGCTCCAGACTTCTTCAGCATGGCAATCAGGTCAGAAAGCAACTCTCCTGCAGTGACATTAGTACCAAATTAACTTTCAGTTGTACAGTTGAAAGTGGAAGAATAATGTAAGAAGTCCTATCCTAACATTCTGTTTTTGCAGGGTATAAATCCTTGAAACCACCACTGCAGAAGACAATTAGATCACTATGTCTACTTGGGTTGTTTCTCATCCGTGACGTCACTAAGTCCTTGAATGTATATGCTGTCAATATACGAAACAGATATAGCATAGAAGAACTAAAAAATTATGTAATAAGTTACATGGATAGAATCCATGCCATGATGTTTATTCAGATCTTGACCAGTTACAGTGCACATGTCTGTGTAGGAGATACGATTTCTTTCAAAGCCATTGTTACAATTCTCAGTAAAGCCAGACAGAAATGAATTTTCCAACTTCTCATCATCTGATGTGGAAACATAGGGGTATGCAATGGAAAACTCTGAACTTTTGAAGGAGACCCGGCATAACGATCTTAAGCAATTAGGAATTTGATGCTTCAGTTAAACAATAACTGAGGGAAATAAGAGTGCTAATGGTTACCTTCAGTGTATCTGCTAACGCTGGATCAATTTGTGTATCTTTAGATATGTCTGACGGATGTAGCTAAGGGGGAAAAACAAGTCAATGGTCAGTGAAAACAGAAACCATGACTATCATAGTAATAACCTCACCATATATAGATTAAAAGGTGGAGAATTTGCTTGTTTTATGGCTTCGCGGAATCAACAGACAATATTTATCAGAAATATGGACTTTTAATTTTTTGAATCTATGCACAGGCACTGCTTCAGTTCAAAAAAAAATTATTTAATTCAACTGTATTTGCCCAAGATAGTTTCAAGCCAGTAAAATATAGATAGGTATAAAATAAGTACCTTTCAGCCAAGAAAAACATTTGCAACATCAACATTATATTCTTCTGAGCATCCGCCCCTGAACACTAATAATAAAATCACGATATCATGATCCAGGGACCTGATTAAACATGCAACAGCTGATAACTTAGAAGAAGTTGCGTGAGAGCTTAAGTTTCATCAGCGAGGATAGTTACACTGTCTGATAGTGGACCACTTCTTTAGCATCATCAGATAGAATCTGGATGATAAACAGAATGAGGTAAATTCTAGAGTAGTGAGCTGGCATGTGTTTTGCTATAATAATAATTTGAAGGTAAGAATCTTTTTAATGAGCTTGCAAGTTTGGCTCAAGTAGAATCTATGTGAACTGATGAGGCATCAACGTAGAGCAAGGTAACACGGTATCTAGTAAGAAAGTAACCAACTCAAATCATTGAGAAAGGCTGATTATGGACATCACAGTATAAGAACAGTATTGCACCCATCATATTCATTAGAAACTAGGCGTGCCTGACATGAACCTAGGCACTGTGTTGATGCAAAATTCTCTGATAAAAGAAAGCTGGAACTTCTTAGAACTAAACACTGTTTTGTTAAATTGAACTCATGGTTTCAATCCCCATTGCAATTTAGAGGATAAAGGTTGCCCATATAAAGAAGAGCCAAAACTAGCACCAGTTCATGCTTCAGTACCAAAATAAGGGCACAAAGTATTTTTAGGCACAAGATATAGGCTTGTCAGTTAATCAATCATTTTTTTTAAAAAGGACATGAATCTATGTATTCCCTGGGCATAAAGTCTCAATCTTGACTTTTCAATGATTGTATTCGGTGAACTTAACTTTCCAAAATTATAGGTAAAAATCGGCTAATGCAATGTGATCTGCACAAATCAATCTGTACTAAACAGTTGCTGGCTCCCAATAAGGTGAACTTTAACAAATGATGAGTTAATTATACCACTGATTGGAGGCAGTTTTCTACTTAGTCAACAGGAGCGATCATGAACAAAGTTTAGATAAAGAAAGTGTTCCTCGAACGAGAATGGAAAATGCGTGCGTTTCATGAGTCATGGCAATGCTTTGTATACCGATTCATTATAGTTTGTACTTTCTGGGTTATGAGCAGAGCAGCCGAAACACCTCAATAGTAATTTCACGAATCTTATCTATAGCTCAAGCTCTCTAAATCAAGATAGTGACGCAAAAGATAAGCACAAGTGCGCAACAAACCCACCCGTAGTTTTTGGGAGTCCAGAGGAACGCTGGCGCCACCACCGACGTGGCCGACGCCACCTGCGCCCTGTCACGCAAGCCCGCGGAAACGCCGCACCCGCCCCTCCTTCCTCCTTACCCCCTCCTCCCCTCTCCGTGAGTCCGAACGCCACGCCTCCTCCCCGCACCCGCCGCCGCCCCTGCGCGCTCCTTCCCCTTGAACCCCCTCCTCTCTCCGCATAGGCAGAACCCAGGAGTAGGATGACGACGACTGGACGAGCGCGCCCCGTCCGCACGACCCCAGGTGCACCGCACACCTCGACCGCCAGCCCCAACACGCCCATCCGCCGGCCCCATCTCGCCGTGCCCCATCCCCCGGCATTCGGCCGTGCCCCATGACTCTCTATCTCTGAAATATGAAACACTTGCATGCAACATACGTGAAGCAGATGAAAACATTTGGAACATATGCTTGAAACATATGTGTGAAACATATGCAACATCCAAATAAAACACTAGCAACTTGCAACATGAAAACACTTATTGCAACATAAGACTGAAGCGGCTGAAAGATTTCGAGCATACTCTTGCGACATATATGTGTGAAACATCTGCAACATCCAGATCGAAATGCTTGCAACATACGTCTGAAACAAATGAAACATTTTGAACAAACGCTTGCAACATGCCTTTGAAACACTTGCAACATATGCAACATCCTGATCTACTTTTGCAACATCAGCATAAGTTACTTGCAACATACCTCTGAAACACTTACAACATATGCTTGCTCCCATTGGAGAATCGTCGGCGCGTGGAGTTCACTGGTGTAGAGCTCGCCACTCCAGTGGAGAAGGCCATGGCAGGTCTGTTGGAGAAGGCCGCGGCGGGCAAGTGGCGTGGTGAATTGGGAGGAAGATGGGTTGCTGTGCTCTGGCACGGTGGAGGTGCCACCTGGCAGAGCAGAGGCGCGGTGGAGAGCACGGTCGCCGCGCCAAGGTGGCGCGGCGGAGCGTGGTTGTGGTCTCGCGGAGACCTATCGCAGCGCTGCCATGATGTGAGTTTTTTTTTAGAATGGTTGGAGGCGAGTGCATGAGCATATAAAGGGGCGGTCGTTAGGCTGGCGCAGGCGGCCCACCATCTGGAGCGTCTGGCGCGGACGGACACCCTATACGAAGAATTACCGATAATACATGCATGTATACTCTTGTGATTACATCAGATACGAAATTCCGAATACAAATAGCCAAATAGCTCAAGTTAGGGGTTCGGGTCCTCAATTTTGCGCAGCATCTTTTATCAGCATCTAGTAATAACAACAAATCATGCATTTATGCAGTACTCAACTGAACAGCTCATCAAGGAAGTTGAAAACTCCATAGCAGAGGTCAAACAGTACAATCAAGACTATGATGTGGTGGAGGGCCTCTCCATAACGCCTTTGTTTCTATTATGTTGTCGTTTAGGTTTCTAACCACTTCCTATGGTTCAGTAACCGACACTATAGGGTTCTCCCGTAGCTACATTGTGTGTAAGCCATTCTTTCGGCTCTTCTTCTTAATGAAATATGTGTGAAGTCGTGTTCTCTAAAAAAACACTGGTATCCTAAGTATTGGCAAGCCCCAAGGGGATTCAAGACCAAGTGGGTCATGCACGAATTCTACCTCGAGAGAAAATGTAGACACAACAACGCCAGCCTATGCTTCAATCCATGGTATGACACTCAGAGCCCGTTCACTTCGCTGAAAAACCATGGCTGAAAGTACTGTTCGCTGATTTGTTGTGAGAGAAAAACATTGTTCCGGCTGAAAAAACAAGCTGAAAAGTACGGATTATAAGACAAACGAACAGGGCCAATAAACTTGAGAAACGTTACTTATATAGATATGATATGTATACTTGTGCTGAAAAATATTTTACAGTTTAGTTTGTGTCAATAAACTTTAATGTGCGATTTTTTTGTTTTATATATGTTCGGGATGAATGGTTGTGTGCAAGGTACACAACAAGCAAGCCCTCGATTAGTAGTCGATCTACTAGAACGCTCGACGTCAGCTCCATCGAGGTCAGTGCAGTCAATGAGTTCCTTGATTATTCCATCTACTTCAGCTCCGACGGATCAGGGCAATCAGCGAGTCACAGCGTAGATAGGGTCAAAAAGCGAGGCATGATTTGTTTCACACAACATGGCTCAGGTGGCGTCAATTGACGATATGTCTCAGTGCTAGGCTGCTACCTTCTTTAGTCTTGGATTAGGCTATATGGCGCATGCTAGTACTAACATAATATATACCTAGGGAGGGCCTTTCCTTTTGGGGCCTGGAGCGGCCACCCCTTTGCCCCACCCATGGGACGACGGGTCCTACAAACAACCATAGCAGCTACACCTCCTCAATGAATATGCTTCGTGAAGACCATCAAGCCCTAGGAAGAAGCTACAAGTTGCATCACTAGGTAATTGTGGCGAATGCCCTAGGAGGGGCCATTTCCTTACATTTGGCCGTAGCCTTTGTATCATGATCATTGAGGAAGAATTTTAAAGCATATATAATAATTCTCAAGCTATTCCGCAGCAAAAGCTCTAGTTATTTTGGGACAGTTTTGTTGGTTGCCAACTCATTAATAAGTAGCTCGTATATTGAGAGATCATACTGTGTATGTGAAACAGACATTGATTTTATACTGCAAATTAAAAAGGACTGTTATGTGTGATACACACATGCATGCACACACGTAGAATGCATGAACGCGTGCACACACTTCTTTTTCACTTAACAAAAAATATAATGGAAGGATACACAACGTATTTCTTACTCCCTCCGTCAAAAAAAACTTATGTTTTAGGATCTTAGGACAGATTATGTACTACTGTACCTACTACCATAGTCGAGGAGGAACACTCAGGGAGAGGCACAACAGCAGCACAAGCACATGACTGACTGTAGATAACTGAACACTGACTAAGAATAGTATCACTCACTTGTCATCCGTACTGCTTATCACTCCAAATGCAGGACACCTTGTCTAGAATCTCCTTCATCACCAATGGAAAGCTTGCAATGAGATGATTGAATCCATCGGTTTCCATGATTGGGCCAAGCATCTCCTTCATCACCAATGGATGCTAGCGTCGTCGCCATTGTTTCCACATCAATGGCTTCGCTAAGCTTACTTTCACACAACAACCTTAGCCTCTCCACTCCATACCTATCCGCGGCAACCAGCGTGTTCGTGATCGCCAGATTCCGGCCATCACTGCATCTATCATGCAAAATATCTGTGTAGATGAACTGAAGCAGAGCCTCGAAGATTGCTGGCTCCATGTCATCGATCCTGATGAGATTTTTAGCTTTCTGATCAAAGAGCTGCGCTCTAAACACCGAAGAGCGGAAAGCCAGGACACATCTATGGGCACAGAACAACTGGCCATCTAGAGTGAATGTGACGTCCGCCCCTTCGCCATCGCTCAGCATCTCCCAATGTCTTGGTGCAGGCTGGACAGCGGGACGATGACAGAGTTCATCTTGTTCTCCACGGTGCGGGACTCGATCACGACCGTCAGCATGCATCTGATCATGAGGCAGTCCCTGTCGAGGTACGGCAAGCCCTGCTCTTCCGCAACAAAAGCTCTAGTTATTTCGTGGCAGTTTTGTTGGTTGCTAACTTAGTAAGTAGCTCGTACAATGAGGGACCATACTATTTGTGTTGTGAAACGGACATTGATTATATATTTCAAAAGGACTGTTATGTGTGATACACACACAATGCATGCACGCGCGCACACACTTCTTTTTCACTTAACAAAAAATATAATGGAAGGATACACAACGTATTTCTTACTCCCTCCGTCTAAAAAACTTATGTTTTAGGATTTTGGGACAGATTATGTTACTACTGTACCTACTACCATAGTCGAGGAGGAACACTCAGGGAGAGGCACAACAGTAGCACAAGCACATGACTGACTGTAGATAACTGAACGTTGACTAAGAATCGGTATCACTCACTTGTCATCCATACTGCTTACCACTCCAAATGCAGGACACCTTGTCTAGAATCTCCTTCATCACCAATGGAAAGCTTGCAATGAGATGATTGAATCCATCAGTTTGCATGATTGGGCCAAGCATCTCCTTCATCACCAATGGAATGCTACCATCGTCGCCATTGTTTCCACATCAATGGCTTCACTAAGCTTACTTTCACACAACAACCTTAGCCTCTCCACTCCAAACCTATCCGCGGCAACCAGCAAGTGTGTGATCGCCAGATTCCAACCATCACTGCATCCATCAGGTAGACTATCTATGTAGATGAACTACCTCGAAGATTGCTGGCTCCATGTCATCGATCCTGATGAGATTTTCAGCTTTCTTCTTCATTGGACCAAAGAGCTACGCTCTAAACACCGAAGAGCGGAAAGCTAGGACACATCTATGGGCACGGAACAACTGGCCGTCCACAGTGAATGTGATGTCCGCCCCTTCGCCATCACTCAGCATCTCCCAAAGTCCTGGTGCAGGCTGGATAGTGTCACATCCGGCCCAATTTGGAATTTGGCCCGTAGTGGCCCATGTGCATGTTAATGAGATATTGTGGAGAGTTTAGTCCCACCTTGGTTGTTAAAGGTGGGATAGAGAAACATATAGTCCATCCCACCATCCCCGAGTTAATCCTTTTACGCGAAGCGAGGATGAAAGCGTAAGTGGGATGGTGGTTGGTGTGGTTCACATAGCATGCAGAGTGGATCTGAGCCATTTGGACTCTGGGGCGTTATAGACAGCCGGAAGACAACAGAGTTCATATTGTTCTCCACGGTGCGGGACTCGATCACGACCGTCAGCACGCACCTGATCGTGAGGCAGTCCCTATCGAGGTACGGCAAGCCCTGCTCTTCCGCAGCAAAAGCTCTAGTTATTTCGGTGCAGTTTTTTTGGTTGCTAACTCAGTAAGTAGCTCATACATTGAGGGACCATACAATTTGTGTTGTGAAACGGCCATTGATTATATATTTCAAAAGGGACTGTTATGTGTGATACACACACATGCGTGCACACGCATAGTGCGCGCACGCGCACACACACTTCTTTTTCACTTAACAAAAAATGGAAGGATACACAACGTATTCTTACTCCCTTCGTCAAAAAAGCTTATGTTTTAGGATTTTAAGATGGATTATGTTACTACAACACCTACTACGATAGCCATATCTCTTCTTGAATGTGATACTAAAAAATCCACATGATAGACAATGTTCAATGTCTACCAATCCCTATAAATAGGTCTCAATGTCCTCTTCGAATACCATCAGCACGGAACACAATAGTTACCCCACCAAGGATACGAGATTTAGGCAGAGTGACAACAAAATTTCCCCTTTGCATGAAGCGCTAAGGGGTAAAACAACCATGCCATCTCTTTCTAGCAGTACACCTAATGACCATGATCACTCCTTCCAGAGCTACGACAGTAATAGTGAAGCAATACCACACCAACTACACTCAGTTTCTACTCCCATACCACCAAATAGCATCATTTCATCAACAGGGCTGGAGCAAAGCTCGGAGAATGAGCAAGGGCTTATGCACATGTTTCTGACAACTCCGGTAAGTGAGGACACATGAAATAAGGCTTTGTCCATGGAGCCCCAGTCAATAGAATCTTTGCCCCAAGGAGACCCTATGGCTATTCTCCAAGCCCACCTTGACATTGCTGGAGTTTCTGATCCTGGTCCAATCTTCCATGACCTTGCCTTGCATGTTCCCAAGGTTTTGTCCCTATCATTTTCGACCTTTTATCATTGTACTTAAATTATGAAACTCTACAATCTCTCACATCAATCTACATGTAGGAGGGGATGCACAAAACTCTTGGATCTTCATCCTCATCCCATGATGACCTTTATGGGAAAATACCATATGTCAAACCAACTTTCTTTAATCAAACCCCCATGTCCTCACTTGCCCAAAGAGAGCAGCATGTGCCAAGTGGTTTTCCAAGCGGCAATTCTTGTGATGCCATCAAAGAGGTCATGTGTCACGACCCGGTCTTGACACACTTGAAATCATAGCATCATGATCATCATTGCAATTGAAATCCAAATTCTAGAAACTAGACTACACTGGAATCTACATTCAATCTGCTCACTATTGATTTGACGGACAGTACGCCAGCACCACCGGACTATCCGCCACTTCATCTACACTGTCAATTAAACTTCGACACTACCTATCGGACGGTCCGATAGAATAGCGGACTATCCGGTATACCAACCCATGCAGCAGATCTGAGGTGTCACTTATGTTTTAGGATTTTAGGATAGATTATGTTACTACAACACCTACTACCACAGTCGAGGAGGAACACTTGGGAGAGGCACAACAGCAGCACAAGCACCAAGAGAGCCGCGCAGGCCCAAAACTAAGAATACCCATATAGCCGGCCCAGAATGGGTCTAGACTATGTAATAGAAGCTGATAGCAGGCCTAGAATGAGTTCCTACTCCATCAATCAATCAAACACAGATCAGATTGGCCTAACGCGGATCCCATCGGTGAGCTGCTGCCTGGATCTACGATTTTGTAATTCCCTTCCACTTGCTCGATTTGTGGAGAGTTCATAAATTCTGAAGCAAATTTCGCCCCACCCACACTACATCTTCATGCAACGCTGCTTGGGAGCTAGCCATTGATCCTAACACAAAATCATCCTCGAGGAGATTCAAAAGTGTTTCTCCAAGAACGACCTCAAGTGGAACGCACACTTCCAAGACTTCGAGCACCACCACGGCTCCTGCGTCATCGCACTTCAAGTCGCTGCCAAGGTGTTCGACAAATGGCGCCCCAGATTGAGGCCTCCACTATGCAGTTGCTGAGAAATACTCTCCTCTTTGTTCATACTGTCATGCTAGAGGACTATGTGACTATTGCTGAGAAATGGTCACATTGGGCACAAATGTTCCACCACTATGCGGTTGCATACCATGGAAGAGGTGTTGGATCTATCCAGTTTGCTCCCTGCAGGTTCTGCGATAGAGCACTTAGATGTTCCTATCATTCATAGAGTTTTTTATGCCCTATTCTTCTTGGCTATTTCAAATGGCTCCTTTGCTACCATTAATGGGTTTCTACCAATGGCCAATGAGCATCTCTTGGTTCAGGTTTGCAGCCTCTCAGCTAACATTTTTCTAGAAGCACCTGCCCTGACCAAGCTTCTAGAAATTTAAGCTATACTTCTAGAGTTTGCTTCTATATTGGCACCGGTTAGTGGATTGCCACCCATCCATCATTATGATCATGCTATCCCACTGATTCCTGATCCTTAACCTATCGACATAAGACCGTATCGGTACACTTCGGATCTCAAAGATGAAATCAAATTTCAAGTTCATGACATGCTCACCAAGAAGCTTATCCAGTTCACCACCGGCCCATTCTCATCACCAATGCTTCTGGTCAAGAAGAAGGATGGTTTGTGGTGACCGTGTGTCGATTATAGACACCTAAATGCCATCATTGTCCATGACCAGTTCCATCAACCAATTTTGGATGAGCTAATGGATATGAACTGTCATGAGCTAGTTGCTTTTCCTCTTTGGATCTCAACTCCTGATTCCATCAAATCCGCCTCAAGACTGGTGAAGAATTAAAAACTACTTTTTAAACACACTTTGGTCACTTCGAGTTCAAGGTCATGCCATTTGGCTTGTGTGGCGCTCTAGGGACATTTTAGGGTGCTATGAACTCTACATTACTACCATTCTTCACAAAGTGTGTTCTTGTATTTTTGGACGACATATTGTTTTATAGCCGCACCTATGATGACCTTGTTGGCCACTTGCACGCTGTTTTCCAGTTGCTGGCTCAGGATCACTGGCAAGTCAGGCGTAGCAATTCCTCCTTCGCACAATACCAATTGTCCTACTTGGGACACATCATTGGTGAGGTAGGAGTTTCTATTGACCCTAATAAGATTCAGGCCATTACTTTTTGTCCCCAGCCAACAAATGTCAAGGACCTCCGTGGCTTCCTCAAACTTGCTAGCTATTACTGGAGATTCATCCACCAATTTGCATTCTTAGATAAATCGTTGACAGAGCTTCTTAATTAAGAATCGCAGCGTCTATTATTAGGCTTTTGACTCTCTGAAGACAGCACTCAGTTCTGCCATAGTTCTGGCCATGTCTGACTTCACTAATACTTCCTGTGTTGAAACTAATGCTTGTGATCATGGAATCTGCGCGTCCTATACAGCAGGGTCACCCCCTGGCATACATCATCAAGCCATTGGGTCCTAAGATGGCAGATCTCTCCACTTATAGAAACAAGTATTTGACCACAACCATTCTTTCATGGTTATCCCCATGATCCTGACAATCAAGCAATCTTGTCGAAGGTTGCTATGTCCCCAGATCTAGTGACCAACTTCTCCCTGTCAGATGGCATCCTATGCTATAAGTCTTAGAATCTGGTTGGGAAACAACACTTCACTGTAGCAGTCCATCTTGGCAGCATTGCATGATGCACCCTGTTGGTGGTCATTCTGGATTCCTATTCACATATTGCCATGTCAAGCAACTCTTTGCCTAGAAACGGTTGAAAACATCAAGCCAACAAACACCAAACTAAATGTGCGTTCGATGTAGGGGAGATTCTGTGTTCCTCAAGATACAACCTATGTGCAGTTCTCTGTGGTTCCTAGTGCCAATTACAAGCAATCTTTCAAGTTCTTTGGACCTTTCTAGGTGCGCAAGAAAATGGGTCCAGTGGCTTACAAGCTTGATCTCTCGGCTTCATCGACTGTCCCCTGGTGTTTCATGTCTCCTAGTTGAAACATGTTGCTCCGTCATCAGCCTAGGTGTCACCCTCTCCTCCTAATTCTAACAATTTAGTTTCCTAAACAAGTGGTAGCCCAGCGCGTCATTCACGGCCTAGGGGGTAATTGCGTCGGGGTGTGAGGGCATTCAGGCCTGCGGGCGCACACCCAAAAGGTAGGATTTGCCATATATAATAGGTTTTGTAGCTAAGTAGAAGCTTAATACTTAGTTATTTACTTGCTGCTTACCCCATTGAATCCAGCTGGATGTAACCTGTTGTCGTAACATTTGTATATCATCTACAACTTGGTATTATTGTCTCATTGACCGTGTTATCTAAATTTCTATCTAGAAAAAAATATATGTACCATGCAATGTGATGGATGTGACTTGGTAAGTGATGTAGCTTGTTGATCCTTTTTGTTTTGCAAAAAATGTTTCTTTTTAATTCTGTAGGCATATATCATGCAAGCTAGCTATTAACTAATCACATCTTAGCATGAACATAAACTTCCTATTTTTTATAAAGATTTACTCAAACGCAGGCACCCGATATTTTGTTTACCTTTCTGTTGACGCGCCCACGTGCCTGCGCCCCACCGAACAGGAAGAAGACGGCGGCGAGGACGGAGACGGAGACCTCTTCGGCGTTAGGGTTCTGGCATCTCCCGCTCCCATGCTCTCCCACTCTTCTTCTCCATCTCCGGTGAGCAAAGAAGGGGATTTGGGGGAGGAAGGCCGTCTAGGAGGTGGGGACAGCGGCAAGGCGGTTTAGGGAACCTAGCTACGGTGGAAGCGGCCGGGCCAGGTCAGGGCGGGGGAGCTCCATGGCCGAAGCTCGCCGCGGAAGAAGGAGGAGGGAGGGGAAGAAGACGGCTGCCGCGGGCGCGCTAGGGTTTCACCGGAGCTCCACGGACACCCTGACAAAACCCTAGCGTGCCATGGCGGGGTCAAGGACGAGGAGGAGGGCGCGGTTGCCGGCGAGGCAAGCGGGAGTGGGGTGCGAGGACAAGGATGATGAGGAGGCGCGAGGGTGAGGAGGCGGCGGGTGTGAGGATGAGGAGGGGCGAGGAGGAAGGACACCCTTTTTATAACTTTTCTTGATTTTTTTTGGAAGTTTTGTGACATTCCGAGACAGTGGCTGGGGAATGGGAATTTCTACCCAAGGAAATAAATGCCTCTAAAATCCCTCCAGGGCTTCCCTTTCCACTAGGTTTATTACCCACCGCCACCACCACCACCCAAACTAGCCCATTTGCTTTCGCTTTCTCCTCCCCTATCTTCCCCTTAGTTTTAATGGACATAAAGATACCCTAGCGGCCTAGCCCTTCCGCTAGATCTTCCACTAGCAGCATGGGAAGATCGATCTATTTGCATGTTCAACATGAGTATATTCTAGATACGTGTTACATAGATAACAATGCAAATTCGAGCACTGGTAAAGAGGAATTGAGGATCGATTTTGGCCAGGCCTCTCAATTTAGTCTTGAATTGAAACCCCATTAGAATTGAAATCATGTTGCTTAATTAGACTAAAACACGATCCTGAAACATGTTAATCAGCTATAAGGACCAAGGATATCATCAATTAGCCGATGTGTTTCACATCCAGAGGATCAATGTATTGCAGTCTGTCACAGATTGTACATCTTGACAACAGAGACAGAAACAATTTACAGTTTCATTTGGGACACAAATGTAAATAGGCGTGAGCACGTGACAGATGCTTACATACAGTAACAAGATTTCATTTTGTTGATGCACAGTGCCATCTTATTTGTTACCTGAATTGCAGGTTATTCACAGAAAACACCGGGAGCCATGCTAGATCTGTTACAACACAAGCTTTATGCAAATGCGTGCAAAAGCTCAGCTAGATCTTCGTAGGGGTATGAAATGTAAAATACACAAGGCAATTTGAATAGGAAGCTAACTATATTCACAGCACAGACCAACAAATATTGCCATTCATAATCCTTTTGCCTCATCAAGCTATCTGCCTGATCTGCATTGAAATGAATCAAGATTCCTGGGGAGCTTCAAACCTTGATGGAGTATCTATTCCCATACACACGAGTCCTGATATCAAGATGATAAGAAGCACTATTCCCTGAACATAGTAGACAGGTGTGAGACAATATTGCAAGGATACAAGGTATATTGATTTGTGAAGTATCGTCTCACACATGAGCCTACATTTCATAATAGAGCTAACCACGAATGAAACAGAGTACAGGTAACAACTTACAACAAAAGTTCCCACCAGAAGAGTTGATTTGACTAGGCACTCTCCATCACATTTGCCCAGGCCAGCCTTAGTAGTATTGTTCTTCTCTGCATACATGCCTAATGGCAGGTTGGAAGGGCTTTCCAGTAAACCAGATGGTTGAGAGACATAAAGAATGGTATATTTAGCTCCAGACTTCATCAGCATGGCAATCGGGGCAGAAAGCAACTCTCCTGCAGTGACATTAGTACCAAATTAACTTTCAGCTGTACAGTTGAAAGTGGAAGAATAATGTAAGAAGTCCTATCCTAACATTCTGTTTTTGCAGGGTATAAATCCTTGAAACCACCACTGCAGAAGACAATTAGATCACTCTGTCCACTTGGGTTGTTTCCCATCCGTGACGTCACTAAGTCCTTGAATGTAAATGCTGTCAATATACGAAACAGATATAGCGTAGAAGAACTAAAAAAATTATGTAATAAGTTACATGGATATCAGAATCCATGCCATGATGTTTATTCAGATCTTGGCCAGTTACAGTGCACGTGTCTGTGTAGGAGATATGACTTCTTTCAAAGCCATTGTTACAATTCTCAGCAGAGCCAGACAGAAATGAATTTTCCAATTTCTCATCATCTGATGTGGAAACATAGGGTTATGCAATGGAAAACTCTGAAATTTTGAAGGACACCTGGTAGGCATAACGATCATAAGCAATTAGGAATTTGATGCTTCAGTTAAACAATAACTGAGGGAAATAAGAGTGCTAATGGTTACCTTCAGTGTATCTGTTAACGCTGGATCAATTTGTGTATCTTTAGATATGTCTGAAGAATGTAGCTAAGGGGGAAAAACAAGTCAATGGTCAGTGAAAACAGAAACCACGACTATTTTAGTAATAACCTCACAATATATAGATTAAAAGGTGGAGAATTTGCTAGTTTTTTAGCTTCGCGGAATCAACAGACAATATTTATCAGAAATATCGACTTTTAATTTTTTGAATCTATGCACAGGCCTGTATTTGCCCAAGATAGTTTCAAGCCAGTAAAATATAGATAGGTATAAAATAAGTACCTTTCAGCCAAGAAAAACAATTGCAACATCAACATTATATTCTTCTGAGCATCCTCCCCTGAACAGTAATAATAAAATCACGATATCATGATCCAGGGACCTGATAAAACATGCAACAGCTGATAACTTAGAAGAAGTTGCGTGAGAGCTTAAGTTTCACCAGTGAGGATAGTTACACTGTGTGATAGTGGACCACTTCTTTAGCATCATATCAGAATGGAATCTGGATGATAAACAGAATGAGGTAAATTCTAAGTGAGCTGGCATGTGTCTTGCTATAATAATAATTTGAAGGTAAGAAATCTTTTTAATGAGCTAGCAAGTTTGGCTCAAGTAGAATCTAAGTGAACTGATGAGACATCAACGTTGAGCAAGGTAACACGGTATCTAGTAATAAAGTAACTAACTCAAATCATTGAGAAAGGCTGATTATGGACATCACAGTATAAGAACAGTATTGCACCCAACATATTCATTAGAAACTAGGCGTGCGTGACATGAACCTAGGCACTGTGTTGATGAAAAATTCTCTGATAAAAGAAACCTGGAACTTCTTAGAACTAAACACTGTTTTGTTAAATTGAACTCATGGCTTCAATCCCTATTGCAATTTAGAGGCTAAAGGTGGCCCATATAAAGAAGAGCCAAAACTGATCTGGCTGGCTGAAAGTACTGCTGGCTGATTTTTTGTGAGAAAAAAGCATTGTTGGCTAGCTGGCTGATTTGGCTGATAATCTCAAGCGAACAGGCTGGTATCCCCAATGTGTACTGTGCAATATAAAAAATATAGGCTTGTCAGCTAATCATTCATTTCTTGAAAGAGGACATCGAATCTATGTATTCTCTAGGCATAAAGTCTCAATCTTGACTTTTCAATGATTGTATTCGGTGAACTTAACTTTCCAAAATTATAGGTAAAAATCGGTTAATGCAATGTGATCTTGCACAAATCAATCTACTAAACAGTTGCTTGCTCCCATTAAGGTGGACTTTAACAAATGATGAGTTAATTATTCCACTGATTGGAGGCAGTTTTCTACTTAGTCAACAGGAGCGATCATGAACAAAGTTTAGATAAAGAAAGTGTTCCTCGACCGAGAATGGAAAATGCGTGCGTTTCATGAGTCATGGCAATGCTTTGTATACCGATTCATTATAGTTTATACTTTTTGGGTTATAAGCAGAGTAGCCGAAACACTTCAGTAGTAATTTCACGAATCTTATCTATAGCTCAAGCTCTCTAAATCACGATAGTGACGCAAAAGATAAGCACAAGTGTGCAACAAACCCACCCGTAGTTTTTGGGAGCCCAGAGGAACGCTGGCGCCACCACCGATGTGGTCGACGCCACCTACGCCCAAGCCAGCATCACCATCACGGACGCCCGCAGAAACGCCGCGCCCGCTCCTCCTTCCTCCTTACCCCCTCCTCTCCTCTCCGTGACTTCGGACACCACGCCTCCTCCCCGCACCTGCCGCCGCCCCTATGCACTCCTTTCCCTTGAACCCCCTCCTCTCTCCGCATGGGCAAAACCCAGGAGCAAGGATGACGACGACTGGACAAGCATGCCCTGTCTGCACGACCCCAGGTGCGTCGCGCGCCTCGACCGCCGGCCCCAGCACGCCCCATCCGCCTGCACCATCTCATCGTGCCACATCCCCCGGCGTCCGGCCGTGCCCCATGACTCTCTACCTCTAAAATATGAAACACTTGGATGCAACATACGTCTGAAGCCGATGAAAATATTTGGAACATACACTTGAAATATGTATGTGAAACATATACAACATCCAGATAAAACACTTGCAATTTGCAACAAGAAAACACTTATTGCAACATAAAAATGAAACAGCTGAAACATTTCGAGCATACTCTTGCGACATATATGTGTGAAACATATGCAACATCTAGATCGAAACGCTTGCAACATACATTTGAAACAGATGAAATATTTTGAACAAACACTTGCAACATGCCTTCGAAACACTTGCAACATATGCAAAATCCTGATCTACTTTTGCAACATCTGGCATAAAATACTTGCAACATACCTCTGAAACATCTGAAACACTTGCAACATACGCTTGCTCCCAATGGAGGATCGTCGGCGCGTGGAGTTCACCAGTCTAGAGCTCGCCGGTGGCACAGTGCTTGCCGCTTCGGCGGAGGAGGCCACGGCACGTCCGTTGGAGAAGGCTGCGGCGGGCGAGAGGCGTGGTGGAGAGGGAGGAAGATGGGCTGCTGTGCTAGCTCTAGCATGGTGGAGATGCCACCTGGCGGAGCGGAGGCGCGGCGGAGCGCGGCACGGTCTCGCGGAAACCTGTCGCGGCGCTGCGGTGAGGTGAGTTTTTTTTAGAATGGTTGGAGGCGAGTGGATGAGCATATAAAGGGGTGGTCGTTGGGCTGGCGCAGGCGGCCCACCATCTGGAGCGTCCGTACAAAGAATTACCGATAATACATGCATGTATACACTTGTGATTACATCAGATACGAAATTCCGAATACAAATAGCCAAATAGCTCAAGTTAGGGGTTCGGGTCCTCAATTTTGCGCAGCATCTTTTATCAGCATCTAGTAATAACAACAAATCATGCATTCATGCAGTACTCAACTGAACAGCTTATCAAGGAAGTAGAAAACTCCATAGCAGAGGTCAAATAGTACAATCAAGACTATGATCAGGACAACATCAGGCAGCAGGTATTCAATTCCTTGATTTGGGTATTTCTGGTTGCGGGTTCCTTCACTAAACTGCAGCCTGGCTATTCTTTCTGATTTAACTGCAATTTTCATTTTTTTGATATTATTTTTAGTGTCTCTTCATCTCACAGATGTCAACTATCAGTGAATCATAAGTTCTATGCTAAAAGGGATTATCTGCATAACCTTTTCTTTTCCCATGAATGGAAAACCTCATTTGTACGTATTTCTATGTGGAATTCAATGATGCAGGTTTGTAGAGGCAGCGAAGGTGCTTGAATGGCTAAGGAGAAGTGAGAACTGCACGGTCGACTATATCGGGCGACGAGTCTAATGCTGCTGGGTCAAGGCTTTCTGAAGGTGAGAAAGATGGCTAGTGTGGCAGCGGGCAATTTTGTGAGTGACCTTGGTCCTTGCCAACCAACCCATCCAATGACTATCTTGCGTATAGCATAATCTGTTTCTATATAGCATAAGAAAGAAGTGTACTATATTTTGTATGTAGAATGCGAGTTCGCAAATGTTTTACCCACACTTTAAGAGGTTGTAATCCACATTGCAACATATCAGTCTTACAAATATAAAATCAAGTGAATCAAGAGTTCTATATCGGCTCTGTTGTGCCGTCCTCCTTTTTCAGTTCTTCAGTTTGGATGTGATGTGTTGGACTATCTGCACGATGGCTTTCTTTTGTCTCCATGAAAATGTGGAATTCTACTGCTGCTTCATCGTTGCTTGCAATGTATGCGGATGAGCAACAACTCAGTTACCATTTTATGGTATTTCAGAAGCTATTTTGCATAAAAGTTATATGACTCAAATATCTATTGGGAAACACACAAGAGCACGCGTGGTGTGTGTGTGCGCGCACACAAGCCACACACGCAAGCTCGCACACAAGCCACAACCCCACGCACGCGTGCATACGCGCGCGCACACACAAGAGCCACACACCGACACACACGCATGCGCACACGCGCATGCACGCATCTTTAATTCAACCGGTGTAGTGTGTTTTGACGTACTAGAATTCAATAGTTAAACAAGGCGAAGACAGGGGAGAAGGGGTGCAAACTAAAGATGGCAATTAGCCCAATCCCCGATTCCCTGCAGGGAATTTCCTTATTAGGGGATAGGGATGGGGCCATTTGATCCCCCATGGGGATCGGGCGATGATCAGGGACTCCTCGCAGTGGAACCAGGTCTACTGCTTCGCGATGAACACCTCAGCCGCCTATCAGAATGCTTCTCCGTCATCCATCCCCAGCTCCACCGGCGCTGCCGCCGACCACCTGTTGCCACTGCCTGCCGTTCTCTGACTTAGCTTGCCGTAGCTCTGGCGAAGCCACCCTTGTTGTGTTTGTACGGCCTGCTACGCTGCCGCGGGTCTTCTCCGACATGGTCCGCCGCGGGGGCTGGGCGCACCATCTTCATGTGCACTGCCTCCTTGTCCTCGAACACCTCTTCCGGCGGCGCCACCTCCTCCCAAGAGGGCTCAACCCAGGTCCCCATCCCCAATCCTTGCTTCCTCGCCCCGCAACAACCCAGTTACCATTTTATGGTACTTCAGAAGCTATTTTACATAAAATATGTAATGGGAAACACACACGCACAAGCACGCACACAAGCCACACACCCATGCATGCGCGCATACGCACAGGCCACGTGTAGGCACACACACAAGAGCCACACACCAACACACACGCGCGCACATCTTTATTTCAACCGGTGTGGTGTGTATTCGCTTGCTAGAATTCAATAGTTAAACAAGGCGAAGATAGGGGAAAAGGAGTGCAAACTAAAGTTGGCAATGGGCTTGATCCCCGATTCCCCGCGGGGAATTCCCCTATTAGGCCTTATTTGGATGCATGTGTATTCACTTCAATCCACATGTATTGGAGTGGAATTGAATGGAATTTAGTTTAATTCCACTCCAATCCACTTCAACACATGTGGATTGAGGTAAATACATGTGCATCCAAACAAGGCCTTTGGGGGTGGGGCCATTTGATCCCCCATGGGGATCGGGTGATAATCAGGGGGACTCCTCGCGGTGGAACCAGGTCTGCTGCTTCGAGATGAACACCTCAACCACCTGCTAGAACGCCTCTCCGTCGTCCATCCCCAGCTCCACCGGCGCCACCGCAGTCGTTGCCGCTACCACCGACCGCCGTTGTCGTCGCTTGCCGTTCTCCAACTTGGTCGCCACAACTCCGACGACGGTGCCCTCGTCATGCTAGTATAGCTTGCTGCGCCGCCGTGGGTCTTCTCCGACATGGTCCACCACGGAGGCTGGGCGCAAACGGTCTTCACGTGCACTGCCTCCTTATCCTCAAACACCTCCTCCGGTAGCACCGCCTCCTCCCCAGAGGGCTTCGCCTTGGTCCCATCCCCAATCCTCGCTTCCCTACCCCGCAACAACTCAGTTACCATTTTATGGTACTTTGCAAGCTATTTTGCATAAAAGTTATATGGCTCAAATATCAAATGGGAAACACACATTCGCACATGGCGTGTCTGCGTGCACACACTAGCCACACGCGCAAGCACGCACACGAGCCACACACCCACGCACGCACATGCACAGGGCACATGCGCACGCGCACCCACAAGAGCCACACACCGACACATGCACGTGCACACGGGCGTGCACACATCTTTAATTCAACCGGTGTGGTATGTTTTCACTTGATAGAATTTAATAGTTAAACAAGGCAAAGATGGGGGAGAAGGGATGCAAACTAAAGATGGCAATTGGCCCGGTCCCTGATTCCCTGCGGGGAATTCCCCTATTAGGGGATGTTGACGGTAGTTAACAACTATCATAAACCATCAAAGAAACATGCATAAGGGCACAAATGAGATCACTGACAAAGGTTTAGGGTTTAAACTAATAAATTCCACGAGTTTTGGTGAATCTATATTTTCTGTAAGGTATATCCAGAAAACCATCAAGGTGGACCTACATGTCAGAGTTAATAACACAATTCTGCTACGAAACCTACGTGGGAAGGTTCTAGAGGACTCCAAAGGTCACCACGCCGAGGCGAGGCTCGACCCATTGACATGTGGGGCCGGCCGGCCCCACCTAGAGGCCGCTCGGCCCCTATGGGCCCCACCTATCATCCTCCTTGCTATGTCGGTTTCCCACCACCTCCTAGGATGCATCTCCGCCATTCTTTAAGTTGGTTTGATCCAATGGCTCACGTTGCAAGCTCCGGCCTGTATATACCAGCCCCTGCCCCCTGAGGCATCAAGTCATTTGAGAAGACAGAAACCCTAATCATGCTCAGAGCTCCACCATATTCTAGGGCATAGCTAGTTAGGCTAGGTCTAGAGGGAGGCAAGTAGACTTCACTTGGATATCTGATCTTGTCAAGAGCGTGGTTTGGTATAATTCTTGTACCCCTCTCTCTTTTGTATCTCCATTATTTTTTATATGCTTGCTACAATTGTTATGACAACATTAGTACTCATCTTGTCTATGTTCTTATTTATAATGTTCATCATCTTCATTGATTATATACTTAGTATAGTTGGATTGTCATCATATTTATGCATATCTTCGTATAGAATTCACCCTAAGGATCCATGGGTGGGTGGTCGATATCATGTAAGTGTGGTGCTTATATGCTATTTACCTGCGAATACACTCTATATTCCGGGTCATGTGATAGATCGCGGATGTGACACTCCCGTTGAGTCCTTTGTAGTCCACTCCCCGAATATAGGCCATAGAAGTAGGGCCCAGTTACGAAGGAAGAGCGAGCTCTATTCTTAATCTTCCCTATATAATACCCCTTATGTGTAGATATGAAGGTGATCTAAGCAATGATTACTAGGTGTAATTGCACTAATCAATGTATGCCTTGACTTGTAATTAAGAATGACTTAGGAATTATTCTTCTAATATTCTACCTGACCATGCTAATGCCACAGAATGGAGTACTATGAGTGATTTATCATTATACTTGATCAATATTTATCATATACATATCTTATCTTATGACTTACCCCTGTTATGAGTAGAAAATTGGTGTGGTTTACTTCTCTATCAATAGTATAAGTTATCAATACATGTTCATGCTACACCTTTTCTGTGGTAAAATATAAATGATACCTGGAATACTCTTGGGTGAAGTGCTACAATGGTGTAATTGTCTGTGCGCTTGCAGATACCTTTTCATTCTTATATTTTTATATCCTTTCTAGTCACATGAAATAATGAAGAATTGTTTAGTAGTAATACTAAGTAGTACCAACAAGCATCTCTGGCACTATCACTAGGGATGACAACCTAGCAAAGTAATGTTAGGAGATGTAGGTAAATAATAGGTGGCTACTAAAACAAGTGTCAAGTTAATAAATACCAACAGGAGATGGGGTCGTTTGATCCCCCATGGGGATCGGGCAATGATCAAGGACACCTCATGGATGAACCAGGTCTGCTGCTTCGCGATGAACGTCTCGATCGCCTGCCAGAACGCCTCTCCGTCGTCCATCCCTAGCTCCACCAGCGTCGTTGCTGCCGCTACCGCTTCTGCCGACCGTCTGCCATTCTCCAACTTGGCTCGCCGCAGCTTCGACGATGCCGCCCTCGTTGTGCTCGTACAGCCTGCTATGCTGCCGCGGGTCTTCTTCGACATGGTCCGCCACGGGGGGCTGGGCATGCACCATTTTCACGTGCACTGCCTCCTTGTCCTCAAACACCTCATCTGGCGGCGCCGCCTCCTCCCCGGAGGGCCCGTCCTGTTCTCCATCCCCAATCCTCGCTTCCCGCCCCAGTACAATGTGTACAAGAGTCGAGAGATGAACCAGAGAGCTGAGCACCAGACCTCCATAGCTCCAGGCCCATCTAAAGGCTTCATCTCGATTGCGGGCACCCTTGTGTTGATGTATTCTTCCTTTGCAGGTCCAGTCGGTTATGCGTGTGGTGGAGGGCCTCTCCCTAGCGCCTTTGTTTCATATCTGCTGTTGTTTAGGTTCCTAACTACTTCCTCTGTGGTTCAGTAACCGACACTATGGGGTTCTCCGTAGCTACATTGTGTAAGCCGTTCTTTCAGCTCTTCTTCTTAATGAAATACATGTGAAGTCGTGTTCTCTAAAAAACATGGGTACCTTAAGTATTGGCAGGCCCCAAGGGGATTCAAGACCAAGTGGGTCATGCACAAATTCTGCATCGAGAGAAAATGTAGACACAACAATGCCAGCCTATGCATCAATCCATGGTATGACACTCAGCATACTTGAGGAACGTTATTTATATAGATATGATATGTATACTTCTGCTCAAAAATATTTTACAATATAGTTTGTGTCAATAAACTATAATGTGCGAAATTTTTTTGTTTCATATATGTTCTGGATGAATGGTTGTGTGCAAGGTACACAACAAGCAAGCCTTCGATTAGTAGTCGATCTACTAGAATGCTCGACATCAGCACCATCGAGGTCAGTGTAGTCAATGAGCTCCTTGATTATTCCAGCTACTTCAGCTCCGACGGATCAAGGCAATCAGCGAGTCACATCGTAGTTGGGGTCAAAAAGCAAGGCGTGATTTGTTTCACACAACATGACTAAGGTGGCGTCAATTGGCGATATGTCTCAGTGCTAGGCTGCTACCTTCTTGAGTTTTGGATTTTTCGGCTATATGCCACATGCTAGTACTACATAATATATACCTCGGGTGGGCCTTTCCTTTTGGGGCCTGGAGCGGCCACCCCTTTGCCCCACCCCCAGGACGACGGGTCCTACAAACAACCATAGCAGCTACACCTCCTCGTTGAATATGCTTCGTGAAGACCATCAAGCCCAAGGAAGAAGCTACAAGTTGCATCACTAGGCAATTGTGGTGAATGCCCTAGGAGGGGCCATTTCCTTACATTTGGCCGTAGTCTTGGTGTCATGATCATTGATGAAGAATTTTAAAGCATATGTAATAATTCTCAAGCTATTCCGCAACAAAAGCTCTAGTTATTTTGTGGCAGTTTTGTTGGTTGCTAACTCATTAATAAGTAGCTCGTACATTGAGAGATCATACTGTGTGTGAAACGGACATTGATTTTATATTGCAAATTAAAAAGGACTGTTATGTGTGATACACACACATGCATGCACACACGCACAATGCGTGCACACGCGCACACACTTCATTATCACTTAACAAAGAATATAATGGAAGGATACACAACGTATTTCTTACTCCCTCCGTCAAAAAAACTTACGTTTTACGATTTTAGGGCAGATTATGTTACTACTGTACCTACTACCATAGTCGAGGAGGAATACTCAGGAAGAGGTACAACAGCAGCACAAGCACATGACTGACTGTAGATAACTAAACACTGACTAAGAATCAGTATCACTCACTTGTCACCGGCACTAATTACCACTCCAAATGCAGGACACCTTGTCTAGAATCTCCTTCATCACCAATGGAAAGCTTGCAATGAGATGATTGAATCCATCAGTTTCCATGATTGGGCCAAGCATGTTCGGCAAGGCCGTGAACCCAATGCAGGCTCGGCACAGCTACGAGTAGTTGTGCTGCGCTGCTAAAGCTAGAGTCATCGCCACTGTTTCCACATCAACGGCTTCGCTGAGCTTACTTTCACACAACAACCTTAGCCTCTCCACTCCATACCTGTCCACGGCAACTAGCAAGTGTGTGAGCGCTCGATTTCGGCCATCACTGTAGCTATCAGGCACACTATCTGTGTAGATGATGTGAAGTAGAGCCTCGAAGATTGTTGGCTCCATGTCATTGATTCTGATGAGATTTTCAGCTTTCTCCTGCATTGGACCAAAGAGCTGCGCTCTAAATGCTGAAGAGCGGAAAGCCAGGACACATCTATGTGCACGGACCAACTAGCCATCCACAATGAATGTGACGTCTGCCCCTTCGCCATCGCTCAGCATCTCCCAAAGTCCTGGTGCAGGCTGGACAGCAGGACGACGACAGAGTTCATCTCATTCAACACGGTGCGGGACTTGATCACGACCGTCAGCACGCACTTGATCGTGAGGCAGTCCCTGTCGAGGTACGGTAGGCCCTGCTTGTCCGCAGCAAAAGCTCTAGTTATTTTGTGGCGGTTTTGTTGGTTGCTAACTTAGTAGCTCGTACATTGAGAGACCATACTGTTTGTGTTGTGAAATGGCCATTGATTATATATTTCAAAAGGGACTGTTATGTGAGATACACACACATGCATGCACACACGCACAGTGCACGCATGCGCGCACACACTTCTTTTTCACTTAACAAAAAAAAATAATGGAAGGATACACAACGTATTTCTTACTCCCTCCGTCAAAAAAACCTTATGTTTTAGGATTTTAAGATGGATTATGTTACTACAACACCTACTACGATAGCCATATCTCTTCTAGAATGTGATACTAAAAAATCCACATGATAGACAATGTTCAATGTCTACCAATCTCTATAAATAGGTCTCAATGTCCTTTTTTGAATACCATCCAGCTTGGAACGCAATAGTTACCCCACCAAGGATACGAGATTCAGGCACAGTGACAATGAAATTTGAGAGAATTACCTCTATGGCCCTCTTAAAACTCAGGCTTACTTTCTTAGCTCTGAAAATTTTCCAACTTACCTATTTAGCCTCCAATCCAACTTTCGATTCTTTATCTGGCCTTTCCGTCAATTTGACCTTGTAACGGTGTTAGATGGGAGACGAAAAGTCAATTTTACCCCTGGACGCAAAAGCATCGTTTTTCATAGTTCAGAATTCGGTTTTTGATATTTTACGATTCAAATTGTGTATGTACATTTTATAGATGCTTGTAAATTGCATGTTTCATTTTTTAGCATTATTTTCACTTGTTGCACATAATTTTAGAGCACATCATAATTGCACAGCATACGCATGCATTTTTTCCAGACATGGAGAACATTATAATTGCACAGCATATGCAAGCATTTTTTTTCCAGACATGGAGAATGAAATTTATATGAAAAAAATTGATTGAACTTTCCAACGGACTCATTCCATAAGTAAACAATTGAATGAGATTCGCTTGGGCAACGAAATCAAGTGCGAGTCCCCTTTTCTTTTTTATTGAATTAACTAATTCATTTCCTTTTGACTTTTGGATTTTTGGATATTTTTTTATTTGACATTATTCAACAAGAAAAAAACATTTCGATAAATTCCTTTTTTTCAAAATTATGTGATAATTATGAGAACCAATCCTACTACTTCGCGTCCCGGGGTTTCCACAATTGAAGAAAAAAGCGTAGGGCGTATTTATCAAATTATTGGACCTGTGCTTCCATGTCTGGAAAAAAATGCGTGCGTATACTGTGCAATTATGATGTGCTCTAAAATTATGTGCAACAAGTGAAAATAATGCTCAAAAATGCAACATGCAATTTACAATCGCACGGGCAAAGGTTTTTGGCAAAAAAAAAAGAAAAAAAAGAGGAGGTGGTACAGTAACAGACGCGGGTGAACAGTAACATGTGTCTGTGGAAACCGTTAAGGTGGGTACTGTAGCTACTTCACCAAAATTAAAGATCTTTATAGATAGATGTACAGTACATAATTTGAATTGTAAAATATCAAAAACTGAATTCTGAACTATGAAAAACGAAGCTTTTGCGTCTAGGGGTAAAATTGACTTTTCGTCTCCCACCTAACACCGTTATAAGGTCAAATTGACGGAAAGGTCAGATAAGAAATCGAAAGTTGGATTTGACGCCAAATAGCTAAGTTGGAAATTTTCAAGGCCAAAAAATAAGCCTGAGTTTTAAGAGGGCCATATAGATAAGTCTCTCATGAAATTTCCCCTTTGCACGAAGCGCTAAGGGGTAAAACAACCATGCCATCTCTTTCTATCAGTGCACCTAATGACCATGATCACTCCTTCCAGAGCTACGACAGTAATTATGAATCAATACCACACCAACTACACTTACCACCAAATAGCATCATTTCATCAACAGGGCTGGAGCAAAGCTCAGAGAATGAGCAAGGGCTTAGGCACATGTTTCTGACAAATCCGGTAAGTGAGGACGCACGAAAGAAGGCTTTGTCCATGGAGCCCCAGTCAATAGAATCTTTGCTCCAAGGAGACCCTATGGCTATTCTCCAAGCCCACCTTGAAATTGCTGGAGTTTCTGATCCTGGTCCAATCTTCCATGACCCTGCCTTGCATGTTCCCAAGGTTTTGTCCCTATCATTTTCGACCTTTTATCATTGTACTTAAATTATGGAACTCTACAATCTCTCACATCAATCTACATGTAGGAGGGGATGCACAAAACTCTTGGATCTTCATCCTCATCCCATGATGACCTTTATGGGAAAATACCATATGTCAAACCAACTTTCTTTAATCAACCCCCCATGTCCTCACTTGTCCAAAGAGAGCAGCATGTACCAAGTAGTTTTCCAAGTGGCAATTCTTGTGACGCCATAAAAGAGGTTATGTGTCACGACCCGGTCTTGACACACTTGAAATCATAGCATCATGATCATCATTGCAATTGAAATCCAAATTCTAGAAACTACACTGCACTGGAATCTACATTCAGTCTGCTCACTGTTGATTTGAATGACAGTCCGCTAGCACCACCGGACTATCCGCCACTTCATCTACACTGTCAGTTAAACTTCGGCACTACCTATCGGACTGTCCGACAGAATAGCGGACTATCCGGTATACCAACCCATGCAGCAGATGTGAGGTGTCACTTATGTTTTATAATTTTAGGATAGATTATGTTACTACAACACCTACTACCACAGTCAAGGAGGAACACTCGGGAGAGGCACAACAGCAGCACAAGCACTCGGGAGAGGCACAACAGCAGCACAAGCACCAAGCGAGCGACGCAGGCCCAAAACTAAGAATATCCATATAGCTGGCCTAGAATGGGTCTAGACTATGTAATAGAAGCTGATAGCAGGCCTAGAATGAGTTCCTACTCCATCGATCAATCAAACACAGATCCGATGGGCCTAACGCGGATCCCATCGGTGAGCTGCCGCCTAGATCTGCGATTCCGTAATTCCCTTCCCGCCTGCTCGATTTGTGGAGAGTTCATAAATTCTGAAGCAAATTCCGCCCCACCCACTCTACATCTTCATGCAATGCTGCTTGGGAGCTAGCCATCGATCCTAACACAAAATCATCCTCAAGGAGATTCAAAAGTGTTTCTCCAAGAATGACCTCAAGTGGGACGTGCACTTCCAAGACTTCGAGCACCACCACAGCTCCTGCGTCATCGCACTTGAAGTCGCTGCTAAGGTGTCCGACAAATGGCACCCCAGATTGTGGCCTCCACTATGCCGTTCCAGAGAAATACTCTCCTCTTTGTTCATACTGTCGTGCTAGAGGACTATGTGACTATTGCTGAGAAATGGTCACATTGGGCACAAATGTTCCACCACTATGCATTTGCATACCATGGAACAGGAGTTGGATCTATTCAATTTGCTCCCTGCAGATTCTGCGATAGAGCACACAGATGTTCCTATCACTCATAAAGTTTTTTATGCCCGATTCTCCTTGGCTATTTCAAATGGCTCCTTTGCTGCCATTAATGGGTTTCTACCAATGGCCAATGAGCATCTCTTGGTTCAAGTTTGCAGCCTCTCAACTTACATTGTTCCAGAAGCACCTGCCCTGGCCTTGCTTGTAGAAATTTAAGCTATACTTCTGGAGTTTGCTTCTGTATTGGCACCGGTTAGTGGATTGCCACCCATCCATCGTTATGACCATGCTATACCACTGATTCCTGGTCCTTAACCTATCGACATAAGACCGTATCGGTACGCTCCGGATCTCAAAGATGAAATCAAATTTCAAGTTCATGACATGCTCACCAAGAAGCTTATCCAGTCCACCACCAGCCCATTCTCATCACCAATGCTTCTGGTCAAGAAGAAAGATGGTTTGTGGCGACCGTGCGTCGATTATAGACACCTAAATGCCATCATTGTCCACGACAAGTTCCATCTACCAATTTTGGATAAGCTAATGGATATGAACTATCATGAGCTAGTTGCTTTTCCTCCATGGATCTCAACTCCTGATTCCACCAAATCCGCCTCAAGACTGGTGAACAATTAAAAACTATTTTTTAAACACACTTTGGTCACTTCGAGTTCAAGGTCATGCCATTTGGCTTGTGTGGCGCTCTAGGGACATTTTAGGGTGCTGTGAACTCTACATTACTATCATTTCTTCACAAAGTGTGTTCTTGTATTTTTGGATGACATATTGTTTTATAGACGCACCTATGATGACCTTGTTGGCCACTTGCACGCTGTTTTTCAGTTGTTGGCTCAGGATCAGTGGCAAGTCAGGTGTAGCAACTGCTCCTTCGCACAACACCAATTGTCCTACTTGGGACACATCATTAGTGAGGTAGGAGTTTCTATTCACCCTAATAAGATTCAGGCCATTACTTTTTGGCCCCAGCCAACAAATGTCAAGGACCTGCGCGCTTCCTCAGACTTGCTAGCTATTACTGGAGATTCATCCACCAATTTGCAGTCTTAGCTAAATCGTTGACAGAGCTTCACCTATTGCCATGTCAGGCAACTCTTTGCCTAGAAACAGTTGAAAACATCAAGCCAACAAAGACCAAACTAAATGTGTGTTCGATGTGGGGGAGATTCTGTGTTCCTCAAGATACAACCTATGTGCAGTTCTCTGTGGCTCCTAGTGCCAATCACAAGCAATCTTTCAAGTTCTTTGGACCTTTCTAGGTGTGCAAGAAGATGGGTCCAGTGGCTTACAAGCTTGATCTCTCGGCTTCATCGACTGTCCCCCTGGTGTTTCATGTCACCTAGTTGAAACATGTTGCTCCATCATCAGCCTAGGTGTCACCCTCTCCTCCTAATTCTAACAATTTAGTTTCCTAAACAAGTGGTAGCCCAGCACGTCATTCATGGCCTAGGGGGTAATTGCGTCGGGGTGTGCGGGCATTCAGGCCTGCGGGCGCACACCCAAAAAGTAGCATTTGCCATATATAATAGGTTTTGTAGCTAAGTAGAAGCTTAATACTTAGTTATTTACTTGCGGCTTACCCCATTGAATCCAGCTGGATGTAACCTGTTGTCGTAACATTTGTATATCATCTACAACTTGGTATTATTGTCTCATTGACTGTGTTATCTAAATTTCTATCTAGAAAAAAATATATGTACGATGCAATGTGATGGATGTGACTTGGTAAGTGATGTAGCTTATTGATCCTTTTTGTTTTGCAAAAAATGTTTCTTTTTAATTCTGTAGGCATATAGCATGCAAGCGCTATTAACTAATCACATCTTAGCATGAACATAAACTTTCTATTTTTATAAAGATTTACTCAAACGCAGGCGCCTGATATTTTGTTTACCTGTCTGTTGACGCGCCCACGCGCCTGCGCCCACCGGACAGGAAGTAGACGGCGGCGAGGACGGAGACGGAGATCTCACCAGCGTTAGGGTTCCGGCATCTCCCGCTCCCATGCTCTCCCTCTCTTCTTCCCCATCTCCAGCGAGCAAAGAAGGGGTTTTGGGGGAGGAAGGCTGTCCAGGAGGTGGGGACAGCAGCAGGGCGGTTTAGGGGACCTAGCTACGGTGGAAGCGGCTGGGCCAGGTCACGGCGGGGGAGCTCCATGGCCGGAGCTTGCCCCGGAAGAAGGAGGGGGGAGGGGAACAAGACGGTCGCCGCGGGTGCGCTAGGGTTTCGCCGGAGCTCCATGGACACCCTGACGAAACCCTAGCGCGCCACGGCGGGGGCAATGATGACGAGGAGGGCGCGGTTGCCGGCGAGGCAAGCAGGAGTGGGGTGCGAGGACAAGGACGATGAGGTGGCGCGAGGGCGAGGAGGCGGCGGGGGTGAGGATGAGGAGGGGGCGAGGAGGAAGGACACCCTTTTTTTATAACATTTCTTGATTTTTTTTGGAAGTTTTGTGACATTCCGAGACAGTGGCTGGGGAATGGGAATTTCTACCCAAGGAAATAAATGCCTCTAAAATCCCTCCAGGGCTTCCCTTTCCACTAGGTTTATTACCCACCGCCACCACCACCAGCCAAACTAGCCCTTTTGCTTTCGCTTTCTCCTCCCCTATCTTCCCCTTAGTTTTAATGGACATAAAGATACCCTAGCCCTTCCGCTATCTTCCACTAGCAGCATGGGAAGATCGATCTATTTGCATGTTCTACATTAGTATATTCTAGATACGTGTTATATAGATAACAATGCAAATTCGAGCACTGGTAAAGAGGAATTGAGGATCGATTTTGGCCAACAAATAGACCTAAAATGTACACTGAGAGGCCTCTCAATTTAGTCTTGAATTGAAACCCCATTAGAATTGAAATCATGTTGCTTCATTGGACTAAAACGCGATCCTGAAACATGTTATTCAGCCATAAGGACCAAGGATATCATCAATTAGCCGATGTGTTTCACATCCAGAGGATCAATGTATTGCAGTCTGTCACAGATTGTACATCTTGGCAACAGAGACAGAAACAATTTACAGTTTCATTTGGGACACAAATGTAAATAGGCGTGAGCACGTGACAGATGCTTTCGTACAGTACTCCCTCCGTTCCCAAGTCTCCAGCGTATTTGCGTTTGGCACAGTGACCAAGATGAAGCAACGGAGCGCCGGCTTGCCTTTAATCGCCGCAGTCTTCTTAATGCCGCAGCGTCTGTTCGTTTGCCCGATTAATCACGCACGGATGCCGCTGAAAACGCTGTTAACCTGCTCACGTACGTATCCGCGCGCGCTCACGTACGTATCCACGCGCGGCCGCGCTCAGGTAATTTCGCGCGCTCACATACGTACCCTGCGTGGCCGTGATTTTTCATTTAATGTTCCATTACAACAAAATTTAGCCGCCAATGCATCAAAATTTCACTGCCCGCCACTCCTCCGGTTTGATTTTGCCATGGCCTATATAAATCCCCATGGACGATCGCTATCCCCAGGTACTTCCAGCCAACTCTCCCTCTCGCTTCTCTCTTTCTCTGCCTCATTCATGCTGGAGAACCAAAGCAATGTCTGCATTAGGGATCGATTTAAACCTACAGCCGCCCGAATCAGACCAAATCTATCCCATAGATTGGGATGATGTTGCAGAGTTTGATGGCCCAGCTCATGAACTCGATTATGACATGGTGTGGGACGATGGAATAGAAGGTGCTCCTTCATTCATTTTTCTGTTTTGCCATGTCCTCCTGGTTATGGTTTCATTCTTCCTTTTTTTTCATGCCATAGATGACGAAGATGGAGCAGATGGAGTGCAAGGTGATGGTGCAGCCTATGGAGTTCATGTTTCTTCAGATGCAGCAACAGATGGCGTTCAGGTTCCTTCAGTGCAAGGAGATGCAACAGCATCAGATGGTTAGTTTAAGCTTCTTTTCCTTTCAGTGTATGAGTGTCCAGTTCATTTCAGTTTAGAGATCATTTAGATTGCTTTTTGGTTCAGAGATCATTTCAGTTCAGAGATCATTTCAGTTCAGAGATCATTTAGATGCCTTTTGGTTCAGAGATCATTTCAGTTCAGAGATCATTTAGATGCCTTTTAGTTCAGTTCAGTAGAGTTTTTTGGTTCAGTTCAGAGATCATTTAGATTGCTTTTTGGTTCAGAGATCATTTAAGTTCAGAGATCATTTAGATGCCTTTTGGTTCAGAGATCATTTCAGTTCAGAGATCATTTAGATGCCTTTTGGTTCAGTTCAGTAGAGTTTCAATAAACTGCAGGTGCATCAACAAATGGAGGTGATGCCGATGGTCTGCAAGGTGCATCAACAAATGTAGGTGATGTTTCAGGTTAGTGTGTTGTCGGACAGCTACAGTACATGTAAAAACCATTTTCAGTTATCTGTGCTTTAATTTTTTAAGCTTGCTGTTTGCAGGTTCTAATGTCAAGAAAAGGAAGTTCTATCCTGATGATCTAAAGATCGCCATTTACCTTGACTTGTTGTCAAAAACTGATCCACCTATTCTTCGTCATGGAGTTTCGAAATCAGTATCTGAAAAATTTGGTGTCCCTTTAACAGTTGTACAGTCCATTTGGAAAAATGGTCAAGATGGTGGAATAGAAAGAATTGTGAACAAGTATTCTAAGAACTGTGGTAGGAAACGAGTAGAAATTGATTTGGAGGCCATAAAAAACATTCCTCTAAAACAGCGCTCTACCTTTCAAGACCTCGCTAATGCTTTAGGAGTGAAGAAAAGCACTCTTTATAAGCGTTTCAAAGAAGGCTACTTTCGTCGGCACACTAATGACCTTAAGTTTAGTTTGACCGATGAGAACAAAAAAGCTCGGGTAAAATATTGTTTGTCCATGATGAGTGGTTTATCTTTCAAACCATTGTACAATGTTGTGTACATTGACGAAAAATGGTTCTATAGGACACGTAAGAACCAAAAATATTATCTGGCCAATGATGAGGAAAGACCACAGCGTTCTGTTAAAAGTAAGAATTTCATAGAAAAGGTCATGTTCCTAGCTGCGGTTACAAGGCCTAGATATGATGCAAATGGAAATTGCACATTTGATGGTAAAATAGGGATTTTCCCTTTTGTCAAGGTAGAACCAGCAAAAAGAAGGAGTCCAAATAGGGATAAAGGTAAGACATTCTGCAATTTTTTGTATGCTTTACATAACTTTGTCTTGGTGCCTAACATAAGTTTCTTTGCATTTGCAGGTGACCCTGTAACAAAGCCCATGACGTCGGTAACAAAGGATGTGAGCCGAGACTTTCTGGTGAACAAAGTTCTACCAGCCTTGAAGGCAAAGTGGCCAGCCGAAGAAAGAGGGATGCCAATCTTCATCCAACAAGACAATGCAAGGACTCACATTGCTGTAGATGATCCAGCGTTTGTGCAGCCCAAGCTGGTGGTTGGGACATTAGGCTAACATGCCAACCTCCTAACTCACCTGATCTGAATGTCTTGGACCTTGGATTTTTTGCAGCAATCCAAGCTTTGTTTGAGAAAGGTACACCAAACAACATTAACGATATTGTCAAAAAGGTTGATGAGGCATATCAGAACTATCCGGTGGACAGATCAAACCGAATTTTCCTAACCCAGCAGGGTTGCATGATGGAGATCATGAAGCATAATGGGGGACAACACTACAACATCCCTCACATGAAGAAGAAGACCCTGGAGCTGCAAGGACGTCTTCCCATTACTCTGAATTGCCCTTTGCAGCTTCATAATCAAGCCATGCAATTCGTCGGTACTTAGAATTGTTTTAGTCTAGATAGAATTAGCATGTGTCGGTACTTAGAAGTGTTTGTTTGTCAGATCAGTTTCAGAAAGGAGTAGCATTGATCTGTTAGCCTGAATTCAATTAGAGTGTTTGTTTGTCAGATCAGTTTCAGTAAGCAGTTGCATTGATCTGTTAGCATGAATTCAAACTGCAAGCAAAATTTAAAATTCCAGATTCCATCCACTACTCATGATAAACTTGCTTACACTGTCCAGATTACATCCAACATCAAAACTAAATCATCGATAAAACTAAACAAGGCCACGTCCAATCCAAAACAAAGTAACAGAGGCATCGTATACATGCTGTTCATGTTGTCCTTGTCCATACAAAACAGGGAGGTAGACAGGGAGCAGCAAGCTAGCGCAATCTGCTCTTTCCCACATTTATCTGTTGATCCTCTTCTTCTTCATTGCATGAATCCGGCGCCCAGTTCACGCCAAGAACGATCTTCTCGTCGACGGTGCTGAACTGGCTATCCATGGCTTAAGAGGCCACGATGGTGCTGAGGCTCGACGATGGCTTGGGCACTCGATGGTGCGGTGTCGCGGTCACGGAGGAGGCAGTAGATGGGCAAACGGAGGAAACGTCGGATACGTATAAAAGCTAACGGGGCGGGCAGCGTAGTAAAGACTCCGCAGATGAAACGAGGCGTCGCGAGCGTGCGCTGCCGTGAAAACCGGGAAACAAGCTAATACGACGGAGACTTGTAGAAAAACGCAAAACGCTCAGGCGACGGAGACTTGGGAACGGAGGGAGTAACAAGATTTCATTTTGTTGATGCACAGTGCCATCTTATTTGTTACCTGAATTGCAGGTTATTCACAGAAAACACCGGGAGCCATGCTAGATCTGTTACAACACAAGCTTTATGCAAATGCGTGCAAAAGCCTAGCTAGATCTTCGTAGGGGTATGAAATGTAAAATACACAAGGTGATGCATCTGGCCCAGGTGGGGTTGGCCGAGGCCCAATAAATTAAGGTTGCCCGGAACCCAACAGTTCTTATGCACACCCACTCGGGGAAAGGCATAATGTCCCTAAAAGACTAGTCCGATAGGGGAAGGGTGGCTCTCTCTTTTAAGGTGGCTTCCTCCTCCCAAGCTAAGGAAGGTGGGATTATTCAGAGGCTCACACGGTCGCCGCCCGACTACAACTAGGCCACTTGGCCTTTTTTGTTGCGTCTTTGCCAGCGGGTAATAGTGGATGATGTCCTCATCACAAGGCAATTTGAATAGGAAGCTAACTATATTCACAGCACAGACCAACAAATATTGGCATTCATAATCCTCTTGCCTCATCAAGCTATCTGTCTGATCTGCATTGAAATGAATCAAGATTCCTGGGGAGCTTCAAACCTTGATGGAGTATCGATATTCCCATACACACGAGTCCTGATATCAAGATGATAAGAAGCACTATTCCCTGAACATAATAGACAGGTGTGAGACAATATTGCAAGGATACAAGGTATATTGATTTGTGAAGTATCGTTTCACACATGAGCCTACATTTCAGAATAGAGCTAACTACGAATGAAACAGAGTACAGGTAACAACTAACAACAAAGTTCCCTCCAGAAGAGTTGATTTGACTTGGCACTCTCCGTCATGCCCAGGCCAGCCTTAGTAGTATTGTTCTTCTCTGCAAGAATCCTGCCTAATGGCAGGTTGGAAGGGTTTTCCAGTAAACCAGATGGTTGAGAGGCATAAAGAATGGTATATTTAGCTCCAGACTTCTTCAGCATGGCAATCAGGTCAGAAAGCAACTCTCCTGCAGTGACATTAGTACCAAATTAACTTTCAGCTGTACAGTTGAAAGTGGAAGAATAATGTAAGAAGTCCTATCCTACCATTCTGTTTTTGCAGGGTATAAATCCTTGAAACCACCACTGCAGAAGACAATTAGATCACTATGTCTACTTGGGTTGTTTCTCATCCGTGACGTCACTAAGTCCTTGAATGTAAATGCTGTCAATATACGAAACAGATATAGCATAGAAGAACTAAAAAATTATGTAATAAGTTACATGGATAGAATCCATGCCATGATGTTTATTCAGATCTTGACCAGTTACAGTGCACATGTCTGTGTAGGAGATACGATTTCTTTCAAAGCCATTGTTACAATTCTCAGTAAAGCCAGACAGAAATGAATTTTCCAACTTCTCATCATCTGATGTGGAAACATAGGGGTATGCAATGGAAAACTCTGAACTTTTGAAGGAGACCCGGCATAATGATCTTAAGCAATTAGGAATTTGATGCTTCAGTTAAACAATAACTGAGGGAAATCAGAGTGCTAATGGTTACCTTCAGTGTATCTGCTAACGCTGGATCAATTTGTGTATCTTTAGATATGTCTGACGGATGCAGCTAAGGGGGAAAAACAAGTCAATGGTCAGTGAAAACAGAAACCATGACTATCATAGTAAAAGGTGGATAATTTGCTAGTTTTATGGCTTTGCGGAATCAACAGACAATATTTATCAGAAATATCGACTTTTCATTTTTTGAATCTATGCACAGGCACTGCTTCAGTTCAAAAAAAATATTTAATTCAACTGTATTTGCCCAAGATAGTTTCAAGCCAGTAAAATATAGATAGGTATAAAATAAGTACCTTTCAGCCAAGAAAAACAATTGCAACATCAACATTATATTCTTCTGAGCATCCGCCCCTGAACAGTAATAATAAAATCACGATATCATGATCCAGGGACCTGATTAAACATGCAACAGCTGATAACTTAGAAGAAGTTGCGTGAGAACTTAAGTTTCACCAGCGAGGATAGTTACACTGTCTGATAGTGGACCACTTCTTTAGCATCATCAGAATAGAATCTGGATGATAAACAGAATGAGGTAAAGTCTAGAGTAGTGAGCTGGCATGTGCTTTGCTATAATAATAATTTGAAGGTAAGAATCTTTTTAATGAGTTAGCAAGTTTGGCTCAAGTAGAATCTATGTGAACTGATGAGGCATCAACGTTGAGCAAGGTAACACGGTATCTAGTAAGAAAGTAACCAACTCAAATCATTGAGAAAGGCTGATTATGGACATCACAGTATAAGAACAGTATTGCACCCATCATATTCGTTAGAAACTAGGCGTGCCTGACATGAACCTAGGCACTGTGTTGATGCAAAATTCTCTGATAAAAGAAACCTGGAACTTCTTAGAACTAAACACTGTTTTGTTAAATTGAACTCATGGCTTCAATCCCCATTGCAATTTAGAGGATAAAGGTGGCCCATATAAAGAAGAGCCAAAACTAGCACCAGTTCTTGCTTCAGTACCAAAATAAGGGCACAAAGTATTTTTAGGCACAAGATATAGTATCCCCAATGTGTACTGTGCAACATAAAAAAATATAGGCTTGTCAGTTAATCAATCATTTTTTTAAAAAAGGACATCGAATCTATGTATTCCCTGGGCATAAAGTCTCAATCTTGACGTGAACTTAACTTTCCAAAATTATAGGTAAAAATCGGCTAATGCAATGTGATCTTGCACAAATCAGTCTGTACTAAACAGTTGCTTGCTCCCAATAAGGTGAACTTTAACAAATGATGAGTTAATTATACCACTGATTGGAGGCAGTTTTCTACTTAGTCAACAGGAGCGATCATGAACAAAGTTTAGATAAAGAAAGTGTTCCTCGAACGAGAATGGAAAATGCGTGCGTTTCATGAGTCATGGCAATGCTTTGTATACCGATTCATTATAGTTTATACTTTCTGGGTTATGAGCAGAGCAGCCGAAACACCTCAATAGTAATTTCACAAATCTTATCTATAGCTCAAGCTCTCTAAATCAAGATAGTGACGCAAAAGATAAGCACAAGTGCGCAACAAACCCACCCATAGTTTTTGGGAGCCCAGAGGAACGCTGGCATCACCACCGACGTGGCCGACGCCACCTGCGCCCCTTCCAGCATCACCGTCATGCAAGCCCGCGGAAACGCCGCACCCACCCCTCCTTCCTCCTTACCCCCTCCTCCCTCTCCGTGAGTCCGAATGCCACGCCTCCTCCCCGCACCTGCCGCCGCCCCTATGCACTCCTTTCCCTTGAACCCCCTCCTCTCTCCGCATAGGCAGAACCTAGGAGCAGGGATGATGACGACTAGACAAGCGCGCCCCGTCTGCACGACCCCAGGTGCACCGCACACCTCGACCGCCAGCCCCAGCACGCCCATCCGCCGGCCCCATCTCGCCGTGCCCCATCCCCCGGCGTCCGGCTATGCCCCATGACTCTCTATCTCTGAAATATGAAACACTTGCATGCAACATACGTCTGAAGCAGATGAAAACATTTGGAACATATGCTTGAAACATATGTATGAAACATATGCAATATCCAAATTAAACACTAGCAACTTGCAATATGAAACACTTATTACAACATAAGACTGAAGTGGCTGAAACATTTCGAGCATACTCTTGCGACATATATGTGTGAAACATCTGCAACATCCAGATCAAAACGCTTGCAACATACGTCTGAAACAAATGAAACATTTTGAACAAACGCTTGCAACATGCCTTTGAAACACTTGCAACATATGCAACATCCTGATCTACTTTTGCAACATCAAACCTCTGAAACACTTGCAACATACGCTTGCTCCCATTGGAGAATCATCGGCGCGTGGAGTTCACTGGTGTAGAGCTCGCCACTCCAGTGGAGAAGGCCATGGCAGGTCTGTTGGAGAAGGCCGCGGCGGGCGAGTGGCGTTGTGGATTGGGAGGAAGATGGGCTGCTGTGCTCTGGCACGGTGGAGGTGCCACCTGGCAGAGCGGAGGCACGGTGGAGAGCACTGCCGCCGCGCCGAAACGACGCGGCGGAGCACGGTCACGGTCTCGCGGAGACATGTCGCAGCGCTGCCATGAGGTGAGTTTTTTTTTGAATGGTTGGAGGCGAGTGGATGAGCATATAAAGGGGTGGTCGTTGGGCTGGTGCGGGCGGCCCACCATCTGGAGCGTCCGGTGCGGACGGACACCCTATACGAAGAATTACCGATAATACATGTATGTATACACTTGTGATTACATCAGATATGAAATTCCCAATACAAATAGCCAAATAGCTCAAGTTAGGGGTTCGGGTCCTCAATTTTGCGCAGCATCTTTTATCAGCATCTAGTAATAACAACAAAGCATGCATTCATGCAGTACTCAACTGAACAGCTCATCAAGGAAGTTGAAAACTCCATAGCAGAGGTCAAACAGTACAATCAAGACTATGATCAGGACAACATCAGGCAGCAGGTATTCAATTCCTTGATTTGGGTATTTCTGGTTGCGGGTTCCTTCACTAAACTGCAGCCTGGCTATTCTTTCTGATTTAACTGCAATTTTCATTTTTTTTGATATTATTTTTAGTGTCTCTTCATCTCACAGATGTCAACTATCAGTGAATCATAAGTTCTATGCTAAAAGGGATTATCTGCCTAACCTTTTCTTTTCCCATGAATGGAAAACCTCATTTGTACGTATTTCTATGTGGAATTCAATGATGCAGGTACAGGATGTTCTAGAGGCAGCGAAGGTGCTTGAATGGCTCCAGGAGAAGTGAGAACTGCACGGTCGAGTATATCGGGCAATGAGTCTAATGCTCCTGGGTCAAGGCTCTCTGAAGGTGAGAAAGATGGCGGGTGTGGCAGTGGGTAATTTTGTGAGTGACCTTGGTCCTTGCCAACCAAGGCGAAGATGGGGGAGAAGGGGTGCAAACTAAAGATGGCAATGAGCCCAATCCCCGATTCCCTACGGGGAATTCCCTTATTAGGGGATAGGGATGGGGCCATTTGATCCCCCATGGGGATCGGGCGATGAGCAGGGACTCCTTGCAGTGGAACCAGGTCTGCTTCTTCGCGGTGAACGCCTCGACCGCCTACTAGAACGCCTCTCCGTCGTCCATTCCCAGCTCCACCGGCGTCGCCCCTGCCGCTGCCGCCAACCGCCGTTGCCGCCGCCTACCATTCTCTAACTTGGCTCGCCGCAGCTCCGGTGAAGCCACCCTCGTTGTGCTCATATGGCCTGCAGCGCCACCACGGGTCTTCTCCGACATGGTCCGCCGCGGGGGACTAGGCACGCACCATCTTCACGTGCACTGCCTCCTTGTCCTCGATGCCACCTCCTGCCCGAAGGGCTCAGCTCAGGTCGTCCCCATCCCCAATCCTCGCTTCCCCGCCTCGCAACAACTCAGTTACCATTTTATGGTACTTCAGAAATCAGAACCTATATTACAAAAAAGTTATATGGCTCAAATATGTAATGGGAAACACACACGCGCAAGCATGCACACAAGCCACTCATGCGCGCATACGCACACGCACAGGCCATGCACGCACGCAGACACAAGAGCCACACACCGACACACACGAACGTGCACGCAAACATCTTTAATTCAACCGGTGTGGTGTGCTTTCACTTGCTAGAATTCAATAGTTAAACAAGGCGAAGATGGGGGAGAAGGGGTGCAAACTAAAGATGGCAATGGGCCCGATCCCCGATTTCCCACGGGGAATTCCCCTGTTAGGGGATGGGACCATTTGATCCCCCCATGAGGATCAGGCGATGATCAGGGACTCTTCGCGATGGAACTAGATCTGCTGCTTCGCGATGAATGCCTTGACCGCCTACCGGAACGTCTCCCCGTCGTCCATCCCCGGCTCCACCGGCGCCGCCGTAGTCGCTGCCGCTACCGCCGACCGCCACTGCCGCCGCTTGCTGTTCTCCAACTTTGTTGCTGCAGCTCCGGCGACGCTGCCCTCGTTGTGCTCATATGGCGTGCTGCGCCGCCATGGGTCTTCTCCGACAAGGTCCACCGCGGGGGCTGGGCGCACACCGTCTTCTCGTGCACTGCCTCCTTGTCCTCGAACACCTCCTCTAGCGGCACCGCCTCCTCCCCGGAGGGCTCCGCTCTGGTCCCCATCCCAAATCCTCCTTCCCTGCCCCGCAACAACTCAGTTACCATTTTATGGTACTTTAGAAGCTATTTTGCACAAAAGTTATATGGCTCAAATATGAAACACACACGCAAGCACGCACACAAGCCACACAGCCATGCACGCGCGCATACGCACACGCACGGGCCATGCGCGCATGCACACAAGAGTCACACACCGACACACACGCACATGCACACGCGCACGCACGCATCTTTAATTCAACTAGTGTGGTGTGTTTTAACTTGCTAGAATTCAATAGTTAAACAAGGCAAAGATGGGGGAGAACCGGCGCAAAACTAAAGATGGCAATGGGCCTGATCCCCAATTCCCGGTGGCGAATTCCCCTTTTAGGGGATGGAGCCATTTGATTCCCCATGGGGATTGGGCGATGATCAGGGACTCCTCGTGGTGGAACCATGTCTTCTGCTTCGCGATGAACGCCTCGACGGAATGCCTCTCCATCGTCCATCCCCACCTCCATCGGTGCCGCCGCTGCCGCCGACTACCGTTGCCACCGCTTGCCGTTCTCCAACTTGGTCGCCGCAGCTCCGGTGATGCCGTCCTCGTCGTGCTTGTATTGCCTACTATGCTGCCGTGGGTCTTCTCCGACATGCGCCGCGGGGGTTGAGCGCCCACCGTCTTTGCGTGCACCACCTCCTTGCTATCCTCGAACACCTCCTTCAATGGCGCTGCCTCCTCCCTAGAGGGCTTCGCCCTAGTCCCTATCCCCAATCCTCGCTTCCCCGCCCTGCCCCGCAACAACTCAGTTCCCCTTTTATGGTACTTCAAAAGCTATATTGCACACAATTTATATGGCTCAAATATCTAATGGGAAACACACATGCACGTGTGGCGTGTGTGCACGCACACACAAGCAAGCACGCACACAAGCCACACACCCACGCACGTGCGCATACGCACACGCACAGGCCACGCGCAAGCACACACACAAGAGCCACACACCAACACACATGCGCACACATCTTTATTTCAACCGGTGTGGTGTGTTTTCACTCGCTAGAATTCAATAGTTAAACAAGGCAAAGATGGGGGAGGAGTGCAAACTAAAGATGGCAATGGGCTTGATCCCCGATTCCCTGTGGGGAATTCCCCTAATAGGGGATGGGGCCATTTGATCACCCATGGGGATCGGACGATGATCAGGGGGACTCCTCGCGGTGGAACCAGGTCTGCTGCTTCAAGATGAACACCTCGACCACCTGGCGGAACACCTCTCCATCGTCCATCCCCAGCTCCACCGGCGCAGCTGCAGTCGTTGCCACTGCTTGTCGTTCTCCAACTCGGCTGTCGCAACTCCAGCGACGCTGCCCTCGTTGTGCTCATACGGCTTGCTACGCCACCGTGGGTCTTCTCCGACATGGTCCGCCACGGGGGCTGGGCGGACATGGTCTTCACGTGCACCGCCTCCTTGTCCTCAAACACCTCCTCCGGCAGTGCCGCCTCCTCCCAGAGGGCTTTGACATGGTCCCATCCCTAGTCCTCGCTTCCCCACCCTGCAACAACTTAGTTACCATTTTATGGTACTCCCTCCGTTCCAAATTATAAGTCACTTTGACTTTTTTGGTACATCTATTTTATTATGCATATAGATATAATAATATATCTAGATACATAGCAAAATAGATGAACTAAAAAAGTCAAAGCGACTTATAATTTGGAACGGAGGAATACTTCACAAGCTATTTTGCATAAAAGTTATATGGCTCAAATGTCTAATGGAAAACACACATGCGCACATGGCATGTGTGCATGCACACACAAGCCACACACGAAAGCACGCACATGAGCCACACACGAAAGCACGCACGCGCACAGGGCACATGCGCGCACGCACACACAAGAGCCACACACCGACACACACGTGCACACGGGCGCACACACATCTTTAGTTCAACCGGTGTTGTGTATTTTCACTTGATAGAATTTAATATTTAAACAAGGTGAAGATGGGGAGAAGGGGTGCAAACAAAAGATGGCAATTGGCCCAATCCCCGATTCCCTGCGGGGAATTCCCCTATTAGGGGATGGGGCCATTTGATCCCCCATGGGATCGGGTGATGATCAAGGACGCCTCACGGCGGAACCAGGTCTGCTGCTTCACGATGAACGTTTTGACCGCCTGCCGGAATGCCTCTCCGTCGTCCATCCCCAGCTCCACCAGCGCCGCTGCTACTGCCGCCGCTTCCACCGATCGTCGTTGCCACCACCTGCCATTCTCCGACTTGGCTCGTCGTAGCTTCAACGACGCCGCCCTCATCATGCTCATACAGCCTGCTGTGCCGCCACGGGTCTTCTCCGACATGGTCCACTGCGGGGGCGGGGGGGCTGGGCATGCACCGTGTTCACGTGCACTGCCTCCTTGTCCTCGAACACCTCATCTAGCTGCGCCGCCTCCTCCACAGAGGGCCCGCCCTGGTCCCCATCCCTAATCCTCGCTTCCCCGCCCCGATACAATGTGTACGAGAATCAAGAGATGAACCATAGAGCAGAGCACCAGACGTCCATAGCTCCAGGCCCATCTAAAGGCTTCATCTCATTTGCTTGCACCCTTGTGTTCATGTATTATTCCTTTGCAGGTCCAATCGGTTAGGAGTGTGGTGGAGGGCCTCTCCATAACGCCTTTGTTTCTATTCTGTTGTCGTTTAGGTTCCTAACCAGTTCCTATGGTTCAGTAACCGACACTAAGGGGTTCTCCCGTAGCTACATTGTGTGTAAGCCATTCTTTCAGCTCTTCTTCTTAATGAAATATATGTGAAGTCGTGTTCTCTAAAATAACACTTGTATCCTAAGTATTGGCAAGCCCCAAGGGGATTCAAGACCAAGTGGGTCATGCACGAATTCTACCTCGAGAGAAAATGTAGACACAACAATGCCAGCCTATGCTTCAATCCATGGTATGACACTCAGAGCCCGTTCGCTTCGCTGAAAAGCCATGGCTGAAAGTACTGTTCGTTAATTTGTTGTTAGAGAAAAACACTGTTCCGGCTGAAAAAACAAGCTGAAAAGTACAGATTATAAGACAAGTGAACAGGGCCAATAAACTTGAGAAACGTTACTTATATAGATATGATATGTATACTTGTGCTGAAAAATATTTTACAGTTTAGTCTGTGTGAATAAACTTTAATGTGCGATTTTTTTGTTTTATATATGTTCGGGATGAATGGTTGTGTGCAAGGTACACAACAAGCAAGCCCTCGATTAGTAGTCGATCTACTAGAATGCTTGACGTCAGCTCCATCGAGGTCAGTGCAGTCAATGAGTTCCTTGATTATTCCATCTACTTCAACTCCGACGGATCAGGGCAATCAGCGAGTCACAGCGTATATAGGATCAAAAAGCGAGGCATGATTTGTTTCACACAACATGGCTCAGGTGGCGTCAATTGGCGATATGTCTTGGTGCTTAGGATGCTACCTTCTTGAGTTTTGGATTTCTAGGCTATATGCCACAAGCTAGTACTACATAATATATACCTAGGGAGGGCCTTTCATTTTGGGGCCTGGAGCAGCCATCCCTTTGCCCCACCCCCAGGACGACGGGTCCTACAAACAACCATAGCAGCTACATCTTCTCGTTGAATATGCTTCGTGAAGACCATCAAGCCCTAGGAAGAAGCCACAAGTTGCATCACTAGGCAATTATGGCGAATGCCCTAGGAGGGGCCATTTCCTTACATTTGGCCGTAGCCTTCGTGTCATGATCATTGATGAAGAATTTTATAGCATATATAATAATTCGCAAGCTATTTCTTAGCAAAAGCTCTAGTTATTTCATGGCAGTTTTGTTGGTTGCTAACTCGTTAATAAGTATCTCGTATATTGAGCGATCATACTATGTGTGTGAAACAGACATTAATTTTATACTGCAAATTAAAAAGGACTGTTATGTGTGATAAACACATGCATGCACACATGCACAACGTGCGTGCGTACACACACTTCTTTTTCACTTAACAGAAAATATAATGGAAGGATACACAACGTACTTCTTACCCCCTCCGTCCAAAAAACTTATGTTTTAGGATTTTTGGACAGATTATAACACTGACTAAGAATCGGTATCACTCACTTGTCACCGGCACTGCTTACCAGTCCAAATGCAGGACACCTTGTCTAGAATCTCCTTTATCACCAATGAAAAGCTTGCAATGAGATGATTGAATCCATGGGTTTCCATAATTGAGCCAAGCATGTTCGGCGAGGCCATGAACCCAATGCAGGCTCATCGCAGCTGCGAACAGTTGTGCTGCTCTGCTAAAGCTAGCTTCATTGGCACTGTTTCCACATCAATGGCTTCGTTGAGCTTACTTTCACACAACAACCTTAGCCTCCCCACACCATACCTACCCGCGGCAACCAGCAAGTGCGTGAGCACCGGATTTCGGCCATCACTGCAGCTATCAGGCAAGCGATCTATGAAGATGAAGTGAAGCAGAGCCTCGAAGATTGCTGGCTCCATGTCATCGACCCTGATGAGATTTTCAGCTTTCTCCTTCATTGGACCAAAGAGTTGCGCTCTAAACCCCGGGGACCGGAATGCCAGGACACATCTGTGGGCACGGAACAACTGGCTGTCCACAGTGAATGTGACGTCCGCCCCTTCGCCATCGCTCAGCATCTCCCAAAGTCCTGGTGCAGGCTGGACAACGAGACGACGACAGAGTTCATCTCGTTCTCCACGGTGAGGGACTCGATCACGACTGTCAGCACGCACCTGATCGTGAGGCAGTCCCTGTCGAGGTATGGCAAGCCCTGCTCTTCCACAGCAAAAGCTTTATTTATTTCGTAGCAGTTTTGTTGGTTGTTAACTCAGTAAGTAGCTCGTACATTGAGAGACCATACTGTTTAATTTGTGTTGTGAAACAGACATTGATTTTATATTTCAAAAGGGACTGTTTTGTGTGACACACACATGGATGCACACACGCACAGTGCGTGCACGCGCACACACACTTCTTTTTCACTTAACAAACAAATAATGGAATTTTTCCCCACGGTGGTGACATAGATGACACTAGAAAAGGCACGCGGCGTTGCCGCGCAGGGCCAGTGTGGGACCATTTTATTGTAATAGTTTTTGTTTATTGGTAATTTATTTGAGTACAACTTAGGTAGAAGTATTGATTTGCTTGCTGTATTTCCAAAAAAAGGCCAATGTTAGAGGAAGTGGTCGTTCTGATGCGGTAGTTTGTAGTATTAGTTTTTTTAGATCGTAAAGAGGGTAAAATCATTCGTGGGGTAATATATATATATATATATATATATATATATATATATATATATATATATATATATATATATATATATATATATATATATATATATATATATATATATAGGATAGTAAAGCGTGTGAGCAAAGCAAGAATTATTTCAATTTATACACAGAGCTACGCGCACGTGGTTAGGTTCGGTGTCGGTGAACTTGTTGATTACTCAATCGTTTTATTTTATGCGTGGTATGGGTAAGTTATCATAAAAATTTCATAGCAATTTGAATAAAGAAACTAACTCTATTAATTATTTACAGAAAACTGTAGAGAAATGTAGCTCCACATTTATACAAATAAAATTACACCAGAACATGCGATGTTATGTGTTTACAGTGCAGTGCTAGTTGTGTAGAGTTCAACAAATTTGGTTTGGTATTTTTCTGTTCTTTATTTGATTTATTATGATTTTTACAAAATTTTAGCCGATTTAGATAAATAATAAATTCATACGAAAATAGAAAACGGCGTCGGGCCGAATTTGGCCCAGCGAAAAGCAGGCCCGAGTTGAGGCAAGCCGGCCCATAAAACAGGCCCACGCAGGGGATGAGGCTTGGATTGCGGGTTGAATTTAGTAAAGTTCGAGGGCTTTTTTTATAAAAGAATCTGAGAGGATGCTTTGGACTGCGGGTTGATTTCTGTAAAGATCGAGGGTTTTTTTTGCACAATGATCTGATCTTGCACGATCTGGGCCGTCGGCGCGCCGGATCCGACGGCCGAGAAAAGCGAGTGACGTGGCTCTATGACAGCCCAGAGCTTGAACTCTGGATTCGATATGAGAAGATATGTCTCCGCTAACGTTGATGGGGATGGGGACGGGAAATTTTTCCCCGTGGTGGTGACATAGATAACATATGTCTCATAGATAACATATGTCTCACTCATGGGATACTTCATTGTTTTTCCTTTACTCACTCAATGATTCTTTCTGGGATGACATCAGTGCATGTAATCACCACCAGAATGTGCTAAAGTTTTGGTGATTCTTGGATTGGAAAAAGTTTGTTATAAGTTATTTGTATTGTATCTGACAAATTTTTCCAAGAAACATGTGTTGACAGATAAATAGAAATTTCCTAATTTAATTTATATCAAGAAACTTTGATGTATGGGGTTTTTTTTTGTTTTGTATATGTTCAAGACACATGTGTGTGTATGCAGGCGCAAACACAACTGACTGTAGATAACTGAACACTTACTAAGAATCAGTATCATTCACTTGTCATCGGCACTGCTTACCACTCCAAATGCAGGACACCTTATCTAGAATCTCCTTCATCACTAATGGACAGATTGCAATGAGATGATTGAATCCATCGGTTTCCATGATTGGGCCAAGCATGTTCGGTGAGGCCATGAACCCAATGCAGCTTGTCAGCTGCGAGCAGTTGTGCTAACCTGCTAAAGCTAGCGTCATCACCACTATTTCCACATCAATGGCTTCACTGAGCTTATTTTCACGCAACAACCTTAGCCTCTCCACACCATACCTATCCACGGCAACCAGCAAGTGTGTGATCGCCGGATTCCGGCCATCGCTGCAGCTTTTAGGAAGACGATCTGTGAAGATGAAGTGAAGCAGAGTGCTGGCTCCATGTCATCGATCCTGATGAGATTTTTAGCTTTCACCTTCATTGGACCAAACAGCTGTGCTCTAAACCCCGGAGACCGGAAAACCACGACACATATGTGGACACGGAACAACTGGCTATCCACAGTGAATGTGACGTCCGCCCCTTCGCCATCGCTCAGCATCTCCCAAAGTCCTGGTGCAGGCTGGACAGCGGGACGACGACAGAGTTCATCTCGTTCTCCACAGTGCGGGACTCGATCACGACCGTCAGCATGCACCTGATCGTGAGGCAGTCCCTGTCAAGGTACGGCGAGCCCTGCTCTTCCACGGCAAAAGCTCTAGTTATTTCGTGGCAATTTTGTTGGTTGCTAACTCAGTGAGTAGCTCGTACATTTAGGGAACACACTGGTTAATTTGTGTTGTGAAACGGACATTGATTTTATATTTCAAAATGGACTGTTATGTGTGACACACACACACATGCATGCACACATGCACAGTGCGTGCACACGCACACACACTTCTTTTGCACTTAACAAAAAAATAATGGAATTTTTCCCTGTGGTGGTGACATAGATGACATATGTCTCCGCTAACGTTGATGGGGACGGGGACGGGGAATTTTTCCCCGTGGTGATGACATAGATAACATATGTTTCACTCATGCAATACTTCATTGTTTTTCCTTTACTCACTCAATGATTCTTTCTGGGATGACATCAGTGCATGTAATCACCACCGGAATGTGCTAAAGTTTTGGTGATTCCTAAAAAGTTTGTTATAAGTTATCTGTATTGTATCTGACAAATTTTTCCAAGAAACATGTGTTGACAGATAAATAGAAATTTCCTAATTTAATTTATATCAAGAAACTTTGATGAATGGGTCTTTTTTGTTTTGTATATGTTCAAGACACATGTGTGTGTATGCGCGCACACACAACTGACTGTAGATAACTGAGCACTGACTAAGAATTAGTATCACTCACTTGTCACCGGCACTGCTTACCACTCCAAATGCAGGACACCTTGTCTAGAATCTCCTTCATCACCAATGGACAGCTTGCAATGAGATGATTGAATCCATCGGTTTCCATGATTGGGCCAAGCATGTTCGGCGAGGCCATGAACCCAACTCAGCTCGTTGCAGCTGCGAGCAAATGTGCTGCTCTGCTAAAGCTAGCGCCATCGCCACTGTTTCCACATCAATGGCTTCGCTGAGCTTACTTTCACACAACAACCTTAGCCTCTCCACTCCATACCGGTCAACGGCAACCAGCAAGTGCATGATTGCCGGATTCTGGCTATCGCTGCAGCTTTTAGGCAGACCATCTATGTAGATGCAGTGAAGCAGAGCCTCGAAGATTGCTGGCTCCATGTCATCGATCCTGATGAGATTTTCAGCTTTCTCCTTCATTGGACCAAAGAGCTCCGCTCTAAACATCATAGAGCGGAAAGCCAGGACACATTTGTGGTACATTGAGAGACCATACTGTTTGTGTTGCGAAACAGACATTGATTTTATATTTCAAAAGGGTTTATGTGTGATACACACACATGCATGCACACACGCGCACACACTTCTTTTTCACTTAACAAAAAAAAGTAATGGAAGGATACACAATGTATTTCTTACTCCCTCCGTCCAAAAAAACTTATGTTTTAGGATTTTAAGATAGATTATGTTACTATATCACCTACTACCACAGTCGAGGAGGAACACTCAGGAGAGGCGCAACAGCAGCACAAGCACCAAGCAAGCTGCGCAGGACTAGAACTAAGAATATCCATATAGCCGGCCTAGAATGGGTCTAGACTATGTAATAGAAGCTGATAGCATATTAAGGGAAGAGAGGAGAGTGTGGTCAGCAATGTAACAGAATTCCTAAACTTTTAAGCTTTATTCATTCTACCTTCCAACTACTGTCGCTGCCTATCTGAATTTCGTGCTAGCTTCTCCTACCTTAACATTCTGGTATCGGATTCACCAATCCCTCCACTCCAATATTTTGAGCTCCTACTCCATCGATCGATCAAACCCCAGATCCAATTGGCCTATAACACAGATCCCATCGGTGAGCTGCCGTCGGGATCTACGATTCCATAATTCCTTTCCCGCCTGCTCAATTTGTGGAGAGTTCATAGATTCTGAAGCCAATTCCACCCCACCCACACTACATCTTCCTGCAACGCAGCTTGGGAGCCATTGATCCTAACACAAAGTCATCCTCGAGGAGATTCAAAATTGTTTCTCCAAGAACGACCTCAAGTGGGACGCACACTTCCATGACTTCGAGCACCACCACGGCTCCCGCGTCGTCACTCTTGAAATGGCCGCCAAAGTGTTCGACAAATGGCGCCCCCAGATTGAGGCCTCCAGAGACAACGCCAAGTAGGAGGTCGGCAAGCTGGCACACCAATGGGATCGCTCTATGCTCGAGCGCGCCACCGCTGACCCTGGTCTCATCTTGCAACCCAAGTCGGCGTCCGAGTGCTCAGATCGCCTGCTTCAAATTCCACCGTCAATGGAACAACTGGGCACCTCATCGAAAATTCTTCCTAGGACACTAGGTTTGCCATAGTCTTCACCCATGTCTTGGGAAGGGGTGCATTCACTTCTACCTCCCCTACTCTTGTTAAAATGTCATTTGGTCAGTTTGCTCTAGAACCTCATTTGGATAGATCAGGTTCTTCCCTCGGCAATTACAGTAGCCAATTTCCTAAACTCTATTTCTCCCCTTTCGATGGCAAGAATCCCAAGCTCTAGATACGAAGATTATTTTGAAATGTATCGTGTAGAACATCCAATTTGGATTTGTGTTGTGTCTGTGCACTTCCAAGGACCAGTTTCACGTTTGTGGTAGTTGGTTGAATTCCATCTAAGAACTTCCACCTGGTCTCAATTTGGTAGTGTGGTGCTTGAGCGCTTAGGTTGTGATCGCCTAGAGCTTTTGATCTGATAATCTTGTCACATTTAAACAATCTGGATCCATATGTCTGATTATGCTAAGAAATTTACTTAGTTGGTTGATTAGTTAGTTGCTTATGGTCACAAATTGCTTATGGTCACAAATCTGATCCCTTGTTTTACATCATGCGCTTTATTGATGGCTTAAGCGATGATATTCGCCTTATTGTTCTTGTTCAACTATTGTCTTCCTTGGATATTGCTTGCACTTGGGCCTTGTTGTAGGAGGAGGTAGTTGTGCCCATGCGGCGGTTGTGAATCCGTAGGTTGTGCCCATGCGGCGGTTATGAATCTGTAGGCCCGATATCATGTTTTACCATAAGCAGATGTCTTGGGGACCATTTCCACTTCCCCCGCCACCACGTCAAGATACACAGCCAATGTCATCCACTGAAGGTGCTGATGTTCATGATGGCACTTCATCCAAGACATCTATGGCTAAGAAATACTCTCCTCTTTGTTCATACTGTCGTGCTAGAGGGCTATGTGACTGTTGCTGAGAAATGGTCACATGGGCACAAATGTTCCACCACTATGCAGTTGCATACCATGGAAGAGTTGTTGGACCTATTCAGTTTGCTCCTTGCAGATTCTGCCATATAGCACTTAGATGTTCCTACCATTCATAGAGTTTTTGATGCCCAATTCTTCTTGGCTATTTCAAATGGCTCCTTTGCTGCCATTAATGGGTTTCTACCAATGGCCAATGAGCATCTCTTGGTTCAGGTTTGTAGCCTCTCAACGAACACTGTTCTAGAAGCACCTGCCCCGGCCTTGCCTCTAGCAATTTAAGCTATACTTCTGGAGTTTGCTTCTGTATTGGCACCGGTTAGTGGATTGCCACCCATCCATCATTATGATCATGCTATCCCACTGATTCCTGGTCCTCAACCTATCGACATAAGACCATATCGGTACACTCCGGATCTCAAAGATGAAATCCAAATTCAAGTTCATGACATGCTCACCAAGAAGCTTATCCAGTCCACCACCAGCCCATTAAGGATGGTTTGTGGCGACCATGAGTCGATTATAGACACCTAAATGCCATCATTGTCCGCGACAAGTTCCATCTACCAATTTTGGATGAGCTAATGGATATGAAGTGTCATGAGCTAGTTGCTTTTCCTCCTTGGACCTCAACTCCTGACTCCATCAAATCCGCCTCAAGACTAGTGAAGAATTAAAAACTACTTTTTAAACACACTTTGGTCACTTCGAGATCAAGGTCATGCCATTTGGCTTGTGTGGCGCTCTAGGGACATTTTAGGGTGCTATGAACTCTACATTACGACCATTTCTTCACAAAGTGTGTTCTTGTATTTTCGGACGACATATTGTTTTATAGCCACACCTATGATGACCTTGTTGGCCACTTGCACGCTGTTTTCAGTTGTTGGCTCAGGATCAGTGGCAAGTCAGGCATAGCAAGTGCTCCTTCACACAACACCAATTGTCCTACTTGGGACACATCATTAGTGAGGTAGGAGTTTCTATTGACCCTAATAAGATTTAGGCCATTACTTTTTGGCCCCAACCAACAAATTTCAAGAACCTCCGTGGCTTCCTCAGACTTGCTAGCTATTACTGGAGAGTCATCCACCAATTTGCAGTCTTAGCTAAATCGTTGATAGAGCTTCTTAATTAAGAATTGCACTCTGTTCATTTGGACCAGCGTCTATCAGTAGGCTTGTGACTCTCTGAAGACAGCGCTCAGTTCTGCCATAGTTTTGGCCATGTCTAACTTCACTAAGACTTTCTGTGTTGAAACTAATGCTTATGATCATGGAATCTGCGCATCCTATATGGCAGGGTCACCCCCTGGCAAACATCATCAAGCCATTGGGTCCTATTATGGTATATCTCTCCACTTATAGAAACAAGTATTTGACCACAACCATTCTTTCTGGTTATTGCCATGATCCTGACACTCAAGCAACCTTGTCCAAGCTTGCTATTTCCCCAGATTTAGTGACCAACTTCTCCCTGTCAGATGGCATCCTATGCTATAAGTCTTAGAATCTGGTTGGGAAACAACACTTCACTGTAGTAGTCAATCTTGGCAGCATTGCATGATGCACCCTGTTGGTGGTCATTCTGGATTCCTATTCACCTATTGCCATGTCAAGCAACTCTTTGCCTAGAAAGGGTTGAAAACGTCAAGCCAACAAACACAAAACTAAATGTATGTTCAGTGTCAGTGTGTGTGTGGTGGGGGGGTTCTGTGTTCCTCAAGATATAACCTATGTGCATTTCTCTGTGGCTCTTAGTGCCAATCACAAGCTATCTTTCAAGTTCTTTGGACCTTTCTAGGTGCGCAAGAAAATGGGTCCAGTGGCTTACAAGCTTGATCTCTCAGCTTCATCAACTGTCCCCCGAGTGTTTCATGTCTCCTTGTTGAAACATGTTGCTCCGTCATCAGCCTAGGTGTCACCCTCTCCTCTTAATCCTAACAATTTAGTTTCCTAAATAAGTGCTAGCCCAGCGCGTCATTCACGGCCTAGGGGATAATTGCATCGGGGTGTGCGGGCATTCGTGCTTGCGGGCGCACGCCCAAAAAGTAGCATTTGCCATCTATAATAGGTTTTGTAGCTAAGTAGAAGCTTAATACTTAGTTATTTACTTGCCGCTTACCCCATTGTATCCAGCTAGATGTAACCTGTTGTTGTAACATTTGTATGTCATCTACAACTTGGTACTATTGTCTAATTGATTGTGTTATCTAAATTTCTATCTAGAAAAAAAATATATGTACCGTGCAATGCGATGGATGTGACTTGGTAAGTGATGTAGCTTATTGATCCTTTTTGTTTTGCAAAAAATGTTTCTTTTTAATTCTGTAGGCATATATCATGCATGCTAGCTATTAACTAATCGCATCTTAGCATTATGGATGCACAGAACATAAACTTCCTATTTTCATACAGATTTACCCAAATGTAGGCGCCTGATTTGTTTACCTGTCTGTTGACGCGCCCACACCTGCGCCCACGCGCCTGCGCCCCGCCAGACAGGAAGAAGGCGGCGGCGAGGACGGAGATGGAGACCCCACCGGCGTTAGGGTTTCGGCATCTCCCGCTCCCGTGCTCTCCCTCTCTTCTTCTCCATCTCTGGCGAGCATAGAAGGGGGTTTGGGGGAGGAAGGTTGTCCAGGAGGTGGGGATAGCGTCAGGGCGGTTTAGGGGACCTGGCTATGGTGGAAGCGGCCGGGCCAGGTCGGGGGCGGGGGAGATCCACGACCGGAGCTCGCCGCAGAAGGAGGGGGGAGGGGAAGAAAAGGGCTGTCGTGGGCATGCTAGGGTTTTGCCGGAGCTCCGTGGACACCCCGACGAAACCTTAGCGCGCCATGGCGGGGCGGTGGGCAACGGCGGGAGCAAAGACGAGGAGGGCGCAGTTGCCGGTGAGGCAAGCAGGAGTGGGGTGCGAGGACAAGGACGATAAGGAGGCGCGAGGGCAAGGAGGCGGCGGGGGCGAGGACGAGGAGGGGCGTGAGGAGGAAGGACACCCTTTTTTATAACTTTTCTTGATTTTCTTTGGAAGTTTTGTGACATTCCGAGATAATGGCTGGGGGATGAGAATTTCTACCCAAGGAAATAAAATGCCTCTAAAATCCCTCCGGGGCTTCCCTTTCCACTAGGTTTATTACCCACCACCACCACCACCATCCAAACTAGCCCTTTTGCTTTCACATTCTCCTCCCCTATCTTCCCCTTAGTTTTAATGGACATAAAGATACCCTAGCCCTTCCGCTAGATCTTCCACTAGTAGCATGGGAAGATTGATCTATTTGCATGTTCTACATGAGCATATTCTAGATACATGTTTTACATAGATAATAATGCAAATTGTAGCACTAGTAAAGAGGAATTGAGGATCGATTTTGACCAACAAATAAACCTAAAATGTACACTGAGAGGCCTCTCAGTTTAGGCTTAAATTGAAACCCCATTAGAATTGAGAACAAATCATGTTGCTTCATTAGACTAACACACGATCCTGAAACATGTTAATCAGCCGTAAGGACAAAGGATCTCATCAATTAGCCAATGTGTTTCACATCCAGAGGATCAATGTACTGCAGTCTGTCACAGACTGTACATCTCGGCAACAGAGACAGCAACAATTTACAGTTTCAATTGGGACACAAGATGTAAATAGGCGTGAGCACGTGACAGATGTTTAAGTACAGTAGCAAGATTTCATTTTGTTGGTGCACAGTGCCATCTTATTTGTCACTTGAATTGCAGGTTATTCACAGAAAACATCGGGAGCCATGCTTGATCGGTACAACACAAGCTTTATGCAAATGCGTCCAAAAGCTCAGCTAGATCTTCGTAGGGGTATGTAATGTAAAATACACAAGGCACTTTGAATAGGAAGCTAACTATATTCACAGCACAGACCAACAAATATTGGCATTCGTAATCCTTTTGCCTCATCAAGCTATCAGTCTGATCTGCATTGAAATGAATCAAGATTCCTGGGGAGCTTCAAACATTGATGGAGTATCAATTCCCATCATACACATGAGTCCTGATATCAAGATGATAAGAAGCACTATTCCCTGAACATATTAGACAGGTGTGAGACAATATTGCAAGGATACAAGGTATATTGATTTGTGAAGTATCGTCTCACACATGAGCCTACATTTCATAATAGAGCTAACCACAAACGAAACAGAGTACAGGTAACAACTTACAACAAAAGTTCCCTCCAGAAGAGTTGATTTGACTAGGCACTCTCCATCACATTTGCCCAGGCCAGCCTTAGTAATATTGTTCTCTCTCTGCAAGATACCTGAAGGGCGTTCCTGTAAACCAGATGGTTGAGAGGCATAAAGAATGGTATATTTAGCTCCAGACTTCTTCAGCATGGCAATCAGGTCAGAAAGCAACTCTCCTGCAGTGACATTAGTACGAAATTAACTTTCAGCTGTATAGTTGAAAGTGGAAGAACAATGTAAGAAGTCCTATCCTAACCTTCTGTTTTTGCAGGCTGTAAATCCTTGAAACCACCACTGTAGAAGACAATTAGATCACTCTGTCCACTTGGGTTGTTTCTCATCCGTGGCGTCACTAAGTCCTTGAATCCTTGAATGTAAATGCTGTCAATATACAAAGCAGATATAGCATAGAAGAACTGAAAAATTATATAATAACTTACATGGATAGAATCCATGCCATGATGTTTATTCAGATCTTGACCAATTACAGTGTACGTGTCTGTGTAGGAGATACGATTTCTTTCAAAGCCATTGTTACAATTCTCAGCAAAGCTGAACAGCAATGAATTTTCCAATTTCTCATCATCTGATGTGGAAACATAGGGGTATGCGATGGAAAACTCTGAGCTTTTGAAGGAGACCTGATGGGCATAACGATTATAAGCAATTAGAAATTCGATGCTTCAGTTAAACAATAACTGAGGGAAATAAGAGTGCCAACGGTTACCTTCGGTGTGTCTGCTAAAGCTGGATCAACTTGTGTATCTTTAGATATGTCTGACGAATGCTAAGGGGGGAAAACAAGTCAATGGTAAGTGAAAACAGAAGCCATGACTGTCTTAGTAATAACCTCACCATATATAGATTAAAGGGTGGAGAATTTGTTAATTTTATGGCTTCGTGGAATCAACAGACAATATTTATCAGAAATATCGACTTTTGAATTTTTTGAATCTATGCACAGGCACTGCTTCAGTTCACAAAAAAAATTATTTAATTCAACTTTACTTGCACAAGGTAGTTTCAAGCCAGTAAAATATAGTAGGTAGGTATAAAATAAGTACCTTTGAGCCAAGAAAAACAATTGCAACATCAACATTCTTCTGAGCATCCTCCCCTGAACACTAATAATAAAATCGTGACGTCAGGATTCAGGGAACTGATTTAACATGCAAAAGCTGATAATTTAGAAGAAGTTGCATCATTGCATGAGAGCTTAAGTTTCACCTGTGGGGATAATTACCATCAAGTTTGACCAGCCACCTTCCTCAAGAATAGATTTAGCTAAACCCTTTAACGACACTGTCTGATAGTGGACCACTTCTTTAGTGTCATCAGAATGGAATCTGGATGATAAAGGTCAATGGAAGGTAAATTCTAGAGTAGTGAGCTAACATGTGCTTGCTATAATAATCATTTGAAGGTGCAAGAAATATTTTAGATGAGCTAGCAAGTTTGGTTCAAGTAGAAGCTAAGTGAACTGATGAAACATCAAAGCTGAGCAAGGTAACATTGGATCTAGTAAGCAAGCAACTAACTCAAATCATTGAGAAAGGCTGATTATGGACATCACAGTATAAGAACAGTATTGCACCCATTGTATGCATTAGAAACTAGGCATGCGTGACATGAACCTAGGCACTGTGTTGATGCAAAATTCTCTGATAAAAGAAACCCAGAACTGCTTAGAACTAAACACTGTTTTGTTAAATTGAACTCACTGCTTCAATCCCCATTGCAATTTAGAGGCTAAAGGTGGCCCATATAAAGAAGTAAGAGCCAAAACTAACACCAGTTCATGCTTCAGTACCAAAATAAGGGCACAAAGTATTTTTAGGCACAAGATATAGTATCCCCAATGTGTACTGTGCAACATAAAAAATAAAGGCTTGTCATTCGTCATTCAACTTTTGAGAAAGGACATTGGATCTGTTTTCCCTAGGCATAAAGTCTCAATCTTGAATGCAGGCGCTTCAATGGGGTTGTTATTTACATTGCATGGAACTTGTGGAAGGAGAGGAATAGGAGGATCTTCGAAAATGTACACAAAAAGGCGCAACAGGTGGCCTCCATGACCAAAGAGGACATAGTGCAGAGACATAGGGCATTGGCCATGGCTGGGAGGTGAACTAGCAGTGACAGGCGTGTAACTCTTTGGTCCTAGGACCAGTTTGTTTGGCACAGTGGGTGTTATGCATACATAAACCTCTTTTCCTTACTTAATTGAACGGCAGCGCTCTTGCCTTTTACTTAAAAAAAAGTCTCAATCTTGATTTTTAAATGATTGTGTAGGATGGACATAATTTTCCAAGACTAAATGTAAAAATCAGATGCAATGTGGTCTTGTGCAAATCAATCTCTGCTAAACAGTTGCTTCCTCCCAATAAGGTGGTCTCTAGCACAGATGCTAGATGGAGAAAACAGCGACTTTAACAAATGAGCTAATTATGCCAGATGGAGAAAACAGCGACTTTAACAAAGGAGCTAGTTATACCGATTCATGATAATTTATACTTACAAGCAGAGCAGCTGAAACGCTTCAATAGCATCTTATCTAGCTCAAGATCTCTAAATCAAGCTAGTGACGCATAAGATTAGCGCAACAAACCCCACCCGTAGTTCTTAGGAGCCCAAAGGAACGCTGGCGCGGTGGTGCCACCACCGACGTGGCCGACGCCACCTGCGCCGCGGCAGCATCACCGTCAGCACCATCCATGCCGCTACCATTTGATCGAATCGAGTCAAAAAAAAACTAGCGGAACAAAAAAAATTGAGATGAGCCGACCCAATAAAAGACATCCGATGAAAAAATCGAAGTGGCCATAATACATGTATACACTTGTGATTAGATCAGATCCGTATACAAATAGCCAAAATAGCTCAAGTTATGGTTCCGGTGCTCAATTTTGCACAGCAGCAAAGGAAGAGAAGGGGCGGGCATACCTGATGTGGTGAGTTCTCGTTGCCGGAAAAGGGCAGCTAGAGGTATGACGGCGGCGGTCGCCGTAGTTGTCGCGCACTCGCGCCCGCAGCTCATTCTCGGGGGCTGCTTGCAGCTTGCTTCTCCGCGCGCTACTGGGCCGATTTCTCTTTTTTCCAGAAGATGCACAAGCATAACTACGCTCGTTTATTAGAGGAAGGGAGCAAGCTGCCCATGAAACTCCTTTCTCCGGTTCATCTTTTTCCTTTTGCCATGATTTTTTTTTCTCTTTTTTCTGTTTTAACTTTTGCTTCCAACTGTTTTGATTATCATAACTTGTCACTATTATTATATTTATATTTTTTAGATCCACTAGAGAATATTTTTTCCCTTTTCTATCACTAGCTTAGGGTAACTTTTGTTATTGGTATTTTAAAATCAGTGTTCTGGTTGGTTTTGATAATATTTTATTTCACATAAATCTCTTCTATGTTTAATATTAATGAGCGAATCATTTCGTCTAACTTGCTTTCTTTTTTCAACTTTTTTTAGGAAAACTGGAGGGGTTTGCACCCCTATAGCATATTTATTAACTACCCCCGCCGTAAAAAAAACGTAATTCTAGCTTTAAACCTAGACAAGCGCTTGTCCAGGTTCAAAGCTAGAATTGCATTGGGGGGGGGGGGGGGGATGGAGAGAGTAAATCAAAAAGTACAAAACATACAGACTGAGAGCCAGGAGGGAGGGAGAGTTAAGATACAAAAAAAAGAAATGAGAAAAAAGAAAAGCTACCACCGAAAGTAGCCAAGCTAAGTTAAATCTGCAATCCATTGATCAATTCCTGGATGGTAGCTTCTTTTTGTTTGCAACAGTAAAAGCTGGAACTAATCTCTGCAGTTTTGCTTTGATATTTGAAGATTTTGATCAATCTACCGGAAGATCTTGTCATTTCTTGCCTTCCAAATAGTCCAACACATTAATATGATGACCTCCATGAAGAACGGCACCCGCAGTTGCTCTTTGAATCCCTAAAGGTTCTGAAAAGGATCAGAGTTGTGATCAACCTAAATATTAAGCCAAGCCCAGCATTGTGTGGCAAAGGACAGCCAAGAAAAAGGTGTAGGAGTGATCCTTCAGTTGAACCATTGCAAAGAATGCAGTTGTAGTCTTGGAGATCCATATTCTTTCTTCTCAATAATTCCCTAGTACTCAGTCTATCCTTTATAAGAAGCCAAAAGAACACTTTATGCTTATTTTGGCAAGAACTTCTCCATAGCCAATTGTAAACTAGGTGTAATATGAGGTGTCCACTCAAATGATTGTAAGCTCTCTTTAGTGAAAATTGGTCCGTGTTCCAAATGTAAAGCCATCTCCGTAGACTCATTGAGGGAAACCCCCTCTAGAATATTTTGCAACTGAAGCATTTGACCATGAGCCTGTTGAGATAGAGGTAAATGGAAAAGGCTGTGCAGGCGAGTTTGAGCCATTCCTTCAGCCAAGATAATTTGCTGCTTCTTTGTGAAAGAGAATAATTATGGGAATTTATGCATGAGAATTTCATTCCTCCATAGATCCTCCCATAAGAAACAAGACCTACCATTATTAATCTCTACTCTTGCCATTCCTTTGAATTTGTCTAAAAGTTTTAATATATCTCTCCACCAAAAGGAGCCCTTTTTTGATGTTTCAGGTAACCCTCTAGAGCTATAATATTTTTCCCAGACTAAGGAGACCCAAGGGATGTCTTCTTTATTGAAAAATTTATGAAGATGTTTGATCAGAAGTGCCTCATTTTGGGTTTTGATGTTTAGAACTCCCGGTCCTCCCTCCTCCCTTGTCCTACAAATAATTGGCCAAGCAGCTTTTGGTTTTTGTTTGGCATTAATGTCAGCTCCCCTCCAAAGGCATAACTTTCTGAATTTATCTAATTGATCAACCAATGTTTGCTGCAAGAGGAAAGTGCTCATACAAAATGTTGGTAAAGCTAAGAAAATTGAGTTTGTGACCTCTGGTCTCCCTGCCTGATTTAAAAAGATTGAGGTTGCAGCTAACCTCCTTTCACATCTATTGACCAAAGGTGAGAAGTCAATGACTCTAGGCTTTGTGAGGCCTAGTGGCAGACCAAGGTAAGTAAAAAGTAGGCTTCCAGTATCACAGTTGAAGGTCCTTGCTAGGTGCTGCAATTTTGCTTGACTTGTGTTTATAGGTACCATGACTAATTTTGCATAATTGACCTTAAGACCCGTTGATTCACCAAAGGTGTGAAGTAAAGCCTTTAGGATCCAAAGCTGCCTGCTGCAGGCCTCAATTACCACCAAAGTGTCATCTGCATACTGTATTATGGGAAAATCAGTGGTGTAACTGGGAGGAATTGGGAGTTTAAGCAGTTCCTGGTCTTTTGCCTTGTTCATCACAGATTGAAGTCAGCGGCTATGACAAAAAGTAGTGGGGATAAGAGATCACCCTGTCTTAGCCCCGTCTTGCAATGAAAAACTTTCCTAGGCACCCCATTAAGCAAAACTAAGTTCCTGAGTTCAAAACTGATTTCACCCAGCTAATCCATCTCTGACCAAATCCTTTTGCTCTGAGTATTTCTAAAATCGCCTCATGTTCAATCTTGTCAAAAGCTTTCTCAAAGTCTAGTTTTAGGATAATTAACTCCTTCTTGGACTTATGACAGATGTGGATATATTCTAGTGCCCAGGCTAGGCAGTCTTGAATGGTTCTTGTCTTGATAAATCTATATTGGTTCTCGTGAATGAGCCTCATGACTGGTTTCTGAAGTCTATTTGCCATAAATTTGGTCAGCAACTTTATAGAGGTACTCAATGGAGAAATAAGCAATGTATGAGCTGTTGATGTTTTTGAGGTAGACTTTCACTATTTTACTTCTCAAACTGTCCTCGCACCCACCATATTCCTTATTTGATTTCGAATTCATAAGTCATGCTCATATAAGTTAAAAGCAACCTGTATCCAACGATGATACGGGAGTCCAATTCCAATATGTATATGTGCTCTTCAAAGTTAGGGCAACTCATATCAAGGAGGCAACGATGATATGGAATTCGATTACAAGACACATTTAGTTCGGTACAATGCACAGACACTTGCTAGTACGTCATAAGTGATGAGAGGGTGTAGCTGCCCTGAAGTCCCCGTTCGTCTACACTCAATCGGAGGGTGACTTCGGGGCAGTACTAGTACTCGAGAAAACACACACAAAACGTCGAACTTGGAGTGCAGGTTCAGGAGCGCCGACTGGCCACCCAGTCCCTCTTACAGTCTTACTGATAACCAAACGGCCTGAGGACCTGGAAACGTCTTGACCCCCGTTGGGTCTCGTACCTCTCCGGCCCAGGTGGCGCAGGGACCGCAAGGCCTCCTTCTTTCAGAGTAAGAAAAGGAGGCAGTTTCAAAAAAAAAAAAACAGAGGCAACTATGGCGACACCGACACAAGGCCACAGGCAACCCAACAGAGCAAGGGGGTCGGGTCGGGCGTGGGCCAGCAAAAACGACGTTACGTTTTTTCTCGACCCGACACGGATCCAACGGCCCGGATAATGACCAGGTCATAGTAGAAAAGTTGACGCTCACGTTGGGCCCCGGCGAGGAGCAGTCGAGCAGATGACACAGCGTAAGAACGACTGGCTGTGAGCCCAGCAGGACTGGATTGCGCCCACGTCGCGCCAAACGACCAAACCAACCATACATTTTGGCCAGGAACAAAACCAAGGTTTGAATAAAAAAAAAGGAAAAAAAAAACCAAGGCCGCAGCCCTCTTCTTCTCCGGCTCCGGTACATTCATTCCCTTTGCTACCCTGCCTGATCTGACCTGATGGAAGCAGCAGTGGCTGCCACCACCTCCTCCCTGCTACTGGTCTCCGGTCCCAGGAGATCATCGCCGACAACAAGCTTGCCTCCCCCCTCGTTGCTTCGGCCTCCCTGCAAGAGCTGCTGCTCCTTCACAACCTCCACTGCAAGGCAGCAGCAGCATCTGGTTTGCTGCCTCGCTGCACCGAGGCTAAGCAACAAGGGGAGGAGTAGCAGAAGAAGTAGGGGCTGGAGGTGTTCTTCTAGTGCCACCGGCGGCTCATCAACCGCCGTCTCGACAGAAAAATGGATTCTTGATCCCGCAGGTCAGGTTTGATGTTTTGCTGAATGTCTGAAACTCTGAATGCACAGCCAACACTGACTCCTGCCATTTACTCACTCTATTATTCTCCTCATATAATTTACTACTCACTTTATCATGTTACTATTAACTCATTATTCTTTAACAGCTAGCATGGTCAGTAGCACCACGTTTTGCTTTCAGTAATTCGTATGCCCACTGTGGTGTGTCTATGGTGTGCTAAAATCTCGTTGCAAAGCGGAGCTCAGCAGCATTATGTTCTCGTGTGTTACCGGTTTCAGGTGACGGCGATTGGCGTCACATTGGCTACAAAGTTGCACGGCCTGGTGCGATCGAGATAGTCTCAGTGAGTACTCACATTCTCTCCATATGTCGACATATCATGCATTGTGCTTTTATTCACCATACTAGCTATATCCTCAAACTGATGCAGTGTGGACAACTAACATTATGAGCCTCTTAGCAGCCAAAGCATGTATAGATATGCCTTTATCTAAAAAATAGCATGTATATGTACTGTAACTGCAACATGACACATACTAGTCACACCTTGAGAGTTAAGACTAAGCAGCTTGGTAGCAATAGCATATATTGTATGCACTGTAACTGCAAACATGTTGCTAGTTACCTTGACAGTTCGAATTTTGGTGTTCGTTTCAGGATGCGGTAACCATTGGCCGAGTTGCTGACAAGGCTGACATCGTCCTCCCCGTTGCCACAGGTCAGTTCTTGCAAGACTTCAGTCACTGACTCTGTTTGTAGCTACTCCCAGCCTGTTCGTTTCGTTGGTTTATTGTGGTTGAAAGTACTGTTCGCTGGTTTGTTGTGAGAGAAAAAACACTGCTGGATGACTGCTGATTCCGCTGAATAGCTCAAACGAACAGGGTGGGTCCGTCAATTCAGCCTGGAACCGATGATACGCAACCGTGGATGTAACAACGCAATGGAAAGAAATATATGGAATGCCTTGCCAAGTTCCGTTCAGGGCCAAACAAGCAGCAGCAATCTGATCATGTATGTTGCACTGCCTGCAGTTTCAGGCACGCATGCTCGGCTGGAGAAGAAGGGCGGGAGCCTGCTGGTGACGGACCTGGACAGCACCAACGGCACCTACATCAACGAGCGCCGACTCAACCCTGGCTTCCCCGTGCCCATCGACCCCGGCAGCTTTCTAATCTTCGGTTTGTTGGATCCAACGATTCCGTCCAGTTCATCAATTATGCATGTGTGCCAGGAAGTAGCTCGCTCTTAGTTGTGAACCCTGAAATTTGCATTCTGCATCGATATCTTGCAGGTGACATCCACTTGGCGATGTTCCGTGTAAGGAAGATGAGAGTTGAGGTGCCCAGTACTGAGGCCGAGGGAGCTGAACAAGAGACCAAGACAGAGGTAGTATCGGCTGCAGCAGTTGAAGATACTGCAAGCTAGCTAGCTAGCAAGCTGTCTGTCTCTATCTGAACTTCTCGACTCAAGAGTTTCCACAGTGCCCTCTGGCAGTAGAAACAGACCCAGAGTGTTCAGAATAAGCGCACAAACGCTGTGGTGCTGTCTGTCAGGACGCAGGAGCGAGCTCCAAGAAGAGTGCCAGTCATCTGTAGCCCCGGGGGCTTCGATCGATGTCCGGCGGGGATGCACGAGCGCTTCTAGCCCCCGAGCCCTTGCCTGATTTTGGTAGAATCAGTTTGGGGTTAATCACATTGTGAAGGTGCTAAGTAAAGGATTCATGTAACCCTTGGATTAGGTATTCATCAACATATATCCTCCCCTGTTCGGCTGAGCTTATCAGCACGGCTTATCAGCCGTGGAACAGTGTTTTTCTCTCACAGCAAAACAGCCACAGCCGGCTTATAAGCCAAAAAAACAGCCTGCCGAACAGGGCCCCTATATGCGCTTTTGGTTATCCTAACGTTTTGGGTTTGATTAAAATATTTGAGAAATCCTAAAATTTTCATTTTTTTCATTCAAAATCATTCTTGAAATTCTTGAACGCGGTAACCAGGACAAGCATGATTGGAAACTTTGGGAAGCCATTTAGAGAAAGCCTCGATGGTTAAAATCCAAATCTCAGTTTGCTCAAAAAAAATTCCAAATCTCAGTGACCAACGATCTGAATTATTTGACATGGCTTTATTAGAGTAACAATAGCCTGATGTTACGAGAACAAGTAGTACATGGTGATCGATCTATTTCAGTTCTCTCAAAAGCTACATTATTGACCGGCTTATCTATCCAATAGAGATTACATGATAAGATAAAAGTGACAAATAAAGAAAGAATTGGTGTATCACTAATAATATACAGAACCATTCGATTGTTTCAATTACTCGAGGTAATAGTTGCTCCAAAATATTGGCAAGCCACAGACACTGGGGACATACTAGACTCCGACAAAGTTTACGGTGAATGAGACGTAAGGATGGACCTCTGATTCACCTCCCAGACCAGCAACGGCCGCATCATCTTCGACTTTCCAATAAATACTGGAATTCAAATGTTGCATTTTAGTGAAAAACAAGACAAAAGATGTGACTTAATAATGTAACTACTACACTCCAAACACTGAATTACCTATGAGCATTGCCACAAAGCTCCTCTAAGATGCTCCTTACTTTCTTCTCGCCCTTTGTAGATGGAGCAAGAACGGCAGACTAATGCAATAGAAAAATCAGACAAGACATGCAAAGATAGAGTTGAGCATCACAAAGAGTCAGACAGCAGAGCAAATTACCAGGAATGATGGTGGCAGACCATATCTAAGAATGCTCTCTACAAAGATACGCACAGCACAGAAGTGCATCCAGGAACTGAATACCTGCACAAAAATAATTACAACCCATTAGGGAACAGGTCCTTATGAAAGAACTTTTAGGCAAAAGGGACTTAACCCAGTCAAACACAGGTGGAGTTGTCAGGCAAGCAAGACAAGCATGAGAAAGAAACAAATCAAATATTAGCAAATTGTATAACCACAACAACAAAGCATTTGATCCTCAATACTTTGGTCATGTTTACTCAAGCAACCATCTAAAAAATCAAGTGCACGAGCAAATATCTAAAATCTAGCCAAAGCCAAAGGCCCAGCAGTGAGAATTTTTCTATGATGAAAATTAGGAGTTTCATAGACCTAAACCTATAAAATCAGAACACACTCGGTGTAAAGTGACACCAAACATTAACATAATGGCTTTCGATATAAACATATGGTCTAAAATCAAATTCCCATTCAATGTTTCTGACATTCACAAGGAAAACAAAACCAGTTGCATTTTTAAGGAAACAAATGCCATTGTGGGTAGGATCATAGGATCACTGGAATATGTTGGAAAATACTAAGTACCTCGCTGTAGCTGGCATAGCACCATTGCAGAAGCGAGGTCCTCATTGCTTCCTGGTCTTGCAGTAACTTCTCCATCTCCTGCTTTCTACTTTCTTGTGCTTCAGGACTATACTCAAAATCACGAACCTAGAACAAAATGAATAAAACTTAGCGACAAAAAACTAAAGATGGGTTGCCATATTAATGTAAAAAGCATAAGGCGTCCAAGGAAACCTTACCTGGAAACCCTTCTCGCGAGCACGAACCTTAAAGTTGTCAACAACCTTAGCAAAAAGTGTTACGGTGTAGAGTGCATACTCATTGTCTTCATAGAGCTGTTTAGATGACTTGGGTACCTATAAAATCATGTTCAGCTCAAAATGAAAGGGCTGCTGAATACTAAATATGAATATACACAATGAAATAAGGGATACAGTTTAGAGCAATTTGACAGTTTTTTTACAAAAGTAAGTTCCTCCTAAGGGCAGATTAAAACAGCATTCGATTTCTCTTTTAAATGAAAGCTTTGAAGAAAAACTTGTCAATTTAGGAGGTTCTAAAACAGGCTGAAAAACACCATAAATGAAGCACAGCAGAAAATTATCATTACCACAAATGTGTCGAGTGACTCATAGCTTGACAACCAGTCCTTTTGGGAGTACTTTGGAACAATAGCAAGAAGTGTCACTAGATGCTCTGAGCTGATCATATCCTCTGGTTTTACCAGATTGGAAAGATCACGAACTGCTAAGCTGTCATAGAAGAAAAGGCAAATTAATCAGTGCATAACAAGAAACAGTTTACCTCACTCTGCTTTCCCATTTGCATTACGTAAAACAACAAAGGAATTGAATAATGGTTGAGTTCACAGCTAACATAAGCATAAAAAAATCCTCCAAAAAGCTAGTGATAAAAGTATGGCAATACCTCCCACTTTGCTTTCTGTTGATTGCACTAAGCTGGCTCCTTACATTGTTATATTCCGCTGCTCGAACCTAGAAAATATTATATTTTTTAGTCATTGTAAACTTAGTTTCCAGTCAACAATATTACAAAAACCATCATCGTGTAATACCACAATGAAATGAAGGTTGAAGGTCATAAACCTGAGACTAAACCCCATGTGGGAATTCAGCTGATAAGGAACAGGAAAAAAAAGAAGTGTAGATAGAGTTGGGAAGGAATAATCACAGGCAGATAGGTATTTAAGGGGTATGTTATATGTGAAATACATGGGTCGGCTTTATCCTGAGAAAAACTGGAACCAATTTCTCATTACGTTGGACCCTAGTTGTGATCTGTAAATTTGAATAAAAGAATGTAACAACTGGATGCTAGTGAAAGGAGAAGTAGAGATAATGGTCAAGTAACTAGTCATGCATCATGTAGGCACCTATTAATAAGGGAAACAAAAAACACATGAAACCCCCAGAATGTTTCAGTAACAGCACAGAGCTCCTTTTAACTCTAGATATATAAAACTACAGAAACCAGCGGTGAATTATAAAAGGCAACCTTAGTCTGTATCCAACAGCATGCTAAATACAGTCCAGTAGTACTGCACAAGTCTGATCATATGTGATGTTGATGTTGATAGATCTTTACAGAAAATTCTGACCCAGCATCAGAGTTGCATTAGGAGAAACAAACCAACCTTCATGTCATCCTCGATCTTGGCGACCTGCGACTGGATGCTGCCGACAATCTCCTTGAGCGGCGACATTGTGGGGTACTTGCCCTCGTCCCACACGAACCTGCACGCACGCGCGGACAAGCTAGCTTTTGAGCTACACACACGTTGGGGCAACAAACCACCCAGCCCAATCCGATCGGCGGGCTGGACAGGACAGTAGGCAGGTAGCAGCAGACCTGACCTGGTGAGGTAGGTGTCGACGGGGACGCCATCGACGGTGAGGGTCCCGCTGTCGACGCCTCCGGCGCGCTCGAGGTCCTCGATCTGCCTCCGGATCTTGTGCGACACGCCCTCGACGAACACGTTGGACTGGCGAAGGCGAGGGAGGCAAGCAAGTGAGGTAGAGTGCCATGGAATCGAACCCTGGACTAGAGTAATGCTCGGGGCAGCAGGGAACTCTGCAGATGGGGGAGATGGACCTTGACGAGGTCGTCGCTGAGCGCGAGGAGGGAGTCGAGGGTGCCGACGCGGAGGTCCGGGACGTTGAACTGCGCGGCGGGAGCGGGAGGAGGTCAGTTCAGGCGAGCTTTGTTTAATTGTATTCTGGATGATTCGATTCCGGCGAGGGAGGGAGAGGGACAGGATTACCCGGTACAGCGGGGTGTCGAAGGAGTGGCGGGAGATGCCGTCCTGCAGGCGCGACCAGAGCGAGGTTGCGGTGGCGCCGGGAGTCTGCACGGGGAGAGAGACGATCCAGTAGCGGGTCGCCATCGCCGCCACCGCCGTGGATCACCTGGTCTGGTCTGCGATTCTGATGGTGGCGATGGATCTCGTCGTCTCGGCGAGGAGGGAGGGAAGCGGGGAACGCCGGGAAGGGGATGAGTGAGGCTGGGCTGGGCCTTGTTGGAGGGAACGACGGCGGGCCGGATCAGGCCGGGCCGGGCCCGGTATTTAGCAACGTGTCCGTTGCATGGCCAATTGGCCATGGCCGGCCGAGGTCGTTGTCGGCAGGCGGCGCGTGGCTGTGTCTGGAATTCTGGATTCAACACTCAACACGGAGAACTTCATGCTGCAGCTGCAGTGTAAATCTAGACAATAGCTCTGTGCAAAACAACATGATCCATGCTGCAGTGTAAGAATTTTTTTTTTGCTAAGACCCAGTTTAAATGATAAATCCACTGTTCTACCATAAGTAAATAAATCATAAGATGAGCATCATTCTATTCCTTGATCCAGCCACAGAGCTAATGTTTTTCCCAAACCGTTTGTATATATAGTTCACACATGGCATGATGACAATCCATCTGGCTGAGTGGTGAGTGCAAACGATGCAAATGGTTGAATCCGAACAAAAAGCTTCAGGAAAATTTACACGAACACACTGCCTACACTACACATGCATCATGGCCCGCACCGCCAAGCAGCCAACGTGTGGAGGGAGCAGGGAGGGGCTAGCCACTATGGCGGCCGGATCTCCGTTGAAGCAAAGCGTGGCTTAAGCATAAGTTGTTTTAGAGAAGTATTTTAAAATTTTTAAATCAATTTAGAATGTAAGAGAGTGAGAAGGCTACTATCCAGCAACACGTTTCCTTTTCATGTACTACTCATTTTAGAAATTAGAAATAAGATTCTATCTTCTTGTTTGGGTGTAGATGGAACGTGTTTTTCTAGGAATTCCAGTTGCCATCTGGATGAACTGGAATTAAATCTCCAAAAGGCCAGTTTCAGTGAAGGTTTCACGTCACTTTTCACTTTTTTCCAAGACTTGTGTGAGAAACAGTGCAAACAAGTTTTATTCCCATGAAACCAGCTTCATCTCATGAAACATTTATCTAATCCCTCTTCATTAATACTATACCAAATCAGCTTATTTAGTGGCCTAGTCACTTTTCACTTTTTTCCAAGACTTGTGTGAGAAACAGTGCAAACAAGTTTTATTCCCATGAAACCAGCTTCATCTCATGAAACATTTATCTAATCCCTCCTCATTAATACTATACCAAATCAGCTTATTTAGTGGCCTAATCATCTTCTCTGCCATACAGAAATGAGGAAGCTCACATGATTCTTCAGATTCGTCAAAGTCCAGTGCAAATGCATGGGACGGGAACACTTGCAAATTGCAGACAATCATAATGAATTAGATTTTCCAATCTAAGCCAAGAATAACGATATAGCTACACATATTATTAGCATTGCAGGCTTAGAATCACAGTACATCCACAAAATAAACTCATTCAGGAATAAATTACAGCTCAACATGGTCCAACTCATTCAGAACTGAACTACAGCTCAACATGATGCAACTCACTCAGGAATGAATTACAGCTCAACATGATGGCTTCTTTGTGTTAATATATGCCAGCTTTAACTCCAACAAGCAGAATGAGCTATCAGATGAGATCACATTAAAACAAGCAGTGGGCATTCAAACTAAGAAGAAAAAGATAGAATTGAACCACAATGCTTAATCTTCCACATGCTCATGGATCCACCAGAAAGAGCATCACTAGGCAATGCAGGCAACCATAAATTCAATGAAACAGAATTAAATAGACAGAATCCCATGTCCACTATCTAGCGAAAGATAAAATTACATACAGGCTTGCAGCCATTTTCCCCATCTCAGCAACAACAATTAATATGTTACAACTAAGCTTCAAACATTTTTTCGTATGATGTATGATACAGCAAAATCCTAATCATATATGATACACCAAAATCCTGAACACGTCACCAGATATGAACTGTCATAACAGAGGACATCAAACAAAGGAAAGATACCTGACCAATCAGAATGTAACCATTTGGCAATTCAAAATGTTTTACATGCCACATCCACAACAGAAGGGCATTTGTTAAAAGGCATCATACAGATAATCAAAATGAAACCATTTGGCAAACCGAAACTTTTGATACTTTACAATTTACAATTTCTTTACTGTCATTTTTCAGTGTCGCTTCACATGGGCTGCAGGAACCATGAGAGCCAGAAATCAAGCACCAAATACAGAAGTCATGAATAAAGAGATGGGAATCCTCACAAATCGTCAAATGCCATCAGCAGAGACGTACAGACTAAGGCTACATAGATACAGATTCCTAAATAGTTAATACTAGATGGACTAGCGTGTTCAACATTTCCTACATAGATCCAACATGATCCAAACATCACTTAAACTGAGAATCACTCATCTACCAAATATTTAGAACCACACCAATCATGCTGTCCATCCATAAAACAAACACAGATAAACATAAAATTTTGATAGAAATCCAAGTAAAATTTAAACACTAATCTTGCCCTTAAATAGCATAAATATGAACAAAACAAAACAAAAAAAAACGGACGGTGACACCTACAAATTGCCATGAATGCCATCAGGGATTCAGGGTTCTGTAAAGTTGTATCATCTAATCTAGTCAGCTAAACACTAACACAACTAATCAGCACTAATGAACGTAAGAACAAGAATACATGCTGCGAAACTGAAAGGCAACCAGTACATATCATAAATTTATGACAAATATATTATAAATTCCTTAACACGTGTAACAAGCAAAACAAAACTTCAGAGGTAGTCTTCAAAATTTCTCACATTTCATATCACAATGTCAAAAGATTCAAGACTTAAAAAGTCTAAAGATGAGGGCAAAACAACACCTAGATATAGCACCACCAGATAAGTAGCTCCAATGATAGGAAATTAAGCCAAGAGAACAGGCAGAAATCTGGCAAGTTGGGGCAGTACAGGCAACGGTCCGGCAAGCGCTCAACGGTAGGACTTCTGGAACCTGGCGCGGGCGCCGCGACCACCGAACTTCTTGGGCTCGCAGCGCCTGGGGTCGGCGACGAGGAGGGTGCGGTCGTAGCGTGCGAAGATGTCCTTGACCTCCTTCTTGGCGGCCTCGTCGACGTACTTCTGGTAGTACGCGACAAGCCCCTTGGCGACGGCCTGGCGGATGGCGTAGATCTGCGACGTCTTCCCGCCGCCGCGGACGCGGATCCGCATGTCGATGTCCTTGAACCTGGACCGCCCCGCCAGCAGGATGGGCTCGAAGGCCTTGAGGCGGAGCATCTCCGGCCGGATGAGCTCGATCGGGACGCCGTTCACCTTGATCAGCCCGCGCCCCGGCTTGGTGTAGGCCACGGCCACGGCCGTCTTCTTCCGGCCGAAGCACTGGACCGTGCCCGCGGCCGGGCGCTGCAGCACGGTAGACATGGTTGCGGGGTCGCAGCAGCTGCGACGGCGGCGGCGCGCTAGGGCTGCGGCGGCACGGGGAGGTGGCGGCGGATTAGGGGGGAGCGAAAGGAGGGGAACGCTTTTATAGCTCGGATTAGAATCGTTAGGGTTTTGTGGGATCGCCGCTGCTCGGAGAATGACATGTGGGGTCGAGAGGTTTTGTTTATGGTTTCTGGGCCTGAGCAATTTTTTGGGGCCCATTTTATGGTGAGAACTTAATGGGCTGGGCCTTAGAAGGAAAACTGGTGAGTTGTGAGGCCCAAGTGTGTGTTCGTTGTGATAAAAGGCCACGGGGGAAGGGCGGAGTAGCTAGGGTTTCGGCCCTCACGAACACTACTTGATCTTATCCGAGCAAGCCGTCCGGCGGCGCCGCGGCGGCCGGAGTCGCCTCCCCGTGGCCGTGTTGCCCCCGCCGGCCTGCAAGGGTTAGTGGGTTGGTGGCGCGGTTCGTCGGAAAGAGGCGGCGCTGGCACCCGCGGCTGCTGCCGGCGACGAGCGATGACGACTACCCGCGGTCGGAGCGCGCGCGATGATGGCCGCGCGGGTTCACCCCCAAACACAAGCAATTCGCGATGTTCTGCTTTCCTTTGCGGTGTTCTTTTCTAATCCTTTGAGGTGTTCTTTTCGAATAATTACAAGTATTTTTTATTTTAAAAGGATTATTTTTTTGTCTGTTGAATGGCTTCTGTTTTATTTTGTGCTTATTAATCGTTTTATTAGTGCGGTCTGAATCTATATCACCTTCGCGTAATTGACAAAGTGATTTGGTTCCAGAATGATATTAACGAAGAATAGTGTGCCTAGCTACCTACTTGTGTTTTAGGCGGTTCTGTTATAGCCTGTTTGGTTGCCCGCTTTTGGATGAGCCAGGCTCCCGAGATGCAAGCGCACGCAGCTGGCCAGGCTCCCGGGAAACGAAAATGAGATTCGTTTCTCCGGGGCCAGGCTCACGGGGTGCAAGTTCTGCTGCTGCTGCTCGTTCCAGTGTGTATGAGATCATAAACGCTGCAACCAAACAGCTTCTCTGCACATCCATGCACTACAGACACAAGCAACCAAACAGAGGCGTGTTGCACGGCCGGCGCCTGGCCAGCGGCAGCCTGGTTCTCTGATGCGGTGCAGGCCGAGAGGAGAAGGAAACCAAACAGACTATTATTGTGCGTGACCTTTTGGATCTTTGTTCACAATGAGTTAATATTATGTGCTTGTTACCTTGCTGGGTTCTGCTGTACTATAAGGGCTCAATGGTGGGTTTTAAACTACGTTCTGCATAAAGATTTTACTGATGTAAACATCTGCATATCATTAAATTGTCTGTATCAGTATCAATAGTCATTGCACTTGCCTAGTTTGTACCACCTGTTGCAATCCTCTGCATATCTGAAATTAATTCACACTGTTGCATTGATAGTTATCCTCATGGTTAAACATTTAGAATGCACTTGTGGCCATGTGTATCATGAATTTGCTCAGTGTATGATGTTTGGCTGCCTTTGCTCATATTGGGTGCTACACTGCCAATCAATCAACTAAGGGCTCTGTTAGCTAGCATAGAAAAAGCAGCTAATAGCTTTTTATTGGTAAGACTGTTAGCTAATCTATTAGGTTGGCCCTGTTTGAATTCTCCATCTAATTGTTAGTGGTATTTAGCCTGGTACTTAGCTATCCTTTAATTAGCTATAGGTAGTGCATTTTCAGCTATTAGTTATGGATCTATCTAAACAGGCCCTAAAGGAACTCGGCCTTGCTTGACAAGTTGACATGATTATGCATGTTTTGTGATCACGAGGATCATATGATAAACCACCTATAGCTAATTTAGCGGGTGGCATTAATATGGTATTGAGCTCCATCCTCAATTTTGGATTAATAAGGTGGAATTTTTGGGTACAGTGTAGAACTTATGTTTGGGACTTCACGTCTGCCCCAATGGCAATTGCATAGTGCCTGTGGGATGAACAGGTCCTTGAGATGTACTACCATATTATTCACTGTGAGCTGATGTTATGTTTTCCGCTAATCATTAAGGATAAGGATTGGAAATGTTCATACATAGTTTTATGTTCCATGATTCAATCTGTACTGATCATTCGCTTGCTGCAGTTTTTGTGATTCTTAAGATGGAACACAAAATTGCTTATGTAACCACCTTTGCTTCTAAGTTCTAACTTATCCATTAGACTTTAAGTTTAACCTGACATGTCATATATTTGGGACTTTTAAGTTGCCCCTATGGCTTTTATGCTGTGCCTGTGGGATGAACACGTCCCAACATTTACTCCATTTTTTTCACTTTGTCAGCTAGTAGCCATACATGTTTAGCTGATCATTAAGAATGGGAAATGTACATCCTCCATAATATCCTGGTTATATATGTTCTGTTTACCTGCTTGAACACAGCTTGTTTGAAGTGTCATGTGTTTTGGAGTAATACGCTGCCCTGATGGCAACAACAGTGCCTGCGGGGTGAGCAGGTCCCAATGTTTACCACCATTTGTCCCACTTAGTTGCTATCCATACATTATTAGCTGATCATTTGTGAAAAGGAAAAGTTAACAAATTTATTATTGAATTTATTATGCTAGGTTGTCAGATGCATATTCTTTTGTTTAAACTTTGTTGAACGATTGGATCATAATTTGTCCTGCAACTTGCAAGTAATGTGCCCTATTGTTTATTTGTAGCCTTTTGTTTTCCCAGTTTGGTACCTTGAAAATGTGATTTCATGGTGGCTGATTTTGTGCCCTTGTGATTTAGCCTCGTAGTCCTATGGGTCAACAGCAAGCCTGTGCTTGGCTTAAAGCTACAAAGAGGATAATATGTTGAACTTATTTGCCTTGGTAATGTTTTAGGCTTACAGGTCCACTTGCTGCTGCTGTGATTCTGATGCTAATTGACTTGAAGGCTCTCAATGAAGCAGAAAGATGTTGCTGCCTTGCAGAATGAAGTTGGAGTTAAATACATGGAATGGATATTTGGTATTGTTGTCCTGTAGCCGCAAAATTTAGAAGCTGTCAACAATTGTTATTATTTCTCTGGGTGATATGGCGCCTGCTGTATTTTTAATTCTGACTGATTCCTACTACTCAAAGTGCAGATTCAGTGTGATAGTGGTGGCATTCTGCTGCTATGTTAACATGTTCACTGTAAACAAATTGCTTGCTGAAATGAGTTAGCATGTGTGTTGCTATCTGTTTACATGTGAGCAAATCGATTTTCATGATTGTCAAAGCTAATTATAGCTATCAAGAACGAAGGGCTTCTATATATTTATATGCCGTGCCTGTGCGCTTTGTCTGAAACATGTAGGTGAAGCCTTAACCAACATGCTCCTTTTCCCCTCTATCTTGGAATGAACTTGGTGTATTGGCTTAGCATGATGAGTTGATGACGTGTGACTGCCCAAACTTGTGAATGCAATATAATGTTTCAATAGGAAACATGTATCAACAGTCAACTTCAAAGTCTTCAACTCGTCCCGTCGTCCACTGCACTGCTGGGTCGGACATGGCCTTGTGCTCCGCCACCACACCAGCTCAGGAATTATTCGCCCTGGTAGTTAGTACTCGCTTGGAAGATTGCAGCAACCGGCAGTTAACCGCAACATGGTTAATAATGTGATCCAAAAATTCAGAATGTTCACTGTAAGGAAAGTAATATCTTTCATCTTCACGTTCACTGTAAGGAGTGTCAATGAGGGTTGAAACATGGGGAAGATGTTAATTATCAATTAATCTCTGGAACCTAATAGCTTGAGAAAACAAACATATAACAAAAGTCTTTCCGACATAGAGAAGATTGAGGAAGCTTGTGTAAACCTCAGTGAAGATTATCAAATTACACGAACTTCATCCGGTGGTTCAACTTTCAAGCGTTAAAATAAGAAAATGGATGTAGATTAATCAAGAAAGGGACTTATGCATAGTTGAACCACATACTACCTATATAAGATTCCAAAAGTACAAACACCAGAACCTATATCCATTTTAGTTGAGAAAAAAACATTTGGTGCATAGGTACATAATAAGTTTACGTCAGCATCGGCTAGCCAAAGTTTAACAGTAGTAACCTGTGCTATCAAACACATCAACATTTGAACTCACAATTACATCAGGATTCATGAACACGCTATGTTCATTGATTCCCTCTCTACTGATCATTCACTTGCCATTGTAATCATATAATTCTTAAGATGGAACACAATTGCTTATTTTTTTTTTTTTGAAAGTAAACCGGGGGGGAGAGCTTCCCCACCTTCTCATTTCAAAAGGAGCAAGTTCCCGCCAGTTACCTGGCAGGCCATACAGAATTCGAGTTACAAAGGAGAATATGAGCCCTCCAACCATCGAGGCTGGCTACAAGATGGGCCGGTAAACGCTTTTGCCAAATGACAAAGTCATCACAGACTCGGTTTAGCACCGTTCTAAACTGAAAATTTTCGCCTCGGAAGACAGACCCGTTTCTGTCATCCCAAATTCGCCAAAGTATTGCCAGTAGAGCGAAAGGCCAGACCCTGGAGTCAAGCCCCACAGGGAGGATGGGGTCCCAAAGTTCTTCAACGCTCAGTGCGGAGATGTGTTGAAGATGAAGTGACTCCCAAAGGTCATTGCTTCGGGGGCAGCCAAAGAACACATGGTGCCGATCCTCCAGGGGGTGCGTGCATCGTTGGCACACCGTGTCTTCGACCACATGCTTCAAGAGTAAGTTGTCTTTGGTGCTGAGCCGTTTTCTGAAGAAAAGCCATGCGAAGATTTTCACTTTGTTGGGGAGGTGAGTGCTCCAAATCCGGCGCCCATGGGGATCTAACGCGTCCCCTGAAGTGTCCAGTGCAGCGTACGCGTCGCGAGTAGTGTATGGCTTGCTCGTCGTCTTCATCAACCTTGTGTCGTCGGCTTCGCTTAGTGTCATACCCTGCAGACAAGAGAGGAGGTTGCGCAGCTCGCAGCTCGCTGCATTGGTTAGTCTGGGTCTCAAGCGCAAGTCAAACTCATCAAGGAAAACTCTTTGCACCGAAATACTAGGCATGGTGGTGTGGGAGAAGAGAGCAGGATGGGTAGAGGAGAGGGGGCCACCAGGGAGCCAGTGGTCGAACCAAAAGGAAGTAGCAGCGCCGTTGCCAATGGTAACATAGGTGAGGGAGCGGTAAGTATTCATTTCGTCGTCGATAATTCTCCACAGGTAGCTGTGAGTGGCAGAGACGGAAGAGTCGAGAGGGGAAGCCTCCCTAAGAAGCCAAGACTTCCAGCCCACATCTTTAGTTGAGAAAATTTTGTCAATGAACTTCATAAGCAAGCACTTGTTTTGGAGCTCAAGATTTTTGACACCCAAACCACCTTTGGTTTTTGGAGCCTGGACGTCTTCCCATGCCACAAGGCACTTGGAGCCGTGGCAAGTCTCCTCACCTGTCCAAAAGAAGGCCCGACGCCGGCGATCAATAGATTTGATGACGGTTTTTGGAATGGAGATGGCAGACATGAAGTGGAGGGGAAGGGAGCTGAGAATGGCGGTACTGAGGGTGAGACGCCCAGCTCTATTAAGCAGGGTAGCGCGCCACCCGGAGAGGTATTTGTCACAGGAAGAAAGGAGAGGGAGGCAGTTGTGGACAGAGATTTTGTGGGGGGAAAGAGGAAGACCAAGGTAGGTTTGGGGGAAGGAAGAGACGGTAGTGCCGAAGGCAACAGCAAGTTGATGAGCATGCTCATTTTCCACAGCAATAGGAAGGAAGGTCGTCTTGTGGTAGTTGATCGAAAGGCCGGTTGCAGATTCAAAGAGCAGGAGAATACTCTTAGTAGCGTTGACAGATTCAGTGTTGCACTTAATAAAAATCAAGGTGTCATCGGCGTATTGAAGGACGGGGCAGGGAAGTTCAGTCACCAAGGGGTGAGTAAGGGGGGCAGCTAGAGGGTGGCGATGCAGAAGACGACGTAGGATGTCGGCCACGATAATAAAAAGATAAGGGGACAAGGGGTCACCCTGCCGGAGACCCCTGCGACAGTTGATCCAGTTGCCTGGTTGCCCATTAAGGAGGACAGCAGTTTTGCCTGTGTTGAGAAGGGTCGAAATCCAAGCTCTCCATCTAGTAGAGAAACCTCTGCACTCAAGAATTTGATCAAGACTGTCCCACGAGACACTATCAAAGGCTTTGTGAAAATCAAGCTTCAGCACGATGGTGGGAACGCCCCGGTGATGGCAACACCTCAGAAGGTCCGCAGCATAGGCAAAATTGTCAGCAATGTTTCTTCCAAGGACAAAACCAGACTGGTCAGTAGAGATCAGGGAAGGAATATGGATTTGCAGCCTGTTGGTGAGGACTTTTGAAATGCCTTTGACTACTGTGTTCTGAAGGGCGATCGGCCTAAAGTCTCGCGGACACCTTGCGTTATCTTTCTTGGGGAGAAGCACCAGGTAAGAACGATTTAGTCGCTCCATGTCAGCAGTGTTAGCGTGGAAGGCGCCAAACAAGGTGTGGATGTCAGCACAGACCGTGCTCCAAATGGCCTTGAAGAAAAGGGGCCCAAACCCATCAGGACCAGGACTGGCATTGACATGCATGCGCCGGAAGGCAATGTGAATCTCTTCCATATCGAAGTTCCGATCAAGCTGATCAAGATTGATGCTCCCCTCTGGGTAAAGGTCATGCAGATGGAATGTCCAGCTGGTTTCGACAGAGGTACCAAGCAGGTTCATGAAGAAGGAATGGAGGAGTGCAGCTTTGCTGTCATGATTATAAACTTCCATGCCGTCATGCTCGATGAGTTGGATTTTGTTTCTGCGTAGGCGTTGGTTGGCGCAGGCATGGAAAAATCTGGTATTCTCATCCCCCTCTACAGCCACTCTGACCTTGCTTCTCTGTTTCCAGAGAAGAAGTTTTTCTTGTGTCACCCTGTTCAAAATCTTGACAATCAGGACACGAAGCGCAGCTTCTGGTACCGAAAGGGCCCGTTGTTCCTCTACATAGTCCATAAGATCAATGACAATCTTGCAGTCGTTTTCTTGCTTATTTAACCGCCTTTGCTTCCAGTTTGTCCATCAGGTTCAGTTAACCTGACATATCATATATATTTGGTACTTTTAAGTTGCCCGTATGGCATTTATGCTGTGCCTGTAGGATGAACAGGTCCCAACATTTACTCCATTTTTTTCACTTTGTCAGCTAATAGCCATACACGTTTAGCTGGTCATTAACAATGGGAAATGTACACTATCCATAATCCATACTATGTTTTATATGTGCTGTTCGCCTGCTTGCACAGTTGCACACAGCCTGCTTGAGGTATCACGTGTTTGGGTGTAATACGTTGCCCTGATGGCAACAACAGTGCCTGTAGAATGAGCAGGCCCCAGTGAGCCAGTGTTTACCACCATTTGGCTCTCACTTTGTTGTTAGTATCCTATGTGTTATTTGTAGCCTTCTGTTCTCCCGGTTTTGTACCTTGAATGTGATTTAATGGTGGCTGATTTTTTCCCCTTGTGCTTTTGTTCAAGAGGAGCCAAGGAGGTGAATCGCCTCTCAACCCAGTGTTTTTGGTGATTCTCGTATGCTTCCACAGCAAGCTTGTGCTTGTCTTAAAGCTACAAGGAGGATAATATGCTGAACTTATTTGCCTTGGTAATGATATAGGTTTACAGAAATTTACTGGCAGGTCCACTTGCTGCTGCTGTGATTCATAAGCTAATTGACTTGATGGCTCACAATGAAGCCGAAAGATGTTGCTGCCTTGCAGAATCAAGTTTGAGTTGTCCTGGCGCTGCAAAATTTAGAAGCTGTGTCCACAAATTCTCTTTATTTCTCTGAGAGATGCATGGCTGCTGTATTTCTTACTCTGGAGTATTGACTGACACTGACGCCTACTGCTCGAGTGGAGATTCAGTGTGATAATGGGGTCATTCTGCTGCTATGTTAACATGTTCAATGTAAACAAATTGCTTGCTGAAATGAGTTGTTAAACATGGGTGACCTTTTCACGACCATGTGCCTTCGACATAATATATTTCGAAGTATTCCTCAGTTTGGATGTGTGGTGCTATGCGTTTACATGTGAACAAATTGATCTCCATGATTGTCAAAGCTAATTAAAGCTAGCGAGAGAAGGGCTTTAACATGTTTATGCTGTGTGCTTTGTCTGAAACAAGTAGGTGACGCCTGAATGAACATGCTCCTTTTCCACTCTCGGAACTTGGCTTGTAGCATGATGAGTTGATGACATGTGTGACTTCTTCCAGATTTATGAAGCCCAAACTCGTGAATGCAATATCATATTTCAATGGGAAACATGTATCGACAGTCAACTTCAACTCGTCCCGGCGTCCACTGCACTGCTCAGTCGCACACGTTAGTACTCACTTGAAGATTGCAGCGACCGGCTGTTAACAGCAACTCACTTGGAAGATTGCAACAACCGGCAGTTAACGGCAACATTAGTAAATCGTGTGATCCAAAAATTCAGCGAAAAATTCATAATGTTCACTGTAAGTTATATCTTCATCTTTATATATATGTTGGAAGCATTCAACTAAAAGCGCTGCGACATTACTTGAGGTCGATCATGGGTGTTTTCTGACCAGGAAGTGAATCAGGGTGTTTTCTGGCCAGGAAGTGAATCGCCTCTTAGTCCAGTGTTCATTCAGCAAACACCTGGTAAATCTTGTTTCCGCCCTCCGTAAGCGCAAACATCTGATAAATCTGGTTTCCGCCCTCTGTAAGCTGCCTGATGGGGATTGGTGATTCAGAATAGTATCCCCTCCATCAAGCGCAAAAGGTTCCTGATGCAACCATGTACTCACAAGCAACTTCTCAAATGAACACCACATGGCACTTGATGCAACCATTATAAGCAAACTCTCAATAAAAGAAGCGAACATGCCTTGGTTAGCATTGGCCTCCTCTATCCTGGATTTCTTCACAACACAGAGTGAAATGATGGCTCCAGCATATATGCCAGCAGCAAGATGGCAATTGAGGCTGAATAAGCTAAAGGCAAAATAAAATCTGCTACGTGCCAGAAGAATATCGGTTTCATCCCACAATGTTCAGAAACAGCAAAACTATTGTCACTCTTCCATGATTACATACATACCTTACAAAACAACAAGCCTTTGACTTGACAGTATACGCTTCAACTGGACCAACAAATCCTAAGGTAGCAACCTTTCCTAAACATAACCTAAATATTACAATCTATCTATTTTGTGCAACTGAGAAATCCTGAGAGCCTGTGTCAGTGAAATGTGTTACATTAGATTAGCCAACAGAGACATGATTCACACACCCCTTTCTGTTTATTTTCCTCTGTCAGATCTTGAAAATCTACTAGATCTATGAACCTTCAGCTTAATTGTTGGCACCTTTCTAGACAACGCTTGCCAGATCATCTGGACTGCATCATCCTTCTGGGATGGATACTGATACTCAAAATGTTTATCCACCTCTTTGAGCCTATTCCACATCTTTGTCCACTGTTGCTTGCTTACACCACTTAGCAGTCTCATCAGGTAACCTTTTTTAAGAGCATCAGACGAACGGACAAAGATGGAGAATTTTGAATAATCCAACACGTCCTCATAAGGTAGCTCAATGTTGTCACTGATGATAACAGGGACACAGTGGCTCACTATTGCATCAAACAGGCGATTCGAAGAAGGGGTGTCCCCGGCAATGTTTAGGCAAAATTTTGATGAGTGCATTCCTTGGCTAGCTTTGCTGGCCCCATGGTCCTGGACACTCCCAAAGGAGAAGTAAACATCCTTTTCATCTTTGAGCATATAATATAGCTCCTGTCTAATGCTCCCTCCCTGGGTATGGATGATGCAACATATTAAATTACGAAACACCAATTGTCACTAAATGACAGAATCACTTAACATTCTTATCTTAAATAAGAAAATAATAACTAGCTGGCAGCAATTGGAATAGGTTCACACAGACGTTTTTGGAACAATAGTTTAGTTTCCATAATTCATACATGGTTCGTAAACAAAATTGGTTGGTACATTCCTGTACTAATACCATTTGTTAATGTCAAAACGTTAAAACATGGGGAAGATGTTAATAATCTATTAACCTCTAGAACTTAATAGCTTGAGAAAACAAATATAAACCAGGAGTCTTTCCGACAAATACAGAAGATTGAGAAAGCCTGTGTAAACCTCAGTGAAGATTATCAAATTACACAAAACTTCATCCAGAGGTTCAAGCATTAAAATAAGGTGATGGATGTAGATTAATCAAGAAAGGACATTATGCATAGTCTAAGATTCAAAAAGGACAAACACCAGAACATATATCCATTTTAGTTCAGAAAAAACATATGGTGCATGGCTACATAATAAGTTTACGTTACTAGTAATTACTATCAGCACAGGCCAGCCAAAATTGTGGCGCTTTCAAACAGTAGTAACCTTTCCTATCAAAACACATCAACATCTGAACTCACGATTACATCAGGATTCATGAACTTCAAAGCAATAGAACAACTATGGACTAACTCTATAGGAAAAAAATCCAAGGCTTTTGTAGATCTATTTAGTATAAACCAGCTCCACGTCCACGTGGATAGTCCCTTTTAGAAGCAAGAGTCATGAACCCTACATCATTGTAGTCATAAGCTAATTTCACCAAATTCCAAATTACGCTACTCTTGCTGTATAGCTTGCTAGTTCCTGATTTATATTTGACAAAGCTAATTTCACCAAATTCCAAATCATGCTACTCTTACTGTATAGCTTGCCAGTTCCTGATTTATCTTTGACAATTTTTTGCCAAAAAAAGGAGTCTTGATCACAAAAGATAATTTTTTATGGTATTAGACTACTTATCCTAGTAGAACGCTTGATGCGTGACAGTTTCATATTGATTAACTCATATAATACTTCTCCTACTACAGCGTTCAATCCTTGACTGCTTCATCACAATGATTAATTTATAGAACCATCTAACAAAATGTCCAATGCTTGACAGCTTCACAATGATTAACTCATAGAACCAACTAGTGGAATGTCCAATGCTTCACGGCTTCTTAATGACTAACTCACAGAACCAACAAAATTGATCACCAAATTGCAGCAAGCACAGTTACCTCCTTCCTGTAAATTGCTCCCCGGAAGTATAACAGGGTCGGCCGGTCATCAAACCCGGCCGAGTCATTGACGAACGTCTTAGCCATGTGCTTGTACGGCGCAATGACATCCTTCTCCAAGCTGGCCACTCTCGGTGGGTACCTCCCGAAGTCTGACAGCACGAACACGGCGGGGGACAGCGCCACCCGGGCGTGCAGCAAGCTGTTGGGGTGGTGCGCGACGATGACGTGGTCGGCCCCACCGAACCTCCTCCACTCCGGCCGCGCCGTGAGGTACGCCACCAGCTTCTCCTGCAGCGCCCAGTCCCTGCTGACCTTCTCGGGCGGCACGGGACGGGAGTGGCGGTTGTAGCTGAGGGACGCGAAGAAGGGGACGAAGACGAGGTCGGCGTCGCGGGAGTCGGTGACCCGCACTGCCGAGTGGCGGCCGCAGGGGCCCGGCGAGGAGGAGGAGGAGGAGGAGAGGAGGTCGAGCGTGAGCCAGTACTCCACGCTGTGCTGCTGGTTGAGACCTCCGGGGTAGCGCGGCGGCGGCGGGGAGCCGGCGGTGACGTCTGGCCAGACGGAGTCAGCGGACGGCGGTGACCAGCCGAGGAGGCCGAAGTGGAACTCGGGCGGCATGTCGTACATGTAGACCCTGACGGCGGAGGCGGCGCGGGGGTCGCATCTGACCGCGCCGGTGGCGGAGGTGGAGGTGGAGTCGGAGGCGGAGCTGGATGCTGAGGCGGAGGAGGGGTCGTCGGGGCGGCCGTTCTCGTCAAGAAAAGAGAGCTCTTTGCCCGCGGTGGCGTTGGATGAGGAAGAAGCGGTCGCGGTCACGGCCGCGGGGACGGCCGTGGTGGGGAAGGCGTGGGGCGGGACGGGGAGGGCGGTGTCGGCGGGCCGCCAGCGCGCGCCGGCGGCGGCGAAGAGGAAGATGGTGGAGGCGACGAGGACGGTGGCCGCGGCGAGCGGGAGGAGCAGGGTCCGGCCGCGGGGCGCCATCGGGCAGCGCGGGTCATGGCTGGACTGGAGGCCGCGGCGGCGACGGAGGGAGGAGCATGGCCGGGTGGCGGTGGCGGATCGATCTGATTCAGTTGGAGTTGGAGGGAGGGGAGAGGAGAGGACGCGTGAGTCCCAGGTCAGGTAAAGCTTGTGTAGTGCTCCTTCTTTCTAGCCTTTTCGTAATCCGCACCAACTCGTTCAGTGTGTGCCGTGTCATCAAAAAAAAAAAGGAAGAAAAGAAAATATAATTATGGATTGTTTTTTTATCGGGTATCTAAACCTGCTATAAAGCTAAGACTCACTAAGTGATTTTATGCAATTTGATTGGTCCAATCCTGAAAAGTGATGTCATGTGACGTCATCAAATCAGTTACCCCACTAAGTCTCATTTATCTCACACTGGTTATTTCTTTTGAAATAGAAAAAAAGTCGTAGCACCTAAACTCAATATCGTAATTAAAATTCAATTGCACCATGGTGTTCCTCGTAATAAACTCTTCAAAACAAGACCTCACATGAATATATTTCGATAACTTTTTGTAAACATTTAAACGGCCGTTTCTAAGAAAAACATAGCAAAACTGCCGTTTCTAAGCAAAAACCTAACAAAACTGCATATCACATGGATTACATGCGATCCTCTCGAAATATGCATGATTTTGTGAAGAAAAACTCTTAAAACTTTTAGAAGGGGGATGACCCTCAGGTATAGTAGGGGTGAGGGGTGGGGGTGGATGAGGTTAGCCTCCCGTACTGGACGATCATGTAGGTTAGTGGCCGTATTTTCTTTGATAACCGTTTCTAAGCAAAAGTCTGTTTCTAAGAAAAACCTAGCAAAACTGCATATCACATGGATTACATGTGGTCCTCCAAAACATGCATGATTTTGTTAAGGAAAACTCCTAGAACTTTTGGGAGGGGATGACCCTTAGGTTTAGTAGGGGTGAGGGGTTCTGGTGGATGAGATTAGCTTCCCATACTGGCCAATCCTATAGGTTAGGGACCGTGTGTTTCTTTGATAACTGTTTCTAAGCAAAAGCCCATTTCTAAACAAAAACCTAGCAAAACTACATATCACATGGATTATATGTGGTCCTCCGAAACATGCATGATTTTATGAAGGAAAACTCCTAAAACTTTTGGGAGAGAGATGACCCTCAGGTATAGTAGGGGTGAGGGGTGAGGGTGGATGAGATTAGCTTCCCGTACTGGTCGATCCTATATGTTAGTGACCGTGTTTTCTTTGATATGGTTTTTGTTGTCTTTAGTTACACCTCTAGCAAAAAAACTAAATCTGTTCTCTGCTTATATCGCATATATACTTATGTATTATACACCAACGAGATTCCTTCTACATCCTATTTCTCCTAACTCAATTCAAACTACTCTCGCATTCCCGTAGCAACGCGTGGGAAATTCACCTAGTAACTTGGACGCACACAACCCACACACTCAACACTCACACCACACGCACGCACATGTGCGTCTGTACACACGCAAAGAAGAGATTGGGAGGCACGTCGCCTCCAGTGCGCGGGAAATGCACAGTACCACCGAACGCGCACGCGTGCTTGTACCCTAAAATTTCTAAAAAATTCAAGAAAAGGGTACGATCACCAGGGTTAAACTCTCTGGTGGGTAGCGTCCCACTGGACAGCCCTACCACTAGACCACAGCCCCGTTCACAATTCTGGATTGTTTTTCGTAATGCTACTTCTACATAGTTGATTGATCCACACAACATAATGGTTTGGGCCGTAAGCCCGTAAGCAACGAGGAAGGCCGAATGCTGATGCACACAGGAGAGAGGGGATATCGAACTGGTTAGAGCACAGGTGCCGTCCAAGGTGAGGGTCTTCCTCTGGCGGCTAGCACGACAGTCTATTCCTATGTAGGAATCCGGCATTGGAGAAACATGGCGGACAACAGCTGGTGCAGAGTTTGCAGTGGCCCGGATTCTTGGAAACACTCCCTCCTGGGTGTCATATGGCGAAGGCCGTCTGGGCGTTGGAGCGAGATGAGATCGCTGGAGCAATATGTATGATCAGTGAAGGAGATGCGAGAGCATGGTTAGCGACAGTGTGGAAGATTTTGTCTCATGAGGCAATCACACGGGTCGTGATCCGCTTGTGGGCGATTTGGCATGCGAGGCAATTGGTGATTCACGAGAATGTTTTCCAAAGCCCCTTGTCCACACACTTCTTTGTGGAGAGGTATCTGAAAGAGCTCATGGTGACCAGGTCGGCTTAGTGGAGCAGTGCGAGTGGACTGCCACCGTCATCATTGAGATGGCTAGCCCCACCGCCTGGTCTTGCAAAAATAAATGTTGATGCTGCAATGGTGAAGACCTCTGATCTTTCTGCCGCTGTTGCAGTGGCGAGAGATGAAGCAGGGAATTTTTTGGGAGCATCAGTTCTAGTGTTGGAAGGCATAACTAGCCCGAAAGTAGTGGAAACGATAGCTTGCCGGGAGGGTTTGGCGTTGGCATCGGACCTGCTACTGCACAAGCTTAAGGTGGCTTGCGACTATATCAATGCAGTGAAGAATATCCATGGAGAGGGAATGGGGCTATACGGCCAACAGTGAAGGAGATCAAGACGAGGAGAGCAACCTTCCCCCATGTGGAGTTCGTCCATGAATGAAGAAGTTCGAATGTGGATGCACATAGATTAGCTAGGAGCCCTGTATCCATGTCTCTTGGTACACATGTCTGGTTTTGTCGTCACCCGATGGTGTTTGTAATTCAATTATGAGCTAATAAAGGACGGCTTTCCTAAAAAAATCAGTATTTTTAATTCCCTCGAGCATCGAAAGTATTTTTAATTTCCCCGCCTGCTTTTGCAAAAAAAAAGTTGAAGAAAAGATATTCTTTAAATCTATTTTGTAATAAGTATATATAAAGAAGGTTTTATCTATGTCTAATATTTTCTAAATAGATGTACCACGAGGATATATTTTATGGTGCATTTAGGGGAAAAAACTAATTTGATGACATAGAAGTACTGTCCACTTTTCTATACCACTAGTAGCCATGTGTGCGTGACGAACGTGTTTATGCTTATGATAGATGACATACTATACATATAATAGAAAAAAATTGTTGGATATTTAAAGCAAGAAGTAGTTTCTAAATTATATTGTCGAAAATTTTCCACGAAGATTGGAACCACATTTTAATTTTAAAAATAAAATTAATATATATATTGTTGTTGTCATGTAACGGAGCTAAAATTCAACATGGTCATATGCATAGGCTAACGTCACAATCTTCCGAGCATTTGCATTACATGCAAGAGATATGACATAAATCTATACCTTCTATAAAGCAAAGACCCAATAGCTTATTTATCTGCCTTCTCATTGGGCCACATCAGCAAAATGATGTCATCCGCCCACTAAGTGACGTCATCCGCCCATTAAGCCTCATTTATCTTCCACTAGCTATTTCTTTTGAAATAGAAAAAAAGTCGTAGCACCTAAACCAAGTATCGTAATTAAAATCCAATTGCACCATGATGTTCCTCGCAATAAACTCTTCAAAACAAGACCCCATATCGATATATTTCGATAACTTTTTTGCAAACGTTTAAACGGCCGTTCCTAAGAAAAACCTAGCAAAACTATCGTTTCTAAGCAAAAACCTAGCAAAACTGCATATCACATGGATTACATGTGGTCCTCCGAAACATGCATGATTTTGTGAAGGAAAACTCCTAGAACTTTTGGGAGGGGGGATGGCCCTCAGGTATAGTAGGGGTGAGGGGTGAGGGTGGATGAGGTTAGCCTCCCGTATTGGCCGATCCTATAGGTTAGTGACCGTGTTTTCATTGATAACCGTTTCTAAGCAAAAGCCCGTTTCTAAGAAAAACCTAGCAAAACTACATATCACATGGATTACATGTGGTCCTCCGAAACATACATGATTTTGTGAAGGAAAACTCCTAGAACTTTTGGGAGGGGGATGACCCTCAGGTATAGTAGGGGTGAGGGGTTCTGGTGGATGAGATTAGCCTCCCGTACTGGCCGATCCTATAGGTTAGTGACCGTGTTTTCTTTGATAACTGTTTCTAAGCAAAAGTCCGTTTCTAAGCAAAAACCTAGCAAAACTAAATATCACATGGAATATATGTGGTCCTCCGAAACATGCATGATTTTGTGAAGGAAAACTCCTAGAACTTTTGGGAGGGGGATGACCCTCAGGTATAGTAGGGGTGAGGGGTGAGGGTGGATGAGATTAGTCTCCCGTACTGGTCGATCCTATAGGTTAGTAACCGTGTTTTTTTATATGATTTTTGTTGTCTTTAGTTACACCTTTAACAAAAAAAATTAAATCTGTTCTCTGCTTATATCGCATATATACTTATGTATTATACACCAACGAGATTCCTTCACCATGGTGTTCCTCGCAATAAACTCTTCAAAACAAGACCCCACATCGATATATTTCGATAACTTTTTTGCAAACATTTAAACGGCCGTTCATAAGAAAAACCTAGCAAAACTGTCGTTTCTAAGCAAAAACCTAGCAAAACTGCATATCACATGGATTACATGTGGTCCTCTGAAACATGCATGATTTTGTGAAGGAAAACTCCTAGAACTTTTGGGAGGGGGATGGCCCTCAGGTATAGTAGGGGTGAGGGGTGAGGGTGGATGAGGTTAGCCTCCCGTATTGGCCGATCCTATAGGTTAGTGACCGTGTTTTCTTTGATAACCGTTTCTAAGCAAAAGCCCGTTTCTAAGAAAAACCTAGCAAAACTACATATCACATGGATTACATGTGGTCCTCCGAAACATGCATGATTTTGTGAAGGAAAACTCCTAGAACTTTTGGGAGGGGGGATGACCCTCAGGTATAGTAGGGGTGAGGGGTTCTGGTGGATGAGATTAGCCTCCCGTACTGGCCGATCCTATAGGTTAGTGACCGTGTTTTCTTTGATAACTGTTTCTAAGCAAAAGTCTGTTTCTAAGCAAAAACCTAGCAAAACTACATATCACATGGATTATATGTGGTCCTCCGAAACATGCATGATTTTATGAAGGAAAACTCCTAGAACTTTTGGGAGGGGGATGACCCTCAGGTATAGTAGGGGTGAGGGGTGAGGGTGGATGAGATTAGTCTCCCGTACTGGTCGATCCTATAGGTTAGTGACCGTGTTTTCTTTAATATGGTTTTTGTTGTCTTTAGTTATACCTTTAACAAAAAAACTAAATTTGTTCTTTGCTTATATCGCATATATACTTATGTATTATACACCAACGAGATTCCTTCTACATCCTATTTCTCCTAACTCAATTCAAATTACTCTTGCATTCCCGCAGCAACGCGCGGGGAATTCACCTAGTATATATGATTTCTATGGTATATAAATACAATTGAAATGAGTGCAAGTAAAATATTTGAACATACCTATGCTACAACTCTACTAAATTCTGGAGGCCATATAGATACATATTTGTCGGGTACCTGAATTAGGGGTACCCAAAACCAACGATTAAAAGGAGCAAACCCGCGAGGAATCTGCGCCCTGAGACCCCCTAAGAAATCGTATCAAGGCTCCACCTACACAGGTACACCGAGCCAAGCCCGCATACGTGTGAAGACGGGGCACCCTCGACTGCGTTTTGACTCGCACGAGGCCCGCTCGACGGGAAGCCTCGACCCCGGAAAATCTCCGACTCGCACGACTCGGGGTCGAGTCGGTCGACCCCCCCTCTCTTTCACCTACTCACTGACAAGACATTCAATGCAACCACTTCCACCTACGTGGCTATAGCCCCACCGACGTGGGTGCAGTACCCGTGTCTAATCCTACTTTTTTCTGCCCATCCCGGGGCGGACGGTAAAAAAAGTAGCCACTATTCACACCACGTCAAGCACTATTCTACCGTCGACACCCCCTCAACACACAAGACGACAACCACCGCGCCCGGGTTCTCTAGGGCTCAACATTATCCATTCCTCGTCGACCCCCTCAGCTACGTCCTGACCTGGCCTCGACCGCCGCCAGTCAACAAAGGAACAACGCTCGCACGTCGACCACAGGGGATCGCACGTCCGCCACAGGACCCAGGGTCTTTCACCGTCCTGTCATCAACATCACCGCAACACCCCGGGGATGGCCGGCCATTACCGGAGCACGTCGCTACAGCAACCTCTACAGTACCCGCCAAACCTTCTCCTCCAAGGCATCGACCTAGAGTTTTTTGTACCCCTCGGCCTTCACTTGAACCTATAAAAGAGGAGGCAGAGGGCTTCCCCTTAAGGCATCACGATCATAAGCAACACTTCCACTTTTCCTTCTTTTTATTGAGACTTGGGACCGGCTCCCTCTCTCACAGCTTGTAACCCCTACACAAGCACTTCGGTGCAAGAAAATACAATACTCTCTCTCCCCGCTGGACGTAGGGCCTTCTTTGTCCGAACTAGGATAAACCCCCGTGTATTCTCTTTGCATCATCGTCCGGATTAGGGAGCACGCAACACAAATTCACTCATCGGTCTAGGGCCCTGCCGGGTCCGAACACCGACAATATTGTTGAACGTTATGTAACAATGTTAAAATTTAATTCGTCAATACAGTTCTCATATATAAGGGTTAACCCCCGCGATCTTTAAAGCAGTTGCATCTGCAAGAAAATAATATAAGATAAAATATATATGGTTTGTATTAAGAATCAAAATGAGTGGAAATAAAATAGTTGAATGTACATACTGTATGTCACAACTCTAGTACATATCACTAGACAATGTTATTTTGTCCTCTTCCCAACTGGGTCATATCTTTATTTGTTCTGGCCAATATCGCTATCAAAATTTGACTATCACCAGGTTCGAAGTTATCATTGTTCAAGTTTGTATTGCGGACAGATATCCTTTCAGCTTTATTATAACAGGTTGCCCGGCATGATCTAATAAGAAAATAAAAACTACATAACGAACTATATATATACGCCAACAAAACAAGGAACTACACATAATGAACCATGGAAGTTCGACGTTGATTTGGCTATGTCGACAATAGCTCTAACAGGATCGATTTGATGCCTAGAAGAGATGGAAGGTAAATAGTCTTTACAAAACTTTTACACATAAATTAGCAATTAAAACAACATAAAACAAACACACTGTCAAACCCAGCCTAGCCGGGTAGCGAAGTCGATTTGGCTGGCTTTGCCCGCGACCTAGCCGTGTTCAAATATAGGTCAGTTTGACAAAGCGATCTTCCTTATTCTTGAGCCCCAGTTCTTGATTCTCCGATGGAGTGATTTTGGTGGGGGAGCAAGATTGGGAGCAGATAAGAATCAATTCTGGAGTGATTCTAGTGGCGATTGAATGGGAGCAGTGGTAAGCGGTGGAAAGCGTTTATTTAGCTCCCAACTCATAGTGTAAATGGAGAACTGAATCTCATCGATTCCCCCAACAAAATTCAGTTGTATTTTCAGTGTTTGGCAGGGATCTAGAGAATCCGCTCCGAAGAAGCTATGACTAGGAGCAGAGCTCTGTCGAACCAGCCCATAATGATCACTTTTCCTTTAATTTGACTCTGTACTTGCATTGATGGCCCTGTTTTTGAGCAATACTGCAGCAGTACTTTTCAGCGAAAGAATAGTATTTTCCTCCCACAACAAATCAGCATCAGCAGCAGCCAAATTTCAGCAAAACGAACCGGGCTTTTTTGTCCTTTATTATATTTGATACTTCTATGTAAAATTGATGTTTATATAACTGTGGCTCAAAACTTGTTGCTAAGATCAAGTAGATTGTAGAGGTTGATGATCCCAAAGCAACATGTTTTTCATATTTTTTTATTCCACTAAACATTATCGGTTTCTTTTTCCATTACAACGAACACCATCCTAAGTGTTTTTTGTAATAAATAAAAAATAAAGAAATGTGCGGTGGCCGGACTTGAAAAAGCCTGCTGTAAACTCAGATGAAGGAAAATTTCGGGCCCGTGGTAGGCTTGGTTTCATATCCGTCGTAGGCCCCGTGTTCTTCTTTATTTTCCATCAGGTGTCCGACGACCTGATTGGTCAAGTCAGAGTGGGGTTCCCCGAGAAGAACCAGCGGACCACACAAATGAGTGGGTGAATGGATAGGTGGAAGGAAATGCAGGAACTCCAATGATGTTGTATCTAAGATTCAGTTCAATGATCATCGACTAGCGGTCCCCAAAAGTAATCAGAGGCGACGACGTGATCCTTAGCTTGGGCAGAGGCAGACAGTCATTTCGCTACCAATGTACTCCCTCCGTATAGGAAATACATGTCGTTTAGGACATGATTGCGATTACCAATGAGTCATTAACTATGGTGTCATCTTCCCAGTTTGCCCTTATTAAATATGGCTACGGGTGTCTCCTAGACAACAATCTATTGGAGCTCGGTTGGTCAGGTGGCAGCGTCCCGAGGCGTGTGGGGTATGTGGGCAGGGTTCGAATCCCTCCCCCCCACCCATTTTTTTTGGTTCACGTGATTTTGCATGGCTACTGGTCCGTTTGCATGGCACTGTGCGGGTGCGTGTGTTGGCTTATTCGCTCGCGTTTGACCGCGTTTTTTTTTTGCTGTTGGCGCTCGTCTGGGAGCGTTTGCAGATGGTTTTGAATGTGTCCGCGCGTGCATTTGCTCCGTTTTTTTGTTGGCGCTCAGTTTTCGTTTGCTGAATTTCGCATTCGTAGTTTGGCGCTAATCTGGGCTCGTTTTTTTGCTGTTGGCGCTTGTCGGGACGCTTGGACTACTCTCGCTGCTGCTAAACGCGTCAGCTTGCTTGCTTGTTTCCTCCTACACCTGCCTGCTTGCTTATTCATCTAGTACATAGGCGCCTCTCTTGTCAATCTAGTACGACATGGCTTAGCTTGTTCTGTGCTCCTTCCACTTCTTCGTACGGCGTAATGGCAACCTTCCCTGCGTTTGATCTTAACGTTCGTATAGAAGAAGATGACGACGGCAACCTTCCCTTGGATCTCAATGAGCCAATATTGGAGGATGACAACAACAACGGTAATGTTCTTTCCTTTTATGATTAACACAGCAGCCGCATGCAAAGTATTTTTTTCTCAGTTCGTTCTTACCACTTTGAACAACGTGTGGTAACGTTTCTCATTTTCTTTCTTCTTTTTTTGACAGGGTTTGATTTGAACTTACCACTAGACGAGTTTGGTGCGGTTGATTTCGATTATCTACAAAACCTGCCCGGTAAGCTAGTATGCACAGCTAGTATTTTTTTGTTGAACATGCCGTGCCTATTTTTTTCATAGTATGCACACCTAGTATTAATAGAAGTGCTTATTTTTTTGCACGGGTAGAACATGCCGTGTCCAGGATATTAGTAAATGTGCTTGTTTTCTTTTAACAGAACATGCTGTCGGCAACTAATGTTTGTTTTCGGTTCAACAGAACACACAGTGGAGGCTACCATGGAAGAGCAAGTTCAAGAACCCCACCAAAAGAAACAAATGGATGAAGAGCTCCGAAAACAAGTGTATCAAGCTTTGTTGGCTAGAAGCAACAATGGCAAACTAGGCAACAAAGATACTACAATTGTTGCACATCAATTTGGCCTTAACATTCGGTCAGTTCAGCGTCTTTGGAAGCGAGGTAAAACACAACTTGCAAACAATATTCCGGTTGTGGTTTCTAGTCTAAAGAAGGGTAGAGTTGGCTGTAAGGCAATCCCTATTGATTTAGAAGCATTGCGCAACATCCCTCTAAAGGAAAGAATGACTATAGAGGATGTGTGTAGCAAGCTTAACATGAGCAAATAGAAGATTCAAAAGTATTTGAAAAAAGGTTTGATTAGGCGCCACTCTAGTAGCATCAAACCCTATCTCACTGAAGGTAACAAGAGGTCTAGGTTAAAGTGGTGTGTTGACATGATTAATAGGGATTTGCTTGATGATCCAAGGTTTAAGGATTTGTTTGATTTTGTGTTCATTGATGAAAAGTGGTTCTTCCTATCTCAAAAGTCCAAAAAATATTATTTGCTACCCGACGAAGATGATCCCCATCGGACTTGTAAGAACAAGAACTACATCCCTAGGATTATGTTCTTGTGTGTTTGTGCACGGCCAAGGTTTAGGGATGGGAATTGTATTTTTGATGGTAGGATTGGTTGTTTTCCACTTGTTCGATATGAACCAGCTACGAGAGATAATAAGAGAACCGGCCGTGTCCATGGAGACTTGGTTATGAAGCCCATAACTTCGATCACTAGAGACGTGATTAGAGATTTCATGATCAACCAAGTGTTTCCTGCCATTCAAGCTAAATGGCCAAGAGAAGATGGGGGCAAATCAATCTTCATTCAACAGGACAATGCACCTACCCACTTAAAATTGGATGATCTGGAATTTTGTGAGGCTGCTAAGCTAGAAGGATTTGATATTCGTCTAACTTGTCAACCACCCAACTCCTCGGATTTCAACATTCTTGACTTGGGTTTTTTTCGAGCCATTCAAGCAATTCAATATAAGAAGAATGCAAAAACTCTAGAAGATCTAGTTCCAGCGGTGCAAGAGGTAATTTGATCAATTTGTTCACACATGTTTCAATGTTTTCTTCAACAACTAATTTGCTCATTCATTTCTTGCGCAATTGTTTTGTAGGCATTCATGGAGTACTCGGCACACAAAGCAAACAGAATGTTTCTAACACTTCAAAGTGTCTTCATTGAAGCTATGAAAGTGAAAGGTTGCAACAAGTTCAAGATACCTCACATGAGAAAAGAAACATTAGAAAAACAAGATCGGCTGCCAACTTCTATCCCTTGTGATCCATCTTTGCTAGATGAAGCCGAGGCTACTCTTGCTGCATGAAACAATAAGAATGATGCTAGTTAGCTTAAGTCCTTGTAATGCTGCATGTACTCCTTGTAATGCTACGTGTGCTCCTTGTAATTCAGCCGAGGCTAAGTAGAACTAAATTTAGCCGATGCTACTAATGTTGCATGAAACAATCTTAGTTATCTTACTGATGCTTTCACGTTATCCTTTCCTGGCAGCAGCCACTTGTACTGCACGATGAAAAGCTCGCAGTCCATCTCCATTTGCTAGCCCTGTGCGATCTCCTCCGACTCCTCTGCAACGAACTCCTCCGCGGCGAACTCCTGCGCCGTCGGACTATGCGGCGAGGCGCACCCGCGCCGCGGGACTCAACGGCGAGCAGCACCTGCGCCACCGGATTCCATGGCGAGCAAGCGAAGGCAACCGCTAAACCAGCGTGCGAACGGTGAGTAGCAGCAGCGTGCGAATGGCCAGCGTGCGAACGGCGAGCAGTAGTGTGCAAACAGTGAGCAGCAGCGTGCGAACGGCGAGTAGCAGCGTGCGAATGGCCAGTTGCGGCGAGCAGCAGCAGCGTGCGAATGGCTAGTTGCGCAGGCGGCGACCGTGCTGTGCTGCCACTGCGACTCGGAAGGCGAGCGTGGTTAATTCCTTACACGAGAGCCGCTGTGGACGGCGAGCGTGCGCGCGGTGTTAATGCGTCGAGCGCAAAATCGGGGCCGAGCCAGCCCAGCCAAAGGGGCAGGGGCAAACACGTCTACATTTAGCCAAACTATGGAGAACGACATCCTTTGCCAAACTCCCTCCGTCGGCCAGAACGACATGTATTCCCTATACGGAGGGAGTATGATCCCTTCTCTCATACAGTATCTCTGTACTTGTGATTTTTCTGAAACTTGTTTTCCAGGCTTCGATCCTTGATGGTTCAGTAGATTCTACTCTCGATTGTTCGTTTCCTATATATGAACTCTTGATGTACTCCCTCCGTATAGGGAATATATGTCATTCTGGCCGACGGGAGGGAGTTTGGCAAAGGATGTCGTTCTCCATAGTTTGGCTAAATGTAGACGCGTTTGCCCCTGCCCCTTCGGCTGGGCTGGCTCGGCCCCGGTTTTGCGCTCGACGCATTAACACCGCGCGCACGCTCGCCGTCCACATCGGCTCTCGCATAAGGAATTAACCACGCTCGCCTTCCGAGTCGCAGTGGCAACGCAGCACGGTCGTCGCCTGCGCAACTAGCCATTCACATGCTGCTGCTGCTCGCCGCAACTGGCCGTTCGCACGCTGCTGCTCGCCGTTCGCACGCTGGCCGTTCGCACGCTGCTGCTCACTGTTCGCACGCTACTGCTCGCCGTTCGCACGCTGCTACTGCTGCTCACTGTTCGCACGCTGCTGCTCGCCGTTCGCACGCTGGTTTAGTGGTTGCCTTCGCTTGCTCGCCATGGAATCCGGTGGCGTAGGTGCTGCTCGCCGTGGAGTCCCGCGGCGCGGGTGCGCCTCGCCGCATAGTCCGACGGCGCAGGAGTTCGCCGCGGAGGAGTTCGCTGTGGAGGAGTCGGAGGAGATCGCACCGGGCTCGCAGATGGAGATGGACTGCGAGCTTTTTATCGAGCAGTACAAGTGGCTGCTACCAGGAAAGGATAACGTGAAAGCATCGGTAAGATAACTAAGATTGTTTCATGCAACATTAGTAGCATCGGCTAAATTTAGTTCTAATTAGCCTCGGCTGAATTACAAGGAGCACACGCAGCATTACAAGGATTACATGCAGCATTACAAGGACTTAAGCTAACTAGCATCATTCTTATTGTTTCATGCAGCAAGAGTAGCCTCGACTTCATCTAGCAAAGATGGATCACAAGGGATAGAAGTTGGCAGCCAATCTTGTCTTTCTAATGTTTCTTTTCTCATGTGAGGTATCTTGAAGTTGTTGCAACCTTTCACTTTCATAGCTTCAATGAAGACACTTTGAAGTGTTAGAAACATTCTGTTTGCTTTGTGTGCCGAGTACTCCATGAATACCTACAAAACAATTGCGCAAGAAATGAATGAATGAATGAGAAAATTAGTTGTTGAAGAAAACATTGAAACATGTGTGAACAAATTGATCAAATTACCTCTTGCACTGCTGGAACTAGATCTTCTAGAGTTTTTGCATTCTTCTTATATTGAATTGCTTGAATGGCTCGAAAAAAAACCCAAGTCAAGAATGTTGAAATCCGAGGAGTTGGGTGGTTGACAAGTTAGACGAATATCAAATCCTTCTAGCTTAGCAGCCTCACAAAATTTTGGATCATCCAATTTTAAGTGGGTAGGTGCATTGTCCTGTTGAATGAAGATTGGTTTGCCCCCATCTTATGGGCTTCATAACCAAGTCTCCATGGACACGGCCGGTTCTCTTATTACCTCTCGTAGTTGGTTCATATCAAACAAGTGGAAAACAATCAATCCTACCATCAAAAATACAATTCCCATCCCTAAACCTTGGCCGTGCACAAACACACAAGAACATAATCCTAGGGATGTAGTTCTTGTTCTTACAAGTCCGATGGGGATCATCTTCGTCGGGTAGCAAATAATATTTTTCGGACTTTTGAGATAGGAAGAACTACTTTTCATCAATGAACACAAAGTCAAACAAATCCTTAAACCTTGGATCATCAAGCAAATCCCTATTAATCATGTCAACACACCACTTTAACCTAGACCTCTTGTTACCTTCAGTGAGATAGGGTTTGATGCTACTAGAGTGGCGCCTAATCAAACCTTTTTTCAAATACTTTTGAATCTTCTATTTGCTCATGTTAAGCTTGCTACACACATCCTCTATAGCCATTCTTTCCTTTAGAGGGATGTTGCGCAATGCTTCTAAATCAATAGGGATTGCCTTACAGCCAACTCTACCCTTCTTTAGACTAGAAACTACAACCGGAACATTGTTTGCAAGTTGTGTTTTACCTCGCTTCCAAAGACGCTGAACTGACCGAATGTTAAGGCCAAATTGATGTGCAAAAATTGTAGTATCTTTGTTGCCTAGTTTGCCATTGTTGCTTCTAGCCAACAAAGCTTGATACACTTGTTTTCGGAGCTCTTCAGTCATTTGTTTCTTTCGGTGGGGTTCTTGAACTTGCTCTTCCATGGTAGCCTCCACTGCATGTTCTGTTGAAATGAAAACAAACATTAGTTGCCGGCAGCATGTTCTGTAAAAAGAAAACAAGCACATTTACTAATAGCCTGGACACGGCATGTTCTACCAGTGCAAAAAAATAAGCACTTCTATTAATACTAGCTGTGCATACTGTGAAAAAAAAATAGGCACGGCATGTTCAACAAAAAAAATACTAGCTGTGCATACTAGCTTACCGGGCAGGTTTTGTAGATAATCGAAATCAACCGCACCAAACTCGTCTAGTGGCAAGTTCAAATCAAACCCTGTCAAAAAAAGAAGAAAGAAAATGAGAAACGTTACCACACGTTGTTCAAAGTGGAAAGAACGAACTGAGAAAAAAATACTTTGCATGCGGCTGCTGTGTTAATCATAAAAGGAAAGAACATTACCGTTGTTGTTGTCATCCTCCAATATTGGCTCGTTGAGATCCAAGGGAAGGTTGCCGTCGTCATCTTCTTCTATACGAACGTTAAGATCAAACGCAGGGAAGGTTGCCATTACGCCGTACGGAGAAGTGGAAGGAGCACAGAACAAGCTAAGCCATGTCGTACTAGATTGACAAGAGAGGCGCCGTTGTACTAGATGAATAAGCAAGCAAGCAGGCGTAGGAGGAAACAAGCAAGCAAGTTGACGCGTTTAGCAGCAGCGAGAGTAGTCCAAGCGTCCCGACGAGCGCCAACAACAAAAAAACGAGCCCAGATTAGCGCCAAACTACGAATGCGAAATTCAGCAAACGAAAACTGAGCGCCAACGAAAAAACGGAGCAAATGCACGCGCGGACACATTCAAAACCAGCTGCAAACGCTCCCAGACGAGCGCCAACAGCAAAAAAAAACGTGGCCAAACGCGAGCAAATAAGCCAACACACGCACCCGCACAGTGCCATGCAGACAGGTCAGCAGCCATGCAAAATCACGTGAACCAAAAAAAATGGGTGGGGGGAGGGATTCGAACCCTGCCCGCATCCCCCACACGCCTCGGGACGCTGCCACCTGACCAACCGAGCTCTGTCTAGGAGACACCTGCAGCCATATTTAATAAGGGCAAACTGGAAAGATTACACCATAGTTAATGACTCCTTGGTAATTGCAATCATGTCCTAAACGACATGTATTCCCTATACGGAGGGAGTAGTTGTTTATATCTGACAGCTCTACCGTAGAAGTTTCCCTCTTGCTTGGCATATTTTGCTCTCGTTTGCTTCAGATCTAAGCTAAAGAGCAAGTTGAAACTCGATCGTGTATATATTGCCTATCTTGTTTTGCTGCGCCAGCTCAGCTATATGTAGTGGCATAGGATCTATCTATTACTCCTAATCCCAAAAGAATTTACAGTTCATCCTTCACCGTCGGAGCGCAGCATTGCCTTCAAGAGATGGGCTCAGGGCAGATGCTATCGCTGCCTCACAAGTGACCGATGCATATGTTGTCGTCATCCTGGACATAGGGAGTGGCACTGTCTCCTTCGTTCCACCTCTTCTACTCCATGGGTCGACTCCTCTTCAGTGCAACCTCACCATCCTCAACAGATGAAGAGTTGGGCTGACGTTGTGGCCATGCCTTCGCCGAGTGAATGTCGCCCTACACGGCCAACTAGCACCGTGGCTCAATCTCCCTCGCTAGGATTGCACAACCCGTCGTCGGCTCCTTCACGAGAGAAGGATGTTCATGACTGCCATGTTCATGCATCTCAAGCTCCGACTACCTTTGATCTTCAATCTTCGCTTGCACCTTTACTGGAGTTGATGCACTCGAAGTTTCAACAACAGATTATCTCCTATTTGGAGGATGTGGTGCGGCCCCTCAGAGATGAGATTTCAGCTATTAGGTTGTGGCTTGCACGTGTGGCCACACACTTGAACCATGGGGACCTGCCAAGCGAGGGCCTCACTATTGACGTATGAAGCCTCTTTGGTTCCTGTGCAGAACCGCGTAGAGAGCATACTTCCATTTCAAACATGGCCGAGCTCTTCGGCCCCTATTCTCCCATCTGGCGCTCTCCGACAACATCGATCGTCCCTTCCCTTGTTGAGGCTTGCATGCGTGCTGACGCATTGGTGCATGAGGACACATGTGCGATTACCGCAGATTCCATCACTGGTGAGAATACCATAGAGCATGCCATTGTGGTGCCCTCGGAGACCACTGTTCAGATAATAGAGCGGACGCCGCAACAGGTCGTCACTCCCATTAAAGATATTGTTTTGGTGGAGGATGCATCCGATGATGAGGAAATTGTCTCACAAGTTACAGTTGAGGACCCCATCTTTCTCATCACCATCGAAGACAGCCCCACATATTCTGTGACTGAGGTCAAAACATATGGCCCTAGTTGACACAGGAGGCACTAGCAAATGCAAGGTCTTCTCCAGCTGCCACAGCTAGTGAGGAGAATGACCTAGCATGCCCTATACACCCCCCTTCACCACCGGCCACGACAACAAAATGTCGACGCAAGTCCTACGATAGATCCTCACTGCGTCGAAGTGCCCAACTTGCACAACACAACGTGCTAAAAAGTTTAGGCATTATTGGGAATGATGGAAGCTAAGTGAGAATGCAATGCAAGACATTGTAGACCACTCGAAGAATTTGTTGCCACCGGACCTCCTCAAGTCGTTGATGGATCTAAAAGGCCGTGCCTTCTGGGACCTTGTGGCAGAGATCTGTCCGCCTCTTCTTTAAGTGTTGTAGAATCTGCCTTTGGTGTGGTTTGTTTTATGGTGTTGTTTACGCTTGTTGTTAGCGGCTTGTTGTTGTAGGAGTTGTCTTAGTCGTTGTACTGTTGTGTTTGTTTTGTTTTCTATTGTTTGCTCCTTGGAGCCGTTGTTCGTGTCGATGTCCCAATCCGATCGACTAGAGTTGTATTTTTTTTCCTTTTTGTTGAGTTTGTTTTCCGGCGTGGTTGTTGGTTGCTGTTGTATCGTTGTGCCCACTTTGGACTCTTCTTCTTTTTAATATAATCGGCAGCTCTCCTGCCTGATTCGTTTCAAAATTAAAATATGATCAAACCTATAAAAAAAGTACTAACATTTGATATGATACTGAGTACTCATCATTAGATTAATCATATAATACATTTGGTATAAATAATGATACCCCCTCCGTTCCAAATTATAAGTCGCTTTGACTTTTTTGGTACATCTATTTTACTATGTATTGAGATATAATAATAATATGTCTAGATACATAGCAAAATGGATAAATCAAAAAAGTCAAAGCGACTTATAATTTGAAATGGAGGGAATACTATTTTCTATAATTTAGTCAAACTTTTAAAAAATGATTTAGTTTAAATCTAGAATTACGCACTTCTTGGGATGGATAGAGTACATGCCATCTGTCTGCAAGGTTAACTTTAAGCCTCCGTCTATTTGCATGTCCTGGAGATGGTAGATTGCTGAGGAACAATAAGCTCCGAAAATAGGGCTGTAAGGCTTTTCTAGTTCCCCTATTGCCTTTTGTAGTAACCCCCAAGATTTTTTTCACTTTGATTCTCTAATCACCATACAGGTCGGACGACAGCCTTGCTTGTACTTGGTTGTGCTATTTGACCATCTTAAACTAGGGCCGTGTTTAGATGCTGAATCCGGGCGCCCGAATTGGTACAGTGCGCATGCACTGTAGCAATTCGTTTGTATTTGGTAAAAATTGTCCAAACTTTGATTAATTAGGCTCAAAATGTTCGTCTCGCAAAGTACAACAAAACTATGCAATTAGTTTTAATTTCATCTACATTTAGTACTCCATGTATGTACCGGCATTTTGATGTGATGGGAATCTTCTTTTTGCATAGTGAAATTTGGGGTTGAAATTTGGCATCTAAAGAACAAACTGAATCTGACAAGTACAAACTGAATGCAAACCTGACAAGTACAAACTGAATGCAAACCTGACAATGTCACATGCTAATTCTGTATGCAGTATGCTATACTATTTATGTTCTGACCTTACATTAATCGTACTACATTTATTTATCCAATGTTTTTTTTCAGCAACACAGGGTTTCATAGTGACATATAGATCACAGTATTTAACTTGGAGGCTTACCCAAGTAGTATTCCACAATCTATAAAGCAAAGATGGCAGAGGCTGTGGTTTATGTCGTACTTCAGAAAATTGCTGCTAGTTTGGGGCGAGATGCTCTAAAGGCAATAAGCTCACGGTTAGGAAAAGAAGCATCAGATTTACTTGAAGCTGACAACAACATGAGGGAGATTGAGATCGAATTTAGAGTAATGAGAGCTTTTCTAATGCAAGTGCCAATGCGTTCATCGCGTAACTTGGCTTTTGATGCCTGGCTTGATGAGGTAAAGAAGGTTTCACACGATGCCGAGGATGTCATTGACGAGTATGCATACCTGCTTGGAAAATCAGACACCAAAAAGAGTAGCTCACTAAAGAAACTATGGCATCGTTCCAAAGACGCGGGTGGTTGGCAGAGCATTACTGAACAGCTTAGGCAGATCGAGGTCCGTCTTTCAAAGCTCACAAGCATGCGAGATCGTTATGGCATTGCAATAAGTGGAGAAGGAGAAGTAAACTACCCAATTCAGAATAGTCAGCTGCAACATGTGCTGGACTCAACATGTCTAAACATCGAGGATAACATAGTCGGGATTGAATTAGAAACGGCATGGCTTGTGAAACAGCTGATACACGGGAAAGAAGAACGAACAATCGTCTCTGTATATGGTATGGGTGGTTTAGGCAAAACTACTCTTGTCCGTCAGGTATATAAAAAGGATGAAGTTAAACAACATTTCAACTGTTTTGCATGGATTGCAGTTTCTCAAAGTTACAACAATGCACATCTCTTGAGGGGAATATTAAAGCAGCTCGAAGAGAAGCAAAAGGACATCCCTCAGAAGGTTGACACTATGGACCTTGCAAGCTTGTTAGATAAACTAGCAAACTTCTTGCAGGACAAAAGGTATTTGATTGTCTTGGATGACATGTGGAGTCGAGATGCCTGGGTATTATTAGATCCTGCGTTGTCTAGAAGCAAGAAACGAAGCAGAATTATCATAACAACAAGAAATGAAGATGTTGCTTCATTAGCAGATGATGAGCAACGCATGGAACTAAAAACCCTAGGAAATAAAGAAGCTTGGGATCTCTTTTGTAGCAAAGCCTTTCCAAGAATAGAAGGCAAAACATGTCCTCAAAGTTTGGCTTATTGGGCAGAAAAAATTGTGGACAAGTGTGAAGGGCTGCCACTAGCTATTGTTGCCATTGGAAGTTTGCTGTCACGCAAGAAGCCATATGAAAATGAATGGAAATCCTTTTATCATCAGCTAGTTTGGCAAATAGGAAACAACCCAGATCTCAACTCTGTGAGGAATGCCCTCGATCTTAGCATCAATTATTTACAAGGAAATCTAAAGAATTGCTTTCTATATTGTGGCCTATTTCCTGAAGACCACCAGATTGGAAGAGAACGGCTTATTAGGTTATGGATAGCTGAAGGCTTTATAGAAGAAAGGGGGCCAAGTATAACTATGGAGGAAGTAGGAGATGAATATCTCAATGAAATCTCTCAACGTTCTCTCCTTCAGGTGGTCCAGAGAGATGCTTATGGCAGGGCAGAGACATTCCAAATGCATGACCTTGTCAGAGATATAGTTGTAAGCAAGTGCATAAGTGAGAAATTTTCACTTCTTCTGGATAACTCTCGTGTTACAATGCATAGCAGAGAAGCACGTCGTTTATCAGTACTGAAATCTGGCAGCATTATAGATGCTCTTGAGGGTGGAGAAAAGATACGGTCCTTCATTTTGTTCGAGTATGGAGTATCATCCTCTTGGGTACAAACTGTTACTGGAAATTTCAAGCTGCTGAGAGTTCTGTCCCTACAATTTGCAGAAATAACGAAGCTCCCTGATGTTGTGACCACTCTGCTCAATTTGCACTACCTTGATTTGTCTTACACAAATATTAAAGTGGTCCCTAAAGCACTGTGTAAGTTGACGAAGCTACAAATACTAGATCTCTATGGAACCGATGTAGTGGAACTGCCGCTCGAAATAAAGAAGCTAAGTAAGCTACGGTATCTGCAAACTTGTGTCAACCATGATTATGATGCAAGAATATTTGATTGCTTTCAAGGTGCTAAAGTACATTCTGGAATTTGTCTTCTAAAGGATATTCAGGAACTGGGACATGTGGAAGCAAACAAAGATTTAGTCCGCCAATATTTGCAACTTGACATTACTGCGAAAACTTTACATAATGAAAGTCAAGCGTGAGCACATTAAGGAATTATGGACCTCCATCACAAGAATGGCACACCTTTCCAATCTTCTTATAATCTCATATTCCGAGGAAGAAGTTCTTAATCTGGAAAACTTAGATCATTTGCCAAATATGGAATGGTTTTACCTGAAAGGCAAGTTGCAAGGAGGTGTTGTCCCATCGGTGTTCTCCGGTTTCAGAAAACTCACAGACCTACGCATGGGGTGGTCCAGGTTGCAAGTAGATCCAATTCCTTCATTTGCACACATGGTGCATCTAGTTGAACTTCACCTCTACCGAGTTTATGAGGAGCAGATCATGAATTTCAGTGCAGGTTGGTTTCCAAAGCTCGAGAAATTATACTTAGCGGACATGGAGCAGCTTAACTGCATTAAAGTGGAGGCTGGAACCATGCCAATCCTAAATTATGTAATGCTCATTGGTCTCAGAAGTATGCTGGTTGTTCCAGTGGGATTCCAAAATTTAACCTCGCTCCAAGAGATGGTCCTTACCGATATGCCACAAGAATTTATGAGTATGGTACAACAAGGTTGCGATTGCATCAAGCATATCCCCACGATACTTCATCGCCTTTGAGGTTGGTGCAAGCACTGCTAGTAAAAATATAGGTATGTACTTTTTTATGGTTTCACCAAAATTTCTTATTTGGGTAATGTTCGATTTACCCTCCTGAAGTTGTTGCTAATTTTTTTTAAAAAAAAATAACCTCAAACTTGAGTACCGAACTTACCCCCGTAACTTTCAAAACCAGGACCTGGTTTTGAAAGTTCAGAGGTTAAGTTGTCTGGTATTCGAGTTTGAGGATGTTTTTCGAATTCAGCAACAAGTTTAGGGAGAAAACATTTTCTCAATTTAATTTGGAGCCATTTACAGAAAATCCTAATGCAGAACCAATGACCACAAGAAAGTTTTAAACCTGTGCTTTTACACGTTTATTGAGAACATACAATACTACCTACTTCATATCAATTGGGCAGATTGTTATCTCTTCACCTTGTCAATTTAGTACCCCTTAATTTGTTGCCAAATACTAGTACAACATGCTTTTGGATATTATATACATGTACGTACATACAGCATGTATTTCTTTGATTTCATCGAAGGCCTATTGCCTTCACTTCATCATTTGTGATAAATTTGTTATAGCAATCCGATCCATGGCTTATCATATACTGTATTCTAACATACAAATTACTGATCTCTCACAGTATTATTTTTTTAATTCCTTCATTCATTCAGCATTTAGAGATTTCCATGCACCATAATGAGAATAAACAAGAATCATTTTCCCTTGTAGATTCCAGTAAGATCAATAATCACCGGATGAAGAAGTTCCTCTGTATTTGTGGGATTTGCTGGCAATTCAATTAGGTGCAGATCAGTACATGACTTACCTATCTCTGTGGGACTGTGTCAGCTATCAGATGTTTAATTATCAGTCTGCATGTCTTTATTATGCCGTTATGTTCTTCAAGAAGGCGCGATGCATCTTGAAATTAGTACTTCTCACTATATTGTATTTGAACTCCTGAGAGTGAATACTTGTTTGGAACTGTATTAGGGCAGTAAGGCGATTCAGGTTTTTTGTCCCATAGTTTGTATCCGATAGGATACAGACAGTGGGTTTTCCTGAATTATGCGTCGAACCCACCACATCATTTTCATATCGTCGTTGAATTCACTTATTAGTAGGAAAGTAATGAGAATGTGTTTGCCTGATTTAGCCAAAAGAGTATACTTTGGTATGTTGCTATAATTCCTGTATAGTTTGAGGTTTTGTCAAATGTCGATTTGGCAATGGTCCAGAACCTTTGCATTTTAGTCATTGTCTTATAAGATATCTACTACAAATAGGTCCTTTTATTTACAAATGAGTCTCTAAATTTTTTTTTAAAAAAAAATCCAAGGGGTGAGACATGATGACACGCAGTGCTAGAGCTTGGAACCAAAGCCATCATGGGCCAATTATTAATGAACAAGGCTAATTTTATCATTCCAAATGGAAGCAACTAATGGAGTTTACAAAAGTCTAGGAGTGGCCGTGGCCTGAGGCGGGAAGGATTCTACTTTTTTCTTTTTTTTTGAATGTCAGGATTCTATTATTTGGTGAAGGGTGTTTCTCAATTCTTTCGATCTTTTATTGTAGATATAGATATAGATACATATACAGATATAATGATTATTATAGATAGATATTAAACTTAGTGAAGTTTAAACTAATAAGAGAAGCGGCCTATATATTGGAATGCAAAAGTGAGGCATATGGGCATTTCACATTCATGCGCTGCTTGCTGCATGTTCATTACAATGGCATGGCATGCATCGGCATTCCACATTTTTTTTTATGAAACATTTCACATTTATTTTCACACCCTGAACCAGTCTCAGCCGTATCATTGATATCCCAACTAGTCAGCCGGCCAGTGTATGTACTCCTCCGTATCGGATTTAGAAGTCGTTTAGGACAGCGACACGGTCTCCAAAACACAACTTTGACCTCTTGTTTTTATAAAAAAATATTTATGGAAAAGTGATATATGTATACTTTTATGAAAGTATTTTTCAAGATAAATCTATTCATATAATTTTTATATTTGCAAACTCGATAACTTAAAAGTTATTGATGATTTATATTCCCAATGTTTGACTCAAACCTTGTCCAAAACGACTTCTAAATCCGATACAGATGGAGTATGTAGAAATAAATATCTCTCAACTGAAATCATCTATTGTTAGCCATGGGATCTCCTATATATATCTAGAGCGTCCGATCTCCCCTCCACCACACCTCTTGTACAATCTCCTATGTAGATACAGATATAGATACAGATACAGATATAGATATAAATATAAATATAGATATAGATATAGATACAGTAGAACAGATATAGATACAGATACAGATATAGATATAACAATTATTATTATAGATAGATATTAAACTTGGTGAAGTTTAAACTAGTAAGACAAGCTGCCTAGCTATATTTTGGAATGCAAAAGTGAGGCATATCGGCATTTCACATTCACGCACTGCTTGCTGCATGTTCATTACAATGGCATGGCATGCATAGGCATTCCACATTTATTTTCACACCCTGAACCAGTCTCAGTCGTATCATTGATATCCCAACTAGTCAGCCAGAGTATGTATGCAGAAATAAATATCTCTCAACTGAAATCATCTATTGTTAGCCATCGGATCTCCTATATATATCTAGAGCGTACCATCTCCCCTCCACTCCACCACACCTCTTGTAGTCCTGTTCCATCCCCGGCAGGCGGCGGCGCGCGGGTGTCCCTCAAATCTCCCCGGCCGTCCGCCCTTTCTCGCTCCGATCCGCCGCACGCACACAGCAGATGAACGGCATGGCCACCAAGAACATGGTGGCGGCGCTGCTGCTCCTCTGCTTCCTCTTCCTGGCCGCGATCGTCTCCTCCGAGGTGTGTCCGTGTGTGTATGGCTGTATGCATGCTGCATTGGTGATCTCTCTTCCTGGCTCTCCGCCAATCTCTTACATTTTCTGCTTGAATTTGCTCTGCCCTGCACCGATCTCAACAACTCTGAAGATCATGGATGCCAATGGGATCGACGACGACGGTGAAGAGCTAGACAAAGGCGGCGGCGGCCGCCACAAGCACAAGGACAAGGTAATATAAACTGACCAACACGACAGGATCGGATCGATAAGAACCTGGAAATGATGAATGCATGCATCTGGTGTTGTGCAGGGCCACAACAAGGATGGCAAGGGAAACCTCAAGCCCTCACGTAAGTCGTAGGCATACATATAGATGCTTTTGTTCAGTTGTTTGTTGCATTGCTTGCTGTTGTTTTGGTCGGTCAGTTTGGCTCGACCGATCTGTGCTGCTTGTGTTGTGCAACAAGAACAAGTGCTCAATTGTTGCAGAGTGCGGCGGGGAGTGCAAGCGGCGGTGCTCCAAGACGCACCACAAGAAGCCGTGCCTCTTCTTCTGCAACAAGTGCTGCGCCAAGTGCCTGTGCGTGCCGCCGGGCACCTACGGCAACAAGGACACCTGCCCCTGCTACAACAACTGGAAGACCAAGAAAGGAGGGCCCAAGTGCCCATGATGGGCCATGCATGGGCCTTCCAGTTCCAGTTTCTGCTATCCAGCCGCCGGCCCGTGTCTTCCTTCCTAGACAACCTAGCTGTGTAGTGTAGCTAGGAATAATAGCCTGTTCTTGTTTTGGCCATTTCAGAAGAGTAGGATCAGTTTGCTTGGGCCTCCCGATAAAAAAAAAGTTTGTTTAGGCCTCAACCTCGTAGTATCTCCTCTGATCTGATCTAAAAAAAATCAATATGGGAGGATTACTCAAAAAAAAAAAGAATTCAGTGTGCCCTTTTTGCTCTGTCGCGACTCGCAAGCGACCAAGCAGGTTAGTATTCGCCTAATCTTGCCAGACACGGGTTGCTTTCTACCACTGGTAGTCATTAAAACCCTGCACGCCATCAGATCGATCCATGCATGATTGGTCGCTATACCAAGACGCGAGTATAATCATTCGATCATCAATCAGGATTACATGACCAACGGTTTGACTATTGTGAATTCAATATCAGATGCTACACCTAAACTACCTACTGCTCCCTAGCTCCGTCCCCAGAAAAGTACATCTCTCGTTACTCGAAGAGTCCAACAATTTTAAATTTAATCAAACTTATTATTAGATTATTCATGAAATATATTTTTCGTAGTAAACCTGTTTAAAAAGTAAAGACCCACCATACTGTTTTCTGTTAGTTTAGTCAGACTTGATTTTTGTTGATCGATTTGATTCAAATTTCAGATCCAGAGTTGCACTATTTTTAGAATGGAGAGGATACTCCACTATGTAAGGCTGGATATCGAGCCAACCGTAGTTTTTTCGAGCTTTTTTAGAAATTGGTATAATCTTATTCATCATTATTTTCTGTATTGTTTAAAACCCAACTTCATGACGAGCCTAACGAGCCGAGCCTAACGAGCCGAGCCGAAGTTGAAAGTCGTTCCAAATCAAGTCATTTTTATTTTAAAAGAAAAATGAGTCTAATCAGAGCACTTTTGTACTGAGCCACCGAGCCAGCTTAACGAGCTTTTTGTCCAGCCCTACTATGCCAGGACATGCCTACTGCCATAGGCAGACAGACCAGGCACTATCCATGAGCATACAGATAGGACATGGGAGATGGCCTTTGTCCTCCAAGTAAGGACAATCATAGTCTGCCCAATTCTAGGTTTGGTTACAGTCGAACTAAATTAAGTTTGATTGAGTTTACGCAAAAATATTGTCAATATTTAAGACTCTAAATAAGCATATTATAAAAAAAATTCAGAACATATTTAATACAATAAACATAAATATCTAGTTTAACTGAGCACTATTATAGATTTTTCTTTTGATAAAGGGAGTATCATTGGAATTTCATATACCATGCATGCAATGCACCTCCTACCAACTACCATCGCTTCCTTCCGTTCAGTTGAGGTTCAGTGTCTCGTTTCTGACTTTTTTCCCTTGTGAGACTGACTGCACCGATGACCCTAAAAGGTTCCGGTATACAACATAGCGGAGCAAAAATGCTGCAGCGCGGGCCTTCAAACCATACGCTAAGCTACTCAACAGTCTCGCGCACCTCAAATTTGACGCACTACGCCTGGGCGCGGGGCTGGGCTTATCCTGTGCGCAGAGAGAGGCAGGAGGGAAAAAAGTGGATGCAGGGTGGGTCCCACTATTTCAACTTGCAAAAAAATGTTATAACTCACAAATCAATTAACCAAATTAAATTCCAATTGCACCATTAAATTCGTTTCAATAAATTCTTCAAAACAAGATCTCATATGGATATATTTAGATAAAGTGACAAGTGGGTCCCACAGTGGATAGAGGATAATATAGAGGATGGATGAGTGCGGAAGAATTGGGTATAAAGGAGAGAATCTTGATGACTAGGATGTATAGAGGATGAATATAGAGGTTGCGGATAGTCTGATTAGTGCGCCTGCATATCCATCAACTCACCTGTAGAAGTGTACGTAGACTGTACTGTAATAGCAGTAACAGTAACAGTACCAGCGCCATCTCATCTTTCAGTCAGCCCAGCGGATCGATTGTGTCCTTGTTCCATTGGTGTCGCCGCTAGCAGCGCCCGATCAGACGCGAACCAGAAACATACACGATGCGATGTCTTCCTTCCGCCAATGGCAGACACGCTGGCCCTAGCTCCACCTTTCGCCTCCGATTGGCCCGGTCGCCCACCGGTCTGCTCGTATGGATCCAGCGATTTGACGGCCGCGGGTCGATCGGATCGATCCTCAGCCTGTGCACAAACACGCACTTGTTGTTGCGGACCTGAATTTACACAAACACGTATGCATGCGTTCTTCAGAGAGACTGCTTCTCTTCTTTACCTGCATTGACGATTGACCCCAAGCAAGTCGCTGTCTTGCAGCTAGCGTCAGTTGCAGATGAACGCTAGCCAAGCTAGCGGCTGCTCATACGAGCACTCATGTGTTGGATCTGTCAAATTAATATTGTAGGAGTCTCCTCTTCTTAATGAAAAACGTGCTCAGCCTGGTGGCTGAAAAAGATCCAGAGGAGAGCACAGAAGGCAACAGCTCCATCTACATGGGTAGCAAGCAGCTCAGGTCCAACCAAGTTTGCGGTGCTGGGAGCCAAGCTGGCGGAAAAGGAGGAGGGCTTCAATTGCACGCGACTCCTCCTCCCCTGATCACTTCACATGCATGCAGACTCACATCCCATCCATCCGTCCGTCCTTGGGCCTTGGCAAACGCCAAACGGACGCCAGCCAATTCCATGAGCCGGTGCATCTGCTTTCATCAACCACTATTGCCCACACACCCACATGAATGAATGAATTGTAGGGGACCGTACCTCCGGACATGGACCTTTCCTGCCAGTAGCTTATTGGCATCCATCTATCTATCCTGGCTTCTTCTTCCACCTGTTTGATGATGCTAGTAGTACTACTAGTAGTAGCCAAGGTGACATTTTTTTTATATATTAAACAAACATGCATTGCATGATGATGAGCTGCAGAAGCTGAATTATGGTTATGTTTATATGCCTTCCCCCAATCCAGCTCCATTGACTGATGGCATGCAACAGAGATACTGTACAGTACTGTGCGTCTGATCTTGGATGGCAGTGGCCTGAAAACAGACATTCTGCTGCTGGGCAGCGAGGACAGAGGGGAATGGCGAGCTTATCCATGATGAGATGAGAACTTCCAGTGACACTGTGTGTGTGTGTCCCATGTTGGTGTCCTGTTGCTTGCATGATTTGATTTGATATGATATGATACAGGTGGAGCCTGCTTATTGCCTAATGCTGTGTTGATCACATTATCCACCAGCTAGTACTAGTAGGGCCTCCCTCCTTGCTCTGGGAATTCAATTCAATTCATCAGGTCAAACAAATTGACCCCCTGGTTTACTCGGTGTAGTACTAGTACTAGCTAGCCAGTAGGAGTACTTGCAATTGGCAAAGCATTTCGTTCCATCCACTGTGTACTTGGCTTACTTTTTCAACATTTCGTTTAAACGCTGCTCGTGCGTCTGATCCCATCCACTGTACTGTTTTCTATCATCATTATAATATGTTCGTTCATCGTACCATTGATTGCGTGCTTCTAATTAATGATGACACCAATTAAGAGTTCTCTTTATGTCAAAATTTGATCTTAGTAAATAAGTCTGATAATGGAGAAATGCATGATTGAACTCCAGTTTGTTAGGTTGACAAAAGTCCATCCACTTGTCAATGGAGTTTTTTTAGATTACGGAATCAAAGCATTCCGGCCTGCATCATCCAACTTGTCAAGGGAGTTGGTCTTAACTCCTACTAAGTGATGTACTATGATTCCTAAGAAGACTAGTACAATTAATCATCATTGCTTATTTTAAAACAAATTAAAAGCTTTGGAGAAAGATTATGGGACAATGATTCTGACATGTCGGATCTGGTTGGCACTCCGAGCCTGAGATCTATGTATTCAATCTAGAAAAACAGTTGTTCAATCAAATACCGTGGTTCAGAAACATTTTTGCAATTTTTACCTGTATATTAGTTTTAGCTAGAAACGGAGGTAGTAAAGCTTTCACTGTATATTCAGGAAAAGGACTTCATCAGTTTTTTGGTGATGTGTATTGGGAAAATAAAGAATTTGCACTGTTGTCAGGATCCTAAGAAACATTTACCATGATTCATTCCCTGTGATATGATATTGCAACTACAAAATGGAAAAGGTAATGCTTAGACTTACAGCTGTACTCTGTACAGGTGAAGAACTTTACTGATACAGTTGGATTATTGTTTCAAACCGAAACCAATTTAGCTTTTCTTTTTTTTCCTTTTCCAATTCTATAGATATTAGGAGATGAATAAGAATAATGGCATCCCCCAATTTAGCTTTCCTTTTAAGAATAATGGCATCCCTCAATTTAGCTTTCCTTTTTGTTTTCTTGAAATTCCATAGCTGTTAGGAGAGGAGAAGAATAAGAATATAAATGGCATCCCCTACCTGGATATGTTCCCATTTCATTTGGGAAAGTTGCCAAGCAGAGTAGGAATTTATACCATCTTGTTTTCAGTACAGCATTTGTGAGGTGAATATATGCCCATTTTTTTATTCTTTCTGAGAGAACAAAACATGGATTTTTTTTCAACACCGATTCCGCTGCAGAAGTCAAGTTTGGCTACCGAAAACGACCATTCTGTATCTTCTGTCACCAACGTTGGATCGACTCTACTCTACCGGTCTAGTCAATTCAACCATGGTACGGTAAATCTTTTTTTCCCTGATCTCTCTAGCCGACAAAGAAGATATCATGGTATCTTTCATGTACCCATTCCAGCCTCACTCTTGGAGATGGTCATCGCCCTAGCTACATTGCATTTGTTTCATGCCCATTTACCCTGTATGGAATAATCTGCCTAAAATTCCTAGCTACATTGGCTTAGGTTTGGACAAATCAGACACACATGCACATCACAGGTTTAAATGTGGCCAAATAGGCACAAAACCTGAACTCTGAAGAAGTAATGGTGGCCAGGCCATACCCCCACAAATGCTGTAGCTACCTCCAGGAATGCATTGCACTTGCTGCATGCATGCATTCAAGTAAGTTGTTCATATCACACAGCTATACAACACCACAACATCATTGACCAATGGTGACCTGATGAATTGGAGCAATGAGCAATAAATTGAACAGTTCAACTGGTCAGATGTCAATCAGGAAGAAAATAGAGGGAAGAAGGTGGTGCAAGCAAGTGCGCAAGCATAGAAGCCGGAGGACGAAATGAAGAAGAGTCAATTGGAGAGGAGTGCTTCTCTGTCCAACCTCAGCTCGACCAGATGTGCATCCAAAGAAACCTCTTTCTCTCATGCCTATGCCTGGTTTTCTTCCTTTTGCTCTGTGTATAACTGTGCTCCTACACGATTCTCTGGATCTCCTAAATCTGACCAAATTGGATGTGCAATTTGCGTTTCTTTTCATGTTTCCTTGTCAAGATGTCGGTGTCGGTAAACGGAAACCTTTCTTTTCATATATTAGCAGCTAAACATATATGAGTGTCAAATTGTCAATCTATCCAAGACACCTCAGACGTTCTGTCAAGTCAATTCAGATCTAATCTTGTCCACTAATGGACCTACTATTACTAAAAATGTTGGTTAGCTGGCCATGCTGGTCTTTGACAAATAATATAATAATATATATACTAGTCATCAAACTGCCACCTTCAGTACTCTCTTCTGGTAGCAACACCACAAGATAGCATATAGCCTTTTGTTACTTGTTAGTGCAAATAACGACCGGCCTAGTTCACGCACAATGTGCCAACCTACTCACTCATCAGTCATCACTCATCAGTAAGAAGATTAGTTCAAAAATAAACAGGCATAAGAATAATATATCTGATCCATGCATAAGAATAAGAAATTTCACTGTCTGCCATAGCTTGTGGTTCGTTCATCAAGTACCATTGGTTTACTAACATGACTGCCTCAAAATTTATCTGGAAAAAAAGTAGAATAGACAAGAGTGCACGCATAAGTACTATTTTGGAACACAAGGTGTAGAGCTAATTGAAGAATTTCCACAAGTGCGCGGTTCATGAATAAAAGTAGTGTATATATCCGATCATGCTTCGTGACTCATAATCCACTTGGAAATAAAGTAAGACATGTTAACAAAAGAAAGGCCCCCTAACAGTTAACACACATTGCCATGAAGAAGCACGATCTCGCGCGAGATAGCGAATTCCTAACGCGTGATTCTTAATAAGGATATTAATTGGATTACTTCATGACTCACTATACATATCTTTCTTTGAAAAGGCAAATGTATACGTGTAAATTAGTGACACCTGAAACTGACAAAATACAGCGAAAGAGTGAAAGCGTTGCCGTTTCGGTATGCCTTCCAAAATCAAAAGACCGTGCGCCAGGACAGCAGGTCCTCACTGCTCTAACAAGAAAAGAAGGGTTGGCTCTTAATCCGTGATCCTCTCTACTTAGCAGCTAGCTCACCCTCCTCCCCCAATATAAAAAGTCCCACACCCTCCAACTCCAAGGCCGTGATTGCAATAGAGCATCTCTTCTTCTTCCTATATGCTCTGATCTTCCATCTCGATCAATCAAACCCATAGCATCACCAAGGACTTTTAAATTACATATGGGGCCTCAGCAAGATCGGCGGTCCATGGCAAACGGCACGGCGGCGAGGAGCAAGGAGGCCGCAAAGGTGGTGCACTACCGGGAGTGCCAGCGCAACCACGCGGCGTCCATCGGCGGCCACGCCGTGGACGGGTGCCGCGAGTTCATGGCGTCGGGTGCGAACGGCACGGCGGCGGCGCTCATGTGCGCCGCCTGCGGGTGCCACCGCAGCTTCCACAGGCGCGAGGTGGAGACCGACGACCGCGACTGCTCCTCCACCACCTCCTCCGGCTGAATTCAATGATGAATCGCCGGCCGGCCGGCCGGCCCGGGTGGTGGTGGTGGACGCGCTTGCTAGCTGTTCGATCTCTGCACATGCGAGAGCTAGCAGCAGGTGGGTGCAGCATGAGGTGAGACGATCATGGGGGGGGCCATTGAAATGATTGGTATAGTAGGTGCATTATATTCATCAACCATATATGAACCGATTTTTATTTCTGTTTCTTCCCTCTCCTTTTCTTTTTCTCCTCTTTATTTGTTCTTGGATGATTTTCAGTGAATTTTATCGTGTGATCGATCGATGTAACATATGTGTTTGATCGTTGGTATATGGTGCTTGTAAGTTGTAACTGGTGATTTGTATATGTCTTCTGTGCTAGCTGTGTATATATAAAGTCGAGTGATTTCTATATATGTTACTTCCGTATAGAAATAGAAATCGAAATGAACGAACATGCATCTTATATATATATATACTCCTATTTGGTACCTACTGTCTTCTTGTTTGGAATTTGTGTTGCTGACTGATGAATCACAACTGGATTTTCCTCCGGGGCGCGGAGGTGATTCTGCATTCTTCTTCTTCTTCTTCTTCTTCTTCTTCTTCTTCTTCTTCTTCTTCTTCTTCTTCTTCTTGTGCTTGAGGTCTTCCTTTTCGATCCCCTCACTACGATATCTCGCTTCATTCAAGGCTGATCTTAGTATCTTATTACTAATTTGTTTATTATACGCAAAAACTAAAGTGCGGATTACCGGAGCACTACGGAGCTGTTGGTGCCTTTGCTTGTACTGAAAGGAAGGAGTCCACTTTGTTTTGTTTAACTGAATAATGGGATCATCACTGTCTCATGTCTCTATTATATATGTTATCCTCCCAACTAGCCATGATATACGGTGCATGTGTTTTATTCATCATGCTTGATCGGTCATGCATGTTTGACTGGGGATTCAGGACACTGTGGACCATATTATATGCATGGTTAGCCATTTGCCAGCTCCTTTTCTTTTCTTGATTGATGAACAGAAACCATTTGTCAATTCGCCGTTGGTGCTAGCTGTGCTGTTAACGACCCAATGCAATCGGATCAAGAAAAGTGGAGCACTGTGCAGTAGACCTGAAGTGTGCCCGAGGTAGGCGCTTGCATTGCATGCAAGTTGCTGTCAAACGTGTCGACATTGCCGCCATACCGTGTTCGCGTCATTTTCAGTCGTCTCACCGCTGTTGTCGGATATTGCTGCCTGCCATCAGTGCCTGTGCCTCCCATGTACTCCACAATTTCACTACTAGTACTATGCATTAGTATATTAGTTCAGAGAGATTCAGATCAAAGCCGTGCTGCATGCATGCTTGCTTGCTTGTTGCTAATCTCGGCAGGCAGGTGGAGGATCTCTGAATCTCTGATGTGCAGTTGTTACAGTTACAGCATGGTGCGGATACTGATCTGCAGGCAAGGCCAGGAACGGTCAGCCGGCAGGGGCGGGTCCAGCGGCAGGCCATCGATCTCTCTCCCTAATCCATGGATCCGCCGCCCGCACGTACTGCTCCATCGGAATCGGATGATTGCTATGTATGCGCTCGATAGTTGCCAATGCCAGCTAGTGTGCTGGGCTGGGACTGGGAGTCTGGGACCCCGGTGGCCGCTGTGGTTAGCCATGGACCATTGCTCACAGATCGTAGATAGATCCACTCGTGCGTGGAAATCGTGACCATCGACATTGCAACCTTTGGTTACTGGATGGTGGAGTCGCTAATCTTGTAGTTGTATCAGTCAGAACTCAGACTGAAAAGTGAAACTGAAATGAGGTTTCTGCCAAACCTCTTCCCGTCCTTTTGAAGACGAGAGAGAGAGAGAGAGAGAGAGAGAGAGCGAGAGAGAGAGGAAATAAAATTGAATTGAGTCAACTCTCTTATCCTAGGGTCCAATCATGCTACCAAATTTCAAGATTAGTGGATTCTACCGGATTTTCAGGAAAGGACTACTAAAGATGAAATTATTTCTTTAGGGCGAGCTGAGCATGTAAGAATGAGGACAACCATCCTAAAAAAGACAATAGAAAGATAAACTTCACTTGTTGAAGCAACCGAGTCACCAAACAAATAAAGCAGACGTAACATGATTTTTTTATTTTAAAAAAAGAGATCAATATATGGGTTATATTATTTTAATAAACTTCTATAAATGGGTAACGAGTGTCACCATCATATGTGGCATTTATAGTAAAAGATTTGTTCGATAAAATTAAATGTTACAAGCTAGGATCCAATGTCAGTGAGTAGAGATCCTATATCTTTGGATGCTTTTGGTAGGGACAATGATGTTAGAAGCCATGATCTAAACATATTTCTCTCCGAAACAAATGAATCCCTACCAAACATACATGATTATAGGATTTTGAGTTAGAATCAGAAACGTTTCCTGGATCTACTAGAAACTAGAAACTAGAAACTAGAAACCAGAAGGACCAATTTCACCTGAGAATCTGAGATTAAGAATCAGTTTCTCCCTACAAACCTTTTTTTGGGAGAAACAAAATCGCTGCCACTTTGTAGGATACAGATTTGAATTAAATTGCATTCAACATGAAGCCATATATCCGTAGAAGTTACATTTGTTCATATGGATCCTTCTTTAGTTCATTGAGATTATGAGGGAAAGATGCATCATCCATAACAATTCCAACAAAAAACCCAAATCCCAAAAATTCTAACTTTTATTTTTTTCTACAAAACCAGGTATGATAATGTGTCATATAGATGGTTGGAGGACATATAGATAGGGTAGTTTCATATTTAAATCAAATTTAATTATGAGATGACCCCCTAGAGCATTGCAGTGCATATACCTATACCCTAGTCGAGTTGCTTCTTATGGATTTATAATTCACTTATAAATATGCCCCCACAACCAAAAACTAAGGGCCCCTTGGAAAAGTAGGCACAAGAATCAGTTTATTTTCACAAGAAAACAAAGTGGAAATCCTACATTCCAAAGGGGTCTAAGTGTGTGTGAGTATAAATATATACAAGTATATTTGCATCGATAATACATATATATACTCATACACATGGATACCTAAAGTGTATCGGAGATGTTAACGCCGGGACGTCCGGATGGACGCCCGCATCCAGACGCCTGCGCGTGCTAGCTCGTTCCCCTGCACCATGTTTCCCGCGCTGGCTTGTTACGTATGGCTATGTGGGGCCTGCGTCGCTCGGATGTCTCCCGCGCCACCTGAGCGCAGGTGAGGACCGTCTGCCCGATCGGCGGCACTCGCCTGACTCTCCGAACAGTATGAAACACGTGCAACATGAAACACTTAAATGCAACATACGTCTGAAAATAGATGAAACATGTGGAACATACACTTGCATCATATGTATGAAAACATATGCAACATCCAGATAGAACACTTGCAACTTGCAATATGAAAACACTTGCTGCAACAGAAGACTGAAACAGATGAAACATTTTCGAATATACTGTTGCAACATATGTGTGAAAACATATGCAACATCAAGATCAAAATGATTACAACATCCGTCTGGAAACAAAAGAAATATTTTGAACAAACGCTTGCAACATGCCTCTGAAACACTTGCAACATATGCAACACGTGCAACATCCCCTGATTTACTTTTGCAACATCCTTATAAAACATGCATATGCAACATAGGGGAGGGGAAGGCTGGGTCGGTCGATTCCGGTCGTCAGGGTCGGAGATGGCGGGGAGCGGCTGCGCACGAGCACCACCACTACCAGTGAGAGAGGGCGCCGCCAGGGGGTGGGGAGGGCGCCGTGCCAAGGTGGGGGAGAGCCGCCCACTCCTCTGCAACACCGTCGCACGACCTCCATAGATCTCGCCGGGTGGGGAGAGGGCCACCAGATCTGCGGCATTGGGGCTCCCGCTGGGTGAGGACACCTGGGTGGGGGAGGATGCCGTCGGGGTTGGGGAAGGAGTCGCCAAGGTAGGGGAGGAGGACACCAGGGTAGGGGAGGGCGCGCGCCGGGGTTGGCAAGCGAGAGAAAGAGAGAGCGGAGCAGCAGGGAAGCATGAGAGAGATGAGCTCATTGGGCAAGCAGCGCGTGCAGAGCGAAGCGGAGCATGTCGAGGTGGCCAGGAGTTGATTTTGTTTTTTATTTATTATAGGCGAGCGGCTCGTGCGGTAATGAGATAAAGTTGTGATGCACGTCACGCCATGCGTCCGAAGGAGAGTCTGACGTCGAACGTCATGTTTGTAGCATTACCGGATGTGTATGTATATATACGCTTGTGTATATACACAACCATGTATACTTGAGTATATAGAAAATGGGAGAGAAGAAAAAAAGAGAGAGAGAAGGAAGGTATCAGGAACAAACCAGCCCAGCCCGGCGGCGGCCTGCTCCCCTCTTCCCACTCGCGCGGCCCACCAGCTTCCTCCACCGGGGACGTGCGCCGGCCACGCAAGCTAAGCGGCCTGCGAACTCCGCCAAGCGTGACCGCCAGGCCTCGGCCGTGCAATGCAGGCCCAGAAGTCTGGCCTTGGAATCGAGGAAGAGGATCGGAAATGGATTCAAGGCAGACATGCCTGACACCGTTAGCTACATGATTGTGACTTAACTGGATGCTATTTCACGTTATGGCGTCAAAAAAAAATGTCGTATTTCGAGAAACCAAATACTTTTAAGTTTGATCAAATTTATATAAAAAATACAAATATTTATTAATTTATGATAGAAAATAAATATTATTAGAACCCTAGTAGGCCATTTTCAAGTTGAACCAATCTACAAATGCCTCTGGAAAACTTCCTGCCAAGGCAAGCACAAGATTTTCTTCAGGCTTATCCTCAGGGATAGATTAAGTAGCAGAGATATGACTAGACGAAGGGGAATGCATCTTGAAGACTACCAATGTGTCCTATGTCAGCAATCTGTCGATGAAACAACAATGCACTTACTCTTTCACTGCCCTTTTGCCAAGAGTTGTTGGAACCTTGTGAGTTTCCACTTTGCTGATCACCTACGGTGATGGAAAATTTTCAAGCCTGGAAATCAATGATGAAAGTGAAGTTTTCTCTGGACTTGTTCATTCTCTTCTGCTGGGGTATTTGGATGGTGAGAAATGATGTCATCTTCAGGAACCTGAATCCCTCGGTGGCCAATTGCCAAAGATATATCTTGACAGAATCCCTTCTCCTTTTGCACAGAACAAAAGCTAGTTCAGTTCCTCTATTAGGCCAAAAATTTTTGCCTCCACCCGTCACATCGAATGTTTGGACACGTGTATGGAGTACTAAACGTAGACGAAAAAAACTAATTGCACAGTTCGCAGGAAAATCGCGAGACGAATCTTTTAAGTCTAATTAGTCCATGAAAAACCTTAAGTGCTACAGTACCAACATGTGCTAATGACAGATTAATTAGTATCATTAGATTCGTCTCGCAGTTTCCTGACAGGTTCTGTAATTTATTTTTTTTATTAGTATCCGAAAACCTCTCCCGACATCCTTCCGACACATCCGATGTGACACAAAAAGTTTTCTTTTCGTGAACTAAATGCAGCCATAGAGTCGCAGATAAACTCCTTTCCGTAATAACTTTGATTTTTTTTCTTTCTTTCTCGATCCCCTGAAACCCCTGTAGCTCAGCAGCACTGCACCTCTGCTCCTTCCCTTTGTAAAGCTGTACTCTAGTTTTTTTAAATATAAATCCTTTGCAGCAGGAGCCTCTGGCTCTTCCTGATTCTTCAAAAAAAAAAAAGCTTTGCCTTCAATCAGCATACAACACATGCACATGATGGGTACGTAAGTACTCGAATTCTTCGTTTAAAGCCATTGCATAAATGCGTTGACACTTGTTCAGTTTTGCACGGAAGCATTAGGCATTTTTGAAAGGATAGGGGTTGGGGAGTGGGGAGGGTCAGGGCAAAGAATTAAATGAAAATCAGAAATTGACCATCCGATTGTTGATAGAGTGTGCAATCGCTACCATACAAACTACATTCACTGTACTGCCAGCCGTGAGTATTCGACAGTGATAGCCCTATCGTTTTGCTGACGGTTGCTCACTCGGCAGCTAGTGATGCCTAGGAGTATTTCAGAAAATCGATTATGTTCGACGAGCCTCTGAACGGACATTGAGTACGAGAAGGATCAAAATATGAAATCCTAATTCGGTTTCTAATAAAAGTGGGCAAGAGGACATTTACCACCTCTGAATCCACGTGTGCTATCTAATCCCTGGTTTAGATTAGGTCCTCTTTATTTTGCACATATCTATATCCACATATCTCTCTCTTAATATTAAAGCTAGACAAGTTTCTTCGTTTTCCGGCCACATAGCCCCTAGCCGTTTTTTGATTTTCCTTCGTAAGTCGTTTTTCAGTTCCGCTCGGTCTGGTCTGTTTTTTTCCCTTATTTTTTTTTGTCCGTTCGATGTGGTCCAGTTTTTTTTTTAAAAAAAATTGTCCAGCCACCATGTTTTTTGAAAGTTATTTTTTTTACGTTCGATGTGGTCTAGTATTTTTTTAAAAAATTTTGTCAGGCCACCATGTTTACCAAAGGTTTTTTTTTTTGCTTTTCTCCATTGCGGGTTCTGTCTAGTCTATTTTTTCCTATATTTTTTGTCCTGCCATCTCTGTTCCCTGAAAGTTTTTTCAACGTCCTGATTTCTTTAACTTTTTTTCTCGTAAACATCAAAAATAAATTAAAATACAATATTGTCGGTCTTTGAAGTCTTGGCACATCTTATCTAATCCTTGCCAAAGATATTCTCACTATCAAGTTGAAGTTGTTGATGTAGTTTTGATTACGAATTTATTATATAATCTAGACCAGTCGGATGGCCCAACAAATTAAACCGTAAATTGAAATCTTGAGGTTGTTGTCCAATTCAATCTAAATAAATATGTCTCCAAGCTATACGTATGTACAAGTGCAATCTTCAACAAAGGCTGCTATACGGAAAATCGAGAGAGATCTCGTCATAATCACCAACAGACAGACCTCTCCTTGACACATTAGCAACTTTCTCATTACAGTTTTTAATTAGATATTAAAATTGCATTAATTGGTCTCAAAGGAAGTTACAAAACTGAAAATTTAACTGTACCAACATTAGATAATTTGAAAATTATAAAGTTATGATATGTTTTTATGAGTAATGTTTATGTGCTTTACAATGAGAGAAAAATATCTATCAATTTTGTATTTTAATTTGATATAGGCTTATAAGACATTGTTATATTATTGCCAACACTAACTTATATTATGGATTTCATGGTCATCATAAAATAAATTATAGCTTTTAAAATTTGTAGAAAGGATATGTACAGTTCTTGTCGTCATTTCTTATGAACATTTGATAACTTTTTTCTTTTGCAACATAAGGACATGTTTGCTAGTAAAAAAAATGGGCTTCCTTTCCGCAATAAATGCGATCAGCAGGGACCATCTGCTTGTTGATAGAGAGGGTAATCACTACCACACGAACTAGATCCATGGTCGCTTCCAAATTAAACGGGCTTTCACTATCGGATTTCGAGTAGGACCTTGTTTAGATGCCTTTAAAATTCTAAATTTTTACTTTTCGTCCCATCATATCGAATGTTTGAACATATGCATGGGGTATTAAATATGGATAAAAAAATAACTAATTACACAGTTTGGTTGTAAATCACGAGACGAATCTTTTGAGCCAAATTAGTCTATAATTGGACACTAATTGCCAAATACAAACGAAAGTGCTACAGTAAATAAATTCCAAAAGTTTTTGCATCTAAACACCCCCTAGATAGTGGGTATTGGGCAGTGATAGCCATACTAGAGTTTCGCTACCAGCTACTCATCTGGTGGCAATGCCTATGTAGAAGAAGATAGGAGAGCCAACAACTATTTCATCGATCTCTCGTGATGTATATATGAGTTACAACAGGGTTGCTAATGGGCAACCGTGACTACACTACGTGTACATCGTGGGCGCGGGGCGCCGTGGTCACCGCGCACGGTGTGACTCGGTCAGAGTCGGCTGGTACCATTCCTGGTCTTGACTCGATCCCTCATCACCCCCCGCAGTCTGATGGGTGAGCGGAGCGACACAAAGACTGGAACAAAAATGCTCGAACGTCGCGGTAGGAAGTCCCTTCTTCATCACGTCCGCGAACTGTTCGTCGGTCGGAACATGAAGAACCCGTAGGTCACCTAGTTGAACTCGTTCACGGACAAAATGAATGTCGAGCTCAATATGCTTCGTGCGCTTGTGGTGGATGAGGCTCTGCAACATGTAGACGGCGGAAACGTTGTCACAGACCACCACGGTTGCCTTGGAGACCCTGCATTGCAGTTCACCGAGCAGCTGGCAAAGCCAGATGCACTCCGCAGCGGCGTTGGCCACTGCCCGGTACTCTGCCTCGGCGCTAGAATGGGAGACAATCGACTGCCGCTTGGATGACCATGAGACGAGGGAATCGCCGAGGTAGATGTAGAAGTCTAATGGCGAACGCCTGGTGTCGGGGCAGCCGGCCCAATCCGCGTCAGAGTACGCGGTCACGCTGAAGTCGGTGGAGGCGCGGAGAAGCAAGCCATGCGACGTCGTGCCACGGACGTACCAAGAATGCGCTTGAGGAGCGTCATGTGAGGTGCCCGCGGGTCGTGCATGTGAAGGCACGCCTACTGTACGGCAAAGGCGATGTCGGGCCGTGTCGTGGTCAAGTATTGTAGAGCACCGGCCGGCTACGGTAGGAGGGAGCATCGTCCGTAGCCGGGCCAGCGTTGACTGGGATCTTGCTCTTGGCGTCGATCGGCGTCGGTGCTAGCTTGCAAGACGACATGCCGGCGCGCTCGAGGATGTCCTCGGCGTACCATTCCTGTGAGAGGTAGAAGCCATCTCGGGTTCGCTTGACATCGATCCCGAGGAAGAAGCTAAGTTCGGCCATGTCTTTGACAGCAAATTCGGAACAAAGCTTGTTGACGAGGAGATAGGCGACATCGGTTCCACAGCGCAGGACAAATAAAGATGAATCTGAGCGGGCAGCCCGGAAGCCGATCTTGATGATGAGCTCGGCAAACCGAGTAAACCACGCCCGAGGTGCCTGGCGCAGACCATAGAGGGATTTGTCCAGTAAACAGATGGCGTTGGGTTGCGATGGATCGACAAAACCGGCCGGCTGCTGACAGAAGACACATTCCTGGAGATGACCGTGTAAGAAAGCATTGGAGACATCCAATTGTTTGGTTGGCCAGTTCTTTGATGCAGCAATGGTAAGAACTGTCCGGATTGTGGCAGGCTTCACCACCGGTGTGAAAGTTTCCCCAAAGTTGACATCGAGGCGTTGCATAAAGCCACGGACCACCCACCGAGCCTTATAGTGCTCCAAGCTGCCATCCGGTTTCAGTTTATGATTGAAGACCCACTTTCCAGAAATGATATTGGCACCCAGTGGTCTATCGACCAAGCGCCAGGTGTGATTGCACTGGAGCGTGCTGAACTCGTCGGCCATGGCTGCACGCTAGTGGGGATCTTGGAGGGTACGAACGGATTTAGGAATGGGAGAGATTGCAGGTTGAGTAGTGGGTGACTTACTGGTGAGGGCGTATTTGGGGTTGGGCTTAAAAATGCCTGCATGGGAGCGCGTTTGCATAGGATGACTGTGGGGTGCTGGAGGTGAGACAGGAGGTGAAGCCGAAGCTGCAGCTGGTGTAGGGGATGATGTGATGGCAAAAGGTGATGGAGATGCAGCATGGGCTGGTGACATGATAGGGCTGGGAGAAGGAGATGGACTGGGTTGTGGCGGGTGCCTGTGATGTTGCTAAATCAGAATGGGTAAATCTGAACATTCAGGTTCAGGAGAACCTATTGCCGGATGAGGAACAGTAGGATGATTTAGGAATGGAAATTGAGTTTCATCAAAGACAACATGGCGTGATGTGATGACCCGGTGTGTGTGGATGTCGAGGCACCGATATCCTCGATGGTCGGTCGGATACCCAAGGAGGACGCAGGGTGTCAAGCATGGGCTGAGTTTATGCGCCATGGTTGATGCTTGATTTGGGAAGCATAAGCACCCGAAAACCCTGAGGTGGCTGTATGAGAGAGGGGCACCGAGAAGCAGTTTGTAGGGTGTCGCTGGTGCACTGGAGCGGCAAGGGATCATGTTTAGAAGATGAGTGGCAGTCAACAATGCTTCAACCCAGTACTCACTGGGCAGACTGGCATGAAGGAGGAGACTGCGGACACAATCGTTGAGTGTGCGGATGATTCTTTTGGCCTTGCCGTTCTAGGAGGAAGTATAGGGACAGGATAAGCGGAGGATGATGCCATAGCGTTCGTAGTGGCGTCGTGGGCGATATTATCAAATTCCTTCCTGTTGTCAGCTTGAATAGTGAGTAAGGGTAATTGAAATTGAGTATGGACATATGCATGAAATGCAATGAGGCAATCATACACATCAGACTTGGCACGTAGGGGAAAGGACCAGACATAATGTGTGAGATCATCTATTAACACAAGATAGTATTTGAAGCCAGAAAAGCTAGACAGAGGTGACGTCCAAACATCGGCGTGCACAATTTGAAAGGGTACATAACTGACTGAAGTAGATGACTGAAAAGGCAGCCTAATATGCTTGCCAAGCTGACAAGTTTCACAAACTAAAAAAGACTTGCTAGGAGTAAATTCGAGGTTGGGAAGGGTTTGGTGCAGAACACGGTGCCCTGGGTGACCGAGTCACTGATGCCACAGGTCCACGGAGGACGCGGTGGAGACGAAGGCCTCTAGTGAAGAAGGAGCCATAGGGTACAGTGCGCCATGACTGTCACATCGGAGGAGCACCGTTCGAGTTGGAAGGTCCTTAATAGAAAAACCAAAAGGATCAAATTCGATGCTGACATTGTTATCGCGAGTAAGACTACAAACGGAAATAAGATTTTTGACAAGAGATGGCGACACTAAGACGTTATTGAGATGAAGTGGATGGTGTGCAGTAGGGATCGTCAATGACACACGATGGGTGACATACATCGTGGCGCCATTGCCGATGGTGATCGGTGCAGAATTGAAGACGGGTTGAGGGGAAGCAAGATTTCTAGAACCGGACGACATGTGGGAGGAGGCTCCAATGTCGAGGAACCACTCGGCAGTCTGTGGACCAGAGGGAGGGACGTTCACCGTGGTGAGAGCGGCGAGAAGAGCCTCTCCAATGTCGAGGAACCACTCGGCAGTCTGTGGACCGGAGGGAGGGACGTTCGCCGTGGTGAGAGCGGCGAGAAGAGCCTGCTGGTTCCAAGGATCTAGCGTTGGTGCCGAGGGGTTGGTGAAGACGCTCGGATCTGAAGGGGCATTGCCAGAGTAGTAGGCCTGGTGCGAAAGGGTTCCTGGTCGTGGGTTGAGGACGTCGGCTCCGGGTGCCCGGAACGGCATTTGCGCCTGAACCATGCCAGTCTAGGGATTCACGCTGGGGGGCCACGCTGGTCTAGGAGCACGCGGCGCTGAGGGGAAACCACCTGGATGTTGGTAGTTGCCGTGACCATGGCCGCGTCCACGGCCCCGCACTATGCCAAAAAAGCTTATCAGTGACGCTTCTAGACATTCATCAGTGACGCGGAAAAAACGCGTCACTGTTTTTGCGTCAGTGATAAGGGCACATCAGTGACGCGTCTTTACGCGTCACTGATATACCCTTATCAGCGACGCGTACAGAGAAAACGCGTCACTGATATGCCCTTATCAGCGACGCGTACCGAGAAAGCGCGTCACTGATATGCTCTTATCAGTGACGCGTACAGAGAAAGCGCGTCACTGATAGCCCCCTGTTACTGACGCATATAGAGAACACGCGTCACTGATAACGATTTACAAAAAAAATCCACATATGCAGTGTACATTTCTACATCCCACGTTTTACACAATATGGTACATGGTACATTTCACAGCAGTACACAGATAGTTCACACTTCACAGGATCTATGTTCTCATGAACAGAATACATAGCAGTGTTGAACTGTAAGTGATTACATAGAGTATCTACCATAATTATGATAATGTGACGGTTGCTTCAGAGAATAAATGGTAATACATATACCTTTATTAGCTAAACTAAAGAGACCAATCCACACATAAAGAACTAAATATTGGCTGTCCAAGTGCTTTCTCCGAGGGCTCATTCAACACCCTGCGCACCATTACCATCACGGCACCAAATAAGCATAAGTTTCAAGTAACAAACTGAGACCAGTAAGACAAGCATGTGAAAGAAGTTTTGATGATACATAATGTTTAGCACCTGCAATTCACTTCAGCTAAGTTAGCACTTGCCATTCAGTTCAGTTGAAAAACATAAATAGCAACAGAAGTGCTCGAGACAACTCATGGTATACATTTGTTGAAAAAAAAAGGCAAGAACAGCATATCAAACTGAAATAAAATCCTAAAGAACGTATGCTTACCACAAGGCACATGACTGATTGACTAAACCGCAAAGCAGCAGCCTGTAGTAAGAACAAAACAAAGGATCAATTAGTGAAAAAAAACGAAGGAGTTGCTGCTGCAAATTATAATTATTCACTAGTGTAGAACAAAAGGACCAATAAATAGCAGTTCTAGACCATTAAATTTGTTCACTTAAATAAATAAGTAAAACTCAACAGATTTGCATGCCCGTGAATTCAACCAATAAGGATGTGCTAACAGGACTATAAATAATAGATTCTTAAAAATAAGCTGATCATATATGTACCTTTTATCAATGCACTTGCCAAAAAAGGTCTGTGTAAGCCCATATAATGCACAAAGACACTGTCAGAACAAGCATAAATAAATCAAATAGAAACCTAAATGATTCACCTGTAAAAGGCCTGTATTGAAAAGTGTGATATAATATTTTAAGAATTGATCATATATGTACCTTTTATTCAAGCCGAATTGTTTTTTAAGAATTGATTCAAGCCTAAGTGTAATAGGGAACATATTCAATTCCTTCAGTTAGATGGAAATGAGGAAACTAACTATTGCATTAAGAATAAGTAAAGCATCTATGCTGAGTGCTAACACCTCTCTTTGCTGAATTAGTAATTTCCAATTGCAACCAAAATGGTGGCCGTCAACGGCCTACTTGTTGTGAATTGATGGTCTCAAGCAAGCAAGTCGCATATCACACACCTATTGAAAAGATCAACCCTGTACTACATGTCCTCTGCCATCCCAAACATTTGTACGTTGCACAGCACCAATCTCAGCAAGAGCAGCAAATCCAGAAATCGAAACTTGATAAGGAGGAGCGAGGTGCGCAACCTATCTGCTCGTTCTCCAAGTTGGTCGGCCCACCTTTCACGGCCACTGCAGCACCTCTCCTGCAAAGAACAGAGCGAACCAACAGAATAGAAAATCAGAAAAAATCAGTAGTGGAGCTGAGATTCAGAAGCAACACGGGAAGCATACGCTCACGGGGGAAGAGAACGAAGGCCGGGGATCTCGTGGACGGCGCTGAAATTCGATGTCACGACGAGCAGCCGCGCCTTCGCCCCACTCGCCATGTATAGCTAGGGTTTTGCCCAAATACCCATGGAGAGGTCGGATGAGAGGGGCGAGAACAAGACTGACTGCGCTGCAGAGGCCTCCTTGAGATTCCGTGCGTGCCCGACATACGCGGCAAGGACGACCGCGTGGTCGTCCGCGTGGCGGCGGACGGCGGGGACGAGGAATGAGTCGACGTGGTGAGCGGGATCTGACGGCTGGAATCGGGAGAGGGCCGCCAGGACGGGAGGATGCTGGCGGACGAACTTGGGGGATGTGGGAGGTGCAGCCAGCGTGAGGTGGTGGTTGCGGATTGCGGTGGCGCAGGCGGCGGACACGGGATGCCATGGGCCCCGTGGTGGCGACGCCGGCAGCTGGAGTCTGGAGAGATAGGGGCGGCTGGAGAGAAGCCGGTGGTCAGGACTCGGGAGAGTTAGGGTTAGGGAGACAAGATAGGAAAGGGCGTACGTGGGCCTTTCAAATTTTCGGCCCAAAAAGAACGATGTGTTTGGGCCGGCACCTGACAGTGACGCGGCTTCATCGCGAAGAGTCACGGATATATCTATCTATTAGTGACGCGTCTGGACAAAATGCGTCACTTTCCTTATCAGTGACGCGTCTTGTTAACCCGCGTCACCAATACGGTCATCTATCTGTGACGCGCCTGAGAAATACGCGTCACATTTTTTATCAGTGACATGTGTTCTGTTCAAGAGTCACTGATACATTGTTATTAGTGACGCGTCTTGTTCCTGTGGCATGGGCAACAGCTAATCGGTGACGTGTCTCATGAACCCGCGTCACTGATAGTTTATCCGTGACGCGTTTCGTTTCTGTGTCACGAATCGATGCGTCACTGATAAGCTTTTCTAGCATAGTGCCGGCCACGGTTGTTCCGAGGAGGCACGCCACCGGTGCCACCAGAAGCAGTCGCTGGCGGTGGTGGAGCAGGTGTCGAGTGGGAGCTACTGGCGCCTGGGGCTGGTGGCTGAGAGCCGCCGGTGGCGGTGAAGGCGTGCTGGGCAGCAGTCTTCTCTTGCTCCTTGTCATACTACTCTTCGAGAAGGAGATAGGATCGCGCTGAGAGGAACCTGTGCGGCGGTTGGCGAGACGTGATCGCTGGGATCGCGTGGCGGTATTTGGAGCTGCACTTGGCTCGTCTCGTGCACTGGCTACCCGACGTCCTGGAGTGCATCGGCCAGTTGCTTGAGGCGGCCTGTGTACTGGGCGATGTCCATGGCGCCTTGCACCAGGTTTCGGAACTCCGCCTCCAAGTACACTGCATGATGGAGCTCGTTGTTGCGGAACTGGTCGTGGATGGCCTGCCAGATGCGGAACGCCGTGGCCTTTGGGGCGCACACGATGTTGCGTACATCCTTGGCGATGGAGATGTACAGCCATCTGATGATGCACTGGTCGACGATAGATCACTCAGAGTCGTGGCGTTGTTCGGCGGTTGGCTCGGAGGAGATGTGAGAGACAAGATTGAACTTGCCGAGGAAAGTATCGAAGAAGCATCGCCACTCATCGTAGTTGGGATTGGCGAGCTCAAGGACGACGGGGACGTGGGATTTGATGTTTACAGTTTGGAGCACGGCGACAGGAGGAGTGAAGACACCGAAACCAGTAGCGCCGGTGTAGGACATGCCATCGAGGGAAGACTGGGAGGAAGAGTCGCCGTCGGAGACGTCGGCGTCAAAAAGTGGGTTGCGATCCATGATGAATGGAACGCGAGAGGAAGCAGCGGAGATCAAAGGAGGCCGCGGCGAGCAAACGCGGCAGAGGCTGGGGCGAGCAACGCGAGCAGCGCGAGCACGGCGGGCACGGCGAGCGGTTAGGTCAAGGAGAGAACCCGCGTGTCGGATACCATGTAGAAGAAGATAGGAGAGCCAACAACTGTTTCATTGATCTCTGGTGATGTATATATGAGTTACAACAGGGTTGCTAATGGGCAACCGTGACTACACTACGTGTACAACGTGGGCGCGGGGCGCCGTGGTCACCGCGCACGGTGTGACTCGGTCAGAGCCGGGTGGTACCGTTCCTGGTCTTGACTCGATCCCTCATCAGCCCATTTCATAAACGAAAAAAGCAAAAACAAACGCACACCTCCGCTCCCCGGCTGCTACCCATGCCCGCCTACTGTTGCTGCTGCTTGCATGTTGTAGCGCGCCTGTGCCTATTGCTCGCATGGTGCCGCATGCCTTGCTGCTTGTGTGCTGCTACGCACCTGTGCATGCTGCTGCGCATGCACATGGGGACCGCCTCCGCCTCCGCTCGCTTCCCTCACCTACTAATGAAAACACTTGCAACCTAAATCATTTACTATACATCTAAAACAAGTGAAACATTTGGAACATAAGCTCGCAACATATGTGTATAGCCGCTGCAACATATATAACATCCAGATAAAACACTTGCAACAGATGTCTGAAATAGCTGAAACATTTGGAACACACACTTGCAACATACTTGTATAGTCACTTCAACATATGTAACATCTAGATAAAAACACTTGCAACTTGCAAAATGAAAACACTTACTGCAACATAAGAATGAAACAGATAAAATATTTGGAACATATTCTTGCAATATATGTGTGAAACATATACAACATCTAGATCAAAGCGCTTGCAACATATGTCTGAAACAGATAAAACATTTAGAACAAACACCTGCAACACTCATTTGAAACATTTGCAATATATGCAACATCTCGATCTACTTTTGCAACATCCATATGAAGCACTTGCAATATACATATGAAACATTTGAAACATTTGAAAATATACGTTTGCAATATACGCTTTCAACGCAGCGCAACATCTCCTTGTTACTTGGGAGAATGGAGCTCGTCGACGCGTGGAGCTCACCGAAGGCTAGCTATAAACCCCAACTTGTTGAACATTATTCAACGCACAACACCTGAAATAGTCCAGTCCCCTCTCTCCTGGATTTACAAGGATTTTACTCAATTTACGATATAACGAATACATATATTTATGATACATTTGTTAATAGAAATTTTGCACATGATGATGTTATTTATGATAATGAAATATGATATTTACAGTAATCCTCAGTGATTTATTATTACATTATGATCAAATATAGTAACATTATTGTAAATATTTTCAACACCATAAAATTAGTAGTGATGTATATATCCTAAGGGCTTGTTCGATTCCTTAGGTAGTTGGTATGGTTCACTAATTTGTATGGGTATTGTTCGGACCGTAAGTAACTCTGCACCTATCTAGCTGAGGTGTATGTCGGTGCTTCTTTCTTTGAGCTAAAACAGCATGGGAAGTGAGCAGCAGCCGTCGGAGGTCTACATCCTCTGCTGCTTGGGCTCGTCAAACAACCAGTTCTCTATTGAGGACAGCTGCTGCTGGGACTCGCGGAAGAAACCGCCGTGTCCCTGTCGTCCCGTGAACACCTGCTGCTGCGGCGGCGACGTCGTCGTCGGTGGCACGTCGGAGGTGGGTGACAGCGCCCTGCCGGACATGTGGTCGAATGTCGATAAGAAAGGACGGATGTCGACGGCAGCCGAGGGCGGCATGCTATCGACGGCAGCGTCTTCATCCTGCGCCGCCGCCGGCGGGGAGCTCTTCATGAAGCCTTTGAGCAGCTTGGATATGTTGTCCACGCTAGAGGGGTACGACGACGACGACGAGGAGGAGTGCCGCCGGGCGATGAGTAGCTGGGTGACCTCATTAGCTGTGGAGCTGCTGCAGGCTGGGCGCGCGTAGCCGTAGCCGTCGTCCTTGGAGAGGGGACTACTGGCGATCACGTCGTGACGATGGCGCCGGTCGTCGACATGTCCGGCGGCGGGAGGTGGTGGCACGAAGATGGCTTGGTGCTTTTCCTTTTCCTCCTCGAGCTTCTTCTTGAGGTGAGTGTTCCAGTAGTTCTTGATGTCGTTGTCGGTCCTCTGCGGGAGATGGGAAGCGATGGCCGCCCACCTGTTGCCTAGCAAGGACTGGAGGTGGACGATGACCCGTTCCTCGCGGGGCGTGAAGTTGCCGCGCCGGATGCCGGGGCGGAGGTAGTTGGTCCAGCGGAGGCGGCAGCTCTTGCTGCAGCGCATGAGGCCCGTGTTGACGGGCACGAGGCGCCACCTGCCGGCGCCGTGCTCGTGGATGTAGGAGACGAGGATGAGGTCCTCCTCCGGTGTCCATGGCCCTTTCTTGATCCCCGCCTTGTCGCACTCGCACCACGGCGGCCTGCCCATCGTCGTCGACAGCTGATGTCTCCGGCGGCCGGTGCGCTGGCTGCCTGCAGCTAAGCTAGCTCTTCTGGAGTGTTGTGCCTGCAGTATGAACACTGTTCCATGAAGCGTGTGACGGTTATATATAGGACGAGAGGTGCATGTGAGAGGCTAGCTTGTGTGAGCGAGCTCCTTGTGATCACTTCCTGTCATCTAACTTAATTACCAACCAGATTACTAGCAACTACCTGATGCGCGCTGATGATTTCGTTTTCACTCATGTCATATTGTCTATAGCTACGCCTGCTTAGATATGTGTGCTGTCGTGCATATGCATACGTTCCCTTTTCTATCAGGAACATCAAATGGATCATATATCGTAGAAATTGACCCAGGCCTACTTTATAGGAAGGATGACCTAATTGAAGAAACTTGTTTGCTACTGTTCACACTGCTGTGCAAAATTTAAGGCTACGTACTAGGGTTTCTAGGCTTTTGAATAATCATTCATGGCAATTTAATCCGCCGTGTATAGGGATTATATAGGAAAGATATCATCTAACCAATGACTAACCTATAGCTTGCTAGCAACTATCCGTGCTGATACAATTTGTTTTCACTCGTGTCTACAGCTAGTTCAGACCATGTCCAACGCTTGCTTGTGGCTTCAAGTCTATCCGCCTGACACAACCAGTACAGAAATAAACTTAAGTGACACAAGGTTTTCTAGATTGGAGGCGGGCACTTTTTTTTGGCCCGCCTCCATTATTGGCGGCCAGGCCAGCGCCCGGCCGGCGCCCAAACGTCCGCCTCGGTTATTGCTTAATGGAGGTGGGCACCCTAACGTGTCCGCCTCCATTAATGCTTCTTAACGCCTCCATTATTAGATTAACAGAGGCGGGCATCGTAACGCGCCCGCCTCCGTTAGGGGCCATTAATGGAGGCGGGCGGAGTTGCAATGCCCGCCTCCGTTATTCGTCTGCTATAAATGCAGCCGACCTCTTCTTCCTCCTCGCATATAAGAAGTACGTGGACGATCCCAAGTGCTATGATAGGAAATCTAAGAAGAAGAAGTATGGCCATAAACTAAAAATCAGGCGTCAATTCCCGGTAAGTATACTACTTAGGGCTACTACACTGCTACTACTACTTACTAGTTGCTACGATGTACTTACTACTACTTCCTACTACTACCTACTACTACTTACTATTACTTCTACTTGCTATGACTACTTGCTACTGCTACTTACTACTACTTCCTACTACTAACTACTACTGCTTCCTACTACTACTTACTACTACTGTCCTATACTACTCTCTACTACTACTATCCTATACTACTCTCTACTACTACTATCCTATACTACTCTCTACTCCTACTACTACTACTACTACTACTACTACTACTACTACTACTACTACTACTACTACTACTACTACTACTACTATCCTATATTGCTCTCTACTACTACTACTACTGTTGCTGCCCTATACTACTCTCTACTACTACTACTGTTGCTGCCCTATACTACTCTCTACTACTACTACTATCCTATACTGCTCTCTACTACTACTAATGCCCTATACTACTCTCTACTACTGTTGTCCTATACTTGCTACTAGTATTACTATACTACTTACTACTACTACTACTACTACTACTACTTACTACTCTGATGATTGTGTAATGCTATTTATCTTGCAGTGCTACAAACAACCGGAAGGCTCAGTTATGTGTGGCTTCTATGTTTGCGAGTACCTGAGGCGGTGCACACAATATAGTAAAAGCTGGCGGCAGCTCAAGAAAGCACAAGATTGGTGGGAAAAGGAGAAGGTCGACCAAGATTTCAGGCAAACAGTCGCCAACATCTGTAAGTTTGTCACTGAGTCCGCGTATGAAGGGCGGCCGCCGTTCTTCCACGCAGAAAGCGACCTAGCTTTGAATGAAAAGTACAAGAATATCAGAAACCGGAGCAATGGGGGGGGGGATAAAGCTCACTGACTACATAATCCTAGATATCTTTTCACTACCCTAGCTAGGTAGGTAGCGGTACTTTGGCGTTGTAGATATTGGTTCGACATGTAAACATTTGAAGTCAGTCGTCACTGTGATCTTCTAACTTCGAAACTTAATGATGGTTTTTGGATGATGATGCATGTAATGCCAGACAATGGATGCAAGTAGCACTTAATGACAATGTGTTATATAGTTAATTGACAATGTTATATGTTTGTGGTGCGTAATATCACTTTATACGAGTCTTCTTTTATATGTGTGTGATATGTGAAAATATAATTGAAATTGAAATTCAAATAGAAATTTAAATTCAAATTCAAATTGAAATACCAGAAAGCTTTTTTATTTAAATGAAAAATAATTAACAGAGGCGGGCAAATAACAAACTGCCACCACCATTAAAACAATATTGGAGGCGGGCAAATTAAGTTGCCTACCTCCGTTATTCAGATTAACGGAGGCGGGCGATCCGTTAAGATTTTAATGGGGCTTGCCTCCATTATGCCTCGATTAACCGAGGCCTTCGGTTGGAGGCGGACGCCTTTGCCCGCCTCCATTAAGCAAAAGTGACCGCCTCCAATAAGATTTGTGTACTAGTGACAGTTTGTCCAGCTCAAGTGGTTTCAGTGCTTTGCGGCTTGTCAGAGTTACCTACAGAGGATGCGGTAGCTAGCTTCATAGGAAAAAAACTGTTGACGGTTTTGTGTGAGAGAAAAAGCTGAGGAATGAAAGTGGCTCGTGGATGAGAGAAGCAAAAGGACAGAGGTCATGGTAGAAAAATAAGTATGGCTTGCATTGGGTGTCTAGTGTGGATTGTAACTTTTTTTATGGGACTACTACCGGTTACCATGCATTGTGTGCTTGCATTGGTTTTGCTCTTAGCTTCTTGTATTACTCCATTGTGTGCATGTAATCTTTCACTATGTCAACAACATCACATGAATCATTTGACACAGGCTGTCACACCCTAAAATTTCTAATTTTAGGTTGTGCATAGGAAACACTAAATAAAATAAATGTTTTAATATTCGGATAAAATTTCCTAAGTTTAGTTTATGATAGTATCAATTAGTTATAAAAAAATGAAAAAAAAATAATAAGAATCTTTAAATTTTTCTAAACTAATTTGACGGGCTATTGTTTGATGTGATGTTTGCTCGTTAACTCTTGTGTGTTAAGAGCGAACAAAGTCTTTCAAAATGCGTTTAGTGGATCGATCTTTCTTCTCCAGCGTGTCTTTATCTTTTTCCGCAGTCAATATTCCTTGTTTCTCATCTTAAGTTCTCGTTGAAAGTTTCCTAAAATCTTTTCTTTATAACGTAAATTATTCCTTTCAGTTCCTCATGTGTCAATCAATCTCAGTGAACTCTTCGGGAATTGTTCTGGCTTTTTCTGGAGCTGGTTCACGCTTTTCTGCGAGCGTTATCTAATTTTTAGATGCTCCAAAATATATTGTCATGAGCTCTAAATACTTTATTTTGGTTCCTTATATTCCATAATGTCTCTGAGAATTTTCCCTAAATTTTTGGAGCTTTCGGAGTATTTTTCGTGGCTTAAATAATAATTTTAGACTTTTCTAGAATTATTTTATCCACGAAATTAATTAATTCTGAAAATAAATAAATATCTCATTTTTTCTCAACGCTCAAAGCCTATGTGCAATAATCATAAGGGCCTATGTCTTTATTTACTAATGGGCCTTAATGTCTATTTAGGCCTATTAGTGGAGGTGGACGGTGCAACATCAATTAGTACCATATTGCTAGTTGATGTGAAGGTTGAGAGTTTTTCTCCCTATAAGTATGTACCTATCTCATAGGCAAAGCACACCAAAACTATCGTAAGAGGAGCCCCTAGTTTGAAAAATCTCTCATGCAGTAAATTAGATATTTTTTCTTCTTCTTGTGTCGCCCCCAGGCCGAGGCCCTTCAGATGGATGAAGGTAGAAGATGAAGTATTTGCGGTTCTGCCACTGGTTCGTAATATCTTTGTCGTTTCTTTGTTTTAATTTCGTTTTGCTCCGTTTCAGTTGCGTTAATTTCATATAGTTGCACTCTAGTAGTAGTGCTGACGTATATCGTGTCACCCAATTATGAATTTATTGATTTACGTGCAATATTTATTTAATGCATTTTTAATTAAAAGCAACCTGGTGTAGTCACTCGTTCTTGTGATTTTGCGATCATGCCAACCGAAGCTACATGCTATGGGCGTAGATGTGTTACATGCTAGTCATATATAAATTAAATATTAATTTAATGGACATGTAATTAGTTCTATGATTAAAAACCTAGGTTTGTAAATCCGTTTTTGTTGCGATAGTTTCGTAGCGTCGCGCTTTATACAACAACGATAATTTTTGTGATGTCACTCAAGTATGAATTTATCTATTTAAATGCAACTTGATTAATATTTATTTAACAACTTTCTAACTAAAAGCAATATAGGGGTATAATTTCGTTCTTGTTGCTTCGTGACTATGCTGGCGTAAGAGACGCATTAGCAACGTTGTTTACCATGTCACGTTATGTGTTTACAAATTAAATTATGTTTATTTGATTAATGTTTATGTCATGTTCTTTTAAATTAGAAGCGACTTAGGTTCATACATAGAATATTTTTAAATAAATGTTAACTTGATTAATATTAACTTAAATGTTTCTTAATCATAATTAGTTTAGTTAAACATGAAGCATGTAGTTAATTTAACTAATATTTAGCTACTGTCTTTTCAAATTAAAAGTAACTTTGGTTTATAATTTGTCTTTTATAAATAATCAAATGTTATCATGATTAATAAGAACTTAAGTACTTCTTAAATAGAACTTGTTTAGTTTATGTAAGAAACATATAATGATTCGATTAGCTGTTATCACCTTCTTTATGCTTTCTAATTTATAAATGTTTAAATGACTTAAACACTAAATAAATATTTATAAATAAAATATGAATAAGGTTAACTTCATCTTTTATAATTCAATGTAAATTGGTTAATTCAACTTTAGGATAATTCTCTAGAAGTCTATCACCTTAATTCATTAACTAAAATAAATCAAATGTATAGTTTGTCTTCTCTGATTTGTTGCAACTCCTCGATAGTCGCGTGTCCTCTTTGATGGTAGCCCTATTATCCGTCGGTCTTACGTTTTCGCGATCATAGCATCATGTCGTATAGTCTAGTGCGCTCTTTTAAAGTGTCTCTTTTGTTTGGTGTGTTGTTCTTAGCTGTGTTTATTGTCTGTTTGTTCTACTTGATTGCTGCGAGTAGAAGAAGTATGGTTAATTAGCACTGAAGACGAGGAGCTGAGAACCGACAGTCGAACCAAAAGGACTTGAGACCAGAAGATAGCAACTGGAAATTCTGAGCAGCTAACTTTAGGAAAAGGCAAGTATAATATGGGATTTTCTTGTTGTCCTATTCACTTTAATCACATAAAATTATATTGCATGTGTCTGTATTGAATTGCCATTAAGGATTTTCTTAGTTTTTGATCTATACCTTGTCACATATGGGATTTTGCATTGGTATCTTTTGCTAGCGCTGAGCATAAACTATGATCTTGTAATATGATTAATGGAATATACAACAACACTAAAAGATGACATTTTGATTACTGCTTAAAGAGGGCTAGAGCATGATGCTATTTTTTTTGGTGCTCTAGTTTCTCTTCATAAAGAGGTGGGTGGCAATACCATCCACCACTAAAAAAAGCTCAATTTCCAAAGACAACTAAAAAAACATCCACCCCTAGAAAGGAGGGCTATTTCAAGAAGCGACTAGGAACACTAGCCTTCCATGGAAAGTGGAAACTTATTTCTAGAGGCAGATGATGTTTCTATTAGCCACATTGGAACGATGCAGACCCCTTCCTCCTCAGGACAAAACCGTAGCCCAAGGAGGGAGAAGGGGGGCACCTAAGATCAAGCCTAAAATTACAAATCTAAATGGGGAAATGTTTTGCTCTTTCTTGGGGGGAGGTGACTCTAAAGGGTATGTTCATGCCATTACAAATATCTTTTTGATGTTTAGTGCTAAGTTACTTGATTAATAAAGTTTTTGGTTTTATCTCTCTCCTGCATGCTTGTGGAACTAGAAATGAATTAGATCAAATCTTTTGAGGGACTAGGATAAATTGAGTAGGGGAACAAGATTCTCCCACTACTTAACTTCCATGTCTTGATTTTTATGGTCTACTAGTTAATTTTTGAATGAGGATTAAGTTTGGATCTAGAACTTGATCTAGATATATGCATGGCATGGTGAGTTAGAGAACGCTAAAATAATTTTTTTGGGCTAGGTTGAATATTAATTGTTGTCAATTATTTTCTTTCTATTTGTTGGTTTTAATTATAAAATTCTTAATGTTCTGTTTGTTAAATTAAGTAATATTTTGAATAGCTTGATTGTAGGGTTTACTATTGTTTTTTACACTGGCAATTCAAGTAAAGTTTATTTTATTTATAAATTGAAATTGAATGAATTCTATAATGCTGCATTTGTTATATTAATTGTAATTTCTATGTTGCTACATTTGAATGAATTCATATTTTTTTCTTTGCAACGTTCAAAGATGGACATGGCCTCATGGACGTACGGTGCATTAAGGTAGAAGCCACCTTTTCTTTTTGAAGTGGATGGATTTACTAAAACTATTGAGAAGAGATGTGATCCAATATCTTTGTGGATGGCTGTTGGGCTTCGAGGGAGGTTAAGTAAAGGAAAAAGTCCACGTTACCTCCCTCAACTTTTGTGAAAGTCCGCTTTTCCTCCCTGAACTCCATAACCGGGCAAAACACCTCTCTCAACTTTTAAAACTGTTCATATTACCCCCGACCCTATTATAAGCAGTTTTGAAGGCGGTTTTATCTTTATCTTTTTTTATTTATTTCGGTTGAATCTTTGAAAATCACAGAAAAATCATAAAATGAAAAATCTAATTTGTTGGACTCCACGTGAGTAGATCTACACAGTGAACATATAATATGGTAAGCTTTAGTATAAAGTTTTTGCTGTAACTTTAGATCTATGCTTTTATGTAATTAAATGAAATAATTCATAGCTGCAGTTCTATGGTCTAATTGTGGTGAAATTTTTATGGTGGGCTAATTATTATACGCTTAAACTATTGTAAAAATTTCATACTCATTGGATCATGAGCTGCAGTTTCTATGGTCATAATCCAATGAGTATGAAATTTTTACTCTAGTTCAAGCATACAATAATTAGCCCACCATAAATTTTTTACCACATTTGGACTATAGAAACTGTAGTTATGAATTATTCCAATTAATTACAAAAAAGAATAGATCAAAATCTACAGCAAAAGCTTTGTACTAAAGCATACCATATTATATGTTCACTGTGTAGATCTACTCACGTGGAGTTCAACAAAATTGGATTTTCTATTTTATGATTTTTCTATGATTTACTATGATTTTTCAAAGATCCAGTTGAAATAAATAAAAAAGAAAAAGACAAAACCGCCTTCAAAGCCATTTATAACCGAGTCAGGGAGGTAAAACGCACTGTTTCAAAAGTTGAGGGAGGTGGTTTGCCAGGTTTTGAAGTTCAAGGAGAAAAAACGGACTTTCACAAAAGTTGAGGGAGGAAAAGTGGACTTTTTCCATAACCAGCAAATATGCACGTGCGATACGCACGTGTGTATGAAAAAACTATTTCAAATGCAATGAGAATACTAATTGAATTCTTGATTTGTCAATTCATATATGTATATATCATCAACAATTTTATTAAATATAAAAATATTATAATAGATTACTTATTCGATCCATAAAATGTTTAAGTTTACAAAATTATTTTAATGAGTCACACCAGTCTGGAGTGGTGGTTGATGTGTCATGGAGTCGCTGTTTGGCTATGGCACCGTGCACACATGTTTATTGTTTCAATTAATATTATATTATCCAAATTATATATGAACACATCAGGTTTTTTTTTTACTTTTTTATAAGAATCAGTTTTTTTATTGGCTCTACTATGTGTGGAACCACATAAAATTCACTCGGATAGAGTAGATAAGCGCTTATGGCCCGTAAAAGTAAAACAGAGCCGTAGCTATTTTTTATACAGACACGCGACTGAAAAACTGGCTTCGCTCGCCCGCAGAGCATATATGGAAGAGTTGCGCCAAACATGCCCACAATAGTCATTTTTATTCCTTGTATATATCCCTTTGTTTGGATTGGTATGTTTGGGTTTGGGTCAATGGCTATGGGACCCACGTGCTAAAAAGATGAGAGATGATTATCCAGTTGTCTAGCTGATGTTTGCAACCCTTTTTATTGTCTCCCTCCGCTTACTGCAGATGTGTAGACACAACGCATGTGTAAGCCTTGCGTCCACACGGATCCATGCCGCTCTTGTGCCACCCGGCCAGATTGGCTCATGCGGCGACGCCATGACCACAAGCTCCCGTTGCCGCATGTGGCCAAAGGTAGTGAAAGGCCAGCACGTGTGTGGATTGAGGCCTTGACAGAGCGAGCGGCGTCTCGTGCGCAGATGCCAGGCTTATGGCCGCGCACGTGCACGTCAACTTCAGGTCTTGGCACTCAATTTAGCCTGCCGACCGGTCCACAGGCATCGTGAACTTTGCTTTGGGTATGGAAATCGAAGTCTGAGTTCGGCACGTATGTGTACGCCTCACGTAGATGCAAGAGTCCGAGTGCAAAACGATATTGCTTCGTATAAGGAGGAAAGAAGGAGAATCTTAGTTTAGGAGGAGTCTTACATGTAAGATGTAAGATCACGTATGACGGATGGCTCATATAGCACGAAGTCCGGATCGAACGGTTATTACGCCGGGAGATCTTAAAAAACTCGTTTTTTTATAGTAGGATATGACAGGATAGGATAGGATAAAAAGATAGTTGACGCAAGCGCGATACATGGTCCAGCCCAACGCTCTCTGGGCTGAGCCGTTGTAGCCAACATCATCATCAGTGTGCAGGTCCAGCCCACAATCGGAAGGACCCATCAAATTGGAAGGTCCAGCCCAGAAGCGGGATCCCCCTCGTGTCGTCCCGAAATCTAAAATTTTGGTTGGCGGGGCATCGGCTTCCCTCCCAAACCCAAACCCAAATTCCAAATCCTCCGAAATCCCAAATTCGCCGATCCCCGCGCGCCCTCACAAAAAGCTCCCGCCCGCTCCACCATTCCTCACTCAGATCCCTCCAATTCCCCCAACCTCTCCGAGCTCCGACAATCCCCCCGAGCGCCTCGATCCGACCCGGCCGATTGATGCGGCGGCGATGGTGCGGGAGCTCCGCGTCGACTCCTTCTACGCGCGCCTCCGCGCCGCGGCGGCCGCGGCCGCGGGCTCCTCGTCCCCGCTCCTGATTCTCCCGTCCGCCGCCGACGCCGACTCGCTGTGCGCGGTCAGGGTGCTGGCGCACGTCCTCTCCGCCGACTCCATCCGCTTCTCCATCTACCCCGTCGCCTCCGCCGCCTCCGCCAGTGCCCTCCTCGCCTCCTTCGCCTCCGCCCCGCTCTGCCTCGTCCTCGTCAACTGGGGCGCGCATCGGGACCTGCGCGCGCTGCTTCCCCCCGCCGCCACCGCTTTTGTCGTTGATTCACACCGCCCCGTCCACCTCCACAACCTCTGCGCGCGCAACGACCGCGTCGTCGTCCTCTTCACCGCCGACGACGAGCACACCGCGGATCTCTCCTACGACTTCGACCTCTCCGCGCTCGCCGACGCCTCCGACCTCGCCGCCGACGCCAACGCTGACGACCACCTCCGCGGCGCCCCCGACTCCGACGCCTCCGACTCGGAGGATTCCGACGCCGACGAGGATGATGACGCCGACGCCGCCGCCGGCGGCGGCAGGAGGAGGAAGAGGCGCCGTCTCTCCGACGACGATGGCGACGGGCCCGACGACCCCGTGAGGCTCTTCGGGAGGCTGCGCCGCGAGTACTACCGCCTCGGCACCTTCCACGGCAAGCCGTCGGGGTGCCTCATGCACGACCTCGCCCACGCGATGCGCAAGAACACCAACGAGCTCCTCTGGCTCGCCTGCGTCGCCCTCACCGACCAGTTCGTCCACGACCGCATCACCAACGAGCGCTACCAGGCCGCCGTCATGGAGCTCGAGCAGCACATCAACGGCTCCGGCAACCTCGACCCTTCCGGCGCCGGCTCCGTCGTCACGCTCAAGGACGGCACCAAGATCCGGGCGCCGGAGGCCTCGCGCATCGCCTACGAGGACGAGCCCAGGCTCATGCTGCTGCGGGAGTGGAGCTTGTTCGACTCCATGCTCTGCTCCTCCTACGTCGCCACCAAGCTCAAGACCTGGAGCGACAATGGGCTCAAGAAGCTCAAGCTGCTGCTCGCCAGGATGGGCTTCCCGCTCGCCGACTGCCAGAAGAACTTCCAGTACATGAGCATGGAGGTCAAGCGCAAGATGCGGGATGAGTTTGACCGCTTCCTGCCCGAGTATGGCCTCACCGAGTTCTACTACCGGAGCTTCTTGAGAGTGCACGGCTACAGGTCCAAAGTTTCTGCTGCAGATGTTGTGTATGGTGTCACAGCGTTGCTTGAGTCACTGGATGCTGAGTCCAAGGATGCAAAGGGGTCTTCAGCGGCTGAGCAGTTTTGGGTTGCTTACTCTGCATTGTCACTGAGCAATGCTGATCAGTTGCGAAAAGGGATGCAATCTGCAATTGAGATACAGAGGGCGATACTGAGACAAGGAAGCTCAGCGATTACTAAGACAGGGTTTATAAGGAGTGCCAAGAAGTTTCGGTGGGTGAAGCTTGATGACCCTGTGGACACTAACAAGCTTTGCCATCCGCAGGCACTTACCAAGTTCTGCTTCTTTCTGCTGGATGCTCTAAAGGAAAGGGGTGCAAGAATGAAGCCACTAATCTGTGCTTGCTTAGCAAAGGAGCCTGAGAAGGTGCTGGTTGTCGGGGTATGTGGGAAGCCAAGGCTTGGGGCTGTCCAGGGGAATGCGTTTGGTAACGCTTTCAGGTCTGCAGCAGAGGAGATTGGTGTGGACTATTTCCATGACATGTTTGAGTCATCATGGATTGTTCTGGATGTTGTTGCTGTCAGTTCTTTCATGATTCGATTGACGGAGAAGCTATGATCAGATGGCATGAGCTTTGTATAACGCGGATCATTCTTTCAGTTCCTAGGATGGAAGACTCGGGCACAATTCTCTCCAAATAAAGGTGTTGGAGGTCAGGTGGTACACGACATGCATTTTCCTAAATACCAGTCCACCTGCCATTTCACTAACCTAGTGGTAGCAGGCCTGACAGGCATTCTGCTTTCTAAGTTTGAGCTGCCCAATGATCATGACTTCAGAAAGCTGAGAAACTGAGTTTCCTCTGTTTTAATGCCCCCATTAGCCAATGATAGATTTATAGGTTCAGATGCAAATCTGATTCTGACATAGAGGGGGCAAGGTATATGTGTTTACTGTTTTTCTTTATCTGATAGAATGGATGATTTTATCTGTATCTGCATAAACATGCTTGTGAACATTTGTTGTATTCAATTCTGTATCACAAGTTTCTTGAAATCCTATAAGTTTATAACAAGCGCCTTTATCTAGTACTCCCTCCGTCCCATTGAAAGTGTCGTTGGAAAAGCGTGTCCCCCTCACAAACACGTTTCCCGAGCGACACTTTCAATGGGACGGAGGGAGTATATATTTGTGAGCCTGCTCTTGTTTGTATGAAGTACAAAGCTTTCTTATGAGCAGATATGTTCTTTTCTATATAAAGTACTGAAGCAAGTTTTAAGTGGTCACTTTCTTTTTGTCAGTGTGGTAGGCTGTAAACCTGTACTATGTTAATCATGACTGTTGCAGTGCTTTAACAAACTTACCTGGTTGATATTTGTACAAAGGAGTATCATATATCAGGTATGTGGCATCTCCTGGTCCAAGACACTTCAGGTAGCTACTCTGGAGCAGTAATTCCCCAATGCTCTGGGCAAGTGCTCTTTAGCACCTTATTTGTTTTCTACAATCTACAGAGAATAGGGAGCTGTTTTGTAACAAAGTCTTATGGTTGTTTTTTGACGGCAAGTCCTATGGTTGTTGTTGAGTTGTAATTGCTGTGTCCATCCACTACTAGAAGCCAACCATTCAGTCTTGAGTAACACTGTACCCTCATGTTTCACAGTACAGCCTTCTTGTGTGATTTGCATCCTAGAGATTAATAAGTGACAGTTTTAGTGATTTTACACATCGCAGAAAAGAACTTGAATTTCCCAACCAGCTATTGCAAATTCATGATTCTGTGATGTTTATGATCGAAATAGTAGAGAAGAGTTCCATTTCCTGTTGATAAGTGTTAACTGAAATGCTAGACTGCTAATGTTTTCCTTTTCACTTTTAGGTGCATGTTGTAACAGCAAGAAATGTTGGCCATCTCAATTTGATCTGAAACATTAAAAGTTATTTCAACTGTAAATTGATTTCTTGTGTGAAATTTCTGTAGCATTCTATGGTTGGCACTTGTCAGTTTTTGTAAACCGGAGATGTTTATTTCTTACATAGTTACACTGACTGTAGTTGAAGTGGTGAGAGAAGTCACGACTCAGGAACTCTGTCCAACTGAATTAGCTGTTTTTTTTAACAAACAACTGAATTAGCTGTATTTCTATCTCATCACATAACTAGGAAACTGAAATTTCCCTGTTTTCCTTTCTCCTTCATTGCATGTTATATGCACGTGGTTTTCTAATTAGTTTATTGCAGGTTGTCATGTAAAATTACTGAACCATATCCCTGTTTTCTGGAAGAAGTTTGATATACTTTGTTTTTTAGAATTATTAAGGCCCTGTTTGCTTGTCTTATAATCCGTATTTTTCAGCTTGTTTTTTTTAGTCGGAATAGTGTTTTTATCTCACAACAAATTAGCGAACAGTACTTTCAGCTATAACTTTTCAGTGAAGTGAACGGGCTCTAATATACTTTGTTACCTGCTGAACATTGTGCTGGGATAAATATACTGACAAGTCTGAGTACTTGTACGGATAACAGTAGCAACAGTGCACCACCCACGAGTACCCCTCTTCTCTTCCTGGAAGGTTGGAACTGGAAGGCACCGTGTGTTGTTGGCCTGCAAGCTGAAAGCTTTTGTTTATCTGCTGCAGTGATAAATTGTAGGCTTTATAAATTCTGGCCCAGAGCCTCAGACTGTTTGGGCCGTGGACGTGTGGGCTACAAAACAGGAACAGCCAGATCAGCCTGTTTTCTGTTTTCACCCCTCTAATCTCTGCAATCCGCATCCCCGAATTTGTCGACATGTTTCAGACGGCGGGCGGTCATCGAGAAAATGGCGATTTTGCCATTATGAAAAGCGGGTTTCGCAATTTTGCCATCCTGTAAATGAGATTCGCTCTTTTACTATTATCAAACGTGGTTTACCGGCTAGAATGCCATTTGGGTAGTTTTGTGCCAAAGTTTAGCTTTTCCTTCCCGTTTTACCCCTGGCTGAATGTGAACCTTCCTTTTTCAATCACGGTCTCTTCACGGAGAGCACGGACGGGAGATAGATGAGTCGGAGACGCCGCCGCTAGGGCACCGCGTCTGCGTTCTGGGCAGCGCTCGGATGACGGTGGCCACCGCTACGTTCCCATGGCGCAGGCACAGCACCACCACCACCTCAACCTGCTCGCCGCACTCTCCGGCGCCGCGAGGCGTGCCGAGGAGATCTGGTGACTCCATCATGGCTTCTGACACGTACTAGCGCATCGGTAGCTCGCGCATTGATCTGTCCGTCCATGTGTTCTTGGTAGCGTTACGTTCTTCTTGATTTTGTTTGTGCTCTTGTGTGCCTTTTGGATTCCATGGAAGTTTCAGTTAGCATCTTGTCTGTATCAGCCCCGCCAAGTCATTTAGCAGTACAAGCAGTACACTGGATGGATACTACGCCAGCTGCAAGCCAACCAGGAAAAGTGGAAAACAATTGCCTGTATTGTACTGTAGTCTGTAGGAGTACACGTTCTGCCGTTCTGGTTGCAGCGATCTCGATCGGCTACTTGTGCACATTTGAAATCGGTCGGCCTGCTGGCCACTGCTATATATGCAGAGTGCAGAAGCAGGGTTCCATGTCGGCAGCCTATAAAATTCCCTTTCGCCCGTCGGTCACTTTTCCTCGTGAGACCTCGCTTTCCTTCCCCTCTGCGTCTGCATTTGCGGAGTCGCGGACAAGCGAAAGTGAAGGGCGGCAAAAGGCTGCGGGCGCCTGCATGAGGCAGCCTCACATGCTTGTGGCGGCCGCGGCGGGTTGGCACAGACCCATCGGGGTGCGGTAGGCTGGCGCGAACACGCCGGGGCGGCGGCGGCGGCGGCTTCCGTCTAGACTTGCGCGGGCCGAGCTCTCCGTCTCGTCTCTCTCGCCTGTTCGCTCTGTCAATCGGCCGTGAATGGAAAACAAACAATGGGATAACGTGCCTTCAGCCAAGACACTTCAGGTAGCTACTCTGGAGCAGTAAATCCCCAATGCTCTGGGAAAGTGCTCTTTAGCACCTTATATGTTTTCTACAATCTACAGAGAATAGGGAGCTGTTTGTAACAAAGTCTTATGGTTGTTTTTTGACGGCAAGTCCTATGGTTGTTGTTGAGTTGTAATTGCTGTGTCCATCCACAGCCAACCATTCAGTCTTGAGTAACACTGTACCCTCATGTTTCACAGTACAGCCTTGTGTGATTTGCATCCTAGAGATTAATAAGTGACAGTTTTAGTGATTTTACACATCGCAGAAAAGAACTTGAATTTCCCAACCAGCTATTGCAAATTCATGATTCTGTGATGTTTATGATCGAAATAGTAGAGAAGAGTTCCATTTCCTGTTGACAAGTGTTAACTGAAATGCTAAATTGCTAATGTTTTCCTTTTCACTTTTAGGTGCATGTTGTAACAGAAATAAATGTTGGCCATCTCAATTTGATCTGAAACATTAAAAGTTATTTCAACTGTAAATTGATTTCTTGTGTGAAATTTCTGTGGCATTCTATGGTTGGCACTTTCTCAGTTTTTGTAAACTGGAGATGTTTATATCCTATACATAGTTGCACTGACTGTAGTTGAAGTGCTCAGAGAAGTCACAGACTCAGGAACTCTGTCCAACTGAATTAGCTGTTTTTTTTATAAACAACTGAATTAGCTGTATTTCTGTCTCATCATATAACTAGTAAACTGAAATTTCCCTGTTTTTCATTCTCCCCTTCATCGCATGTTATATGCATGTGGCTGGTCACGTAAAATTACTGAACCATACCCCTGTTTTCTGGAAGAAGATTATATACTTTGTTTTTTTAGAAAGATTAATATACTTTGTTACCTGCCGAACATTGTGATGGGATAAATATGCTGACAAGTCTGAGTACTCCTTGTTTTTTTTTTGGAACATGTACTCCTTGTTTGTATTGCTGGAACTGGAAGGCACCGTGTGTTGTTTTCTTTTGTCACGTGTTGTTGGCCTGCAGTGATAAATTGTGGGAAGGCGCCGTGTGTTGTTTTCTTTTATCACGTGTTGTTGGCCTGCAGTGATAAATTGTGGGCTTTATAAATTCTGGCCCAGGGCCTCAGACTGTTTGGGCCGTGGACGTGTGGGCTACAAAACAGGAACAGCCAGATTAGCCGTTTTTTCGTTTTCACCCCCTCTAATCTCTGCAGTCATGTTTCAGACGGCGGCGGTCATCACCGTTCACCGCCGCGCGGCGACCGGCGAGTAAGGATGGTGCCGGCGCCTGCCCGGTTCTGGCCATGGGCGCGCCTCACTGCGCAATTGCCCTTACCAATCCGCAAGCGCGGTACTCCATCACGGCAGAGCGGCGGTCCATCTACATCTCCACACCACCGTGGCACCCGCGCCGTTTGTTTTGTAAGTTCCCTTCCTTCCCGAGTTCCCGTACACCTGCTTTTGCTTTTATTTCGTACAAATAAGAATCGCTTGCATTTTTTCTTGCCAACGTGACTGAGCGCATGTTTAAATTAAGAGGAAGAGAGTCACTTTTTACCATCATTCACTATGCATCGCTTGCTATGTCGCACAATATACATGACATTAGCTAGAGGTGAATTTCGCGGCCATTCTTGACCCTTCTTCAGTAATTCTGCTTGCCTTTAGTAAAACACTGACCGAATGGTTGTCAACCTAACGACCAGCGAAACCAATTTTCCAACGCCTAACTTGTGTCTTACTGTATTTGGGTCCAACGATGATGTCCAATCCAATGTCAATCATGGTTGACAGTTGCCGGCTAACTGTTTTTAGCTATATGTGGATGCATAAATGTCAATTCTGTGAACAACTGAATCTTTGATGATGACTTGACATCCACCTACACATTATCTTCTGGTACTCAGTCCTGCCCTCTTGCTTGATTTTCTTGTTGGAAACAGGCGAAGGTTATTATCTGTTCTTCATGTCAGATAGCATCAATTTGATTGCTAGCAGTAAAGAATTTCGCACCAAATAAATGTCGGTTCTGTGAACAACTGAATCTTTGATGATGAATTGACATCCACCTACACATTGTCTTCTGGTACTCAGTCCTGCCCTCTTGCTTGATTTTCTTGTTGGAAACAGGCGAAGGTTATTATCTGTTCTTCATGTCAGATAGCATCAATTTGATTGCTAGCAGTAAAGAATTTCGCACCAAATAAATGTCGGTTCAGTGAACAACTGAATCTTTGATGATGACTTGACATCCACCTACACATTGTCTTCTGGTACTCAGTCCTGCCCTCTTGCTTGATTTTCTTGTTGGAAACAGGCAAAGGTTATTATCTGTTCTTCCTGTCAGATAGCATCAATTTGATTGCTAGCAGTAAAGAATTTCGCACCAAATCTTGAGCCCGGAGCTTTGGCTACAGAAAAGTTTCATGATTTTTTAGTTTTTCTCATACTGTAACCACACTTCCTTGTTTATGTTACTTTCTTCATGAAGATAATAGATATCAAATACGACGAGAGTGTCAAACGTCTCTACTCTAGAATTCAATGATACAAGATCATTCTACATAAATGTTTTTTATGAGAAATCTTATGATACTTGGAAAATAATGATAACCATTCATCAGTCGAGATCTAATAACGGTTAAGAAGTGAGAGGTGCCTATTACAAGGTACCTAATTGTTGGCCAGTACTTAAAATTTGTGGACCAGGAACCAATTCTAATATTTGTGGAAAAGGAGGCACCTAGTCCATTTGACCCAAGTCCCAATGCTGCCAGCGCTGCACCTACTGTCACCGCCTGGCTCCCGATGCTGCATCCCCTGCATGCATGCGCTGCCACATCCCTCTCCCTACCGGCGGTGCCCCATCTCTCTCCTGCTGGCTGCTGCATTGAGGGATAGAATGGAATCACCTGCTGGAGCCTGGAGCGTAGGCGGCACTGCAACGGTGCAAGATCAGCTGCACGTCCGGAGGAGAGCAGAGCAGCAGGGCTCAAGTGGTTTTGTCTGATGAGATGATTATAGTTATTCCGTGGGCTCATTCTTGTGGTTCAGATGAGATAAATTTGTGCGTTGACCTTTTGACCTTTGCTGGGTGATGCCCTTTTGACTTTTTGAATAATACCAATGTTTCAGTATTACAAGAAAGCATACAAACTTGAAACATGCATGCAACTGCATCAAAGCCATGGATGATTATTTGATACAGCAATTTGATTGATGCTCTTACAGTATTTTGAATCAGCAGTGTAAGTTCCAAGGTGTTCTCTTATAATGTATGCCCATGCTTGATGCTCTTACAATGGTAACGATTTTCTGTTGTGTCTATTGCTCTTTTGGTGGCACATTCCTGCAACAGTTTTTGTCTTTATTGCAACCTTGTACTTTTGCAATTGTACCTCTTATAGACCGCCTTTAATTAGAGGTAGAGTCAGGCCTGCTGGGTACCTAGAACACTATTGGATGATCATTCTAGTAAAACTAATGTAGAGATTGTAATGTCACTTCTTAATCTCACATCATTCTCAGCACTGATTCAGGTCACTGTAATTTCAATGGCTGTGCAAGTTTTTCCATGGCAGTGACTTGCTGAAACTGATGCCCAAGCATGTGTAACCAGCAAATGCCATTTTTTCATGTGGTTGGTCGTGCATAATGAGTGCTGGACTGCATATCGTCTTGCTCAGCGTGGTCTTCAGCATCACCAGAAATGTTTGCTGTGTGATCAGGAAGAGGAAACCATCAATCACCTGCTGGTTTCTTGTGTCTTCTCTAGGCAATTCTGGTTTGAGCTCTTACAAAAATTTGGACCGCAGATCCTCGCTCCCCAACCAGCTGAGCCGTCCTTTGAAGTTTGGTGGTCCCGATCTAATGAGATCGTTGCTGATCAGGATAGGCAGGGTCTCAATTCTTTAATTATTCTTGGAGCCTGGTCGCTTTGGACCCATCGGAATTGGTGTGTCTTTGATGGGGCTTCACCTACTCTGCAGGGTATCCTAGCTTCAGTCCACGAAGAAGCAAAGTTATGGGGTCTAGCGGGTGCGAAGGGCATAGCCTTGTTGACTACACGGACACTTGATGTTGCCTAATTGGTTGGCTAGTTGGTCGGTCAACCCTTGTTTGTGAGTGTGTGTGTGTGGGTTTGTTGTCTCTGTGTGTTTGGGAGTTTTTGTTTGGGCTTGTTGTGCCCGCGTGTGTCGGGGTGTGTTGAGGTGTTATCTTTATTGTTTTGGGGTTTTCTCGTACCCCTCTTTCTTTCTTAATATAAAAGATATATGCAGCTCTCATGCGTGTTCGAGAAAAAAGTTCTTCCATGGCAGACAGGGTTAGGTCAATGACTGATCACTGATTCTTGGAAACAAGTTGTGACACGCAGACATACATATGTGTATATGTGTCTATGCACATAAAGATACTCACACAGCTAATAGGTATAAATACATGTTTGACTGACAAAATGAGAACAAAAACAGAATCTGTGATGTGTTTGTATGAAACATTAAGAGAGGAGTTTCTGAAAAATTTATTACATCAAGCCACTTATAACAGACTAAAATCCTTTTTGAATCAGTGCTATTTTAAATCATACGCCTGTTTTCATCACACCATAGACTTGCATCATAAACCTTGTGGGGTCACTCCTAGCCTCCCACCCTCGCCGAGGATCACGCCGGAAGAGGCCGAGGGTTTTCCATGGGGAGAGGAACAGGTGAACAAGTGTAAGCGCGAAGGCGAGGGTTTCCCATGAGGGGGACAATAAATAAATATGGATTAATTGCTCATTAAATTGCGAAAAAACCCATTCTCTTACACAAGCGCTCCCGGGTGTTTATAGCCCATACCCGAGGCTGCGATTAAATTACAAAAAGGCTGACGCAAGGCTGTCAACCACAACACAATGAGCAAGGGTAGAGAAGTAATTCTCCGTACCCCTGCCAACCACTCCAAGCCCTAATTGTGTCGATGGAATCGCCGCCGGCTCCGCGCCGAACTCCCCCGAGGCTTGTGATGAACCCTCGCCCTCCCGGTCGAGGGTTCGCTTCCCGTCAATGGCTGCACATCCCTCCAAACGGTCTGTGGCCTCCAAACCAAGCCTTGCCCGAAGATACCTGAAAAGAAGGACACCCGGTAGAAAAACTCCGTGGCGGGGGTCACTGCTCGCTGCGAAGTTGGTTAGTAGGTCCAGAGCGGGGGTCAAGGGTCAGGCGGGGTCAAGCTAGGGTCGCCTTCCCTAAACAAACCTCGTAGTAGTTCTTCATAGGGATGGCAGTTGACCTAGTGGGCGCAGGCGCGGGTGCCAAATCGCATCAGCAGTCTCATTGGGTCGGGGGCCAAAATGGAGGGTCGGGTGCGGGTGCCAAATCGCATGAGCAGACAGCGGTCATCGGGTCGGGGCCCAAAATGAACCTTTTTTTGTTACATCATCTGCCTATTAAAGAGCAATTAAATAACTGATAATGACACTATCCTTATGTTATGGATGCACCTCCAGATGCATTGTATGCTTCTTCTGAGGACTGAGGGTATCCTCTATTAGAGGCCAACTGGTGTTAATAAAGGTTCAGCTTTGAGTCCATTGCCCTTGTGCAGAAGTAAGAGAGATAACAACTTATGTCTGTCAGTTGATGACTTTGTATGGAATGTGCATCTGTACATAAAACCAATGCAGGCTTCAGCAAGAAATAGTATATAGGTCTGCATGAAGAGAAGAAAGTTGAAGCCTCTGCGCATAAAGACTCAATTTTATGTTGGTGTTGATGAGCTGTATGGTTAGCTTTGCACTAGAGACTTCTGAATTGTTTATAACTGATGACAAGTGGTCATACTGAACTGCCTGTCAGCATGTACTTCAAAATTTTGAGGAGTTAATGGTTTTCAGACGACTTGAACTTCAGAACCCAAGATTGAGTTTTCCTGTTATCATTAGTTCAGAACAGACATGTAAACCATTTTTTGATGAAACTGACACCCAACTTATTTAATTATCTGTATCACTATGCTGCATGAAGTTTCCTTAAAGGCAGTGTAGCTTGCCTATGGGCTATGGCGTCCAGAAGTAAACATAAATTGACCACTCATGACTCTTACTCAATTCCCATCTGCGGATTGGTTTGTGCCACTTGTGTTGCACATTCCACTGGGGCAGTCAGTTACACGTTATACATATTTGGTCCTGCCTTGGTCCCTCCTGTACAATGATGTCTCTATCTTGATTGAGATGTATACTTCTAATCTATGCTTACTGTGCTATCTGCAGGTACGAAGTTGTTGGATGCTTTGCATGGATAGGTTAAACATGCAGTTATGATGGCCTTGCCTTCAGTGGCGGAATTTGACTGGAAATTTAGAGGGACCACCACTTAATATAGTGAGAATACATGAGAAAGAGGGGATCAGTTCCATGCTTAAGCTTCAATTTAGCCTTGAGGCCTAATGCTTCCCCCATGGATTAGCAATAGTGACGGGAGCCATGGCCCACCTTGGCCATCCCTAAGCTCCATCCATGCTTGCCTTTAATCAACATACAACACATACACATGAAGATCGATCAAGTTCAGCTATTGTTTCATATTTTAGTTTGAATAACTGAAGAGTGTGGAAGGATTGCCTTTTTCTGGCTTGGTACAGATGGCCCCCATCCCCTTAGTCGCCTATATCTGGCAGTGGCAAGAACACAGAAGGTTGCCGTCCTTCATTTGGTTGGAGACTTAATCATATCAGTTACCTAGACTATGACTTGACTTAAAATTCCTGTCTGTGGTTGGTGCAGAACAAAGCCTCAACGGTGCATGCTGGTATGATATCTGGTCCATGCCATCTGATATTCTGATCTGAAACATCTAGATGCACCAAGCGAGCTGGGTCAGGTACTCTCATCAGGTGTGTGACATTGGGATTTCAGAGACAGGCTAGACGGTTGTACAGGCAGCACCATCAAAGCTTGAGATGTCGTCAGCCTAAGCTTGCTCTGTCAGGTCAGTTTGACCTCATCTAACGATCTAATATACCTTTTAAATTGGACATTTTTAACAAAAGAAATATAGGTCAGCCTAAGCTTGTGAAGTTTACACACGGCATTTTGTTGCAATTATTTATGTCAGTAGCATGCCAGGCTCAGTGTCTAGTGCCAGCGGTTGTGGGTTCTGGCTTATGCTGTTTTTCAATCAGCAGTATGTGATAGCTTGTCTCTGTTTCTTGGCCAGTAGGTTTAGTTGCTGTTGTGCATTGTAGATTACTTAGAACTCTTTGAGATATATGCATGGACTCTCGGAGAGTTTTCTTTTCTTTTTTGTTTTTTTTGATAAGCTCTCGGAGAGTTCTCTGTTGTTCTTCAAATGACATAAAAGGGACATATACTGAAGGACACGCCAATAATGTCTTAGTAATGGAATCCTGTCATACATTCTCTGAGATACTGACGTCAGCAGTCTGAGTTACACCTTTGGATTCAGTTTTTTTTTTTTGTTTTTTTGTTTTTTTGTTTTTTTTAACAGCCTTTGGATTCAGTTTGACATGTATCTAACTAGCAATGCATTTCTACTTATGTTGATGACTTGCTACTAGATAGGCGACATCCATGCCAATAGTTTGCACTTTGCACCATGGTTTCAGGTATTCGTATTTTTCATTGCAAGTTGTTGCATAAATGCTTTAACAATTGTTCAATTTTGCATGGAAGCATTGAACATTTGAAAGGAAACGGAATGATTTGCACTAAGCCTTTGTTTAGTTCCCGAAATATTTCGGGAAATGTAACTGTAGCGCCACTGTAGCACTTTCGTTGTTATTTGACAATTATTGTCCGATCATGGCCTAACTAGGCTTAAAAGATTCGTCTCGTCCATTTCGTCTAAACTGTGTAATTAGTTTTATTTTTTTTATCTATATTTAATGCTTCATGCATGTGTCTAAAGATTCGATGTGATGGGAATCTGAAATATTTTGGGAAATATTTCGGGAACTAAACAAGGGCTAAATGAATGCGGGAGTGTGGGTTAGGGGTGGGGGAGTGGGGAGGGATAGGGCAGAAAATAATAAAATAAAAATCAGAAGCTGGCAGGCTTTCTTTCTGCACTAAATGTGATCAGGGACCATCTGCTTGCCGATCGAGACTGCAATTGCTTCACCTCACTGCAGGTTCGTTCTTCTATTTATTATTTTTTTCCTTGAGTAGTACACCTCTCTGCAGCTTGTATATATCGAACAAAATAAAATAGTATGCTACTGCGTACTGCCAAAAGATACAAAAGAAGTGCGGCAGCCAGTCATGGCATGCATGGTCTACTCCATGCTTGCTAGAGAAATGGAGCCTATCTCCCATTCAATTTTAAGTTCTTGTTGAGGTGAAGTTGGGTACCTATTACTTATTTTCTTGATTAAAAGGCCACCTAGTTTATTCAAGCTTGGTTGATTTTCCTTTTTATTACTCCATGCTCACTAGGCATAGGTATAAACTTTCACTACAGACATATATAATTAAGTAAATTTACATTTATTTTGTTTAGAAAAGGAAATAATTCTAGCTCTATCAATGGACATATACAAACAAAACACTCATTCAACTGATCTGAAATTCTGAATGCATCTCAGTTATGCACAAGGAAAATATCAGATACAAGTAACATAATTACATCATCTTGACATGCTGACATATCATTTATTTGGTCATAATTGCTTATTCATGTTACTATCTCTTAGAGCATGACTAATAATACAACCACTGCTGGCTGGATGTACATTTACAGCCCTAACTGGTTGTAAACTTACATATCACTTCTCTTCTCTCTCCTACATCTTAGCATAAAGTCTACTTACAACCCTTTATCAGAGCCTATTTGGTTACCAGGGCTAATTGTTAGCCAGCTAAAAATTAGTCCTAGCCCATTCAAACAGGAGACTAAAATATGTGGGCTAATTTTTAGCCAAGCCTTCAACTAGTTATTAGCCAACTAGTTGGCCAACCCTAGCTAATTTATACTAATTTTTAGCTCTAGCTAATAACTAGCCAGGCCCGTATACTTGCTCGTATTTTTCTGACTTGTGATTGGCAGTGTCAAACTATCTACCACAAGTATCATGTCACTAACTAGATGGCGGTGCCTCTCACTTGGGAGTTTTGACTAACTATGCATGTATTGTTCTTGTCTCATGCTTGTGTAAAATAAAACGTATATATGTAATAAAATTCTCCTAAAGTAACTTGCACCGACAAATTAACCTACCCAACTCGATCACGTGTATCGGCTATCATGTTCGCTTCTTTCTTGGAGCTAAAGCAGCATGCTGGGAACTGAGCAACAGCCGTCGGAGATCTCCATCTGCTCGGGGGCCTCGTCGAACAACCACTTCTCTATGGAGGACAGCTGCTGCAGCTTGGGCTTGTGGTAATCGCCGTGTCCCGTCAACGCCTGCTGCTGCTGCGGCGGCGGCATCAGCAGTGGCACGTCGTCGGAGATGGGTGGTAGTGCACCGCCGGACTTGTGATCGAAAGGGTTGATGTCGATGACTGAGGAGGGCTTGATATATATATTAGTAGCAGCGTCATCCTGCGTCGGGGAGCTCTTCATGAAGCCGTTGAGCAGCTTGGATATGTTGTCCATGCTGGAGGCGTACGGCGACGAGAAGGTGTCACCGTTGGTGGCAGCGAACGGCGGCGAGCACTGGCCGATGAATTGGGTGACCTCATCAGCTGGAACTGGTGTGCTGCTGGCTGGGCGCGCGTAGCTGTCCTTAGAGAGGGTCATGTCATCGTGATGGCAATCAGCATGGCCGGTGGCGGCGGTGGGTACCGCCACCGGTATGATGGAAGGTTCGGAGGGCGGAGGTGGCGCGAAGATGGCGCCGATGGCTTGCTGCTTCTGGAGCTTCTTCTTGAGGTGGGTGTTCCAGTAGTTCTTGATGTCGTTGTCGGTTCTCTGCGGGAGGTAAGAAGCAATGGCGGCCCACCTGTTGCCGAGCAAGGACTGGAGGTGGACGATGGTGCCTTCCTCGTGGGGGGTGAAGTTGCCGCGACGGATGCCGGGGCGGAGGTAGTTGGTCCAGCGGAGGCGGCAGCTCTTGCTGCAGCGCATGAGGCCGGTGTTGATGGGCACGGAGCGCCAGTTGCCGGGGCCGTGCTCCTGGATGTAGGACACCAGGACGATGTCCTCCTCCGGCGTCCATGGCCCCTTCTTGATCCCCACCTTGTCGCAGCACGGCGGCCTGCCCATCGTCGATCCGGCCACTAGCTTGTGTCTCCGGTGGCGGCCGGTGCCTGGCTAGCTGCCTGCAGCTAAGCTTCTGGAGTTGTGCCCATGAAGTGTGACGGTACGTTATATATAGGAGTAGGACGACTGGACGAGAGTGACGAGCTCCTTTTCACTAACCAAGCCTAGCTTGCTTAGCAACTACGTGAGCACAGCTAATTTGTTTTCACCTCATGTCTAAGAGCAAGTACAGTAATGGTTTTGTTTTCACTCGTGTCTAAGAGCAAGTACAGACGTACATTAATTATTTTGTTTTCACTCATGTCTAAGAGCAAGTACAGTAATGGTTTTGTTTTCACTCATGTATAATACTTGTTTTATGTGGAGAAAAGAGGGAAGAGGAAGGAGAACTTGACTCATGCAAGTAATAAGCTAGATATGGATGGTGGATCTAGACATCAAATGAACATGAGGAGAATTAGGAATGAGAAGGTGCGACATGTGTAAGTAATAATAAAAAAATTATATCAGACAAATAAGATACAACTATTGTATAGCTTGATCTTACAACTTGGCTTATAGCCAAACATACAATTGGCTCTATTATTGGGCTTGCTTTATACGTGTGTATATATAATCATCCCTCCGTTCCAATCACAAGTCGCTTTGACTGTTTTGTACATAAAATTTCCTATGTATTTAGAAATAATGTATGTACATAACAAATTCAATGTATCAAAAAAAATCAAAGTGGCTTATAATTTAGAATGGAGTGAGTATAATATTGCACATGCATGCTTTCCCTTTCTACAACACACTGCTACAGAAATGTTAACCGTGGCGGGCAAAAATGCTTAACCGAGGCGGTTTTTGCAACTGCCTTGGTTAAGGCCACGATTAATCGATTAACCGAGGCGGGCGCCTTGCAAATGCCTGCCATAGTTAATGAATTCAAAAAACAAAAAAAGTCCAAAGCCCACCGGCGAGCTCGCCTGCTCCGTGCGGCCCCAACGCCGCCGCCGCATCCCCGTGCGGATCCGGCGTCCCCGTACCGAGCCGCCATCGGCCGCTGCTCCGCGCATCTGCTCCACGCTGCCCGAGACGCCTCTCCGCTGCTTCGCACCGCCCACGTCGGTGCTCCTCGCCCGCGAGGCCGCGCCACCGGGCCACCGTGCCCGTGTGAGGCCGCATTGTCAGGCTGCCACACTCGCGCGAGGATGTGCCTGCGTCCGCGAGAGGTCGCGTCGCCGGGCCGCTGGTCCTCCGCGCCGTGAGAAGAGAGGGAGGGAGAGATGACGGCTGAGGTAGGGAGGGAGAAGTGAGAGAGTGGGGGAAGAGAAACCCTAACACCTGTCTATATAAGGCCGATAGATGCAGTTGGATACAGGTTTTTCCTGGGCTTGGTTTAGATTTTTCAAGGCGGGCAATGTAAAGGAACCGCCTCAGTTAATATGCCTATTAACCGAGGCGGTTGTTTAAGGTGACCGTCTCGGTTAATAGGCATTAACCGAGGCGGTTCTCTTACAATGCCCGCCTCGGTTAAGCATTAACCGTGGCGGTTATTGGGCCGGCTGCCCTGCCACGAATAACCGAGGCGGGCAGCCGGCCCAACCGCCTCCGAGGCCAATTTCAAAACGCCTCGCAAAATATTTTGTGTAGTAGGGACACTTTGATGTTTAAAGCAAGGACTACCTAGAGGGAACTGTTTGATGTTGTTGGCTACTACTGCTATTACTGTATGTGAAATTTAAAGCTAGGGTTTCTACACCTTTGCACACTCACTTAAGGCAATTTATTCCGCCACATGTATGAAAGAGGTCTCCAGAGTTGGATGACAGCTATGTTCCATCTACATACTAATATATGGTTCTTGCAAATTTGTTTTTCACATTATTATTACTTTGTAATGAAAAATTCATGATGTCCAAAAAATATTGTTGATACGGTAGTTCTCTCGAAGTTTCTTCTTGTCTAGATTTTTTCATTCAGGTATTAACGATTATTATAACCAAGGTACCGCCTTCATCGACAGCCCCTGCCTTTTGGCCATCGCCGCGTGCTCTTCCCGTTGAGCTAGCATTCCATCGAGCCGTTGCAGCTCGTGCACACGCAGTTCTCGCGCTCGTTCCAGCGAGGCCTCTTCGCGCTCCGGCTACTGCTCACTACTGTTCATGACGTGACGCTTTTTCCCCTCAGCCAGCGACGGCCCTGTCCACATGCCCCTATCGCTACAGTCACACCACTATAGCACTGCAGACAACGCCCTGTTCTTGCGCACGGGCTTCAGGCTATCCGCACTCATGGACCTCTATATTCATCCTCTATACGTCCTAGTCAGCAAGATTCTCTCCTCTATACTCAATTCTCTCACACCCATCCATCCTCTATATCATCATCTATTCACTTTATCCACTGTGGGACTCACTTGTCACTTTATCTAAATATATCCATGTGTGATCTAGTTTCGAAAGATTTATTGAGACGAATTTAATGATGCAATCGAAATTTAATTTGAATTTTTGGTTTGTGAGTTATAGCATTTTTTTTTCCTTTGTTTAGCTAGTGGGGCCGCCACTGCCCACTATAGAGAAAAGCACTGTACCACTCTAAATATAGAGTGAGTGAAATAATAGAGTATCGTTTTAAAGTACCCAGTGCAGCAGTTTTTACTCTATATTCATACTCTAAAGCTTTAGAGTACCCACTGCGCGTAGTCTCGGCGCAGCACCTGCCCATTTACTACGTGCACTGTTCATGCGCTGCTGCTCAGCCACCGCGTCCACGCGTCCGGTCGCTGTGCGTGGCTGCTGTGCGCCTCTCGCCGTTCCCTGTGCGCGTGCGGCGACAGCGCGCGTACCTGCCTAGTCGTATTTAGGCCTTGTTTAGATTCCAAAATTCACCCCCAAATTCTACTATGCAAAAAGAAGATTCCCCATCACATCAAAATGTCGGCATATATATGGAGTACTAAATGTAGATGAAATCAAAAACTAATTGCACAGTTTTGTTGTACTTTACGAGACGAACATTTTGAGCCTAATTAATCAAAATTTGGACAATTTTTACCATAAAAAACAAAAAGTGCTACAGTGTCGGGGGTGGCACTGTGCCGAATCGGCCACCCCCGACTCTGGTAACTAAACGAGGGCTTAGTCGCAGAACATGAGCTGCAAGAGTAGCTGTGAAGTGAATGCATGGACCCGGCCGGCCCACACACGTCTGCATGATCGAGTGCATGACTGTATCAATTTTTGCAGTGTATATAGTAGGTCCCCACATATATACATACATATGCATAATGCATTGGCATGCAATGCGCTTCCAGCCCAGTAGCCACACTGCAAAATTATGTGGAGAAACTGATAGTTACTCGTATGTTATATTATCTCCTACATACAATACGTACGGGTCAGAAATCGGCACCCACACATGCATGCAAGATCTTTTTTTCTTCTTCTTATTCATTAATCATTTCTTGCGTGGATCACAATAAAATCAATCGATCAGGATCTCGTTACTCTTGATCTTGAATCTTGATGATTAGGGATGAAAACGGACGGAATTTTTCCCGTACCGTCCCGTTCCGTTTTCTATATTTTTCTGTCCGTTTCCGTATTTGCGAGATCCTGTTTTCGTATTTGCGGAAGTAGAAAATGGTGTTTTCCATTCGTTTGCGAGTAATCCCGTTTTAATACGGAATAGACCTGTATTTATCCCGTTTTTATCTCGTTTTCAATCTATGCTCAACATGTTCAACAAGTACATGTCCTTATGTTATGTTAATATAACTACGAATCACCAAATATGCATGTTATGTTCACGTATATAGCATGTAAATGAATATTAAACTTTGTATATATTATTACATGACTTTATATATGTATACTTTGAGAATATTAGATTATGTGATCTTAATTTAATTTTCCGGCTCTCCATCCGAATTTGTCCGTTTCCGTATGTCCGCATATTCCAATTCCGTTTTCGAACCCGCATTTTCCGAACCCGCTCCCGTTTCCGCCAAAAATAATAGAAACGGAAGTAGAAATATGATTTTTTTCCGTCCGTTTCCATCCCTATTGATGATGCCCTCCATTAATACTCGATGGAACTAGATATATGTAGTATATGTGTGTGTGCCTCTCTCTACATATATATATATATATATAGCCCATAAAGTAGACTATATATATATATATATACAGACACACACATGCGAGCAGTAACTGCTAAAAAAAGCATTCGTAGAGACGTCTCTTTTTTTAATAGAGGCAGTTCAATATAAAATCGTCTCTAACAGTAGTTTCCAACACAATCCGTCTCTAGAAATCGATTTGTAGGAGCGACTCTAGATCCAGTCGCCCCTATACAAATCGATTTCTAGAGGCGGCTGGATCTATAGCCGCCTCTAGAAATGAGCGCTGAATAGTAAAATTATATATTGAAATTTGTTTTTTTTCAAACGGCCTTGGATGGAGAAACGGCCAAAACAAAAGTTGAAGATCTCGAAAAGTTATAGAACTTTGTAGTTGATAACTTTTTTATTGAAAATCATCTGTCCATGAAAAATTATGTTTGAAGTTCTCACATTTGAAATTTAAATTTTAAATCGACTTTGGATGAAGAAATGACCAAAACTAAAGTCGTAGATCTCAAAAAATTATACAACTTTATAATTGACAACTTTTTCATTTGAAATAACTGAATGAGTATAATACGAGAAGAAAGGATATCTCATATGAACATAAGTGAGTATGGAGTGAAGTGGTTAGAAGAGTAATGCACAAGGCGTGAAGTCGTAGGTTCGGACCTGCCATGACTTTGTGACTTGAGCTGGGAAAAAATGTAAGGATGGTTCGATAATTTCAGAGACGGATGGGTAGGAACGGCCGCCCGAACCATCCCAACAAACCATCACCATCCTAGAAAAGCCGTGAGCGGCGACGGCGTGGTGGGGCGAGAGCAGCGGTGATGGGCTCAATTGGACCAACAACAGCGATGGGTGCGGTGGAGTCCGCCCAGGGCCCCAGCGATTGGAGCAGTATTTGTGAGGTTGTGCATGATTGAGGTTGGCAAGTGCTAGCGCTCGGACTTCCGGACGGACACGCCTGTGGCTTCTCTCCGTTTCCCACTCTTGTTCCGTGTAGTGCACCCTAGCCGCTCGGATTCCGCGCTGCTCGGATGACTCGCCCTGCCCATGCCGCCCGCCCACACGTGGGGCCATTTGCGCCCCTCCGTGTCCCCGCCAAGCTCGAACTGCTATGGCGAGATGGAGGGAAGGGAAGGGAGGGGATGGAGAGGAGAGGAGAGGGCGAGGTGCACTGCGCGAGGTAGGAGCCGAAGCCCTGTGGCAGGCCGCTGTCCGCCAGCCATCAGCGCCATTGCAAAATGTGTAACACCTAATCTACTTTTAAAACACCCGGATGAAACATTTGCAACATATGCACGAAGATAGATGAAACACTCAAAACATGCATCTAAAATAATTGCAAAAAACGGAAAACACTTGAAAAACCATTGCAAAACATATGCAAAATCTATAAAAAAAATGCTTGCAACATATGTGTAAAACATATGCAACATCCAAATAAACATACTTGCAACATACTTATGAAAATACAAATAAAACATTTAGTACAGACGCTTATAATATACGTATATAGTCATTGCAACATATGCAACGTCCGATCTATCATGATCTTGTTATTTTTGAATCTTGATGATGCCCTCCATTAATACTCACTGCAACTAGCTATATTGTAGTATATGTGTGTGCCTCTCTACACACATATATAGCCTACAAAGTATAGAGCACGTATATGTAATAATATTTATATATATTTATATTTGTGTATATATAATAAACACACACATGCGAACAGTGCGATGGCACGGTGGGGCCGAGCAGCGGCAGACGGGCACGATTGTGAGGTTACGCGCGATTGGGGTTTCACCTAATTTACAGTTGTGATAGTGTGGACTTTCAAAAAGTTTACTACTGCAGTCTACAGGAGGTGGCTCGGGATTTTACTGTCGTTACGGCACGTCGTGAGCTAAATAGTTTTTTTTTTTTTGCAGCGAGGGTGGTCCCCCATTTCCATTAATGGCATAACCCAGAGGATCCGATTCCGATCCACAGCACAGTATGGTGTGGCATGTGGCCATGCCCTGCGACGGTACGTGTACGACCCTACAGTAGCTCTTTCTGCGCTAGCTTGTGGGAGTTTGGAGTTCCACGTCCTCACAGCCCAACCAGTCGCTTTTCTCCCATTTATCTATACAATACATAATAGGATCCGTTCGGCTGTGCTGATAAGCCGGCTGAAAAATACTGTTCATTGGTTTGTTATGAGAGAAAAATACTATTCCGGCTGAAAAAACGAGACGAAAAATACGGGTTATAAACCGGATGAACAGGGTCACAGTCGTGGACGCACAGACTTCCGCCTCTCTCTCTCATTTCACTGTTCCCGCAACAGTAAACGACAACAGTACTTCAACCAACAGCAACGGATCTTCATGAACTGTATCTACCCGGTAATCTATACAATACTATATATAATAGACGTGGACGCCCGACCTTCCGCCTCCTCTCTCATTCCACTTGTTCTTGGCAACGGTAAACGGCAGCGGCACTTCCAACGACAACAACAGATCTTCATGAACAGTACCTACCTACTACCAGTAAGAACAGTAACTGGCCTCATAAACAGTACCTACCGCAAACAGTACATCCGTCACCGTACTGGATCCAGAAAAAAAGCCCGTGCTTTGCACGGGTCCCTGCTAGTTTATATAAATTCCCACGTGAGGTACTATTCCTAGTATTTACTATATATATAGCTGTGTTATATATGTACTCCCTCCGTCCCTAAATATATGTTATTTTCGCTTCCCAAGAAATAACTTTGACTAAATATATATAAAAAACATTAATATTTACGGTACATAATTAATATAATTAAATCTAGTTTTTTAATAATTTTATTTAAAGATACAAATGTTATATGTATTTTCTACAAATCGAGTTAAACTTTCGGCATGGAAACCAACAACGATAATTAATTGAGGACAGATGGAGTATAGCTGTGTTCACACGGGAGAGAACATTTACACACACCGCCTCTTTCCAAGAAAAAAGCAATTTTAGGTGTACTATAGGCCAACGTGTCTGAAGTTTGACCAGATATATAGATAAAAGTATTAATATTTATGACATCAATTAAGTATAATATGAAAATATATCTTATGATAAATTTAATGATACGTATTTGATAAATATTAATACTTTTCGTTTAATATTTAGTCAAACTCATGATATTAAAACATGTTACTGTGTGCTAGAGTTGTATTTTTTTAGACGGAGAGAGTACTATTTTTCTTGCATAACCTTTTGTTTTGTTCAAACTCGCTAACTTAGGGCACTCACAATGCAAGACTCTATCATAGAGTCCAAGACTATTTATTACACCTTATTTATGGTATTTTGCTGATGTGGCAACATATTTATTGAAGAAAGAGGGAGAAAAAACAAGACTTCAGGTCTTATTTAGACTCTAAGTCCATGTCACACCCGGTTTTCTAAAGAACAAAACTAGGCTAATTATATGTGTGCCCAGGAAGTCCACACATATGTCAGAATGAAAAAGTATCAGAAACAATGTTATTATATAACATAGACATAGCTATATTAGACACTTACATCAGAGTATCGCGGAACGGTGACTAAACTTCAGGCTCCATTCTTCTCAGGGACGGCTGACTGGTGGCTCCGTATACCAAACACTTCTGAAAGACTTCTGGAAACTCCACTACCTCTTTATCCTTCTTCTGAGCAACACCTTACTACACACTGGAGTGTGGTGGAAATAACAAGAGTGAGTTCATGTCGAACTCAACAAGTATAACACAGGTTTCATGAGGCTCAAAAAGGCTAGACACTGTTTGACTGCTTTTAGCTTTTAATCATCATATAATTAACAATTGAGTAGCATCAAGATAATCCACTTCCCATTAATGAATCAATGATCAATTGTAATAAGAATAATAAAATAGCAATTAACATAAACATAAAAGTAACAACAGAATTAAGCATGATATAACAATGGTGATCAACTATTCTGTAAGAATTCCCAAGGCCGCTCGTATCCGTGAGCACGGTTAGTATACCAGTTTTTAACTCTGCGCAGAGGTGTACACTTTCACTGTGAGTCATGACTTCCAAATGCGTGGGTTTGCAAGGCCCAAAACATCGGAAACCATATAAAGCCATTCAAAAGTTCGTCTAACAAGTTATGGCCATTAGATTCACTCGGCAGGCAGATGAAGTAACCCCCTTTTCAAATGACACAATTCCTTCTCGGCTATACTCATAGACTAGAGGCTGTCCTACACCCAACATGTCAAGCCATTCTTACGCCATTTAAGGTAACCACTAACAAGCTAGAAAAGGTCTCTTAAACAACTAGAGCCAGAGTCATATAGCCCTCATAGCTGTACTGTATGTCCCGGTTATCACTTACAGGTAAGTCCTTACGGAGAGAAACCAGAGCAACAATATAACCCCTTGCTCTAGCCCCCCTTCTCAACAGTAATAAAATCATCTTAATGGTTGGTTGCACAATTCATTAGTCATATTACAAGATCATTGTTCATAATTAAGCGCTAGCAATAACTACCCAAATGCACAACCCATAGGTGACAAGGAAACAAGATATCAATAGCTAAGTTATAATCTCTATGGTTGTCAAGGAGGACACATGCATATGTATAATAATTTCAGGGAATATGATAACAAAGATGGTCCCATGTTATACTTGCCTTTATCAAAGCTTCCCTGTTGATACTGCTGGTCTGGCTCAAAATAATACTCCTGATCGTCAAGAAACTGCTCACCGTCTATACTCGATCATCAAGCATCAACACACAATCATCCGAGCAATCATACACGAAGCAAACAAAGAGATATAATTAAAACAGTACACCAATAGTAGCAAAACAGTATAAAAAGTTTGTAAAACTCTTCTACACGTTACTACGATCACACAGACGTAAAGATCACGAAATTCGGATTTAAAACGTGAAAGTTATGAATTTTCTAAGATTTCCAATAGATAAATAATTATTTTAATATAAACTCGAAAATTAAAATTTCCAAACCTACTGTACAGCTACACTAACATGTAGAGCTTGCAAATACAAACCTAACGCAACTTGAACGGGTCAAATCGGAGTTAAAACGAAGATTTTATGATCAAAACAAGTTTAGTGGCAAAACTGTAAATATCAGAAAACGTATTTTTGATTTACCGAGAAGAAATACGTTTTCAAAACGAAGAAACGTAATTACTAAATGACGCTAAGGACTGCGGGTTCTAATAAAGAAAAGCGCAGGGACTCTTTATGGAGTTTACCCCTCGAAGGGGTATCTTCTATTCTAAGCCGTTGATCTGAGAACGGACGGCTCGCGGCAACCCTAGAGACGGCCCGGCGGCGCTGTCACCGGAAATCTCACCCGCACGGTGGCGCTATGGCCGGAGCCTCGCCGGAATCATCGAATCGGCGATTTAGACCACAATAGGAAGTGCGGCCAGTACCATTCGAACCAAGAGCTCAAGGCGAACTCACCTAGAAAAAAAAGGAGGCGCGGGTGGCTCGGAGACGATGCGCAGCACGGTATGGCGGGCGATGGTGCCCTGCAATCGCCGGCACTAAGCTGTGAGCACCTCAACGCAAAAATTAGATGGAAAAGGAGCTTGTGAACTTCGGAAAACCATCACCAAGCACGCCAATTTGCTTACCGAGGTGATTGAAGCGGCCACCGACGGAATCTAACAACGGCGGCGTTGGAGTTTCCGGCGGCTCGGCTTGGGCAAGACTGCGACTCAAAACCCGGGTAAAAAGGAAGGAGGCAGGTTCGGCTTTAGCTTATATAGGGTTGGGACACCTTAATTTGGATTGAAATCCCGAGAAAATCGGTTTTGATTCGGTTGAGATTGTGCTCGTTGAAAGTCCTATGTTTGGTGTTGGTAGTTAGTGACAATGCCTAAGTACTAATCCTATGCCTAAGTTGTATGTAGCATATGAGGATTAGTACATTCCAAGGTTGGTGGCAAGATGGACATGGTGATCATGATGGCCACACTTGGATTTCGAGGAGTTGAAACGACTATTTTTACTACGCCGGAAGTCGGAAATCAAACGGAAGCGAACGGAGGTCACAGAGGTGACCGGACGCTGCACCGGACGCGGTCACGGTGTGACCGGACGCGTCCGGTCAGCGTTCAGTATCTGCGCGATTTTCAGTTGTTTTGATCGGACGCGAGGCACGTCCGGTCACAGTCGATCGGACGCGTCCGGTCGTTGAGGGAGCTTACTGGACTCCAACCGGACGCGGGCACTGTGGCGTCCGGTCAGTTCCACAGCGCGTCCGGTCGCTGTTTCGTTGTGCGTCGCTCAGGGTTGACCAGCGCGTCCGGTCGATCACGGGACCAGCGCGTCCGGTCGAGACCAGCGCGTTCGGTCGTTGCGACCAGCGCGTCCGGTCGGTGCTTCGCGGAAAATAGCCGTTGTGTGATCGGCGCGTCCGGTCGTTGCGACCAACGCGTCCGGTCGGTGTTTCGCGAAAGAGCCGTTGTGCGACCGGCGCGTCCGGTCAGTTTGACCAGCGCGTTCGGTCAGCGCGACTGCTGCTGAATCAAGTTCCTAACGGCTATATTCGAAGGGGTACGTCTATAAATACTCGTTGGCCGGCTCAAGGCTCTCTCTCTCGAACATTTGACATACTTGTGAGCATTTTGAGCTAAGCAACTCCCCTCCCACTCATCTCTATTGCTTCCTTGCATATTCGAAGTAAGATTGAGTGATCCAAGTGCATTTGCATTGTGAGATAGCATCTAGTTGGCACTTGGTGGTTGATTTGCTGCGGGATTCTTGTTTCTCTTGGTGGTTGCCGCCACCTAGACGGCTTGGAGCAGCTTGGAGGCGTTGGCAAGAGTTGGTGTTTGTTCTTGGCCACCTCCGGTGATTGTGAGGGGTTTGTGCCTACCTCGGCGAAGCGCCAAAGGCAACGTGAGTAAATTGCTCGTGTCATTGCAACCTTTTGCCATTTGGTAGGTTCTTGTGGCGCCTTTTGAGAGGCTCGGTGTGAGACCGATTAGCCACCGAACCACGTGGTGAAGAGGGACACAATGGGGACTAGCGTGCCGGCAAGCACGTGAACCTCGGGATAAATCTTCGTGTCATCACTTTCATATTGTGATTGATTGATCCCGGTGTTCGATTGTTTTGGTATTCATTGTTGATCATATTGGTTGGCTCAATACTTCGCCCCTCAGTGATACCCTTCTAACTCTATCTTGTATTACTTTCTTAGTTATCTTTGCTAGCTTGTTAGCTTTGCTAGAGTAGCTCTTTTGTGTAGCTTGCTAGTTATAGTTGTAGTTACCTTGTCGGTTTGACTTGTGCGGTTGAGTGCAAATATACTAGAATTGTGAATTGGTTAGGTGGCTTGCAAACACCCCGTAGGCTAAGCAAAACTCGCATCTCGCTACTTGTTATATTGATAAACTTGTTTATCTTGTCTTTGTAGAATATTTTGAAAGGCTATTCACCCCCCCTCTAGCCATCAAGACCTTTCAAGTGGTATCGGAGCCGTGGTCACCGTTTGCAAGGCTTAACAACCTCGGTGCAAGATGGCTCAAGTTATGTTCAATCATGTTAATGGCAAGCCTCCATTCTTTGATGGCGTCTCTTCCTTTGATCATTGGAAAAGGAAGATGAAGCAATATCTAGGCAATATACATGAGAAGGTTTGGGATGTGACAAAAGAAGGATACATCATTCTTGATGAAGAAAATCTCACTCCAAATGACCGCATCAACAAGCAATGCAACACGGCGGCACTTGACACAATCTACCGTGCCATTGATGACAAAGTATTTGAGTAAATCAAAGATCTTGAAAAGGCAAATGAGCTTTGGATAAGGCTTGAAGAAACATATGAAGGCACTTCAACGGTAAAAAGTGCCAAGCTATATATGCTCAAGGACAAGTTCTCCACTTTCAAGATGAAGGATGATGAATCCATCCCGAAGATGTTCTATAGGCTCCAAGTTATTGTCAATGATCTCAAGGGGCTTGGAGAGAAGGTTGAGGACAAGGACTTCTCACATAAGTTCTTGATGTGCTTACCCAAGAAGTTTGCCACCTTGAGAAGAATGATCTTTAGAGAGGGATTGGACAAGGTCAAACCAACCGATGTGCTTGGAGATATAATGACCGATGCCCAATACAATGATGATGAAGATGAGGTAGAAGAGAAGAAGGAGACCAAGGTCAAGCAAGAGAAGCCCATTGCATTCAAGGCTTCATCTTCTAAGGGCAAGAGCAAGGTGGAGAGCGATGATGATGATCCATTCGATGATGAGACCATGGCCCTCCTAGTGCACAAGATGGGGAGATTCATGAAGAAGAAAGGATATGGGGCAAGGAAGAGAAGGGACTTCATGAAGGCAAAGGAGGTGCTTTGCTACAATTACAATAGCCCCGATCATGTAGTGGCAAAGTGTCCCTATGAAGACAAAAGATATCATGATGGGGAGTTGAAGTTGAAGAAGAACAAGAAGGATAAGAAGGAGAAGAAAGAGAAGAAGAGCTTCACTATCAACAAGAAGAAGAAGGGTGGTGGCTATGTGGTCACTTGGGATAGTGATAACTCTGATAGTGATGATGATAGCTCTAGTGATGATGAGAGGACCACTTGGCGAGCCATTGCAAGCATCGCCCTCTCCAACAAGCCATCCATCTTCGACACTACATCGACATGCCTTATGGCCAAGCCTACCAAGGTAAAATATGATGATAGTGATGATGATTCTTGTGCTAGTGATGGTTGTAGGAGTGATGATGAGGAGGATGAGGACTACTCCAAGGATGATCTATTGGGCATAATAGATCAAATGAGCAAGGGCTACAAGAGGACAACCAAGAAATATAAAATCTTGGAACAAGAGCTCATTGCCAAGAGCAATGAAAATGATGCCTTGATGGAGGAGCTTGTTGTTCTCAAAAAGAGTAAGGAGTGCAAAGGAATTGAACAAGAGCTCAAGGCTCTTAGGAAATCCTTTGATGAGCTAGAGGCCTCTCGTGAGTGTCTAAAGGAAGACCACGAGGACCTTAAAGTTGCTCACACTAGGCTTAAGGAAGCCCACTCCTCTCTACTTGAGCTCATCAAGGAAAAGGACCTCAAGTTGGAGAAGCTCATGAAGGAAGCTAAGGAGGAGCAAGTGATTGTCACTTGTGATATTGGACTAACATGTGATATTATTGATGATTCTTTATTTATTGGTCCTACTAATGCTTCATGTAGCTCATCATCATCCACCACAACCAACTCTACCTCTACTACTAGTGATTCATCACTTGTGGTTGAGAATGAGACTCTCAAGAGAGAAGTGGATGATCTCACCCGCGCATTAGGCAATGCCTATGGTGGGGATGCCCGCTTGCTAAAATGCTTGGGTAGCCAAAGGTTCTCTCTTAACAAAGAAGGTTTGGGCTATACTCCCAAGAAGGGCAAGGCGACCTTTGCTACTCCAAAGTCTCGCTTTGTGAAGAGCAATGGTCGTTATTGCAATAGATGCAAGCAAGTTGGGCATCTAGAGATTAATTGTAATAAAATGAACAAGAACAAGAATAAGTTTCATGCTAAAATGGATTACATTCCTTTTGATTCTTGTTATGTGCTTACCAAGGGTGAGAAAGGTGTGCATGCTAAGTTTATTGGTACACCAATTGTGGGTCCAAAGAAGAAGGCCATTTGGATACCAAAGAGCTTAGTTACTAACCTCCAAGGACCCAAACAAGTATGGGTACCTAAAATATATTAATTTGTTTTGTAGGTAAATTACAAGGCCGGAGGAAGGCATTGTGTGTTTGATAGTGGGTGCTCTCAACATATGACCGGTGATTCAAGAATGTTCAACTCTCTCAAATCAAATGATAGTGGCATTGATAGTATCACATTTGGTGACAATAGCAAGGGTGATGTGAAGGCTCTTGGAAGGATTGCAATCTCAAATGATCATAGCATTTCTAATGTGCTCCTAGTTGAAAAGTTGAACTTCAATCTTCTCTCGGTAGCTCAATTATGTGATCTTGGCTTCAAGTGCATATTTGGTGTTGATGATGTGGAGATAGTTAGTGTTGATGGCTCCAACTTGATCTTCAAAGGCTTTAGATATGAGAATCTATACTTGGTTGATTTCAATGCTAGTGACACTCAACTCTCAACATGCTTGCTCACCAAATCAAGTATGGGTTGGTTATGGCATAGAAGACTTGGTCATGTTGGCATGAAGCAATTGAACAAGTTAGTGAAGCATGACTTAGTTAGAGGCTTGAAGGATGTTACATTTGAGAAAGATAAGCTATGTAGTGCATGTCAAGCCGGAAAGCAAGTAGGCAACACTCATCTATTGAAAAGCATTATGAGTACTTCCAAGGCATTTGAGTTGTTGCACATGGATCTATTTGGGCCAACTACATACACAAGCATTGGTGGAAACAAGTATGGCTTTGTGATTGTGGATGATTTCACTAGATATATATGGGTATTCTTTCTTGGGGACAAGAGTGATGTATTTGACATATTCAAGAAGTTCATCAAGAGAGTGCAAAATGAATTTGAGACCACAATTAAGAAAGTTAGAAGTGACAATGGAAGTGAGTTTAGAAACACAAGAGTTGATGAGCTATGTGATGAGCTTGGAATCAAACATCAATTCTTGGCCAAGTATACACCTCAATCTAATGGCCTAGTTGAGAGGAAGAATAGAACCTTAATTGATATGGCAAGATCAATGTTAAATGAGTATAATGTGAGTCATTCATTTTGGGCCGAAGCAATCAATACGGCTTGCTTCTATAGCAACCGCCTCTATTGCCACAAGTTCTTAGAGAAGACACCATATGAGATCTTAAATGGAAGAAAGCCCAACATTGCATACTTTCGAGTATTTGGTTGCAAATGCTACATCTTGAAGAAGGGCACTAGATTGAGTAAGTTTGAAAAGAAATGTGATGAAGGATTCCTACTTGGTTACTCCACTACTAGCAAAGCTTATAGAGTTTGGAATTTGGCTAGTGGTTTACTTGAGGAAGTTCATGATGTTGAGTTTGATGAAACAAACGGCTCTCAAGATGAGGAAAATAACTTGGATGATGTGAGAGGAACTCAATTGACTAATGCTATGAAAGAAATGGATATTGGTGATATTAGGCCAAAGCAAGTGATTGATGTGGATGACAACAAAGATCAAGTACTCCAAAGTCCAATTACACAAGCTAGTGGTTCTCTAATGCAAAATCAAGCTAGTACATCATCTCAAGTGCAACAAGATCAACAAGTGGCTAGTTCATCATCTCCAACTCATGATCAACATCAACATTCAAGCAATCAAGTCCAAGTGCTTCAACCAACCAACATTGCTAGAGACCATCCATTGGATTCCATCATTGGTGACATACAAAGGGGAGTTCAAACTAGATCAAGATTGGCATCATTTTGTGCTCACTCTTCTTTTGTGTCAATGGAAGAACCCAAGGACATTGATAAAGCATTGAGAGATCCGGATTGGGTAAATGCAATGCATGAAGAGCTCAACAACTTCAAGAGAAATGAAGTATGGGAACTAGTTGAGAGGCCTAAGGATCACAATGTCGTTGGAACAAGATGGGTCTTTCGCAACAAGCAAGATCAAGATGGGATAGTAGTAAGGAACAAAGCAAGACTAGTGGCTCAAGGTTACACACAAATAGAGGGTCTTGACTTTGGTGAAACTTATGCCCCGGTTGCAAGATTGGAAGCAATTAGGATCTTACTTGCCTATGTTTGTGCTCATAATATCAAGCTATATCAAATGGATGTGAAGAGTGCATTTCTCAATGGGTACATTCAAGAAGAGGTGTATGTGGAGCAACCTCCCGGTTTTGAAGATGACAAGAAACCCAATCATGTCTACAAATTGAGAAAAGCTTTGTATGGATTGAAGCAAGCACCTAGAGCATGGTATGAAAGATTGAGGGACTTCTTGCTAACCAAAGGATTTGTCATGGGCAAAGTGGATACTACTCTCTTCACCAAGAAGATTGGGAAAGACTTGTTTGTATTGCAAATATATGTTGATGATATCATCTTCGGTTCAACCAATCAAGATTATTGTGATGAGTTTGGGAAAATGATGGCAAAGGAATTTGAAATGTCAATGATCGGTGAACTTAGTTTCTTTCTTGGACTTCAAATCAAACAAATGAAGGAAGGAACATTTGTGAGCCAAACCAAATACATCAAAGATATGCTCAAGAAGTTTGGCATGGAAGATGCAAAGGGCATTACATCCCCAATGGGCACTAGTGGAAGTTTGGATAGTGACAAGAGTGGCAACATGGTGGATCAAAAGCTTTATAGATCAATGATTGGTAGCCTACTCTATGTGACGGCATCAAGACCCGATGTGATGTTTAGTGTATGCATGTGTGCAAGATTTCAAGCCTCACCAAGAGAAAGTCATTTGAAGGCAACAAAGAGAATATTGAGGTACTTAAAGCATACACAAGATGTTGGATTGTGGTATCCCAAAGGTGCAAGTTTTGAGCTAGTTGGATATTCGGATTCCGACTATGCCGGTGACAAAGTGGAGAGAAAGAGCACTTCCGGGACTTGTCAACTGTTGGGAAGATCACTTGTCTCATGGTCATCCAAGAAGCAAAATAGTATTGCACTATCTACCGCCGAAGCCGAATACATCGCCGCGGGTAGTTGTTGTGCACAAATCTTGTGGATGAAGGCAACATTGAAAGATTTTGGAATCAATTTTAAAAATGTGCCATTGCTATGTGATAATGAAAGTGCCGTGAAGCTAACCAACAATCCGTTTCAACATCAAAGAACAAAGCATATTGATGTTCGTCATCATTTCATTAGAGATCATCAACAAAAGGGTGACATTGCTATTGAGAGTGTGGGCACCGAAGATCAACTAGCCGATCTATTCACCAAGCCACTTGATGAGAAGAGATTTCACAAGCTAAAGAATGAGTTGAACATACTTGACTTCTCCAACATGAGTTGATGCACCCCATATATGACATGCCTCTCCTTCGAGCTCCAAGGTACAATTGGTTGACATGTCACACATTCTATGCTAAGGACTTGTTTAGTGCATCTAGTCATAATTTGCATGTTCTAGGCTCATTCATGAAAATCAAATGAATTTGAAGTTTATATGGTGCCACTATTGTTTCCATGTCTTGTATGATCTAGTGGTAGCATATAACTTGTTTGAGCGCTTGTGATCCTAAGTGTTTAATCTAGAAAACTTGTCTAAATATTTGCTTCAACATGGTGCATGATAACCCTTCTAGTGAGGTGTGAAGAAGCTTGCCCTTGGATCAAACCGAAGCATTTTATTTATGCAAGCAATCTAGGTTGAATCACAAACTTGATCCTCACCCCATATTTCAACATGATAATCTATCTAAAATTGGTCCCTTGTGGTCATTGGTGCCAAAGGGGGAGAAAATATTGTTCACAAAGATAGAACTTAAAGGGGGAGAAGCACAAAGGGGGAGAAAAATGTTGTTCACAAAGAGAAAACCTAAAGGGGAGAATTGATAAAAGAAGGGGATTAACTAAAATTTCGAGCACACAAGTAGGGGGAGCAAGCTCTTAAACATGAATGTTGCATTTCCATGTGCACTTCATATGTATAATGCATAGTTATGCATTTCTTTTTCTCCAATACATTGCTTGTGTGGTGACTTGCTAGTATACAATTGAATGGTGTATTGAAGTACTAGCATGAATAAGAAGTAGTTAGATTTTTCTTACTTCATGTTTTTCAAAGTGGTACTAGAGCCTTGCTTATAATGTTGATCTCACGAGGTTTCTAGTTTTGTTTGTGCTTTTCCAAGTGGTATCTAACTACACAAGGTGCTAAGATTGTGTTTATCGCTACTCCGATGGTATCACGCTTCAAAGGTCTATAATCTAAAACACTTAGCACCTATTGATAGTCAATGCTCCTAATCTTTCCTATCTAACATGTATGCTTCCAAAATCCAAACATATAGCATACATGTAGGGGGAGCCATTGCTATCAATTTGAATTCATGATTACTTGTCCATAATTCTTACACATGGTAATATACTTGGACAATGTGACATGGGTTCAATCAAAATTTTATCATAACATCTTTGTGAAAGGGTTGTCACCAATTACCAACAAGGGGGAGATTGAAAGTCCTATGTTTGGTGTTGGTAATTAGTGACAATGCCTAAGTACTAATCCTATGCCTAAGTTGTATGTAGCATATGAGGATTAGTACATTCCAAGGTTGGTGGCAAGATGGACATGGTGATCATGATGGCCACACTTGGATTTGGATGCAACCCTACGTGATCAAGGCAAAGGTATATGCTTAAGGGTTGTGTTTTAGTAACCAAGACACCTAGTGGGTGTGGTTACATTATAGGATAGATAGCCGTACTATAAAGAGGGGAATGACGCGGCTATTGAACTCCTAAGTGCCTCTAAATGTGCATTTCATAATCATATGCATTTGGATAGAACTAATAACGCCTCGAAAAATGATTGTGAAAATGCTAACACACTCACACATGACAAGATCACTTGGTGGTGTTAGCACGTTTGCGAAGGCGTTGGAGTTTGAGCGGTAGAGAGGGTTTGGGGGTCCTCTCTCCCTCCCGCCGAGCTTGCGAGGCGGGATTCAGGCGTTTTCGAGGAGTTGAAACGACTATTTTTTACTACGCCGGAAGTCGGAAATCAAACGGATGCGAACGGAGGTCACAGAGGTGACCGGACGCTGCACCGGACGCGGTCACGGTGTGACCGGACGCATCCGGTCAGCGTTCAGTATCTGCGCGATTTTCAGTTGTTTTGATCGGACGCGAGACGCGTCCGGTCACAGTCGATCGGACGCGTCCGGTCGTTGAGGGAGCTTACTGGACTCCAACCGGACGCGGGCACTGTGGCGTCCGGTCAGTTCCACAGCGCGTCCGGTCGCTGTTTCGTTGTGCGTCGCTCAGGGTTGACCAGCGCGTCCGGTCGATCACGGGACCAGCGCGTCCGGTCGAGACCAGCGCGTCCGGTCGTTGCGACCAGCGCGTCCGGTCGGTGCTTCACGGAAAATAGCCGTTGTGTGATCGGCGCGTCCGGTCGTTGCGACCAGCGCGTCCGGTCGGTGTTTCGCGAAAGAGCCGTTGTGCGACCGGCGCGTCCGGTCAGTTTGAACAGCGCGTCCGGTCAGCGCGACTGCTGCTGAATCAAGTTCCTAACGGCTATATTCGAAGGGGTACGTCTATAAATACTCGTTGGCCGGCTCAAGGCTCTCTCTCGAACATTTGACATACTTGTGAGCATTTTGAGCTAAGCAACTCCCCTCCCACTCATCTCTATTGCTTCCTTGCATATTCGAAGTAAGATTGAGTGATCCAAGTGCATTTGCATTGTGAGATAGCATCTAGTTGGTACTTGGTGGTTGATTTGCTGCGGGATTCTTGTTTCTCTTGGTGGTTGCCGCCACCTAGACGGCTTGGAGCAGCTTGGAGGCGTTGGCAAGAGTTGGTGTTTGTTCTTGGCCACCTCCGGTGATTGTGAGGGGTTTGTGCCTACCTCGGCGAAGCGCCAAAGGCAACGTGAGTAAATTGCTCGTGTCATTGCAACCTTTTGCCATTTGGTAGGTTCTTGTGGCGCCTTTTGAGAGGCTCGGTGTGAGACCGATTAGCCACCGAACCACGTGGTGAAGAGGGACACAACGGGGACTAGCGTGCCGGCAAGCACGTGAACCTTGGGATAAATCTTCGTGTCATCACTTTCATATTGTGATTGATTGATCCCGGTGTTCGATTGTTTTGGTATTCATTGTTGATCATATTGGTTGGCTCAATACTTCGCCCCTCGGTGATACCCTTCTAACTCTATCTTGTATTACTTTCTTAGTTATCTTTGCTAGCTTGTTAGCTTTGCTAGGGTAGCTCTTTTGTGTAGCTTGCTAGTTATAGTTGTAGTTACCTTGTCGGTTTGACTTGTGCGGTTAAGTGCAAATATACTAGAATTGTGAATTGGTTAGGTGGCTTGCAAACACCCCGTAGGCTAAGCAAAACTCGCATCTCGCTACTTGTTATATTGATAAACTTGTTTAGCTTGTCTTTGTAGAATATTTTAAAAGGCTATTCACCCCCCCTTTAGCCATCAAGACCTTTCACTCGTCTCCGGCTCGGCCACGACACAGAAGAGAGACGCGACCGACATGTGGGGCCTGTTCGTCAGCGAGACCAGGAAGGGAGGGCGCGTGCGGCTGCAGTTCTGGGCCAGCCCACGCTGGCGCGAGAAGAGCGGAACAATGCGGGCTTCGGCTTTCGTCGGCCCAACAGCGTGGGAAGAAAGGCAGGCCGGCTTGGCAGGCTTCCAGGCCGCCAGCCCCAAGTAAGTCTTTCTTTTTTTTATTTGTTTTCAAAACCATTTAAATAGATTTGCAAATCCAAATCAATTAAAATAAAAACCACACCACACAATAAAATAAATGCAACAGCATGAATGCATCATCAAGTATTCCACCTAATATTTTAAATTTTCATCCCCATTAAATATTCTCTAAATTATTTAAGCTCAAAACTAAATCTCTTTTAACTCAAAATTTTCTTTCTATTATTCCAAATGCAATTCAAATGAGTTTTTGAAATCTTTTTCTCTTGTAATAAAAACCAATCATCACAAAGGAAAATATGCAGCGGCATGTATGCACAAGCATGTGTTTAACCTTATAATTAATTTATCTTCTAAAAAATTATTATTTCACTAAGTTTTCATGCACACATATATACACAATTAAATCAAATTCTCCTATTTAAAATTTTTCAAAAATTAGGGTGTTACAGTCCACAATATTCGAGGTAATAAATAGCTTTGGACTCTATGATAGAGTCTGCATTGTGAGTGCCCTTAGAGTTTAGTCAAACAATTTGAAATCTTTATATATATATATATATATATATATATATATATATATATATATATATATATATATATATATATATATATATATATATATATATATATATATATATATATATATATATATATATATATATATATATATATGCACTTTTGTTGGACTTTGCCTGCCCAGCGCTCTAGTTAGCTAGTTAATAGCATCTACTTGTAATCAAGTTAGTGCAGCATGCATTTTTTGTAATTCATACTCTCCTAAGTGTGCTCATGACGGATGACCTATATTTGTACCATACATAAATAACGAAAACGCAATCTAGCTAACAGTTAGTCCATTCCGTCACACAAAACACAACTTTCTAGATACTATACTGCATATGTGCTTTATCTGTTCCAAATTATAAGATATTTAATTTAACTTTTTTAGATACATAGCTTTTGCTATGTTTTACATATAATTTGGAACGGGGGAGTACAATTGTGGGATTTAATTAAATTTGTCCTCCCAAAGAATGCAAATTCAGCCTTGATCTTGCTAAGTGGCGGACTGACGGCCCATGTTACACTAATTTGCCTTAGAATATTAGCGTGTGTTTGGTTTGAGGAATGAAGTGGTCTATCTTCTTCTCACTCCTCATTTTTTACTTGGTTTGTGGAATGGAATGAGTTGATCCATCACCACCTTATTCCTCACAAGCTAATAATTAGTATATACATGAAGAATGAGTTGATTCCATCAAACTTTTATAGGATGAACTTATAATGTATCTCCTCATAAAATATAGGGTGACTCCATGAACCAAGCACACCTGCCCCAAGATTGCACTTGTTTTAGGATGCAGAGGGAGCATATATAATTATATATATGGTATATTCCTTTAACCATGTGTCCTTATCGAAAGTACCAAGCACGCACATCAATCCACGCTCACTCCTTAACTATGTCTTCTTATTTTCGCCGCAAAACTAACCGTATAACAACTACTCCCTCCGTCCCATTGAAAGTGTCGTCCGGGAAACGTGTTTGTGAGGGGGACACGCTTTTCCAACGACACTTTCAATGGGACGGAGGGAGTAGTAGCTACCCTGGTCAAATCATCGTACCTACATGTGTGCAACTTCGAAATACATCCATCAGTAAACATTAACCACACAAGTACCTCAGGTCATAAAAATTGAGTGCAATATATAACAACTACTCTCTCTTCCTCTATAAAAGAATGCAACTATGAGTTGCATAAAGGTCCAACTAATTTAAATTTGACTGAGTTTATAGTAAATAGTATTAAAACATTTATGTCTCCAATTAAATTTACTAAAAAAGTATATTTCATAATCAATTTAATAATACTTATTTTGTATCATAAATGTTAGTATCTTTTATATAATTTTGATAAAACTTCAAATTATTTGACTTCTCGAAAAACCAGAATTGTATTCTTTTGTGGACGAAAGGAGTATTTGATCTTTAACTCTAGGCTAGCTAGCTCTTTCTCACCGGTTATTAACATGTAACTCTGATAAACACGTTAACATGTCATTTACTCATTTATGTAACGCAAGCACATCCAATTCTGATTTCAGAATCGAACTTCTGTAGAAAAATATCAGTGAGCAGTCGTTGTGAATGCCTGTGTGCATCGACTGATGTAGAGAGGTATGGTAGGAGTGTGTTGTGTGCGGACGAAAAGTCGTATAAAAAGCCTAGCTAGTACTCGTAGCCAATTACTAATGTACATCTTGTCATCTAGTGCTACTCTCCAGAATTAGGAACTGACTATGAAAAGAAGTCTGATATGCCCTCCATTTAACGCGTGTCATCGACCACCACCCGTACCCGTACTACTACTGTAGCAGATTTCGATTGCTTTCTTGATGTTGACCCTACGTTATGTCATAGATTTATCGTCAACTAGTAGCTACAGTACGTCATCGTGCAGGCTTGTGTTTAATCAATTCCTTCGTTTAATTAGACATGACTGCTGGGTTCAAAAAGTCCAAATAAAATGAACTACCAATAATACAAGTCTACCTCTCTCTTTCAAGCGGCTGGATATAGGATTATTATTAAATAAATCTCTTGTGACTTCTAATTTGTGATTACATGTTTATATATTTTACTTAACTCTCTGGTTATTCTAGCACTAGGACAAAATATATTTACACATGACCAATATGGATCAACGTAGTCAGATGGCGGCTCTCCTTCGTCTGTTAATCAGGAATAACAAAGGCAGCCTCGGTAAATCTAAAAAAAGAACAGCTAGCCAACAAAGCGTGGTGAGCCTATTGTAAGGGCCTATTGAGCTCACCGGAGGCCCATGAAGCCCGCTCGTGGACATTGTCATAGCTTGCCGTTTCCCTCAACCACCAATCCGCCAACCCTCACCCCTTCTTGTCTCCTACCATCACCATTGAGCCTACTCCCACCTCGACCACCAGATCCACCACCATCTAGTCCACTCCTGCCTCCCCTTGCCAACAAATCTGGAACAGAGAGAATGAGGGGGAGGGAGAGAGAGAGAGAGGAAAAGGGAGAGGTGCGCTCTACCTCATCGAGCTCGTGTGCCGTTGTTAGATCTAGAAGGGGGTGTGGGGCTAGTGCGCTACCACAGGATGTTGTGTCATTGGCTATGCCCTCTTTAGTGCTCTCAGTGGTGCCCTTGGGCATACCCTTGGCCAAGGCTACTGTCGCCACTACACCCTTCACTAGAGACGAGCGAGAGAGAGAGAAGAGGTGGTTGATGAGGGAGAAAGAGAGAACGATGAAACCTAAACCCTAAGTGCTTGTATGTATATGTGCCCAAAGTGTTGGGTGGCGCCTAGGCTTCAGGCCTATTTCCTGAGGCAAATCTTTTAAGATATCCAGCTATGAGAATACACTATTTTAGAGGCGGATATCTTAAAAGGACCGCCTCTATTAATATATTTTTACATGTCTCGATAAATGAGCTGTCTGCCTCTAAAAATTGCAAGGTATTTTTGGAGATAGAGAGATTTTTTACTTTTTACCACCTTTGTTAATAAAAGAAGCTATCTTCTAAATTATTTTTATATCATCATACACGAGTCCATTTTACTACAATCCTATATCCTATACATTGTATAAAAGCTGCAGCCATATTGAGCCACACCATCTGCATTTCACAACCATTGGATCACCACACTAAATTTTGAGGATCTAGCGTCCATAATGTTCACCTTTCCCTATGTCCACTTCTTGCAGCTCTCGCTTGGCAGACCACACTACAGAAGCCCGAACAACAGACAAGAGATGAAATAGCAAGGCTCACCCCTGAGCCCATAGAAGAAGGAACGATCACAAGATCGTGCACCACTTGGTGCCTGTGCTTCCTCTCCCTCTCGCCCGCTTTCTTGCACGTGGGGAAGCTGTAACAGAACCGACCAATTATACGAGATTAAGTAAGAAAATCTTCCGCCGAAGCAGATAATTTAGCAAATTTAAGCCAGTATAACCCGGTAGTCCGTAAAACCACGAAGGATTTCAAACCAACCAACATACAAACCAAGATCGTACAAGTTTAGCAGCCAAAATCACATATTACATAAAGTTCGCAACAACAGTTGAATACATCGGAGTTTAGAACATAAAGTTATTACAAACCAAGTTCATACTGAAATAGCGGAAGCAAATAGTTTTAAAGCCACACACACGTTTAGTTCAGATACAGTGCCAGGAGATAGTCATTTCCAACAAAAGCATCAGATAAGATATACGGAACGACCATTGCCCTTGGTCCTAGTTATCGCCCATCGCAGGGTACAAGTAGTTAATGCAATAACCGTAGTACATTTGATCATCTGCAACAACAATGGGAACAACGCCCTCAGTACACGGAACTTATCTTCCATGGTGTTTATCCATTCTTCGGCATCCAGTGGCTCTGCCGCTTCCTTGAAGATTAGTGGCCTGGTGTCCATGAAGTCCTTGAAACTACTGTATTGATTTGCCTCATGTCCACCTTGGTTTAACCCACGACGGGTGTTGTCAGCAATATTACGCAATGCAGCTTCCATGTTTTGCTGCATGCTTTCCATGTTTCGCTGACTTCCAAGAAACTATGTGAAGAATTATTCCATGGTGTATGGTGGAGGAGGTGGTGGTGGATCACGGTTTTCATTCCCAGAAGCACTGCCACCTGCCTCAGTGGCATCAAAAACGGTACGAGTGTTCACCGGCATCTGCATATTTCAGCAACAGTAATTATTAGGCGATGTTGTAGTAATCGCAAATGAATGAAAAATTATGCCGTGCTGAATTCACTGGAGAGAATAAATTCATACAATAAAACAGGGGCATAATAAACCATTCCAATTAACACAACATCACTAATTAGATTACTTAAGCGCAACACATCACGTCCATTACAACCAAATTGCAAGCATACATACACTGGACTTTTTGACGTTCAAATATCGCCACAACACATCCAAGTTTTCAAACCCTTACATCAAGGTCTTAGTCTTTCTACTTAATATTACATGCTAGATATGCCAACCATACAAAAGATCATCTCAGACGAAACCCTAGTAGCTAGCGCAACAACTATTAGCCTACTCATTGTGGTCACTGTCTAAGTCGGAGACGTCACCATTGTCACCATCAACCTCATCATCCTCAGCTGGTGCCTCAGGCTCTCCGGGATCCTCATCCTCATCTAGATCCATCTCTGCTGCTCTAGGAGGAACGTAAGGGTGGAGCTGGTTGTTTAGCTGATGAACCTCCTTGTGCAGGTTGTCGTTGTACTCTTCGGCATTGGCCAACTGCTGCTCTAGCTCAACCTGTCGAGCTTTCAGAACATCTTTCTCAGACCAGGCTTCATTCCTTTGGTGGAGCACATGGATCAACATGCGCTCACTGTTCCTGTTAGCGGTGGTCAGACGCTCAACCTGCTCTCGCAGCGCACGGATATCTCCCTCATAAACTCTAGTCCTCTGGGTCGCCTGATCTCTCTGACGAGTCAACTGAGCCATCTCCGCATTGAGCCTCTCGATTTCAGCATCGTGGTCTCTCTGAAGCTGACGCCTATCATCGTGGGCCTGGCCAAGGGCACCAGACATGCACCTCAGGCTACCTTCTACTCCATCAAAAGCCCTCATCATTACGAACATGGCGCTCATGGCAGGGTTATCACTGTTCTGCCCTTCTGTTGCTCCAATCTCCAGAGATCTTCCTCTTGCCTGTTGCCACGATAGCCATAGCGGCTGCCAAATCCTGAGGAAAACAATCCATGATATCCCTCAGTATCCCAAAGGCTGCTCTGTCCTCTGCTTCTTTAGCGGTCCTGCTAGTTGACTCATAGCGCCAACCAGTCCACTCAGAACCGTCACCTCGGGGACGAACAATGGCCTCCACAGTGACCAAGAGACCTTCCCCTAGTCTACTAAAAGAAAGTCTTGCATACTCCTTGGTGTCACTTTATTTTGGTTTAAGAAGGGTAAGTCTAGCTAAGTACTTTCTCGTACTCAGGGCGTTGTTCTCATTATTATTGCAGATGGTCAGATGTACTACTGTTATTGCATCAACTGCCTGTACCCTGCGATGGGCGACAACTAGGACCAAGGGCAATGGTCGTTCTGTATATCTTATCTGATGCTTTTGTTGGAAATAACTATCTCCTGGCACTGTATCTGAACTAAACGTGTGTGTGGCTTTAAAACTATTTGCTTTCGCTATTTCAGTATGAACTTGGTTTGTAATAACTTTATATTCTAAACTCCGATGTATTCAACTGTTGTTGCAAACTTTATGTAATATATGAGTGTGACTGCTAAACTTGTACGATCTTGGTTTGTATGTTGGTTGGTTTGAAATCCTTCGTGGTTTCACAGACTATCGGGTTAGACGGGCTTAAGTTTGCTAAATTATCTGCTTCGGTGGAAGATTTTCTTACTTAATCTCATATAATTGGTCAGTTCTGTTACAGCTGGCATTGGAGCAAGGTTTAGCAGGTTACTGTTCACATATGTATTTAAAACAAAACAGTGTTTAAAACTGAGTTTTAAAACTTAGTAGTGTGCCAGTGGTCATATCCTTTATGCCCAGTTAAGGACTCTAGGTGGCTTATTTAAGTACTGACTTGGGGGTCCTTGCATCATATTTCTATTTCGTTGCTCATACGGCGTGCTATTGTATGAGTGTCATTCACTTGAGTGGTAATGTATGGATCAATTGCCTCTATGCCTCGGTAAGTGGGAGTTGTGAGAGCATGATCGGATACACTGCCGATCTAGGGAAGTGCTTATATGATGCCGGATTATTTACATGTTATACATATGTTTGTATGAAGGTATCCTATGTGGGGTAATTCCGTCCTGTGGTGACGATGCCGTCAATAGGACGATGGTTCGGGTAGTTGCTACCGTTGTATGCGTATCTGGGGATGCGTGTAGAGCAAGTAGATTACTTTATTGCTTTCATGCATAATATTCATACTGTGAGGGTTGGGCTAAAGTGGATCTTTTGCAGGTACATAACAGCGCTATCATGTAGTACGTATTAGTTACATATATGAGAGACCGTTGTATGCCACCGTCTATACCGTTAGCAATTGTTAGTTTCTAAGTTTGTGAGAACGTACGAAACGTGCATGCATCATGTTGTTGTGCATATCGTTCATCGCATTGTTCCTCCCCTTATAAGTTGATTATCATTTTGATAAAAATGACAATTTAATGTCTGTTCTCACAAGGTTAATAAAAATTTTGCTACAGATGGCACGCACAAAGCAGACCGCTCGCAAGTCCACCAGAGGTAGAGCTCCCCTCCATCAGCTTGCTCCACGTACCCGTCAGTGCCACACGTTTCTTGGAGAGTTTAGGATGCCTACACTCTTGTGAAGAGTGCTCAACCATGTAGTCTATCCTGATGGAATGGAGCCCCGCTATTTCTGGACAAATGAGCAGCTGGGGGAAGATCTCTTGGTCACTATGGAGGCCGTTGTTCGTCCCTAAGGTGACGGTTCTGAGTGGACCGGTTGGCGCTATGAGTCAACTGGCTAGACCGCTGAAGAAGCAGGTGACAGAGCAGCCTTTGGGATCCTGAGGGATATCATGGATCATTTTCCTTAGGATTTGGTAGCCGTAATGGCTGGAGTCTTTTCAAGGGGCAACCCCTCTACTGACTCATGGCAACAGGCAAGAGGAAGATCTCTGGAGATTGGAGCAACAGAAGGGTAGAACAGTGATAACCCTACCATGAGCACCATGTTCGCAATGATGAGGGCTTTCGATGGAGTAGAAGGTAGCCTAAGGCGCATGTCTAGTGCCCTTGGCCAGGACCACGATGATAGGCGTCAGCTTCAGAGAGACCACGATGCTAAAATCGAGAGGCTCAATGCAGAGATGGCTCAGTTGACTCGTCAGAGAGATTAGGCGACCTAGAGAACTAGAGTTTATGAGGGAGATATCCATGCGCTGCGAGAGCAGGTTGAGCGTCTGACCACCGCTAATAGGAACAGTGAGCGCATGTTGATCCATGTGCTCCACCAAAGGAATAGAGAAAGATGTTCTGAGAGCTTGACAGGTTGAGCTAGAGCAGCAGTTGGCCAATGCCAAAAAGTACAATGACAACCTGCATGAGGAGGTTCATCAGCTAAATAACCAGCTCCACCCTTATGTTCCTCCTAGAGCAGCAGAGATGGATCTAGATGAGGATGAGGATCCCGGAGAGCCTGAGGCACCAGCTGAGGATGATGAGGTTGATGGTGACAATGGCGACGTCTCCGACTTAGACGACGACCACAATGAGTAGGCTAATAGTTGTTGCGCTAGCTACTAGGGTTTCGTCTGAGATGATCTTTTGTATGGTTGGCATATCTGGCATGTAATATTAAGTAGAAAGACTAAGACCTTGATGTAAGGGTTGGAAAACTTGGATGTGTTGTGGCGATATCTGAACGTCAAAAAGTCCAGTGTATGTATGCTGGCAATTTGGTTGTAATGGATGTGATATGTTGCGCTTAAGTAATCTAATTAGTGATGTTGTGTTAATTGGAATGATTTATTGTGCCTCTATTTTATTGTATGAATTTATTCTCTCCAGTGAATTCAGTACGACATAATTTTTCATTCATTTGCGATTACTATAATATTGCCTAATAATTACTGTTGCTGAAATATGCAGATGTCGGTGAACACTCGTCGTACCATTTTTGACGCCACTGAGGCAGGTGGCAGTGCTTCTGGGAATGAAAACCGTGATCCACCACCTCCTCCTCCACCATACACCGTGGAACAGTTCTTCGCACAGTTCCTTAGAAGTCAGCGAAACATGGAATGCATGCAGCAAAAGATGGAAGCTGCATTGCATAATATTGCTGAGGACACCCGCCGTGGGTTAAACTAAGGCGGACATGAGGCAAATCAATATAGAAGTTTCAAAGACTTCATGGACACCAGGCCACCAATCTTTAAGGAAGCGGTAGAGCCACTGAATGTCGAAGAATGGATAAACACCATGGAAGATAAGTTTCGTGTACTGAGAATGACGGAAGTATTGAAGACCGAGTATGCAGCTCATCAGCTACAAGGACCTGCAGGGATGTGGTGGAAGCACCATTGCACCACTTTTCCCCTAATGCTCACATTATATGGAGGGAATTCACTGATGCTTTTCGTGGAGTTTATATTTCACCGGGTCTGACAGAAATGAAGTTGGGAGAATTCCTATCTCTGAATCAAGGCACCAAGACTGTGACGCAATATTTGAATGCTTTCAATAATCTAAGTCGTTATGCTTCTAACATGGTTAACACTGATGCCAAGAAGATCGCTAGTTTCAAGAGGGGTCTGAATCCCAAGATGATGAAGCATGTGGGTACCAATACGAGAACCGGTTTCAATGACTTTGTTAGTGACTGCTTGAAGCAAGAGAAGAATAACAATATGTATGCTACATCCAAGACTCGCAAGAGGGCCTTTAAGTCAGGTCCGTCCCAACCAAGAGCCCTGATGGCAAATCGTTCTGCATATCGTCCGCCTGCTCCTAGTGCAAGGTTCAAGCCACCGTAGAGGAAGAACTAGAATGCCTAGCAACCTCAGAGGAATCAGAAGCCATTCAAGATGGCGGTGCCACAAGCCAAGATAGGACAAGGTAGTTCATCTAGAGCTGCTACTCAAGTAAGAGGACCGTGCTTCAACTGCAACAAGATTGGGCACTTTGCGAAGTTTTGTCCTTTTTCCAAGAAGCAGCAGAACCAATATCAAGCTCGTGTGCACCACACCACCATTGATGATATCCCAGAAGGAGAGCCTGTGACAGCTGGTATGTTTTCTATCAACAATCACCCTGCTGTCATTTTGTTTGATTCTGGATCATCTCATTCATTTATAAGTCAAGCATTTGCAAGAAAGTATGAGCAAAAGATAGTTGAATTAGAATGTGCTTATCGGATAAGTTCAGCTGGGGCTGATCTGTTAACTAATCAGATAATCCAGGGGGCAACCCTGAATATAGCAGACAGGCAGTATAAGCTTAACTTGATAGTTATGCCAGGGTTAGTTTTGGATGTAATTATGGGAATGAATTGGATGAATAAGATGGGCGTAGTGATCGATGTTGGAGGTACTCAAGGAACCTGTTGGAGAAGGCACGTTTCAAGTAGTCTTACCTCTGAGAATATATCTGGCCAGTACAATTTGTGCAGTCCAAACCACTCTTCTAGCCAAGATTCTGGTAGTGTGCGAGTTTTCGGACATGTTTCCAGATGAGTTACCCGGTTTTCCACTGGATAGAGATGTTTGTTGACGGTAGATAAGTATCATTTTTAACCGTCAACATAGCATGAGAAATGATCTAAATACAAATACTATCTAGATATAGGGGTTATAATGACAGAATTCCATGAGTTTTGGTGAATATCTATTTCTGCAGGGGGTTATCAGGAAAGAACCAAGGGAGGTCCACATGTCAGATTTACATAGAGAGAAACCGACCATACTATGAAAAAGAATACTCTAGAAGACTTGAGAAGATATTCCCCTAGAGGAGAGGGCCCAGAGGTCAGGCAACAGGGGCGGCCACCCCTAGGCCTGGGCGCTCGCCCCACCTATGTGGCCAATCAGGGTCAACCTCGCGGATCATGTCTCCACCGCCTTTGAGGATCAATAATAATCATTCATCAAGGTCGGTTTGATCCAAGGGCTGTGGTGCTTCCTAGAAGGCTATATAAGCAAGGCCCCTGGCCCTAGGAGAAACCCTAATTCTAGAATTCATTATTCATTCATCTCATTCAGAGAAGCCCTAGAGCCACCATCTCAATTAGATCTCTAGTTTAGCATAGCTACATAGGATTAGAACTAGAAGGAGCCAAGCATTGCTTGATTTCCGGATCTGCCAGGAGAATACTTAGTAATTCTCTCCTACTTTTGTATTTGTTCTTATATTATTCATCTAGTTCATCATTTGTATGAATATGACTTTAGTCTATTCTATCATATTGGATATGACTTTGCTCTATTTGATTATGTTCTCAATTATATTGTTCTTAGTCTACTTTGATTATATGCTTGGCATAGTTCGATCAGACTTATATTTAAGTATAGGATCGTATAGTGCTTGCTCATTGATATCATGGGTAAGTGGTAAACATTTTGTAGGCGTGGTGCCTATACCGTATTTACCTGTGATTGTACCCTATATTCTGGATCATGTGGTAGATCACGGGAGTGACAGTCCTATTGAGTCCTCTGTAGTCCACCTCCCGAGTATAGGGCAGGCAGAGCACAACTATTACAGGGAAGTAACGGCTATGTTCCATATCTTCCTTAGTAATATCACTATGCGTAGATATAACCTTTTCTTGCCATGATTGCCAAGTGTAATTGCACTAATCATTGTATGCTTTGACTTTATAGTTAGAATAACCTAGGATTTATGCCTATAGTTCGTCCTAATCCATGCTAGTGCTATATATCTAGAGTAGTCTATTGAGATGTTTATCATTATATGGCTATGTGCTTACCAGTTATCCTTTATTATTATTCATATATATTATTTATCTTGTGACACTTACCCTGTATGAGAAGAGAGATAAAGACATGGTTATGCTCTCCATTAGTATATGCAGTGATGTTCATTACTCATTATCCTTAGCATCCCTTCCTAGTGGTAAAAATATAAATAACGATACCTGGATTACTCCCGGTTAAAATGCTACATTGGTATTATCTGTGCGCTTGCGGATTTCATATTTATTTCAGAGGAGCATTTGCATATTTTAGTACCAGCACCTTTGGTGTCATGCTGGGGATGACAACCTAGTTTAGGTGGCATTAGAGGTGTCAACAATGTTGAGTTTGCCATTGAGTTGATTCCTGAAACACCACCGATTTCAAGAAGGCATTATCAGATGCCTCTAAACGAATTAGCCGAGTTGAAGAAGCAACTTCAGGATCTGTTGACCAAGGGTTTGATTCATCCCAGTTCGTCTAAATAGGGATGTCCCACACTGTTCATGAAGAAGAAGGATAACTCCTTATGGATGTGCGTAGACTACCGGCCACTGAATGCGGTGATAATTAAAAACAAGTATCCTCTACCTCGGATTGATATCTTGTTTGACCAATTATCAAAAGCCAAGGTGTTCTCTAAGATAGATTTGAGATCAGCGTACCATCAGATCAAGATCAGACCACAAGATATATCTAAGACCACGTTTTCCACCAGATATGGTTTATACAAGTATCTTGTCATGTCCTTCGACCTGACAAATGCTCCTGCTTACTTTATGTATCTGATGAATTCGGTCTTTATGCCGGAGTTGGATAAGTTCATGATTGTGTTCATTGATGATATTCTAGTATATTTAGAGAACGAGCAGGATCATGCAGAGCATCTAAGGATTGTCTTGACCAGACTCAGAGATCATCAGTTGTATGCTAAGTTTAGTAAGTGTGAGTTTTGGCTGAAGACAGTTCCTTTTCTCGGTCACATGTTATTAGAAAATGGAATCTCAGTGGATTCTAGCAAGGTACAAGAGGTTATGGATTGGAAGGCACCAACCACAGTTCATGAAGTTAGGAGTTTCCTTGGATTAGCTGGTTACTATCATCGTTTCATACCAGATTTCTTGAAGATTGCCAAACCAATGATGAGTCTGCTACAGAAGGAGAGTTTGCTTGGACAGAGGAGTGCAAGGCATCAGTTTGCTTGGACAGAGGAGTGCGAGGCATCTTTTCACACCTTGAGGGAATTGCTAACCACTGCTCCTGTTCTGGTGCACCTTGATGTGTTTTGCGATGCATCCAAGAATGGTTTAGGGTGTGTTCTGATGCAAGATGGACGAGTTATTACCTATGCCTCCCGCCAGTTGAGGAAACATGAGGTTAATTATCCGACTCATGATTTAGAGCTTGCTGCCGTTGTGTATGCTCTGAAGATTTGGAGACACTATCTGCATGGGAATATGTGTAATATCTTCACAGAGCACAAGAGTCTCAAATACGTATTTACTCAGTCTGAGTTGAATATGCGACAGAGAAGATGGTTAAAACTGATCAAAGACTATAACCTGAATGTACACTATCATCCGGGAAAGGCAAATGTAGTAGCAGATGCCTTAAGCAGGAAGTCACATTCTCTTGCTGTGCAACCATTGTTTGAAGATGGGTTCAATTTATTGCATCCTGCTGTGTTGCACAATATCCAGGTTAGTTGTACCTTGGGGAGCAAGTGTAAGTGCATTCGCCCCCGATGTGGGTTTTGGATAATTAATGATAATCAAATTAAGGACCAACATATTTATCAAGTGTAATCTACAGGTGTTAGTCCATTGATGGAATTGAAAAAGAATATTTGGTGAATTATAGCACCCTAAATTTTGATGGACAAAAGGCGCTTCGACTCAAGGGCTTCAACACCTTTTATTTTGATTTGAGTTATAGGAAACGCCGCACTATTAAGAGAGATACAAATCTAGTTGGCAAAATGGGAATAAAAAGTGCTCTTGTCGAAGCTTAGTAGGTTGGAGAAACGTGCACCGGAAGTTCCATAGAGCTACACCGGAAGTTCCGGTCGCTGACGCCCGCGCGCATGCGTGTGCGAGTATTTTGTTCCGGCCTTCATCCGGAAGTTCTGGTCAGGCATCGGAAGTTCCGGTAGGTGCAGTTTGTGCGCGCATGTGCATGCAAGAGAATTGTTCCGGGTTCCGTCCGGAGGTTCCAGTACGGACCGGAAGTTCCGATCCTGGCACCAGAAGTTTCGGTGGACCCGAGTTGACTAACAAGCCCAACGGTCTGATCTCATTTGACTGGAAGTTCCGGTGGCTTCCACCAGAACTTTTGGTAGCTCATCTAAGCCCGAGTATATAAGCTTCTCACCTCATTTCTAACCGTTACCCGAGCTTTGCACATTCATTTCTGCTCTCCCAACTCTCTCTAAGCTGTGACTCGCCCACTCTCTCTCCCCCTTGCCTCCAAGCTTTAATCTTTGATTGTTTGAGCTAGGGACGTGAGATTTGAGAGCGGGAGCATCGATCTTCAACTTGAGCACTTGGATTCCTCATTTTGCCGGCTTGGTTTGTGTTTGTTACTTTTGGGTTCTTAGAACCCTAGCCAGCTAGGCATTCTTCGTGGTTGCCCGTGTTGATTCATTTGTGAGGGCGCCCCGAAGTGTTTGTATCACCCTTTGATCCTTAGTGGAAATCTCAAGCTAGCCTTCGTGGTTGCTTGAGGAAGGAGATCTTCGTGGTCACCTGAATAACGAGGACATAGGAACTCCTTCATGGGGATTGCTGAACCTCGGTAAAAATAGATTGTCTTGCTGTGGCAGTAGCATCGACTACAATTTGTTCTTGTGTTCTTGTTGTTCTTCCTCTCTACCCCCAACTTCTTAGGTGGGAGGTCCCGATCTATGGTTTGGTGTGGTGCCAAGCCTTGAGGAGTTCAACATCATCATCAACAACCTCTAGGAGGGTGTGGTAACACTTGAATCTGAAATCCCAACTCGATTCACTCTGATTTCATAGCTCATTTAGGGCACCAGAAGTTCTGAAGGTCTGCACCGGAAGTTCTAGTCCCCCTGACCGAAACTTCTGATCTAGACCACCAGAACTTCCGGCCTGGTATTTAACTTCTGCAAATTCGAGTTTGTGAGTTTTAGGTTTTGCAAAAAGGCCTATTCACCCCCCTCTAGGCCAATTAGGTCCTTTCAATTGGTATCAGAATGTTGGTTCCTCAGATTAACGCTTTACTGCATGAGGAGTAACATTGGCCAAGATGGATCCAGAAACACAAAAGCAAATTGTTGATCAAATCGCAGCTCAAATCACCGCATCCCTGTAGCTGCAGTAACAAGAGCAAATGACCAAGATGCAAGAGCAACTAGACAAGATGCAACAACTTCTAGACAAGAAAAGTCAAGAATCATCAAGTGATGGTGGTGATGCAAGCAAGACACCGAAGAGTTACAATAGAACCAGTTTTGATTATGGTGGATCAAGCAAGAACAACAATCCTACCTTGCCGATGATCAACCCCAGAAAGCCACCTCAATTTGATGGTATAAGGTACACCGATTGGGCTCATAGGATGAAGTTGCATCTTATAGCCGCAAGATGTTGGGAAGTAGTGGATGTTGGAGTCAATCCGCCACCTCAAAATCTTAGTGAGTGGTCACCCGAAGATGATAGACTTTCATCTCAATGCAATGACGGCTACCTTGATTTTGCAATGCCTCACTCTGGAAGACAACAACAAGGTTAATGGAATGGTCAATGCAAAGCAAATTTGGGATACTTTGAAGGTATCATTTGAAGGAGACAAGAGTGTGGGAATTGAAAACATTGAGCTCTTGCAAGGAAAGATTGAGAACTTTACCATGATTGAAGGAGAAACTACTCAAGCAATGTTTGATAAGTTCATGACCTTGATCAACAAAATTAGAGCACTTGGAGACACAAGATGGGATGACAACTCCACCGCAAGGAAGATATGTAGAGTGTATAGACAAAAGAACAACATGCTTGCTTCGGTCATAATGGAGAGAGACAACTACACCACAATGACACCACAAGAGATGCTAGCCAAGTTAATGCATCATGAGGTACGTGATGATGAAGCCAAGGAAGCAAGTGTGCTAAAGAAGAGCATTGCCCTCACGGCATCACATGGAAGTGAGTCAAGTCATTGCCACAAAGGGTGTTGTGAGCATAGGCATAACAATGATGATGATGATGACCTTGACGAAGAGCAAGCTTTGCTAGTGGAAAATTACAAGAAGTATTTGAGAATGAAGAAAGAAAAGATGATGAGATATGGAGGAAACAAGCCATACAAGAAGAGGTTTTGCTATGAGTGTGGTGACACCGGCCATCTTACGGCTGATTGTCCTAACAAGGGGAAGAAGTCAAGATATAACAAGCAAGGTGACAAGAAGTACAAGGACAAGAAGAGAGGTGAAGCACATCTAGGTCAAGAATGGCAATCGGATAGTGATAGTGATGATGACAATGACAATGAGAAGAAGAGTGTGGCCGCAATTGCTATACAAGAAACTTCTTCCTGAACAAAGGTCTTCACCGATAATGCTTCATCAACATCTCTCTTCACCAACACTTCTTCATCACCTAGACTCTTTGCCAACCTCTTCGACGACGACTATGATGCTCCTACTTGCCTTATGGCATTAGGAGATAAGGTACAACTTGATCCTCCTACACATACCACTAGTGAATGTGATAGTGATGATGAAAACTATGCTTCTAATCTCATCAAAAGATATGGTAAAGCTACTGCAACTAAAATCTTGAAGCTGATATATGCCAAAGATAAGCTTGAGTCATGCATTGAGTCGCAAGGGGAATTGCTCCTAGAGGAAAGGGAGAAAACCAAAGGACTTGAGGCATGTCTCTCCAAGGAGAAGGAGAAGGTTGAGAAGTTGAGTGTAGAATTATCTTTAGCCAAGGATGCTAATGAGCGCTTGGCTAAGGAACATTATTCACTCAATGACTCTTTGGCAAGTCTAACGAATGATCATAGTTTGGCTCAAGAAAGCCTTACAAGCTTGACAAATAAATATCATGAGCTTGAACTAAACTATGACAAATGTTAGACTAGCACTTCTACTGCTTCCAAGGATGCCAAAGCTACAACTAGTAAAGGTTGTGAAAGATGCTCTAATGTTGATATACATGCTTGTGCTACTAACCTTGATGAGCTAGCCAAGAAGGAAAAGGAGATCCAAAGGTTGAACACAATTGTCAAGATTGGTTGCAAGTGCAAGGATAAGCAACCGGCAAATGTGTTCAAGGCATCAAGGCACCCCATGATTAAGGATGGCATTGGTTACAATAGGTGTGATGGCAAAGCTAATGGAAGAAAAGTGATTAATGGGGTGGCTTGTGTGAAGTTCAACAAGAGTGTGCCGCTTGTTGACCTTATCAACAAGGTGAACAATGTTGCTACACCTACAACTCCACTTGTCAACAACAAGAACAATAAGAAGTGGAGGTGTCCAAGCAACAAGTGCCTATTTCACATAATCACATTTGTGATTACATGTGTTGTTGGGACAAGGATGGCAAGATTGTCGTGAAATATGTGGGCACCCTCAAGAAGAGACAAATCTTGAGGAGTGTTTGGGTGCCCAAGTCTTATGTTTCTAACCCCCTAGGTTCCATCTCGGGACCTAAACCAAAAGCTTAATCTTATTTTGTAGGAATATTCCTCCGGCGGATCGAAATGGGTGCTTGATAGTGGATGCACCAATCATATGACCGGAGAGAAGAACATGTTCACCTCCTTTCAACCAAATCAAGTTGCATGTGAAAGGATTGTCTTTGGTGACAATAGTAAAGGAGATATCCTTGGTTTGGGTAAAATTGCTATCTCAAATGATAATTTAATTTCAAATGTATTACTTGTGGATTCATTGGGATACAATTTGTTGTCCGTCTCAACTTTGTGAGAAGGGCTACAATTCTCTCTTTACGGATAAGGGTGTGAAAGTCTCTAAAAGATCGGATTCCTCTATTGTCTTTATGGGTGAATTGAAGGGCAAGCTCTATTTAGTTGATTTTTCATCTAATAGAGTGGGGTCTGAAACTTGTTTTGTGGCAAAATCTAGCATGGACTGGTTATGGCATCGCCGACTAGCTCATGTTGGCATGAGGAACTTGTCCAATCTTCAAAGAGGCGAACACATCCTTGGACTAACAAATATTTCTTTTGAGAAAGATAGAATTTGCAGTGCATGTCAAGCGGGTAAGCAAGTTGGAGCCAAGCATCCCGCCAAGAACATCGTCACTACAACAAGGCCACTTGAGTTACTTCACATGGATCTATTCGGACCCAATGCTTATATAAGCATTGGAGGTAACAAATATGGTTTTGTAATTGTTGATGATTTTTCTCGCTTCACTTGGGTGTTCTTTTTGAAAGATAAAAGCAAAACCCAAGGGATCTTCAAGAAGTTTGCAAGGAGAGCTCAAAATGAGTTTGAAGTGAAGATCAAGAAAGTGAGAAGTGACAATGGGACGAAGTTTAGGAACACCAACATTGAAGCATTCCTTGATGAAGAAGGCATCAAGCATGAGTTTTTGGTTCCATACACTCCACAACAAAATGGTGTTGTGGAGAGGAAGAACCGAATGCTCATTGAAGCCACAAGAGCAATGTTGGATGAGTACAAGATTTTGGAGAAAGATTATTGGGCGGAAGCGGTCAACACGGCATGTCATGCCATCAACCGCTTGTACCTCCACAAGATAAGGAACAAGACCGCCTACGAGCTTCTAACCGGTAAAAAGCCTAAGGTCGATTACTTTAGAGTTTTTGGATGCAAGTGTTTCATACTTAATGAGAAATCCAAAAGCTCTAAGTTTGCACCAAAGGTTGATGAAGGGTTCTTACTTGGTTATGCTACTAACGAACATGGCTACCGTGTTTTCAATGAGGCCACCGGCCAAATTGAAATAGCGGTAGACGTGACTTTTGATGAAAGCGACGGCTCTCAAAAGGAGCAAGTCAATGCTAAAATTTTAGGTAAAGAAGAACCATCTCATCAAGTGATCAAGAAGCTTGCCATCGGTGAAGTGAGACCCGTTGAAGATGAAGATGATGATGTGCATGCGCAAATTCCTCATGATCCAAACATGCATCATTGGTCAACTGATGCCCATAGTGATGTTTCCACCTCAAGAAGAGGGACTGACTCAAGAGAACAAGCTAGTCAAGATCCACCACAAGCACAAGGACACAACCAAGGTGGTGATCAAGACAATCAAGATCTTGATCCTCCAATCAATCAAGACAATGAAGATGAAGATGATGGTTCAATCCAAACAAGATCAACCATTCCTCACCCAAGAGTTCATCAATCCATTCAACGGGACCATCTAGTTGATAGCATATTGGGGGACATACAAAGAGGGGTAACAACACGCTCTCGTTTAGTAGCTTTTTGTGAGCATTACTCTTTTGTCTCGTCCAAATTGCCAGAAAAGGTGGAGGATGCTTTGAAGGACCCGGATTGGGTGATGGCTATGCAAGAGGAGTTGAACAACTTCACTAGGAATGAAGTTAGGTCCTTGGTGGAAAGGCCCAAGCAAAATGTGATAGGTACCAAGTGGGTCTTCCACAACAAGAAGATGAGTATGACGTGGTCACAAGGAACAAGGCACGGTTGGTAGCCAAAGGTTTCGCTCAAATCGAAGGTTTGGATTTTGGGGAGACCTATGCACCTGTAGCTAGGCTTGAATCTATTCGCATATTACTTGCCTTTGCTGCTCACCATGATTTCAAGTTGTTTCAAATGGACGTGAAAAGTGCATTCCTCAATGGCCCCCTCTCCGAAACCGTGTATGTGGAGCAACCACCGGGTTTTGAAGATCCACATCATCCTAACCACGTCTACAAGCTTGACAAGACGCTCTATGGGCTTAAGTAAGCCCCTAGAGCTTGGTATGATTGTCTCAAGGACTTCCTACTCAAACAAGGGTTTGAGATTGGGAAGGCCGATCCTACTTTATTTACTCGCAAAGTCAATAATGATATCTTTATTTGCCAAATATATATTGATGACATTATATTTGGTAGTACTAATGCGGCTTTTTGTGAGCAATTTAGTAGGATCATGACAAAAAGGTTTGAGATGTTCATGATGGGGGAGTTGACATACTTTCTTGGATTTCAAATCAAGCAACTCAAGGATGGCACGTTCATAAGTCAAACCAAGTACACCACCGACATGCTAAAGAAGTTTGGCATGAACAAGGCCAAGCCCATTAAGACCCCAATGCCTACAACCGGACATCTTGACCTTGATGGAGACAGCAAGGCCGTAGATCAAAAGGTATATCACTCCATGATTGGATCCTTGCTTTACCTTTGTGCATTTAGGCCCGATATTATGCTTAGCATGTGTATGTGTGCAAGATTTCAAGCCAATCCGTAAGAATATCATCTCATGGCCGTTAAGAGAATTTTTCGGTATCTTGTGCTCACTCCTAATCTTGGCTTGTGGTATCCTAAGGGCTCCACTTTCACTCTACTTGGCTATTTCGATTCAGATTATACCGGTTGTAGGGTATAGCGAAAGAGTACATCCGAGACATGCCAATTTCTTGGTAGGTTTTTGGTGTCATGGAGCCTTATCCACCGCTAAGGCCGAGTATGTGGCGGCCGGCGCTTGCTATGCCCAACTGCTTTGGATGAAGCAAACCTTGAGATACTTTGGTTGTGAGCAAAGTAAGATTCCTCTCTTGTGTGACAATGAGGGAGCAATCAAGCTAGCTGACAATCCTGTAAACCACTCAAGAACAAAGCACATAGACATTCGCCATCACTTCTTGAGAGACCACCAAGCCAAAGGAGATATCGATGTGCAACATGTGAGAACCGAATTTCAGCTAGCTGATATCTTCACAAAGCCTCTAGATGAGTCAAGATTTTGTGCTTTGAGGCGTGAGCTAAATATCGTTGATTCTCATAACGAGGCTTGACATCTTGTGCACACTTGTATGATTTAGAATTAGATAAAATTCTTGTGAAAAGCTGTGTGAAACTTTCAAAACCTTTTTTTCACAGCTCCAATGTGTCCATAGTTATGTATTGATTTCATAAAATCTGGACATATTTGAGTTGGTTTGAGTATATCATATTGTTCACCACTTCTAGGACTGCTTCTCGCTGGATTTTGGCCTACCGAAACTTCCGATGGCCCCTCCCGGAACTTCTGGTTGTGGCCTGGAACTTCTGGCTATTCAAATTCTCTGTGCAAATCTGACCTGACCGACCGGAACTTCCGGTAACCCTCATCAGAACTTCCGGTCAGCCTCTTTGACGGTGGTATATAAGTGGGCCGCGTGGTAAAAATAAAAATTTTCCATCCTTCCTCAACCCCAACCCATCTCCTGCCCTAACCGACGCCGGCGGCGGTGCCCTCACCTTTCCCATCGCCGATCTCCCTCCTCCTCCATTCTTTTTCAAATCCCTTTGAGGGGGAGCTTGCCCAAGCCTTGGAGATCGTCTTGGTGGTGTTGGTGGACGCTGGGAGGGCTCGACATGCGCGGATTCAGCCCCCACTCTTCGAGGAACAAGGTACCAGGATTTCTCACCTGATCTCCCAATGTGCTTTGTTTTGGGTCGATTCCTCGCATGTGTTAGCTTTATTTAGTCAATACATGATGTATGGATGCCTATTGCGCAAGTTCCATGGATGGATTTGTCAGGACGCGACCACATGCCGCGCACTGCCTTGAACCGGAACTTTCGGTCCCTAGCACCAGAACTTCCGGTGGGTAGTGGACAGCACATGTCCGTGGCTCCGCTTGTTCGTCCATTTGCCGCATTCCATATGTGTCATGTCTAAGCCCTTCCTTGCCATGTTTGTATTGTAGTATGGTTCGTGATCGATGTGCCAATCCTAACCGTGCCACTCGTCCTCGTCCTCAAAGTTTGGGGGATGGCGAGGAGGATTGTCCTCGTGGTAGTCATGCTCGTCGTCCTAGCAATGCTCAGTCTTCTCAGCAGCAGCAAGACAGTGAAGAAGGTCCGCGGTTCTGCCCAGATCGCTCTACCATCCCATGTCCTCCACTCTTACACCGTGATTGGGTTCATGATGCAGTGGCTCCTAGTGTGATTGATGTGGAGGGGCATGCTATTGCTCCGAAAGTTGTTTGCCACTCTCCGGTGTGCATTGGGGCTGCCACTATGAACCGTGTTCTCCAGCGGTTTCCAGAACGTGCTCCTCGCATTCATCGCCCTCGTGAGCCTGCTCATTGTGTTCCAAGGAAGTCCATCAACTACAAGGTGCAATCCTCAGATATCAAGCGTATGCGGGAGAATCCCTTTGTATGGTCAAAGTTTGAAGCTGTGGAGGATCGCTTTTGGTCCCATCGCTCGGGTGAAAGGAGAAGAAGGATGAGGAATGCAGCGACTGGGGAGGAAGGAGCGCGGCGTGGCTGGCTTAAGGGCCCGTGGGGGCCACCGGGCGCCACCCGGCCGGCGTCGCTGGCGTACGAGCGCCACAGGGCGGCCACGGCCTGTGCGCAGTCGGGGAGGCGCGGGCGCCGCGCGGGAGAAGGAGGCGGGCGGGGTAAGCGGGCCGGGCCGGCTTGGCCAGCTGGGCCGGAAAGGGAGCGGCGGCCCACTAAGAAGGAAAAAATCATTTTCCTTTTTGTTTTCAAATAAACAACCCCATTTTTCTCCAATTTGAGCAATTAAAAAGCATTTTCACAAATTGGTCCAAAAACAAAAGTTGTTTAGAATTTTAAACTCTACAACTTTGCTTTAGGGTAAAATTTGAAATTCCAAATAGATTTTTGAAATAAAGATTAAAAGTTCATTTTAATTCAAAAACTCATTTTTCTAAATTATTTTTAAAAGCAAATTTTGAGAAACTTTTGAATACAAAACTTGCTCCAAATTCATGCTAGACATTTCTAAATTAATTGCACTACCAAACAAACTTGTTTATTGACCTAATCAAGCACACTCATGGCATTGTTTTATTTAAACAAGCAATTGCAACATCCATGTTTCGAAGTCATGTTTGGATATAGAATCATGCAGATATAGGTTTTGATAAGTTGGTTTTAGTTGGCCAATTAGTTTTAAGAAGCCTAATTCACCCCTATTAGACTTTACAGTCTCTTCAACCGTCCTATACATTCATTTTTTAGGGCCACCAAACCCTAGCCTCTGTTGAATGTCCTCTAATTATTCAGTGGTAGTGTCTTCCACTGACTTCACTGGTCGAACTCCACAGTACGTGGGTGCATTTATCTTACCACCGGGCAATTTTGTGATTGCATCATCAACTATTCTTGCCTCTAACTTATTCTCATGAATTCCGATTGAAGCGAGACTTGTTTCGTTGGGCTCCTTGCATTAAGCCTAAGCTCTTTGGACCAAATGTTCACCAATATTGCACCACCATTCACACTTGAACATTAGGACAAGTTTTAGCACACTTGACTCCCCTGTATTTTTTTATCCTAACTCTTGAAAAGTCTTCAATTCTTGAGTCCTACCATGCCGCACTTGACTCCTTCATGGATCTCCTACTTCATCCTTGAGTTCTTGATCGTCTTTGTCATCAGTGGCGGAACCAGCAAAATGGGAAAGGGGGGGCCAGTCTGGCCAGACAAAATACAAGGACCGGACGACCGGCAAAATGTGTGTGTGTGTATATATGTATGTATATATATATAATATAATATAATTATCCATATAATGATAATGTTTGTTGTGACAACACATAGAAGTGACTCTTGTAGAAAAGGGGATAAAATAAACTTACTTTTTTTTGTTCATTTGAGCCTCACTTTGCACGTCTTCATGGCATAGAAATCATCTATAATATCATCCGTCGTGAATTTTCGATGCTGGTTGTCTTGGTGCTTCTTTGGTAGTCCTCTGTTCTTCAGGGTTGGGGGCTTGAGCAGACCTCTGTTCTTCAGCAACAATAGGAGAATTATTTTGCTCCTGTCCATGTCCATCGCCATCTCTATCTATCTTCTTGAAAAACGAATAAATTGTCCCGGTCCTTGTCCTTTTGGGGGGCATTATTTCCTACAGAATTAGCACACGCATACAATACGGACTGAATAAAAATATGCACGGAACTGATCATTGCAAATTAGCGATTAAAATATAGAAATCACAATCATATAAACTATGCTTACTTTGTGGCTGATTGCAAGGGGGTTCAGGCACAGGCACTCGGCGCTCGCCTGCTAGTGCTCGCCGCTGCTGCTACTCCCTACTGCTCGGCCTCGGCCGCTCGACACTGGCCTGGACGCCTGCTAGTGCTCGGCGGCGTCGGCTCCTTGACTGCTAGCTAGCACCAGCTCCTCTTCTCTCCAGTTCCACGATCAGGATTCAGCCATTCAGGCGATCTCGAACTGCAGTCCCGCAGAGCCGCGCGGGGAAACTGGAACGTCGGAACAAAAGCGACGCACACGCACGCGACACGAGGAGTCTTTGTACGTGACTTGAGTAGACGCTTCTGCTTCTGGGCTGGGCCGCTAACAGGAATGAGGGGGGCTTCTAAAAATTTTCGGCCGCATGGGGGGCACGGCCCTGTTGGAACCGAGGATCGACGGACGATCGTAATAATATAAACAATAGACAAGAAAATTCCGGCGATGAACACCGCGATGACGAACGCCTGTATCTTGGCTATTATTAATGATAACACAACTCGGAATACACTTGGAACACGAGAGGAGACTCGCCGGGCGACCCACGCCTGCTGGGGCGACGAACGCCGCAGCGGCGACACAACACCGGCACTCTCTCCTGTTTCTCTCGGCTCAACTCACACAATGCTTACCAGGCGGCTTTATAGCCCACACCAACACAACACCCATGCAGCCTTGGCCATCAATACGCGCACGAACGCTTCGTGCTGGTGACCACGAACTCCTGGCCACGAGCCGTTGTTCTCTCCACGAGAATAGATCTCCATCTTGACCATAGACTTGGGCCATGAGCCATTGCTCTCCACAGGAATCAGTCTCCAGTCTGACCGTAGACTTGGCACGCATGCATATTCCAGCCTTCGTCGCCGAACGTCGAAGACCTGGCCAACACCGACTCGATGCACACCCGCGCATGCACACTTGCATGCAGCCGCACACACCACGACCGAACATGGCGTGGTTTATTCCAACAAACTCCCCCTAAACCACGACATCACCGTGCATCCCGCCACACAGGAGCATCGGTACGTCAACAGCGTCGCCAAACAACGCCTCCCCCTAATCTTGACTTGCCGTTGCCGGAGATTTTGCAGCCACCGTCATCTTCATCGCCATGGCCGCCACTACAGCCTCCTGACCTGACGCGACCACCTTTGCATGCCCCATCTCCGCACGAACGTCGAAATCTTTCTTCTCGGCGACACACGCCGTTTTTTGGGCCGGCGACACACGCCGTGCTCTGCACCTCCATAGACCGCCACACGGTCCGGAGCTTGAGCGCCCCACCGTCGTTGATCGCCACCTCGTGCCGGCCGCCACCAGTACGAACGAATCACACGACGAGGCTTTGGGACCTTTGCCATGCCACCAATGACACGCTCCACCACGCCCGTACATGGTGTCGACGTCGACATTTTCAGCTGGCTCTCCTCTCCCTAACCTAGGCTCCGGTACCAATTGTTGGAACCGAGGATCGACGGACGATCATAATAATATAAACAATAGACAAGGAAATTCTGGCGACGAACGCCGCGGCGACGAACGCCTGTATCTTGGCTATTATTAATGATAACACAACTCGGGATATACTTGGAACACGAGAGGAGACTCGCCGGGCGACCCACGCCTGCTAGGGCGACGAACGCCGCAGCGGCGACACAACACCGGCACTCTCTCCTGTTTCTCTCGGCTCAACTCACACAATGCTTACAAGGCGGCTTTATAGTCCACACCAACACAACACCCATGCAGCCTTGGCCATCAATACGCGCACGAACGCTTCGTGCTGGTGACCACGAACTCCTGGCCACGAGCCGCTGTTCTCTCCACGAGAATAGATCTCCATCTTGACCATAGACTTGGGCCATGAGTTATTGCTCTCCACAGGAATCAGTCTCCAGTCTGACCGTAGACTTGGCACGCATGCATATTCCAGCCTTCATTGCCGAACGTCGAAGACCTGACCAACATCGACTCAATGCACAACCGTGCATGCACACTTGCATGCAACCGCACACACCACGACTGAACATGGCGTGGTTTATTCCAACAGGCCCCTGCTCACCCCCCTGGTTCCGCCTCTGTTTGTCATCAACCATTGGGGATATCTTCATTCTTCATACATTGTGGCCTAGCATTGACCCTTGATCCTCCAATTCTTGTGCTAGCCACACATGCTAAGCTTGTCCTCATCTTGCTTCTTCACATCCAGGCCACCAATGCTGCCTCCATTGCGGATTGGTGGGAGGTTGCGGCAAAGGTAGTACAAAGGAGCAAAGAAGCGCTTTCAATGGTGTAACCAATTATGTTACGTGGAATTTGTGGGAAAAAAGGAATCGCTGACTTTTCAGCTTTGGCCATGGCCCTACGAGCAAAGGAAGATATTGACCAATCATGGCGTGTTTACAGGTTTCAGTACTGAAATGTCCTTTTTGTTGTTTTGTTCTCTACTTGTGTTTGGTGCTACCCTCCAAGCAATTTGTCTGCTTCCTCTGGCTGTGCGGCCGCAGGGCTGAACTTTCTGTTGTACTGTTTTGCTTCTCCTTTCTCTAAGTCTTTGTCAAACCTTCTAGGCACCATTGAGGGAGCTTAGTTTTCCAAACCGGCTGATAACAGGTCCCAGTTGATTCTACGCGATGTATATTAGGATCCCTATAAAATATTTCTTCATCGGAAACTCTTGCGTTTGCCATCTCTTCAAGCTCCTCTTGATTCTTTGGAAAATATCCAGCGCGTTTACTAAGCCTCTCATGTACACTAAGTCTACCCCCCAGCCGATCATGTACTGATACCCTACCTCTGATCGGCTCATTGATAAACAAACCCTGATTGCCAGGTTGAAACCTTCTTTCTGACCAATTAACTCTATAATAACCATTGCACTCTGGGCAATTTTCAACAGTAGGTAATTTAATACCTTCTTCCCAACAATGAATAAAAAACGGACACCTCCAATGATCCTTATGCCGATTCCACTCTTCTCGGCGTCTCTCTTCTTGCTGCTGTCGATATCGGTCCCTTCGCTGACGCCAACCCTCCTGCTGCCTTCGATGGGTAATTACAATGCCAAATCGAGGAGGTTTTTCGGAACTACTACTTTCTCCCAGTAGCCCCTTGCTTTTTGCATCATCGGTAGTTATCCGATGTTGGGGATCAACTGATGCGTTTTTCTCAGCAGCTTCTGATGTCAACACCTTGGTCTTACCTTTAGCATCCAACATGTTTGCTGGAAAAGGATGTTGATCAATTTTCATCGGCTTCTGGATCTTGAAATTATCAAACTTAATTCTCCCAGATTCAATAGCTAATTGTAACTGTTGCCTGAACACTTTGCACTCATTTGTACTGTGTAAAGTTGCATTGTGCCATTTGCAGTACAGAATTTTCTTCAACTCTTCTGCCGATGGGATCACATGATTAGGTGACAGCTTAATCTGGCCCTCTTGAAGCAGAAGATCAAATATCTTGTCAGCCTTGGTGATATCAAAAGTAAACTTCTCTGGCTCTTTTTGACCAAAGGGACAAGATATCGGCTTTTTATTTTTAACCCACTCAGCTAAACCGATAACTGGCTCTTCATCTGAATCAGAATCTTCTTCCTCTCCGACAAACGAAATCTTCTTGCTCCAATTCTTTTTAGGTTCAAAAACCCTAGTATCCTGATCAGAGATCCTTTGCACGAGATGACTCAGGCTTTCAAACTCTTGAGAAGCATATCTGTCCTTAAGGTGTGGCAATAATCCTTGGAAAGCCAAATCGGCAAGTTGCCGATCATCCAGTACCAGGTTATAGCACTTATTTTTCACATCTCGTAGCCTTTGCACAAAGCCTTCCACCGATTCATCATTACACTGTCTCAATTTTACCAAATCGGTAAGCTTCTTTTCATGAATTCCAGCAAAGAAATATTTATGAAATTACTTTTCCAGATCAGCCCAAGTAATAATAGAATTTGGCGGTAATGAAATAAACCATGTGAATGCTGATCCAGACAAAGATGATGAAAACAAACGGACTCTTAATTCATCTCTGCTAGCTGCCTCTCCACAATGAATAATGAAGCGATTAACATGTTCCATGGTTGATGTATCATCTTGCCCAGAGAACTTAGTAAAATCTGGTACCTTGTACCGATTTGGGAGAGGAATTAAATCATATGCAGGAGGGTATGGAGTCCGATAAGAATAAGTGTTGACCTTGGGTTTTATCCCAAACTGATCATTCATAATTTCTGCTATCTTATCGGCCCAAAAAGCATCAGCCTCTTGTTGACGATATGGCTGAATTTCTACAGGAGGTACTTGCTGATATCCCTCTGCGTATCTTTGTGGCCCACGATCTCCAGCAGTCGGCATATTTGCCGTTACTTGTGGTCCATTAACCTGCTAGAAAGGATTCATCGGCTGAGCTGCCGATGCTTGATTCTGAAAACCAGTTTGCATATGACCTTGATGAATCCCCGCAACCTGCTGATTTTGCTGAACTGTATGTTGAATAGGCAACTGTCCTGACCAACCACTATTAGAATCCATCGGTATATAATTTGCCGATATTGTTGGATAATTATAACCAGCTTGAGGCATGAACTGGACTCCAGGTTGACTCATAGCAGGAGCCTTCTGCTGCATCGGTAGTAAGCTTGCTGATGGACTTGAATTAGATGTTTAAACCAAAGGCATCTGGAAACTTCCTGGAGTTGGTTGCACAGTAGTTGCTGTAGCATATTGAGGCACTTGAGCTATCGGCGAAACAACCGATGGCATAGGAGCTTTTCCTGCTGCATCAAACACTTAAGGTAACCCAGGGTTGAAAGCAGATGATTCTGGAGGCATACCATATCCCCACCAATTAGCAGGAATCTGGCTATTCTGTGACACGGGGCCTGACAATGCCGATGCCGATAGATCTATATTAAGCTGAACTCGTCCTCCTGATAGTACCGAGTCTGATCGTATCGGTGTAGATTGCATATTAGGTAAGCCTGCTGATACTGGAGGGGAAGTAACTTCTGTACCTACAACGGCCGAGAGAGCCGATGGAGTATTGACAGATGCCGGCTCTGGTTGATGATAGGCAGGCCCAATGTAATGCGGTGACGCTTGCCCTTCTTTGAGAGTTCGAACCACATCATTATGAACAGTATTGGACAGCACATTGGAGTGATTAATTAAAGCATGATTTACTGCAGAATTAACCATCTCTTGAAGTTTACCCAGATTGGAGTCAAAGGTAACTTGCCGAGGTAACAGCAAATCTTGCTTCTGGATGACTTGTCCGCTCTTGTTCAAGCTGAATGATTTCAGGCAAAGCTGTCTGTATTCTTCTATAGCCTTTTCCATAGCCTGCTTTTGCTCTTCCTTAAGATCTTCTTCTGATACCGCGATGATGTTTCCCGCATCGATCTCAGGATTGAACATATTGATCAGATTGGTCCCACCGAGCGTGCCAAAAGATGTGTTGATGCAAAAGTGAATCTGCAAACACAAAGGGCTAATACCCGAAATCGATATCCAAAGCGTGCCAGTCGATTTGACCTGTTAATCGACAAGGATGAAGATACGAGCACTTTGGTCCTGACAACAGCGATACGCCCGGAAGTCACGGCCAAGAGGTACTCACGCGGAACTCGAGGATCATCGAAGGTCGCACTGAAGCGATGCAGCTCGCCGAATCGATGAGAACTCGTGAAAAAGGAAAAATATGCAAATTGATGAAGTCGCCGAAAAGTAAATAGATGCAAATAGGAGTAAAAGTTAGTTTTGATATTGATTGATTCATCTATTACATTGCCCCTCAATCTATATTTATACCCTGATCTAAGGAAACATAACCATATACGACTAGGACACCAAGTCCATACCTAAGGAAACACGTGACTCTTACATGAATCATACTCTAACAAATATAGAAAAGGAAATCAACTCCTATCTATTTTCCTGTCCGCCTCAATTACGATGGAATTCTCATCGACCTCCTTTCCATCGGCATACTTCCTGTTTCATCGACAGCAGTCTTCAAGCCTTCCTTCATCGGCATCGGCAATAACATCTCCAACCTTATCGGCAACGCCTTGAGTCTAAATCAACATTTCCATCGGTCACCACCATTCATCGGCAATCATCTTCACAAGCTGATTGTCATCGGCTGTTAGCGTATACAACAACTTTCCTCCTGTCGATTAGCCCACTCTGATCATTTTGACACGTGCAAAAAAAACGGTGTCAACACCAGCGTTACAGTCTAGTGGACTTCAGAGTCAGGGACAGTCGAGCATTTAGTTTACTTCACCTCAGCAGCAGGTGCCTCAGACTTTTCAGTCCCTAGGTTATACTCCCATTCAGATGGGGTTCACTCCACCAGTTCAGCTCAGGCCTCACCTTCTGACAGGCACTCCATTCTCCACTGATTTGAGTGCGTCCTACAGCGAGTTGACTGGTCAGCCGACACCCTCCCATACCACAGTTCCTACTACTTCAGAGATGTCAGCTTCAGCGACAGTGGCTCCTCTAGTGACAGGGACCGGGACTACAAAGACAGTACCTTCGTCAGTTGCCTCGACTGATCCTCCCACAGTTGGTGCTCTTCAGGCTCAGGTGACAGAGATTGCGGCTCTTGTTGCTACTACATCATCAGTTCCTGCTCCTGCGTTACAGACCCAGACTGCTTCACTTCCACGTGCATCTACAGAGGGTCAGCCTGACAGCTCAAAGTCAGAGGAGGACACTTCACAGTTCTTGATCACTCCACGCTCCTCAGCACCTGACACGACTGCTTCTGTTCCTCCTTCGGACCCTTAGTTTTTTGGCTCTTGATGCCAAAGGGGGAGAGAGAGTAGATTCAGGGGGAGTTTTGAGAGAGGGTTTCGTTTTTGTGTGTGCTACATTCGTGCATCATGTTTATATTCCCGCACTTGCATTTTGTGACATGTGTGCTTATGAGATACTTGAGTTATATATGGATTATCTTGTCTCTATTATATCATGTCACTTGATTGGTTCTAGCTCATAAGGTTTTGCTTCCGTGCCTTACTCCGATTTCATGAGCTATGTTTTTGTGTACTAACCCTTCATGTTTCATCTTATGAGTACACCCTGTTGGCTTAGAGCAAATAAGCAATTCCTAACCCCTTGTGCTTATTGCCTTTTGCTTATGTGAACCAAGCATGTTCGAAAACCTCAACTCTTAAATCTACTGAATCAAGGTGTTGTCATCAATCACCAAAAAGGGGGAGATTGAAAGCATCTAGGCCCCGAGAGTTGGTTTCGGCAATTGATGACAACGCACTATTACCACGACTAACGTGTGTTTTGTAGAAACTTTGGTAAGTTAGGTCATGGGAATGGAGACTGTTTTGGGCACTATGGTTTTCATGCTCCTTGATGGAAATCGTTTCGGTTTTCAAAGGATTAACATTAAGATTAAGGACGGTTAGTTCTGGACATCGAGGAGTTGAGTTACGTTCGAAATAGTCGTTAGGATCTTCGCTTTTCTCCTTTAGCCATACTATAAAGGGGGGCATGAGCGAGTAGCTTGACCTAGGTCAGTCTTTTGTTTAGGTGTGGTGCACACTTGTCAAACTTAGCACTAGGTAGCTCAGGTGAAGCCCAAAGTTCAGTTGGAAGAAACTCGGTTCAAGTTGCGTCACGATTCGAAGTCATTTGAGCCATTTATCCTTGACCGGACGCGGTCTCTGCCTTGACCGGACACGTCCGGTCAGTGTTGGCAGTCATCGCTGTTTTAACTCGGTCGACCGGACGCGGTGATCGGTTTGACCAGAGTCTCATAGGGTAAGTGATCCTATCGGATGCGACTGGGAAAACGACCGGACACGTCTACAGTGCGTCCAGTACAGTTCCAGTAAGGTACTTCACTGACCGGATGCGTCCGGTCATCACTGATCGGACTCGACCGAGCGTCCGGTCAAAGTACAGTAAGGTTCTTGCACGACCGGACGCGTCCGGTCAGTCCTGATCGGACTCGCTATGCGTCCGGTCACTCAGCGCAGTTCGTTTTCAAATTCGACCGTTGCCCCCGACCGGGCGCGTCCGGTCACGTTGACCGGCGTGTCCAGTCAGTTCGTAAAATGCTGATCATAATTTGGATGCGTATCTAATGAAAAGAGTTTCTGATTTGATATATCAAACTCGTTTGGATGCTGTTAAGTTTCATGCAAAATGCAATGACAATGAAGCACGTGACATACATCTTACAGAAGAAGAATACATAAATAGTAAGCTAGAGTGGTGTGCTCAAGATGCTTGGTGCTTTCTGTCAAAGTATTGGGCAAGTGAAAGGTACATGGAAAAGAGGAAGGTAGCTCAAGCTTCACGCCTAAAGTCTGAAGATGCTGCTCAGAACCGAGGAGGTTTGAGGCCATTTGGTGAGACACAACAGCTACTGGTATGAAATCTTTCTTCTTTTGTGGTCTTGTATGAAATCAAGTATTTAAAGATTAGGAAATTCACTTGGGTGGTCTTGTAGGAATATAAATTTGGCCCTGGTAAGGCTAGCACTGTGAACACATATGCTGTGATGAAGTCTGGATTTAAAAAAGTGGACAGCACTGGAAAAAGCGCTCCCATTTCATTGAGGAAAATGGTGTTAATCGTCAGTTTATGCTGGTAATAAGCAATCCTTTTCATTTACCAGTTTATTGATCATATGCATTGATCGTGCTTACACATAAATTTCAGACAATTTTTGAAGATCTGAACAAGCAACCTCCTGCTGATCTAATGAACCGTCTAGCAAATCTTGATGCCCGTCGTCATCAGGTAAATGTGGTACTATTCACAAATCTGAGCCTGTTTTCACAAAAATAGTTAGTAATCTAAACAAACATAGCCCACTGTATAATCTCTTTTTACTTGAAGACTGAAACATTTCAAACATACTTGATCTTTTTTAGGTCTCTGAATCATCACATGCTGCCACTCACTCACTTGAAATGCTTAGCAATGACAATGACATAGTCACTGATGATGATGATGAAGATTACAATGAGATGGATGACAGTAACAGCTACGATGACAACAGCAGTATCAGTGATGACTTTGATGAAGATGATAGCGGAGGTAGTGAAGGTGACAACATAAGCAACAACCATGAAGAAGAGGATGGCGACCATACCGACGGGGTTGATATCAGTGATAACTGATGCAATGGATGTGATTGGAACCTGACCATTGCTAACCTTTTGGCTTCTTTTGCTAATCATCCATCCTTGGTGCTGTAGTATGTGTATGTGCTGGCTTTTGGCTTCTTTTGCTAACCAGACATCCTTGCTGTTGTAGTAACTAGTAAGTATATATATATGTGCTGGAAGGTTGCTATTCTATGCTGGAACTTATTATATTGCATGGTTCGGACTGCGTGCTGCAACTCATCATGTTGTATGTCTAAGACAATGAGCTAGTCCTTTTAGTGTAATGGCTGGACACTTGGATGGATCTAGAATGTATTGTGATTGGAACCTGTTGTCTATATTCACATATTGGAAGACATTTGGATAATATATATGCATTTGAAATTTGGCATGAGATGATCCCGTTGTTCGGTAATTTTCATGACAGTTTGAAACTCTCATGAAAACATTCTTCTGTGATGGCCTGAATATATTTTTCATGGTGTTGTGCTCTCACGAAATTCATTCCATGACGGTGACTCTCGCGAAATTCATTACATGACGGTGACTCTCATAAAATACTAAATTCTCATGAAATTCATTTCATGACGGTGACTCACGAAATTCATTCCATGACGGTGACTCTCACGAAATGTTTAACTCTCACGAAATTAATTCGTGACGGTTACCTCTCATGAAATACCACCAGAAACCCTCATGAAAATAAAGTTGTATTTTCATGAGGGTGACCCTCACGAACTCCCGTCAGGAAAACTATCCGTGGCGGCCAACTCTCATGAAAATGAGATTTTCGTGTCTATTATCGTGAGAGTTTTTGCGTGACGGTGTACCCTCACGAATTATTTTCGTGAGAGTAAAAGCATATTTCATGACGTGATTTGCACTCTCACGAAATCTCTAGATTCTGGTAGTGAAGTTCGGTCTTCGGCGCCTATAAACTGTCAATTGAGCTGTTTGCCCATTATCTCCATTTATATAGCCTCTTGTCTTAGTTCTCTCCTCGTTCTAGCTAAGATAGATAGCTCATTTTGTTCTACGTAGACCTCTCAAGCGTGCTTATTAGTACTAGCTATTTGCTGTTCCATCCAAGAAAGTCATGGCTTCACCGGCTGCCGCTAGCGCTGTTAAGAAGGCCCTGGTCGTCGCCGTGTGCGTCGTGCTGCTGCAACACTCTTCGGCGGGACACCAGCCGCCCATGTCGGCGCAGCCGCCTCCACCGCATTGCCATTACACGGGGCAGCAGCCACCGCCACCACCACCACCCTCGCCGGTGCCAACGTCGCCACCACCACCGCCTCCGCCCTTGCTGACGCCGATGCCACAGCCACCGCCACCACCCTCGCCGACGCCGAGGCCAGTACCAGCGCCCATGCCAACGCCAACGCTGCCACCAGCACCAGTAGTGCCACCGTCCACGCCGGCGCCGACGCTGCCACCACCACCAGTGCCACTGCCAACACCCACGCCGGCGCCGGCGCCCGTCAACTGCAGCCACATTGACTGCGCCTCACAATGCAGTCCGATCTGCCAAGCCAACCACGACGCCGGCATCGCCAAGTGCGAGAGCGACCTCGTCACCAACTTCAACGGGTGCTACGACGTCTGCACTAGCCACGTCTGCCCCGGCGACTCCTGCGTCAACAGTGGCTGCGGCTACGGTCACTGCCCCTGCGACAACGCCAACGCAACCAGCTGCTGCCAAGGGTGCGGCAGCGGTGTATACCCCCAGTACTTGAGTTGCCGAAATTACTACGACAGGGCTGTGGGGTACTGCATGATGGACTGCCACGACACCTGCTACAAGAACTGTACATCTGATGGGCAGCAGACACCGACACCGACACCGCCACCGCCGGTGGTGCCAGCGCCCACGCCGACACCGACGCCGACGCCAGTGCCAGCGCCCATGACGACGCCTGCGTCGCCATCGCCGGCACCGACGCCGGCGCCGTCACCCATCAGTTGCAACTATAGTGACTGCGCCTCGCAATGTACTCCGTCTTGCGAAGCCGGTTACCACCCCACCAACTGCATGGCCTTGCTCGAAGGCGCCTTCAACGGGTGCTATGAGAGCTGCACCAACCAGACCTGCCCTGGCAAGTCCTGTGTCCATAGTGGCTGCGGCTTGAGCACCTGTTCCTGCGACAACCCCCATGCAGTCAGCTGCTGTGAATTTTGCGGTAAGAACGCTGTTTCCACAATCGTGGGTAGTCCGTACCAACAGTGCCAGAGTCACAACGAAAGGTATATGGGGTACTGTATGATGAGCTGCCTGGACAGGTGCTCCAAGAACTGTACCCAGCAGGGCGCGTAAGAGAGGTTGTGTTTGAATTTGTCCGTTGGAACAAGTTTGTTTCCGTATAGTTCTTAATCTTGTCATCTAATTAAGAGTGTCTAGCTAAGTGTGTCAGTCCTCAGTTGAGTTTGAGTCTGAAATAAACTCTGAATCACACGTTTCTATGAATTTTCAATTTTTGATATGTACTCAGTTTATAAGCCCTCTATCAAAAAAAAAAAAGAAAGAAAGAAAAAGCAACGTGAGCTTTGAATTCTCTGTTTACTGCTCTTGTGTGTTTGTCCAATGATCATTAGTCACTACTACAAAAACGAACTGTAGAGATGCATGCATTTTTTTTAAAAGAGGCAGCTCAATTCCTAGCCACACCTCTACTACGACCTCCATGGGGACTAACTAATTTAGCTTGCACTTTCAAGCCTATGAAAAGTGACATTTTCAGAAGTGATACAAATAAGATCCATTTCCATATAGGCGCACACTACTATTTGCAAGAGGCAACTCTCTACTAATGTGACCATTATATAAAGCAGCCTCCTCCCCCTTCATCGTTCTCGGGACAGAACTTATGTTCGAGGACGGAGGAATGAAGGGGGACCTTCACCAACCGCGAAAATTGCAATTGCAAATCTACGAGGTAGCTTTTGTTCTTAATTTTTTTAAGGAGGAAAGTTATCTAGAAGATTAGTACATTACATTTCTAACATTTTTTAAGGTTTGTGCTAGATTACTTGATTAATTAGGCTCTTGATTTTCTATCTATGAGCATGGCTTGAGACAATTAATTATAAATAAAATTAGACCAAATCTTTGAAGGTCCTAGGTTGAATTTAGCAGGGAACATGATCCTACCCATGTTTAGTGCTTATCTCTTGAATTTTATAGTCTATTATTTAGTTTTTAAATAGGGATTAAGTTTGGGATCTATGACTAGTTCTAGAATTATTTTGTTAGTCAATTAGTTTGTGACAAATATCATACCTGTACCAGGAGTACCCTCACCCCCTTGCTATAGGTGACTTCATACGCCGCTGAGTATGTACGACGCCGAGTTCCCCAAGACCTGCTCGAGCAGAGGAACTCGGGCCATGGGGCCCGCTTGCATGGACGCTGTTGCCCGAACAATACCCATCGAGGGGACCTGGACCCACGGAACTCAACACTCCCTTAAGGAGGGAAATGCCCGAGCATCACACAGGGAACTCGAGCGGTCTTCCCTTCTATTGGAAGGGTCAAAAGCCTGTTATACGACATAGTTCCTCTTAGTGACATTGGCAGCATCTAGACCTCTTTTTAGGTTTGGGTAATTAGTGACAATACTAGTTTGTGTTATAAGTTAGTACCACAAGGATGCTTTGAGCAAAACATTGGTGTCATGGTGAAAGATGGCATGAATGAATGGTGAAGAGCTCAAGACAAAGGTATACGATAGGATTTATGTTTCACCGGCCTAGTAGGTTGATTAGAGAAGTTAAATGACCGGGTTTAGGATAGATAGATATACTCTAAAGACTAGAGATCTCTATTGCACATAGAAAGAAGTGACGGTTTGAAAGCAATTTTAAAACAAGCAATTGAAAAAACTTTTGAAAATAATTTAAAAATGCTAACTATATATATGTTAAAGGTGATGGTTGTCCTTGGGGAACCAATTGAGAGTTAGCAATATTTGAAAAGATATTGAAAAAGAGAATGGTATTAGCCAGGTCTGTTTCAGCTAGAAAATCTGGGATAATCAGCCCGCCCCTTTTGTCCATGTTTGCAGCTAGGTTGCATGGTAGAAAATGTTTTGTTTAGCATTAAAGGAGCGTTCCCGATCTCGAACTGAGAATCAATCACCGTACCAGTGCCTTGGCCCATGCCCTTGACTGGTTCTTCCTCGAGTACCAATGTCACACCCATTTTTAAGGACAAAAATAGGATGCATAAAGTACTCATGTGCGCCCCAGGACATGATCGCACACATAAGTAGACAAATTACATAGTATCATCACAGTGCTTATTACATAGCGAATAAATATTTAAGACATAGTCTTGAACGATAAATAATAATAACTAATAGTAATCTCCAGCGGAAACTCCACACAGGGACACGGTTGACTGGTTGACACCAAGACTAGTACTCATTACGATAGTCTTCCTCACAATCTTCATCTGTTATGGTGGAAATAGCAAGAGTGAGTCCATGTCGAACTCAACAAATATAACACAGGGTTCATGAGGCTCAAAAGGCTAGACACTGTTTAACTGCGTTTAGCTTTTATTCATATAATTATCAATTGAGTAGCATCAAGATAAACCACTTCCCATTAAAGAACCAATGATCAATTGTAATAATGATAACGAATAGCATTAACATGAGCATAGTAATAATTAACAATAGTTAAGCATGATATAACAATTATGATCAACTATTCCATAAGAATCCCCAAGGCCGCTCGTATCCGTGAGCACGGCTAGTATACTAGTTTTTAACTCTGCGCAGAGGTGTACACTTTCACTGTGAGTCATGATTTCCAAATGAGTGGGGAGATCAAGCCCATACACCGGAGAACCATATAAAGCCATCCAAGAATTCGTCTAACAAGTTAGGGCCATTAGATTCACTCGGCAGGCAGATGTAGAACCCCCCTTCCCTGTGGCACAACAACCGCAGCCTATACACACTAGGCCAGGGGCTCGCACTACACCCAACGTGGCAAGCCTTTCTTACGCCATTTAAGGTAACCACTAACAAGCTAGAAAAGGTCTCTTGAACAACTAAAGCCAGAGCCATATAGCCCTCACAGCTGTACTGTATATCCCGGTTATCACTTACAGATAAGTCCTTATGGAGAGAAACCAGAGCATCAAAATAATACACATGCTCTAGCCCCCTTTTAACAGTAATAAAATCATCTTAATGGTTGATTGCTTAATCCATTAATCAAATTACAAGATCATTGTTCTTAGTTTAAGCACTAGCAATAGCTACCCATATGCATTCCCAAGGTTGACAAGGAATCAAGATAACAAGCACTAAGTTATAATCTCTAAGGTTGTCAAGGTAAGCACATGCATATGTATGACAATTCGATGTATAGGTAACAAGGATAGTCCTGTGTTATACTTGCCTTGATCAAAGCTCTCCAAATAATACTGCTGACTTGGCTCAAAGTAATACTCCGAATCGTCCAAATACTGCTCACCTTCTATACTCGATCATCAATCAACAACATACATGCATCCAATCAAACATACACGAAGCAAACAAAGAGATATAATTAGAACAGTACACCAACAGTAACAAAACAGTAATAAAAGTTTATAAAACTCTTCTACATGTTTCTACGATCACACAGACGCAAAGATCACCAAAATCGGAGTTAAAACGTGAAAGTTATGAATTTTCTAAGATTTCCTATAGATAAATAAATACTTAATTATAAACTCGAAAAATAAATTATCGAAATTAACTATACAACTATACTAACATATAGAGCTCGCAATTACGAACCTAACGCAACTTGAACGGATCAAATCGGAGTTAAAATGAAGTTTTTATGACCAAAACAGTTCTAGTGGCAAAACTGTAATTTCCTGAAAACGTATTTTTGAATAAACCGGAAGAAAATATGCTTTCAAAACGCAAAAACATATTTTCTGAAATACGCTAAGGACCGCGGGTTGATTTCCAAAAACCCGAGGGTCTCTTTAAGAAATTTACCCTGCGAAGGGGTATCTTCTAATCTTGATCGTCGATTTGAAAACAAACGGCTCACAATCACCCGCAACCCTACAGTGCAACATCCGATCCTTCTTCCTTGATTCCGGCCGGCGACCCCCATTGCCGCCGCCATGTGTTCGCTGGAAAACTCCGTCCCCCCCTTTTCCGACCACTACTTGACCCGCTACCAACTCAAATCGAAAGAGGAGATGAACCCGATCTATCCTAGACGATTTGGATGCCCTAAATCGAACCAAGAAGAGTACGCGGCTCAGAGGAAACGGTGGCGCCATTGCCGACCACGGTGAGCTCCAAAAACCCCGATTTGAAGCTTCTCAACACCAAAGAAAGGCATGGGAAGAAAGAGGAGGAGATAGCGAACTCACCAAGCTAAGAAAAAGAACCCGAAACTCCCCACAAGCTCCACCAACGAACCGGCAAGAAGAAGCTAGGGCTCCGGCCTCCCACGCTCAATCTTACGTGATGTAGCTCGGTTTTTAGATGAAAAACGGAAAATAGAGGATCTCCTCTTCCTATTTATAACCTCAAGATGCCTTGTTCGGTTCGTAAATCCCGGAAACCCAAGTAGAAGAGGCAGCGGTTATGCTCCGGTCGGAGTCCATCTCGAACACGGGAGGAAGACGCTTATGACACGGGGACCCCACTCGTCAGCGAAAAGAAGGAGGGAGGCGGCTGCTGTGGCGCTGGGCCGACTGGGCCGCGCGTCTGCTAGACGGCCCACGCGGGCAGGCGCGAGGAAAAGCAGGCCTCGGCCCCAATGGCCATCGGGCCGCCAGGTAAATATTTTTTTTTCTTCATTTACTTGTTTTCAAAAATTATCTCAAATAAATTTTCTAATCCAAAATAAAATAAAACAAATCCACACCACATAACAAAATAAATGCAACAGCATGAATGCAACACCAAATATATTTTATTATTATTTTAATTTGCCATTATTTGTTATCCAATTTATTCAAAATTCATTATCTCTAAAATTTGGGTGTTACAAATTCTACCCCCTTAAAAGAATCTTGTCCTCGAGATTGGACTGCTTACTCAAACAATTGCGGATATGATTTCCTCAATTCATCCTCTCTTTCCCAAGTTGCCTCTGCCTCTGAATATCGATTCCACTGCACCTTGCACATTTTAATAACCCGACTTCGAGTAACTCTCTCCGCAGTCTCTAAAATCTTAATCGGAAACTCTTCATATGTAAGATCCTCCTTAACAGTCAACTCTTCCAAAGGTATCTGCTCCTCAGGCACCCGTAAACACTTCTTAAGTTGTGAAACATGAAACACATCATGCACTCCAGATAAATTCTCAGGCAACTCTAATTGATAAGCAACTTCCCCACGTCTAGCAATAACTTTAAATGGTCCAACATACCTTGGTGCTAGTTTACCTTTCATGTTAAACCTCTTCACACTTCTCATAGGTGACACCTTCAAATAGACATAATCACCTACCTCAAAAACTAGATCTCTTCTCCTATTATCAGCATAACTTTTCTGACGAGACTGTGCCACTCTCAAATTCTCACGAATCACTCGTACTTGATCTTCTGCGTTTCTAAGAACATCTGTACCAAACACCTGAGATTCACCTGTCTGATCCCAAAACAATGGAGTTCTACACTTACGTCCATACAAAGCTTCAAACGGTGCCATCTTAAGACTCTGTTGATAACTATTATTGTAAGAAAATTCTGCATAAGGCAAACTCTTATCCCAACTAGTTCCATATTGCAATGCACAGGCTCTCAACATATCCTCTAATACCTGGTTGGTCCTTTCAGTCTGTCCATCTGTCTGTGGATGATATGCTGTACTAAAATTCAATTTTGTCCCCAAAGATTCATGTACAGCTTTCCAAAAGTGTGACGTAAACTGCGTACCTCGATCAGACACAATCTTCTTTGGAACTCCATGCAAACAGACTATTCTTTCCATATACAAGGTAGCTAATTGTACTCCCGTGTAATTAGTCTTGACTGGTATAAAATGAGCAACTTTAGTCAATCTATCTATTATCACCCAAATAGAATCATAACCTCTCTGAGTACGCGGTAACCCCATTATAAAGTCCATACCAACTTCCTCCCACTTCCATTCAGGAATCTTCATTGGTTGCAACAATCCAGCAGGTCTCTGATGCTCTGCTTTCACCCTCTGACAAGTATCGCACAATGCCACATATTCAGCCACATCTCGTTTTAATCCAACCCACCAATATTTCTGCTTAAGATCCAAATACATCTTAGTACTACCAGGATGAATAGAATAAGCTGATTCATGAGCTTCGCGAAGAATTGCCTGTCTAACAGTTTGATCCTCAGGTACACACAGCCTCTTTCCAAACCACAAAATCCCATTATCATCCATTCGAAAGCCTGGTGACTTACCAATCACTATATCCTCCGCTATCTTCTTTAGTTTCTCATCCTTCAACTGACCCTTGTAAATTTCTTGCTCTAAAGTAGGCTCTATCACTAATTCCATTGTATTAGTAACAATTCCCAAATTCAAATATTCAAATTCAGCACATAACTCCCTAGTCATAGACAATGTTCTTATCTCATTGGCATAACTTTTCCTACTAAGAGCATCAGCTACTACATTAGCCTTACCAGGATGATAGTGTATCTCAATATCATAATCCTTAATCAATTCTAACCATCTGCGTTGCCTTAAATTCAGATCTGACTGAGTGAAAATATACTTCAAACTCTTATGATCAGTGTATATATCACTCTTATGTCCAATCAAATAATGTCTCCAAATCTTTAAAGCATGAACTACAGCTGCTAACTCCGAATCATGTGTAGGATAATTCAACTCATGCTTTCTCAACTGCCTAGATGCATAAGCCACAACTCTGCCTTCTTGCATAAGAACACATCCCAAACCTTGACGAGAAGCATCACAATAAATAGAAAACTTCTTACTCAAATCTGGTAAAACCAAAACAGGCGTTGTAGTCAACCTCTTCTTCAATTCCTCAAAACTAGCTTGACATTTATCAGACCACACAAATTTGGCATTCTTCTCTAACAGAGATGTCATAGGTTTAGCAAGTTTAGAAAACCCTTCAATAAACCGTCTATAATATCCAGCCAATCCCAAGAAATTGCGAATCTCACTAGCATCAGTAGGTGGTTTCCAATTCAATAGATAAGCAAAATCTGATTTCTCTGGGCGAACTCCAATTTCAGCAACTCAGTAAAATTGTCATATCTCGAGCTACAGACGTCCAATTCAGATGATCTTTACATGGTTGGAAAGCTTATAAAATTATCTACAACTTTTATTCACAACACTTTTTCTGATTCTGTCAATAAATTGGTCAAAAACTGAACTTAACCGAAACTGTTTTAGAATTCCAGACTGTGCAGTAACCCCAACTTGGAACAGGTATCTCTCTTAACTCATAACAGATATTAAAGTGATTCTTGTGGGGTTGGAAAGATATAGAAGTCTAATTATTCCCAGTAAAATTTCTTAAATTTCTCATGAACGGATTTTAAGTTATTTCCAAAATATCCCAGACTGATCCAAAAATCAGCAAAGGACAGAACTATGTTCACCTCATAACCAACAAATATATTTTGATCAAACTTAATATTCTCAACCATGGAACTTGTAGGCTTATCTAAAAAACTCCAGCACACATTACAAAGATCCAAATCACACATTATCATAATAACAATCCATCAATCACACAATTGTTTACACCACAAACTGACTCTTAAAACAATCCAAACTTAAAATTAACTCGCAACTACTATCGTTCCTATTACATAGGGATTTTTTCTATTTCCTAATTAAGCTTCTCATAAATCTTGGGACGACCTAACTCCACCCTTAATTGGTCAATCTCCTTATAAGCTTGCTCCTTAAGTTCTTTTTCCTTCAGCAACTCATCCTTCAAATCCACCTCATGGAGAGCCAATTCACGAGCTAATCCCACCGTAGCTTGTAAAGTCAAAGAGGAATCATCTGCAAGCGGCACGGTCCAAATACCCTTGTCATGTAGGAAACAAGGGAAATGCCGGAGTGCACCCTTTAACGTCTTGTCCGAGCGTAGACCATGGTAGTAGACAAATGCATTGTAAGCGACATCCTCCATGCTTGTCTCCACGGTTGCCCGGCTCACTCTGGTAATGAACTTTGACTCCACTTTAGGTTCCTTAGTGGTAGGATCTCTTTTCTTGACCCATAACTCTGTTTCCCAATAGGAATCCATCCATGGATGACTATACTCCGCACTGCGATACTCCAAAGTAGCTTCCCAATCGTAGTAGTAGTTGTCCAAGGTTCTTGTCAACATGTCATGGAAGAAAGCATCAGCTTTAGGAACCATGATATGAAGCTTCGTAGTCCACCCCATAACTACATCCTCCATTGGTGTATCACCAACTCTTGATTCAGCATCAGATAGCTCTCGATCACCCTCCTCATACGGCTCCTGGGGTTTGAAACGGGCAACGTACTGTGCAGCTGACAGACAGGGATGAGGAGGCATCTACAAGATTTAGACATAGATTTGACGGAATCAATATATTTTCACAATAGAATAAGACAGAAGAAGCATAAAAAATTTAGCAATTAACAAGGTGAAAGCGGGAAGCATGAAATAAGTGAAGCAAGGATGCTAATAACGACCATTCTAACTAGGCTTGCGTCCTACAGTCAACACGGCTCTGATACCAATCTGTCACACCCATTTTTAAGGACAAAAATAGGATGCATAAAGTACTCATGTGCGCCCCAGGACATGATCGCACACATAAGTAGACAAATTACATAGTATCATCACAGTGCTTATTACATAGTGAATAAATATTTAAGACATAGTCTTGAACGATAAATAATAATAACTAATAGTAATCTCCAGCGGAAACTCCACACAGGGACACGGTTGACTGGTTGACACCAAGACTAGTACTCATTACGATAGTCTTCCTCACAATCTTCATCTGTTATGGTGGAAATAGCAAGAGTGAGTCCATGTCGAGCTCAACAAATATAACACAGGGTTCATGAGGCTCAAAAGGCTAGACATTGTTTAACTACGTTTAGCTTTTATTCATATAATTATCAATTGAGTAGCATCAAGATAAACCACTTCCCATTAAAGAACCAATGATCAATTGTAATAATGATAACGAATAGCATTAACATGAGCATAGTAATAATTAACAATAGTTAAGCATGATATAACAATTATGATCAACTATTCCATAAGAATCCCCAAGGCCGCTCGTATCCGTGAGTACGGCTAGTATACCAGTTTTTAACTCTGCGCAGAGGTGTACACTTTCACTGTGAGTCATGATTTCCAAATGAGTGGGGAGATCAAGCCCAAACACCGGAGAACCATATAAAGCCATCCAAGAGTTCGTCTAACAAGTTAGGGCCATTAGATTCACTCGGCAGGCAGATGTAGAACCCCCCTTCCCTGTGGCACAACAACCGCAGCCTATACACACTAGGCCAGGGGCTCGCACTACACCCAACGTGGCAAGCCTTTCTTACGCCATTTAAGGTAACCACTAACAAGCTAGAAAAGGTCTCTTGAACAACTAAAGCCAGAGCCATATAGCCCTCACAGCTGTACTGTATATCCCGGTTATCACTTACAGATAAGTCCTTATGGAGAGAAACCAGAGCATCAAAATAATACACATGCTCTAGCCCCCTTTTAACAGTAATAAAATCATCTTAATGGTTGATTGCTTAATCCATTAATCAAATTACAAGATCATTGTTCTTAGTTTAAGCACTAGCAATAGCTACCCATATGCATTCCCAAGGTTGACAAGGAATCAAGATAACAAGCACTAAGTTATAATCTCTAAGGTTGTCAAGGTAAGCACATGCATATGTATGACAATTCGATGTATAGGTAACAAGGATAGTCCTGTGTTATACTTGCCTTGATCAAAGCTCTCCAAATAATACTGCTGACTTGGCTCAAAGTAATACTCCGAATCGTCCAAATACTGCTCACCTTCTATACTCGATCATCAATCAACAACATATATGCATCCAATCAAACATACACGAAGCAAACAAAGAGATATAATTAGAACAGTACACCAACAGTAACAAAACAGTAATAAAAGTTTATAAAACTCTTCTACACGTTTCTACGATCACACAGACGCAAAGATCACCAAAATCGGAGTTAAAACGTGAAAGTTATGAATTTTCTAAGATTTCCTATAGATAAATAAATACTTAATTATAAACTCGAAAAATAAATTATCAAAATTAACTGTACAACTATACTAACATATAGAGCTCGCAATTACGAACCTAACGCAACTTGAACGGATCAAATCGGAGTTAAAACGAAGTTTTTATGACCAAAACAGTTCTAGTGGCAAAACTGTAATTTCCTGAAAACGTATTTTTGAATAAACCGGAAGAAAATACGCTTTCAAAACGCAAAAACACATTTTCTGAAATACGCTAAGGACCGCGGGTTGATTTCCAAAAACCCGAGGGTCTCTTTAAGAAATTTACCCCGCGAAGGGGTATCTTCTAATCTTGATCGTCGATTTGAAAACAAACGGCTCACAATCACCCGCAACCCTACAGTGCAACATCCAATCCTTCTTCCCTGATTCCGGCCGGCGACCCCCATTGCCGCCGCCATGTGTTCGCCGGAAAACTCCGTCCCCCCCCCTTTTCCGACCACTACTTGACCCGCTACCAACTCAAATCGAAAGAGGAGATGAACCCGATCTATCCTAGACGATTTGGATGCCCTAAATCGAACCAAGAAGAGTACGCGGCTCAGAGGAAACGGTGGCGCCATTGCCGACCACGGTGAGCTCCAAAAACCCCGATTTGAAGCTTCTCAACACCAAAGAAAGGCACGGGAAGAAAGAGGAGGAGATAGCGAACTCACCAAGCTAAGAAAAAGAACCCGAAACTCCCCACAAGCTCCACCAACGAACCGGCAAGAAGAAGCTAGGGCTCCGGCCTCCCACGCTCAATCTTACGTGATGTAGCTCGGTTTTTAGATGAAAAACGGAAAATAGAGGATCTCCTCTTCCTATTTATAACCTCAAGATGCCTTGTTCGGTTCGTAAATCCCGGAAACCCAAGTAGAAGAGGCGGCGGTTATGCTCCAGTCGGAGTCCATCTCGAACACGGGAGGAAGACGCTTATGACACGGGGACCCCACTCGTCAGCGAAAAGAAGGAGGGAGGCGGCTGCTGTGGCGCTGGGCCGACTGGGCTGCGCGTCTGCTGGACGGCCCACGCGGGCAGGCGCGAGGAAAAGCAGGCCTCGGCCCCAATGGCCATCGGGCCGCCAGGTAAATATTTTTTTTCTTCATTTACTTGTTTTCAAAAATTATCTCAAATAAATTTTCTAATCCAAAATAAAATAAAACAAATCCACACCACATAACAAAATAAATGCAACAACATGAATGCAACACCAAATATATTTTATTATTATTTTAATTTGCCATTATTTGTTATCCAATTTATTCAAAATTCATTATCTCTAAAATTTGGGTGTTACAAATTCTACCCCCCTTAAAAGAATCTCGTCCTCGAGATTGGACTGCTTACTCAAACAATTGCGGATATGATTTCCTCAATTCATCCTCTCTTTCCCAAGTTGCCTCTGCCTCTGAATATCGATTCCACTGCACCTTGCACATTTTAATAACCCGACTTCGAGTAACTCTCTCCGCAGTCTCTAAAATCTTAATTGGAAACTCTTCATATGTAAGATCCTCCTTAATAGTCAACTCTTCCAAAGGTATCTGCTCCTCAGGCACCCGTAAACACTTCTTAAGTTGTGAAACATGAAACACATCATGCACTCCAGATAAATTCTCAGGCAACTCTAATTGATAAGCAACTTCCCCACGTCTAGCAATAACTTTAAATGGTCTAACATACCTTGGTGCTAGTTTACCTTTCATGTTAAACCTCTTCACACTTCTCATAGGTGACACCTTCAAATAGACATAATCACCCACCTCAAAAACTACATCTCTTCTCCTATTATCAGCATAACTTTTCTGACGAGACTGTGCCACTCTCAAATTCTCACGAATCACTCGTACTTGATCTTCTGCGTTTCTAAGAACATCTGTACCAAACACCTGAGATTCACCTGTCTTATCCCAAAACAATGGAGTTCTACACTTACGTCCATACAAAGCTTCAAACGGTGCCATCTTAAGACTCTGTTGATAACTATTATTGTAAGAAAATTCTGCATAAGGCAAACTCTTATCCCAACTAGTTCCATATTGCAATGCACAGGCTCTCAACATATCCTCTAATACCTGGTTGGTCCTTTCAGTCTGTCCATCTGTCTGTGGATGATATGCTGTACTAAAATTCAATTTTGTCCCCAAAGATTCATGTACAGCTTTCCAAAAGTGTGACGTAAACTGCGTACCTCGATCAGACACAATCTTCTTTGGAACTCCATGCAAACAGACTATTCTTTCCATATACAAGGTAGCTAATTGTACTCCCGTGTAATTAGTCTTGACTGGTATAAAATGAGCAACTTTAGTCAATCTATCTATTATCACCCAAATAGAATCATAACATCTCTGAGTACGCGGTAACCCCATTATAAAGTCCATACCAACTTCCTCCCACTTCCATTCAGGAATCTTCATTGGTTGCAACAATCCAGCAGGTCTCTGATGCTCTGCTTTCACCCTCTGACAAGTATCGCACAATGCCACATTTTCAGCCACATCTCGTTTTAATCCAACCCACCAATATTTCTGCTTAAGATCCAAATACATCTTAGTACTACCAGGATGAATAGAATAAGCTGATTCATGAACTTCGCGAAAAATTGCCTGTCTAACAGTTTGATCCTCAGGTACACACAGCCTCTTTCCAAACCACAAAATCCCATTATCATCCATTCGAAAGCCTGGTGACTTACCAATCACTATATCCTCCGCTATCTTCTTTAGTTTCTCATCCTTCAACTGACCCTTGTAAATTTCTTGCTCTAAAGTAGGCTCTATCACTAATTCCATTGTATTAGTAACAATTCCCAAATTCAAATATTCAAATTCAGCACATAACTCCCTAGTCATAGACAATGTTCTTATCTCATTGGCATAACTTTTCCTACTAAGAGCATCAGCTACTACATTAGCCTTACTAGGATGATAGTGTATCTCAATATCATAATCCTTAATCAATTCTAACCATCTGCGTTGCCTCAAATTCAGATCTGACTGAGTGAAAATATACTTCAAACTCTTATGATCAGTGTATATATCACTCTTATGTCCAATCAAATAATGTCTCCAAATCGATGTTACGAGGCGGGCAAACGTGACCACCTCGGTAAATGAAATTAACCGCCTCCATTAATAGACCAGTATTTTAGGAGGCGGTTGAATTTTGTGCCCGCCTCCATTAATTAAAGTGCAACGCCTCGCAAAATCAATTATGTAGTAGTGTCCTAGGTTGAATTTAGTAGGGGAACAAGATACTACCTTGTTTAGTGTCTATGCCTTGACTTTTATGGTCTATTATTTAGTTTTTGAATAGGGATTAAGTTTGGATCTATGACTAGATCTAGATCCAGAATTATTTTGTTAGTCAATTAATCTATGACGAATACCTATACGTAGGGTACCCTCACCCCTTGGTATAGGTGATTGCATACACCGGCCAAAGGTATATGATAGCGTTTATGTTTCACCGGCCAAACGTGATTAGATCGAGAAGTTAAGTGGCCAGGTTTAGGATGATAGCTGTACTCTAAAAAGGACAGATCTTGCGAATACGATTGTCTACGTTCCACTCGGTAAGGTCATTCCTTGCATTGCACTTAGAAACAAGTTGCGGTTTGAAAATCAAATAGAAAACCTTTTGAAAATGATTTGAAAACGCTAAAGGTGATGGTTGCCATTTTAGCAATATTTAAAAAGGTATTGAAAAAGAGAATGGTATTAGCTGGGCGTTTGAACTGGAAAATCTAGGATCAGCCTCTTTTATCCATATTTTGTTTGTTGTCAGCATAATGGTACTCGTATAAATGCTTCCGTCGTATCGTCAAAAGAGAGGAGAAGCTGGTTTGGGCCGTTGCAAGAGTTCCTGGGAGAGGTACGTATGTGGGGTACTGCATCATGAGCTGCCAGGACAGCTTTCCAAGAACTGTACCCAGGACGCGTAAGAGATGAGTTGCGCGTCACCTACACCGTTTCCGATCTGCAGGTTTGTGTGTTTGGATTTGGATTTCCCCAATTGTCCCCTTGTTTAGTTCCCCCAATTCTCCCCCAAATTCCACTATGCAAAAAGAAGATTCCCCGTCACATCAAAATGTCGGCAAATGCATGGAGTACTAAATGTTGATGAAATCAAAAACTAATTGCACAGTTTTGTTGTACTTTGCGAGACGAACATTTTAAGCCTAGTTAGTCAAAATTTGGATAATTTTTACCAAATACAAACGAAATACTACAGGAATTCTGATACAGCGTTTTTCTCCCCAATTCTCTGAACTAAACGAGGCCTGTGTTTCCGTCGAGTTCTTAATCTCTTGTCATCTCATCTCCAATAATAATAATAATAATAATAATAATAATAATAATAATAATACACACCTGTGTGGTTTCCTTAAAAAAATCATTTACACTGGCAGCATCCTTAAAAAACCGCTAATATAGATTGATTTACAGTGACAATTTCCTTAAGAAAACCACCGGTGTAAATATTTACACACTGGCGGCTGCTAAAAACGCCAATAGATATATGAAAAATGCTGCTAGTAAAAAACAGTGTTCGTACTACTAGTGTGGATCTGAAACGCAAGAATCTGGATCCTACCTATCAGGCCCTAAATTTTGTGACTTCGATAAAATCATAGGATAAAATTTCTCTTTATATGAATGGTTTTAGTATAGGCATGCCTCCCTCCTTTTCTCAAAGGAGAAGAGAATAAGCTGGGTGCCGGGTACTGATGCTCACATGCATGATTTGCAGGTTGAACTGAATGGTAGAAAAAGTTTTGTTTATCAATAAACAGTAGCATTCCCGATCTCAAACAGAGAATCAATCACCATGCTGCTTACCCTTGACCGATTCTTCCTCGATCGATCGAGTACCAACAATTAAACAACCATACGCAGAGGTTCATTTTGAACAGCACTGCAGCATGCGTATGAGTGATCGAATCTGAAGGAACGTCACAACTTCTGACGTAAACTTGCAACGCGACGACTGGAGCAAGATAGTACTCGAGCTAATAAGTAATAATCCTCTTTATATATGTCAACTTGTAACGCGACGACTGGAGCTAGCAAGTACATAGAGAGCTAATAAGTAATCCTCTAATTTATGTCAACTTGTAACACGTTGCAAGATGCCTTCGGTAGAAGCTAGTCTCAAATTTAGTCTATATCTTTATAATATAAACTAGCTATAGCCTATATAGGGAGGATTTTTATATTTTAATCCTTTTTTATTCAATATTTCAAAAATAATCTCATCTTAAAAAAATATTTTCAGATCTGACCTTTTTGGTCACGCCAGCGGCGCTGACGCGACCAAATAACGTTGTCGCGTCACATGCATTGGCGCGGCAAAGTTCGCCACGTTAGACGGTGTTTCTGATGTGGAAAATGCTGTCACGCCACTTCCGCTGGCGTGACAGTATTGTTCTGTCGCGCCACCAGGAGTGGCGTGACAAGACAGAACGTTCGAAAAATTATAACTCCTTCATACGATGTCGGATGAAGATAAACTTTATATGAAAATTGTAGCCCTCAATGAGATCTACAACTTTATAGTTTTGATTTTTTTTTATTTTAAGGATGTTAAGATGCTCAAAAATTAATAATAAATTTTAGGACCATAATAACTGCGTAACCGTGCTTATCACATTAGAAAAATACTAGCGTTTTTGTATGGCGTCAAATAAAGATACTTTCTACATGAAAGTTGTAGCTCTCAATGGAATCTATAACTTTGTAGTTTTGAGTTTTTGCATTTAAAATAGTTAAAATGCACCAAAAAATAATATAAAATTTCAGCAGCATAATAATTGTGTATTACCGTTGGTCGCATTAGAAAAATAATATCTTTTTTATATGATGTCAAATGAAAATATATTTTATACCAAAGTTGTAGCCTTTAGAGAGATCTTCAAATTTATAGTTTTGAGTTTTCCCATTTGAAATGGTTAAGATACGAAAAAATAATCTAAAATTTCAGCAGCGTATTATGCTGCTAGAACTTTATATTACCTTTTGAGCATGTTAACGACCTCAAATATGAAAACTCAAAAGTATAAAGTTGTAACTCTCATTAGGGGATACAACTTTAATATAAAATATATTTTCATTTGACATCATATAAAAACGATATCATTTTTCTAATGTGACAAACGCTAATAAACGGTTATTATACTATTAAAATTTTATAATATTTTTTCGTACATTTTAACTATATCAAATACAAAAACTCAAAACTACAAAGTTGTAGATCTCATTGAGGACTACAACTTTCATATAGAAAGTATCTTTATTTGACGCCATACAAAAATGGTATTATTTTTTTAATGCGACAAGCAGTTGTACGCGGTTATTATGGTCCTGAAATTTTATTATTAACTTTTTTTAGCATCTTAACATCCTTTAATGAAAAAACTCAAAACTAAAAAGTTGTAGATCTCATCGAGAGCTACAGTTTTCATATAAAGTTCATCTTCATCCGACATCGTATGAAGGAGTTATGATTTTTTGAACGTTTTGTCTTGTTATGCCACTTCCGGTGGCGCGACAGAATAATAATGTCACGCCAGCGGGAGTGGCGTGACAACGTTTTCCATGTCGGAAACGTCATCTAACGTGGCGGACTTTGCCGCGCCAATGCATATGGCGTGACAACATTATTTGGTCGCGTGGCGCGACCAAAAGGGTTAGATCTGAAAATATTTTTTAGGTGAGATTATTTTTGAAATATTGAATAAAAAATGATTAAAATATATAAAAAAATCCCCTATATAGCTAGGGCTTCTATTGGTCGATGCCCAAGTTTAGCGCCTATAATAAATAGCTAGCATGAATGCATGATGCAGGCACTGATAGGCAATTGAGCTGTACTGTTTGCCCGTCTCCATCTGTAGAATCTCGCGTCATCTGACCTCATTCTAGCTAGCTCATTGAGCTATGCATTTTCATATGTACTCAGGGGGTGTTTAGTTCGCGAAAAATTTTGGTTTCAGGTACTGTAGCTTTTTTGTTTTATTTGACCATTACTGTTCAATCATGGACTAATTAGGCTTAAAAGATTCGTCTCGCAATTTTACGGTGAACTGTGCAATTATTATTTTGTTTCGTCTACATTTAATGCTCCCTGCATGTGCCGCAAGATTCGATGTGATGTTTTGGGGTGAAAATTTTTGAGAACTAAACACCCCCTCAGTTATAAGCCTTCTATAAAAAATACAGCAACGTGAGCTTTGAATTCTCTTTATTGCTCTTGTGTGTTTGTCCAATGATCATTAATCACTACTACAAAAACAAAACTGTAGAGATGCATGCATTTCTTGAAAGAGGTGATTCAATTCCCACCGACACACCTCTACTATGACCTCCATAAAGACCCACTAATTTATTAGCTTGCACTTTCAAGCCTATGAGAAGGGACAATATTTTCAGAAGTGGTAGGTCCATTTCCATAGGCACACAATACTATTTAGCATCTCTACTATAACGAGGCCCCGTATATATAAAGCAGCCTCCTCTCCTTCCTCGTTCTCGGGACAGAACTGTAGTCCAAGAAGGAATAAAGGGGGAGCTCCAACAACCACAAAATTGCAAATCTAAGAGGAAGATTTTTGCTCTTAAATATTTTTGAGGAAACTTATCTAGAAGATAAGCACATGCCATTCGCCTAACATCTTTTAGCAGGTTTAGTGCTAGATTACTTGATTAATTAGGGTGTTGATTTTCTCTCTATTTGCATATGGTTTGAGATAATTATAAATGAAATTTGACCAAATCTTTGAAGGACCTAGGTTGAATTTAGTAGGGGACAAGATGCTACCCTTGTTTAGTGGTATTGTCTAGTTTTTTATGGTTTATTATTTAGTTTTTGAAGAGGGTTTAAGTTTGGATCTATGACTCTAGATCTAGATCTAGAATTATTTTGTTACTCAATTAGTTTGTGATGAATACATCGTTGGGTACCCTCAGCCCCTTGGTATAGGTGACTTCATAAGCCGCCGAGTTCGTACTCCGCCGAGTCTGTACATCGCCGAGTTCCCTAGGACCCGCTCTGGTAGAGAAAGTAGGGCTACGGGGTCCGCTAGTATCTCCTGAGGGACCTCAGGCCCAGCGCCTGGGGACACCGCTGCCCGAACAATCCAGGGACCTGGCCCCGCATAACTCACTCGAGCATCACACGAGGAGCTCAGCCGGTTTTTCCATCTACCAGAAGGGTCATAAGACATAGTCCCCCATAGTGACTGTGAAAGAATCTAATCCCCTTTTGAGTTTTGGTAATTAATGACAAACCTATGAATTATATTTCATAAGAAATGAAGGTTCTAATATAAGTTAGGACCACAAGGATGCTTTGAGCTAAACATTCGTGTCATGATGAAAGATTGCATGGATGGATGGTGAAGAGTTCAAGGCAAATGTATATGATAGGGTTTAAGTTTCACTGGCACCCAAAGGTGACTACAAAAGTTAGGTTTAGGATTGATGGTTGTACTTTAAAAAGAAAAGATTTCTATTGTGAATATGGTCTATGTTCCACTGGGTAAGGTCATTCCATGCATTGCACTTAGAAACAAGTGGCAGTTTGAAAATCAAATGGAAAACCTTTTGAAAATAATAATTTGAAAATGCTAGCTTGTGTCAGGGTTCAGCATACTTTCGGTCAAAATTTTCAAATTTTAGCAATGATTTGAAAAAAATTGAACGAAAAAGAACCAAAATTTCCGGTATATGTATACATTTACCGGAGGTCATCGACAGAAACAAAAATTGCTGATTTTTGGTGAAAACGGGCCGAAATTCTGAGCCCTGGCTAGTACTCCCTCCGTGCACAAAAGGATGCAATTATAGAATCTGTGCCGGTCAAATTTGCTCAGGTTTAACCAAGTTTATAGTAAATATTATTAACATTTATGTTTCCAAATAAATTTATTCTAAAATATATTCTGTAACTAATCTAATGATACTAATTTTGTATCACGAATGTTAATACTTTTTATATAATTTTGTTAAAGTGCAAACTGTTTGACTTCTCGAAAAACGAGAATTGCATTCTTTTGTAGACGGAGGGAGTATATGCTAAAGGAGATGGTTGCCATTGGGGAACCGATTTGGAGTTAGCAACATTTGAAAAGGTATCGAAAAAGAGAATGGTGTTAGCCCGGCCTGTTTCAAACAGGAAAAATTGAGATCACCCCCTTTTATCCATATTTTATTTGCTGTCAACATCATCGTATTAGTGTAAATGCTTCCTTCGTATCCTCAAAATAGAAGAGACGCTGTTCCGGCCGGTATACTACTCATATTTGCAGGTTGCATGTTATAAAATGTTTTGTTTAGCACGAACGAGGAGCGTTCCCGATCTCGAACTGAGAATCAATCACCGTAGCAGTGCCCGGCCCAAAACCTTGACTGGTTCTTGCTCGAGTACCAACAAACCATGCACAGGTTCACTGAACAGTACTGCATATGCATGAGTGAATCTGAAGGAACATTAAAACTTCTGCATGTCAACATGGAACATGTTGCAAGATGCCTTGGGTGAAGCTCTATATGTTATAATATAAACTAGCTATAGCTATTGCTCCTAATGCCAATGGTCGATCGATGTGCAATGCAAGTTCGGTGCGTATTAATAGCTAGCACCGAAATGATCAATGAAACAAGCACCAATTTGTCAACTGGGCTGTTTTCCCGGCCGGTCTCCATTACTATATATAGCATTACCATCTCTTCTAATCCTGTCCTCATTCTAGCTAAGCTAGCTCATTTTTGTTCTACATACATAGATCTCAAGCTTCCTTATTAGTACTAGCTTATTGCTGGTCGCATCCAAGAAAGACGTACATGGCTTCAGCTGCTGCCGCTAGCGCTGTTAAGGAGGCCTTGATCGTCACCGCGTGCGTCGTGCTGCTGCTCCACCCTTCGGCAGGACATCAGCCGCCCAAGTCGCCGCGGCCACCGCCTCCACCGCATTGCCATTACACGGGGCAGCAGCCACCGCCACCGCCACCACCCTCGCCAGTGCCAACGTCGCTGCCGTCACCGCCACCGCCACCACCACCGCCCTCGCCGACGCCGACGCTAACGCCAGTACCAGCACCAGCGCCCATACCAACGCCGACGCTGCCAACACCACCAGTGACAACAACGCCCACTCCGGCGCCGGCGCCGGCGCCCGTCAACTGTAGCTACAGTGACTGCGGCTCGTATTGCAGCCCGATCTGCTATGCCAACCGCGACGCCGGCATGACCAAGTGAGAGAGCGACTACGTCACCAACTTCAAGGGGTGCTACGACGGCTGCACTAGCCACGTCTGCCCCGGCGACTCCTGCGTCAACAGTGGCTGCGGCTACGGTCACTGGGCTGGTTCGGCTGGTGAAAAAGCCGGCTGGTTTCGGTTGATTCAATAGTGTTCTGTGAGAGAGAATAAGCTGAAACAAGCCGAAACATGATCAGCAGAACATGGCCACTGCTCCTGCGACAACGCCAACGCAACCAGCTGCTGCCAATGGTGCGGCAGCGGTGTATTACCCCAGTACTTTAGTTGCCGGAATTACTACGACAGGGCTGTGGAGTACTGCATGAGGGACTGCGGGAACACCTGCTACAAGAACTGTACATCTGATGGGCAGCAGACACCGACACCGCCACCGCCGGTGGTGCCAGCGCCCATGCCGACACCGACGCCAGTGCCAGCGCCTATGCCGACCCCGACGCCTGCGTCGCTGGCGCCGTCACTCACCCAGGGCGCGTAGAGTTCTTGGTCTCTTGTCATCTCATCATGTCCAATAATATATGGTGTCTACTGTCTAGCTCCAGCTAAGTGTCAGTCCTCAGTCTAGCTAGTCTGAATGTTTCTGTGTGTTCATCACGTTTCTACGATCAAATAAAACAAGGTGAGCCTCTGAGCTCTATATGTTTACTGTTCTTGTGTGTTTGTGCTCTGATCGTCATTCCATGCATTGCAGTTAGAAAGAAGTGACGGTTTGAAAGCAATTGAAAAAACCTTTTCAAAATAATTCAAAAATGCTAACTATATATATATATGCTAAAGGTGATTGGGGAACCAATTTAGAGTTAGCAACATTTGAAAAGGTATCGAAAAAGAGAATGGTATTAGCCGGGCCTGTTTCAGCTAGAAAATCTTGTTGGGCTGTCCCTTCACATGAAGGATGAAATTGAGCCCAACAAAACCAGCCCATAGGACTAGTGCTTGTGCACCGTTGATTTGATTCTGAATCAACAGTTGTTTGAAAAAGGCAGCATTATATTATCTTAAAATATCGTTACAAAGGATGGCCCGAATTGCATCCGAATCCTCATTACACCAAACTAAACCAGAGAACTGATCAGCTAGCCTAGCCATTACGTGAGTTGCCTCATTGCAACTTCTCTAAATGTACATAAAAGAGACAGAAGCTTCACATACTAATTTTTTTACGTCACACACACAATGGATCCAACTTGAGATTGTATTTTTTTATGATGTTTTGACAGTCAGAAGCCACAATGATATGCTGATGGTTTCGTTCTTTTGCAAACAAAATACCACATCGAATTGCTAAAATTTCAGCCAACTAAGGATTTTCAACTATGTACATCTTCTTACAGAATGCCATTTTGAAATCCCCAAGATGATCACGAATCACTCCACCTATTCCGATATGAGAATGATCTTTAAAGGTGGTTGCATCTACATTGAGCATCAACCAGCCATCCAGCGGTGGAGTCCATTTAGGGGCCAAGCAATTAGATCGCACCTGTGGGGAGCGGATTGTTTTGTAGAGTGCATCAATACCATCTCTATGTAAGCTTTTGTCCATTCAGCAATGGAATAAGGATGAAACATATTCTCTCCATTCCTAACTGCATTTCTTGCCTCCCAAATGTGCCACACAGTGATTGTAAATGTTGTGGCTTCTTCATCCTTTGCTCTATCTAAGAAATCAAAAAGCCATTGTTTGATGTGTATAAAAGCGTGAGGCTTGCAATTGATATCAAAACACTTTTTAACTTGACGCCATACCTCTGAAGCATATTGGCACATTAAAATGGCATGCTCCACTGTTTCTTCTCTTCCACAAAAGCAACAAGCATCAGAAGCAGGAATATGTCTATACTTTAGTTGCTCCCCTGTTGGCAAGCAATCATGAGCCATTCTCCATAGGATTATTTTCATTTTTGGTGGTGCTCTGATTGCCCATAGTCGCTTCCATAATTTAAACATCTCATGAAGGCTTTCCAATCTTTTGAGTGAGTATTTTGATTTGACAGTATATATTCATGATTTGGTGTGAGGCCAAGATGGAAAGTCCTCACGTGACGTGTAACATAGTTGTATTCGTAGGATCTTTTCAGCATCATCTTCATTGAAGTATGATTGGACAATGTCCTCATTCCATGTGCCAGCGACCTCATCTATAAGAGAATGCACCTTCAAATCTTCTGGCAATGAACAACTGGTTTAATAATAGCTTTGCTTTGAACCCAATTATCCTTATTTATACGGATAGTTTTTCCATTTCCTACTCTCCACAAAATACCTTTCATCAAGATTTCCTTACCGTAGATAAGGCTACGCCATGTGAACAAAGAGTTTCTAGGCCAAGGCACATCCCAAAATGTGCAATTTGAAAAATAGTGCCCTTTGAGCACTCTGGCACAAAGTGAATCAGGTACTGTAAGAATTCTCCAACATTGCTTTCCTAGCATTGCCTGATTGAAGAGTTCCATATCTCGAAATCCCATACCACCCATGGCTTTTGGTGTCGTTGTTGGCGGTCACTAACGACCAAATTCGACCGCCAATTATAGTCCAAAACAGGAGAAATAAACATACTTTTAACACATATGCTTTTACTATTGACCTGTTTCCACTTGTATTCGAGAAAACATGTTTTGCAGGACACATCTTCGGAATCAAGTGGAAAACAAACAAAATCAAACAAAAAGCGCAAAGCAGAGAACGCGTATTTCAGAAATGTGCAAAGGAAAAGAATGAAAAAGGCCGATCCAAACATCCAAACTGGGTAGAATACCACCGTGGCAGGCATCCAGGCCTAGTTAGCAACCCACCAGAGCAAGGCGATGGCCAGCTGGGCCAGCCCAGGTGCGGGCGCACCACCCCAGCACCGTCTCTCAGGCCCACCATGCTCTGGCGGTTGCATGTCGCCATGCTATGACATTCCCGGTGGTTACCTAAAATAACAGCGCCAAACCATCCTTCATCCACTATATAAGCAAGGGTGGAGCTCATTCTTCAACACACATCATCTTGGAGCTACACCTCACACCACACTTTGCATTCTTTTTCATAGTTTTAGTAGTAGTCTTTGGAGCTAGCAAGAGCTACCGGAGAGCTTGTCTCCTTGGAAGAAAGAGCTACTTGGTATGAATACTATGAAGAGTTCTTCCATATTCAAGCTTTTATCTTATTCATATAGCAATGCATATGAACTAGAGTATAGTTGTCTTCATGTTATAATTATGACATATGAACTAGCATATAGTTTGTGTGTCATGACTTAACATGTTCAACTTCATGCTTCAACGTTCATATGACTCGTATGAGCAGAAGTAGAACTAGGGTTGAGGTGACGGTTCGTCATTCCTTCGGGTTTGCCCATATTCTTGCTTGTCAATCCATAGGGTTGGAGTCCCGGGGGGATATGGGTAGTTTCCTTGTACACAGGAGTGGTGCTCGGGTGCACGGGAACTTTCGGATATGACGGTGCCCCACAGTTGAGGGGTAGGCGGTAGGTGGTGACAACATTGTCCGTCCCTTGTAATCCCTCAAGTTCGGGTATTGTGTATGAGTTCGTAAAGTCTCTATGGCTTGGCAAACCAAGCCCAGGGATCTCCCTGTCCATCTCAAACTTAGCTTTAACTCTAGTCATATAACTTGTATGATCATTAATTGTGCTTTGCACGGCTATATTAGAACATGCCGGCTTCACGTAGGAACATTCTTTTATTCTTTGTTTTCCTTTTATCCTTGAGGTTAACCCAGATGTGTGTTCACTATCCGTGATGTACCATTTTTACCCCTGTCATGAACTAAGGTCCATCATGCAAGTATGTAATCTTATTCATGTCCATGCTAGATACATTATACCTTGCCCTCCTTTGGGAAAATATAAATAATGATACTCTGAATACTTTCGGGTGAAATGCTACAACGATAGCTCCGTATGCTTGTGGATTATGTCTGTAATCATATTAGGACTATCGTAGTTGGTATTTCTTGGCGGCGTTGCTAAGATTAACTCAATCTTAGTGATGGTACTGAGGAATGCCAACCAGACATTTCTGGCGCCATTGCCAGTGATGGACTTAAAATCTCCTCACTTGGTGATTGCGCTAAGAAATGCCAATAAGCATTTCTGGCGCCGTTGCCAGGGATAAACTTAAAACCTCTTCACTTGATGATTGCGCTAAGAAATACCAACATTCGTTAACCATTCCCAGGATCACTAATGCAATTTCTTCTTACCATCTTCAATTCCCCACTAGTGGTTCGATATTGTTGTCCTCATTCTATCACAAATTGTAGCTAGTAAGCGGAAGCAGCTCATAACATATAATGGAATAGCTTGGATAACTGACTTTAACATTATTTCCTTACCAGCCCTTGAGAGGGGACGGTCACTCCATCCTCTTATCTTCTTCCACATACAGTCAAGTAGGAAATTTAATATATATGTTGGAGACCTTCCTACCCGAGATGGCATCACTACTACAGAAAAAAAATTAACCGAGGCGGGCTTCGCAACCGCCTCGGTGGAAAGGTCATGGTAAATGGGTCTTTCCCGAGGCGGTTGAAATGCCCGACTCGGTTAATCAATTAAAAAACAAGAAAAAAAGAAAAATCCATGGACATGCTCGCCGAGTCCATCCACGGCCCCGCCGAGCCCATCCACGCACCGCCGCTGCCACCGCCATAGTTCGCCGGATCTGGCCTCCCCGCTGCCGGATCCGACCTCTCCACCGTCGGATCCGGGCTCCTCGCCCTCCCCGCCGAATCTGAGATCTAGGAGGGGCCTGAGATGGAGAGAGGGAGGGGAGAAGGCCGTCGCACCGGAGGGGAGGAGGGGCGCCATCGTCGGAGGTGGGGCCACGAGGCCACGCCGGAGGAGGAGGAGGCGGTCGCACGTGCCCCGCCGGAGGAGGAGGAGGCAGCTGCGCGCACCCCACCGGAGGAGGAGGAGGAGGCCGCCGCGCCTGAGGGATGGAGGGGCGCTGCCGCCAGAGGAGGAGGCCGTCGCGCCTGAGGGAAAGGAGAGATGCCGGGGAGGAGCGCGGTTGCGTTGTAGAGAGAACGAGAGGAGGAGCGCGAGGGAGAGTGCGGATGTGCGGTTGATGGGAGGGGTGAGGGAGAGTGCGGCTGATGGGAGGGGTGAGGGAGGGAGTTAGGGTTTCGAAAGATTTTGTTTATATACTAGAGATGATAGTGGGCTGGTGTGGGCTAGCGGGCTGGGCCTGATTTACTGAGGCGGTTGTGTTAGAATGCCCGCCTCGGTAAATGATTAACCGAGGCGGTCACGTTAGATTGCCCGCCTCGGTTAATGATTAACAGAGGCGGTTGCTGGGCAGGCTGTCGGCCACCGAATAATGGAGGCGGGCAACCAGCCCGCCCGCCTTCAATTCGAGCCCCAAAGTGAAATGCCTCGGTTAATTTTTTCTGTAGCAGTGCATGCCCGAGTAATTGGTTTGTATGGCCTCACAACAGACATTGAGACATGTCATTATTTTGTCCTTAATATGCTCTGGGTGATCACCAAAGAAAACTGAAGATTTTTCAAAATTAATTTGCTGGGCCGATCCTTCACTATAAGTTTGCAGCACCTCATTTAGAGCTTGAAGGTTCTTGGCATCTCCTCTGGTGAAGAAAATACTATCATCCGCAAAATAGAAGATGGGATATGGCTGGTCCACTATTGCCATTTTTCACACCTTTAAGTTTACCTTCAGATTCCTTTTTTTCAATAGGCAAGATAACCCCTCAGTACATAGAAGAAAGAGGTATGGATTGATAGGATCTGCTTGCCTTTGGCCTTTGGTTGGGACAAAAGGTTGGGAGAGCTCTCCATTAATCTTTACAGCATACTACACATTTGTCATGCATCTCATTACAGTTTTTATCCAGTCATCAGAGAAGCCCCTATCTTGTTCATAACCCCTTCAAGTACTTCCGCTCAACTCAATCGTAAGCCTTCATCATATCTATTTTCAAAGAAAAAAAAAGGCGTTTAGATTTTTGTCTTCTGATGGTATGCATACATTCATACGCAACTAGCACATTATCTGTTATAAGCCTGCCCAGGAACAAAAGCACTTTGCTCATTGGAAATAATGTCAGGAAGGAGAGTTTTCAATCTATTTGCTAGGACTTTTGATGCAATTTTATAAAGCACATTGCATAAGCTGATTGGACAAAAATTAAGCAGCCTCTCAGGCTTGGAGATCTTAGGAATTAAGACAATAGTTGTTTGACAAAAACCATCTGGAATAGTGTCACCTTGTAAAAAGCCCCTAACTGCAGAGTAAATATCAGGTTTTAAAAAAATCCCAACGGCGCTGATAAAACAGTGCTGGGAAACCATCCAGGCCAGGCGCCTGGTCAGACCCATTTGGAATAAGGCTTCATGGATCTCCTCTTCTACGTAGGGCTTACGTAACATTGCATTGGTAATTTCATCTATCTTGCATGGGATGGCTTCAAGAATATTATCAATCTGGTCAGTTGGCTCACTATAATAATATCAGGTACTGTTTGGTTCAGCAATGTCTATGGGAACGTTAATGGAATCAATTGCCGGCGCAAGCTGTTACAGGGGAACCATAAACGCGATTTGTTTGGTTCGCAGCGTGAGCGGTACCTCCTTTTGGATTGATCCAAAAGTACCTTTATGGACATTGTTGCCGTTCAATCGCTCTCTCCTCTATGGAGGTGGCTGGAACAGAGCTTGATAGGATCGAAGCATTGCTAGTTGTTGTTCCAGTTTTTTATCCTCTTTTGGATTGATCCAAAAGTACCTTTACTCCACTGTTTCAACGAAGTGGCCATTCTGCCCAGATTAGTCCAAATAGAATGTAGATTTCTTGCACCTTCGAAGCCATTATTCCAGTTCTCTTCAACAACCTCATCATATGCCCACATTGCTTCATATTTAAGTCCATTTTTGAAATAATTCTTCTCACTGTGCCATGATTTTTTATTAACTGATATTAAAATGGCATAGTGATCTGAGGAAGATGTAAGGACATTCTCCACGTGACAATCATCAAAAAGCTGGTTGAATTTTCCATTTGCCACTGCTCGGTCCAAGTGTACCTTCACATTATCATTTCCTTAAAAAGAACTCTAAGAACCTACGCCAAGAGGAACGGTCACTCAGGTTTTGGCCATGGTTCCTCAAACGGCCAACTGACCCCCATGTCATCCCCTGGTGGCTAGGGATGAAAACGGACGGAATTTTTTTCGTACCGTCCCGTTCCGTTTTCTATATTTTTCCGTCCGTTTCCGTATTTGCGAGATCCCGTTTTCGTATTTGCGGAAGTAGAAAATGGTGTTTTCCGTCCATTTCCGAGTAATCCCGTTTTAATATGGAATAGACCCGTATTTATTCCGTTTTTATCCCGTTTTCAATCTATACCCAACATGTTCAACAATTACATGTCCTTATGTTATGTTAATATAACTACGAATCACCAAATATGCCTGTTATGTTCACGTACATAGCATGTAAATGAATATTAAACTTTGTATATATTATTACATGACTTTATATATGTATACTTTGAGAATATTATATTATGTAATCTTAATTTAATTTTCCGGCTCTCCATCCGTATTTGTTCGTTTCCGTATGTCCGTATATTCCGATTCTGTTTTCGAACCCGTATTTTCCGAACCCGATCCCGTTTCCGCCAAAAAATATAGAAACGGAAGTAGAAATAGGGTTTTTCCGTCCATTTTCATCGCTACTGGTGGCGACTCGGGGGGCCATCCGCCGCTGCCACCGAGGGTCCATTTGGGAGCTCCTCCGGCCGCCGTCGCCGCCCCGTCTGGTGTGCGGTGGCAGCGGCCCGCGGCATGCTGCCCAAAAAGGCAGCTGTCGTGCTTTCCTCTCCATCCCCTACGTCCTCTCCTCCACCTCGCCTTCCCCAACATCCTCCTCTGCCGGCGGCGTCCTTGGCCGGCGACGCTCTGTGGGCGGCGGATCCATCATCCTAGGCACCGGATCTGGCATTGGCTGCGGTGTCAGGTGGCTCTGCGGTGGCGACGCCCCCTGAGAGGATCTGGCTAGGGCGATCCCGCGCTCGCTCGTGGCTGGAGGCTGCGGTGGCAGGCCGACGTCCGTGCATCCCTTGGATCTGCCTCCGAGGCTGCGGTTGGCCTTCGGCAGTCCGGGGCTAGGCGACTGAGGCCTGTGTGCCCGCGGCGGCCAGTGGGGGTCGGCTGCCCCGCGCTCACGGCGGCCGGATCTGCGGCCATGGCTAGGGGCCGCCGCAGTCTTGGGCCAGCACCTGCTAATGACAGTAGATGGCTCGGTCGGACAGAACGGCGGCTAGAGCAGCGGACAAGCTGTGGCCAATGCTGTGCATGGGGTGAGGTGCCATGGCGAAAGCTTTGCCCCTCTTGGGACAATGACGACGACGTTACCAGATGTAGTTTTCTTCCTTGGAAACGTCAATCGATCGGTCCTCTTCCCTTTGTGCGGCTTGGCTTCCCTGGGTGAAAATCTGGACCTTCGGGTCAGGCGATGGCGGCGCCAGTGGCGTCGTGTTCCTCCTTGGAGGCGTCGTTTTGGAAGCCCGTACTCGGTCAATCTACTGCGGCGGCTAGCGTCGTGGCGAGGAAGGTGGTGGCCTAGTTGAGGATTCAAGGTTGCAGTGTCAACGAAGGAGGAAGGCGGTCAAGAGGAGGGCGTTGGCGTGGTGATTCAAGGGCCTCACATCTGCTGGCAGTGGAGGGCGACGGTTTCGTAGGACCGTACGCCAGTTGAGAGCATGAAATTGGCGAGGAGGCCGACGTGGGAGGCGCTCACGAAGTTGGCAAGGAGGCCGGCGTGGGAGGCGATGGCCAGCAGATTTGAGGTGCCGAGATGACCTGCGTGGTATGGCGGCGGACGATCTCTCATTGTGACGGCTGTTTCTGGCGCGAGGAGGCGTCCTGGCAGCTGGAGGACGTGTGTGGCACTTTTATCTTTGTTGAGGCAACTAGGTCCAGAAGTTACGGTGTGCGTGCGTTGTGTTTGTGTTTCCGTGGTTTTGTAGCGCTTGTGGTGTAGTAAGGAATAGCTATATGCATTGCTCGATGCAGAAGCTAGGATATTAATATATTCCCTTTTCTAAAAAAAACATTATCATTTCATTCATGCCTATTATTCCAAGTAAACTTTGGGCCTGAAAACCCTAGATCAACCAAATCACAAAACTCAAGGCACTCCCTAAATAATCTTATTTGTTGTTCACCTCTTTCCCTCCGGCTCAAATGTTCATCTCTGCTTAATATTTCATTAAAGTCACCAGCACATATCCAAGGTCCATACCACTCTGTGCGTACCAAACGTCGAAGATCCCATAAATACCATAGACAAAAGAAGCTCTCCACATATGCTCTGGGTCTGAACCTATTGTCACATCAATAATATTGGAATTATAATGTTTCAAGGAAACTGGACAATCTTGAACCCAAAATAAAGCCAAACCTCCACTTCTTCCATCACTGCTCACCGCAAAGCAACCAGAAAAGCCAAAAGACCACATAAACTTTCTCACTTTGGTATCCCTCATTTTAGTTTCTGATAAAAATAGGAGGGAGGGACGATAACGCTTCACCAAGCGGCGAAGCTCTCCAACTATCAAGTCCATCCCTAAGCCTCGACAGTTTCAACACAAGAGATTCATGGCCCTCGGCTGGGCTGGGTCCTAGCCTCCACAGATGTAGGGGTGAGCTAGTAATCTTTTTTCTGCTTTTTTGATGGCTCTCTTTCTTCTACAAATAGTGCAACAAGCTCATCATGCAAATTAATTTTAGGAAGATCAGTTGATTGGGGCAGTGCTAAAGCCAGTTGCATGGGATCGACTCTTTCAGCTTCCTCTGAAATCAAGCCCTTAGTTGCATCTTCAAAGGAACTTCGCACTTGCTTCCTTTTTTTACCCAGGTCTGAAGAAGCTGAACTTTTGTCCTGGTTTTTGTTTTTTGCTGGATTTCTTGGGAGCTTGGATCTTGTTCTAGTAGTACTGGTTGTACCTCTAGTATTCTTACAAGATTTGGGAGGTATGATCTCATCAACCTTTATATCATCTGAATCCCCGACCTGCTGTATGAGTTCCTAGTGCCATTAGCAAGGTTATTTGAGGACTATGGAGTAGAGCCCCCTGACACTGAGTCACGGTAACTTGCTGAGCCGCTATTTTTTCCTATTAAAACAGAGTTATAGACCTTCACTTCATCAGGTACCTTCTTTTTTCTATCATCCAGGACTCTCAAATCAATGCCATAAGGGAGTAAACCATTCACGTCTCGCTCAGCAGGAGTAGGACATTCCATTGAAGAATGTCCAATAATGCCACATGAGTAACAATAACTTGGTAATTTCTCATAGCGCACTTCATAGTTCATACCACTCCATTGTTTTTCTTTTGGCCGAGAAAATTGATACACCGTTAAATTAATCCTCAATTTTGCTCTAAGATAAGCCCCCCAAGCACGATCTTGAGCATCCACAACAAGTTTTTCTACTGGTCCTATTTTCTTTGCTATCTCGTATCCCCACTTTCCATTCATGAATCCAAAAGGTAGATTATGAATTCTCGCCCAGATCGACATTTGATCGAAATAGTTGGCCTCATAGAAGCATCAAAATCCTGAGTTAAAACAGCTCGCTTACCAATAGTCCATGGGGAACCATCCAAAACTTTTTGTCCTGCTTTGAGCCAAACTCTGCTATAAACAGGTTATCCCCAACAGTTTTCAGTAGCAAACCTTTAGGATTTCCGCACGCAAGTCTCAATGCTGCTATAATTGTTTGAATGTGCAAGAACCCATGTGACAATACCTTGCCAATAATAGCACAGTCTGATGTCGCCAAGCCTTCTTCAATATCATCCGCTACCTCAGGTGCGTCACTTTCCTCCGAGGTGAGATGCAAGCGGCTGATTAGGTCGGCCATCTTATCTTCTGGCACTCGGTCACCAATCTCCTCGCCCAAAGCATGCTCTGGCATCTCTAGGGGCAACTGGTAGCTCACCATGCTTGCTCGATTGAAAGCTTTACAAGCTTCCAAATTGTGGACTCCCCCTTCCCTTACCTCTAATCCCAAACCCTTTCCAGATCCCCACCGCAGAACAGACCAAGGGCGGGCAGTGAAGCTAAAGTTCACCCCTTTGTCGTCCTGAGTCCTAGCAAACAAGAACCAGGAGTGGCTGAGTAGAGGGAATTAGGTTGGGAGGGAGGAACAGAGAAAGTGCTCCGCGAGAAGATCACGAACACACACAGGATCTCCCAGCCTCAATCGCGATCTCAAGGAGATGGATTTTGATGGGGAGAAAAAAACCGCCACTCTCTACTGTTCAAAGAACTGTCGAGAAGGCGGCATTGGCCGGGTTGAATGCATGGGCGTGATAGCTAGCGTGGAGCAATATCAACAGTTAAATTGTTTCTTGAAAAGCATAAAAGTGAAAACCCTAGCCTCCATTCTGACAGCATGAGAAGAGAGGAAGAAGAAGGAGAAGGGAAATATATTTAGATTTGTTGGTTCTGAACTGATCATCTTCAAGCCAGTGATTGGAGGCTCAAACATGGTTGGATTAGCACCAAACTTAGTGAGCTCGTTCCTCACTTAGAGTACTTCAATCTGTTAAGTTGGTTGGATGAATGGTTGAGTAGATCAATAGATTTGAGAGGAGTTTTGTCGGTTCGGGTCACTGCAGTTTTAGAACAGAGCAACTTTAGTAGATGATTTGTTTGGGTGGTCAAACCGTGTCTGGTAGAGCTGAAATTTGGTCATTGGGGACTTGTGGATATACTTGCCTACCAAAATTCGTGCACAGTGGAGCTGTTGTTTGTGATATATGAACTGATCATTACCGAGGGGGACATAATCTGTGACTTCTCTGTTTGGCTGCTGTTATTCCTCTTATTAGAAGGTTGTGGTTGTAGTTGATGCCAAGTTTGTAACTTGATGAATATGTTGTTGTTGGTGTAATCCTCTAGATGCTTTAGAGAAGAATCCTTTTATCCCTTCTTGATTATAGTGGATATTTAGAGTGGACCGGTTGATCCCGTGGTTTTTACTCACCTTGAGGAGGTTTTCCCATGTAAATCGTTGTGTCTATTGTGCATGGGATTGTTAATTTCCGCTGTTGATCTGATGGTAGATATTCTTCTCATGATTCATCACAAGACGAGGGATTAATTGTGCATTGTATTTGCCCTTTTATCTCAACAAATCTGGGATCAGACCCCTTTTGTCCATATTTGCAGCTTGTTTGCATGGTAGAAAATGTTTTGTTTACCACTAATGAAGAGCGTTCCCGATCTCGAACAGAGAATCAATATAATCACCGTACCAGTGCCCAGGCCCATGCCCTTGACTGGTTCTTCCTCGAGTACCAATAAACCATGCATGCAGAGGTTCACTGAGCAGTACTGCATATGTGTGAATCTGAAGGAACGTCAACTTCTGCATTATGTCAACTTGTAACATGTTGCAAGATGCCATGGGTAAAGTCTCAAATGTACTCTCTATATATCTTATAATAATATATAAACTAGCTATAGCTAGGGCCCCTAATGCTAATGGTCGTCGATCGATCCGGACCGGAAGTTCGGTCTTGGGTGCCTATAAATTGTCAATTGAGTTGTTTGCCCATTGTCTCCATTTATATAGCATCTCGTCTTAATTCTGTACTCATTCTAGCTAAGATAGCTAATTTTGTCCTGCATAGACCTCTCAAGCTTGCTTATTAGTACTAGCTATTTGCTGTTCCATCCAAGAAAGGCATGGCTTCAGCTGCTGCCGCTAGCGCTGTTAAGGAGGCCCTGGTCGTCGCCGCGTGCGTCATGCTGCTGCTCCACTCTTCGGCGGGACATCAGCCGCCCAAGTCGCCACGGCCGCCGCCTCCACCGCATTGCCATTACACGGGGCAGCAGCCACCACCACCGCCACCACCCTCGCCGGTGCCAACGTCGCCGGTGCCAACGTCGTCGCCGCCGCCACCGCCAGCACCCTCGCCGGTGCCAACGTCGCCACCGCCGCCACCACCACCCTCGCCGACGCCGACGCCGACGCCGACGCCAGTACCAGCGCCAACGCCCATGCCAACGCCGACGCTGCCACCGGTGCCACCGCCCACGCCGGCGCCGACGCTGCCACCACCACCACCACCAGTGCCACTGCCAACACCCACGCCGGCGCCGGCGCCGTCGCCGGTCAACTGCAGCTACAGTGCCTGCGCCTCGCATTGCAGCCCGATCTGCTATGCCAACCGCGACGCCGGCATGACCAAGTGCAAGAGCGACTTCGTCACCAACTTCAACACGTGCTACGACGAGTGCACTAGCCAAGTCTGCCCCGGTGACTCCTGCGCCAACAGCGGCTGCGGCTTCAGCCACTGCCCCTGCGACAACGCCAACGCAACCAGCTGCTGCCAAGGGTGCGGCAACGGTGTATACCCCCAGTACCAGAGTTGCTTGCGTTACTACGACAAGGCTGTGGGGTACTGCATGATCGACTGCGGGAACACCTGCTACAAGAACTGCACCCAGGGCGCGTAGAAGAGTTCTTGGTCTCTTTTCATCTCATGTCCAATAATATATGGTGTCTAGCTCTAGCTAAGTGTATCAGTCCTCACTCAGTCTAGCTAGTCTGAATGTTTCTCTGTATGTTCAAGTTTCTACGATCAAATTAATAAAACAAGAAGGTGAGCTTTTTTAGCTCTATGTTTACTGTTCTTGTGTGTTTGTGCTCTGATCGTCAGTGCTGAAGTCTCTGAGACAGCATGCGCTGTCGCTGTCGTGTATGAAAAGGATTGGATCGATAGATATGGTAGGATAATTAATATAACATGTAAGTCTTCAGCTATCGTTTTTTATGGTTGCTCAAGATCCAAGTATGAACCCCTGTATATATAGTACTATACAAGGGACCTGGCTCTTCGGACTTTGAGGTCACATCATAGTGACTATTTCACTAGCATGTGGTAGCCCTAGCTAGCTCCATTGGGTCGTTACGTTCATCACAAAACCTTCCAATTGTGCAGCATCTTCATCGGGCTGGGCACCCATAGGCCATAGATTTGTGTTATGTGTCATAGAGTAATTTCTAGTCTTCTTTATTAAATCAGAGTAGCAAATAATAATGTTCGTGTAAGAAATAATGCATCAACAGTGGTATGCCAAGGCTAACAACCCTCCTTCATGCATTGTTTCTTCAAGAAGACTCATTTGATCGAAATGACTAATTCCAACTTTTGTTGGTTGGTATATTTAATTGTTACCACTCCTCTAATAACCGAGAAAGGCAATTGCAAAAAGTTACCGTGCTGGTTTTTTTTTCTTCACTCCTTTTTTTGGTCCTGCAAAACCACGAACGAGGCACAGGTGCCGCCCTTATGGGAAGCCATTCTTCTTAGGTACAGGTCAGGAACCGCAAACAAGTAGCCATTTCTGTTTATAGTGCGTCCGTCCGCCCGGACAGTGTCGATGGTGGCCCGCGACGCAACCCAACGATCACCTCTTATCTCCTCATCCACTCGCCACCGACCGTTCTAAAAAGAAAGAAAAAAACACACCTCACCACAGTGCCGCGACAGCTCTCCGCGACCGCACTCCACCGCGGCGCCTCGGCGACAGCGCTCTCCACCGCGCTTCCCTCTCCACCGCGCTTCCCTCTCCACCGCGCTTCCCTCTCCACTGCGCCTCCCGCCCGCCGCGATCTTCTCCAGCGCACGGACCCGCCGCAGCCTTCTCCACGGGACCTGTCGCGGCCTTCTCCACCAGAGCAGCAAGTTTCGCACCACCGGTGAACTCGACACGCCGATGAGCCTCCGTTCCCAAGCAACAAGGAAATGTTGCACTGAAAAGTGCATGTTGCGAATGTATGTTTCAAGTGTTTCAAATGTTTCAGAGGTATGTTGCAAGTGTTTCATATGGATGTTGTAAAAGTAGATCGAGATGTTAGGTATGTTGCAAGTGTTTCAGAGACATGTTGCAGGCGTTTGTTCAAAGTGTTTCATCTGTTTTTAAACGTATGTTGCAAGCGTTTTGATCTGGATGTTGCATATGTTTTACACATATGTTGCAAGAGTACGTTCCAAATATTTCAGTTGTTTCATTCTTATGTTGCAGTAAGTGTTTTCATGTTGCAAATGTTTTATGTGAATGTTGCATATGTTTGACACATATGTTGCAAGTGTACGTTCCAAATGTTTTATCTTCTTCAGACTTGTATTGCACCTAAGTGTTTTCATGTTGCAAGTGTTTCGTGTTTTAGAGGTATGCTCAGAGAGTCATGGGGCATGGCCCGGGCACTGGGGAAGGTGCGGTGAGCCGGGGGCGGCAAATGGGGCGCACGCCGCGCTTGGGGTCCTACGGACGGGGCGTGCTCGTCCTCATTTGGGCTCTCGAGTCCCGCTCGAGCGGAGAGGAGGGTCAAGGGAAGGAGTGGTAGGCGCAGCCAGGGTGCACATGCGGAGCAGGGCGAGGTGGACGGGGTGGGGCGAGGCAGATGGGGGGCGTATGTGTGCGTGCAGTAGTGATATGGCGCAACGGCAGGTGCGGGCAGATGGGCTGGGCAGCAGCATGCACGAGGCGTCCGGACGCGCTCATCTTCTCCGGACGTCCGGGCGCTAGTAATTCCTTTTTGTGGGAGGCGGAGGAATTGCTATTCTTCAAGCGTCTGATTTTTGTGTTCTTTTCAGGCGACGATCGACGGCTATTGCATACAAAAGAACACTCCAGATTAGATCTCGCACTATTCAGCTTCTTCCTCACGCAACCGCACTAACGAGCTCCTACTGCCGACCTCCCCCGCCGCCCCGGCCAGCGGCTCCCACGCCGCCATCGCCGCGACGTCCACGAACCGCCGCCATCGCAACAACCCCGTCCTCCCTAATCCCAATCCGCGCACTGTTTCTTTTCATCCTCGCGTCCGCACCAGCTAGCTCCCGCCGTCGACCTCTCTGGCTGCCTCGACTAGTGACTGTCCTGCCGCCGCCGCACTGCCCACCAACCGCAACCACCGGGCCGACCCCGCCCTCCCCTAATCTCAACCCATGAATCCATTGTCGAGCCCTCACCCCCACCGCCAACACTTCCCATCCGATGAGTCCTACCCCGCCCCCTTGGCGGTTGCGGTTCCCCACCATCCAACCCGCCATCACTACCTATCCGGCCGCCTGCCCCTAGGCCCCTTCTTTGTCTAAGATCGCCAAAGATCTCTAAAAGCCCGTCGTCCCCTGCCTCTGCCGTCCACGTCACGCCAAAGAGAAGAAAGACATGTGCAGGGAAGAGGAAATCACGGTGCGTCACTTGAATGTAGCCCAAAACTAGACGACTGAAATGTAGAAAATGTGTTTTTTTCACGACGGTGTCTATTACATGTTTTTCATTAGCAAACAAAAAAAGTAGCCACGTTGGTTAAAAGAAATGTACGAAATTTAAAGAGTTTGTGGTTGCTCATGATTTGGTTATTCTAATTATTAATTCCAGGTTTGACGGGTTAAATTTAACTACTCTCTCTATTCCAAATTATAAATTATTTTGACTTTTTTTTATACATAGAATTTGCTTATATCTGGACATATATTATATTTTGATGCATAGTAAAATGAACTACAAATTTTGCTAATTTGCTATCACACAAAAGACCACAACCTTTCCCCTGCTCCTTTCCGCCGTCCTACCCCCAAGATTGAACCGGTCGGATGGCGAGCGGCGGCGCATACCCCGTGCAGTTCCTCCACCTCCCCGGCGACGGCGGCGCCCACTGGAGCAATCTCGGCGCCGCCTACGCCGCCGTCACGTTCCTCAGTCCGCAGGGGCAGTCGCTGGTCCTGTACGCGGCGGGCCCCAACGCCGACGGCCAGCAGTGCCAGCAGCAGCCGCAGCCGCGGGGGCGCATCGTGTTGGTGTACCCGGTCCTCCCCGGCGACGCCTTCGAGAGGCTGGACGGCGCGACGCTGTCGTGGGCGGAGCCCGAGTCCGGCGCCGAGTTCGCGCTCTGCTTCGCCGACGAGGCCGCGTGCGCCGCCGTCTGTGGGGCCATCTCCGCCTCCCCGTCGTCGACGATGGTGAGCCCCGCCGCGGCGGTCGATGGCATCGCCGAGAGGCTGGCGGGGCTGCGCGTCGCGAGGGACGAGGCCACGCCGGCGCCCGGCGGGGTGGACATCGCCGCGCGCCTGGCGCAGCTCAGCATCGGCCGCTAGGTTTCAGGCTTTCAGTTAGACCGTTGTCGTCATCTTCAGTCCTCTGATTTTGATGCCTGCTGAAGCTGTACATATACGATGCAACACTTATCTGCTAAATCTGATGTTTGTCTCTACCTCCAAGATTACAAGATTGTCTTGCTGGTCTTGCTAAATCTGCTAAATCATGCTGAGATGCTAGAATGGTCGAAACAATTAAAATGGACATCAGACAAGGGTTTTTTTATGAGCACAACTATGGATATAAACTATATAAGATGAACAGAGCAACAATATGCACCCATGCTTGCTACAATTTCCATCAAATACACAAGTCTCAGTATTTTCAGCACAAAAAAAAAAGTTTTGAGCCAACATGTAAGCCAAAATCACTATGTCGGCGTTATGTGACAGCACAACAGGAATCACCTGGTGGCCTTCACTTTTGAGAAGATAAATTCTAAAAGTTGCAAGTGGCAACTCCACAAGAAGTGGTATATTCGGCAGTTCTCTGCGGCTGAACGACCTGAGATGGCTGAGAATCCTAACATTCTGTTGTGATCTCCACCTGTGCCAGAAGAAGCAGTCCAGTTGTAAGGTTTCACACCAACAATCACCAAATCACATAATATTTTAAGAGTAATTGTTAAAGAAATATAACTAGCAAAAACAAAGCAGCAATTTTATAGTTATATTTTAGACAACTTAATTTAATGGCAAAATTAGACACATACCACATTAAAAATTGATCAATGTGAACAATAAACATTTGACCACAATTTAAGAAAATGCTCACCATCTATGCACCAAATAAGGGAACTGATTCCATGCTCTTCGCATCAGCAAGACTGCACATTTCTCAAGGGGAGAGTTGAAAGGTGAAAGCAGTTGTCCAACTAGCAGTTGAGTTATTCAGTTCACTCTAAACATGCATCTTACAAGTCTAGTGGCATTCCAAACATATCGTTGATCTCTGCCATGACATCACAAGTGGTGATTGTGGGTTCAAATAGACCATTCTCATCCCCAAATTTGCAGGAATTACTCTGACTGGCTTTGCTGGTGGAGTTCTCTTTTAGGTCATCATCAGCTAATATGGAGAAACCAGAAACTGGAGCTACTTTTCCATCTGACTGTGCATTAGTTTTCCTCTTTGTTCTTTCACCCTTGAAGTTCAGTGGTTTTCCAAACATGTTGTTTATATCATCCATTGCTTCCTTTAGATTGACAGTTGGATCAACTAACCCATGGTAGCATGCATTTTCCACCTTAGGCTCATCATCAATAGTGGAACCAACAAACCTATGAATGACAGTGTCTTCTCGAATCCCAGAAGTCACAGGATGAGGACCTTCACGATTCCTTGTTCCTGAATTACCTTGAACTGGACAGAGCAAAGTACTGGTATCATGAGTAGGCTGCACAGTTCTGGAAATTATATTAGCACCACCATAACTTTCCTCACATTGTTCTTCATCATCTGGCAATATTGCAAACCCTCCAACAAATGGCTTCTGGAAGTCACTTTCGCCTTGATGCCTAGATGAATCAGATAATGGTCTTGGAGGATACCTATTACTCTTGTAGCACATAGCATTCTGGACAGTGCCATTAGCCTCATTTTCATCAACAAAGATTTCAAACCTACTTCTTTCCTGATTTAACTTCATGTTTTCCTTCCCACAATTCCTGTTTTGCCCCGCATTTTGGTCATTGCCATTAGGGCAATCCTCATCAACAAAGATCTCAAACCCACTTTCTTCCTGATTTAACTTCATGTTTTCCTTTCTAGAGTTCCTGTTTTGCGTTCCATTTTGGTCGTTGCCATTAGGACCATCCTCATCAACAAAGATCTCAAATCCTCTTGTTTGCTGACTCAATTTTGTATGGCCTTGCTTCATGCTATTGTTCTGGAGCATGTTTGTATCATTGCCACTAGGTTCATCTTCATCAACAAAGATATTAAATGCACTTGTTTGCTGATTATGATTTGGGTTATTGCGCTTTGATCGTCTCTTGAGAATAGTTTCAGGTTCCAGTGGCTCCATAAACATGCTATTGATGGCATCCAAAGCCTCCTTAGTGTTTATAGTTGGCTCAACTAGGCCATGGTGACAGGCATCTTCAGTCTCTGACTTCCCAACCAAAGCAGAGCCTATGAACCGTACAACTACAGTATCATCACTATTACAACGGGACAAATTCTTGTTTGCTCCTGAGTTTCCTCTGGAGAGCATACCAACTTTAGCTGGCCCTAATGGAGGATAAGAGCCTAATGATGGATTAGAACTAATTCCTGACGTTTGCTTTGTATTGGATTTCAGTTCTTTACAGTTTCTGCTTTCACCTGCAACATATTCAAAAGGACAGTAAGGTACCACTGGGAAAATCACCCGTTATAACTGTGTGTAAATAAAATCAGAAAATGTGCTTTGAAAAAGGAAGTTCGAGGTGCAGATCTGCAAGCAGAAGCATGCTTCTATTTTGGGAAAGAAATCACCCATTATAGTTGTATGTCAACTAAATCAGAAAATGAGTTTGCAAAGGAAAGTTCTAGCTATGGATTGACAAGAAAAGTATGTTTCTGTTTTTTTTTTTTTGCGTTGAAAGATTGATCAATAAGATTTTAATAGAGATATAAATGTCTAAGGCAACATTGGTTACAATAAGAACTGATTTCTGTACCCCTCCTTACACAGGCCTACCTTTGACTTGGTTCATAGATGTAGCACTAGACCCAGCTTTCCTAGGCATTCTTTCCTGCAGCTAAAGCACATGAATAAAGAAAGGGAGGTCAACAAACCCAGCAATGGCCATGATCTAAACTGAAGTAATAAACGAAATGAGAGCTATACTTTATCTTTCCTCCTGTATGATTCCATGCGAAAATTAAACTGTTCATGTGCTCTGTGCAACTCCCCAATAGGCTCTGCAAGGCTATTGAACATTCTAGTAAGAAACCAGCTTTCCTCTCAAAGGAACTACAAACTGAGATCTATGTTAACATGAAGTGTTACTTGTAATCCTTCTTGTCTAATCGACTAAATTGTTCAATATGGCATAACTGTGCACTACTGTTTTTAACAGAGTTATTCAGGTTGGTGGCGCATTGAGCTTGCACAACAATAACAGTTCTAATAACAGATGTGTGGTATCCAGTTAAAATAACAAAGAAGTGGGTGGGTTGGCTTGGTAGAGGGTGTATTAAGAGCTTAGCTTACTTTTGGATTCCCAAACGGTACATCTTCTCTGCATCATTGAACCTCTTGTGCTTCTCATAATATAGTGCATAAGCCATATAGAATGAAGCTCTTTTGAGGCCTATTCCATTCCTCTCCATCTTCTTGAGCAATGGCTTTGCATCCGTCACGTAGTCCATCTACAGGATTTAGAAACCTAACAAGATCATTTCTTATAACAATAACAAGGGATCCAAGAAGAAATCAAGCTGAATATGGTTTACCCATTTCCTCAAGAGCACCGTAGCACTATTTACAATACAAAATTTCCAGTGAGGCACTGTTTTAGTGGAGGACAATATTCACGCAAGATATGATGAGATCTACACTCTACGGCACAAGGTTCGAAAAGGTGACGCCTTAGGCGCGCCTAGGCGCGACTAGGCGCTAGTCGACGGGTCCCCGCCTGGCTTACGGGGTAGGCGGAGCTCTAGGCGGGCGCGGCGCCTAGGCGGCGCGGAGGCGGCTCAAGGCGGCGATTCGGCGGCGCGGAGGCGCCCTAGGCGGCGCGGAGGCGGACGCCGCGGGCGAGAGCGCTAATATTTCCGCCACCGCGGAAGCGCGCGCGCAGCCAGCTTTGAGCGCGGGAAAGGAAGCCTCGCGCGGCAAGGATAAGAGGGAGAGAAGGGGGGAAAGGAAGAATCGCGCGCAGTTGGATCTCGGACGGCCGCTCACTTCCCTGCGACCCCGCCGGGAAGGTCTCCCCGCCGGCCGCACTCCTCCCCGCCGGGCAGGTGGTCACGCAGGCCGCGCTCCTTCTTGCCTGGAAGCAGGTACCGCCGGTCGTGCTCGTCCCCGCCTCGAAGCTTGTCGTCGCCAGGGCATCCCTCCCGCCTGGAAGCTCGTCCCCGCCGGTGCACCCCTCCGGCCGGCCTCGTCCTCCCACGGGCGCACCCCTCCCCGACGGCCTCGTCCTCCCGCGGGCACGCCCCTCCCTGACGGTCTCGTCCTCCCGCGGGCGCACCCTCCTCGACGGTCTCCTCCCTTAGCGGCAGCCCCCAGGTGGCAAGGTGAGTCTCCTCCCCCGTCGGCTGCTCCCCTCCCCTGCTCTGTCCTCCCCTTTCCTCTGCTCTGTTTTATTTGGAATGAGAATACTGAATTTGAGTGCCTGTTATTTGTCTGAATGAAATGAATGAATGTCTGACTGAATCTGAAGCCTGCTCCTCTCCTCTGTTATCTTATTTGACTGATGAATCCTTTGTTGGCTGTGCCTGCGCTGCATGTATGTGTCTATGATTCTGTGATTGCCTGATACACTGAATGACTGATGGACTCAATGTATAGCTTAGCTAGTTAGCTGATTGACTCAATGTATAGCTTAGCTAGTTAGGTGTGACTTGTTAGTTGCTCACTGAACTCTTATGTAGGATGTCGACGACAGATGCTGCACCTGCACCTGAGACTGATGGAGCAAATCTCCTGAAAAGGAATTCAGATGATGTGGGATGGGAATATGGGGTTCTTGTTGATCCTAGGAACAAGGACAAGGTGAAGTGCAAGTTCTGTAACAAGGTGATGCAAGGAGGGATTTATCGGTTGAAGCAGCATGTGGCCCATGATGGAAAGAATGCGAAGAATTGCCCGAGCAGCACACAGGAGGCTAAAGACAAGTGCAAGAAATCACTAGATGGTGCAAAAAGGAAGAGGGCAGAGAAGGTTGTTCGTGACCTAGAACTTAGAGAGGAAGTGAATGTTTCTCGGGTTGGAGAAGAGTCAGAGGAAGTCACCTGTGTTGGAAGTTCAGAGCCTCACAAATTAGGACCCATTGACAAATGGACAAAGGCTATTGATCCTAAAGCAACCAGAAGTGAATCTTTGCAGCAACAGAGGCTGAACAAGGAACTGTGGAAGGAAAGAACACATGAGGTGCATAAATTTATTGCAAGATGGGTCTATACTCATGGTAATTTACTAATTTACTATTCTGTATTTGCATTTCAGAATGTGTGAAGCATTTAGTTTTATATTTCAGAATGTGTGAAACACATAAGGTACTGAACACTAATTAGTCTTCTTTTTTTTAACTCTGGCAGCAATTCCATTCAATGCATGTGATAATGATGAGTTCAAGCAGATGTGTGAAGCAATTGGACAGTTTGGACCTGGACTTGAACCTCCATCTCAGTATGATCTGCGAGAGAGATTGCTGGAAGAAGAATATGCAAGAACCAAGAGTTTGTTGCAAGAACGTGAAGCCGAGAAGATGAAGAATGGGTGCTCTATTATGACTGATGCTTGGTCAGATAGGAAGAGGAGAAGCATAATGAACCTGTGCACTAATTGTGCTGATGGAACTAGTTTTATCAGCTCAAAAGAGATGTCAGATGTGTCACACACAAGTGAAGTCATCTTTGAACTAGTGGACAAAGCAATTGAAGACATTGGTCCAGATAATGTGGTGCAAGTAGTGACAGACAATGCCTCTAACAACATGGGAGCAAAGAAGCTATTGCTTGAGAAGAGACCACAGATATTTTGGACCTCTTGTGCAACTCACACAATCAACTTGATGCTCCAAGGAATTGGCAACATGCCTCGGTTCAAGAAGGTGATTGACCAAGCAAAGGCATTCACCATATTTGTCTATGGGCACACAAGAACATTGGAGTGCTTGAGATACTTTACAGAGGGGAGAGAGATAGTAAGGCCAGGAGTGACTAGGTTTGCTTCAACCTTTCTCACTTTGAACAGCATACAAGAGAAGAAGGACCAGCTAAGGAAGATGGTGGTTCATAGTAGGTGGGACTCATTGAAGGATGTGAAATCAAAGAAAGGAAAAGATGCCACAGCAATTATATTGAATCCAACCTTTTGGAAGGATGTGAAGCTAACATTGACTGTTTTTGAGCCATTGGTCAAAGTTCTCCGTTTGGTTGATGGGGATGTGAAGCCTTCCATGGGTTTTGTTTATGGAGAACTACTAAAGGCAAAGAGAGAGATCAAAGAGGCCTTTGGTAATATTGAGTCCCGTTTCAAGGAGGTCATTGCTGTCATTGACAAGAAGATGAAAGGCAGACTTGATTCTCCATTGCATTTGACAGCTTATTTGTTGAATCCACACTACAGTTATGCTAACCCATCAATCTTTGATGTGCCCACAATAACAGAAGGATTTATCAGTTGTGTAGAGACTTTTTATTATCATGATGAGGATAAGCAAGATCAGGCTGCTAACATTGAACTGAAAAAGTTTCAAAATAGAGAAGGACCATTTAACAAGAAACTTGCAAGGACTTTTGAAAACTTTGATTACAACCCAGGTAGAGGTACTTGTTATTACAATGAATTTGATTACAACATGGTTGTTTGCTGTTTTCATCTAACAATAAATGCCTACTAACTAATAGAGGTGTTTTTCATTTGTTTCAGCATCATGGTGGCGGCTGTATGGAACTGAAACACCAGCTTTACAGAAGATGGCTACAAGGATCCTATCTTTGACAGCAAGCTCTTCTGGCTGTGAAAGAAATTGGAGTGGGTTTGAAGGGGTTAGTACCTGTCTACCTAAAAATTGCAGCAGCATTACAATTAAATTGCAGACCTAAAAATGCTCTTATTTTAAATTTATAGGTACACACTAAGAAGAGAAACAGGCTTACTACAGCCCGCCTGAACAAATTGGTCTATATTCAATTCAACTCCAAGCTACTAAATAAGAAAGAAAAGATCAAGTCAAAGAAAATCAGTGATGTTCTCTTGTCTAGTGAAACAACTGAAGCTCAAGGTTTTCTGTATGAGGATGGAGATGATTGTGCAGTAGTTGTCTATAGAGATGAGGAAGATGAGATGGAAGGTACAGGGATACCTTGGTCTGTTATTGGAGATGCAGCAGGAGCAGAAGAACAACTTGAGCTGCGTAGAAGTGCAAGAGTGAGACAGCTCTATGAAGGAGAAGAGTTTGAATCTGAAGAAGAAGAGTTTGATGAAGATGAGGATGAATATGTGGAACCATATTGAAGAAGTCCTACTGTGTGCCTGTGTTTTAGCTTTTATTATGCATTCATGTATCTTTAACTTATGAACTTAGAACTCCTGTTGTTTGTGTGCCTGTGTTTTGTGTTGTGAGAACTGAGAACTGAGAATCATGTGCTGTAATGTACTCGTACTGCTAGTCTGCTAATGTACTGCCAGTCTGCTATCATTTTATTTTTTGTGTTCTTGCCTGCTGTGTGCTGTCCCTACATGATTGTGCTTTCAAAAGGCTATCCTATGCTGCTGAATTGCTGATAATGGATGGGAGAAGGCTCAGATAAGTACCTAACTTGCTATTTCCTATTTTTGTATCACTTGTATTGATGCCCAATTTATCTAACAGTGTTGTCCACTTCTATTGCAGTATTGCTGCAGGAACATCACTTTTGTATCAACTTCAACTAAGGACTAAGGACCTAAGGTATGTATGTCTACTGGTCCTTCCCTATTTTTATCTAATTTATTTAGGATTTCTGCTATATATATATATATTATATATATCTTGTGTGCTAAATTAGAAAAACGCCTAGAAAAACGCCTTGGAACGCCTAGGCTCGCCTAGGCTGGCCTAGGCGCTAGGCTAAGGGCCAGCGCCTAGCGCCTTCTTAAACTTTGCTACGGCATGATCTTTTTTTTTATGAAACCTACGGTATGATCTAGCTAACAAAAAGTAGTATCTTGATATCAATACAAATACATCAGACAGAAAATTCAATTGATTGAACAGGTGAGATTCTGGAGTTCGCTCCTAAAACCCACAAAGCCCCCAACCGATCGAAGTATCAACCGCCGTCATCTCTCGGTGGATCCCCAGTGAAGCACAAGAAGTGAGCAGCAACAAGGGAAGAATAAAGATGGCTAGTGTGGTGGCTGACCAGCTGGATCCAGACGCGGAGGTACCGTGGGTCGTCGCGATAGCGAGCGTCGTCCTCGAACTCCTGGGCGCACTTCTGGAGGAACCTGGGCAGCTTCTCCCGCAGCGTCGCCGGCGGCAGCGCCCACTCCATCTTCCGCATCCCCCTAGCAGACAGCGGGCGGGCGGATCAACCGATCGGCGGGGCGAAGGAAGCGATGCGGGGAGGCGGAGAACAGGCAAGGAAGGAAGGAAAAGTGGTGGGTGCGGGTGCCGTACCGGAGCCACGGGCGGAGAGGGTCGGAGCCGGAGTAGCTCCGGATGTCGCCCACCACCGACGACAGGAGCTCCTTCTCCTTCGCATCCTCGGCGGCGGCGGCGGCAGCCATCGGCGGACTGGATCGATCGGGTTGATTGGCGGCCTGCCGACAAGAGGAGCAGGAGCAACGAGGATGGATTTGGGGTGGTCGGCTTCCTCCCAATTTCAAATTTTCATCTCGCTCCGCGGCCCGCGGGGACGGGTAATGTTAACGTGCTCCAGAGAGGTGGGGCCCACCAACCACCATAAGGCCCCACCTGCCAGGGCTTCCCTGCACTGCACCTGTGCGGGGCAGCGGTGGCAACGGCAAAAGCGCCGCTGTCTGTCCGCCGGCCGGCTGCCGGCTGCGAAGACAATGGTCAGTTGCTCTGCAAGTCCCTAGAATCGTGCACACGATGGTGTAGACCTGTTTATTTGGCTAAAAAGTCATGGCTGAAAGTACCGTTTGCTGATTTGTCGTGAGAGAAAACACTGTTTGTTGATTAAAAAAGTACGGCTTATAGATCCAGAACCAGAATTGCTCGAATCAAAAGTCTCACTAATTCACTATCAGATAGCAGGAACATCACTCTGACTGCTTAATGTGGAGACCGCGACATTATTTCACTGAAACAAAGCTTTCCTCTATGTAAACTGTAAAGAAACCCCCCACATGCCTGCTCAAAATTCAAATCCTATTCGAATGTCAGACGTGTCTCAGCTTGCCAACATGCCCGTACAGTTGAGAGGCTGAAGGAACCAAATGCACACACGACTGAAGTGAACAACCAAAAGCGCACGCGAGTCCCTGACGGACAGACAGTACCACCGATCAGAGACTCAGTACCAAACGCCCTGGTGCCTTGCAAGAATCAAGATGGTGTTGGATGCCGATCAACGATCATGCCGTCATCGTCTGGAAGAGGTCTTGGAGGTCAATTATATCAGCAAGGACGCCGGCAGCAGTTGTGTCGTTGCCAGCTCCTGCGCCCTGGATCACCAGAGGGGAGCTCTGGTAACATCTGCTGTATATCTCCACCTGATCGAAGCACAGAAAACATTTTCTTTTTGGGTAAAAATCTCAAACCAGGGATAACCAAATGACAGCTGGGACGTTGATGCATTGATGAGAGGAGAAAAAGTATTTTCTAGAGTGAGATTGTGCTCGTAAAGACATTCATGATAAAACATGTTTGCTCCCTATGAATAGGAACCAACAGTCTGGTGACATAAAGGAAGATCAAACGAAGGGAGAGAAAATAAAAGAAAGAAGGGTGACATTACCACATTGTCACTTCCCCTCAATCTACCCAGCGCAGAATCCTTTGGGAGCTCTTTAAGGCCTACTTGGCACCTGCAAACTGGGGCGTTAGACAATAGAAAGATTGAAAACCAGCCAGCACCAGAAAGAAGTTCCAAACAAGTAAACAAGTGGCCGACAACGAGATTTTGGAACAATGACAATATCAATAAACCAAGACAGATTGATTTTTTTATGCTAATGGATATCACACAGTACTATCACACCAGGGCCTAGGCTGGATGCATACCCTGTGCTTTCAATCTCACAGACGTAGCGAAGAACGTTTCCTCTCGAAGATGCTGCTTTGACTCTTTCTTCCATGCCCTTGTCAAGTTGCACTAAACCACTTTCAAGGAAGTCTTTTGTGGACACTGCATCAGGTCCTAATTCACTAGGATATAAACTCTCAACCTGAGGCAAAGAGAAATACAAAATCTTCAGTGTAACTGAGTCACTGACTATATAGGCAATAAAATTAATGATGTAGCTTTGTATAAGAGAAAGGAATTAAAAGTAACCGTTGATTTTGGCATTAAAAATACTCAAATTAATAGCTCCCTCACATCATATGAAGTCAAAAGAAAAGCTTTCATGACATATAAAAGAATCAAACTGGCAGCTACCACAAGAAACAGGTGGTGCAATCAATCAGCTATACGACAGCTTTACAAGTTTGGGGGACTATTAGTCTACTCTTACAGATTTAGCATATTAGCATACAATTGATGTAACAAATTAAGACAAGTCAATCTATGCCTCGGTAAAACACACAAGCCTAAAAGATGGCTCCATGTAATCATTCAAATAAACAGGAGGCAGACCTTCCACAACTACAATATGTGAACAGGATTACTTTGCCCAGAAATTACTTGATTATTGTTAGCAGTGAACTAACAGCGAAGTAGCACACCCACATCTATAAGCTATAACAGTTAAAATATCACCCAGTGCACAGAGCACCATGTCTATATAAAAAGTTATCAAATGTAAAATAATAATCTCAACTTCTCAAGAAATAGTACAGACAGGCATACATTGATATTCTCCATGCTTATCTGTTGCCCCAGAAGCCTAGCCAGGATCAACGCCTGCATTCAAAATGAAGGTATTAAATGAGAATATGAACACTGGACAACACAACCTACCTCAACAGGTGGACCAGTTTGTGATAATGTTTATGTTTACATGATTTTCACACCAAATTCTAGTAGGACACAAATAAACTCAACACTGCACCAGTTCATGCAATACACGAGTTCACTTAGGCAAGGAAAAGAAACAGAATACAGTTTATTGAATGCAAAACTGTGAGGTATCTAACCTTTCTAGCTACATCCATTCCACCAAGATCATCACGTGGATCTGGCAAAAATAAACACTTCAATAAATACATATTGCAAACAGGTAAAGCAATAAGTAATACGGTTGTGTTTCTAGTGCTTAGATCATTCATATTAGTAGAGTTTTCTGTTTGAGCTCTGCTTCAAAAATAAGATGTACTAGAAATTGACACATATAACAATTGCGATGAAAATATATCAAAAGATATGTGCAAGACCTGGTTCTGTATAGCCAAGAGACTTGGCATTTTTTACGACTTCACTAAATTTCTTTCCATCCTCAAGCTCACTCATCACATACCCAAGTGTACCTACAAATCCATATGAAGGAAAAAACTTGTGATAATTTATTTATAAAACTGTGACAATTTACACAAAAGACTAATAATTGCATACCACTCAAACTGCCAACAATACGAGAAATAGGATCTCCAGATGCAATAATACGGGTTACAGAAGCTATCACAGGCAAACCTGCTCCAACCTGAAAGTATAACCTAAGTGAAAGTTAAAACACCATAAAGGAGAGAAAAACGTGAAATAGAACTGTCTTATATGTATGTCCTGACTCCTATCATGTATATGTCTGTTATCTTCTGATGTCAAGCAAATGTTACGAACCAGTACAAATTAACTCAATGCAAAGATTGAAATGATGGAATTGCAACAGTATAGCTAACTTCTTTATGCACCAGTGCATTATTCAACGTTTTAAAGGCACGGTTATGAGATATAAACCATAACAGCAAAACTTTGGTCATGGACAGCAGTAGTTAGAACAAATGCAAAGCAGCAGTTTGCACAAATGTACAAGCATCAAACTGGACACAAAAAAACCAAACACAAACATACAGTAGATTCGAATCTTATCCGACGGAAGTTGGAGACCAACTTCTGAAAATCCTCCTGCGACAGCAACAAATGTATTTGTTAACTAATCAGATAGCTACTCTTTGTTGAACAACATGAGACACTGCGATTCCGGCATTAGGAAAGACTATTATCAGATAAGAGTAAGTCAAATAGTATTACATAAGCACCGGTAAGAGGTTTCTTGTTTGCCAACACAATACAGCATCCATGATCCACGGCGTCTTTCAGCAGACTAACAGTGTCATAAGTAGCAGAACAGTCAACTAGCACCAGACCTGAGAATAGGCGTGTAATGATGAAATGTGTTAAAATCAGAAATACAACTGAAATTTATCATAGAAAAAACACCAAGGATGTAAGATTTTTTATGCTCTACTGATTGGAAGATCAGAAGATGTACGTGCAATTGAGCACAGAACCACGAACCAGTTGTTCTTCCAAGTGTGGTAGCGGCGTCTATGACTTTGCCCCTGGCCTCAGGGTTCTTGAACAGCTGACAGTGCCCTGAAATTGCACATCCAAGCATATATATCATCCTACATGTCAACGAAAACGATGGAGCGCGGACATCGGAAATGGGCAAAATCAAATGGGGGAACATCTGTCTACCTTGGACGAGCAGGGAGGAGAGGGGAGAGCCGGCGGACTTGGCGGCGCAGAGCTGGGTGAGGAGCGCGTCATCGAGGCCGGTGGAGTGGACATCTTCGGCGACGAGCAGGGAGGAGCTATCCGCGACGCCCACCACCCGGATGGCCACGCCCTACCGGCAGCCACAGCCAGTGAATCAGTGATCGCCGAATCGATCAGACGTACCCGGGGGCACGGGGAAGGCGAGGACCTATACCTGATTGGCGTGGAGGGGACGACAGGAGACGATGTGGCGGAGGAGGTAGCGGCCGACGCCGCCGCAGCCGAGGAGCACCACGGGGAGCACCGACTTCACCGGCGTCGGCATTTGCGCAACTTGGATTCGTTCGAGAGGAAAGCAGGGCCTATGTAGGGACGGCTGGAACCGGGGCACCTCAATTGGCCGCTGATTCCGGCAAGAGCCCGCACGGAAGCCTCCGCCGCCGCCCGCCGTGGCCTGTGACGCGACGGAAAGGGAGAGGTGGTGATGTGCTCGTGTGGGTGGTACTCGCACTACCGGAACTCCTGCAGTCCTGCTTCTCTCTCTGGCGTGTGGGCCCAAAGTGTGGACCCTGCTGAATCAGCCACCACTAGAAGCGTGGGACCATGGTGTCAGTTCATCGTAGACTCAGGCCATGTTTAGATACCGAACTTGACAGGCAAATTTTGCATAGTAAATGTCACGTTACACTGTAGTAATTTTGTTTTTATTTAGTAATAATTGTCCAAACATTGATTAATTAAGCTTAAAATATTCATCTCGCAAAGTAGAACAAAACTGTGCAATTATTTTTTGATTTTATCTACATTTAGTACTCTATATATGTGCCGATATTTTGATGTGATGGAAAATCTTTTTTTTATATAATAGAATTTGAAGGTGAATTTGGTACCAGGCCCAGTTTTTTTTACGGCAGATCGACGCGTGACAAAGCTTGCCGTCGCTTCCTGCTTGCGGCGGCGGCGGCGGCGGATGAGCCCTAGACACCGGCGGACGGGCGTCGATCTGCAGCCACGGGTGAAATCGAGGAGGGGAGTAGGCAACGCTCCGGCGACGTTAGCGGACGAGCCGGCGGTTCACCTGGGTTCGTCTCCTCCCCTCTCCCCCCTGTCCTCTCATGCCCTCCTATCTCGCATTCGATTTTGCTTGCTCATTGCCTCATTCTGTCTCGGACTGAATCACAGTGCCGTGCAGTTGTGAGTTCTACTACTACTATGTAAAAAAATTGATCCGATTCCATTTGAAATCAACACTGGAGTGCCAGATTGCAAAACAATAACCTATGCACACCATGCTCATCCTCATTTGGCCGAAATAAGTAAGATTACAGATGTGAAGTCTACAAAAGGTAGGTGAACAAGAACAAGAGCTCAATGGATTCACATGCCCAACACCAACTAATTATAAGAAAATTTACAGATACAGCCAGTTACAGTTATGGATATCCCAAACCTCAACCACTGCTCTGATGAGAACATTAGCATACGCACAAAATTGAGCCAAACTCTGACTTAGCCAACATAGGCTCTCTCACATATACCCTGCCACTGGCCAATAACACAATATTTTTTTTCTACTGCTGCTGATAGTGCCTTCCATTGCTTGGCTTGAGGAGCACACAATCTGGAATGCTCTCATTTTGATCTTGAGATGGTGAATAGAATCAAGGTGCCTAGTAAATGTGTCAATTAACAACCTGCAAAGCAGGGCCAGTTCAAGGATTTCTCCTCGAGGCCTGCATTCTTCTGTTCTCTTCCATGTACCATTTCTTCAGTCTCTCTTGAGCAGTCACCACCTGCAGATAGGGGGTTCAGAATAATTCAGCATATTGTGCCCCTTGTAGCTGTCCACGTATTCTGTGAATATTGCAATTTGTTAAGCACAACACTGGGCAAACCTGTTTTTCCCAGTCGGTCCTTAATGTTATGAAGAGAAGCACAATAGTTTGGACTAGTGTTCCGAGCAGCATTCCGATCCAAATGCCCTGTTGTTGATACGTTGAACCGCCAAGAAGAGTGAGGAACAACTTAAAGCCGAGATTGCACTAGACACAATGATAAATACCAGACTCTACGTCTCACCTTTACATGAAGCCCCACCACATAGCCCAGGACTGCTCCAAGAGGAATGCCGATCAGGTAGTATGATGTAACGTTAACATACGCGACTACACTTTGCCAGCCCGCACCAACAGCGACACCTATAGATGATGAAATGATGTTTTAGTGTCAACAAAACAAGGTTGTACAGTGTAGCAGTCTCTATCATCAGTAGAACCGAGAAGGATACCTGATAGCACTGGCTGAACACTGTTCAACAATATGGAGAAGGCTAGCAGAGGCGAAAGGTCGGCGACTGCTTTAGCTACCGCTTGACTTTCAGTAAATATGTAGGCAAGGTTTCCACGGAAGAAAAGGAAGAGCACAAACAACACAAATCCGATCGAGGAAGAAATGATGACGACATTGTAAATCGCAAACTTGGCCCTTCTTGCACTTCCAGCTCCAAGCTCATTTGCCACTCGCACTCTGAAGATACATTGCGTTAACTTCAAAACTGTGGAAAGTCCAACATAAATAAATGAATAAAAGGCTAAAGCTGAAGTGATTATGTACCCTGCTGCAGCCAAAAAGCCGATGGAAACCATCATCTCCCAACCGTTGATATTAAGGCTGCACATTTAGTAAATAGGTACAGCACCCCTTAGTTATGCTGTTTGTGACCAGAAAGGGAATATCATGACCAGTACAATGACATGCAGCTATTATTTGGGTTGTTACGCCAATTATGGTGGAAAGACTAAAGTGGGAATGACAGCTACCAAGTGAAGTGCAGAGTGATCTGAACATTACCATATCGACAGGGCATCAAGTGCAATCTCTGCGTTCTTCATGTATCCTGTGAGGAGCACCAATATGGTGTTGTACCACAGTTCCAAACTGAAACAGCAAAGCAGAGCATTGACTGAATATATGTATTATTATATCATGGCTATCTTGATAATTCCAGAGTGTTCTTCTTATCTGAATGAAACTTATGCGCGTACTGAAACATTAATGCTGGCTTACCAGAGCATGACACCAGAAGATAGCGAGAGCTTGATGATGGCACCTAGGTCAGCGAACGCAGTGGACGAGAAGCCCGTCCACGTGAGAGGGCAGCCGCCGAAGAAGACGAAGGCGAGCTGCCCAAACACGGGGATCCACATGGCGATGACCATGGACCCCATGACCCCGGCGAGTCCAAGGTGGAACCTGACGGTCATGAGCCATGACAGGACGAGGTGGAGGCCGAGGTTGAGCACGGCGAGGTAGGTGATGATCGTGTTCTTGCTCTGCGCCTGCAGGTACATCTGCAGCGTGAATGCCCAGACGTAGGAGAACATGACGGGGATGTACCACAGCGAGATGGTCCCCGCCACCGCCGAGATCTCCGGGTCCTGGCCCAGTGCCACCAGCAGCGGCTCCGTGAAGAGATAGACGGGGAGCAGGACGACGGCGCACGCGAAGAGGATGATCCACGACCGCTGCAGGTAGATCCCCAGCATGTGGTACTGCTTCGCGCCGTAGGATTGCCCGCATAGCGTCTCCAGCGCGCTCGCCATGCCTAGCTGCAGTGGTGTTCGTCATCATCACGGTAATGTCGTCACGGTTAGTTACTGAAGCAGATAGTAGTAGACTGTTACATTGGTGTACTCCCTCTGGCCCACGATGTTTGTCGTTCTAGCACAGCTTTTAAGCGTTGCGTCCAGGTTCACAGGGAAGGCCATGCATCCGGGCCATGTGGGCGCCTAGGTTCAGACAACAATTAATGCACCTTGTTCAATGCTATAACGACTAACATATCGGGATAGAGGGAGTACCCAATTGAGATGATGTTGTTTTGAGCTGCTAATTATGTTTTGACAGGTTGCTTTTTGGTCGACGGTGACACACACACAGAGAAAAGAAAAAGAGGGAGAAGTGTTTGTGCCGGTCAAGAGTTGAAGTCTTGCTATTACTGCTGGAGTTCTGTTCACCACATGCATTTTCTAGCATGACTTTGGTGCTCGCAGGACACTGACTTTTCAATCGACGACGGGGACTGGTTGGGATGGAGTCGTCAGTCGTCGTCGATGCCTGCCTCGCCATTTCCTTCACCGACGCTCGATACGAATCTGTTGCGATCGATACGAGCTGGTGGCGAATTTTATTCAAATGATTGTAACTGTGTGTGGCCTGTGGTATCTGGGCACGTGGAAGAGCATGAGCCGAGCCCCACTGAATCTGTTATCTGTAGTGCCTTTTTCTAGCTTGTTCGGTCGAGTTGGTGGCAAACTTTATTCGAATTTAACTGTGGGCTGAGAATGCGGATCGATCTTTGAATTGACGCTGCTCACGGGTCTGGACCACGACACAGTTGCGTTTGGACTTAACCTCATTGAAGGCTATCATGGCTCACGCATGTAAACTAATAATCTATAAGATTGTATATAGTAGTTTGCCGGGCCTTTTCCTCTTGTTTGTGTGTGACTGTGCGTCACATCGCACTCGGTGTGTAGCCACTTGCGGGTATAGAAAGTCGGGTTTGTCTCGGTGCTCTGGTCGTTGTCCAAGGCACGTACTAACGCTGCGTGTGGATGAAATGCAGGAGGCACAGGAAACTGAAAACAGGAGGGACCTGCTTTGGTTTAGCCTACACTACACGCGTGATTCTCGTTTCGCAGTGCGCACCGGTTTGTTTTTGGTTTAGCCTACACTACACGCGTGATTCTCGTTTCGCAGTGCTCACCTGTGAAGGCGGCCTGCCTAGCAACGACAGAGCTAACAGAGCTAGAATTGCTAGCTGATGAATCATGCATGCAGGTAGATCCACAACATGAGTTGTGCTTTTTCTGTCTTTCTCTTTAGCGGACATTAAGAAAGGAGTGTTTGGCGCAACAGCTGGAATCATGAGGACGTTCGTATATAGATTTGAACAAGAATCAAGAAGGAATGGATTGTTAGCACGCATGTATACGTACCAGGATGCCGTTGCTGAACCTCATGAGGACGGTGGAGACGAGCGCGTAGGCGGCGAGCTCGGTGGCGCCGATGTGGCCGATGAAGGCCTGGCTGATGACGGTGACGCCGAACGAGGCGAAGCGCGTGAAGATGGACGGGCCCGCCACCACCCACAGCTTCTTGTTCTCCTCCCACGCGCGCCGCCGCAGCGGCAGCGACGGCCACTCCGCCTCCGCCGCCGCCACCGCCTCCCTTTCCTCCTCCTCCTCCGCCGCCTTGCTGTCTCCTCCTCCTACTCCTCCATGGTGGTGGTGGTGCTCCTCCGGCACCGCCGCCGCCGCCCGTGGCTGCAGCAGAGGCACCTTCGCCTCCTCGCTGCCAGTGCTCTTCTCCATGCCGTCGTCGGCTTGCACGGTGGCCGCCGCCTGCACGCGTGCCCACGACGACTTGTGTGTGCGTCCTTGATCGATGGTCGAAGAGAGGAGAAGAAGAAATCGAAGAACGAAGTCAATGGTTGGGGAACGATTTAGGACGATGAATTTTCAAGATGAGGGAAGCCAGTTGTGAACGTACGTTTGCCTTATATAAAGATGGCGGCAGCGAGCGGCACCCGGCAGGCAACGTGTGTACTTTTTTTGTTTTTTTTTTGGGTAAGGGAGCGAGGTAGCTGGGGGACCGGGGGCGCACATCACGTGTTCGTTAGCTGAGAACACGAGATTGCCCCTCTAAATTAGGAGCGGCGGCTGCATCATTGTGTTAGTTAATTTTTTTAGGTACAGACAGACGTAGGAAGGGGCCGTGTTTGGACGATTATTCTATGGAAAAGCGATCCTGCCTAGTTAGTCTTACCTGACAAGAATTTGGAGCTAAGGGCGTCCCCAACGGACCCCTTCAAATCGATAGCGAGAAGAGCACAAAGAAACCCCAAAATTTTGCACCCTATCTCATCAAATGATGTTTGACATATGTATGAAATATTAAATATAGATTAAAGAAATAACTAATTATACAGATTGTGACTACTCTGCGAGACGAATCTTTTAATTAGTCCATGATTTGATATTGTGGTGCTACAGTAACACATATGCTAATGACAGATTAATTAGGCTTAATAAATTTGTCTCATAGTTTACCGATGGATTATGTAATTTGATTTTTATTAGTATCCGAACACCCATGCGACACCCTCACGTGACATAAGACTTTACGCGCTGAAACTAAGGCCTGGTTTAGTTTCCAAAAAGTTTTCCCAAAAAACTACAGTAACGAATCTTGCGGCACATGTATGGAGCATTAAATATAGAGAAAAAACTAATTGCACATTTAGATGGAAAGTCACGAGACGAAACTTTCGAATCAAAGTAGCCTATAATTAAATATTATTTATCAAATAAAGTCAAAACGTGTTACATCATATTTTTCACCTTTTTCACCCAACTAAACACGTCTAGCGTCAGTGACTGTGAGCTTTTCGGTTTCCGTGCGAGCCTAGTGCTTACCGAGTCGCCCTAAGCTGGTTTGATTGGCTGATCGACAAACTTATGTCGTAGCCTGCATGTGCTAGCTAGTTTTTACCTTGCTGGCACATGATGAGAGAGAGAGTTTTGCTCTCCTGTGGATTCAAGATCTGCCTCGTCCGGACATTTTTTTTAGTGAACTGCCTCGTCCAAACTAGTAGGGCAAGGGTGTGTTTGGTTCAGGGATGAAACGTGGATATCCATGGATACAGGGTGTTTAGTTGGATGGATAAACTGAATCTAGATATCTATAACAGGAAATATTCTGGGTAGATGCTGGATATCCTGACCCTAAAAAATATGGCGAATGAGTATATCCACATGTTGATTAGCGTATGTTTTGTGTGACAATTAGAGTAGTATAGTGCTAATTAACATATTTTATTTTTAATTAGTGATTATAATGACAAGATTAGTGTCAGTGCATATTTATTATGGTATAATTAGTTGTTATTATTTTTAAATAATAGATATAATTAGTCAATATTCTCATCCCATGCAATCTCATCCAACCAAAACAGAAAAATAGTTCGTCCCATCTATCCAACCAAACAGACAACATGGATATCCATATCCCGAAGTCCATAAATAACCATGTCTCATCCTCTCTTGTCCTCGAACCAAACGCACCCTAAGTAAAGCTCGCCAGGCAACCAAACATCCCTGTACAAGTTTATGTTTTGTTATTACACATATTACTATGATATGTTTTAAAGATATAAATGCTGATAATATTTTCTATGACTCGAATTAAACTTAGAATCATGCATGATAGAGTGAGTGGCGTTGTCAGCTAGCATATGACTGTGCGTTGGTAAGGAGGGCATGACGACGGGCATTTTACTTTAGTTCATCACAATAATAATAGGCCAGGTGGACTAAATTGGGCTTTTTGTTAAAAAAAAAAGGAATAAACTGGCTTTTTACGTCTTGTGGCCGCGAGGTGAAGCACGTAGCAGTTAGCACTCGTGAACTTGTCTCAGGCTTTTCCACGTATATATATACGACTGGTAAAAGCGCATGCCTGGCCACTATGCCATTTTCCCTGTTCACAATGGCAACACAAGTTTCATAAAAAAACAACACCACACCGCCACCAACCACTCCGATCCTTTCGTTGTCTGTTCCATCTAACGCTCCGGGCTGTTCCAAGCTATAGGGCTGACCGGTCGTCAGTCCGCCTACGTGGCCGCGACAACTGCTTCCTGCCGGAGCTCGCGGCGCAGGCAGTGCCACGTAGACGGCTGGGTCGTGCGGGTGGCAGCAGCAGGGTCCAGCAGGCCAACCAGCCATCGACGTTTGTCCTGCCACGAAATGAATTAATGATATACTTTAGATAATACTCCTCATCCTATGATGGTGGCAGCGTGACATGCACGTAGACGGGTTACTGACCGGGGGGAAAAATAGTCACCCTGTTCGGCTGAGCTTATCAGCCGTGGAACAATATTTTTCTCTCACAGCAAAACAGCCACAGCCGGCTTATAAGCCGCAGAAACAGCCTGCCGAACAGGGTGAGTGGAGACAGTTCCCTTCACATGCATTCAATACATGGTACAGTTACTTTAATTTATTATTAGGAGAAATAGTTAGGTAGAAAAATTATAAATCTCTCATACATTAGACGCATATATGTATAGACATGTGTCACGAATACACCAGTGACGGAGCCAGAATTTGGGAGTTGGATATTCCTGTCCTAGCGGTCAGTGGCCCACCGCTTAGCCACTGCCCCTCGATGGATCCGTCCCAAGCACCTAGCCACCTACTCGGCAAGGCCGCTGTGCCGCACACCTTGCAGGGGCAGCGAGGAGCTGAGGAGAGTTGCACGCCTACGCTAGGCGCCTAGGCGACCCCGTCGCCACTCGTCGGGTCGGTGTTGGGTTAGCCGTGGGGATGAGTGTCACAGCGGAGGCAGTGATGAAGAAGCACGACATCTCCGAAATGGAGGCTTGTGCAGACCGAACGAAGAGGTGATAATACACAAATACATGTTCATAAGGAATAGAATGAGTGTATATAGGAGCGGTGGACCAGCTTGGCCGTGTACTGTTTTGCTATTACTTGCTCCCTCTGTTCCCAACTGTCGCTTTGTTTTTGTGCCGTAAGTTTGACTAGATTTGTAAAAAATACGTGCAACATTTGTATCTCTAATAAATTTACTATGAAAATAGATTCAGCGATCTATCTATTGATATTAATTTTGTAACAAATATTATTATTATTTTATATATATTAGTCGAAGATGCTTTTCGAGAAGCGAAAACGGCAGTTATTTAGGGACGGATAAAGTATGTACACGAGTTGTAATGGAGAAGATACAAACTCAATTTATTGAATATATATACCAGAAGAACTGAGCGAGGAAGAGGACCATGTCCTCCCTCTGCCCTCCAGATCTATTCCTCTCTCTCTCTCAGGTAACTTAATTATACATTATATAACTATGTATACATAGTATATACCTAATGATCTAGCAAAAAGTTAGGTATTCTTCGTAATACTCAATAATCATTGTAGCTCCGCTCCTAGAATCTAGGATGAGTGCTCATGATTAATTAATCTATGGGGATCATCTCTACCGAACTTTACTGACGGACTACTGTGGAGCTGGCTAGAGCGTCCATTATTGGATCCGTTGAGTGCTCATGATTAATTAATCTATGGGGGTCATCTCTACCGAACTTTTTCTCCCCACTGACTGACGGACTACTGTGGAGCTGACTAGAGCGTCCATTATTGGATCCGTTGGGTTGTCCTGGTGCCGTGCAATCACTGGTAGTGATAGGGCAGCACGCAGCAGCAAGCCCAGCCGCCCGGGCTCATCTATCAGGCCTCAGCTCATTCTGCTGGCCCCAGCCCACATGCATGCACACGTACGCGACGGAACGTAGTAGGTACGTACAAATTATTTGTCGTTTGAATTGAGTGAAGTTGCATGCATGTTCGTTCTTCACGAGTGGGTAGATGGATGTTCGTGCGATCAATCATATCGTCGCTTTTTATTATGCATGTGTCCGTCAGGCCGTGCATGAAAGAAAGAGAGAATGTGTGTGGATCCATGAGCTTGTTTCAGTTTGTACCTGACATGATGCATCAATGCATGCATGTGTACCCACCAGGCCGTTAGGCTATCAACACTCTTTCTACTCTAAATCCATCCTCTAAAAGGAATATTCTATCCTGATCATCTATATTCTCTCCTCTATTTTCAGAACTCCCGCACCCGTCATACTCTATATCTCATACTCTATATCAACTACCAACACGTGGGATCTACATGTCATACTCTATTTTTTCTTTCCTTCTTTTCTTTCTCCACACGCATGCAAGCGGCAGACAGCAGCGCTGGCCGCTCCGGTACGCTACAGGCATCCTCTCCTCCGCTAGGAATAGCGGACCGCGCTAGGATAGCGCACGCATACAGGAGAGCGCTGCGGCACCTGTTCCGCCATCGGCATCCTGCAGGAGGCGTGTAGCGGACGAGCTGCGGACAGCCTTACCTTCCTTCCTTCCTTCCCAAATTGAGGGCAACCGTACTGGGGACTGTGGCGGGAGGCAATTTATTTGCGCCGACAAGCTACCTAGTGGTTCTATATATATATATACCCTTAGAAAAGTTGGATAGAATATTGTCCATCAATACATACGCGTCTTATGTTCACGTCAAGATGAAATTTCCATATACCATCGGTCCATCGGTCAAGTACTCTAAAGAAGCGAAAAGGCATGCATGTAGCCCACTGGGAGCCTCAGCAGCACCTAAGATCTTGGGTTTGACTCTCGTGAAAGCGATTATTCTAAGAGATTTAACGGCTTTGTGCTTTCGTAGGTAGGCGACAACGTTTTTCCCGTCGATAGCGAGGTGCGCCTGTGGTGACATGGGTTTCGAGCGTGCGTTCATAGGGTTTCCCGTAAACAGTGAGGTGCGCCTGTGGTGATCTAAGTTTTGAGCGTGCGTTTTACTGTGTAATCTAAAAAAAGTACTATCTAAAGAAGTCTCATGTTATACTCCTTTTTCCTTACGGACATGGCGAGAACCATCCCTGGTAAGCATACTCCGATGTTCAGATTTCAGTTAGGATGGTTATTAGCGGTTTTCTGGACTTGGTCAAAGATTCTCACACTCATGCAGTCATGCTACCCCCATCATAGCCCTGTCACTATATTGACACAGCACTACTGCCTAGTAGCTACTAGTACCTCCATATGAAAAAAAAAAGATGCAATTCGAGATCTCTCCCTGATCAAACTATCAGAAATCTGATCAAATTTACAAAATGTACAGAGTATTAAAATTTATAACACAAAACAGGTATACTATACTACGAAAGCTAGTTTTGTTACGAACCATATGACAAATATTTGGTACGGTGTATTGATGTTTTTGTTTAAACTTGTTTAAATTTAAAATGTTGACTTGGGATGACTAGTACTCCCTCCGTCCATAAATATTTGTCTTTCTCGCTTCCTGAGAAATAACTTCGATTAATTTTATATAAAAAATATTAATATTTATGATGCATAGTTGATATCATTAGATAGATCTTTGAATTTAGTTTTTTAATAAATTTATTTGAAGATATAAATATTGCACGTACTTTTTATAAATTTAATTAAAATTGTGATACGAAAACCCAAAATGATAAATAATAAAGGACGGAGGGAGTACGCTACAACTACAACCGCATACTTTCCCAGACGGAGGCCGCAGTGTCTTGTACCCCCCGGCCCATGCATCCCATGAATGCGTTTTGTCTGAGGGCGAAGCGGTTCCACGTGGCCACTGTACCTACACGACGCACGCGGCCGGCACGCGTGATGCATGGCTCGACGATTCATCCATCCGCCAGTACATAGTACGTACATACATACATACATACATTATCACAAATATATACGTGGTGCGCGTGAAACGGCCGGGGTAGGCTTGCTGTAGTACATAGTTACGAACGACGATAACGGACGTTTTGTTGTACTCCTACGTGCGTGCGCCCACTGGCCACTGACCCGGGGCGGAGGGCATGCAGCCCCCGGCCACCGACGACCGACCCATGCCGTCGTCCGGCCGCCTCCTCAAGTCCTCCCCTGCCTGTCTTTTTCTGCCTCTCTTTCTGTCTGCCCACTTGCCCGGCCAGGGAAGGATCGGATTCGGATTCGGATGCATGTCGTCGTCGTTGACATAAATGCACGTGTGTATGTGTACATGTATATAGTATATGCCTTGCATGTCTGGCTTGTTTTGTACTACAACGTACGTATATTTGTGGTTGCAACTGTTTAGTTGTGTGCCCCACCCACCCCACGCGGCGCATCCGCATCAGCAACGAACGAATGGGCACGGGCGAGACACGCTTAGGCGCCAATGGGGACGGACGGCGACGAGCTAATGGATCCATCAAAGGCAGCGCCTGTACTGTACGTATTGTGTGGCCAGTGAATCAGTGATGCATGCCTTGCCGAATCCATGGATCCATCACGTGTATCGATCATAATTAATAAGTACTCATTTCTGTTCTAAACTATGACCGATTTTAGTTTTAGTTTTAAGTTCAACTTTTCTCACTTTATTATTTAACCATACTGTTAGAAAAAGCTTGACTTGGAGAGGATGGTGGGGTGGTGCGCTATCGTCAGGTCTTCACGTGGGCCGTGCACAGCTGCCACCAACATGCACAGTAGGTATGTCTGTGCGATGCCGTCGATCTTCCCGTGGGCCATGCATTGCCACATGCATAATGTCCGTGCACCATCGCTGGTAGGGGCGTGGGCCGTGGGCCGTGCCACCGTTGCGTCGCTGCTGCCAAGCAGAGATAGAGAGGCTCTGCTAAAAAAAAAAAAAAGCAGAGATACAGAGGCATAGGGACCGTCTTTTTTTTTAGCCTTTTTTGAAAGATTCTCTCAAATATGTCCCTGGCGGAAAGATTTAAAAAAATAGACCCTTATCTTGGCGTCATGTTCGTCGGCGCCAAGGTAACACGGCATGACGCCAGGGTAACTGGTGCCAAGACCTTAACGCGTGGCGCTGACGTGGCAGGGTCTTAGCGCCATAATCTTTGGCGCCAAGACTTGGCGCCACTCTAATTGGCGCCAAGCCTGACGCCACTGATCACGGCGCCAAGACCCTATTTTAAGTACCCAAATTTACCGTGAGATGGACATGTTGGAATTTGTTAAGTCTTAATATTTACTAAGGTTTAGACATATGTAAATCGGCTAAGTCTGGAATTTTACCATGACATGGACATATGCAAATTTTACCATGACTTGCATATTTAAAAAGTTGAAATTTATTTGGCTAAGTCTTCAAATTTTGCTATGATTTGAACATTGACAAATTTAAAATTTTACCATGACTTGGATATTGAAAAATGACTTCATGTTTTGGACTTGGATATTTAAAATTTTATCATGACTTGGACCCTAATTTTACTATAAGATGGAATTTTAAGTCACGTAAAAAGGGCTTCATGTTAAGTCATGGAATTAGGGTCCGAGTCATGGTAAAATTTTAAATATCCAAGTCCAAAACATGAAGCCCTTTTTCAATATCCAAGTCATGGTAAAATTTTAATTTTGTCAATGTCTAAATCATAGTAAAAATCCAGACTTAGCCATATTTCTATCCCCATCCCATAGTAAATTTAAAGACTTAGCCAAATAAATCTAGATTTTTGCTACGGCTTGAATATGTTAGAATACTAACTACCATGTGGTAGACATGGAAAAATGGCTTTTTTATCATGACTTGGACATTTACAAATTTGAAATTTTAACATGACTTGGATATTGAGAAATGTGACTAACTCTAGAGTTTTTACAGTGACTTTCTGTTTGATCACTTAGAACAATCTAGAAATACTTAGGATAAAAAATGATATACATGATAACAGGTCTGTGGCGCCAGGCTTGACGCCAATGACGATGGCGCCAATGGTGACGGCGCCAAGGTGCTGCCACGTCAGCACCAGCTCGGCGTCGTCGGCCAAGTGGCATGGGGGCTTGGCGCCAACGTTAACGGCGCCAAGCTGTGTTATCTTGGCGCCAGCGTTGATGGCGCTAAGGCGTGTGTCCATTTCCTGAAATCTTTCCGTTAGGGGTATATTTGAGAAAATCTTTCAAAAAAAGGGCTAAAAAACAAAAAGACGGGCATAGGGAGATGCTTTTTTTTTGCGAGCAGGTCGTTACCTGTTTTTCATTAAGAGGACAGGAAAATTTAAAAGTTACATGACATCGACGAGTTCGAGCTGTTCCACATCCGCTGGCAAGACACTAGCATACGGTACCAGCCAAGAACGTTGATAAGCTAGAACAATAGTCTAGCAATTACACCACCATCTAAGGACTATACGTCACTACAAGTTACGACCGAGGATACAAGGCAAAGCGCTCGAATCGCTTGGCCTATTCGACGTCCCTCACCGGACCATGAAAACAGCCACTGCTCGGAAAGAGAGCCTCCATGGCTTCTCGCCTTACATGGAGCGGCGTTGCGGCGACAACCTGCTGAAACTCCTCAAAGGATGCCTCATCAGGTTTCTCCGTCTCGACCTCAAGCCCGAGCTTCTTCATGAGCACCTTTCTTGCCTGGGCGCCCGGCTTCGCTGCTCTGAACTTGCTCTTAGCAGCTAAACAGGCACTGCGCTTGGAGACGAAGTCGCTGTCATCAGCAGCCTTGGGATCCTTGGTGATGCGCAATCTAGGTGGGGACGCAATCAACGGCCGCTGGAGCGCCCACTTGAAGGCTTCGATGAAACACTGCACAGTGCATACCGTACAAAGTACCTATTAGAGTGTCTTTGTTGTACCGGCCTGTACGTACAAAGCACCTATTATGCATGTGCGACACTTGTAACTCCTACTTCTACCTATTCTTGCACAACTCATTCTGAATACAATTTAAAGTTAATATAATAGTATTTATTAATTTAAAATTAAAAAGAGGATATCTATGTATGGATTGTTTCCATGTAAGCCCATCCAGCCCACTAAAAATGTTGAGTTTTGGATTTTGTACATTCAACATTTTTTAGTCTACACTCAACATTTCTTCTTACACATTTCAACATTTTCAGAAAACAAGTTCACCTTTTTTATCTTATAATAATGATTTGTTCATTAGTCTCTACAAGAAGCTCCATCGGATCCTTAGGTATCTCACAAACCCACGGGCAGGGAGAGATTCGTTAAGTTGCGCACACACTGATCATCGTTGGATTGGATGATGCAATCCCCCTCTTCCATGTCTGAAACTGAAACTGAAACGTCCATGAGCTTATCACCACCACCTGCTTTTGAACACACTCCTGAATTCTGGCATGGCACTATGGCAGCCCTGCACCTGCACCATCCTTGCTGCATGCTTTCATAGACTGCAGAGCACCCTTCAAACAGCAGGCACCCGATGGTTCCTCTCCAAGCTAGTCTGCATCGGTTGAGCTACGTACTGAAGTTACCTCTAGAAGAAATGGAATCCATTCAGTTCATAATCCATGCAAGGGCTCCATAAGCTCGCTCTCTTCGTTGCCATCATGGTATCATCGACCGTGAGGGGCTCTGCACTGTCATCACGCTCTGCAATCTGCATTATCATGATCAGGCGCCTTGCATTGGTTTAGTGACAGATTCAGAATACTAAATTCAGGAGATGATATATATGATTACGCAGATAACAGATCAGCTGTGAACGGGATCTTGAATCTTTAGTTTTAACACAGGGCATGCCTGACGCACGTGAAGCGATCACCGGCTGCTGGCGCTGTGAGTCGCACGCAGGCAGGTGAAGAAAAGGGACGGCTTGGCCGTTCAGTCCGGGACGCCATGATGGATCATCGCTGGGTGCGCGACATCACTGGTGCTCGCACCGCCTTGGTCCTCATCGAGTACGTGCGGCTCTAGGCTTTGCTCCGCGATGTCCAGCTGCGCCTGTTGGAGTTGGACCATTTCGTCTGGCGGTGGACTGCGGACGGACAGTACTCTGTGCGGTCGGTGTACAGGGCCTACTTTGCGGCTGGACACGGATGGCGGGGGCTAAGGAGTTGTGGCGCGCGGCTGTGCCTCCCAAGGTGAAGATCTTCTTTTGGCTTGCCTTGCATGGTCGCCTCTGGACTGCGGACCGGAGGAAGTGCCATGGACTACAGCCGGACTCGCTGTGCGTCCTGTACGACCAGTTGGACGAGACTACGGATCACCTCTTATGCTCCTGCGTCTTCTCCCGGGAGGTTTGGTCGCTGCTGCTTCTATCCCTCGGCCTCACTACTCCAGTAGCTGGCTAGGATTCCATCTTGCTCGATTGGTGGTTTCTAGCGTGGGCCTCCTTCCCGCAGCCGCTCCGGAGGAGCTTCGACTCACTTGTCCTTCTGGTATCTTGGTGCCTCTGGAAGGAGAGGAATCGAAGAACCTTTGACCATCAGGCTTTAACTGCAACTGATCTGGTCGAACGGGTCATCGGGGAGGCCAACGACTGGATCAGTTCGGGCTTCAGCTCGCTGGTGCTGCTCACGGCCATGGCCAATTAGGTTCCTGAGCATCTCGCCCCGGTTGCGCAACTCGTTCTTCAGTTAGTACATCCCTACGGCTCCGCCACCCTGTGGCGATTTGTGTTATGTATGCCCCCATGATTTTACGGCTCCTTGCCATGACTATTTGTGGGTTTGTAAAACTCCTTGGTTCCATCTAATGAAGAACGTGCTAATGCACGCTTTCGAAAAAAAAGGAAGAAAAGGGACGGCCGTGACGAGGAATTGAAGAAGATCCCTGGGCACACCATCGTATTTTTACTGCTAGTGGCAGTGTCATGCCAGGTGACTAATGATCTCCTCACGTGACTGTCACATGAGTTTTGGGATCACACACGTAGCTTTGGCTGGTAACTAGTAGTAGGCAGAAATTTAATTAACTAGCATGGTGGGCGCGCTGCCGCCGCGCCCGTGATAAACAGTAAAAAATTATTTAAAATTTGTCTGAGCAAAAAGAAAAGAAAGTGAACAGGGGATGTCGATGTCGCGTCATAAACAGTGCTGAACGTCGTGTCATAAACAATGTTGAACAGTGTCAGAGGCACTCTCAGGCCTCCAATTTATTCCTGGTTGAGGAATACTTATATTTGCTGTTTTGAGTACTCTAGCTAAGGACAGTATCATGGTCTTGTGGTCTGGTTTAGTATGGCAGTCAGGAAAGGGCGATTCCTGGCCAGGAAAATGAAATACCTCAACATTAGTCCCTCTTAAAGTACGATCTGATTTGATGGATGGCCATATAAAGTGCTTTTTTTTGTTTCCGTGTTTAAAAATGTTCTGATGTTGTATCAAAGAAGAAATAACCCCCCGCATTATAGAAATTATATAATAGTTCTTGGTCAAACGTGGTGGAATAAGTGATCTCAGGCCCATGGGCTATATGGGCCAATGCCCTAACCGCTTCTATCTATGGCTGAGTTAAGATGAATGCGTGACTTCCCTGTATGTGTTGTAATCGGGGGCACCCTAACGTTACGATGTTGTGGCCCCTCGTCATGCAGCGCTAATAAGAGGATGGCTCCCACTCCTGGGGAACTAACCTTCCGAGAGTGTTGACATAAAAAATGTCCTAAGGTGAATTATTGGCATCTCCAGCAGGTTGTATGTCGTATACATGCTGGTAGCAAAGATGTGTCGATTACGGGTCCCAGGGCATTCTCCACGTGCTCCTCCCTGGCGGGTCTTCTCGGAATAAGTTCGGGAGTCTATCTAACCAAGAACGGGCTCAACATCGGTCAAACCGGTCTCTAGATCGGTTTCGTCGATTACGCTACGTTCTTGCTGTGTTGCAGGTTGATCGCAACCTCTTTGGACGTACTAGCCTGGCTGGTGTGTGATTCGGACATCCTCCATCGTCAACACAAAGTTTCAGCCATACCCATCTTTCTCCTAAGATCCGATAACCTTCGGCGTTGAAGTGACGGGAAGGCCACCGCCCATTCACCGTTGTTCCTCTTCCTCATCGAAGACTGAAGGGAGCGAAGACCAGAAGGGAGCGGTGTCCACAGTTCCCTCTACAACCTCTACTACGACTACCGATGGTGGACTATCCTGGGGATACAGTTAGTCATCAATCCACTAACGTGTTCATGCAACTAGATTAGAGATCCTGTGGCTTACTCCCTAAATTTCTCTAATAAAACAATCTAAAATTTGGCTACATTTATATAAGAAGTAAGAATATTTATCATACTAAATAAGTATTATTAGATTACTCGTCAAATGAAATACATCTATTTAGAGTCATATATAAGTTAATACTATTCTCTGAATTTGGTCAAACTTAAATAATGGTTGTATTTAGTATGATAGTTTGACTTTAACTACTTCTAGAATTGTATGTATTTCTTTTTGAAACAGATGTACTGATATGTTCTAACAATACAAGATAACATCTTCGCACACGCAAGGACTCAAACACACGGGTGAGCATGGAGCTTGGAGAGTTTAAACTAGGATAGAATAAGATTTTTTTTTGAGCATTCAACGGGGGGGGGGGGGGGGGAGATTCTCCACCTGATTGTTATTATTTAATGACTTTCGGACCTGTTCCAGAATTTACATGGAGAAGGATAGGAAGGATTTACAAAACGTCAAGAATTTACATGGACTGGTTTATTAGCTCCTGTAGAAAGAGACACCATGCATCAGCTACATGACATTGTTTCCTGGGATTTCGAGGGCGCCAGGCTGCAGCATCAAGGCAGCACACTTGTAGAACTTGTCTTATGGAGAGAGTCTCATTTCGGAAGATGAGAGCATTACGTCGCTTCCACAGCTGCCAGCAACACATGGCGAAGAAGGTGCTGTATTGTGTGAGCGGTAAGGCTTGGATCTTTGGCAGGGTGTGCATGGCTTGAGCAGATAAGTCATCCGTGACTGTTAATCCAAGCGCGTTCCAGAAGGACCTGGCGAAGGGGCAATGCAGAATGATGTGGTCAGTTGTCTCCTCCGTAGCGCCACAGATTTCACATCCCGGGCTACTGACGATCCTCTTCTTGCACAGGTTTGCACGGCATTGGATTCTTCCTTTTGAGACAAGCCACATGAAGAACTGAATTCTCGGAGGCACGGAATTTTTCCAGATGAAGTCTGAGGTTGGGTCGGCAGGTTGCTGTCTTGCTTTCAGTAACTTGTAAATTGAAGAGGAGTCCAATTTCCCATGGCCACAGTCAAACTGGGATTTCCTTAGGTCATTGCCTTGGGACAGGGCTGTTTGCTCAATAATGGCATTGATCTGTTGAAGCTCAACTGTTGCTTGGTTGGACAATCTTGGAACAAAGGCATTGTGGAGGTTCGACAATACCGTTTCCCTGACCGAATCCTCCTTGCGAGTGCAGTGACTGTATATTGCCGGAAAACGATCAGCAAGTGCCTCATCCATATGCCAAACATCATTCCAGAAGGCTGTAGCGGAACCGTCCTTGATGGTGACCGTGGTCAAGGCCTGATATAGCGGTAGAATGGACCGCAACATGTCCCAATGGTGTCCCTGCAAGTTGCCTTTCAGGGTAGCCAAATTGGCGTGTTGACGAACCCAAGCTCCCCAAGCGAAGCTACCAGAGCAGTGTAGCCTATGGATCAGTTTGAGCAGCAGGCAGATGTTTTGGGTGCCAAAATCCTTGATGCCAATGCCCCCGAGATCCTTGGTTGTGCAGCATTTTTCCCAGGCTACAAGGCATTTAGCCGACGATGTTTGGGCCTCCCCTGCCCACATAAAGGCTCTTCTTCTTTTGTCGATCTCTTTGATGATGGCCGGCGGGATGCTTAGGGCAGACATTGCATAGCCAAGTTGGCTATCGAGCACAGAATTGACGAGCACAACTCTTCCCATAGTGTTCAGCAAGGAGGCCTGCCAGGAAGAGAGGAAGGAGTCTGTTCTTTCGATATAACTGTTGAATGCTGAAGCCGGGAGCTTGGAAGCCGAGAGAGGAAGTCCCAAGTAGTTTTGGGGAAAGGATTCCAGTCGGCAGCCCAAGGTGTCAACACATTGTTGAAGTAAGTCTGGTTCCAAATGCAGGGGTACCATAGTGCTCTTATGGTAATTGATGGAGAGTCCAGCTGCATCAGAGAACAAACCAAGGACATCTTTCAGGCATTGCACATCAGCAAGGTTCCCCCTGAGAACGATCAGAGTGTCGTCCGCATATTGGAGTGTCACACAGCCAGCATTACTAACAATTGGATGTCTGATCTCGCTTTCTTTCTGACGGATCAAAGCCTGCAGAGAATCGGCCACCAAAAGAAAAAAGGTATGGAGAAAGCGGATCTCCTTGCCTTAACCCTCGTCTGCAATTGATCCAAGGACCTGGGACACCGTTGAGCAGAATAGCAGATTTTGAAGACTCAAGGATGTGCTGCATCCATTTTCTCCAAGTTGCACTGAAACCTCGCGCTGACAAGATATAGTCGAGGCCGGCCCAATTTACCGTGTCAAACGCTTTTGCGAAGTCCAGTTTCAGAACTAACGTGGGGATCTTTCTCTTGTTGCAAGCTTGAACAATCTCCGCAGCAAAGACAAAGGTTTCTGAAATCAATCTTCCCTGGAGGAAACCAGTCTGGTTCAGATCAATGAGGTTACCAATTTCCTTCTGCAGCCTACCGGTAAGAGTTTTTGCCAAGATTTTGACCGTGCAGTTCTGCAGGCATATCGGTCGGAATGCATCAACAGCAGTAGCACCAGGTTTCTTAGGAATCAACACCATGTAAGATCTGTTAATTCGTTCCAGTTGCACATCATCTGAGTGGAAGGAGTTCATGAAATCCATGATCTGTTGTCCGACGGTACTCCATGCCGCAACGAAGAAGGAGGGGCCAAATCCGTCCGGACCAGGAGCGCTGTTACGGTTCATGGAGCGTAGCGCAGACTTGACCTCATGCTCTGTGAACGGCGCAGTGAGAGCAATAGACGGCTGTCCCGCGTCCCTGAATAGACTGACTGCATCGAACCTCCAGTTTGAGCAGCCTGGCTGACCAATAATGGTGGAAAAGAACCCGGTTAGTGCTGCCATCTTGCCATCATGGTTCGTGAACTGCTGTCCGTCGCACTCAACAATTCTGATCTTGTTGCTTCTGAGCCGAACAGTTGCTTGTGCTTGGTGGAAAGCAGTATTAGCATCAGCCTCTTTGATCGCCCTGAACTTGCTTCTTTGCTTCCAATATGCAGCCCGCTCTTTGATGGACTGCGCTAATCTTTCTTGGCACAATTTCCTGAGATGAACATTGCATTTGCCATAGGGTTGCCCGATCAGGTGCATGCATGCGCCTCACCAAATTTGACCCAACCTGTAAGCCTTATTAGAGAAGGCCCTGAGAACCTTCCTCGGCCCAAACCTAAACCAAAACAAACATTAATTCCATTTTCTTTCACACAAAAAACTCACTGGTGGCCCATCCACCCCGGGGGGGGGGGGTACGGTGGTGTGCGGCGGCGGCTGCAGCCCACCCAGGCCCCTGAATTCGCCCCTGATGCCATTCAACACTTCTGCGGTAAGCCCCGATCCAAGCTAGAACCCTAGCTCCCCTTTCATTCCCCTCGCTTCTCCTTATCGCCGCCCTTCGCTCTGCTTCCCGTGCGGCACCGCCATCGCTCGAGCATGAGAGCCACACGAGCTCGGCGTCGTTCAGAGCTAGTGCTGGCCTCCCCTCGTCCCTATTGAAGAGGATGCCCAACATGGAGAGCCCACATACGGTGGTGCAGGCATGTAGCAGCCCCTTTGAGATGTGTCATGGGCCACTGACGTGAAGCAGGTAACCCTACAACCATTCTTCTCACCCTTCTCTCTCCTACTTATCTCAGATCTGCATCACCATGTTCACTTTTCTCTTTTAGATCCAGCGAGTGTGCAAATAGGCAGAGCTCGTCGGCCTCCACCGCATACATGCTCATCGGCCATGAGGCTCCCATGAGCAGGAGGCTAGGAAGGCTGGGCTCCCCACTTGAGGTGGGGGGCTTCTGCTAGCTTTCCTCCAGATCCGGCTACCACCTCCCCTCCAGATCTACCTCTAGATCCAGCTAGCACCTTCCCCTCCCGATTTGGCATGATGGAGGCGACAAGTGCTTCCTTGCATGTCAGGAGGTTCATGGGGGAGGCCACCAGCGAGTCTCCTTTCAGCTGGCAGGATCTGTAGAGGTGGTTGCAAGCGAACCACCTAATGCTCCCCCTTTCCTGACCAATTTCGTTACTAACCTTCTCTTGGGCTGCATATATATGGTACTAATATGGTTAGATAATTAGTCAACTAGGTGAAAAAGATTACCACTTGTAAAACTCTGGTTCATCGACTACATCACCATTGTTTGCAGTCAGTTTGAAAACTGCGAATGCAGCCCAACGTTTTCTCCATATTTTTATATTATGTCGGCAGTGGTGGCGCTCCTGCAAAGCGTCATAAACGAAGCTTCTATCGAGTAAGTGTTCTTCAATATATAAGATGCACATGATATGGTAAACTAAAGTATGTACAGAATATTGTATTGAACTTGCGTCTTTCTTTTGTTAGAAAAATTGACCACCCTTTTATACATGATAATGAGCGATGAGTGGCGAAAGAGAAGTAGAAGACCTGCTTTGGGCCATGGCCATGATGGGGGGTTTGAGGACTACATCAAAACCCTCAAGGCATACCTGCACGGGATGCACAAGTGACTGTCACATGAGTTGCTTTGGCTGGTAATGTTCTGTTTTGAGTACTCTAGCTAAGGACAGTATCATGGTCTTGTGGTCTGGTTTTGGCAATCAGGAAAGGGAGGACGGCCAGGAAAAAGAATACCTTAACATTTGCCCCTCTTAAACTACGATCTGATTTGATGGATGTGGCCAGATGTCTTTTTTCTGTTTCTCTGTTTAACAATGTTCTACTGTAGTATTGAGGAAGAAAATAGAGGCTTTTACGTGTGCCATTATAAAAGTTTGTAATTACATACAAGCCATTAAAAAGTTGAATGGTCAAATGTGCCACTGTTCCAAATTTTTTGGCTTCCATGTCATTCCATCCACTTTTCCATCTAATGATGTCAAACTGACTTGGAGAAAGTCCCAAATACCCTCGGGTCTGAACAGTGTCACCTTCCGTGGCGGAGCCCAGCCATGGTGGTGCACCCGTCATGGGGGGGAAGGCTGGCTAGCGGCAGAGGAGGAAGAAAGGCCCACGGTGAACTCGCCGGTGGGGTCCATGACGCCGGGAAGGGAGCGGGTTGTGACTACTGCCAAGCGGAGCGGAGCCCAGAGACCGACGAGCTCGACAGGTGGTGTCCATGGCGGCAGTGGCTGCTCCACGACGCTCTGCGGTGCTAGGGCTGATTCCGATCGGCGGCCACACTCAGCGTGATAGGGCCTACCAGGGCGGGAGCGCTTGGCTGTACTGGCAAGGTCCTGTGGCAGACGGGACGCGCACACTGGCCGGCGAGCAGCCCCAGCTCGACGAGGCTCCGGCCATGCGGGATCTGCGAGCGCGCGCTCTGGCCAGCGAGGCACCGGCTGCGGACGGGCCGCGTAGACCAGTGTGGTGTGCTAGGACGGTGCCGTGCGGGGACTTGGGCGGCGGCTGCTTCAGGATGGCAGTGCCTACCACGGACGACGCTGGGAGCACGCGGCGGTGCTCGGGGCTCTCCGGGACGCCCGCAAATGAGCAGAACTAGCCGCGCGAGCGCACCGCGGATGGTGTGGTGCGTCGAGTCCGGTATGGTGGGGCAGGGCACCAGAGAGCGCGCCACCGGCACCGAGGTAGGCGAGGATCTCCCGTGCTCCTCCTCTGCTGGGTCGGCGCTAGTAGGGGTTTGCCTCAGCATGGGGCGGAGGCGGCCGCGACCATGGGAGGGACAAGAAGGCTTCCATGAGTGGCAGGAGTAGTGCAGAGCAGCCGAGCGAGAGAGTGCGAATAGCAAAGCGAGGTGCACGGCGGGGCTATCCACGGCAGCGTGCGCGCGCCAGCAGCACATTCTCCCTAACGGCGTCCCTGCGTGTGCTGACGTGCGTGGGAGCGAGATGGATGGAGAACGAGAGTGAGAGAGAGAGAGAGCGAGAAGATAGCGATGAAAGAATGGTACTTTGGATGTTTTCATTGACCGGACCTACATGTCAGGATTGTCAAATATTGAAAATATGACGGAAGGCTAACGAAATGGCGTGGAAGCCAAAAACGTTCAGACTAGTCACCAGTGGCACACATGACCATTCAACTTTTTTTAATAACTTGTGTGTAATTACAAACTTTTATAGTGCCACACAGGTAAAAGCCTCGATAAAATAGTTTTTTTTTAAAAGCCTCGAGAAAATGCAGGTCGGAGGTCTGTGCTCCGCTCCCTAGCACGGCTACAAAGCAAGATCCGCGGCTCCGCACCGTACCTTGCACCCTCTCGGCGCCGTCGTTTCCATGCCCGAGTCACCGAGCGGTACGTTCGTGCGTGCGTCCCTCTCCAGTTAATTCACTGCCTGCTCTGCATGCAGTCCTTCGTTCCTGTGCCGCCGTGCAGCTGAATCGACAGATTAACTAGCTTTCTTTGCTTAGCCTTTCAGGATTGATTCCACTTTGAGGCAATTGTTTTAGTAGCTTCCTTGTAGGTTCTGGAGGGCAAAGTCGAGGTGAAGAAGAGAGATATATTGGCGGCAGTTGGGCTAGCTACGTTATTTGTGTTGGTATTTCAAACATGGAGTGACAAATTGAACTTTGAGAAGAGCCAATTGGTGGTGGACACGGCAGAATCCAGTGCCGGACCAATCTAGTGAACAAGAGGGTGGTGGACACGGCAACTTGTGAAGTCTGCAACCATGGCGATGAGTCTGCTCACCATGTCATATTGGGATGCTCGTTCACAAAGGCTTTCTGGGATTCAATTGGGTTCCATGAGCTCCCAGATAGCATTACTGATCTACATAATTTACAGCGTCCTGTTGGGGTGCCTCAAAAATTCTCCTCCACCTTCGTGGCATTGTGCTGCTGGCAGCTATGGAAGCCGCGCAATGGGGTGATTTTCAGGTCTGAAAGTGCAACTCTACGGCAAGTGCTGGAAACATGTATGGCTTATGCGCAATTATGGAAGTTAAGACTCCCAAAGAACGATGCCATCATTGCAGAAACTTGGATCGGTGTTTTCCGAACTGCTATGTAATAAGTACCCAGTAGAACAAACAAAGTCTAAATGATGTAATTTGCAAAACTTTTAGCCTTACGGCTCTGACCAATTTAATATAAATTCAGGTCGGGATCCTCTCCCCCCACGTGACCTTAAAAAAAAAGAGCCAATTGGTGAGAGGTTCAGCATATAGTTAGGGGTGTAGCTCGTGAACTACAGATCTTTCAGGGAGGAAACCATGAACTCAAGCTAAGGCATGCTGACTGATTCAACAACTAAAGCTCGACTGGAAACGTTTCCAATGAAGTTGCCTTCAAAGTAATAAGTAAGTCTTGCAAACTGAAGGTTAGCAAAAATGTATTCAAAGGATGCTGGAGGAAAGCTCGACTAGAAATGTTTCCAATGAAGTTTCCTTCAAACTAATAAGCATGTCAATCTTGCAAACTGAAGGTTGGCAAAAATGTACTCAAAATATGCTGCAGGAGAACTTTCTGTAGGAGATGCTGGAGTGTACGGAGCAAATGGTTTGGGATAATGTGTGGAATTTCCAGATCAAATCCTTAAGCTTGGTTCTGCTGACAATAGTTTCTTTTCCTTAGTGATGTAATGAGAGTTGCTTTCTGTGCCCTTCTATATATAGCTTCAGTTTGTCGTGATTTGTGATGGTGAATAACTGGGGTTGGTCCTACTTGCTCCAAGCAGGGCCCAATAACTGGAATTGATTTCTTCACAGCGGTTTTCCTTCAATTGTGTAGTGGTCAGCTATTGTGTAAAAATCAACTAGTGTGTTGACTTCTGTTTGGCTATTCGATAGTACAGTCCTTAGATGCCACCTGTTTGTATCCCCTCCTCTAAACTTTAGAGCTCTATAAGCTTTAGGGCATTTTAGCTCACTTTTGAGCTCTAAAGCTCTAATGTGAGGTGGGCTAAAGTTTAGAGCAAACTTTAGACCACTTGTTTAGAGCTTTGGCTCTAAAGTTAAGAGGAGAAAATCCAAACATCGTTCCCTTGTGTAGTGGTCAGTTACTATATGTACCTCCTAAGTGCGGTGATCATTTCACTGAAATACTCTAAGTTGCATCTCTTCATCTAAAGATCACATCACTTAGACTATTATTTGTGGGACATTTAGTGATGATGTGGACAAATATGACTTAACATGAAGCAACATTATTGCACATCATGTTGGCAAATGTGACAGTAAATGATTTGCATATGAATGGAATTGTGATAACTGTCTTTGTAGTCACAAGTGGAAGAATGATTTCTGATACGACTTAGAAAATGCTCCACGTCTGGGCAGGATAGTGCGCGCAAGGGGCACAAAAATTTCTAGTTTGTTGCATTCCAGAGCCATCTGTCTCTCATCTCCTTTATTTGTCTTCCCCTATCTAACTACAGACTTGTTTGGTGTACTCATATATACCTAAATCCACGTGTGTAGGAGTAGATTAAAGTGAAAAATAGTTAATTTATTACCCAAATATATATAGATTGATATACATAAGCTAAACAAGGCTTATGGCTATGGCTTATGGGTCTCCTGCCCTATGCCTCCTTCTATACAGGCGCAAGCAAAAGAGCAAGTACAGTTCACTATACAAGTCACCAGGCAGGCAGCCACCAACAACATCCGACGTCGGTCGAAACCAGTCAAAAGGGGACAGTGGCAGCCATGGAGGCACTATCATCGTTCAATCATCCGCCATACAGCGGCCCGCAGCCTTGAAGAAATTTCTTTATTTGTGTTCTAGAAATTTGAACGGGTGGCAAACAAGAAAGGAAATATTTTCTAGTGGTAAACAGTGAAGAAAAAAGTTCTAACGACAAATAAAAAACTACTCTTAAAAACATCATCTCAACAATATAAATAAAGAATTTTCTCCCTGCCTTGCACGGCAAATGTTGCCTCCAGAAGAATCTGCGAATTGTGATGCATACATGGCTAGGATGTATGTAGCACTAGAAGTACTCTACTTTTCTTTAGAAGGAAAATTGTAGACATATCACCCACCAACACATGTGCCTTCCAGTGAGTCTCCAGTGCATCCTAATTTTAAGATCACGTGTCTCCTTATTAGGTGTATTAGAACTCACTCCCTCCTCCTTGCAACAGAGAATGCGGAGTATTGGTGGCTCCTCCGTGTACCGACACATGTCACTACATGTTTTACAAAAGACCCTCTAACTATTAGAGAATCAACATGCCATCGAGGGCGGATCCAGAATTGGCCTGGGGGGTGGGGGGGGGGGGGTGGTTGTTTAAAAACAGAAGGAGGCTTGTAATTGGGCTTCAATGGGGCTTCTGGGTTGAGCTGAAGACGAGTTGGGCTGACCTACTCCTTGTATTTGTGGCCCACAAGGGGCTGCAGCCCACCCAGCCCCCTGAATCCGCCCCTGATGCCATCCAACACTTCTGCGGTGACACCCTATCCAAGCCAGAACCCTAGCTCCCCTTTCATTCCCCTATCTTCTCCTTACCGCCGCCCATCGCTTTGCTCCCGTGCATGCCTTTTGGCGCTGCCATCGCTCGAGCATGCGAGCCACACGAGCTCGGCGTCTCGTTTGAAGCTAGCGCCGTCCTCCCTCGTCCCTATTGAAGAGGACGCCCAACATGGAGAGCCCACATACGGCGGTGCGGGAGTGCAGCAGCCCCTTTGAGATGTGCCATGGGCCACCCTACAACCATTCTTCTCACCCTTCTCTCTCCCACTTTCCTCAGATCTGCATCTCATGTTCACTTTTCTCTGTCAGATCCAGTGAGTGCGCAAATAGGCAGAGCTCATCGGCTTCCACATGATATGGTAAACTAAAGTATGTACATGATATGGTAAACTAAAGTATGTACATAATATAGTATTGAACTTGAGTCTTTTTTTTGTTAGAAAATTGACCACCCTTTTATACAAGATAATGAGTGACGAGTGGCGAAGAGAGAAGTAGAAGACCTGCTTTGGGCCATGGCCATGATGGGGGTTTGAGGACTACATCAAAACCATCAAGGCATACCTGCACGGGAAGCACAAGTTCTGAATTAATTCAGCACATGCAATTTTCTGTGTCATCATTATGTATGTCTGTCAATGGTCATTTGTAAAGCAATAGTCAATTTCTTACCATTAATAGTTGTTTTGCAGGTTGCATTCCTGATCCGTGAAGCACGACTAAGGGTTGCAGCATCCTAATCAAGTTGCCAAGAAATGGTTATGTTCGCTGTCATTTTTTTTTGACATGATTATTGAATGTATGTCAATTTTTACAGTCATAATTGGAATGCAATAACTATTTTTTATTTAGTAGTACTTGATTTAATAATAATCAAAAGAACATGCCTCATAGGCACTAAATAATTAATTTAGCACTGCATAAACTATATTGAAATGAAACTGTTTGAGAAAATTCTATCTATAATCATGCTGATGTGCTCAATAAATTTCTTTGGTTTACTCTAGCAGCTATTTTCATGAGGTTTTGATTCCACTAGAAGCTTAGACCTTTCTAGACTAGATGGATTATTCTTCAAAACTTTTTAAAGGTGATAATTTAATCGAAAATACTAACAAGAGAACGCGCAGGCGGTGGGGATATCGCCCGCACACTTCTCGCAGCCCTGCACTCACTCGTTCTCGCCCGCACTCACTCATCCTCTACCGTGTCTCTCTCTCTCTCTCTCGCTCTCTCTCAAGCTCTCCTCCACGCGACCATGGCGGCGGCGCGACAGATCCGCGCCTGGCGAGCTCCGACGGCCCGTGCCCGCGTCCCACCGCCTCCTCGTGTGCGAGCCCACGCCCCACCACCTCCCCCTGCGCGTGGCCATGGCGGCGGCCCCGGATCTGGTGGTGGCGGTGGATCCGCCGGTTCCGGCGGCGGCGGGGCTAGGTAGGCCTCCTCCTCCTCCCCTCTCTCTCTCTCCTCTCTCCTCCTGGATTGGGCTAGGGTTCCGGTGAGCAGTCCATTCTTCTCCAACTCCGGTGGGGTATAGAATGGTTGGCCGGGGGGATGCAGGTAGGCCAGGCGGTGGGAATGGTCGATGGGCGGCTTAGGGGAGCTGGCGGCAGCAGGGGCGGTCGGGCCAGGTCGGAGCTGGGGAGGCTTGCTGGAGCTGGAGAAGATGGCGGCGGGCGAGCTCGACGGAGCTGGAGAAGATGCATGGCGGCGGTTGGGGTGGGGGGCGGAAGGGGAGGGAAGAGGGCAGCCGCCAAGGGCTCTAGGGTTCGCCAGAGCTCCGGTGAGCTAGGGCAGCCCTAGCTCACCGGAGCTCTGGCGAACCCTAGCGCCCACGGCGGGGCGGTGGTCGGCGGCAGGGGCGTGGGCGTCGAAGTTGGTGAACCCTAGATCTGGTTTTTCCCCTTTTTTGGCAACTACAATATTTTCTTTACCAAATTGGAGTGTGCAGTAGGATGGTTCAAAAACTGCATGCGCAGGCTGTAGTAAAATCCTAATTTAATAGATCAAATGCGATGCAATGCATATGAAAAGCAAGTCATGAGTTCTTTCTCAAATGCAAGATACATAGCTATCAATTTAGATGTACCGTACTACCGTTATGCATAATGGATAACAATTTTTGTCCTCAGTTTGTTTTTTGTAAAACTGCCAAAACTGCTGAATACATTTGTCAATTGGTGAATTCTTTGGTTAAAATTACTACAGTTTTGACCTTGTCTCACTCTCCTAGAATGTATCTTTTTCTCTCAGATTTTTTTTGTACATGTTATGTTTCTCATCTCCGCATCTTAATTATTTGAACAGGTGCGGCTGCTCCTTAAGAAATTGGTGGTGCAATCATCTAGGTCGATTAGGACAGGTGTGTCTCCTTTTGAACATGTCTTCTTTTGCTGCTACGCACAAGAAAATTGATAGGATCCGTTGTAAAAATCTAAAATCTAATACATACTCTCCATTCTAAATTCTAAGACGTTTTGGTTTTCTAGATATATAGCTTTTGTTGTGCACTTAGATTTACGCTATGTCTATATACATAGTAAAAGCAATGTGTCTAGAAAATCTGGCAACGACAGCAGGAGAGGCCACGCCGACTGGCGGACGCCGGAGTAGCGGAGGTGGGTCGTGCCAGTAGTCGGGAGCACGGTCCAGGCGGGCTGGTGGGAGCACGGATCCGCCGTTGGGGGTGGAGAAGGGGCGCTGTCGCGCGGATCCGCTGCTCTGGGGTGGGGCTTGCCAGATCCGCCGCTACCAGTTGCCCGCTCGGGGTGGGGCTCGCCGGATTCGCCGCTGCCAGCTGCCCGGTCTGGGTGGGGCTCGGCAGATTGCCGCTGATAGATGCCCGCTTGGGGTGGGGCTCGCCAGATCCACCGCTGCCAGCTGCTCGCTCGGGGTGGGGCTCGCCGGATCTACTTGAGACACGTGAGCTCCACCTTCGGCCGCACGAGCTCCGCCATGGGCCATGAGATGCGGGCTTCGTGACCTCCACCGCTGGTAGCATGACGAGGGAGAGAGTGGAGGCAAGGAGAGAGCGAGACGGCGCGTGGGGGAGACGGCTGCTCTGCTGAGCATGGGGGAGAGCCGGGAGACAGAAGTGAGAGATGAGAACCCTAAGTTTAACTTTTATATGTGACTGTAGTAATGGGCTGGTGGCTGGGCTCTAGGCCTATTTACAGAGGCGGACCATTTAAGAGGTCCACCTCCGAAAATGGCCTTCATTTTCGGAAAGAGGCCCACCTCCATAAATCGATTTTAGTTGCCTCCTTAAATTGATTTTACGAGACGGGCAATTCTCACCGCCTCTGTAAATCGATTTTACGAGATGGACAATCTTGTTCACCCCCGTAACCAAAATGTCCGCCTCCATAAATAGTTTGGAATATACAAACACACACACATGAGCTTGGCATTTGCTTGTTTCCACAGTAGTATAATCTTCTTAAAGTTCCTTCTCAAGCAATACACCACGCAGATGTTTATCTGATAGTAATGGTTGACTATTGAGCAGGACCTTTGAGGTGGATTTGGATAGTAGCACTGCAATCCGACTACACCAACGAGTCAACGACTAGAGTAACCTCGTGCCTATAGCACCTCAAGGACGAATGGCCATGAAAGAGTGCCTAACACCTTCGAGATGTACACCATGGTCAGTACCTTTAGGATTTTCCCTTTTCCTGAGTGAAGCTCTGCTACACGCTAGATGAATTTGTATTGGTCTAGGATTGAATAGTGTTTGGTGAAGGCTCTTTGGTTGCAGCCAATAAGAACTGACAAGTCAGAAGTGGTATAAGAACTGACAAGTGAAGTGCCAACCTATTGGTTTGCAGTTTGTACAAGAGCATGGAAAAGCTATGGATTAAAGTGATTGGCCTGAAGTATTTTTGCCTCCATCGCATTCACTTGTTTCAATGGCAGTACAATTTGCTTGAAGCTGCCTCTCAAACAGTATAAATGAATGAGAGTCAACAAGACAATATATATCCGCCTAGGGCCTTGAGACTCGCATGCCCTTCTTGGACAAGGAGGTTATGAATGCGGTAACGAGCATTGATCCTAAGTGGATGATGGTACCACTGATCTCAAGGACTTGATAAGTATTGGAATTTGGAAATCTGCAGAGCCACTTCACTGCTTTCAAACAATATCACCAATTATCTCAGAAGAATAGAGAAGTGGGTACTGAGGAAGGCATTTGTCAACAAGAAGAAACTATCGCTGCCCAAGGTAACATTTGGTTCCCACTTCCCACTGAATCTTCTATGGTATTCAGAACGCAGACATCTGCAGTAATGACACTTAGTTTTTTTAGACCAAAGACCTTTTGGTCCAGTTTTTATTGAAAGCTTAGCAGCAGTTTGCTGGGATTTTCATCTTACATCATACCAAAGACTGAGTTGTTGGAGAACACCAAATCGATGCATTTCACCAGAGAGCCAGCTTACTCCTGCAAAGATAAACAAAACAAATTTGTTATTGGTACTCCCTGCTGGATTAAGCAGGTTGGATTTGAAGTCTAGGATGACACTTGGAATTTCTGACCATCCGAAGCTATCACGCACCCAACACTAGACTAGGACAACAATAGGGCAACGAAAGATTAATAAGTGGTCAACCGTTTCCTCCACTCCACTGAGTTTGCAAATCGAAATTGGAACCATCTCAATTTATTATCACTAATTATTGGGCAGTTTGCAACCTATCATGTCAAACCATCTAGAGGAAAATCTGTATCTTTCGGGGGATTTTTGTCCTCCAAATATCGGTCATCCTTTTGCCTATCACTCCACTAATTAAACATGATAAATCTCACTGATCTAGTAGTGAATTATCCTGATTTCTCCAATTTTCAGCAAACTTGATCGGCCTGTTCAGTAAACTTGCTTGACGTCAATTTTTTTTTGTCTGTGAGCATGATTAGAAGCAGTTCCCAGTCATCATCGCGGCGGGTGAGCTAACCAAAGCAGCAAGAAGCTGAGGATGATCAAGGTGCAATATGACCTGGCATTGCCATTCTTGGCTAGGCATGCATTCTATATACACAGATGATGCCAACGTTACGTGATGCTGTTTTAAATTGGATTTGTATATATGTACCAAATATATGGAATTTTGAATCCAAAGCGCATAGGCATGTAGAATTTTTAAAATTATTATGAAAAGTTTGAAGCATGTAAGAAACGATCATAAGTGCATTGTACACACACACTTTTAGCTCAGCTGGTGTGGTGTGTCTTCACTTGCTCGAAATCAATAGTTAGGTAAGGAGTGCAACTTGTTTTTACCAAAGGGACATGAAATACTTGATGGGCATGTGTGCGCCAACCATGCCACCATGCATGGACAGCTACTGCAAGGCAATGGGCAAGGACAAAGGTGATTTTCAATTAATTAGATATATGCTGCTTCTGGAGGTGGTGGAACTTGAGTCAGTGGGGAACAAAACACGGGTATTCTACAGATGGGGATGAAGAAGCACTGGTATTCTACATATGAGTAGGGCTCCAAGTGCATCTAAGACCAACTAGGTGATGCACGAATCTGGCTCGAGAGAAAATATATGCAAGCATGATAATGACACAAATCGCTCCAATGTCAAGGTATGACACTCGATCCGCTTGAAGAACATTTCTTATATGAGAGTAGTAACTTATTGTTGAATTATCCTGTAGAAACTGACTGTTGGTGGTATGCCTGAAAAGATTGTGACTGCATACCAATCTGTGCATGATCAACATTTCAATGAAGACAACTTTGAACAAATGTAAGTGTACTTCCCACTCAAAAAAGGTAAGAGTATTGTGTTAGTGTTGTAGCGAAGATAAACAAAGATAGAGATGATGCTAGTACCGAACCTAAAGATTTATCTTTCTTACCAGTTATTAACATTGTGAATATATCTGCTGATGAAGACAGTTTGACATCATTTTGTTCTGTCATGCTTTTTGCTTACATGATTTTCTGTAAGCAGTGATCAACCTGCATCATAATTGATACCTGGCCTTCAAGAACATAAAACAACCCTGAAGTAGTGCGTCATACATTTATTATATAGTTCTGTATACTTGTGCCTAAAACAATTTAACAATTTAATTTTTGTCAAGAAACTTTAAAGTGTGGATTATTTTTTTGTTTTATATATGTTTAGGACACAAACGCACACGCACGCGCGCGTGCACACACACACATTGCTCAAGTAGAGGCTGGTCAGACCATGGGCGGGACCAAATTATAATGTGGTAAAAGTGACATCCAGATCCAATTCCATCCTTGCTTGCCGTGATGGACCGGTGTACACATAGCAGAGGTCCCAACAGTCATTGTGTCAGACGAACCGGCATCTGTTGGCATTTGAGGTGCCCATGAGAGACAGCAAGGACAGTGCACAATGTGAGTTGTATGAGGATGAATGAAGAGAAGCAATATGTAGATCTCCTTAGAGCCTATGCAGTGCAGAAATCACAATGTTGGAATTGTTTTGTAGGTTCCTTAAAATCAATCACCAATATAGGAAGTAGAGGTTGAAATTAACGAATTCCACAAGTCTTGGTGAATACTTGCATGCAGGCTGATTTATCCCAAAAATGGACCAAAGTGGGCTATAATACGTCAGAAAATCACGATGATTCATAAGGGAACCGACTCCACTGGCTTCATATCCACCGTTGGAGACTTAGCGCCAAAGATCAATGGTCGAGGACACTAGAGGGGGTCGGCCGACCTAAGGGGATTTGTCATACGTGATCATGATGGCCATGCAATCTTGGCAGGGTCTGGTTCTTTGAAAGCCATTCATGACGCTGATTGCGCCGAAGCTCAGGCATTGCAAGCGGCGTTGAACCATGGAATGGAGAGAATTATCCTTGAAGATGATTCCATGAATACAGTGCAAGCACTGTAGTCGAGTGTGCGGGATCTCTACCCAGCATCTGTCCTCTATAAAGGAATTTCTATATACTATTGTGTTTGTTCAACATTTCATTTTCTGAAGGTCACAAGTTCATGACATGCCATTCAACTAAGGCAACGACTGGGTGGTGCCCTTGTCACAAATAGCCTACCCCACTACAACAAACAGCTGCTATGATGCAGGGTTCAAATTAACATCGAAGCTACTCTGACATCGTGCAAAAAGTGAAAGGGCTGAGATTATATGTGGATGAGTTATGGACGGTTCTACCAAGCTCATTGAAACATGTTTACGAAAATGGGGAGAAGAAGGAAATAAACTTGTGGTGAGACTAGTAAGTTTTATCTTGTTTCACTGTTACATCATTAATTCTTCATAGCGCAGCAACTCCTCTTATTCTAGAGTTGTTCTAGAGCTTTGTCGAAGAATGCATTAAATGTGTGAGTACCATTGGATCAGTGAACTTATTTAGTTTAATTATATCAAACTTTTGGAGTCATGTGCTATAAGTTGTTTATGTTATTCGACTATCCTAGCTTGTCTAAATTCAAGTTAGTATTTGTTTGCTTTGATGTCTTTTGAAGCTATGATCATGGTCATGTCTATGGTGCCTTTGATGACATTTTTGGTGATAACCCTCCTATATTGGATAACAACTGGAATAATTCAAATCCTAGCTCTGGCCCCTCTTCAAATTCCAAAGTTTCAAGGAAGGATTCCAGTACAGTAGTAAAAATAAGTTGCTTGTTATCCCATGTCATAATTTCTCCTTTTTGATCCTAGGTGAAAACATATTGAATTTGATACGAGAGTACTAACTTATTGTTGAATTATTTTTTAGAAACTGACTGTTGGTGGTATGCCTGAAAAGATCGTGACAGCATACCAATCTGTGCTATTATCAAAAAAAGGTAAGAGTATTGTGTTAGTGTTATTGTGAAGATAAACAAAGATAGAGATGATGCTAGTACCAAACGTAATGATTTTTCTTTCTCTCCGGTTACTAATATTGTGAATATATCTGTTGATGATGACAGTTTGACACCATTCTTGTCTGCTATGCATTTTGCTTACATGTTTTTTGGTAAGTAGTGATCAGCCTGCATCATAATTGATACCTGGCCTTCAAGAACAGGAAACAACCCCAAAGCAGTGCATCATACATTTATTGTATAGTTGTGTATACTTGTGTCTAAAACTATTTTACAATTTAATTTTTGCCAAAAAACTTTAAAGTGTGGAGTATTTTTTTTGTTTTATATATGTTCCGGATACAAACACACACGCACGCGCACGCACGCGCACACACACACACACACACATTGTTCGAGTAGAGGCTGAACATGCCATTCAACTTAGGCAACGACTGGTTGGTGCCCTTGTCACAAATAGCCTACCCATACTGCAAGAAACTGTTGCTATGATGCAGGGTTCAAATTACGAAAGCTTCCTCGTAGGTAAGCTTAGACTTTCCAGACACCTTGCAAGTCCAGACATTTTGACGGTAAAGGTCCAACCTATTCAGGTATTCCCTATTCAATAGTCTAGGACACAAATATATTTCTGAAATATAATCAAAGGCAAGTGTGAGAGCTATAAGAAATCCAATTTGATTAAAAACTTTTATTCAAGTCAGATATAAATAAGTTAGATAGCAATAATGGCATGCAAAAGGATACTGATAATCTCAAAATATCAACTTAGTGAGCTCAACTCGGAACACGTTCTCAATAGGATCTCTGAAGCCAATATGACATCATCCAAAAAGTGAAAGGGATGAGATTATACATGGATGAGTTCTGGAGGGTTCTACCAAGCTCATTGAAACATGTTTATGAAAATGGGAAGAAGAAGGAAAGAAACTTGTGGTGAGACATGTAAGTTTTATCTTGTTTCACTGTTATATCATTAATTCTTCGTAGCGCAACAACTCCTCTTATTCTAGAGCTTCTCTAGAGCTCTGTCCAGGAATACATTAAATGTGTGAGTACCATTGGATTAGTGAACGTATTTAGTTTAATTATATCCAACAATTGGAGTCATGTGCTATTAGTTGTTTATGTTATTCAACTATCCTATCTTGTCTGAATTCTAGTTAGTATTTGTTTGCTTAGATGTCTTTTGAAGCTATGATCATGGTCATGCCCATGGTGCCTTTGATGACATTTTTGGTGACAACCCACCTATATTGGATAACAACCGGAATAATTCAAATCCTAGCTTTGACCCTTCTTCAAATTCCAAAGTTTTAAGGAAGGATTCCGGTACAGTAGTAAAAATAAGTTGCCTGTTACCCTATGTCATAATTTCTCCTTTTTGTTCCTAGGTGGAAACATATTGAATTTGATATGAGAGTACTAACTTATTGTTGAATTATTTTCAGAAATCCAATATTCTTGTCTGTTATGCTTTTTTCTTACATGATTTTCTGTAAGCAGTGATTAGCCTACATCATAATTGATACCTAGCCTTCAAGAACAGGAAACAACCCTGAAGCAGTGCATCATACATTTATTGTATAGTTGTCTATACTTGTGTCTAAAACTGTTTTACAATTTATTTTTTTTCAATAAACTTTAAAGTGCGGAGTATTTTTTTGTTTTTATATATGTTCAGGACACAAACACACAAGCACGCTCGTGTGCGTGCAACACACACACACACACACACACCTTGCTCGAGTAGAGGCTGAGCATGCCATTCAACTTATGCAACGACTGGGTGGTGCCCTTGCCACAAATAGCCGATCCCACTGCAACAAACAACTGCTATAATGCTGGGTTCAAATTACCAAAGCTTCCTTGTAGGTAAGCTTAGACTTTCCAGACACCTTACAAATCTAGACATTTTGACGGTAAAGGTCCAACCTATTCAGGTATTACCTATTCAATAGTCTAGGACACAAACATATTTCTAAAATATAATCAAAGCCATGTGTGTAAGAAATCCAATTTGATTAAGAGCTTTTAGTCATATCAGGTATAAATAAGTTAGATAGCAATAATGGCATGCAAAAGGATACTGATAATCCCGGACTATCTCCTTAGTGAGCTCAACTTGGAACACCTTCTCATTAGGATCTCTGAAGCCAATATGACATCATGCAAAAAAGTGAAAGGGATGGGGTTATACATGGATGAGTTCTGGAGGGTACCAAGCTCATTGAAACATGTTTATAAAAATGGGGAGAAGAAGGAAAGAAATTTGTGGTGAGACTACACTACAAGAAATGTGTCAGTTTATGACAAAACGTGCGTCATAAACCATGCGCCTTATTCCATGGTTTGTGACGTTTATATGTTCTCTGACATTCTATGAACATATAAACGTCACAAACCATGGAATAAGGCGCATGGTTTATGACGCACGTTTTGTTATAAACCGACACATTTCTTGTAGTGCTAGTAAGTTTTATCTTGTTTCACTATTACATCATTAATTCTACATAGCGCAGCAACTCCCCTTATTCCAAAGTTACTCTAGAGCTTTGTCCAAGAATGCATTAAATGTGTGAGTACCATTGGATCAGCGAACTTTTTTAATTTAATTATATCCAACTATTGGAGTCATGTGCTATTAGTTGTTTATGTTATTCTACTATCCTATCTTGTCTGAATTCCAGTTAGTATTTGTTTGGTTTGATGTCTTTTGAAGCTATGATCATGGTCATGTCTATGGTGCCTTTGATGACATTTATGGTGACAACCCACCTATATTGGATAACAACCAGAATAATTCAAATCCTAGCTCTGACCTCTCTTCAAATTCTAAAGTTTTAAGGAAGGATCCTGGTACAGTAGTAACAATAAGTTGCTCGTTACCCTATGTCATAATTTTTTTCTTTTTGTTCCTAGGCGGAAACATATTGAATTTGATACGAGAGTACTAACTTATTGTTGAATTATTTTTAGAAACTCAATATTCTTGTCTGTTATGCTTTTTGCTTACATGATTTTCTGTAAGCAGTGCTCAGCCTGCATCATAATTGATACCTGGCCCTCAAGAATAGGAAACAACCCTGAAGCAGTGCATCATACATTTACTATATAGTTATGTATACTTGTGTCTAAAACTGTTTTACAATTTAATTATTGTCAATAAACTTTAAAGTGCGGAGTAATTTTTTGTTAAGAAACAACAATTATTATAACTCAAGAAACAACAATTATTATAACTTAAGAAACCACTAATTATGTGAATAAAAAATCATGCATTACTCACCTCTTGGTGGTTCCATGTGGTGAGGGGAAGAAGCAGCGTCATCATCATCAATGTTGGTAGGAGTGATATGACAAAAACCAACAGGTGCAATAGTAGGAGTTGAAGTTATGGCTTCTTTATGCTCACAACTGCATTGTGGATCTAGCATGCTTGACCACCTGCTTGTAATAAATAAGATGAGACGATCAAGAAACCTTGCCACTGAGAAGGTTTATGAAGATTTTGAACAGCTTTTGGTGGGGTTTGAAGCTGAAAAATAGAAAATCTTTCAGGATCAATTCAATATGCTCCTTGTTATCTTCTCAATATAGAAAGTCAATAGATCCAACTTCATTCCATGAAAGCCTTTGCCAAATCGTATAAAGTTACCAAATATGTGTTGATCTACCCCATAACTGCAGACAAAACTTAGTGATTGTAAGAAAGCTATACCCAGTATATGGTGATCTTTCATAGAGTCATGGAGCACAATCAGAAAGTCACCTAGAATGTGGCCATATATCACAGAATTGCAAAAGCACACCTTGATGAATCTAAGAAAGTTACCTCTATGTGGTGTAGTACCCTAGATCTGTAGAGCGCAGTGATGAGGGAAACCTATCGACTTAAGAAGGATTTTGCCACCGAGAATGTCTTATCTAGAACTATTTTTGAGTATGTGCTCCCCTTCCCAGCGATGCTGTTAAATAGAGGGGAAAATTGCCTCGGATGCCACTAGTAAAGCAACGCTCGAGTTTCTATCGTGCAACGCGTGTCAAACTCTTTTACATAATAATAATAATTTTCTTGAGTGAAGAAATATCTATCTCATGCATTGTAATGTGTGGATCATACTTATTAGTATAAATAATTTTTTTCTAAGTTCAAGTATTTGTGTGCGACACATGTCTAACTCTTTTAGTAGATATAAGAATTTGCTTCCTATATTGCTAGTAAACAATGTGTGGCTCATAACTTTTAGTATAAAGAAATTTCAATAAGCTCAAATGACTATCATGATGCATGACAAAAGTTTTAGCAGAAGTAGGAAAAATTCTATTGCTGAGAAGGGCGAGTTTGTTGTTTTTGACATCTAGGTTTTGGTGTGGGTTTGTGTGGTTCTTTTGTATGGGCTCCATGTTTTGTTCTCTTCTAAATATAATAATACGCAGCTCTCCTATGTGTTCGAGAAAAAAAAACTAAAGAAACTCCCTATGTTAGTACTTTAGTGGATAAAAATGCGTTGTTTCAATACGCTAACAAATGTGTGTGAACTTGTAATGTTGTCTTGTGGTTGTGTAAGTTATGACGAAAGATGGGTGTCTGTTGGCATCAGTTATGCGAACCTAGTTGTAACCCAAATGCACAAAGATGTTGCAACACTTCTTTTTTTCCAAAGTAGTATACCAAGGTTTATTTAGAATGCATATAACAAAGGAGAAGAATAGCTAAGAAAGCAATTGACAACACCCTCAACCTAATATATCTTCCTAGAGCAATGTCGATTCTTTGGAACACCCGTGCACACAATATCTAGTGGAATCACATTCTAAACCCATTAAGAGCTCCTCTACTTCAAGTGTCCATGGGGTCATGACCCCATTTACTGTAGACTACTATTCACCAACTTATGCTACTTGTGAATTGCTCAAGAGCTGGGTACTGTGATCACATGTTGACAACTTCTAGTGATCTAGTCACCATGACTAGGATCACAGCTTTGCATCTAGGCCTAGAGACTACCTGATAACACTAAACGAGTCCAAAGAGCACATAACACATATCAGAGGCAATATGATCATATGATGGTATCTCAAGTACGAGTAATAACTTGTTAAACTTATATATCATCCATATGTTGTTATCTTCAAAATAAATCTAGGTGATGCCTTGAAGCTCTGGACAATCAGCTGCATGCACAAGGAGATCGACCGGTAGGACTAATCCTTGCACCAAGATGAAGTATTCAGAAATTGATGAGGAGATGTCGCCGGTTACTCAAGTTACACATAAGCATGTGTATGAAGGGTCAATTATGCGTAGCCGTGCAAGCTACTCCAAAAAGAGGTGAACTCACTCCTAAGCTGAAATTAACTTTAATATGAGAATATTATACTACCTATGTGTTCTACTTTTGTTGTACTTAGGTACACACATAAAGAGGAGGATGCTACTCTACGTGGGGAAGAACTACAGTAATCAGACCAACATAGTGAAAATCGGACCATCAGTTCAGACCAGCACAGTGAAAAACGAACCATCAGTTAACGGACTAGCTGAAAGGTCCTAAATGGCTAGGGGGGTGAATAGCCTAATTAAAATTTCTACAAAAACACTAGAGCAATTTGGTTAGACAGTTAAACGGCGTAAATGTGTTTTTCTCTAGCTCTATTAAAATTACTACTAGCTATGATCTCTATATATATGTATATCACACAATTTAGCACTATGTCACTGCAACTAAGAACTAGTGAGCAAGTATATCGACAAGAAATATAAAGAGAGATAGAGATCGATATACCGAGCCCGGCAAGTGTCCAATATGAAATCCAATAAGACAGTTGACACAATATTTATCCCGAGGTTCAATAGCTTGCTGGCAATCTACGTGCTCGTTGTGACAACACACTGACTTGGTGGTTCACGCGCTAATAGGCACCACGCCTAGCCCAACACTTGGGCGTCATAAGAACCAACACAAATGAGGGTACTCAATGTCACGAGCAATCCACTATTGTACCCTTTTGCGATCTCCCATGGGGACTAAGGTCAAGAACCCTCACAACAACACCGGATGTGCCCGCAAACAATCACCAACTCGTGCCAACACTTCTCCGCTGCTCCAAGCCGTCAAGGTGGCAGCAACCACCAAGAGTAACAAGAAAACTACAGCAACAACGATCCCCAAGTGCCATTAGATGCCTCAACTCAATGCAAGTGCACTTTGATTCACTCCCAACTCACTTTGGATGATCAACACATGAACTAGATGAGTGGGAAAGGCTTGAGTATGCTCACAAGGATGTTAGGAATGTTGGGGAGCCAAGAGAGCCGGCCATGGGCCAAGCAAGCCACTTAAATAGACCCCAACGCCTTGGACTAGTCATTACTCAAGAAACCAGCCTTCAGTTGACCGTTAGACTCAGACCATCGGGGCCGTCGGACCATGATCCGCTGGTTCGACGCCCTGCCCGAGCCTCTGCAGTGCTGCCACGCGTCCCATTCGAATGAAATCAGCCGTTGCACGTGCCAACAGCTCTCTGCCGCGCGCGATCGCCACCATCGGACCCAGCCTCGGACATGAACAGTGATCATCCGGCTGCAAGTCCGATGCCTGCTTAAATCTACACCAAGAGGTCTGAAATCACCCAGAAGCCGTCGGATCCCGTCCGTCGCATGTCGTCGGACCAGCAAAGTGCGGGGCCGATGAGTTTTGGGCACTCTCTGTCTCTATCTACATATTTCGGTGGACCATCAGACTTAGGGCCAATAGGCCGACGCCCAGGCAAGTCCGAGTCCAATGCCTCCGCGCTATGCAGCTATTAGCTAGGGTAAGCCGTCAACCAGCAGCGCATGGGCCGACCCCGTACCGGCCTGGGTCCGACGCCCCTACATCATCTCCTTTCTTCTCTTTTCCTCCACCCTTGCTTCCATGTGCCAACACCAAGGTGTCCCAACACTTGTGCATGTGTATTAGCATTTTACCAAAGCATTTTCAGGGGTCCGAACGGATATGCAGTTCACCGTGAAAAAACGTAGTTTGAAAATTGATAGGCAAACACATATTCCCTGAAAGGATCCTTGATCCTACCAGAGTTGCTGCGGAGGTTGTAGGGATGAAAGAGGGGAGGGCGAGGTTTTGATCTCTCGGCGGCTGCGAGGAGCCGTGACTGCGAGACGGCGGTGGTGCGGCTGCTGTTGTCTAGGCCAACGTGAGAGAGAAAGCAGGGAGGAGGATCACGTGAAGGCCCTTGAGGCTCAAATAATGTTTGCCTTGCTTAATTTCTCCAATCAATGTTTACAAGCTATTTATCCTCCTAAACTTCCATCTATAAGATTCCTATATTTAAGGAGTAAATATTCTATCTGAGAAAATAAATAAAAGAGCTAATCTGGGCCATTAGCCCCTAACAGATGGCGCCACCTTAGCCACTAATGGGCCGGCCCTTGGAGTAATGGACGCCGGTCATAACAATCCCACTCTTTGGATCCAATCTACACGTGACCATCTTTGGTTCTTCAAAGAGTCAAAGAACAGTAACACACTTGTCTTGTCCCAAGTTTTGAATGGTGCAGTTTTTTAGTTTCTGTCAAAATCTCGATAAGCTCACCTGAGCAGCCAGCAGGCTCTACACGAAGCTGGATCCTTGGGTATCTCAGAAACACACGGGCAGGGCACACACGGATCATGGTTGGAGGATGCAATCCCTCTTCCATGTCTGAAACTGAAACGTTCCATGTCTGAAACTCCTGAATTCTGGCTGGCATGGCAGCCCTGCATGGAGTGAAACTTCCTCGGCCCAAACCCAGATTAAAAGATGGAAAACATCCATTTTACCTCCTGAACTATTCTCAAAGTTTAGTTTTCCTCCCTGAACTCGAAAATCGGGTAAACCATTTCCCTCAACTTTTAAAACCATTCATTTTACCTCCCTGACCCGGTTATAGGTGGTTATCAAAGGCGGTTTTGTTTTTTTCTTTTTTTATTTATTTTGGCTGAATATTTAAAAAATCATAGTAAATCACAAAAAATCATAATATGGTATTCTTTAGTACAAAGTTTTTGCTGTAGCTTTAAATTTATGTTTTTTGTAGTTAATTCATAGCTGCAGTTTCTATGGTTCAATTGTGGTAAAATTTTTATAGTGATATGATTATTTTATGTTTTAACTGTAATAAAATTTTCATACTGGTTTCTATTTTTGCGCACTTTAAACTATTTGAAAATTATTTGACAAGAATAAAACTAAATAAACCTATAACTCTGTTATACATGATACAATGAGTATGAATTTTTACTACAATTCAGTCATATAATAATTAGCCTACCATAAAAATTTTACCACAATTAGACCATAGAAACTACAACTTTGAATTAATTACAGAAAAGCATAGATTTAAAGCTATAGCAAAAACTTTGTACTAAAGCATACCATATTATATATTCACTGCGTAGATCTACTCATGTGGAGTCCAAGAAAATGGATTTTCTATTTTATGATTTTTCTGTGATTTACTATGATTTTTCAAAAATTGAACCAAAATAAATAAAAAAGAAAAAGACAAAACCGTCTTTGAAAACCACCTATAACTGGGTCAATGAGATAAAATGAACGGCTTTAAAAGTTGAGGGAGGTGGTTTATCCAGTTTTAGAGTTTACTAGACTTTGAGAATAGTTCAGGAGGTAAAATGGACTTTTTCTAGATTAATTCCATTTTCCTTCGCACTAAAAACTCACCGGTGGCCCATCTAGGCCCGAGAGCTCCGCCTAAAGTGACATGTCTGAACCTGCCCATTAGAACTAGACGGGTCTAAGCACAAAACCTCGGTCTGAATTCAACACATCCGGATGGGAAGGCCTTGGAAGTTGGAACCATAAGACAGCGACCACAAGCACAACCCAATCTATCCACCGTCGGTCCACGCGAGGGGAACAAGGCTCCTCCGAGCATCTGTGGCGGTATCGCGGAGCTCCTCCAGAGGCGATGCCGGCAGCCCGACACAGACGTGACGTGAGGCATGGCTAGGGGACGTCTGGAGTCTGGACACACCATTGGTGGTCGATACACTGGCCTTCCACTCCTCGCCCATGGCAGCGCAGGTCGGAGGTCCCCATGCTGGGTGTGCTCCGCTCCCTAGCACGGCTATGTCACGGTACACAAGAGGCCGGATAGCCCAAGTAAGAAGAATACAAGAATCAAGAAGCCCAACCCGAAGTTTGTTGGCCCAGCATGGAGCAAGTGAAGCAAGCCCAATCCAGCTGCGTCTGGATAGAATGCTGTGACACAGCTGTAATAGTTTCAGTTTAAAAGGAGAAGGGTAGCAAACTAGAACTTGTCTTGGTCTTTGCCGGATTCAATAGGCGGCGAGCTGCGGCTCGAGACGGCCGGCAGAACCAGTTCCAATTACTCTATTGTAACCACTTTTGCCACATATCGTTGATTAATCCATACACTATCCGTAGCAGTCGATTGAGTTCTTAATCGGTTGTTACATTTGGTATCGGATTCGATTCGATCCTGCTATCCCCACCCTGTTTTTCCTTGAAGATCTGGCGCACAACCACCGTACTCGTCTCCAGGTGACGATGAAGGTCGAAGATCAACTATCCCTCATCATCGCCAAGCTCGACGAGCAGTCCAAGGGAATCAACGACAGCAATCGCAAGATCACTGACGTCCAGGGCTCGATCGAGGAGCTTAAGGCGGCTAAGGCCGACTTCGAGCGTTGGCGTCCGCAAGTCGAGACCAAGGTCTCCGATCTCTCAAAGTGCGTCGACTCCCTCCATCAACAGATTGACGAGCTCAAGACCTCATCCGCTGCTCCGACATCGCGTCCTTCGTCTCTAGAGCACGGATCGGTCTACATCACATCGCCGGCGCCTGCTCATCTGGGTGCTACCTCTGCGCAGGCGGCGATGGGGCCATGTGGCCACGGCGTTGATCCCAGTCACCGGAGGTTTGGTTCGGGGGGTGGCGCTACCCTCGAACCACCTCCGGTCAAAGGTGAGCCCTCCAGCTCCACCAATCCAGCTTGTGCTTACACTCCTCATCATTGTGCTTCCTGTCATGGTCATGTTAACTATAATCACCCTGGTCCACAACCTGATTTCCCCAAATTTGATGGATCTAACCCTAAACTCTGGATCAAACGCTGTGACACATACTTTGATCTCTATGATGTTCCTCCGGCTAATTGGGTGAAGTTAGCAACTATCAATTTCACTGGTACTGCTGCCTTCTGGATGCAGACCATTGAATTGAATCTTCGTAAATGTCCTTGGGATGAATTCTGTCATCATGTTGTGGAACGCTTTGACAAGGATCAATTCAATCATTTCATTCGCCAGTTTTTCCATGTCAAGCAAACTGCCTCTGTTGTTGACTATATCACTCATTTTGATGAATTAATGCATCAGTTGCTAGCTCATGATCCCTTAGTCAATCCTGCTTTCCTTACTAACAAATTTGTTGATGGGTTATCTGATGACATTAAAGCTGTAGTCATGATGCAACGCCCAAAAGACCTTGATACTGCTAGTTCTTTGGCTATCTTGCAGGAAGAACTACTATTGGGGAAATCCTCTAAAGAATATAAGAAGTTGGAGTCACCTCATAGTTCAAGTAAAAGCTATCATCGTCAGTATTCTTCTGCTGGGGTTCCTTCTGTGAAATCTGGCTCTGGTAGCTCTTCTAGTGCTGATCAGTCTACTACTACAACTACCAAGCCACCAATGGATGAGAAGCTGGCTAATCTGATGTCTTACCGCAAGGCTCGAGGCTTGTGCTTCAAGTGTGGGGCTAAATGGGGACCACAACACAAGTGTCAAACCACTGTTCCTTTGCAAATGGTGGAAGAGGTTTGGCAATTGCTGTCTGAGTTTACACCTGTTCCAGCAGTGCAGTCTGAATCTGATGATGACGATGATGAACTTATGGCATTGTCCGAACATGCAGTTAAAGGTACTACAGCTGCTCATACCTTGAAATTTTCTGCCTTCATTCAGAACAAGCCTTCTGTTATTTTAGTGGATTCTGGAAGCTCTCACAATTTCATCAGTGAACATTTAGCTTCTCAGTTTTCACCTTGGACATATATGGCAAAACCTATGACAGTCAAAGTAGCAGATGGAGCTCAATTACTTTGCACTCATGAAATTGTTAACTGTTCATGGTCTGTCCAAGGTCACTTGTTTACCACAACATTCAAGGTTTTGCCCTTATCCTGTTATGATGCTATCCTTGGAATGGAATGGTTGGAAACATTCAGTCCAATGCAAATACAATGGAAAAACAAGTGGCTGAGCTTTAATCATGAAGGGCAAACAGTTAAGCTACAAGGGATTTCTAATGTCCATCCTTCTTGCTCCGAAGTGACTGTTAATCAGCTACAGGCAATGGTCAAGGCTGAATCTGTATGGGGAATTGTTCAAGTTTATTCACTGGATTCTGATCCACCATCTTCACTTGAGATTCCACCACCTATTCAGTCTCTGGTTGATCAATATCCTGAACTTTTCTCTGACCCTATTGGCATACCTCCATCCATATCTCATACACATACCATACCTCTTATCTCTGGTGCTCAACCATTTCGGCTGAAACCTTACAGATATACACCCTTCCAAAAAGATGAGATTGAACGTCAGGTTACTCATCTCTTGAAAACCAATATGATTAAAGAAAGCACTAGCCCTTTTGCATCTCCTGCTTTGTTAGTGAAAAAGAAAACCGGTGATTGGAGGTTATGTGTGGATTACAGGAGATTGAATGCTTATACCGTAAAGAATAAGTTTCCACTTCCTGTCATTGAAGAGCTTTTTGAAGAATTACAAGGTGCTAAATGGTTCACCACCTTGGATCTTAAATCTGGGTTTCATCAGATTATGGTACATGAGGATGACCAATATAAAACTGCTTTTCAAACTCATCATGGCCACTTTGAATACAAAGTTATGCCCTATGGACTCACTGGTGCACCTGCAACATTCCAGTTTGTCATGAACCATATATTAGCAGCTCTGCTCAGGAAGTGTGTAGTTGTGTTCATAGATGATATCCTCATCTATAGCAAGACCTTTGAAGACCATGTTAAACATGTTCAACTAGTATTTCAACTCCTTCATCTTGTTCTGGTATAACACTTGTTTTCACTCGGCCTTGAACCATACACCTTTTGAGGTATTATATGGCCATCCTCCACGCCATTTTGGAATTGATCCTGAACAAGACTGTGTCATCCTTGAGCTCGATGATTGGCTGAAACAGAGACATACTATCACTGCCTTACTTCACCAGCAGTTACTCAGAGTTCAACAGAAGATGAAGCTTCAGGCTGACAAACACCGAACAGACAGATCTTTCAATGTGGGTGATCTGGTCTGGCTCAAAATTCAGCCATATGCACAATCTTCCGTTGCTTCTCGCCTCTGCACAAAACTGGCTTACCGCTATTTTGGCCCTTATGAAGTGGAAGCCAAGATTGGCCCAGCTGCGTACAGGCTCAAGTTGCCACCAACATCTTCTGTGCACCCGGTTTTCCATGTGTCTTTACTGAAGAAGGTAACTGGTACAACTCCAATTCCTTTTTCTCCTCTGCCAGTGGATCCTGTCGTTATGCAGACTCCAGAAATGGTCTTGGACCGTCGTGTGCGTACCAAGGGCCATCGTACCAGCTATCAATTGTTGATCAAATGGAAGGGATCAGCTGCTGAGCTTGCTACCTAGGAGGAAGAAGATGAAATTCTTCGCTTGTTTCCTGAGTTCACGGCTTGGGGACAAGCCGTCTCTAATGGAGGGGGAGATGTCACGGTACACAAGAGGCCGGATAGCCCAAGTAAGAAGAATACAAGAATCAAGAAGCCCAACCCGAAGTTTGTTGGCCCAGCATGGAGCAAGTGAAGCAAGCCCAATCCAGCTGCGTCTGGATAGAATGCTGTGACACAGCTGTAATAGTTTCAGTTTAAAAGGAGAAGGGTAGCAAACTAGAACTTGTCTTGGTCTTTGCCGGATTCAATAGGCGGCGAGCTGCGGCTCGAGACGGCCGGCAGAACCAGTTCCAATTACTCTATTGTAACCACTTTTGCCACATATCGTTGATTAATCCATACACTATCCGTAGCAGTCGATTGTGTTCTTAATCGGTTGTTACAGGCTACAAAGCAAGATCCGCAGCTCCGCACCTTGCACCCTCTCGGTGCCGTCGTTTCCATGCCCAAGTCACCTGCCTGCTCTGCTTGCAGTCCTTCGTTCCTGTGCCGCCGTGCAGCTGAATCGACAGATTAACTAGCTTTCTTTGCTTAGCCTTTCAGGATTGATTTCACTTTGAGGCAATTGTTTTAGTAGCTTCCTTGTAGGTTCCGGAGGGCAAAGTCGAGGCGAACCTGATGAAGAGAGATATTGGCGGCAGTTGGGCTAGGCACGTTATTTGTGTTGGTATTCCAAACATGGAGCGACAAATTGAACTTGGAGAAGAGCCAACTGGTGAGAGGTTGAACATAGTTAGGGGTGTTGCTCATGAACTACAAATCTTTCAGAGATGAAACCATGAACTCAAACTAAGGGATACTGATTCAACAACCAAAGCTCGACTGGAAATGTTTCCAATGAAGTTGCCTTCAAAGTAAGCAACAAGTCTTGCAAACTGAAGGTTAGCAAAAATCTACTCAAAGGATGCTGGAGGAAAGCTCTATTGGAAATGTTTCCGAAGTTGCCTTCAAAGTAATAAGCATGTCTTGCAAACTGAAGGTTGGCAAAAACGTACTCAAAAGATGCTGCAGGAGAGCTTTTCGTAGGAGATGCTGGAGTGTACGGAGCAAATGGTTTGTGATATAATTAGAGTTGATTTCTCTGCCCTTCTATATATAGCGTCAGTTTGTCGTCATCTCTGATGGTGAATAACTGGGGTTGGTCCTACTTGCTCCAAGAAGGCCTAATAACTGGGATTGATTTCTTCGCAGCGGTTTTTCCTCAATTGTGTAGTGGTCAGATATTCTGTAAAAATCAACCAGTGTGTTGATTTCTGCGTGGCTATTCGGTACTAGTCCTACCTTAGAAGCCATATTCGTCCCCTTGTGTAGTGGTCAGTCAGCAACTATATGTTGCATCTAAGTGCGGTGATCATTTGACTGAAATACTGTTGCATCTCTTTATCTAAAGATCACTTCACTCAAACTATTATTTGTGGGACATTTTGTGATGATGTGGACAAATATGACTTAACATGAAGCAACATTATTGCACAGCATGTTGACAAATGTGACAGTAAATGATTTGCACATGTATGGAATTGTGATAATTGTCTTTGTAGTCACAAGTGGAAGAATGATTTCTGATACGACTTAGAAAATGCTCCACGTCTGGCCAGGATAGTGCACGCAAGGGGTGCAAAAATTTCTAGTTTGTTGCATTCCGGTACCCTATCTTACTACGGACTTGTTTGGCTACACTCATATTTACCTTAATCCACGTGTGTAGGAGTATATTAAAGTGAAAAATAGTTAAATTGTTACCCTAATATATATAGTAGATTGATATACGTAAGCTAAACAACATATGGCTATGTCTTACGGGTCTCCTGCTCTATGCCTCCTTTTATATAGGCGCAAGCAAAAGAGCAAGTACAGTTCACTATACAAGTCACCAGACAGCCAACCACCAACAACATCCGACGTTGGACGAAACCAGTCAAATGGGGACAGCGGCAGCTGTGGAGGCACCACCATTGTTCAATCATCCGCCACAGCGGCCCGCAGCCTTGAAGAAATTTCTTTATTTGTGTTCTAGAAATTTGAGCGGGTGGCAAACAAGAAAGGAAATATTTTCTAGTTTCGAATGCAAGTTTGAAAGATTGCCCTGCTCTTTCTTTTTCTGCACAAAAGAGCCCTTCCTAATTCACTAATTTGTAGTGGTAAACAGTGAAGAAAAAAGTTCTAACTACAAAAAAAACTACTCTTAAAAACATCATCTCAACAATATAAATAAAGAATTTTCTCCCTGCCTTGGATGGCAAGTGTTGCCTTCAGCAGAATCTGCGAATTGTGATGCATACATGGCTAGGATGTATGCAGCCCAACGTTTTCACCATATTTTTATATTTTGTCGGCAGTGGTGGCAAGCTCCTGCAAAGCGTCACAAACGAAGCTCTCCTATCGAGTAAGTGTTCTTCAATAAGATGCACATGATATGGTAAACCAAAGTATGTACAGAATATAGTAGTGAACTTGAGACTTTCTTTTGTTAGAAAAATTGACCACCCTTTTATACACGATAATGAGCGACGAGTGGCGAAGAGAGAAGTAGAAGACCTGCTTTGGGCCATGGCCATGATGGGGGTTTGAGGACTACATCAAAATCCTCAAGGCACTGCACGGGAAGCACAAGTTGTGAATTATTTCAGCACATGCAATTTTCTGTGTCATCATTATATATGTCTGTCATTGGTCATTATTTGTAAAGCAATAGTCAATTTCTTACCATTGATAGTTGTTTTGCAGGTTGCATTCCTGCTCTGTGAAGCACGACTAAGGGTTGCAGCATCCTAATCAAGTGCAACACTAGGTTTTGCCAAGAAATGTTTATGTTGGCTGTCATTTTTTTGACATGATTAATGAATGTATGTCAATTTTTGCAGTCATAATTGGAATGCAAGAACTATTTTTTATTTAGTAGTACTTGACTTACTAATAACCAAAAGAACATGCCTCAAAGGCACTAAATAATTAATTTAGCACTGCATAAACTATCTTGAAATGAAACTGTTTGAGAAAATTGTATCTATAATCATGCTGATGTGCTCAATAAAATTCTTTGGTTTACTCTAGCGGCTATTTTCATGAGCTTTCGATTCCACTAGAAGCTTAGACTTTTTCTAGACTAGATGGATTATTCTTCAAAACCTTTTAAAGATGATAATTTAATTGAAAATACTAATAAGAGAACGCGCAGGCGGTGGGGATAATGCCTACACACAGGCCTGCACACCTCCTGCAGCCCCGCACTCCCTCGTCCTCGCCCGCACTCACTCGTCCTCCACCCCGTCTCTCTCTCTCTCTCCCCTCCAGGTAACCGTGGCGGCGGCGCGATGGATCCGCGCCCAATGAACTCTGGAGGCCCATGCTCATGTCCCACCGCCTCCTTGCGTCTGCGCTCATGCCCCACCGCCTCCCCTATACGCGGCCATGGCGGATGCCGCGGCGGTGGCAGATCCGGCGGATCCGTGGCAGCGGGGCTAGGTAGGCCTCCTCCTCCTCCTCCTCCTCTTCTCTCTCCTCCTGGATCGGGCTAGGGTTTCGGCGAGCAGCCCCTTCTTCTCCATCTCTGGTGGGGTATAGAATGGCCGGCCAGGGGAGGTAGGTAGGCCAGGCGGTGGGAATGGTTGATGGGTGGCTTAGGGGAGTTGGTGGCAGCAGGGGCAGTCGGGCAAGGTCGGTGCGGGGGAGGCCAGAGTTGGAGAAGATGGCGGTGGGCGAGCTTGCCGGAGCTGGAGAAGATGGTGGCGAGGGGGGGGGGTAGGGAGTGGAAGAGGGTGGTCGCCAAGGGCGCTAGGGTTCGCCAGAGCTCTGGTGAACCCTACCGCCCATGGCTGGGTGGTGGCCGGCGTCGGAGTCGGCGAACCCTAGATCTGTTTTTTCCTTTTTTGGCAACTACAATATTTTCTTTCCCAATTTGGAGTGTGCAGTCGGATGGTTCAAAAATTACAAGCGCAGGCTAAGTAAAATCCTAATTTAATAGATTGAATGCAATGCAATTCATATGAAAAGCAAATCAAGAGTTTTTTCTCAAATGCAGGATACATAGTTATCAATTTAGATGTACCGTACTACCATTATGCATAATGGATAACAATTTTTATCTTCAGTTTGTTTTTTGTAAAACTGTGTCTAAACTGCTGAATACATTTGTCAATTGATGAATTCTTTGGTTAAATTACTACAGTTTTGATCTTGTCTCACTCTCCTAGAAAGTATCTTTTTCTCTCAGATTGTTTTGTACATATTATGTTTCTCATCTCCGCATCCTAATTATTTGAACAGGCACAGCTGCTCCTTAAGAAATTGGTGGTGCAATCGTCTAGGACAATTAGGACAGGTGTGTCTCCTTTTGAACATGTCTTCTTTTGCTGCTATGTACAAGAAAATTGATAGGATCCGTTGTAGAAATCTAATATCTAATACATACTCTCTCCATTCTAAATTCTTAGATGTTTTGGCTTTTGTACATATGTAGCTTTTGTTGTACACTTAGATTTATGCTATTTCTAGATACACAGCAAAAGCAATGTGTAGAAAATCCGGCAGCGGCAGTAGGAGAGGTCATGCCGACTAGCGGACGCCGGAGCAGCGGAGGTGGGCTGCGCTGGTAGTCGGGAGCATGGTCCACACCGGCAGGAAGGAGCACGGATCCGCCGCTCTCCGGATCCACTGTTGGGGGTGGGGAAGGGGCGCTGTCGCATGGATCCGCCGCTCGGGGGTGGGGCTCGCCGGATCCGCCACTACCAGTTGCCCGCTCGGGGTGGGGCTCGCCGGGTTTGACGCTGCCAGCTACCCACTCTGGGTGGGGCTCGGCAGATCGCCACTGCTAGCTGCCCGCTTGGGGTGGGGCTCGCCGGATCCACCGCTGCCAATTGTCCGCTCGGGGTGGGGCTCACCGGATCTGCTCGCGACACGCGAGCTCCACCTCCGGCTGCACGAGCTCCGCCACTGGCCACGAGATGCGGGCGTTGTGACCTCCACCGCCGGTAGCATGACGAGGGAGAGAGTGGAGGCAGGGAGAGAGCTAGGTGGAGATTGTGCATGGGGGACACGGCCGCTCTGCTGAGCGTGGGGGAGACAGAAGTGAGAGATGAGAAACCTAAGTGTAACTTTTATATGTGACTGTAGTAATGGGCTGGCGGCTAGGTTCCGGGCCTATTTACAGAGGCGGGCCATTTAAGTGGTCCGCCTCTAAAAATGGCCTCCGTTTTCGGAAAGAGGCCCGCCTCCGTAAATCGATTTTAGGCGCCTCCTTAAATTGATTTTACCATACGGGCAATTTTGAGCACCTCTGTAAATCGATTTTTTCGGGATGGACAATCTTGATCGCCTCCGTAAACAAAATGTCCGCCTCCGTAAATAGTTTGGAATATACAAATACACACATATCTATAACACTAACCTGTTCGAAAATAGTTTGGACATGAGCTTGGCGAAGTTGTAGATCAAAGTGATTAGTCTGAAATCTTTTGCCTCCCTCGCATTTGCTTGTTTCAATGGCAGTACAATTTGCTTGAAGCTGCCTCTCAAACAGTATAAATAAATGAGAGTCAACAAGACAATATATATCCGCCTAGGGCCTTGAGGCTCGCCTGCCCTTCTTGGACAAGGAGGTTACCAATGAAGTAATGAGCATTAATCCTAAGTGGATGATGATACCACTGTTTTCAAACAGTATCAACAATTCTCTCAGAAGAATAGAGAAGTCGGTACTAAGGAAGGCATTTGTCGACCAGAAGCAACCATTCCTGCCCAAGGTAACATTTTTGTCTCTGAGCATGATTAGAAGCAGTTCCCTGTCACCATCACGGCAGGTGAGCTAGCCAGCTGCAGCAAGAAGCTGTGGATGATCAAGGTGCAATGTGACCTGGCATTGCCATTCTAGGCTAGGCATGCATCCTATATATAAAGGTGATGCCAACGTGATGTGATGATGTTTCAATTTGGATTTGTATATGTATCAAATCTATGGAATTTTGAATCCAAAGTGCATAGGCATATAGAAATTTTAAAATTATTACGAAATATTGAAACATGTAAGAAACGATAATTAGTGCATTGTACACACACGCACACGCGCACACACAACTGGTGTTGTGTTTTTTCACTTGCTAGAAATTAATCAATAGTTAGGTAAAGCGAAGATGGAGGAGAATGAGTGCAATTTGTTTTTACCAAAGGGACATGAAATACTTCATGGGCATGAGCGCCAACCGTGCCACCATGGACAGCTACTGGAAGGCAACAGGCAAGGACAAAGGTGTTTTTCAATTAATTGGATAGATGCTGCTTCTGGAGGTGGTGGAAGTGGAGTCAGTGGGGGAAGAAAACACAGGTATTCTACATATGAAGATGAAGAAAGCACTGGTATTCTAGTATGGGCAGGGCCCCAAGGGGATCCAAGACCAACTGGGTGATGCATGAATTTTGACTCGAGAGAGAATGCAAACACAACAACGCCAGCCATCGCTTCGATGTCAAGGTACGACACCTTGATCTGCTTGAAGAGCATTTCTTATATAGTTGTGTCTGAAACTATTTTACAAATTAATTTGTGTTGAGAAATTTTAATGTGTGGATCATTTTTTGTTTTATATATGTATAGGACACACACGCACACACACACAGATGTGTGTGTCCAGTACGCCGCTAAAAAGTACGGGCCACACACACACATGTATGGGCCAGGCCGTGGTTTTTAGTGCCGTGCCCTGGTTGGCCTGAGGCCAACAATGCCCATGCTAGGCATTTGACGATAAATAGAAAAGGCAACCACGTAAATCAGGATTAAAACAGGGGGTGGCCACCCATACCCATACCCACACCCACACCCACCCACCCACCGACCCACCTGTTGGGAGTATGCCCTAGAGGTTATCATAGAGATGATTGTATTGCCTTGTATCCATGACATATAATGAGTCCAATGAATATCCATTAAAGACAACTTGTATCGATTAGCAATTATGTGAATTGTTTGTGAAACTCTTTTACTTGTATGGTTATTCTAGAATGGTCCCTGATCGGAGTTCATGTTAGGACGCACATGAATATTAGATCAGCACACTATTAGTTGATGACTATGTTTCACAAGTCATAGACATAAAGATGTTAAACTAATAATGTGGGCACATGTGTGACATGTAGGCTGGATTGACCCAACGTGAGATGTTGTTATTGTCTCGATTCACATCATGTACGTTATGTCCTTAGACCTGAGATTGTTGTATGTACTCAAGATGTGAAATGACCTACTTAGAGACTATCAAACGCTACTCCGTAACTGGATAGTTATAAAGGTGGTTTTCGGGTTTGTCATGAAACATGCTGTGAGACATAGACAATCAAGATGGAATTTGCCCCTCTCTATGTGAGAGAGATATCAATGGAACACTCTAATGATTGGATTAACAAATGCATAGCCGTGCTTAGGTTAAGTGTTAACCTATGAGTTGGACCAAATATCGTGTGGCAAAAGGAATGACATGTATATGGTTTGTGGTGGTTCATCTGATATGATCTTAGTGTACATATAGGAGTTGACACGTCTTGCTAGAGACCGCTATCAACTAATTGCCGAGTAGGAGTACTCGGGCCATGCCTATTTGTACATGAACCCATAGGGTCGCACGCTTAAGGGGTTGGAAGCCCAATTCGGGTTGGACCCGAATTTGACTAGGCTTAGGGTTTTCTAATTGGGCCTCCAGTTTGGGGCTGATTAGAGGCGCCTATATAAGAGAGGGAAGGGGGCGCGGCCAGGGATGACGCCATTGAGCAGCCGCCGCCGTCACCCTCCCCACGCTCACGCCTACTGTTCCTCGCGGATCTAGCAGTCCGGAGGCGCAACGCTTCCTCCCCGTACGTGTGGGATACCTTGGAGGTGCTGCATCTGGAGCACAAGGACGAATCGCACGAGAGGGACGATCCACGAGCGGAGGGTGGATGTGACGGACGACCATGCAACTGCACGGCACTGCTACGACGCGTTCGACTACATCGAGTCGCTTCCGCTGCACCTGCGCGTCTAGTGGTAATCCCGTAACCTGTAACTAGCAGTAGTTCCTGGTTTATGGGGTCGAAAAATTTTGTTTTCCGGCTAGCGTAGCATCCCCATATCCCTACACCACCCCCCCCACACACACATGTCTTGGACAAAATCATACATCATGATGAAATCATGCTCAGATGATGATGATGAGGCTCCTCCTCCATGGTCTGCATTCACCATCGACGATGAGTTTCCTCCAGATGTACCACACCACTCGCATCTCCTTTGCCGTGAAACTTCCAAACCGTGCATCCCTCGATGAAACCCCACTTGATCAAGTGAAATTGCACCTCACCGCCTTCTATAAACCAGACTTGCTTGTTTTTGTAGTGAGAACACGGACATATGATTCCCTATTGATTCACACTCAAAGCATGCTTTCAAGCAATGTCAACAAACTTTTTCACCTGATCTATGAAGGCTGTCATTGCCTCGATATATGGTACATCCATTCTGACTTTTCCATGCAATTAACCTTGTACGCAGCGAAAAAATATTAATAAGACTAACTTGCATCACTTGAATACTAACTTGTTGCAAAGAATGTAAATATAGACAAAAAAAACACCACTGGATATGAGTAGAGAGCTTAGTATGTCACACAGAAACATAAGTATAGCAGTATTACAAATAAATTCAATCAAATGAAGAAAAAGATCTGTTTCCTCTCTCCTCACCATAGATCTAGTTCTAGATCTAGATCTAGATCACCCAAACTTGACAAAGAGAGCAGAATAAGGATGTGTGAGTGCATATCAACCTCCTATGGTATCCTCCTTCTAGGAATCCAAGAGCAAAACTCCCCCAAAAAATGTAACTTTTCGGAGTTCTAGAGCTCCAACCCGTTGAAACGAAAGGGAGATCTCGTGGAGGAAGAAGATGAGGGTGGTTTTATACCCTGGGATTAACGGAGGCGGGCATTCTATAAGGACGTCCACCTCCCTTAATGGACCATAAACAGAAGCAGCCACCGTAGCAGCACCGCCTCCATTAACCGATTAATGGAGGCGGTCACTTTAAGGTGTCTGCCTCCGTTAATGTACTATTAACGGAGGCAGTCTGCTTACGGCGGCCGCCATGGTTAATTGGGAGCCCTTTCCAAAACTGAGAAGATCCTTGGCAGTTAGAATTAAAGAAACCTTTCCTTTTCATATACTTGGCTTGAAGCAATCTATATATTTGGTGAAGGCTCTTTGGTTGCAGCCAATAAGATCTGACAAAGTGAAGTGCCAACCTATTGCACTACTACACAAATGATTTTATGAGGCATTGGCCAAACATTAACTAAGGCGGTCACAAAATCCAATCGCCTCATAAAATGCCTGAGGATTTTCGGAGATGAACGTTTTTATTTACAGAGGCGGTCACAGCTGACTGTCTCGCCAAATGCATTTACTGAGGCAGGCATTTTATTTACGGAGACCATAAAAAATGTCTGTCTCGTAAATCAATTTATGAAGGCAGTCAAAAATGCCCACCTCAGTAAATCATTTATGGAGGTGGGCATTTATAAGGCATCCACCTCAGTAAATCTGGCCTAGCCCGCTAACCCACAGCAGCCCACTACCATCTCGATTATATAAACAAACACTAAAACCCTAGCTCACACTCAGCCACCCTCATGCCTCAGCTGCGCCACCCTCAGCCCCGAGCGGCACACCATCCCTCTCCTTCTCCCCACTACCGAGCGTGGCCCTCCCTCTCCCTTGCTCGGCTCTCCGGCACGGCGGAGGCGGCGCGGCGGGCACGGCTCTCCAAATTCGTTCTGGTGCTCGGATGTAGTTGGATTCGGGATGTTACCACGCTCGAGGCATGTTCCTTGGTGGTTTATTTGGTTTCTGTTCAACCAAAAAATAAAAAGGGTTGTGGTTGATGCAAAATGGAGTGAGCTAACAACGAGCGGTGTGGCGTGTTTGTTGCACGTGTTCCTGCTGCAGATGATCCTGGCGGTGATCGAGGGCCTCGGCGACAAGAACGGGTCAAACAAGTCGACCATCTCCAAGTACATGGAGGGCAAGTACGACAAGCTCCCCTCGTGTACGCATCACTGCTGACCGTGCACCTGATGTGCATGAAGGAGTCCGGGGAGCTCATCTTCCTCAAGAACAACTACTTCCGCGCTGACGCCCCCGATGCGCCATCGAAGCGCGGGCGCGGACGCCCACCCAAGGTGCGGGACCTGAACGCGCCGGTGTTGCCACCCAAATCGCCAGCGGCGGCGTCCGCGGGGACAGGGCGCAGCCATGGGCGCCCGCCCAAGGCCAAGAACCCGCTGAACGCCGCCGTGAAGCAGGCCATGGCCGGGATGCCCAAGGGCCGCGGTCGCCCACCCAAGAAGGCGAGGACCACCGAGGACGGTACATCCCCGGCCCCGGCCCCCAAGCCCGCCCCCACACCCACACCAACCCCCGCCGGCGACGGCTCCGCCATAAAGGCCAGTAACACTAACACAAGTATTGTGTTAGTGTTGTAGCGAAGATAAACAAAGATAGAGATGATGCTAGTATCGAACGTAAAGATTTATCTTTCTCACCAGTTATTAACAATGTGAATGTATCTGCTGATGAAGACAGTTTGACGCCATTCTGTTCTATCATGCTTTTTGCTTACATGATTTTCTATAAGCGGTGATCAGCCCGCATCATAATGATACCTGGCCTTCAAGAACAGGAAACAACCCTGAAGTAGTGCATCATACATTTATTAGATAGTTGTGTATACTTGTGTCTGAAACTATTTTACAATTTAATTTTTGTCAAGAAACTTTAAAGTGTCGATTATTTTTTTGTTTTATATATGTTCAGGACACAAACGCACATGCACGCGCAAGCGCGTGCACACACACACATTGCTGGAGTAGAGGCTGGTCACGGGCGGTGCGACGGCCAGGCGTCAGACCAAATTAAAATTTGGTAAAAGGTGATATCTGGATCCGATTCCATGTGAATCCGATCCGTTTCCATCCTCACTTGCCGTGATGGACCAGTGTATGCACAACAGAGGTCCCAGCAGTCGCATCATGTGAGACGAACTGGCTGCTGTCAGCATTTGAGGTGCACATGAGAGACAGCAAGGACAGTGCACAAAATGAGCTGTATGAGGATGAATGAAGAGAAGCAATATGTAGATCTCCTCAGAGCCTATGCGGTGCAAAAATCACAATGTTGGAATTGTTTTGTAAGTTCCTTAAAATCAATCACCAACACAGGAAATAGGGGTTGAAACTAACGAATTCCACAAGTATTGGTGAATATTTGCATGCAAGCTGATTTATCCTGAAAATGGACCAAAGTGGGCCATAATACGTCAGAAAATCACAATGATTTGTAAGGGAACCAACTCCACTGGCCTCATATCCACTGTTGGAGACTTACCGCCAATGATCAATGGTGGACACCAGAGGGGGTCGGCCGACCTAAGGGGCTTTGTCATACGTGATCTTGATGGCCATCCAGTCTTGGCGGGGTTTGATTCTTTGAAAGCCATTCATGACGCTGATTGCGCTGAAGCTCAGGCACTATATAGTTGTGTATACTTGTGTCTAAAACTATTTTACAATTTAATTTTTGTCAAGAAACTTTAAAGTGCGGATTATTTTTTTGTTTTACAAATGTTCAGGACACAAACACACACACACGTGTGCACGCGCGCGCGCACACACACACATGCATTACTCCAGTAGAGGCTGGTCAGACCACTAGCGGTCCGACGGCCAGGTGTCGGACAAAATTAAAATGTGGTAAAAGGTGATATCCGTATCCGATTCCATGTGAATCCGATTCGTTTCCATCCTTAATTGCCGTGATGGACCGGTGTACGCATAGCACAGGTTCCAACAGTCATCGTGTCAGATGAACCGACTGCTATCGGCATTTGTGGTGCCTATGAGAGGCAGCAAGGACAGTGCACAAAGTGAGTTGTATGAAATGAATCACCAACATAGGAAATAGAGGTTGAAACTAACGAACTCCACAAGTCTTGGTGAATATTTGCATGCAGGCTGATTTTTTTTGTTTTATATATGTTCAGGACACAAACGCACACGCATGCGCATGCACGCGCGCACACACACACATTGCTCAAGTAGAGGTTGAACATGCCATTCAACTTAGGCAATGACTCGGTGGTTCCCTTGTCACAAATAGCCTACCCCACTGCAACAAACAGCTGCTATGATGCAGGGTTCAAATTGCCAAAGCTTCCTTATAGGTAAGCTTAGATTTTCCAGACACCTTACAAGTCCAGACATTTTGACGGTAATGGTCCAACCTGTTCAGGTATTCCATATTCAATAGTCAAGGATACAAACATATTTCTGAAATATAATCAAAGGCAAGTGTGAGAGCTATAAGAAATCCAATTTGATTAAAAGCTTTTATTCATTTCAGGTATAAATAAGTTAGATAGCAATAATGGCATGCAAAAGGATACTAATAATCTCGGAATATCTCCTTAGTGAGCTCAACTTGGAACACCTTCTCATTAGGATCTCTGAAGCTAATATGACATGATGCAAAAAGTGAAAGGGATGAGATTATATATAGATGATACATTTATTATATAGTTGTGTATACTTGTGTCTAAAAGTATTTTACAATTTAATTTTTGTCAAGAAACTTTAAAGTGCGGATTTTTTTGTTTTACAAATGTTCCAGACACAAATGCATACGCAAGCGTGCATGCGCGTGCACACACACGCATTGCTCTAGTAGAGGCTGGTTAGACCGCCAGCGATCCGATGGCCAGGCGTTGGACAAAACTAAAATGTGGTAAAAGGTGACATTCGGATCTGATTCCATGCGAATCCGATCCGTTTCCATCCTTAATTGCTGTGATGGACAGGTGTATGCACATCAGAGGTCCGAGCAGTCAACGTGTCAAACGAACCGACTGCTATCGGCATTTGAGGTGCCCATGAGAGACAGCAAGGACAGTGCAGAAAGTGAGTTGTACGAGGATGAATGAAGAGAAGCAATATGTAGATCTCCTCAGAGCCTATGCGGTGCAGAAATCACAATGTAGGAATTGTTTTGTAAGTTCCTTAAAATGAATCACCAACATAGGAAATAGAGGTTGAAACTAACGAATTCCACAAGTCTTGATAAATATTTGCATGCAGGCTGATTTATCCCGAAAATGGACCAAAGTGGGCCATAATACGTCTGAAAATCACGATGATTCGTAAGGGAACCAACTCCACTAGCCTCATATCCAGCGTTGGAGACTTACCGCCAAAGATCAATGGTGGAGGACACTTCTAGTAGAGGGGGTCGGCCGACCTAAGGGGATTTGTCATACGTGATCTTGATGGCCATGCAATCGTGGCGGGTCTGGTTCTTTGAAAGCCATTAATGATGCTGATTGCGCTGAAGCTCAAGCATTGCAAGCGGTGTCAAACCATGGAAAATGGATGTACCAAGCTATGTATCTAGACATATTATATCTAGATGTATAGCAAAATGGATGTACCAAAAACGTCGAAGCGACTTATAATTTGGAACAGAGTGAGTACTTTAATTTTTTAAATTTATATATCTCTTCCGGTACATATAAATTATAAATCAAATGTGAAATCGAGATTATATTAAAGTTTCAAAATAATACACCTAGAATCTGTACAGTAAATGATTCTAGGACAAAAAAATACCTCTAAATCTGTAAAAAAAGGTATACCTAAAGTATGAGTGCTTTAGACATAATTTTAGGACTATAAGTGAATTCAAATGGAAAAATCTTCAACTACAAAGTTTTAGAAGCATCCAGATCTACAATTTTTATTTTGGTCATTTCTCCATCCGTCTTTGTTTGAACAATTCAAAATTTGAATCTCAAAATGTGACAAATTCAAACAACATTTTGAGATAGTAAATGAATTCAAATTAAAAAGTCGACAACAACAAAGCTATAGAACCCAACTGTATGTACATCTTTTAGTTTGGTCATTTCTCTATCCGACTTTGTTTGGACAATTCAAAATTTGAATTTCAAAATATGATAACGTCAAACAATATTTTGAGATAGTAAATGATTTAAATGGAAACATTGCTAACCACAAAGTCATAGAACTCATTGAGATCCACAAATTTTGTTTTGGTCATTTCTCCATAAGACTTTGTTTGAATAATTTGAATTTCAATGTCAAAATTTAAGAACCATGAAATAATGACGGTTTAAAATTTTCGTCACAGAATCTGGTCCCAAGGATGGGCTCTTAGAGAACCCATGTCTCATTCTGCTATTTGTTCTGTGATGAAATCCAAAACTGTAAAAAAAACTGTCATGGATTAACACATTTCTTATAGTGAAAAAATAGAAAAAAACTGACGTACATGGACTCCGACAGGTCAACTAGGCCAAGATTGGCGCACGTGGGGAGGAGGAGGAGGAGGGGGGGGGGGGGGGGGGGGGGGGGTGTTGGCAACATGCTGCTGTCTGACTGGTCGGCAGCTACGGTTCCGCTTCTTCGCTTGTCTACATTTGTGTATAAATTATTCGTGTATGCCATTATGAAACCAGTCTAGGCGGTTCCCAAACTGGCAGCCTGGCCGATTTCCTAGGGGCGGGCAGCCACACAGCCAGGCAAACCGGGCTGGCTGGTACCAGAACCAACCTGGCTGGTTCTGCTACATCCAAACCGGCCTAGCCGGCACGGGCGGAGCTCTTTGGAGGCGAAGCTGGGCTCCTGCCCCCCCTTGCCTGGCAACAATTTCTTAAGGCCCAATAGCCACCAGCCCATTTTGGTACTCATCACGTGTTTTCTCTATTTTGAAGATCACCAAGACAAGATTGCGCAACAAGATGGAAGATCTTTACCTTGCCAACAGCTTGCTAGTTCAGATCGAAGGTGAAATTGCAGGAGACTATACCTATGATGATATAATCAGAGATTTCAAAAATCTGAAGAAAAGAAGAGCAGACCTCTAGTAGCGAGATCCTATGTCTGATTTCTATTTTGGTGTCTTGTCTTTTGTCTAACAGCGCCTATGGTCAATTGTATTTTGGTGATAACCAGGGCGCTAAATATATATCTATACAACCATGTGGCATGAATATGTGACTAATTATAAATATATATAATATAAGTACGAATGTATATATTAATGATATTATATGCATTGCCAGTTCATTTCTTGCGTCAATTACTGTTCACTGGTTTTTTTCAAATTCGCCCCCCTTTAATTTGTCTCAAGCTCCGCCACTGCTAGCCGGTTCCTGTCGGATCTACTGCACGTGTAGGGCAGAACACCTTCTAAAAATCGCAATTAATTAATCCGGAATCCAAATGGGCTAGTTCTATGGCTAGCGTTTTTTATCAGCTCGAGTTCAATATTGCATTTGAGGGGGCCAATTTGGGAACCGGTCAGGCCGGTTCCGACTGGGTCAGCGCCCCACGAAACGTTGTTTCTTTGTTCAGGCTCCAATTTTTTTTAGAAAACCTCATCCGGGCTCCAAATGGGATGATCCAAATATGTTTTCTGACTATCTCGACAATAGAAACATGATGGCGGAGTCCATTATATATTTTGGCCACTTTCAGTTGTCAACAGGAAGTCGGAGCTACGGGCAGCTTTGCTTTCATGCTTGGCAACGATGACCCATGACAGTTTGTCGTGTTTGTGCTTAGCCGTGTCGTGTTGGTTGGTTAGCCCCTTGGGTGACCTGTTTGGCATCTTGTTTGGCTAGTTTTCTTGTACATAAACTCTTTCGTCTTAATTGAGCGGCAGAGCTCCTGCCAATGTTTTTTTTAAAAAATAATCCATGGTGTCAGATTAGATGAAAGATAATAGGAATTCCAAGAAAACTTTGAGAAAAGGTGCACTTAGAAAACAACATTTCATACTATATCAACTATATATAGATCTGTACTAGAAACACCAAAAGCAAAGAAATTGAATTGTACTAGAAACACCAAAACTTTAACTGCTGACCTGAAGGTCTGAGTGTATGCAGACTAACTTTTTTATCCAGAAAATGTATTTATTGCAGTGATTTGTTTTGCCCCTGCCTAAGTTTAACTGAACATCCTGCTCATGAATCCATAGTTCTTGACTACAGGTGGTTGGCTAGCTGGTCTGTTGCCCTGCTGGCCAGCTGATATTGCCATGCCGGGTGCTGAATAGTACAGGCTGTGTTGATGGTTTCAAATTCAAATCTAAGTAAAGGTCAAGCAGAACTACTGAATACCCTTGCCCTGCATGCATCGGCGGAAAATCAGGGCAACCGCAACCCAAATTGAAACGCCGGGAGGCAGACCATCGCAGGCGGGGTGTCGGTCCACTTAATCTAAAATTAGCTAGGTTATTATTATATCGATCAGGGATAGCCGCTAATAATGACCCATACCTTCCGCTCCTTTTTTTTTTTGGCAATGCATGCATGCAACAAAAGTGGCGGAACACCACTGCTTGCTTGCATTGCTCGTCCCGGATCTGTCTATATAAGGAGGGAGCTGATCGAGGAATGAAATGAGAAGCAGGGAATTACACAAAAAAAGTTATATATAGATCGATCGAGTGGTTGATATATATGTCGTCGACCATGTTGGTGATGAGTAGGCAACACAAGAAGTCATTACTCTTGTCGTCCCTGCTCCTGGTGCTGCCCTGGCTGCCGGCGCCATGCATCATCATGCCAGCAGCAGGATCGACGCATCGCTGCCCAATCCCAGGCAAGGACGGCAATCCCCTTGGCACGGAGAGCAGCAGCACTGTGACCGTGGAGTCCGACTAGTTCATTGCCAACGGTGTCATGTTCAGGAACGACGCTGTAGGAGATGAAGTAGTCTGACTCTATGGTCACGGTACCTAAGCTGAATGTGCAAGGTGAGGTCGACAGATGGGGTGGCGAGGCTGAGGCACCTGCACTGAGGGTGCTGGGATCCAAGGTAATAGTGACGATTGGCTGTATAACAAAATGTTGCGGATATCACGTTAAAAATGTAAAAGTATAGATTAACAAGGTTACCTCTCTTGGCTCCCTTGATCCGTGTTATATAGACTGAGGAATAGCCCCTCATGGTGGCGTGTACAGAGTCAAACGGTTACAACTGATTACATGCAGATGCTATAGACTAGGACCTAACCAGCTGCATAACCACACAGCCTACCGATCCTATTTACATGGAAGATATCTATCGTCTAACACTCCCCCTCAATCTCAGCCACATATGAGGTTGAGATTGTTTCTAAACTCTTTTAGTCTGGCACGAGGAAGAGGTTTGGTGAAGCCGTCAGCTACTTGATCACCCGAACTGATGAACCGAATCTCCAGTAACCTCTGTGCACCCCTCTCTCTGACGAAGTGAAAATCAATTTCTATATGTTTTGTCCGAGCATGAAACACAGGGTTAGCTGATAGATATTTTGCACCTAAATTGTCACACCACAGCCGAGCCAAGGAAGGATGTGGAATCTTTAGTTCATTAAGTAACTTTTGTACCCAAATCATTTCTGCAGTTGCATTAGCCAATGATTTATATTCACCCTCCGTGCTAGAACGTGACACTGTCTGTAACACCCAAAAATTTCAATAATTAGAATTTGTGGGTTTAAAATAATTTAGATAATAATTAATGGAGAATTAGGATTTAAAATTTTAGATAGAGTATTTGATGATGCATTCATGTTGTTGCATTTATTTTATTTTGTGGTGTGGAATTTATTTTATTTGATTTGGATTAGAAATTCTCTTTGAAAAAGGTTTTGAAAAACAAATAGAAAAAAAAGAAAGGAATATTTACCTGCTGGTGGCCCGGTTAACCGGCCGGCCTGTTTCTTCTCTCCCCGCGCTGGGCCACGGAAACCGGCCGCTGCCGCTCCCTCTCTCGCGTCGGTGAGCCGGCCCAGGGAGCCAAAGCCGCACGCCTCATCCTCCCTTCAGCCGCTGACGGGTGGGCCCCAGGTGGCAGTCGCATCCTCTACCTCCGGTCGTAACCGGGACGGACACGAACGAAGCTTCAACTGAATCAAATCTCGAATCCCTGATATCCTACCCGAAATCGACGAGGTGAAGTTACAACAGGGTAGCCGGGGTTCTCCTCTTTCTGTTTTCCATCTAAAACCCTAGTCTATCCACGTGAAACCGAGCTCTAGGGATTGGGGGAAGTTGGAGATTTCGGTTGCTTGTAGGTGGAGCTCGTGGGTGGGTTTGAGGCCGTGTTCTTCGCGTTGGTGAGTCCGCAATCTCCTTCTCTACCTTCCCATGCTTTTCTTTTGGGTGGAGATGCTTCGAATCATGCTTTTGAAGGTCACCGACGAGTCGGCAATGGCGCCGCCGCCCTCCTCACGTCGCGTGCCGTTTTCAATCTATCGTAGCTTGTTTGAACCGCAAAGATGGGTTCGCATTGAGTTCCTCATTCGGTTGGTGTTGGTTGCGGAGAGAACGGTGGTCGGAAACGGGAAAACCGAATGTCTCCGGCGAGCTTTGGGTGGCCGGCCATGGAGGCCGCCGGCCGGACTTGAAGAAGAAGGCCGAGCTCCTCTCTGAGAAGCTGGGAGTGATGTCAGCCGTTAGATTTTGAATCGATGGCCGAGATTAGAAGATACCCCTTCGCGGGGTAATCTTTCTAAAGAGTCCCTGGACTTTTTCTTAATAGAATCCACCGTCCTTTGGCGTAAACCCCGAAAACGTTTTCGTGTTTTGAAAGCGTATTTTCTCTCGGTAAATCAAAAATACGTTTTCGGATATTTACAGTTTTGCCACTAAGATTGTTTTGGTCATAAAATCTTTGTTTTAACTCCGATTTGATCCGTTCAAGTTGCGTGAGGTTCGTATTTGCGAGCTCTACATGTTAGTATAGTTGTACAGTCAGTTTGGAAAATTTAATTTTCGAGTTGATATTTAAGTAATTATTTATCTATAGGAAATCTTAGAAAATTCATAACTTTCACGTTTTAACTCCGAATTTGGTGATCTTTACGTCTGTGTGATCGTAGAAACGTGTAGAAGAGTTTTATAAACTTTTATTACTATTTTGTTACTGTTGGTGTATTGTTCTAATTATATCTCTTTGTTTGCTTCGTGTATGTTTGCTTGGTTGCATGTATGTTGTTGATTGATGATCGAGTATAGAAGGTGAGCAGTTTCTGGACGATCAGGAGTATTACTTTGAGCCAGATCAGCAGTATCATCCGGAGAGTTTTGATCAAGGCAAGTATAATATGGGACTATCCTTGATACCTATTCACTGAAATTATCATACCTATGCATGTGCTTTCCTTGACAACCTTAGAGATTATAATTTAGTGATTGATATCTTGATTCCTTGTTACCTATGGTCTATGCATTTGGGTAGTTGTTGCTAGTGCTTAATTATGAACAATGATCTTGTAATTTGACTAATGGGTTAAGCAATCAACCATTAAGATGATTTTATTACTGTTGACAAAGGGGACTAGAGCATTGTGTTGTGTTGATTTTTGTCGCTCTAGTTACTCTCCATAAGGACTTATCCGTAAGTGATAACCGGGATATACAGTACAGCTGTGAGGGCTATATGGCTCTGGCTTTAGTTGCTTAAAGGACCTTTTCTAGCTTGTTAGTGGTTACCTTAAATGGCATAAGAACGGCTTGCCACGTTGGGTGTAGGACAACCTCTAGTCAATGAGTATAGCCGAGAAGGAAGTGTGTCATTTGAAAAGGGGGTTCCTACATCTGCCTGCCGAGTGAATCTAATGGCCCTAACTTGTTAGACGAACCTTTAAGTGGCTTTATATGATTTCCGGTGTTTTAGGAATGGCCTCCCCATGCATTCGGAAGTTATGACTCACAGTGAAAGTGTACACCTCTACGCAGAGTTAAAAACTGGTATACTAGCTGTGCTCACGGATATGAGCGGACTTGGGGATTCTTACAGAATAATTGGTCATAATTGTTATATCATGTTTAAATTCTGTTGTTATTATTATGCTCATGTTAATGCTATTCATTATCCTTATTACAATTGATCATTGGTTTATTAATGGGAATTGGATTACTTTGATGCTACTCAAATTGCTAGTTACATGATGAATAAAAGCTAAACGCAGTTAAACAGTGTCTAGCCTTTTGTGCCTCATGAACCCTGTGTTGTACTTGTTGAGTTCGACATGGACTCACCCTTGCTATTTCCACTATAACAGATGAAGATTGTGAGGAAGATTATCGTAATGAGTACTAGTCTTGGTGTCAACCAGTCAACCATGTCCCTGTGTTTGGAGTTTCCGCTGGAGATCTACTATTAGTCATTATTATTTATCGTTCAAGACTATGTGTTAAATACTTATTCGCTATGTAATAAGCACTGTGATGATACTATGTAATTTGTCTACTTGTGTGTGCGATCATGTCCTGGGGCGCACATGAGTCTTTTATGCATCCTATTTTTGTCCTTAAAAATGGGTGTGACACTGTCGCCTGCTTCCGTGCACTCCATGATATGAGGTTATCACCAAGATATACTGCAAAGCCACCAGTAGATCTCCTGTCATCTACATCTCCTGCCCAGTCAGCATCAGAGAATGCACTAACAACCATCGACCTCGATCCTCTAATTCTCAGTCCAAGGTTCAACGTCCCTTGTATATATCTTAGGATACATTTTACTGCACTCCAATGTACTGTTGTAGGCGCATGCAAAAACTGGCAGACTTTGTTCACCGCAAAATAGATATCGGGGCGAGTGAGTGTCAAGTATTGTAGAGCCCCAACCAAGCTCCTGTACTTTGTTGCATCATTTGTTCCTAGTACAGTTCCATCCGTAGCACTAAGCTTCTCAGTGCTAGCCATTGGTGTGTCAATCGCCTTGCACTTACTCATTCCTGAACGCAGTAAGATATCTGATGCATACCTCTATTGATTTAGGAATAAGCCATTCTGAATTTGCTTTACCTCAATTCCCAGGAAGTAATGAAGATCTCCGAGATCTTTCAAGGCAAACTCCTTTTGCAGATCACTAAGAAGTGCCTTTGTTGCCTCAACTGATGAACTTGCAACTATTATGTCATCCACATATACAAGCACAAAAATTGTATGCCTACCTTTGCTACAGTAGAACAGTGATGTGTCAGCCTTGGATGATATAAACCCTAAAGATTCCAATTTTGCACACAAGCGAGCATACCAAGCACGTGGAGCTTGCTTCAATCCATAAAGAGCTTTATCAAGCTTGCAAACATAACTGGGATGTGACTTGTTCTCATACCCTGGCGGTTGATGCATATATACCTCTTCATTTAACACTCCATGCAAGAAAGCGTTCTAGACATCCAGTTGGCGCAATGACCATCCCTTAGATACAGCAATAGATAGTATCAAGCGAATGGTAGCTGCCTTTACCACCGGGCTAAAAGTGTCTTCATAATCTATCCCATATCGCTGTCTATAGCCTTTTGCTACCAACCTGGCCTTATAGCGATCAATGGTTCCATCTGCTTTTCTCTTCACCTTATACACCCATTTGCATCCAATGATGTTTCTCCCTTTCGGAGCAGGAACCAAGTGCCAGGTTTTATTTCGCAGAAGCGCTTCATGCTCGGCATTCATGGCTGACACCCAATGTGGGCTTCTGAATGCCTCTTGAACACTCGTTGGTTCCTCTGACACAGCTGCAGACACCATGCACCACCTGACAGTACCATCAGTATACTGTTTTGGTTTTGAAATCCCATGTTGAGACCGCGTTGTGGGGCGAGAAGGCTGACTCAGATTCTGTTCAGCAGATACTTCATTACCAGTTACTGAAGAAACAGCACCTGACGCGGAATCTGATCCGGTCGAAGCTGCATCTGAACAGCACCTGACGCCGAATCGGATCAGGGGGCTCGGCCACAGGCGTTCCAGCCAACCCATGCGAAGACAATTCTGATGCAGAAGATCCCGGAGCCGGCGATTCGGTTGTACCCGCCGCTGAATTGGCTTGTTGCGCCCTTGAACCCGAGGTGGATTCAGTACGAGGTAGCGGATCTCCATGGGTGTTTGTGCTGCTCCCCATGGGACGGCACATGAAATACGGACTCCCAGTCTCCAAGTTTTCTCCAGTTTGAGCATCAATCGAACCCGAATTTGGTCCTATGTCCTGCGTAGCACCAGAAGCACTAGAGCAGACAGTGTTATGGTTAGGAGAAATCAAATGCTGATCAAGTATATGTGCATCTCCGAAACTCATGTTGGGATTAAGGAGAATATCAGGAAGGAGTTGAAGCTCTGCTCTAAGCCTGGCGCCTGCATTAGGATGTAACGAGGCAAATGGAAATAGTGTTTCATCGAATACTACATCTCGCAAAATATAGACCCTCCCTTCTTGAGGATCTAAACACTTAAGCCCTTTGTTATAATTGCTATACCCAATAAAGACGCATCTTTTGGACCTAAACTGCAACTTGCGATTGTTGTAAGGGCGAAGATTAGGCCAAACAGCACACCCAAAGGTACGGAGAAAGGTATAGTCAGGATCATGATGGTAAAGACGTTTGATGGGCGTTTCTTGGTTTATGACTTTGGTGGGTAAGCGATTTATCAAGAAAACCGCTGTTTGAAAGGCTTCATCCCAGAACTTTAACGACATTAATGCGTGGGCAAATAATGTGAGTCCCATCTCTACAATGTGTCGATGCTTTCTCTCTGCTGCACCATTCTATTGGTGAGCATGGGGACAGGATACAAGATGTGTGATGCCAACACGTTTGAAAAAGGAATTGAGGGATTGATATTCACCACCCCAATCAGTTTGCATGGCCCGAATTTTTCTATCAAACTGGCGTTCAACAGAACTTTGAAAATCACGGAAACACTGGAAGACCTCAGATTTGTCGCGTATGAAATATATCCAGGTGAATTTTGAACAATCATCAATAAAACTAACATAATAATTAAATCGACCAACAGAAGTTGGTGCAGGTCCCCAGACATCAGAAAATATTAAGTCCAAAGGTCTAGTAGACGCACTAGTAGACTTTTGGATAGGGCAATTGATGAATTTTGCCCTTTTGACACGCATCACACACATGTTTACTGTTCCCATCACGAATAAAAGAAAGTTTATTTCTACTAAGGACTTGCTGGATAACTGGAGCAGAAGCGTGCCCTAGCCGACTATGCCATACTGATGATGAAGGTTTGGTAACGCCAAGAGCTTGTTTATTCGATGAGACTCGATGGTGGAACGACTTGATGGGATACAAGCCTCCTTCAGCCTTGCCTCTGAGAAGAGTTCTCTTCGTCAACGCCTCCTTAATAAAAAAATTGGTCAGGGTGAAACTCAACAATTGCATTGTTATCTTTGGTGAGCTTATTAACTGACACAAGGCTTTTACTTGCAGCAGGAACATGAAGAACATTGTTCAAATGAAACTGATGTAAAGGAGATTGCACAATACTATGACCAACATGAGATATCTCCATACCTGATCCATTTGCAGCGTGAACATGATCGCCACCATGATACCTGTCGCGCACCGACAGTTTCTCCAGATCACTAGTGATGTGATCAGTAGCGCCGGAGTCCATGTACCAGTTGGTATCTACTCCGTACGAAGTTGTAGCCGAGGATGCAGACTTCTGTGGCGGCCCAGTAACAGATGCATCGAACCTCTTGAAGCACCTGTACGCAGGGTGCCCTTCCTTGCCACAAACCTGGCAAAAGACACCAGGCTGGAAGGGAGCACGGTTGGAGTTGTTGCCGCCATTGCGCCCACCTTTCTGGTGACCGCGCCCGCCACCACCGCGGCTGAATCCGCCGCGCCCACGGCTGTTGGAGTTGTTGTGGCCGCCACCGCGACCACCCCTAGACGCCAGATTGGCGAAGGACTGCGACCCACCAGAACGCAACTCGAGCCTCTGTTCATGAGCAATTAGCTGAGTATAGAGCTCACCGAGGGAGATGGGTTAAACCCTAGCAGCGACCGCGGTCACCACCGAGTCATAGTCGTCGTCGAGTCCCGTCAAGATGTAGGACACCATCTCGTCATCTTCAAGTCGCCGTCCCGCAGACGCCATCTCATCGGCGTGCCCCTTCATCTTGGAGTAGTAGTCGGCGATTGATGACGCGCCTTTGGATGTGGTTGCTAGCACCATGCGGGTGCTAATCAGCTTCGCCCGCGACTGAGAGGCAAAGAACCTCTCAATGCCTGCCCAGGCCGCCGCCGCCGTTTGAGCGGAGGAGACTTGTTGAAGGATTTCCCTCGACAGCGAAACGAGCAGATAGCTCAGGACCTGCTGGTCCTTTGCAATCCACGTGGTGTACTCCTTGTTCAGGATCGGCGCCATCTCTTTCTCTTCGCCTTCTTTCTTCGCCAAATACTTGGCCGGCGGCTCCGCCTCAGGGTTGAGGAAGTCGTAGAGTTCGGCCCCCCTGATGGAGGTCAGAACCTGCGCAGGCCAAAGGGGATAGTTACCGCGAGTCAGTTTCTCACTGACCGGCAGAAACCCCAGGGCGGTGATCGCCGCATGTTGTGCGGAGGGAGAAGCCATGGCGTAGTTCCGTGGGGAGATTTGGCTCTGGTACCATGTAAAAGTATAGGTTAACAAGGGTTACCTCTCTTGGCTCCCTTGATCCGTGTTATATAGACTGAGGAATAGCCCCTCATGGTGGCATGTACAGAGTCAAACGGTTACAATTGATTACATGCAGATGCTATAGACTAGGACCTAACCAGCTGCAGCCTACCGATCCTATTTACATGGAAGATATCTATCGTCTAACAAAAAATAACATTTTTTTAGTAATAGCACAACCCACATTTAAATTTAAATTATTGTGGTATTATTTTGTTTAAAGAGAAAAAGAAAAAAAGAAAAAAAATAGGAGGGACACGACTACCATCTTGTTCCCTTTGATTCCTACTAGGCATCATAGTAGATAGGATAGGTGTTCTGGCTTCTCGCGACTCTTCAGCAGGTGGTATGGATTGGATCCATGAGCCTCTTGAGGTAAAACGCATCCCAAGAAAGGATGTGGTCTCAGCGTAATTAAGTTTACTCCTTCTCACGTTCACCATTGACACCGGCCAAGGGGTTGCATATATACTTTAAGTCTGCACCATCAAGGGCACCGTCGACTTCAAGTCCTACACCATCGAGCGACCTAGCAGAGCCGAAGATGAAGTCGACAGTGCCGTTGATGGTGCAGGACTTGAAGTATGCACCCCTTGTGGTCATATAGAGCGCCTTGGCCGCCGTCGATGGTGCATTTGAAGGAGGTGTACAACTTAATTACGCTGAGGCCACACCCTTTCTCGGGATGCACTTTGCCTCAGGAGACTCATGGATCCTATCCATACCACATGTCGAAGCGTAGCGACGACACGGAGCACCTATCCTATATCTACTACGATGCCTAGAAGGAATCCAAAAGGGAAAAGACGGGAGTCATGTCCCTCCTATTTTTTTTCTTTTTTCCTTTTTCTTTTCTTTGGAACAAAATAATACCATGAGACAATTTAAGTTTAAACATGTGTTATGCTATTACTTAAAAAATGTTATTTTGAATGCGATGTCTGCAGCATTTTGTTTTGTAGCCAATCGTCACCATTACACGAGTCTTTATCAGCTATCTCTCGAGCACACTTGTGCTGCAGTATATCCAGCGCAATACAAGTTTTATGCTACTACATCTGGGGAGACATCAATAAACAAGGCAAAATACATAATTACAAATTCCATGAGGAACCACCGTAGAACAAACATGTGTACATGCAGTCTTGAGCACTTTGGTTCTGTGCAGATACGTACTAAATTCTCAAGAAGTTTGCAGGCATCTCGAGGTTTCAATGATCTTAGTGTGCTCGAATCTATCGAAAGAACAGAACATCATGAAGAGTATACAATAAACATGCAAACTTCTTGAGAATTAGGCGTCCTCGGATTAGATCCATGAGACCAGCAGCAGCGACCACAAGGCGCAAGCCATCTATATCCACCGTCGGTCCACGCGAGGGGTACAAGGCTCCTCCGAGCATCCGTGGCGGTATCGCGGAGCTCCCCCTGAGGCGATGCCGGCAGCCCGACACAGACGTGACGTGAGGCATGGCTAGGGGGCTTCTGGACACACCATTGGTGGCCGATACACTGGCCTTCCACTCCTCGCACATGGCGGCGCACCTTGCACCCTCTCGGTGCCGTCGTTTCCATGCCCGAGTCACCGAGCGATACGTTCGTGCGTGCGTCCCTCTCTAGTTAATTCACTGCCTGCTCTGCTTGCAGTCCTTCGTTCCTGTGCCGCCGTGCAGCGGAATCGACAGATTAACTAGCTTTCTTTGCTTAGCCTTTCAGGACTGATTTCACTTTGAGGCAATTGTTTTAGTAGCTTCCTTGTAGGTTCTGGGGGGCAAAGTCGAGGCGAACCTGAGGAAGAGAGATATTGGCGGCAGTTGGGCTAGGCACGTTATTTGTGTTGGTATTCCAAACATGGAGCGACAAATTGAACTTGGAGAAGAGCCAACTGGTGAGAGGTTGAGCATAGTTAGGGGTGTAGCTCAAGAACTACAGATCTTTCAGAGATGAAAACATGAACTCAACCTAAGGCATGCTGACTGGTTCAACAACCAAAGCTCGACTGAAAACGTTTCCAATGAAGTTGCCTTCAAAGTTTGATTGTGTTTTGTTATGGTTTTTTGTGTTTGTGTCTTTGGGATTCCGCCAGCAATCCTAGGATTACTTGGGAGTCCTTTGTATCTATGTTCCGGCCTTTCTTATGAGCTTTCCTCTTAATAAAAAACGGGTAAAAGACCTGATCTCAAAAAAAAAAAGTTGCCTTCAAAGTAATAAGCAAGTCTTGCAAACTGAAGGTTAGCTAAACAACTTATGGCTATGTCTTATGGATCTCCTGCCCTATGCCTCGCTCCTTCTATACAGGCGCAAGCAAAAGAGCAAGTACAGTTCACTATACAAGTCACCAGGCAGGCAGCCACCAAGAACATCCGACGTCGGACGAAATAAACCAGTCAAAAGGGGACAGCGGTAGCTGTGAGGCACCATCATTGTTCAATCTTCCGCCACAGCGGCCCGCAGCCTTAAAGAATTTTCTTTATTTGTGTTCTAGAAATTTGAGCGGGTGGCAAACAAGAAAGGAAATATTTTCTAGTGGTAAACATTAAAGAAAAAAGTTCTAGACACAAATAGAAAACTACTCTTAAAAACATCATCTCAACAATATAAATAAAGAATTTTCTCCCTGCCTTGCACGGCAAATGTTGCCTCCAGAAGAATCTGCGAATTGTGATGCATATATGGTTAGGATGTATGTAGCACTAGAAGTACTCTACTTTTCTTTAGAAGGAAAATTGTAGACATATCACCCACAACCACATGTGCCATCCAGCGAGTCTCCAGTGCATCCCAATTTTAAGATCATGTGTCTGCTTAATTAGGTGTTTTAGAACTCACTCCCTCCTCCTTGAAACAGAGAATGCAGAGTATTGGTGGCTCCTCTATGTACCAACACATGTCGCTACATGTTTTACAAAAGACCCTCTAACTATTAGAGAATCAACACGCCATCCAGGGCGGATCCAGAATTGGTCCAAGGGGGGTTAAAAACAGAAGGAGGCTTCGAATTGGGCTTCAATGGGGCTTCTGGGTTGCAAGACGAGTTGGGCTTATTTGTGGGGGGTTGAGGGGGCGCTGCAGCCCACCCAGCTCCCCTGAATCCGCTCCTAATACCATCCAACACTTTTGCAGTGAGCCCCTATCCAAGCCAAAACCCTAGCTCCCCTTTCATTCCCCTATCTTGTCCTTACCGCCGCCCTTCGCTCTGCTCCCGTGCATGCCTCTTAGCGCCTCCATCACTCGAGCATGAGAACCACACGAGCTCGGCGTTGTTCGAAGCTGGTGCTGTCCTCCCTTGTCCCTATTGAAGAGGACGCCCAACATGGAGAGCCCACATACAGCGGTGCGGGCATGCAGCAGCCCCTTTGAGGGCATGCAGGTAACCCTACAACCATTCTTCTCACCCTTCTCTCTCCCACTTTTCTCAGATCTGCATCTCATGTTCACTTTTCTCTATCAGATCCAGCGAGGGCGCAAATCGGTAGAGCTCGTTGGCCTCCACTCCCATGAGCAGGAGGCTAGGCTCCCCACTTGAGGTGTGAGGCTTCAGCTCGCATTCCTCCAGATCCAGCTACCACCTCCCATCCTGATCTACCTCCAGATCCGGCTAACCTCCCCTCCCTCGAACCTCCTAATGCTCCCCCTTTCCTACCAATTTCGCCTCTTGGGCTGCATATATCTGGTACTAATATGGTTAGTTAATTAGTCAACTAGGTGAAAAAATTATCGCTTGTAAAACTCTGGTTCATCGACATCACCATTATTTGCAGTCAATAATGGAGACAACGTTTGAAAACTGCGAATGCAGTCCAACGTTTTCTCCATATTTTTATATTATGTCGGCAGTGGTGGCAAGCTCCTGCAAAGCGTCACAAATGAAGCTCTCCTATCGAGTAGTTTTCTTCAATAAGATGCACATGACATGCATGGTAAACTCTTGGAGCCGGAGCAGGCTGGAGGATCCCCACCCCTGGCACAGGTCGACTTCCCCACCATCCAGGTAGGTGCAGACGGAGGTGGCCCAGCCATTCCCGCTGCTGATGGCAGAGCGACTGACGCGACGGCCGCAATGTCGACCGAGGACTTCATCACTGCATTCAAGAAACCGCTCACGACGCCTGTCTTGTCGTCGCCTCCACGACTGCGGCTAACCCGGGCGGCCAGAGCGCGGGCGGGGGAGCTAGACGACTCGGAGCTCGTCCCCAAGAGGAGCACTAGGCTTGCTGTCAAGAGTAGGCACAGGGAACAGAAGTCGGAGGCTCAGGCGCGGAAGGTGATGATGAAACGTCTGGGGCTTGAGGAGGTGCCGATTGAGCTACCTGATGAAGCCTCCTTTGAGGAATTCCAGACCGCCTTCACTCTCCCCCTGTCGATGTTGACGTGGGAAGCCATGTAGGTTCTCTTCCCGGGTAGGAAACAACGAGCATAGTTGATCGCTCTTTGTCTTGCAGATGTGGTCGCAAAGCACCTTCCTATGTAATTTCTTTTAGTGAATCCAATAGCTAGGTGGCAAGGTGTGCGTTGTATTACGAAGGCTCCTCGCTTGCGTGATCGCGTACGGTTGTACTGTTAACTATTTTTCCTCTTAATGAAAAACGGGTGAATGGCCCGATCGCGAAAAAAAACATGCATGGTAAACCAAAGTATCTACAGAATATAGTATTGAACTTGAGTCTTTCTTTTGTTAGAAAAATTGACCACCCTTTCATACATGATAATGAGCGACGAGTGGCGAAGAGAGAAGTAGAAGACCTAATTTGGGCCATGGCCATGATGGGGATTTGAGGAATACATCAAAACCCTCAAGGCATACCTGCACGGGAAGCACAAGTTCTGAATTAATTCAGCACATGCAATTTTCTGTGTCATCATTATATATGTCTGTCAATGGTCATTCTTTGTAAAGCAATAGTCAATTTCTTACCATTGATAGTTGTTTTCCAGGTTGCATTCCTGCTCCGTGAAGCACGACTAAGGGTTGCAGCATCCTAATCAAGTGCAACACTAGGTTCTGCCAACAAATGGTTATGTTCACTGTCATTTTTTTGACATGATTAATGAATGTATTTCTTTTTTTACAGTCATAATTGGAATGCAATAACTATTTTTTATTTAGTAGTACTTGATTTAATAATAATCAAAAGAACATGCCTCATAGGCACTAAATAATTAATTTAGCACTGCATCAACTATTTTGAAATGAAACTGTTTGAGAAAATTGTATCTATAATCATGCTAATGTGCTTAATAAAATTCTTTGGTTTACTCTAGCAGCTATTTTCATGAGGTTTCGATTCCAGTAGAAGCTTAGACCTTTCTAGACTAGATAGATTATTCTTCAAAACTTTTTAAAGGTGATAATTTAATAAAAAATACTAATAAGACAACGCACAGGCGGTGGGGATAACGCCCGCACACCGGCCCATAGTCCCACACTCACTCGTCCTTGCCCGCACTCACTCATCCTCTACCCCAGCTCTCTCTCTCTCTCTCTCCTCCAGGAGACCATGGCGGCGGCGCGATGGATCCGCGCCCAGCGAGCTCTGGCGGACCGTGCCCGCATCCCACCGCCTCCTCATGTCCGCGTCCGTGCCCCACCACCTCCCCCTACGCTCGACCATGGCGGATGCCGCGGCGGCGCCGCCGGATCTGGCGGTGGCAGCGCCGGATCCGGCGGGGGGGGCGCAGGTAGGCCTCCTCCTCCTCCTCCTCTCTCTCTCTCTCGTCTCTCCTCTCTCTCCTCCTGGATCGGGCTAGTGTTCCGTTGATAGAAAATGCAAACACAACAATGCCAGCCATCGCTTCAATGTCAAGGTATGACGTGGCTTGAAGAACATTTCGTTGTGTCTAAAACTATTTTAAAATTTAATTTGTGTCAAGAAACTTTAACGTGTGGAATATTTTTTGTTTTATATATGTATAGGACACACCACGCACACACAAATGGCCAGATGCGTGTGACCTGTACACCGCTAAAAAGCACGGGCCGCACACACACACACATGTATGGACCGGGCTGTGCTTTTTAGTGCCATGCCTAGGTTCGCCCGAGGCCCATAGTGCCCATGCCAGGCACGACATAGTTATGAAGCCATGCCTGGGCCGCCACACCAGCCCGTAGTGCTGGCCCGAGCATGGCACAACCTATAATATAAGGCCAGCATGAGGGCGTCACGGCTCCTAGCCTCGCCACCCGTTGATCCCCCTCTCCTCCTGCTCCTCTCGACCATTGATCTGCTCGTTGGGAGATAGGCGTATATAATGCTGCCGCTCCCCCGCTCCCTCGGCGTGGAACGTAAATTCATTTGATCTTTGCCTCTCTCGCGAGCTCTCTTCTTCTCACCCTTCGGTGGCTGGGGTGGTGTTCCTCGCCACCGTTGGCCGACATGGGCTTAGGCACAATGCTGCTGTTGAAATCAAAATCGAGATTTCCTTCCTTACTTCTTTCCGGTCATCTTTACATCATAATTTCTCTTCTAATAGAGTACACATAACGTGATGCTATTTTCATTTGCATTTATATATATGGATCAAATATATGGAATTCCAAAATCCAAAGTGCATAGGCATATAGAAAATTTAAAATTATTATGAAATTTTGAAACATGTAAGAAATTATCATAAGTGCATTGTACACACACGAGTGCGCGCTGACAGAACATGTTCTGCTTCTTGAAATTTAATATGGCATTCACTGTAAAATTGGAAGGAAACAGCAGAACTTTTGAACACTTTAGTGGAAATCTACAGGGTAGCTAGAGTCCATAGATGGCACCTATATAATACCGGATCTATATTCCCCCTTTTTCATGTTGATGGTCGGTGGACCCAATTTGTGGTTTATATACCTTGTGTGCTTTAAGTAGTAAATGGCCAAATTGGTTATTTGTTTCCTCTATCTGTTCATATGTCAAATTTAATTAGAATTTTATATTTTTCCTATGTAAGTTTGCATCTACATATTGCATTAGCAGTTCTTTCTTGTATTCCTTAACTCTTATGTAGCACTCTCACAATGGTGCATTTTTCACGCAAGAGGGCCAGAAGGGTTGTAGACACATGGGAAAAGCAGTTCAGTAGTGCAACAGAGGATAAGAAAATATCATTCCGATTTCTATCAAATGATATCTTGCAAAACAGTAAGCGCAAGGGAGGAGATTATGTGCATGAGTTCTGGAGGCTTTTACCCAGATCGTTGAAACATTTCTATGAAAATGGGGGAGAAGAAGTTATTTTGTAGGGAGAGTATACTCTATAGCTAGCTACAAAATAAGTTATTTTGTAGCCACCTCTATTTACGATAGTTTTATATACTAATTTACGACAATGTCAGTATATATTTACGATAGTTAAATTACTATAACACACGGGGATATTTACTATAATGTTATAGTAAATCACATAGTAAGGAGTTACTATAATCTCATAAATTAGCATAGCAATTATCGTAACTCAAAGTGGCTACAGAATAAGTTATTCTGTAGCCAGCTATAGGGTAGTATATATATATATATATATATATATATATATATATATATATATATATATATATATATATATAAGGAATTTCAAAATCCAAAGTGCATAGGCATATAGAAATTTAAAATTATTATGAAATTTTGAAACATGTAAGAAATGATCATAAGTGCATTGTACACACGCGCGCACACACACATATTTACCTCAACTGGTGTGGTGTTTTTCGCTTGCTGAAAATCAATAGTTAGGTAAAGCAAAGAATGCGGAGGAGTGCAATTTGTTTTCACCAAAGAGACATGATGGGCATGTGCACCAACGGACACCATGGACAGCTACTGGAAAGCAACTAGCAAGGACAAAGGTGTTTCTCAATTAATTAGATAGATGCTGCTTCTGGATATGGTGGAACTGGAGTCAGTGGGGATGAAAACACCAGTATTCCATATGGGGATGAAGAAAGCACGGGTATTCTTGTATGGGCAGGCCCCAAGGAGATCCAAGACCAATTGGACGCACGAATTCCAACTCGGATGACTCCACGCCTCTTCTACACCGGCGCTGCATGGCCTGCGCCTACTCTCCACATCGACACCGCCATGGCTCCCGCGCTAGCTCTCTCTTCCTCGCTCAACAACCCTACATCCAGATCTACTTTTGTAACACTCAAATGAAACAATTGCAACATTTGCAGCATAGCCATTGCAACATATGCAACATCCAGATAAAACATCTGTAACATGCGTCTGAAATAGATGAAACATTTTGAACAAACTCTTACAACATATGTTTGAAACAGATGAGTCATTTTGAATAAATTCTTGCAACATACATGTATAACCATTGCAACATGTGCAACATCCAAAAATTACCATTGCAACATCCATACGAAATATCTGAAACATACCTCTGAAACACTTCAAACATGCGTTTTGCAACATATGGAATGCTAGGGCCGATTGATTCCAGGTGTCGGGGTGGGAGCCGGCGATGAGCGGCGGCGCGCCAGCGCCACCAGCACCAGCACCAGCGCACGAGCACCATCATCATCAGCACCACTAGCACCGGCCTTGGCTTAGCCGAGTAGGCGGCGCGCGTGATGGGTGGGAGCAGGCTGCGCGTGCGACGGGAGGGAGGGAGCGAGGCGGAGTGGGGCGGCAGCAGAAAGTGCGGAGTGGGGCGGGGGTGCATGGAGTGCGACGCGGACTGGCAATACGGGTTTAGGCATACGGTGCGCAACGCAGGTGAGAGGCGTGGGTGGGTCCAGACAGACATCCATGGCGTATCATTATCGTTCCATGTATGCCCATCCAGCCCACTAAAAATGTTGATTTTGGATTTTGTGTTCTTATAGAGATTCAACATTTTGTAGTCTGCACTCAAGATTTCTTCTTTACATAACTAAACCTTTTCAGAAAACAAGTTCACCTTTAGTGCGTGGAACGAAATTTTTTATTTTTATAGAATCATTACATAATGTGAATTAATTGTATACGTAACAACGTGGATATGAGTTTCACGAGGGGAAAAAACGTAATTTGAAAATTGATAGGTAAACAAACACATTCCCACTCTTTGGATCCAATCTACACGTCCATCTTTGATTCTTCAAAGAGTCATAGACAAGTAACACACTTGTCTTGTGCCAAGTTTTGAATGGTGCAGGGCTTTTAGTTTCTGTCAAAATCTAGCTCTTTGCTAGTAGAAGCCCAGTCTCTACAGGAAGCTCGATCAGCTCCTTGGGTATCTTACAAACACACGGGCAGGGAGATTCGTTCAGTAGCAGACACTGAATCACTGATCATTGTTGGAGGATGAATACAACTCCTCTTCCATGTCTGAAACTGAAACGTCCTTGAGCTTATCGCCACCTATACTCCTGAATTCTGGCTGGCATGGCAGCCCTGCAGCGTCCTTGCTGCATGCTTTCATAGACTGCAGAGCACCCTTAAAACAGGCACGCGTTGTTGCTCTCGATGTCTGCATCGGTGAAAAACATACAAGGGCTCAGATTGATTGAGCTACTGAAGGAATCCATTCATTCAGTTCATACAAGGGCTCCATAATTAAGCTCTATTCATTGCCATCATCATCGACTGTGAGGGGATCTGCACTGCCATCACGCTCTGCATTATTATCATCAGGAGTCTTGCATTGGTTTAGTGACAGATTCATCATTCAGAATACTAAATTCAGGAGATGATATGATTACTACACAGATATAAGATCGATATATACAGCTGTGAACTTGCGATTGCAGACTCAAGTGCATCATGCTTGCTACTTGCAAATGTGATGATGTGCTATTATTCTCCCTCTCGATGGATCTTGAATCTTGATCTAGTTTTGACTCACAGCATGCTAGCTTGACGCACGTGAAGTAATCGCCGGCTGCTGCCGCTGAGTCACACGTACAGGAAGGTGAAAAAAAGGGACGGCCGTGGTAATGAGGAATTGAAGATCCCTAGGCACCATCCTGTTTATTACTGCTAATGGCGGTGTCATATATGCCAGGTGAGAGGTGACTAATCACAAGTTCACAACCAAAATTTTAGATTTCTCCTAGTGATGTGGGCTTCTCCTAGTGTTTTGGCATTCAAAATTTAGTATAAACTTTCCCTACTAAATGTCTCCTAGTGAGATTCCTATGTGCTATGACTAGTGATAGTGATTTATTACTACTTAAAAACACTAGGAGAATTCCACCATTTTGGTAGTGAATAATATCCTCACGTGAGTTTTGAGGTAACCTAGCTAGGGATGAAAACGGATCGGATACGGACGGATATCACTGGTGTCCAGATTCGGATTCAAATACGGATAGTGTCAACCATGTTGGATAGAATAAGCTTGGATATCGACATCATAAATATGCGATTTGAGTATTCGAATACGGATACGGTATCGGATGTTGAATATTCGGACTCGGATACGGACAGATCTGAACCCCTCTAAACGGATTCGGTCTCGAATACAGATAATATCCCTAACGTTTTCATCCCTACACGTAGCTTTGGCTGGTAACCAGTTGTTGTAGTACTAGCAGTCAGCAATATACAAGTCACCAGGTAGGCAGCCACCAACAACATCCGACGTTGGACGAAACCAGTCAAAAGGGGACAGCGGCAGCCGCGGAGGCACGATCATCGATCAATCATCCGCCACAGCGGCCCGCAGCCTGGAAGAAATTTCTTTATTTGTGTTCTAGAAATTTGAGCGGGTGGCAAACAAGAAAGGAAATATTTTCTAGTGCTAAACAGTGAAGAAAAATAGTTCTAACGACAAATAAAAAACTACTCTTAATAACATCATGTCAACAATATAAAAAAAGAATTTTCTCCCTGCTTTGCACGGCAAATGTTGCCTCCAGCAGAATCCGCGAAATGTGATGAATATATGGCTAGGATGTTTGTAGCACTAGAAGTACAATACTTTCTTTACAAGGAAAATTATGGACATATCACCCACCGACACATGTGCCTTCCAGCGAGTCTATAGTGCATCCCAATTTTAAGGTCACGTGTCTCCTTACTAGGTTTATTAAAACTCACTCCCACCTCCTTGCACCAAAGAATGCGGAGTATTTGTGGCTCCTCCGTGTACCGACACATATCGCTACATGTTTTACAAAAGACCATCTTACTATTAGATAATCAACATGCCATCCAGGGTGTATCTAGAATTGGCCCAGGGGGGGGTTAAAAAAACAGGAGGCTTCAAGTTGGGCTTCAATGGGGCTTCTAGGTTGAGCTGAAGATGAGTTGGGCTGACCTACTCCTTGTATTTGTGGCCCACAAGGGGGTTGCAGCCTACCCAGCCCCCTGAATCCGCCCCTGATGCCATCCAACACCTCTGCGGTGAGCCCTATCTAAGCCAGAACCCTAGCTCTCCTTTCATTCCCCTATCTTCTCCTTACCACCGCCCTTCACTCTACTCCCATGCATGCCTCTTGGCGTCGCCATCGCTCGAGCATGAGAGCCATACAAACTCAGCGTCGTTCGAAGCTAGCGCCGTCCTCCCTCGTCCCTATTGAAGAGGACGCCCAACATGGAGAGCCCACATACGGCGGTGCAGGCATGCAACAACCCCTTTGAGATGTGCCATGGGCCACCGACATGAACGAAGCAGGTAACCCTACAACCATTCTTCTCACCTTCTCTCTCCCACATTTCTCAGATCTGCATCTCATATTCACTTTTCTCTGTCAGATCCAGCGAGTGCGCAAATAGGCAGAGCTCATCGGCCTCCACCGCATACATGCTCATCGGTCACGAGGCTCCCAAGCACTTGAGGTGTGAGGCTTCAGCTCGCCTTCCTCCAGATCTGGCTAGCACCTCCTATCCCAATCTACCTCCAGATCTGGCTATAGCATCTCCCCCTCCCCCCGATTTGGTATGATAGAGGCGACAAATAGTGCTTCCTTGCGAGTCTCCTTTCAGCTGACATGCTTTGCAGCGGTGGTTGCAAGCGAACCTTCTAATGCTCCCCCTTTCCTAGCAATTTCGTTACTAATTAACCCTCTCTTGGGCTGCATATATCTAGTACCAATATGGTTAGTTAATTAGTCAACTAGGTGAAAAAATTACCACTTGTAAAACTCTAGTTCGTCGACATCACCATTATTTGCAGTCAATAATGGAGACAACGTTTGAAAACTGCGAATGCAGCCCAACGTTTTCTCCATATTTTTATATTATGTCGGCAGTGGTGGCAAGCTCCTGCAAAGTGTCACAAACGAAGCTCTCCTATCGAGTAAGTGTTCTTCAATAAGATGCACATGATATAGTAAACCAAAAAGTATGTACAGAATATAGTATTGAACTTGAGTCTTTCTTTTGTTAGAAAAATTGATCACCCTTTTATACATGATAATGAGCGAGGAGTGGCGAAGAGAGAAGTAGAAGACCCTCAAGGCATACCTGCACGGGAAGCACAAGTTCTGAATTAATTCATCACATGCAATTTTCTGTGTCATCATTATATATGTCTGTCAATGGTCATTCTTTGTAAAGCAATAGTCAATTTCTTACCATAGATAGTTGTTTCGCAGGTTGCATTCCTGCTCCGTGAAGCACGACTAAGGGTTGCAGCATCCTAACCAAGTGCAACACTAGGTTGTTTTGCCAAGAAATGGTGATGTTCGCTGTCATTTTTTTGATACGATTAATGAATGTATGCCAATTTTTACTGTCATAATTGGAATGCAATAACTATTTTTTATTTAGTAGTACTTGATTTAAAAATAATCAAAAGAACATGCCTCATAGGCACTAAATAATTAATTTAGCACTACATAAACTGTTTTGAAATGGAACTGTTTGAGAAAATTGTATCTATAATCATCCTGATGTGCTCAATAAAATTCTTTGGTTTACTCTAGCGGCTAGTTTCATGAGGTTTCGATTCCACTAGAAGCTTAGACCTTTCTAGACTAGATGGATTGTTCTTCAAAACTTTTTAAAGATGATAATTTAATCGAAAATACTAATAAGAGAACGCGCAGGCGGTGGGGATAATGCCCACACACCAACCCGCACACCGCCCGCGGCCCGCACTCACTTGTCCTCGCCCACAATCACTTGTCCTCTACCCCGTCTCTCTCTCTCTCTCTCTCTCTCTCTCTCTTCCCCCCTCTAGGCGACCATGGCGGCGGCATGACGGATCCACGCCCGGCGAGGTCCGGCGTCCCATGCCCGCGTCCAACCACCCCCTTGCGTCCGCGCCTGCGCCCCACCGCCTACCCCTGCGAGCGACCATGGTGGATGTCGCGGCGGCAGCGGCAGTGGATCCGCCAGATCCGGCGGCGGCTAGGCCAGGTATGCCTCCTCCTCCTCCTCCTCCTCTCTCTCTCTCCTCTCTCCTACTGGATCGGGCTAGGGTTCCGACGAGCAGTCCCTTCTTCTCCAACTCTGGTGGGGTATAGAATGGCCGGCTGGGGGGGAGATAGGTAGGCTAGGCGGTGGGAATGGTCAATGGGTGGCTTAGGGGAGCTGGCGGCAGCAAGGGCGGTTGGGCCAGGTTAGAGCGGGGGAGGCTCGCTGGAGCTAGAGAAGATGGCGGAGGTGGGGGGAGGGGAAGAGGGCGGTCACCAAGGGCGCTAGGGTTCGCTGGAGCTCTGGCGAAAGCTAGTGCCCGCGCTAGGCTGTGGCCGGCGGCGGGGCCGAGGGCATCGGAGTCGGCGAACCCTAGATCTGTTTTTTTTTTCTTTTTTGGCAACTACAATATTTTCTTTCCTAAATTGGAGTGTGCAGTCAGATGGTTCAAAAATTGGAGTGTGCAGGCTGTAGTAAAATCCTAATTAAATAGATTGAATGCAATGCAATGCATATGAAAAGCAAATCATGAATTTTTTTCTCAAATGCAGGATACATGGCTATTAATTTAGATGTACCGTACTACCGTTATACATAATGGATAACAATTTTTATTTTCAGTTTGTTTTTTGTAAAACTGTGTCTAAACTGCTGAATACATTTGTGAATTGGTGAGTTCTTTGGTTAAAATTACTACAGTTTTGATCTTGTCTCACTCTCCTAGAAAGTATATTTTTCTCTCAGATTTTTTTTGTACGTATTATGTTTCTCATCTCCGCATCTTAATTATTTGAACAGGCGCAGCTGCTCCTTAAGAAATGGTGGTGCAATCGTCTAGGTCGATTATGGCAGGTGTGTCTCCTTTTGAACATGTCTTCGTTTGCTGCTATGCACAAGAAAATTGATAGGATCCGTCATAAAAATCTAATATCTAATACATACTCTCTCCATTCTAAATTGTAAAATGTTTTGGCTTTTCTAGATATATGTAGCTTTTGTTGTACACTTAGATTTATGCTATGTCTAGATACATAGTAAAAGCAATGTGTCTAGAAAATCTAGCAGCGGCAGTGGCAGCAGGAGAGGCCACGCCGACTGGCGGACAACGCCAGAGCAGCGGAGGTGGGCTGCACCGGTAGTCGGGAGCACGGTCCACGCCAGCAGGCGGGAGTACGGATCCGCCACTCTCCGGATCCACCATTGGGGTTGGGGAAGGGGCGCTGTCACGTGGATCCGTTGCTGTGGGGTGGGGCTCGCTGGATCCGACGCTACCAGTTGCCTACTCGGGATGGGGCTCGCCGGATCCGCTGCTGCTAGTTGCCCGCTCGGGGTGGGGCTCGTCGGATCTACTCGGGACACGCGAGCTCCACCTCCGGCCGCACGGGCTCCACCACCGGCCATGAGATGCGGGCGTCGCGACCTCCACCGCCGGTAGCACGACAAGGGAGAGAGTGGAGGTAGGGAGAGGCAAGGTGGAGACGGCGTGTGGGGGAGACAGCCGCTCTACTGAGCGTGGTGAGGCAGAAGTGAGATACGAGAACCCTAAGTGTAACTTTTATATGTGACTGTAGTAATGGGCTGGTGGCTGGGCTCTGGGCCTATTTATAGAGGTGGGCCATTTAAGAGGTCCCCCTCCAAAAATGGCCTCCATTTTCGGAAAGAGGCCCGCCTTTGTAAATCGATTTTAGGCGCCTCCTTAAATTGATTTTATGAGACAGGCAATTTTGACCGCCTCTGTAAATCGGTTGTACGAGATGGACAATCTTGATCGCCTCCGTAAATAAAATGTCTGCCTTCGTAAATAGTTTGGAATATACAAACACACACATATCTATAACACTGACCTGTTCGAAAATAGTTTGGACATGAGCTTGGCGAAGATGTAGATTAAAGTGATTGGTCTGAAATCTTTTGCCTCCCTCGCATTTGCTTGTTTCCACGGTAGGCCTTGTTTGGATGCGCATGTATTCATCGCAATCCACATGTGTTGGAGTGGATTGGGGTGGAATTGAACTAAACTAGTCCATCAACCAGTGCTCTTGCACGGGTTAGAATTTTTGAGACATATATTGTTTAATACATCTAACTAATAAATATTGGGTTACATAAATTATCTATCATAATAAGAGTACATGGGTAATTAGGTGCAAATTTAGATATGTTTAAGATCATGTTTCTTAATGGCATATGTGGGTAGTTTGAATATAGAGTCTTGTGTTACAGAGGTGGGTAATTTTTATAGAATAGATCCAATAGCTATCATTATCATTGGTAATTAGGTTGTACCAAATTGATAGTCAAATGTTTCGGATTTTTGTGAGAATTTCTGGGATCTATCATTTTTCCTATCGTGTCTCGAAGAATTAACATGTCTCATAAGGATTAACATGGAGGCTCCATTAGAGACCTATTTGAAACATAACATTAACATATATAAACTCTAGTTGCATCATTTTGTGACTTCATAATCATAGTTTAGCTATCGACTTTCAATTGAGTTGTGCAATTTTTTTCACATGTTAGGTAGAAACTCTAGTGTTTTCTATCTTTTATTCTAAAACTATTATTTTAATAAAAAAGAGTTTAAGTCCTAGTAGTATTGTTTTTCACATATTAATTAAAACTCAGATTGTACCCTTGCACCAAACTTGTTGAATTTGTTACATCACAGACTTATATGTGTCTAGTGTTGTCTTATGTATCATAGCGTGCTTAAAACGAAATTACCAAAACTGATATGACATAATGTTTCAATTAAAATATATAAACTTATTCAAAATAACAACTTATAAAATTGATTATCATGTAGTATTAATATAATTTAAAGGGAATTGTCAATGTTATGATATTGCGGGTGGTTTGTCAACTAAACATTTTTCCATGCTTCATAAGCTATTAAAATAAATATATATCCTCATGTATATACGTTTACTTCGTACAAATTGTGAAGTATAACATTATGGTTATATAATTTCATGGTTGTAGAAGTTTATAATTTAGAAATATTTATGTCTGTACTTTATGGATACCGATTTTTTTGTAATAGCACATATTACTATTTATATTTAGATTTGAGAAACATTTTTTATAATGGCTGAGTTAGATACAAATATAATGGTAATACTTTATATTCTTCCATAACAACATATATGGGTAGGTTGAATGTAAATTTAGGAGGTCATTTTTCATGATCTTTCATAATTACAAAGGTGGATAATTTACAAAATCAGTATTATGTATTTTAAATTATCTTTCTTATGACAGGTGTGAGTAATCTAGATACAAAATCAATGGGTTATATTTTAAATTATGTCTCATAATGACATATGTGGGTAATCTAGATACAAAGTTAGAGGGTTATTTTAAAATATCTTTCATAATAGCAATGGCAGATAATTTAGATGCAAAATATGATGGGGTTATTTTGAATTATGTTTTATAATAACAGATGTGATTAATTTATATATAAATTTACAGGGTTATTCTGAATTATCATTCGTAATAGTAGAGGTGGATAATTTATATAATGAGGGGGTTACTTTATGTATTTTTCATAATGGCAGAGGTGGGTAATTTTCTTTATAAATTACAATAGATCCAATGGCTATTATTGGTGATGATGATTAGAGTCTATCAAATTAAAGGCTAGATGTTTCTGATTATTGTGAGAATTTCTAGGATTTATCTTTTTTCTTAGCGCGTCTGGTGAGAGTTAACATGGTGTCTCCGTTGGGGCCTCTAATTAGTAATAGTAAGATTTCATTCCATTCCATTCCAACACATGTGGATTGAGGTAGATACACATGCATCAAATAAGGCCGTAGTATAATCTTCTTGAAGCTCCTTCTCAAGCAATACACCACGCAGATGTTTATCTGATAGTCATGGTTGACTATTGAGCAGGACCTTTGAGGTGGATTTGGATAGTAGCACTGCAATCCAACTACTCCAACGAGTCAACGACTAGAGTAACCTCTTGCCTATAGCACCTCAAGGACGAATGGCCATGAAAGAGTGCCTAACACCTTCGAGATGTACACCATGGTCAGTACCTTTAGGATTTTCCCTTTTCCTGAGTGAAGCTCTGTTACACTTGCTGCCAAAGAACTGACAAGTGAAGTGCCAACCTATTGGTTTGCAGTTTGTACATGAGCATGGAAAAGCTATGGATTAAAGTGATTGGCCTGAAGGACTTGATAAATATTGGAAATTTGCAAGAGCTTGCACACTTCACTGTTTTCAAACAATATCACCAATTCTCTCAGAAGAATAGGTCTAGTCAGTACTGAGGAAGGCATTTGTCGACGAGAAGCAACCATTCCTGCCCAAGGTAACATTTTTGTCTCTGAGCATGATTAGAAGCAGTTCACGGTCACCATCACAGCAGGTGAGCTACTAGCCAGCAGCAGCAAGAAACTGAGCATGATCAAGGTGCAATGTGACCTGGCATTGCCATTCTAGGCTAGGCATGCATCCTATATATACAGGTGATGCCAACGTGATGTGATGCAGTTTCAATTTGGATTTGTATATGTATCAAATATATGGAATTTTGAATCCAAAGTGCATAGGCATATAGAAATTTTAAAATTATTACGAAATATCTAAACATGTAAGAAATGATAATAAGTGCATTGTACACACATGCGCACCCACACATAGTTAGCTCAACTGGTGTGGTGTTTTTTCACTTGCCAGAAATTAATCAATAGTTAGGTAAAGCGAAGATGGAGGAGAATGAGTGCAATTTGTTTTTACCAAAGGGACATGAAATATTACATGGGCATGTGCGCCAACCATGCCACCATGGACAACTATTGGAAGGCAATAGGCAAGGACAAAGGTGTCTTTCAATTAATTGGATAGATGCTGCTTCTGGAGGTGGTGGAACAGGAGTCAGCGGGGGAAGAAAACACAGGTATTCTACATATGAGGATGAAGAAAGCACTGGTATTCTAGTATGGGCAGGGCCCCAAGGGGATCCAAGACCAACTGGGTGATGCACGAATTCCGACTCGAAAGAAAATGCAAACACAACAATGCCAGCCATCGCTTCGATGTCAAGGTATGACGCTCGATCTACTTGAATAACATTTCTTATATAGTTGCGTCTCAAACTATTTTACAATTTAGTTTGTGTTGAGAAACTTTAATGTGTAGATTATTTTTTGTTTTATATATGTATAGGACACAAACGCACACACACGCACGCACACACAGATGTGTGTGTCCTGTACACCGCTAAAAAGCATGGGCCGCGTACACACACACAAATGTATGGTCCGAGCTGTGGTTTTTAGCGCTGTGCCCGGGTTGGCCCGAGGCCAACAGTTCCCATGCCAGGCATTTGACGATAAATAGAAAAGGCAATCACATAAATCAGGACTAAAATAGGGGGCGGCTAGCAATAGATAGATATATTATGCAGGCGGAGAGGGAAACCATCATCACATGAGCGACATAGTTAGGTGAGGAATGCTCACAGTAGGATTATGCGCTATAGACCTAAGAGCGAAGGCAACGTCACACGAAGAGTAACACCTACTAGCAGAATTTATAATATTATATTCTGTGGGCAGAGAGGGAAACCACCATCACATGAGCCTTCAAAGTTAGGAGAGGAATGCTCACGCTAGGATTATGTGCTATAGAATTAAGAGCGAAGGCAACGTCACGTGAAGAGTAACACCAGCTAGCGGAATTTGTAGATACAAGGGATTGTATCTGTGGGCTTAGAAGGAAGACATTGCCAAGTGAATGCCAAAGGTAGAAAAGGGAGGGCTGCAAGCGATGGATTTGTGTTCAGTAGGCATAGAGGGGACCACCTTCATGTGAAGACAAAAGTTAGGTCAGGGATGATCATGATAGGATTCTTGCAATGAACTTAAGAAGTTAATGTCATGTGATGAGGAGGGTCCACTAACTACTTTTGTAGATACAAGGGATTGCATCTATGAACTTAGAAGGAAGACACTGTCGCACGAATGCCAAAATGAGAAATGCGAGGACTGCTAGCGATAGATTTGTGTTCGGTGGGTGTAGACGGGACCACATTCATGTGAATGCCAAAGTTGGGTTAGGAGTGCTCTTGACAGGATTATGTGTTACAAATTTAGAGAGAAGCCATCATCATGAAAAAAGGAGGGCTTGCTAGCAGTTTCTATGGATACAGGGGATTGTATCTATGGGCTTAGAGGGAAGACACCACGCGTAAATGTCAAAGTTAGAAACGAGGGGTTGCTAGGTGTAGATTTGTGTTCAGTGGGCATAGAGGGGGCCACATTCCTGACCAAGGTAATATTTGGTTGCTACAGAATCCTCTATGGTATTTCAGAACTCAGACATCTGCAGTAGTGATACTTAGTTTTTTTTAGACCAAAGATCTTTCGGGCCAGCTTTTATTAAAACATTTGCAGCAGTTTGCTGGGATTTTCAGCTTACATAATACCAAAGTCCCAGTTGTTGGAGAACACCCAATGGATGCATTTCACCAGAGAGCCAGCTTACTCCTGCAAAGATAAACAAAACAAAGTTTTTATTGGTTCTCCCTGCTGGGTTAAACAGATTGGATTTGAAGTCTAGGATGGCACTTGGAATTTCTGACCATCCGAAGCTATCACGCACCCAACATTAGACTAGGACAACAATAGGGCAACGAAAGACTACTAATAAGTGGTCAACTGTTTCCTCAACTCCACTGAGTTTGCAAATCTTGGAACCATATCAAATTATTATTACTAATTATTGGGCAGTTTGCAACATATCATGTCAACGAAAGACTACTAATAAGTGGTCAACTGTTTCCTCAACTCCACTGAGTTTGCAAATCTTGGAACCATATCAAATTATTATTACTAATTATTGGGCAGTTTGCAACATATCATGTCAAACCATCCAGAGGAAAATCAGTATCTTTAGGGAGATTTCATCCTCCAAACATCGGTCATCCTTTTGTCTATCCCTCCACTAATTAAACATGATAAATCTCACTGATCTAGTAGTGAATTATCCTGATTTCTTCAATTTTCAGCAAACTTGATCGGCCTGTTCAGTAAGATTTCTACTCTGCCAACTCCACTGCACCAAAATGCCTTCTAAATTGCGCCACCAGCCTCTTCTACTGGCTTTAGCCACTGACATTTGTTGGTCAAAAGCATACCAGTATATATTTGGGAAATTTAGTTTTGACAGCATCCTCCCCTAACCAAACATCCATCCAAAATCTGGTCCTTTCCCCATCCCAACAGACATAGCTGTCCCTGTTTCAAACTAGAGCTTGACTGAGTGAAGCCCCCCTAAAAATTGGTAAGCACCTCTACTCTTTAGTTGAACATACTTTTATTGTTCATTTTTTGCTCAGTATACTAATGCATATACTCTGCTCTCCATTTTCAGTTCTATATATCCATTTCGTGAGAAGGGCAACATTCATTACTCTTGTCTCTAGGAACCCAACACCACCAAACTCTTTGTGTCAGGCAAGCATTTTCCATTTTAACGCATGATATTTCTTATTCTTCCCCACCCCCTGCCTAAAAAATCTCCCTCTCAATGAGTCCAGTTTTTGGTGTGTTCCCTCATGTAAATAGTAGAACCCCATCATGTTCATTGGGATACTGGTGAGACTGGTATTTACCAAGATAGATTTGCCTCCATAAGATAGGTGACCACACTGCCAGGTTTGAAAGTCCACTCGCCACTTTACTGACTGGTCCAATTTGGATGGTGCCAACGTGATGTGATGCTGTTTCAATTTGTATTTATATATGTATCAAATATATGGAATTTTGAAATCCAAAGTGCATGGGCATATAGAAAATTTAAAATTATTACGAAATAATGAAACATGTAAGAAACGATCATAAGTGCATTGTACACATACGCATGTGGACACACATGTTATTTAGCTCAACTGGTGTTGTGTTTTTCACTTGCTCAAAATAAATAGTTAGGTAAAGCGAAGATGGGGGAGAAGGAGTGCAATTTGTTTTTACCAAAGAGACATGAAATACTTGATGGGCATGTGCGCCAACTGTGACACCATGGACAGCTACTGGAAAGCAACAGGCAAGGACAAAGGCCGGTGTTTCTCAATTAATTAGATAGATGCGTAGGTGGTCGAACTAGAGTCAGTGGGGAAGGAAACACCGGTACTCTACATTTGGGGATGAAGAAAGCATGGGCATTCTAGTTTGGGCAGGGCCCCAAGGGGATCCAAGACCAATTGGGTGATGCACAAATTCCGACTCGAGCAAAAATGTAAACATAACAATGCCAGCCATCACTTCAATGTCAAGGTACGACGCTCGATCTGCTTGAAGAACATTTCTTATGTAGTTGTGTCTAAAACTATTTTACAATTTAATTTGTGTCGAGAAATTTTAATGTGTGGAATATTTTTTGTTTTATATATGTATAGGACACATGCGCACCCACACAAATGGCCAGATGTTTGTGTCATGTACTTTCTTGTCATCTTTACATCATAATTTCTCTTCTAATAGATTACCACATAACGTGATGTTGTTTTCATTTGGAGATATATATATATATATCAAATATATGGAATTTCAAAATCCAAAGTGCATTGGAATATAAAAATATATAATTATTATGAAATTTTGAAACATGTAAGAAACGACCATAAGTGCATTGTACACACAGGCACGCACGCGCTCAGAACATGTTCTGTTTGTTGAGATTTAAGATGGCACTCGCCATAAAATTGGAAAGAAACAGCAGAACTTTTGAACACTTCAGTGGGAATCTACAGGGTAGCTAGGGTCCATAGATGGCACCTATATAAGCGGATCTATGTCCCCCCCTTTCATGTTGATGGTCGGTGGACCCAATTTGGGGTTTATATACCTTGTGTGCTTTAACTATTAAATGGCTAAATTGGTTATTTATTTCCTCTATCTGTTCATTTGTCAAATTTAATTAGAATTTTATATTTTTCCTATGTAAATTTGAATCTACATATTGCATTAGCAGTTCTTTTTTGTATTCCTTAACCCTTATGCAGCACTTTCACAATGGTGCATTTTTCACCGCAAGAGGGCCAGAAGGGTTGTAGACACATGGGAAAAGCAGTTTAGTAGTGCAACAGAGGATAAGAAAATATCATTCATATTTTTATCAAATGATATCTTGCAAAACAGTAAGCGCAAGGGAGGAGATTATGTGCATGAGTTCTGGAGGGTTTTACCCAGATCGTTGAAACATGTCTACGAAAACAGGGGAGAAGAAGGAATGAAACTGGTGGTGAGACTAGTAAGTATTATCTTGTTTCACTATGATGAGATTAATTCTTCGCAGTGCAGCAGCTCCTAGATTTGTTCTAGAGCCTTGCCAAGAATGCAGGAGGATCTAAATGTGTTAGTACAATTCAAGTACTATAGTATCATTGAATCAATGACCAATTCAATTTAATTGTAGCATATTGGAGTATATATCTATAATGGAAATGGTCATGTGCATGGTGCATTCGATTTTGGTAAGGTGAGCATAGCTGCAACCGACATCAAAATGATCATGGTCATGTGTATGGTGAATTTGGATGTCTGTTGAAGCAATGATCATGGTCATGTGCATGGTGCATTCGATTTTGGTATATATAATTGTATGAACAGAAAATGTGAGCTTAAACTAACTAGAGCAGAATCAATTAGTAAATCAATTAGCCTTTTTAGTTTGTAGCCAAATTTCATCCATTTCCAATAGCGTTAGATTTAATGAATATGTTGTTTTCTTAAACACTGTCTAGATTGGTAAGTTGGTACTCAACTGCCAAAAGGAGCAATTCAGGTTTTTTCCACTGGTGTTTCTGATGTAATAAATGTTTAGAAGGGTCATTCAATTTTAATCATAGTTTGCATGGACCTTTGTTAATACTGTGTAAAGAAATTTTCTACAAAATCTGCTGGGATAATGTGCACCAATAGGACATGATACTTTATTGAAACTAGATTAAATACTGGTAACTGATAGCTAATTTTATTTGCTTCATTTTTTGTTAGAAATCCAGAATAAAAAGATTTTATATGTTTGGTGGCATTTTATAACTCATAACATGTTTAATTTTGAATCATTTCATAACAAGGAACTAGTGTTTCATTTTTCACAATAATAAGAAGGCACAATGCTATTGTTGAGATCAAAATGGAGATTTCCTTCCCTAGTTCTTTCTGGTCATCTTTACATCAAAATTTCTCTTCTAATAGAGTACATGTAACGTGATGCTGTTTTAATTTGGATTTATATATATGCATCAAATATATGGAATTTCAAAATTCAAAGTGCAATGGCATATAGAAAATTTAAAATTATTATGAAATATTGAAACATGTAAGAAACGATCATAAGTGCATTGTACACACACGCGCGCACACACACATATTTAGCTCAACTAGTGTCGTGTTTTTCACTTGCTGGAAATCAATAGTTAGGTAAAGCGAAGATGGGGGAGAAGGAGTGCAATTTGTTTTTACCAAAGAGACATGAAATACTTTATGGGCATGTGCGCCAACCGTGACACCATGGACAGCTACTGGAAAGCAACAGGCAAGGACAAAGGCTGGTGTTTCTCAATTAATTAGATAGATGCTGCTTCAGGACATGGTGGAACTGGAGTCAGTGGGGAAGAAAACACCGGTATTCTACATATGGGGATGAGGAAAGCACGGGTATTCTAGTATGGGCAGGGCCCCATGGGGATCCAAGACCAACTGGGTGATGCATGAATTCTGACTTGACAGAAAATGCAAACACAACAATGCCAGCCATCGCTTCAATGTCAAGGTACGACGCTCGATCCGCTTGAAGAACATTTCTTTACATAGTTGTGTCTAAAACTATTTTGCAATTTAATTTGTGTCAAGAAACTTTAACGTGTGGAATATTTTTTGTTTTATATATGTATAGGACACTTGCGTGCACACACAAATGGCCAGATGTGTGTGTCTTGTACACCGCTAAAAAGCACGGGCCGCGCACACACACGGACATGTATGGGCCAGGCCGTGCATTTTAGTGTCGTGCCCAGGTCGGCCCGAGGCCCATAGTGCCTGTGCCAGGCACGACATAGTGAGAACCATGCCTAGGCCGCCACACCAGCCCGTAGTGCTGGCCGGGCATGGCACAGCCTATAATATAAGGCCGGCACGGGGGCGTCACGACTCCTAGCCTCGCCAGCCGTTGATCCCCCTCAGCTCATGCTCCTCGATATCGACCGTTGATCTAACCGTTGGGAGATAGGCGTATATAACGCTGCCGCTCCCCCGCTCCCTCCTCCACGTGGAACATTAATTCATTTGATCTTTGCCTCTCTCGTGAGCTCTCTTCTTCTCGCCCTCTGGTGGCTTGGTGGCGTTCCTCTCCCCCATTGGCCGACACGAGCTCAGGCACAATGCTGTTGTTGAAATCAAAATGGAGATTTCCTTCCCTACATCTTTCCGGTCATCTTTACATCATAATTTCTCTTCTAATAGAGTACGCATAACGTGATGCTGTTTTAATTCGGATTTATATATATGTATCAAATATATGAAATTTCAAAATCCAAAGTGCATAGGCATATAGAAATTAAATTTAAAATTATTATGAAATATTGAAACATGTAAGAAACGATCATAAGTGCATTGTACACACACACATACGCGCGCGCTTCTTGAGATTTAATATGGCACTCGCTGTAAAATTATTGGAAGGAAGCAGCAGAACTTTTTAACACTTCAGTGGGAATCTATAGGGTAGCTAGAGAACATAGATGGCACCTATATAATACCGGATCTATATTCCCCCTTTTTTCACGTTGATGGTCGGTGGACCCAATTTGGGGTTTATATACCTTGTGTGCTTTAAGTGGTAAATGGCCAAATTGGTTATTTGTTTCCTCTATCTGTTCATATGTCAAATTTAATTAGAATTTTATGTTTTTCCTATGTATGTTTGCATCTACATATTGCATTAGCAGTTCTTTCTTGTATTCCGTAACCCTTATGCAGCACTTTCACAATGGTGCATTTTTCACCGCAAGAGGGCTAGAAGGGTTGTAGACATGGGAAAAGCAGTTGAGTAGTGCAACAGAGGATAAGAAAATATCATTCCAATTTCTATCAAATGATATCTTGCAAAACAGTAAGCGCAAAGGAGGAGATTATGTGCATGAGTTCTGGAGGGTTTTCCCAGATCATTGAAACATGTCTACAAAAATGGGGGAGAAGAAGGAATGAAACTGGTGGCAAGACTAGTAAGTTAGGTGAGTATATATACTGGTCATGGTCATGTTCATGGTGCATTCGATTTTGGTTAGGTGAGCATAGCTTCACAGACATCAAAATGATCATGGTCATGTGCATGGTGCATTTTGATGTCTGTTGAAGCTATGATCATGGTCATGTGCATGGTGCATTTTGTTGTCTGTTGAAGCTATGATCATGGTCATGTGCATGGTGCATTCGATTTTGGTATATATAATCGTATGAATAGAAAATGTGAGCTTAAACTAACTAGAGCAGAATCAATTAGTAAAAAATCAATTAGCCTTTTTAATTTGCAGCCTAAATTTCTCCATTTCCAATAGCATTGGGTTTAATGAATATGTTGTTTTCTTAAGCACTGTCTTGCTTGGTAAGTTGCTACTCATCTGCCAGAAGCAACGATTCAGGTTTTTTCCACTGGAGTTTCTGATGTTATAAATGTTTGGAAGGGTCACTCAATTTTAATCATAGTTTGCGTGGACCTTCATTAATACTGTATAAAGAAATTTTCTGCAAAATCTGCTAGGATAAAGTGCACCAATAGGACATGATACTTTATTGAAACTAGATTAAATACTGGATAACTGATGGCTAATTTGATGTGCTTCATTTTTTGTTGGAAATCAAGAATAAAAAAGATTGTTTCTAACTTATCTGTAGGAATTACAGATAGGAATTTGGGATGAACGCAAAGTTTTTGGAACCTGTATTGAAAATCTGAAAGACAGCATTTTTGGTGACAATCCTGCTATATTCGATAACAATGGGAATAAGAATAATTCAAATCCTAGCTCTAACCCCTTAAATTCCAAAGTTGCAAGGAAGGATTCAAGTACAATACTAAAAGTGAGTTGCTTATTATCCTTGTAACTCTCCTTTTAGGGTGGAAACAAAAGAATTGGATATGAGAGTATTAACTTGTTGAATTCTTCTATAGAAACTGACTGTTGGTGGTATGCCTGAAAAGATTGTGACTGCATACCAATCTGTGCTTGATCAACATTTCGATGAAGACAACTTTCAACAAATGTAAGTGTACTTTCCACTCAAAAAAGTTATGAGTACATTAGTGTTATGGAAAAGATAAACAAAGATAGAGATGATGCTACAGCCAAAGGTAAGGATTTATCTTTCTCACTAGTTATTAACATTGTGAATATATCTGTTGATGAAGAAAGTTTGACACCATTCTTATTTGTTCTGCATTTTTTGGCTTGCAGGTTTTTTCATAAGGTGATCAACCTGCATCATCATTGATTTTTGACCTTTGTGAATAGTAAACAACCCTGAAGCAGTGCACTGTACAACTTGAATGTGTAGATGTGGTGAGGATATCCCTAATGAATCAATTAAAAGTAACTCTCTCATCGAACAGGTCTTTTGAGCTAGCACACATTTCATTATCTTGCAAATGTTCCGTCTCGGATACATATGCCTCATCCTTTTCAAAAATATCTTTCGTGTTTCTGTAACAGGTGTTGAAGCCAGAAGTTCTTTGCAGTTTGTTGCAAGTAAGAATTATTCTTTATGCTCTATTGCATGTTGAATTTTCATCTATTGTTGTTCCTTGCAAAATCATGTCCTATGCTATTCTATTTTATTGTGTGTTCATTCTTAATGCTCAATTAAATTGGGTTTATTAGGTCACAAAGAAATGTTGCATGTTCTGGGATTGATAAGTATTCTTCTTATGATGCTTATCTTTCTTGTAGAAGACTTTTTGTAATCTACTTTGAAGCTCTGAATTCCATTCTTTATCTTTGTTTGTTGTGGGCCATTCTACCCATAAGTGGATTGTTTCCTCTATGATCTATGGCAGCACATGGACAGATGCATAATGAAGGCCTAAGATGACTCGAGTGCCTATACCCTCTAGCATAGTTTTCCTTTATGATGAAAGGTAGGCCAAATATGGTTTTTTCTATGTGTGTGTTGCACATTTATGCCAACTTGTGCGCCTAAAAGTTTAGGAGGGTCTTTTGACGTGTAGTTACATTTATGTGCATGCTGACATTTTTTCATTCTTTCAAAATAATATACCAACCCTCACTGCAGGAGAAATATAATGTCTAGTAGCCTAATAACCTAAAAAGTATCTTCATTATTTTGTATATGTTGTCTAGCAGTGCTAGGTGTTCTAGTTTCTTTTTGGCATAGAGAATAGTTGTTAACCCATTCATGTAGCTCAAGGTCCACAGCTTGCCATTGCATTATGGCACTTCTGCAATAGATCTGATTTTCCCTCGTGCATCTTCTCCCATCAATATTGTTTTCCGACATTTGTGTGCGGGAACATCTACTATAACCTTGCTTTTCCAATCTATGCTTGATCAACATTTTGATGAAGACACAACTTTGAACAAATGTAAGAGTATTGTTGCTCTTTGGTTATTAACATTGTGGATATCTTTTGATGAAGATAGGTTGACACCATTCTTGTATGTTCTGCCAGCATTCTTAGACTCTACTAGCCAACAATTGAACAAAATAGACCCTGTCCAATGAAGGCTACTATATATAGGGTTAGAGTATTACAAATTTGCAATACTATTTCTCAATCTATAACCTCCTAGAGCAGATTGGAATGGGAAGAAGTAAAAGATAAGTAATGGCTCTTGGCTGGAATGGTGCATTTGATCATGTTGTTGGTAGGTGGTCTTCTGAAGAAGGTAAATGCAAAAAAATCCTTTAAATGCCATGACGAATGTTCACTTGATTTGTTTGACAGGTTGGCATCACCAAATAAACATAGAAGAACCCAATGATCTATTCAAATTCATAGTAATATGTTTCAAGAAAATCATTAAAAGAACTTATTAATCAGAGCAGTGTGAAAACTGCAATCATTATTACCACAACATTAAGAACCACATAGTCCACACCTCATACAAGAAAATAAAAACTTGCAGCATATAGGAAACTAAGCTTAGACTCTACTAGCCAGTCTACTACTGAACCAATGACTAGAGGTCAATCCTTCCATGCCTAAAGATCAAGCACAACATCTAAACAACCATCCACATGAGCATCCCAAGGGGTAGGAGCTCTAGCATGCTAGTTTCCCCTTAACTTGATCTAGGTGTGCTTCTCGTCGCTGCAAAAGCATATAAGGCAGTGTTGCTTCTAGTTGCAGTACCTCTCGCACCATTTGCAGCCACCGAGCACCAGCGCCAAGCTTTCATCCCATGAAATGTCTGATTATACACATAAGCTAGATGATGACGAGTCATTGTTGTTGCCACTATTAACCTCTATCCTCCCTGTGGGTAGTGCCAGGCATAGCTGTAGGTCCAACTGTGTGCTCCTCACACTACTGCCACCAGAGATGCACTCCTGCTAGAATGGTGCATTTGACCATGATGTTGGTAGATAGTCTTTTGAAGAGGGTAAATGCAAAAAATCCATGAAATGCTATGACAAATGTTTGTTGGATTGGTTTGATAGGATGGCATCACCAAATAAATAGTATCTGTTCAAATTCATAGTAATATGTTTCAAACAAACCTTGAAAAGAACTTATTAATTAGAGAATCTTGATAACTATAATCATTACTTCCTCAACATTAAGAACCACCTAGTCCACACCCCATACAAGAACATAAAAAGCCTGCAGCATATAGGAAACTAAGCTTTGACTCTACCAGCCCACTACTAAACCAAATAGACATCTACTATCACCACATTTTTCAAATTTGTGCTTGATCAACATTTTGATGAAGACACAGCTCTGAACAAAAGTAGGAGTATTGTTGTGTTCTAGAGAAGATAAGGAAAAATATAAAAGATGCTTGTACCAATATAAGGATTTATCTTGCTCACTAGTTATTAACATTGTGGATATCTGATGAAAATGTTTGAAACCATTCTTATCAATTATATTTTTTTGGATTGCATGGTTTTTTCTAAGGTGATCAGCCTGCATCATCATTGATTTCTGACATCAAGAACAGGAAATAACCTTGAAGCAGTGCATTATACAACTTGAAAGTGTAGATGTGGTGAGGATACCCTTGATGAATCAATTAAAACAAGCTCTCATTGAACAGGTCTTGAGCTAGCACTCTTTTCATTGTCTTCCAAATGTTTTGTCTCGTCACATATGCCACATCCTTTTTCAAGCCTATCTTTTTTGTTTCTATAACAGGAGTCTATGTCAGATGTTCAGCTCTAGCATGCTGGTTTCCCCTTCACTTTCTCTAGCTGTGCTTCTTAGTGCTACAGAAGCCGATAAGGTAGGGCTGCTTGTAGTTGATGCAGGTGGGGAACTTCTTCTTGCTCACCATGCAGTACCTCCAGCACTGTTTGCAGCCACTGAGCACCAGCACCAACCTTTCATCCAATGAAATATCTGATGATACACATGAGTTAGACGACGATGAGTCATGGTTGTTGCCACTATCAACCTCTACTCTCCTTGTGGGTAGTGTTAGGCGTAGCTGTAGTTCCAACTGTGTGTTCCTCGCATAACTGCCACTAGAGATGCACTTTTGCTAGAATGGTGCATTTCACCAAGTTGTTGGTAGGTGGTCTGTTGAAGAAGGTAAATGCAAAAAATCCTTTTAAATGCCAGAACAAATGTTTGTTGGATTGGTTTGACAGGATGTCATCACCAAATAAATGCAGAAGAACCCATGGATCTATTCAAATTCATAGTGATATGTTTCAAACAAACCTTGGAAAGAGCTTATTAATTAGAGAATCTTGACAACTATAATCATTACTACCACAACATTAAGAACCATCTAGTCCACACCCCATACAAGAACATAAAAAGCCTACAGCATATAGGAAACTAAGTTTTGACTCTACCAGCCAACTACTAGACGAAAAAGACGCACTTTTGCTATAGATCTAATTTCCCCTCGTGCAGCTGCTCCCATGAATATTGTTTTCCCACATTCATGTGCAGGGACATCTACTATCACCACTTTTTTAAAAAAATTTGGTTGATCAACATTTTGATGAAGACACAACTCTGAACAAATGTAGGAGTATTATTAGTGTTCTAGAGGAGATAAGGAAAGATATAAAAGATGCTTGCACCAATGTAAGGATTTATCTTTCTCACTAGTTATTAACGTTGTGGATATCTAATGAAGTTAGTTTGACACCATTCTTATTTGTTTTGCTTTTTTTGGATTGCATGGTTTTTTGTAAGGTGATGAACCTAAATTGATTTCTGACATTCATGAATAGGAAACAAACTTGAAGCAGTGCATTGTACAACTTGAAAGTGTACATGTGGTGAGGATACCCTTGATGAATCAATTAAAAGATGCTCTCATTGAGCATGCCTTGTGCTAGCACACCTTTCATTATCTTCCAAATGTTTTGTCTCGTTACATATGCCTCATGCATTTCAAAACTGTCTTTCTTGTTTCTATAATAGGTGTCAATGTTAGATATCCTGCTTTAGCATGCTGGTTTCCCCTTCACTTGCTCTAGTTGTGCATCTCGTCACTGCAGAAGCCGATAGGGTAGGGCTGCTTGCAGTTGATGCAGGTGGGGAACTCCTTCTTGCTCACCATGCAGTACCTCTAGCATCATTTGCAGCCACCGAGCACTAGCACCAGCAGCAAGCTTTCATCCAATGAAATGTCTGATGACACACATGAGCTAGATGATGACAATTCATTGTCTTTGGCACTATCAACCTCTACCCTCCCAATGGGTAGTGCCAGGCATAGCCGTAGGTCCAACTGTGTGCTCCTCGCACGTACTACTACCACCAGAGATGCACTTCTGCTAGAATGGTGCATTTGACCATGATGTTGGTAGGTTGTCTTTTGAAGAAGGTAAATGCAAAAAATCCTTTAAATGCCATGGCAAATGTTTGTTGGATTGGTTTGATAGGTTGGCATCACCAAATAAATGTAGAAGAACCCAAGGATCTGTTCAAATACATAGTAATATGTTTCAAACAAACCTCGAAAAAACTTATTATAATCATTACTACCACAACATTAAGAACCACCTAGTCCAAACCCCATACAAGAACATAAAATGCCTACAACATATAGGAAACTAAGCTTTGACCCCACTAACCCACTACTGAACCAAATAGGCAAACTTCTCTGCCATAGATCTAATTTCCATTCAAGCATCTACTCCCATCAATATTGTTTTCCCCACATTCATGTGCAGGGACATTTACTATCACCACAAACTTCCCATTTGTGCTTGATCCACATTTTGATTAAGACACAGGCTCTGAACAAATGTAGGAGTACTATTAGTGTTCTAGAGAAGATAAGGAAAGATATAGAAGATGTTGGTACCAAAGGTAAGGATTTACCTTGCTCACTAGTTATTATTTACATTGTGGATATCTGATGAAGATAGTTTGGCACCATTCTTATCTGTTCTGCTTTTTTGGATTGCATGGTTTTATCTAAGGTGATTAACCTGCATCATCATTGATTTATGGCATTCAAGAACAGGAAAAACCTTGAAGCATTGCATTGTACAACTTGAAAGTGTAGATGTGGTGAGGATACCATGGATGAATCAATTGAAAGAAGCTCTCTTTGAGAAGGTCATGAGCTAGCACCCTTTTCATTATCTTCTAAATGTTTTGTCTCATTACATATGCCTCATCCTTTTTCAAAATTGTCTGTCTTGCTTCTACAACAGGAGCCAATGTCAGATGTTCTGCTCTAGAATGCTAGTTTAATTTCTCCATCACTTGATCTAGCTATGCTTCTCGTCGCTGTAGAAACTGATAAGGCAGGGCTGCTAGCAGTTGATGCAGGTGGGGAACTCCTTCTTGCTCACCATGTAGTACCTCCAACATCATTTGTAGCCACTGAGCACCAGCACAAAGCCTTCATCCGATGAAATGTCTAATGATACACATGAGCTAGACGATGACAAGTCATTGTCGTTGCCACTATCAACCTCTACCCTCCTGTGGGTAGTGCCAAGCGTAGTTGTAGGTTCAACCGTGTGCTCCTCGCACTACTTCCACCAGAGACACACTTCTACCAGAATGGTTCATTTGACCATGTAATTGGTAGGTGGTCATTTGAAGAAGGTAAATGCAAAAAAATCCTTTTAAATGCCATGACAAATGTTTGCTGGATTGGTTTGATAGGTTGGCATCAACAAATAAATGCAGAAGAACCCAATGATCTATTCAAATTCATAGTAATATGTTTCAAACAAACCTTGAAAAGAACTTATTAATTAGAGAATCTTGACAACTATAATCATTACTACCACAACATTAAGAACCATCTAGTCCACTCCTTATACAAGAACATAAAAAGCCTACAGCTGCAGCAAAATAGAAAACCAAGCTTTGACTCTACCAGCCCACTACTAAACCAAATGGACGCACTTCTGCTATAGATCTAATTTCCCCTTGTGCATCTGCTCCCATCAATTTTGTTTTCCCACATTCGTGTGCAGGGATATCCACTATCACCACATTTTTCCAATTTGTGCTTGATCAACAATTTGATGAAGACACAACTCCGAACAAATTTAGGAGTATTGTTAGTATTCTTGAGAATATAAGAAAAGATATAAAAGATGTTAGTACCTAAGGTAAGGATTTATCTTGCTCACTAGTTATTAACATTGTGGATATTTGATGAAGATAGTTAGACACCATTCTTATCTATTCTGCTTTTTTGGTTTGTATGGTTTTCTGTAGGGTGATCATCCTACATCATCATTGATTTCTGACATTCAAGAATACGTAAGAGCCTTGAAGTAGTGCATTGTACAAACTGAACTATAGATGTGGCGAGGATACCCTTGAATCAATTAAAAGATCTCATTGAGTAGGTCTTGAGCTAGCACACTTTTCATTATCTTCCCAATGTTTTGTCTCGTTATATATGCCATATGTCAGATAATCTGCTCTAGCATGCTGGTTTCCCCTTCATTTGCTCTAGTTGTGCTTCTTGTTGCTGCAGAAGCTAATAAGACAGGGTTGCTTGCAGTTGATGTAGGTGGGGAACTTCTTCTTGCTCACCATGCAGTACCTCCAGCACTGTTTGCAGCCACCAAGCACTAGCATCAACCTTTCATCCAACGAAATGTCTGATGATACACATGAGCTAGACGATGATGAGTCATTGTTGTTGCCACTATCAACCTCTACCCTCCTTGTGGGTAGTGCTAGGCGTAGCTGCAGGTCAAACTGTGTGCTCCTCGCACAACTACCACCAGAGATGCACTTCTGCTAGAATGGTGCATTTGACCAAGTTGTTGGTAGGTGGTCTGTAGAAGAAGGTAAATGGAAAAAATCCTTTTAAATGCCAGGACAAATGTTTGTTCGATTGGTTCGATAGGATGGCATCACCAAAAAAATGTAGAAGAACCCAAGGATCTATTCAAATTCATAGTAATATGTTTCAAAGAAACCTTGAAAAGAGCTTATTAATTAGAGAATCTTGACAACTATAATCATTACTACCACAACATTAAGAACTACCTAGTCCACACCCCATACAAGAACATAAAAAGCCTGCAACATATCAGAAACTAAGCTTTGACTCTACCAGCACCCTACTAAACCAAATAGGGGACATCTACTATCACCACATTTTCCAATATGTGCTTGACCAACAATTTGATGAAGACACAACTCTGAACAAATGTAGGAGTACTATTAGTGTTGTAGAGAAGATAAGGAAAGATATAAAAGATGCTAGTGCCAAAGGTAAGGAATTATCTTGCTTACTAGTTATTAACATTGTGGGTATGTGATGAAGATATAGTTTGAACCATTCTTTTTAGTTCTGCTTTTTTAGGATTGCATGGTTTTTTCAAGGTCATTAGCTTGCATCATGATTGAAATATGACATTCAAGAACAGGAAACAACCCTGGAGCAGTGCATTGTACAACTTGAAAGTGTAGATGTGGTGAGAATACGCTTGATGAATCAATTAAAAGAAGCTCTCATTGAACAGGTCTAGAGCTAGCACACTTTTCATTATCTTCCAAATTTTGTCTCGGTACATATGCCTCATCCTTTTTCAAAACTGTCTTTCTTGTTTCTATAACAAGAGTCAATGTCAGATGTTCTACTCTAGCATGTTGGTTTCCCTTCACTTGCTCTAGTTGTACTTTTCGTTGCTACAGAAGCCGATAAGGCAGGGCTGCTTGCAGTTGATGCAGGTGGGGAATGTCTTCTTACTTACCATGCAGTACCTGTAGCACTGTTTGCTGCCACCGAGCACCAGCACCAACCTTTCATCCAATGAAATGTCTGGTGATACACATGAGATAGATGACAATGAGTCATTATTGTTGCCACTATCAACCTCTACCCTCGTGTGGGTAGTGCCAGGCATAGCTGCAGGTACAACTATGTGTTCCTCGCACAACTACCACTTAGTGGTGATAGACACCCACGTGTGCACAACACACACACGCATGTAAAATGCAAGATCTTGACGATCGATCACATTCTAAACTCATTAAGAGCTCCACAACCATCTAGATTCATAAGTCAAGAAACAACAATTATTATAAGTTAAGAAACTACTAATTATGCGAGTAAGGAATCATGCATCATTCACCTCTTGGTGGTTCCATGTGGTGAGGGGAAGAAGCAGCGTCACCATCATCAATGTTGGTAGGAGTGACGTGGCAAAAACCAACAAGTACAGCATTAGGAGTTGAACTTGTGGCTTCTTTATGCTCACAACAGCTGCATTGTGTATCTGGCATGCTTGACAGCTTGTTACAAATAAGATGAGGCGATCAAGAAACCTTGCTATTCAGATGGTTTATGACACTTTTGAAGAGCCGTTGGTATGGTTCAAACCTGAAAAATAGAACAAATCTTCTAGGAATTAGTGGCGATACACACCCGCGCATGCACGCACACACACACACACTCGCACACATGCACGTGCAAATGCAAGATCTAGTGGATCTATCACATTCTAAACTCATTAAGAGCTTCACAACCGTCCAGATTCGTAAGTCAAGAAACAACAATTATTATAAGTTAAGAAATTACTAATTATCCGAGTAAGGAATTTTGCATTATTCACCTCTTGGTGGTTCCATGTGGTGAGAGGAAGAAGCACCGTCATCATCATCAATGTTGGTAGGTGTGACATGGCAAAAACCAACAGGTATAGTAGTAGGAGTCGAACTTGTGGCTTCTTTATGCTCACAACAGCTGCATTGTGGATCTGGCATGCTTGACCACCGCTTGTAACAAATAAGACGAGGCGATCAAGAAACCTTGCCGTTGAGATGGTTTATGAAACTTTTGAAGAGCAGTTGGTGGGGTTTGAACTAGAAAAATAGAACAAATATTCCAGGATCTAGTGGTGATACACACCCACGCGTGCACAACACATGCACACGCACATGCGCGCGCAAACACAAGATCTAGTGCATCCATCACAATCTAAACAAATTAAGAGCTCCACAACCATCTAGATTCATAAGTCAAGAAACAACAATATTATTATAAGTTAAGAAACTACTAATTATGCGAGTAAGGAATCATGCATTATTCACCTCTTGGTGGTTCCATGTGGTGAGGGGAAGAAGCAGTGTCACCATCATCAATGTTGGTAGGAGTGACGTGGCAAAAACCAACAGGTACAACAGTAGGAGTTGAACCTATGCCTTCTTTATGCTCACAACAGCTGCATTGTAGATATGCTACGCTTGACCACTAGCTTGTAACAAATAAGGTGAGGCGATCAAGAAACCTTGCTATATATTGAGATGGTATATGAAACTTTTGAAGAGCAGTTGGTGGCATTTGAACCTGAAAAATAGAACAAATCTTCCAGGATCTAGTGGTCATACACACCCACACGTGCACAACACACACACACATGAACTCGCGCGCGCAAATGCAAGATCCAGTGGATCGATCACATTCTAAAGTCACTAAGAGCTCCACAACCATCCAGATTCATAAGTCAAGAAACAACAATTATTATAAGTTAAGAAACTACTATTTATGCCAGTAGGGAATCATGCATTATTCACCTCTTGGTGGTTCCATGTGGTGAGGAGAAGAAGCAGCGTCACCATCATCATTCTTGGTAGGAGTGACATGGCAAAAACCAACAGGTACAGTAGTAGGAGTTGAACCTGTGGCTTCTTTATGCTCACAACAGCTGCATTGTGGATCTGGCATGCTTGACCACCAGCTTGTAACAAATAAGACAAGGCGATCAAGAAACCTTGCCATATTGTGATGGTTTATGAAACTTTTGAAGAGCAGTCGGTGGGGTTTGAACCTGAAAAATAGAACAAATCTTCCAGGATCTCATGCTCATACACAAACACGCGTGGACAATACACACACACGCACATGCGCGCGTGCACAGATGCAAGATCTAGTGCATCAATCACATTCTAAACTAATTAAGAGCTCCACAACCATCCAGATTCATAAGTCAATAAACAACAATTATTATATGTTTAGAAACTACTAATTAGGCAAGTAAGGAATCATGCATTATTCACCCCTTAGTGGTTCCATGTGGTGAGGGGAAGTTGTAGCGTCACCATCATCAATGTCGGCAGAAGTGACGTGGCAAAAACAAACAGGTACAGCAGTAGGAGTTGAACCTATGGCTTCTTTATGCTCACAATAGCTACATTGTGGATCTGGCATGCTTGTCCACCAGCTTGTAACAAATAAGATGAGGTGCTGAAGAAACCTTGCAATTGAGAAGGTTTGTGAAACTTTTGAAGTGCAGTTTGTGGGGTTTGAACCTGAAAAATAGAACAAATCTTCTTGGATCTAGTGGTCATACACCCCGCGCGTGCACAACACACGCACATGCGCGTGCAAACGCAAGATCTAGTGGAACCATCACATTCTAAACTCATTAAGAGATCGTCTGCTTCAAGTATCCATGGGGTCATGATTCCATTTGCTGTAGTCTACTATTCACCAACTTATGCTACTTGTGTGAATTGCTCATGAGTTGGGTACTATGATCACATGTTGATATCTTCTAGTGATCTAGTCACCACGACTAGGATGGCAGCTACACATCTAGGTCTAGAAACTTGATGATAACAGTAAATGAGTCCAAAGAGCATATAACACACATAGAGGTAATATGATCATAGGATAGGTATCTCGAGTAGAAGTAATAACTTGGTAAACTTAGATATCATCAATATGTTGATATATACCTTCAAGACTAATCTATGTGATACCTTGAAGCTCTCGATGATCAGCTACATGCATAGGGAGATCGACCGGTAGGATTAATCCTTGCACCAAGATGAAGTATTCATGAATGCTTCACAATGCCGCTGGTGGTTCTTTATCTACAGCCTTAGCGTCGTATAGCCTCCTAGCGGTAGAGTGTCCATCAGATCTGAAGAGGAACTATTGAAGCATTGGAGACCACGCTATGTAGTGGGTTAGGGATTCTTGTGGAATGTCATAAGGCGTGAATTATTGTCCATCAAAGTGGTGTAATTGATGACTAAAACATTGTAGATTGTGATGGCTGGTTGCAATTGTGCATGTAGCATTTGAGGATTCAAAAATTTATGACTTTGTCGTGTTGTATTGATTTTTTTCTATTCCTTGTGTCCTACTGGTCCGAACACTATGTAAAAAAAGCACATCATAGACGCACCTTTAGACACATCACTGACGCGCTTTTGTGCGTCTATAATAACACATCTGGCTGATACTACAGACGCATGTTACCAAAACGCGTCTGTGATAGCTAGGGTACACACGTCTATAATAGGAGTCATCATAAGCGCGTATTGTCAAAATGCGTATATGGCACAGACGTGCATAATCAATACGTGTCTGTGACACCCCCTTATCACAGATGCTCATAACCAACACGCGTCTGTGATAATGAATTAAAAAATAAAAAAGATATAAATCCTCAATGCCATGCTCTGGAATGGCTGTTATTACATATATACTAGCATACAAATATGACATCCAAATGATAGCCATCGATAAACTTATAGTACCACTGGACTATCTAGTATATCAAACACTATCATACTTAACCTAGAACATTTTAGTACAATAGAGATGCATGCAGTTAGTAGGAATCCACATAAGAACTAGGTATACAGAAAATGCATACTCAAAGAAATTAACAGATCAAACATAGTATAGAATAACCTTATATTTGTAGTCGACAAACACATTGTAGAGTAGAATAACCTTATATGCATTTGCAAATTAACCAGCATTCTTCCCTTCTTAACTAGTTCTATGAACTACCTTAAGATTTTATTTAATTTGTTGTCGATCAAAGCATCTTTTTATTGGTGTGAAACAGAAGCAGACTACCTGATGACTTACATAGAAATATCATAAGTGCTAATTCAGAAAAGATAAAGACCTGTTTGGATCCTATGAATTGGAACCATTATCTACCTTCCAGTGACATGCCATTTTTTCAGTCACTATAAATTCAGCACAAATTTTGACTCAAATAAAGATGATAAGCCACAACAAATTCAGTACAAAATTTGACTCATACCTACTTTCATGAGCAAGGAAAAAATTCAGAATTTTACTAGGCAGCTTGCAAAAATGCTATTCAGTCTAAAAATTTTGCAATGGATAGTTTCCTTCAATTATCACTATTTTGTACCTGCCAAAGTCATGGTAATTAGCAATCAGCAAGCATCACATCCATACCCATACTTTAACTGAAGCACATTTAAGGAAAGACAGTATTAATCAAGTCTTACCCATGGAAAAGACAGTACTAATCGATTCCAAAATTAACTGAGCAAGACATTCAATTGCTAATTAGGAAACCTACTTCCTACTTGAACTAATAAGAAGCTAAGACATTTGTAAAATACACAAAATTTCTCTGGTACACACAGGTAAATTCACAATAGAACATATTAACAACATGAACGAGTAAGTGAGCAGATCTGCACAAATTAAAGCAGTTCCAAATCCTAACTAATCTTACCTAAAGCCAAGAGAGAGGCCACCAAAATCAGGGCAGGGCAGGGCAGACAGCAAAACTGAGATAAGAAAAAGAGGCACACGGTACCTGCATATGGGGGCGAACCTCCCACAGATGAGGGAGAATGTGACGATGCAGTAGCGCTACTCCTCGTGGGTGGCATCCACCTACTCGTTGCGCACCTGGTCGACGAGTGCCCGCAGTGTTGCTGCCTCTGACAGTCGCTCGGCTACCATGACTGGGGACACCTCCGCGGATGAGCATGCCCTCAGTAGACTCCATCTCTACCGGTCATAGTCGCGGGGGCGAGGGAGGGGCCCGTTGGTCTTTGCTGGATCTAGAAGAGGGAGGCGGCACCAGCTAGATCTAGGTGGAGGGAGGCGGCGCCAGTTAGATCTCTGTAGAGGGAGGAGGTGGAAGGGGAGACGAGAGAGAGGTGGCAGCAGTGGAGGGACACGAGTTGAGAGAGAGGTCTCGGCGGCAGAGAGGGCGCGCTAGGGAGGGGACGGGGTGGGGAGACGACAGTGAGATCCCAAAGTTTTGACGCCGGTGAGCGGTGGCGGCGACGGCTAACCCTAGCAAAGGAAAGGAGAGGAAGGAGCGTGGGCGAGTCGGAGACAGATGCTACGCGAGGATTAGGAGAGGGGAGAGGATAATGGACGTGAGTCTTGGAGTTAGGTAGATTTCATCTTTTTTCGGGTCCGAGATAAAAGACCACATACGTGGAGTTAGGTAGATATTATAGTTTTTTACATAGTGGAATGTCATAGACACACTTGGGACCTTGTTCATACACACGGGATGACAACCTCCCGTTGAATGCACTTGTAGCACAGTTAATTTCACGACAATTCTTGACTTCTATGCTCTTTTCCTTATGGTAACACCCTAATTGACGTTTTGCAATGATTTAAAATTGTCTAGAATTAATTAGCACTAAAAGACCAAATTATTAGAGGAGAAAAAATATTTTATAAAATTAAATCAAGCATGATATATGTTATAAAAAAAATTGTGCCATTCATTTCGTGTTCCAAAACTATTTGCAAAAAGATTTTTAAAGCTAAAAGTTCTCATGGGCCCAAACTCTAGCAGGCAGCCCAACATCTCTGCTTCCTCTCTCCCTTTTCCTTTTCCAGGTCCAGCCGGCCCCTTCCCCCTCCCAGGCCGAAGCTGCTCACTCGACCGGCCCAACTCCTCCGACCCGGCCTCTCTCCTTCCTCTCAGACGGAGCAGCCGCCGTCGCACATGTTCCCGTGGGCGCGCGCCGCCGATGCCGCCTCGCCACCGGATACCTCAGCTTCGCCACGGCCGCGTTCGTCCCACGTCGCCTCCGGCCTCAGGGCCTGGCACCCGCCCCTCGTGCCCAGTACCCATCACTCTCTACGACGACCCTCCCTGCTGGCCCTTCAATCAAGCCGACACTGTTGCTTGGAATGGGTAATAAAACAACACAAAAACTATTAGATCGGACGCTCTAATGAATCCAAAATTTTGTTTTTTTTAATTCGGGCAGACGATCTAAAGTGTTTGCGACTGTGTGTAAGGATATACTGCCCATTGGACCCAGATTGCTAGCTAGAAGCAAGTCAAGCCCGAGCCAGTGATATAAAAATAAAGGAGCTGGATATGCCAAGTCAAAGGGGATATTGGTGCTTCTTCCTCTTCCTCTAGTCTCTCTATGTCTAGATCAATCTTTCTTCCCACGTTAACGCTAGGACGCGGGCGTCCGTCCCGCCCGGACGCCGCGCGCCCACTTCGCCTTGCTACTGTCGTGCTTCCCCCACCACACGCCCCATCCCGCGCAGCTCACTCTCGCCCGTCGCGCGCGTCGCCTTCCCAGCCGAGCCAAGTCCAGTGCTGGTGGTGGTTGTACTCACACGGCGCCGTTGGCGCTGTTGCTTGTGGTGCTCGCTCCGACCGTCGCACACGTTGCTCGGTCCCTCCCGTCGTGCGTCGCTCGCTCAGCCGAGCCAAGCCTAGTGGTGGTCGTGGCGGTGCTCGCGCGTCCCCCGCTTTGCTAGTGCTAGTGGTGGTGCTCGCGCATCCCCCGCCAAGCCTAGTGTTTTCAAATGTTTCATAGGTATGTTGCAAGTGTTTCATGTGGATGTTGCAAAAGTAGATCGGGATATTACATACAATGTTAGCCTAAACGTTAAACGGTGAACGGTCGGTCACCCATCGTTTAACAAAAAGTCGGTATACACGGCCGTTTAAACGGCCTTTTAAACGATCGATACGGTTTTACACGGCTTTACACGGTTAATCGCCCTACATGGTTACCCATCGAGTAGCGTTTTACCCATCGAGTAGCGTTTACACGCCGTGTAAACGGCATACACGGCCGTGTAGGCGAACAGTGATTACATATGTTGCAATGGTTGTACATGTATGTTGCAAGCTTATGTTCCCAATGTTTAATCTGTTTTCAAACGTATGTTACAAGTGTGTTTATCTAGATGTTGTATATGTTTCACACACATGTTGCAAGTGTTTTATCTGTATATTACGTATGCTTTCAATGGTTTCAAGTGTTTTCCAAATGTTTTTGAAGTGTTTTATACGCATGTTTTAAGTGTTTAATTTGTCTTCAGACGTATGTTGTAAGTGTTGCATCTAGACGTTTCAAATGTAGATCGGGTGTTGCATCTCCCTCCTCGCCTTCTGCTGCCTCGTTTCTGGAATTCTGTTAATTGGTGTGGCGGGGGAGGGAGGGGGCACAAAGGGAGGCTTCGCCGGTCGCTGCCATCAACGTGGGTGCTAGTGTCAATGCCACCATGAAGCTCGGCTTCAACACTGTTCCATGTTGCCAAGTGTCAACGACATTTGACTTCTCTGATGAGATCGTAACCAGATCTGGTGCCGCTACTGCAATAGCACTAGACATTGATGCTCAGCCAGCGATGTCAGCATTGTTGTTCCAGCCAAATGTTTGACAGAATATGCACATGGCTAGTTCCGATGACACTTACAAATTTACGTGCGAGGTTCCTAAAAGTTCGACCAATAAAATAATTGTTGGCGACATTTTACACGGTAGTAATTTAATTTAGAGACCATAACAACAATGGCTGAAAAGCGAATATGAAACAAGGAGCTCCATGATCAATCAAGTTTAAGAAAACGCAACAGATAACAGTGTAGTACTTAGCAAACAAACATAGACTCCGTAGAACAAATATTTAAGTGGATCCCTTCCACAAACCGACCTTAGCTCAGTTGGTAGAGCGGAGGACTGTAGTTGGTGCAGGTCAATCCTTAGGTCGCTGGTTCGAATCCGGCAGGTCGGATAATTAGTCTTTTTTTTTTCTACACTTCATCAGCTGATGCAGCATTTTTTTTTTCGCCTTTCGGGCTAGTGATATTTGCATCAGCTGAGGCAGCATGAGCATATTTTGGGCCCACAAGGCTATTTACGAGAAATTGTTTCCAAATTACCATAAAAAGTTTGAACTTTTAAGATCTACTCTTTTTTTTTTGCTTCAGATCATTTAAGACTTACTGATATTTGCATGCCTACTAGTACACTTCACCAGCTGATGCAACATATTTTTCACAAGGCTATTTACGAGAAACTGTTTCCAAATTGCCATAAAAAGTTTGAACTTTTAGGATCTACTTTTTTTTGCTTCAGATAATTTAAGACTTAGTTAATTACTCCAATATAAAGAACACGTGATTAAGTTTGCTATATCAACTACTTTTAAGAGCAATGTAGACTTATATATAGTTTCATTGTATTTTGTAAATAAATAAATAAATAAAATCAGTTAATCCATCGTCACCTATGGGTATAATGAGCAATGAAGTCATTGTACCAAATTTGAGAAATGAACTAATGCTACACTATATCATCTAGACCGGAATGGTTTCTCAAACAAAACACCCCCCTGAGTAAGCCAGGGAGTGGATTTCACTGGTCACCAAAACAGTAACAAATGCAGCAACCGCCGCCACCGTGATACATGGATGTTCTACCTATATTTGGCCTTGTTTGGATGTAGTCGGATTTGTATCAATCCACATATGTTGGAGTGCATTGGGGTAGAATTTAATTCAATCCATTCCAACACATATGGATTGAGATGAATCCAACAACATCCAACCAAGGCCTTAGAATTGGTACATGAGCACATGATTTTTTTAGTGCCATGAAATTGAGCTGCTAAATGAGGCTACCTGATTATACTCTTCATCAGCCGAAAGCGGTTTCTTATCATGTATCCCTTCTGTTCCGACAACAGATCCGAAAGCAATGTATCTAGAAAAGCCAAAACGCCTTATAATTTAAAACTGAGAGAGTACAAGCTTTCTTCTGCCTCCACTAGTCCTAACTCCTCTTCTTCTCTAATTAATATCTATGGAAGCCAAACCATAGTTATAATGATAGTGGTGGCTAGACTCATACGGTTGGCTTCAGTCACACTAGGAATCCTATTGCTGACTCACGATGCCGGGAAGAAGCGGTTGAGACTGAACGGCAGATTGTAGAACTCCACAGTCCGGCTGTCGCCGCGGAACGTCCGGAACCTCGCCCACCATGGCATCCCACGGTCTCTGTCTCCGTTCCTCACCCGCAGGGTGTTGTCCAGCACCATCGAGACGATGAACCCGACGGTGGCCGGCGACGAGAAGACGGTGTTGATGAGGTCGTTGAACTGCATGTCGCATGCACAAAAACGGTTAAGAAAGTCTAGTTCAGACTTCAGAGATCAAAGTTTTCAGCTAAGCTGGGAGAAGGATCAGTGATCACATACCCATCGAGCTCTAGTGTGCGCCGGTTCATGGCGATAGCTCGTCGTGAACTGGTGGAAGTAGTTCGGGATGGAGATGCCAAGGTAGAGCGAGACGCCGAGGATGAAGACGTTGCGCATCGAGTTCATGTTTGTGAACTGCATAAAGGAGAGCCCCACAGCACCTGACAACACCAAAACAAAGGGGTTGGTTTGGACTTTGGAGAGCTGAAATCTGGTGAAATAGCAAAGGAAGTAACAAACTATGGAGACATAAAAAATTCCTTTTGACATCTGCAAGTAAATTAAGTACGTACCAACATAGCCAAACAACACGCAGTACATGGCGGCAAACAGTGTGAATGGAATCGAAGCGAACAATGCTCCGAATCGCCCTGAAAGATCATATAGCATAACATGTGTTCAACAACAGAGAAATTAAAGATTGGTACAGCATCGTTTTATTTACTGTGCTGGAAATAATATTCTACCTAGGATGGAGAAGAAGATCATGAAAACAGCAGAAATCTGGATCACTCTTCTGCTGCCAATCCTTGTTGATCCTAGGAGACCGACGTTCTCCCTGAGTTGGGCAAAGTAAAGTAGCATACACGGTGTTGGGCATGGCATTGGAAAATTGGTTCACGCAAATTTGGCGTGACAAAGAAGCAGAAACACTCACAGAGACGGTAGAGCCGCTCACACACTACTGGAAAACCGAGATTTGCCTAGTGTTTAATGGTTTGCCTAGTGCCAACCGTCGGACACTAGGCAAAGATCTTGTTTGCCGAGTGTGAAACCCCGGAGCACTCGGCAAAATAAAGGCACTAGGCAAAATAACAATTTGCCGAGTGTCGACACTAGGCAAAGAAATCCACTCGGTAAATGACCATTTTGCCTAGTGTCAATACTAGGCATACAATCACACTCGGCAAAGGCTGCCGGAGGGCAACCGCCGTTACCGTTTTGCCGAGTGTCTTCCGTTAACACTCGGCAAAATTAGAACTTTGCCTAGTGTCTCCGGACGACACTAGGCAAACTTGACAGTTTGCCTAGTGTCTTACAGAGACACTAGGCAAAATATTTTTTTTTTTTGATTTTAGCTTCCAATTTTTTTTCTGTAGCTTTCCTACTATACCTTGACCAACATGTTGAAAGTTGGGACAATTTTATGAAATTTTGCTATATTTCTTTAGTTTATTTAATTTCTTTGAATTTTTTTGACAAATGCAAATTTGAACTGCAAGTGTGACGAATAATGGCAATTCATGAATGCAAAAATGATATTCATGTTAGTAAGTGTTAGTTGAGGCCGTATCCAGAAACAGACCAAAAATTTCACACATCTTCACGTCGAGACATGACCACGAACTTGCGAGCAAATAGTTTTTAAATTCTATTAAATGAAAACGGAGTCTGAAATTCATGAAACTTGTCGACAAGTCAAGATATCGCATGCGGGTGCCATGATAAAAATTTAAAAAGATTTCGAGCACATCGTCACGTAAGATGTGTGGAGATGTTAGGGTTTCTAAGCATCATACGTGACGATGTGCTTGAAATCTTTTTAAATTTTTATCATGGCACCCGCATGCGATATCTTGACTTTTCGACAAGTTTCATGAATTTCAGACTCCGTTTTCATTTAATAGAATTTAAAAACTATTTGCTCGCAAGTTCGTGGTCATGTCTCGACGTGAAGATGTGTGAAATTTTTGGTCTGTTTCTGGATACGGCCTCAACTAACACTTACTAATATGAATATCATTTTTGCATTCATGAATTGCCATTATTCGACACACTTGCAGTTCAAATTTGCATTTGTCGAAAAAATTCAAAGAAATTAAATAAACTAAAGAAATATAGCAAAATTTCATAAAATTGTGCCAACTTTCAACATGTAGTCTCATTTTATGTAGGGAGGCTCGATAAAAAGTTTGAAGACCAAAATTGAAAAAAAATAAATAAGTTTGCCTAGTGTGCCAGCTAGACACTAGGCAAACTGGCCTCTTTGCCTAGTGTCTCATGGAAGACACCAGGCAAACTTATTTTTTTATAGTGTTTGCCTAGTGTTGGGTTATCGACACTCGGCAAAGTTAATTTTCAGTTTATATTGTTTGATTGTTTTTTATTTTTAAAAAAATTCATAGTTCAAAAACATTCATATGTGGCCGTATTAGTGACTATTATCAACAAAACGCGTCACTGGTAAGAAAAGTGACGCGCTTTGTCTGGACGCATCACTGATAAAAAGATATATCAATGACTCTTCTCCACAAAACGCGTCCCAGTAATAAAAGCAGAGTAGGACAGCAGCTGGGATGTATTTGGGCCGGAAACTTGGCCGGCTCAAGTTAGCACGTACTACACGCATCCCTCCTCGGATCTGAAAATATTATTAACTTTGGTATACATGGACTCAAGTCCGGACTCCACAAGCCGCGGCTCTCTCCTCAGATCGACGAGCAGGCCGTTGTCAAAAAAAAACGACGAGTAGGTCGCATCCGCCACCACTGGCCTCTCCTCCGCCGCCCCCACTGCCCTGCTCAGTCGCCCTTGCCACCGCCCCCACCCCCACCTCGGTTCCCACATCACCCATCGAGGATGGGATCTCCGTCTCCGGCGGCAGTGAAGGAATGACCGGATCCGGGGAAGGGAGGAGCGGATCCAGCGAAGGGAGCGGTTCCGTTGTCACGTGCGCGGCTGCCGCGGCGCGCCTCTAGTCGCCAGTCCCCACCGCGCTCGAAACCCTCGCTTCCGATTCACATCTGCGGCGGAGGGGATGGCTGTGGAGGCGAGCACGGGCGATGCGGCGTCGGCAGCCGAGGCGAAGCCATTCGCTGTCCTCTTCGTGTGCCTTGGTCAGTCCCCTCAACCCTAGTCTCTGCGCAACTCCGGCTCCGTGCCCGTGCCCAGGCGTGCGAAACAATTTGGGTACCAATCCCCGACTTTCCATGCGTCCGTGCTGATTGAAGTTACTCGTTGTTTTGTCTTCTGATGGCCTTCGGGTATTCCTTGGTATCTGATGGTCAATAGCCATAGCCTTGTATTACCATCTTAGCACCACAGCTACTGTTGCCTGTTGGTCAAAGGACGAATTACAAATTCTCATAATTTATCGGCTGAAGGTTTGGAGATTGCCTTGTTCAAAAGTAAATTTGCCTTGCAACACGATTCTAAATTTGGGATGGCCTCATCCGAGCAATATAATGCTTAGCAGTTGTGCGTAGTGATTTTTCAACTATCAGAACTATGTAGGCGCTGGAAGTTGCAGTGCACAGGCTGTATGAATTAAGGTCCTTGGTGCTCGTTGATTATACCTTTTATTTTCATGCACTTGTATTTTAGTTCTTCCTTTCCAGTTTTCACAATGTGTATGATCGTACAATTCTTTTGACACATGGATGCTCGTTCATTAGAGGATAATGATAATCTCATCACAATGCCCTTGTCCTTACCGTGTGGACCGAGGAGTCTGAATTATTGAATTTTTGGTTCTCTATGGTTTTAGTGCCCAAACCGGCAGCGTACGAGATGGGTTTAGGTTAGATTATCAAGCTAGCCTGAACAATGAACAACACAGATCCATGCCTTTGTCACTGATTGTTTTTAACTCTACCAGTGGAACACATAGCACTGCAGCATTGGATACAAGTAAACCTGGTATGATGGTGTGGTCCACTACTGTCTTGTTTAAAACATAGGAGTGTGCCCAGGAAAATAATGTAGTTTAATTAGGCTGTTCTTCCAAGCAGAGACACTTATGTGCCCATGAGGGAAAATTCTACTGCAAGGATGCTGGCCACTCTCCTGTCAATATGTTCTCATCATGAGTAAATGGCGACATTTGTGGTTAATTCATCATGAGTAAATGGTGGCATTTGTGGTTAATTTCGTTGAAGATTTTCAGATAACTAGATTACTTTAATGCCTCGTTAAGTCATTAGATGGTTAGCTAAGCTTGAGTGTCATGTGGGGCCGCGCCTACAGCAGGAGAAGACGCGCCCGGGATATCCGCCGCGCGGGCATCGCGCCAACTGACGCGGCCAACGCCACGCATGCAGAGCGTGCGGTTCAGGAAAGTGGCTAGGAGGAAAGAAGGAATTAGCATGCCTTAGATGTAGGAGGAATTAGCTCTTGGCCAGCATGCACGGACGAGTCGGACGTGAGTCGGGCGAGTCGGACGTGCCTGGGTCGGGTGCACGTACGTGCTTGAGTCGGGCAAGCAGCACGTAAGCAAGTATATGGCATATACGCAAGTAGATGGAAGGATATAGTTTGTTTCCTTTTATTTATGAGCAATTAGCTCAAGTTCGTTAGCAGCCAAGGGCTATATATTCATTGCAGGTTTTGAGAACATCCCCCCTTCGTATAGTGTCGAGTATTTCGACATGATTGATAGTGATGATGAGACTTATGATCCAGCTAATCTCAATCATGAAGATTATTTTTAATACATGTAATAATATGTTATTTTGTAATTTTAGTTTGTTCCTTTTGCCTTTATGTAATTATGTTATTTCTAATACAACATTATTTTTTTGTTTTTGATTGCAGGTGATTGATCAAAGATGGCGGGCGGGCGTCAAAATAGGAGGGTCAGCTCGATCTACCAAAGAACATGCTCGGTAGACACCACTGCAGATGAGGACCTATCGATGCCGTCGCAGAGGAGGAGGAGGAGGAGCAGCACCGGTCGCAGGAGGCGGTCGCAGGAGGAGCAGTTGCCGCTGCCGCAGGAGGAGGACGAGCGGGTGGAGGACGAGGAGGAGCGGGTGGAGGACGAGGAGGACGAGAGGGCGGAGGACGAGGAGGACGAGCGGGAGGAGGACGAGGACAGGGAGGAGGAGGAGGTCGAGGAGGAGGCAGCAGCGGGTTCGGCTTCCTCTGGTACGCCGAGTGTGTACTTGCGAGGTCCCGCGAGCCTCCCTACGCGGCCGATACCTTCTTACAGACGCCCGAAGATTGCACCCGACGGAGAAACGTAAGTAAATTAACATGTTTTCACTACTTCAAATGATATGTTCAAAAATCACACTAGAAGCTAACTATTATTCTTAATAACTTGTGCAGGGGCTGGACGGTTGTAGAGTCTGCAGGATGTCACACACGCAAGGTTAGTGGCATCCTTGGCCTTCTGGTCAAGGAACACTTCCCTGGCTTGGTCCAGTTCGCTGGGAGAGAGGAGCCGCCCTACACGTTTGCCCACTACGTCAACGCCCCCGATGCTACAGATCTGCTTGGCAGGACATTCCCCAACAAGGCAGAGCGGGTGAAGGCTGAGCTGTGGGTAAGTCTTCCTCGCACTACATTGTTCAATACATCGCATTCATTGGACATTTTTTGAAATAATGAATGAATACTTCGTGTGTATATGCAGGATTTCTTCAGACTTCAGGAAGGCTTTGAGGACACGGCGGATGTGGTGCTAACCAAAGCATGTAAAAGACTCGTGAAGCAACTGCATTACGAGGCACGCCTCCAGGCCATCATAACATACCACGGGTCCTACCTTGCAACGAAGGTCACGAAGAAAGAAGCTAGAGATATGGCACTGACCAAGGAAGAGTTCATGAAGGTAAATGTATTCGAACATTAATAATGTAGTGCTGATAGCTTTAATTTAACTTCTTATATGTCATATACTTCATGGCTTGTAGGTGGTTCCGTGCTGGTGCTCCGGGGATCCCCGATGCTGGGAGATGATGGTGGACAAGTGGTTGGATCCCGAATGGATTGCCCAGCACAAAGCTTGTCGGGAGCGCCGTTTGCAGATGATAGGTGTACCACACCATCAAGGCAACCGCAGCCTCAACGGATACGCGCAAACTTGGGTACGAGAATCCATTTTTTTATTATAACGTTGTATGTTGCATGATTTCTAATCATCTTGTTGTTTTTCTCGGAGTCATCGTCGCATGGTGGGCAGCCGGTTACCCAGTTCATGGCATATGCCATGGCCCACAAGGGCAAGGCGAAATCCGACGTCTCCTACAACCCGGATGACCCTCCTTCGGCATACAGCAACACGACTGTCCATAGCCGTCTCAGTCAGTATACTGAGATGGCAAGGGCGGTCCATGGGCCAGAGTACGATCCGAGCGCCCATGACTTTGACGGAGAGATCGTCATGAGGGTGGGAGGTGGCAAGAAGCATGGGCGGTATTGGATGGGTGATGGTGTCATCGACACGTCCTCTACTCCCACCCTCTCCCAGATCCGAGCACGGAGCACGAGCGCAAGCCCGGCCATACGTCCACGGCCAACCACTGCTTCGCACCTTGTCATCGAACTCCAGGTAATTTCTGTTTTATTCGTTGCTTATTGATTTTTACATACCTTTGCCTTACTTTAACATTGGGGGTCAAATGTTGTAGGCCCAACTGCTAGAAGAAAGGAGGCTTCGCGAGGAGATGGAAGCGAGGGCGGTGGAAGAGCGGGAGGCCCAACGACAGAGGATAGAGGAGCTGGTGGGGTTCGTGTCCACTCTTGGCGCCGCTATGGGGCGGACCATGCCAGCTAGCCTAGTCTTGCCACTTCCTCAAGCAGCTACTCCTGTGAGTACCAATATATTACTTATTATGTTCCAACCTGACATAGGGCACACTAGAAAAAATATGCAATCTCAAACATACAATATGGTGTTGGTGGTGACGGCGGTTGTTGTTGTGGTGTGGTGGTGGCAGTTGTGGTGTTCGGGTGGTGGTGGTGTTGGTGGCGGTGTATTGATATGTATGTTCTTGACGGTCATCGTGCCGTTTGTTTTCTTGCAGGGTTTGGAAACCTCTCCGTGCAGGGGAGGTTCTGCCGAAATTTTTTATTGACGGTATCCTTTTCATTTTTTTCAGCATCAATCGGGCGTGGCATCGAATCAAATTGAAGGGTCACCGGCTTCACAGATTGGAGCGTCGCCGGCACCACAGCTTGAGCCGAATCAAGTGGAAGGGTCGCCTGGAGCATCAAACCACGGGCCTCTTCACCCTTGACAATCGTCGTGATCAGCTTGTTGTGAACTTTGTTAAGAAATTTGGTTGTACACTTATGAACTTGTGAACTTGTGGCACATTTGGACTTTTGGTATGAACATGTGATATATGTGAACATGTGGTTCTTATTTATGATTCATGTGATATATTTGTGCTGTTTGAATATGATTTATATTTGTGTCGCAAATGAAATAATCAAAAAAAAAATTCAGCTTCTGGTTACTTTGCCTAGTGTCAGGGGTCTGACACTAGGCAAAGGGGCCACACGTGGCACACCTAGGAACAAGCTTTGCCTAGTATCAGGAAACTGACACTAGGCAAAGTAGGCAGTTTGCCTAGTGTCGGAGGCCTGACACTAGACAAAGCTTGGCATATTTGCCTAGTGTAGGCGGCCTAACACTAGGCAAAGCTTGACATATTTGCCTAGTGTCGGACCCCTGGCACTAGGCAAACCTTGCATATTTTGCCGAGTGTCAGACCTCCGACACTAGGCAAAACGTCCGTTACGATTTCCACCGTCAGTGGAATACTTTTGCCGAGTGGTGTCCTTGACACTAGGCAAACACTTTGCCGAGTGTCCGAGGTTTGACACTCGGCAAAGTGCTCTTTGCCTAGTCCGCCTCTGCCGACCCTTGTTTGCCTAGTGTGACACTAGGCAAACTGTTTGTCTAGTGTTTCTGGGCCTTTGCCTAGTGCCTGCGGCACTAGGCAAATCGCGCGATTCCAGTAGTGACAGTACCAAATAACCCGTCGAACAGCAGCCCGATTCCCTGATTTTTCACATATTTACATCACAAGAAAGAGGAGAAAATAAATATGAATCTTCTTCTTCTCAACAGAGGAATTTCCAGCTAAATATTTTGTCATTGTTTCCTAGCTAGCACATGGCAAGAATTAACTAACCTGGCATCCAATGCCTCTGCTCATGACAAATGGCGGTGGAGGCGTTGCACTTGCTAACCGGGCAGCAGCGTGAAATGCTGCCGTAGACTGCAATGCTCAAAATATTTTTCAGACAAATCAGATCAGCATGATGTCAACTAACTGAACATTACATGGTACACTAGACAATGGAGTGTTAATTACCTCTATCAAGGACACCACCACAGCAGCCATCATACCGAACGAATGGTCTGCACTGAAAGTCGGTGGACCCCACTGCAGCGGGTATGGAAGCCTAATCCTGAGAAAATGTTCAGACAAGTATATAAATTCCATAAGTGTGAAATAATGAGATGAAAATATATAGAACAGTGGGAGGAGGCATCAGTCTACAGACCATGGTGCAGTTGTGATGAGGTTGGCACGGTCAGTTCGGCAGTTGAGCTGAGTGAGCACCGGACTATGCTTGTATGCTCCACTCGCGGTGAGGATTTGGGCATATAACCAAACCAGTGCAATGGAGATTAGCACTGAGAACCTCTCGAATATTGGGAAATGGCACATTTGTACATGCTTCAGATATTGTGAAAGTGCAACAAACAGGACGAGCATCGGAAGACCAATTTCCACGCAGGTTCCAATCTGAGAACATCCAATATATTATTTGAAAGGATAAGAGCAAATTGTCAGTGTTAACAACATGATGACCCAGCAAAGAATAAGTACTAGTAAGAGCTTTTACCACTGGGAATCCTCTCTCAAAAAGGCCAATCCCCACCAATGCGACAACTGGAACCATCCCAAGTGGGCTGAAGAACCTGCAACAGTGATATCAAACCAACATCTTAAGATTCCTATCGTCAGTCCGAAGGTTGCTTCCATATCCCATCACTTTTCCTGAAAGTGATGCCCACTTCCCAAATTGAGAACCCAAAGTAGATCATCAAAGGCCCAGTGCTAGTATAAAAAACAGCAAATAACCTACTGATTGGTCATATGGCCCCAATGTCAACATATATCAAGCCAAAAGTTGCACATACAAAGGAACAGTGACTACTTCCCATATATGCTAAGACGACAGAATTAGTTGTATATGACAGGGACAGACGAGTATTTGAACATTAGATCACATGACACATCAACTGAATGAATGACTCGTCTGTACCTGCAGCATAACCCCCACAACTGGCTGTAGCCAAGCACTATCTGAATGCAGGAGGATATTATCTGGGCCCCCTGTATGGCTCTCATGGCTACTTTGAACCTCTGCAACAAGAGAAAACATGTGAGATGAATACTAATACACTAATTAGTTAGAAGAACAGTAAACATTGCATGCTTACTGTGTGGTCATCAGCAATTTGCATCAGCGAGGGATCACTGATTATTGATATGACTGGGATTACAAATGCATATGATCCACCAATAACCGTAGGCAGGCGAGTTCCAAACAGAGTTTGCAGCAGTGTATTTATGCCAGTCACAAACAGCACTGTCTGTACCACAATTGCCTTGTCATGCTGGAAGCAAACAAACGGACAAACATTCAGGATATATTCTATCACTGAAAAACAGTACATAAAGAGGTCATTATCCAAAAAGATGAATTCTGGACACATACAAGTCATACACTAGTGTGAACACAACAGGAGATATATTAGTTTTAAACATAAAAGCTATCAGTTCTCTAACACTAAGTACTACCAGATTTATATGTACTGAAGTGCATATGAAATGAAAATAATAACACTACCAATACCAGTAACCCTTATTACACATTTGCACTGGACATGACGATTTCAAAGACATTGATAAACTAGAATCCAATCTAACCATTCAATTTTCAAATTCTGTTTGGAGATAAATACCATTACACCAATATGACACAAAACAATCAGATAGCACATCATCAATTCACAGCGACAAAGTTGAACAATGAAAGGATTCTTACGGCATTTCCTCCCATGAGGGGAACCAGCAAGGTGGGGATCATCACTGCCGTCCCCAAGCAAAGGATGAAATGCTGGAAACCCAGCATAATACACCCTCCTGCGCCATCAAACATATTACAGAGATTTAGTGCCATAAAGACATAACACAGCTAGATGAATGAATCATGCAAGCTTAGACACCTGAGTACTTACCCCAGGATGGGTTGGAGTCTACACAGTACTCCATTCCAGCCAGCTGATCCATGATGGGAGGGTGGGTAATCTCCTCTGGCTTCATGTTAGCCATCTCCATGGGAGACACCTCCTCTGCTACGTCCACGATGATCAACACCAACCAAAGCAGGAAAAGAAAACAGCTTCAGCATTTATTCCATAGGCAAGTTTAGTGAGGTAGGACAGCAGTAAAGTTGCAAGCTTTAGTGAGTTATGGCCCTAGAGCATCAGATGCCAGAGGAATTCATTCCTCAGAAAAAATAAAGACCCAATCTTTTCCCACAAAGCTATGCAAACTTTCAGATGCACAACAATCCGGAAGGGTTGCAAAACAATCCTAACCTTCCTCAAACATGAAACTGAAATTGCAAAAACATGTTAATGAATGATCAAGAACTTAATCAGGGTATACTATCCGGAGAGGACAATAAACCCTCAATGCTGATGAATTCACCTACACAAGAGACCCCAAAAACCAACAAAATCACAGCAGGAAATGCTCACCAAAAACCATCTCGATTCTCAAACACGCAAGAGAGCTGCATATCAATGTTCACCAAACCAGCATGCTGACGATACTACAAAATGCTTTGAGAAATAGGCAAAGCATCAAGGGAAAAATTCTCCATTGAGAATGCTACTGAATGCTGCAAAATGCTCTCAGATCCACAAGTGTGTCAAAGCAAGCCAGGAAGGTGCTGGATTTATAGGCCTTGGGGGCTGCAGTAACAGAAACTAATTCTTGCTCTCAAAATAAGTGAGTGTGTGAGAGAGAAGTATAGCAGTACATGCACTCTTTTCTTGTTTGCATGCACTTCATCTCATTGCTCTCCCTCCCTCCCTCTCCCTCCCTCTCTCTCTCTCTCTCTCTCTCTCTCTCTCTCTCTTTCTCTCTCTCCAGACTCTGTCTGTGCACAAGATGTGCCACTGCAAGTGGGCCCACACCCATATAATGTTAAGACTTAGAAGCTTTCTATCTCTAAGGTTGTTGGGCAGTGATGCAATAGCAAAGCAGTAGCTTTCTATGTTTCACTAAATTGTTTAATAGGATAGTAGTTGTAAGTATGTGACGCTAAGAGTGGGGCCCATCTACTAATAAGGTTTGCCTAATAATTTTATATCTATAACATTGTTTGGCAGTGATCCACAGACACAGACAAACAATCTTACAGATAGAAAGATGTTGCTTGGTTCTCATTGTCTTATGAAACACAATCTTTAAGATACAAAGCTAGGTACTTTATAACTCAGACAATCTTAGAGATGAAATGTGCTATTTAATTATCATCGCTTTGCTATGTAAACGATCTTAGAGATTGAAAACTAATACTAAGTCACATTTAGATACCAACTTTTTATCTCTAAGATTATGAGGTACCTTAATGAAACCTTGCCTTGTGTGTGTGAGTGGAGAGGGAGGTGCATTGTAAGGTTTCTAAACTAATTTTTTATTCTTCCTAATATAAAGATGCTTTCTATTTTTAAGATAGGTAGTTCCACGGTAATGAATTATGTGCCTTTATGAGTGGGCCCTTCTACTAGCAACAATCAAATACCAACTTTTCTATCTCTAAGATTTTCTAGGGGCATTGTAAGGGTGTCTCCTAATTTTTTTATTCTTCTTAATTAATATAAAGATGCTTTCTATCTTTAAGATAGGTAGTTCCATGACAATGAATTATGTGCTTTTTTATGAGTGGGCCCATCTACTGGTAGCATTCAAATACTAGCTTTCTATCTCTAAGATTTTCTAGTTCTCTACTAGTAAAACTACAATACTATTAGGTGACAATGCAAGTAAGGCACGTTTGCTAGTAGCATTTATGAAATAGCTGTCTATCTGAGATTGTTTGGCAGTGTGATATCAATGAGTTGTGCCCCTGAATCCATCTACAAGTATAGTTTCAAAATCATCTTTCTCTCTCTATGATTATTCAGCAGTGAGGCAATGACAACCAGGCAACAACTTTCTATCTCTAAGATTGTTTGGCAGTATGATAACTATTAATTATGTCCTACCACAAGTAGGGCCCATCTATTAGTAGTACTATTCACATGCCAGCTTTGTATCTCTTAGATTTGTTTGGCACTAGTGACACAATAACAACTAAGGAAAACTATTGTATCTCTAAGATTGTTCCGTGGTGTGACAAAAGTGAGGGATGTGCCACAAATAGAAGCTAAAAGAATCACGAAGTTCTTAATCAATAAACAACAATCATTATAGCTTAAGAAACTACTAATTATGCGAGTAAGGAATCATGCATTATTCACCTCTTGGTGGTTCCATGTAGTGAGGGGAAGAAGCAGCGTCATCATCATCATCAATGTTGGTAGGAGTGATGTGGCAAAAACCAACAGGTACAACAGTAGGAGTTGAACCTGTGCCTTCTTTATGCTCACAACAGCTGCATTGTGGATCTGGCATGTTTGACCACCAACTTGTAATAAATAAGATGAGGCGATCAAGAAACCTTGCCATTGAGAAGGTTTATGAAACTTTTGAAGAGTAGTTGCTTGGGTTTGAAGCTGAAACAATAGAACAAATCTTTCAGGATCAATTCGAGACACTCCTTATTATCTTCTCAATATATAAGAAAGTGAATAGATCCAACTTCATTCTACAAAAGCCTTTTGGTGAATCTTAGAAAGTTACCAAATATGTGTCGATCTATCCCAGATTTGTATGGCAGAACTTAGTAATTGTCGTTGTAGACCAAAATCTTCGAACACCCGCTGGTTGATGAACGAAAGCAGGCCCAGATGGGAACGGGAATCATGAAATAAGAGCAAGCGAAAGGAGTATGGGGGTACAAAATATCACTATTCGTCCTTCCCATCAAAGCCACTTGAGGGCGGTATTTATAGTCTCCAGCGGCCATTATAGAGGACAGTATTGCCCCCGTACCTTTTCCAGATTCGCGGCATATTCCACAAGTCCAAGGGCAATCCGGTCATACAGTTACACCGTCCCCAGCTAACGCCTGGTTGCATTCTTGAGTGGGGGGACCACCTAGACCGGACCATCCTCGCTTCTGACCGCCTGCTCCTTCCATCCCCTCTTTGCTCTTGGCCGAGTGAGGGACAAAGGAAGCGTCCTCGCCTTTGTCGTGTCCCCCCGCTTTCCACCAAGACGAAACCCGGTGAGCTCCTGCAAATGACGATGACCAAGGTACACCTTAGTGAAAAGATACATGATCCCACGGAATGGCGAACAGAGGTGTGCCTATGATATAGAGAAAGTGTCGCTAAGTGCCTCAACACGAGAAGCAGAGGTACAAAAGGGTCCTTGTAGGTTTACAATGCCACAACATTTCTTGAAGTGATGGAGGTGGCATGGCCTTGGAACTCATGGCCAATAGCTTGTTTGCTTTGTGAGAAATATTGATGGATTGACACAATACAAGGATGATCAGCAATGCACAAGATGTATCAAAAGGGAGGTTATGGAGGGCAGGTGTGGCATCATAGGGAGAAGGGATGACACAGCTTACCACGGGTGGTATCCACGCGCTATGTACAAAACAGGGCTACAACTACAGCTTTTTCCAAGCAAAATGTTGAATGACCCTCAACGTCGCGCTCTCGGTCATTTGGTTTTTGTGTGATTCAAACTCTCAACTAGTTTGGTCAGGGTTTAGAATTTGGAGGGTGACTTTTTCGTGTCGGCTTTTCATTGAAGAGCATAAGATTATGTGAAGGTTGTTAGTGGCAGGGTAGTCTGATGGATGCAACAATTAGTGGGTAGGGCTGCAATGCCACGATAGACTTAGACTGTTTGCGGTGTGGAGGATTCCAGTTGGGTGGTGTCACTGCTAAGGCCACCCCACGAGCGTGATAGAAGAGGGTTGTGGAGATGGCAGGTTTCTAGCAGCGGGGAGGTATGAGTTGCATGACAGTGAGCTCATCGCAACATCAAAAAGGTACTAGGCACCGTTCGATTAATATCATTTGGGCCAAACAAATGTGTCAACAACCCTCAAAAGACTCAAATCTAGATAGACACCCCCTTTCCAGAAGGGTGGTTCAGATATTAGGAATGAGTAGCACAGTAATGAAACAGGGTTGTGGCTAAGGTGGCCTTTGTTATGGTTGAGGAGATCAGGGAGAAGGTGGGAAGGAAGGAAAGCCATGAAGGCTGTTTTTATCATGATCAGGGAGGAAAGGGGCGAGCTTCTGGCAGTTGACTGAAGGAGAGTGGAGGGCTGACTAGGAAGAGGGCATGCACTACAGGAAACAGACGATTTGCCGGGTGCAAAATGGTTTGCCGGGTGCTTTTTATCGGGCACTCGGCAAAAGCATTATTTGCCGAGTGCCAGACCCCACGGCACCCGGCAAAGAAATGCACCCGGCAAACCAGCCTTTGCCGAGTGCCAGACACTCGGCAAAGTCCAGCCTTCGGCAAAAATTGTCCTTTGCCGAGTGCCGGGCACTCGGCAAAGCAAGGCCGTCGGCAAAGGTTGTCGACGTGACCGTCTCCACCTGCCGTCATCCTTTGCCGAGTGTCACGCCGCGCCGTGAGGCACTCGGCAAAGCATTTTTTAAAAAATTTCTTTGCCGGGTGCCGCCTAACCTCGCACCCGGCAAAGATTTTTTTTATTTTTTTTAAATTTCTTTGCCGGATGCCCCCTAACCTGACACCCGGCAAAGGCTTCTTTGCCGGAGGCCTAGGCTGGCACCCGATAAATTATTTATTTTTTTATTTTTTTGGCCCCATTTTTTTGTGGGGCCTTGCTACAGTAAATAAATCCCTATTTCAAAATTTGGGATAATTTTGAGTTTTTGAACTATATTTCCTTAATTTTTTTTGTTTCATTGAATTTTTGCGACTATTCCAAATTTGAATTGCGGGTACATGAAATAATGGAATTTGGTTATTCAAAAAATGGTATTCATGATATTTAGGGTATGTCGAGACTGTATGCAGGAAGTGGCATGAATTTTCGCGCATCATGTTGTCGTAACATAACGATGTACTCGCGGGAAAAGTGTATTTAAATTATATAAAATCCAAACGAAGTCTGAAAATCACGAAACTTATCGATGTGTCTTGTTGTTGCATGTGGGGGCCATGGTAAAAAATTCAAAAAGTTTCTAGCAAGTTGTGACGATGGATATTGGACCTATTATGTTTGCGATGTCGTGTATGTGAGATATTGTGTTGGCGATGTGATATTTATATGTGGGATTGAGTTTGCGATGCGATGGATGTGCTATATTGTGTTTGTGATGCTTCAGATGTGATATATATCTTTTATATGCTGTGTTTATAATTATATAATAAAAAAATAAAAAAATTTGAGGCTTTGCCGGGTGCCCTGGCCCTGGCACTCGGCAAAGCTGGGAATTCCAGAATTCCCCGGCAAAGATTTTTTTAAAAAAAAATTCTTTGTCGGGTGCCTCCCTGACAGGGCACTCGGCAAAGAAAATACTAAAAAAATAAAAAAACTCTTTGCCGGGTGCCCAGAGGAGCGACACTCGGCAAAGAAAATTTGAAAAAAAAAATAAAAAAAATCTTTGCCGGGTGCCTCTGACATGGCACCCGGCAAAGAAATTATAAAAAAAATTAAAAAATCTTTGTCGGGTGCCTCCCGGTAGGGCACTCAGCAAAGAAAATATGGAAAAAAAATTAAAAAAATCTTTGTCGGGTGCTTCTGACATGGCACCTGACAAAGAAATTGTAAAAAAAATTAAAAAAATCTTTGCCGGGTGCCTCCCGGTAGGGCACTCGGCAAAGAAAATATGGAAAAAAAATTAAAAAATATTTGCCGGATGCCTCTGACATGGCACCCGACAAAGAAATTGTAAAAAAAAATTAAAAAATCTTTGCCAGGTGCCTCCCGGTAGGGCACTCGGCAAATAAAATATGGAAAAAAAAATTTAAAAATCTTTGCCGGGTGCCTCTAACATGGCACCCGGCAAACCAAAGGCTGATGGAGCCGGCGCCGTGACGGCCACTTTTCTTTGCCGGGTGCCGGATTTACACTCGGCAAAGTCTTTGCCGGGTGCCCGATAAAAAGCACCCGGCAAAGAAATATTTGCCGACTAACTTTTTGCCGGCGGCTCTTTGCCGAGTGCTGCACCCGGCAAAGGCTTTGCCGGGTGTTTTCGGCACCCGGCAAAGCGCTTGAATCCTGTAGTGATGGTTGACCGAGGCAGTGAACGAGAAAGAGAAATATATATAGTTTACAAGGGATACCCTTTACATGTATTCACTGCTACACAATTGATTTTTAGTAACAGAGGCTTTTTTTTTAGTAGAGTCGAATCTATCATCAAAATCCGCCTCTAAAAAGGGTTTCCAAGCCGGCCTGCCTATAAAAATCAAATTTTTGAGGAGAATGGATGTACAGTCATATCTAAAAATATGAGCATCATATAGTAAAATTCATAACATTTACCAATGAAGTTAGATGAAGAGAAACTTTATTAAAGTTGTATATGTCAAAGAGATCTACAACCTTGTAGTTGACAATTTTCTCATATGAAATCACTAAAATCCCACAAATTATGTTTGAAGTTCTCACATTTTAAATTCATTTTTTTTATTTTTCAAACGACATCAAATGGATAAATGATGAAAACCAAAGTAACAGATCTTGAAAAGATATAAAACATTGCAATTGAGAAACTTTTTATTTGAAATGTTCCCAAAAATTAATTTGAAGTCCTCACATATTGGAATTCAAATTTTTTAAACGACCTTGGATAGAGAAACAACAAAAAAGAAAGTTGTATTGCAATATCTATAACTTTTCAATTGAAGCCTTTTTCATTTGAATTCGTTTGAGGTCTTCAAAGATTATTTCAAAATCCAATAAAGTAAATATAACTATCTAAACTTTAGTCACAAGTGACTTTAGGGTGGAAGTGGTTGGGAGAGGTACGTGCAATGCTGGAAATTGCGAGTTTGAGCCCCCACGGCAGCATGTATGCGTGTTTATTTTTGTGAGAAATAATCACGTAACCATTTGACTTCTAGTGGGTTTCTCCACATTCAAAAAAAAAGTTTTTTTCCCTAGTTTGTGATTTCTGAAATTTGATTTTTAGGGACAGCCCAGTCATCTTTAGAAATCGTTGATTTCTAGAGACATAGGTATTCCACAAGGTGTCTCTACAAATCGTTCGATAGTGCCAGCAACAGCAACAACTTCAGTTTGTGTTAATTAAAGAGAAAAATACACCTTAAGTTATGTTGGGGCCGTATCAGAGTAATGACATTTTTGGTCGTTTTTTTTTATTATATCCTTGTTGGTGGGCGTCTATGCTTGACAAGGGATAGTCTAGCGACTAGCCCCATGCCCATTGGGATTTCATATCTGATCATCATCATCAATGAGGCATTCAAGCGACGGGATAGGAGGCCTGCACAGCGAGGCCGCAAACGCCTGCTGCATCAGACGCCAGGTCCCTTGCGATCCTGACATAGCCCCCCTCGCCCCAGTCGGTTCCCCAAGAGTTCTTCATCAACCAGTACCTAGTGCCGTGCTCATCCGTGCCGTACCCCACCGCGGTGAGGGCATGGTTGAGGCTACTATTCTTACACCTGACGCCGCCGCCTGCCGCGCCGAGGATCCCGCTCGAGTAGTACCGGAACGCAGAGGTGTTGCTGTCGAGCGCCACGGACACGGGCTGCTGGGAGACGGCCAGCCGGAGCGCGGTCTCGTTGTTGGCGGGCACGTACTGGAAGCCCCGGATGGCGGCGGCGGCCCGCTTCCCCGACGCGCAGCAGTTGCTCTGCACGGCTTGGTACGGGTAGGCCGACTCCTCGCTGAGCCCGCCGTTCCAGAACACGCTGCGGCCGCTGGTGGCCGAGGGGCGGAGGCCGCGGCTGTGGCGGTTGTGGTTCCGACGCGTGCTGCCGGCTTGCCCGCCGATGTACAGGAAGGCCTCCTCCATGTCGCCCTTGTTGCAGCCGCGGTTCTTCCTTCCGGTGGAGCAGTCCAGCAGCTGCTGCTCCGAGAGGGAGACCAGGTTGCCGGTCCTGATCGCGTGGATGCCCCACTACAGGATACGCATGCTGGGGCACTCGGCAAAGGCAGTTTTGCCCTCGGCAAAGCCTTTGCCGAGGGTCGCCCTCGGCAACGCGCACACGGTAAATTTTCAACCGGCACAGACCTCTTTGCCGAGCGCTTTTTGTCGGGCACTCGGCAAAGGCTTTGCCGAGCGCCAGGCGCGACACTCGGCAAAGAAAAGTGGCCGTGACGGCGGCCGTTCCGTTAACGGTTGCTTTGCCAAGTGCCACTCTACCTGGCACTCGGCAAAAATTTTTTTAAAAAAAAATTCTATGCCGAGTGCCCAGGCTTCTGGCACTCGGCAAAGAATTTTTTTTTTGAAAATTCTATGCCGAGTGCCCAGGCTTCTGGCACTCGGCAAAGAAATTTTTTTATTTTGAAAATTCTATGCCGAGTGCCCAGGCTTCTGGCACTCGGCAAAGAATTTTTTTTATTTTGAAAATTCTATGCCGAGTGCCCAGGCTTCTGGCACTCGGCAAAGAATTTTTTTTTGAAAATTCTATGCCGAGTGCCTAGGCTTCTGGCACTCGGCAAAGAATTTTTTTTTTGAAAATTCTATGCCGAGTGCCCAGGCGTCTGGCACTCGGCAAAGAATTTTTTTTTTCTTTGCCGAGTGCCAAGCCACCTGGCACTCGGCAAAGCTGGGAAATCAGCCTAAAATTGGCTTCGTTTCCCAGCTATGCCGAGTGTTTCAGGCACTGCACTCGGCATAGATTTTCTTTGCCGAGTGTAACACTCGGCAAAGTGACCATAAACATCCTATTTTTTTGATTTTTTGTATTTCATCACGACAAAAATAATATATCACATAATATCACCTCCACGGCCGCCACCGCCGAGAACGCCCAGCAAGACGCTGATGCATGTTTACATTGCATGCAGAAAGATTGTTACGAACATGCTCATAAGATTATTATCAACGGAAATTGCTAGCTATATAGAGAGAGAGGGTAAATTTTTCCTACTCTCTAGGAGTAGTTACTCCCTCATGTAAACCACGTACATCAGGTGCTACTCCTTCCCGGCACCGTGGCAGGCTGCTTAGCGGGCCGGGTATATATATTAGAAAACTGGACTGCGGGCATCCGCAAGCAATATGACATCCGCCGGTGGCGGCGGCAGCTTCAAAACTTGCTACCTGATTAGGTCCTGCGCCTGCGGCCTGCGATATTTGATCCCGGTATATTGAGGTAGTCCCAATCCTTCCTGTTGTGATTGATATGTTTATTCTAATCTAATTGCACGCGGAGCCCTAGCTTCTCTGATCTCGTCGACGATTGTTCACGCACTGCTGCTGATTGGATGGAGTTTAGAACTGGCTGTTGGGCTATATACCGAGATTTTGTATGGCGTCGAGGAGCATCCTGACTGGAATTTAGGTATAGTAATCTGCCTAATTAATCTTTCTGTGTGCTAGATTTGTTTATCCCGTCTCCTTTCTGGCAGCTGCATGCAGATCGGGGAAGGTTGATCCATGCGCTGATCTGATCCCCATGAATATTATGGATCTAATAAATTGCCATATATCATGTATCTACTCTCATCTTGGTGCTGGACTAGCGAACAGGTGCTAGATCCAATCTCCGTCCTCTCTCATTTCATCCAGATCAACAAGGTTACAGATGTGGAGAGTATCAGTGCGTTCGTATTATTCAGCACACTGTCCTTTCGTGATTCCACGTTCAGGTTGCATCTCATCTCATCCTGGCGCTGCACTGCCTTTTTGCATGCGTGTGACGGCAAGTATATATGAATTAACTAATTAATGTACGATGCTCATTCGTTCCTAACACATGCTACCATTCCAGGTTTTGGTGCTACACCGGCGTCATGTGATTTCTGGTGACCATCTCGGTGATTCGACGTCGCTTGGACTAACTAGCAAGATGGGCTAATTTAATTTAATTTAAAATTTAAATACTTCTTGTGCTAGTTTAGTTTGGTTGTAGTATATAGATGCACTCGGATCACTATTTTATTCAGGTTTGGTTATTAAAATTGAGGAACCCTATGTAATCATGTTGAATAAATGTCAGTATTAAAGTATGTACAGATACTCCATTCCGAAAAGTATCAAAGTATGTACAGATACTCCCAATTGGAGATTGTCATATATGCACGTATATATACTTGGTCCATACTCATTAAAAAGTATGAACACATACTACCGTGCATATATATACTCAATGTATCCACACATACTATACTTGTCTTAGGGTATATGGACATACTCTAATTTAAAAAGTATGAACGCATACTACCGTATATACATATACTTGCCAAGAATGGGTTTACACCATCTCTGTACATATACATAAAAAATAAACAACATTTTTTATGTGGCATGAAGCCATCACCTGAAATCTGAAATCTAGGAGAGCTCCCGTTCATGCATGCAGTTTTGAAAAATTTAGGAGATAAGCTCCCGTGCATGCATGCATGCAGTTTTGAAAAGTCCAACGCTGGACGTGGGAGGCTGCGGCACCTGACTAATGGATCCGGCCGGTGGTTGCTTTCAAACCCGATTAGAGGAGGGAGTAATTACTCCTGGGAATATAGAAAACGCACCATATATATATATATATATATATATATATATATATATATATATATATATATATATATAAAGAGACAAAATTTCAAAAAAAAAATTTTCGTCCAACCCCATTCAATTTCGCCAACAGTCCGTTCCACTCGCTCACCTCCAGCCCACCGGCCCACTCCTCATGTCCTCACGTCACTCGATTAAAAAAACCAAAATTCCTCAGGCCGCCGCCGCAACGCCTCCGTGGCTCCGTCCTGTCATCTACCCACGCCGTTGCTGCATCGCTTCCCGTCCCCACCGCCGCCGCTGCTCCTGGCTCACCTTCTACCTGCATGGCACCACCACTCCCCCGTACCACCACAGGCCACTAGAAAGCTTCCCACGCAGGGCCATGGCGGCGGCGGCGGCGGCCGACAGAAGCCAATTTCCAGCTGTAGTAGCACGCAGCACTGCAGTTACCGGGCGAGTTCGCCTATGCTCATCCTGGCGGCGGAGATGCCGTGACGGCGGCCGGCCATGACAGCCCCACTACACGAGCGGCGATGGAAGAATTTTTAGCGCTGACGGCAAGGGAAAAAGAAGAGCATGGCCTTGGGTAACTCCTCGCCTCCTTGCTGTCTTGGAGAAACCACCAACGCCATGGCCGCCATACATGGCATCACCGAATGCTTCATCGGCACACCTAGATGGAATTGGAATCGAATAGAAAGAGAAGAATCCAGCTCAGATAAGAATAATTCCTGGTAAGTTCAACACGAACTTCTGTTTTTTTCCTATTTAAATATAAATATTAGAGATCTTTGTTGAAACTAAAATTGAAAGTTGCCATTGCGATATCCTGATCTTGCAGGCTACGAATCTTAATTTCGACGAGCCAAACAACGCTCCTTATCTCGTCGGCAATTATCAAAAAAAAAGGAGCTCCCCAGGTGCCTCCAAATCTGGATGGAGTATGAGGGAAGGACGCGACCTTGACAACGGATGGACCTAAATCTGACTGCAGTACTCGGCGGACTCCTACAGAAGGACCAATGTGTCAGTGGCAGTGGCTTGCGTTGCGTCCCTCCCTCACGATGAGCGACACTGGGGATGAAGGAAGTAATTGCAGCTCTGCTGCTTCGGTGGAGAAGGTGGGGATGTTGGGCTGGATTGGAAGAGGAGGTGTTGCCGGGTGGCATTGTTTGGATGCTCGGAATCTCAATCTGAGTGAACAGAGCGGCTCAGATTAAGGTTATCCTAGGTGCGACGACATAAACTCCTTTCTTTTTCCCTGTTATTAATAGTTCGAGGATCTTTGTGAAAGGAAGATGTATTAATCTTTGTGGAGAGTTGCCACCGGGTGCTCCTAATCTCGTAGTACACAAATTCATGAATCCAGATCTCGCCCGACAGGCAGACACAAAGTGACAGGGTCTCCTTGCTTTCTGCTTGTTCGCAAGGTTTATTCAAGATTCTATTTCTTCCTCTTCTTTTTAAAATTTTCATGTCACAATACTTGCAATCTGAAAAAAAAACATGTAAAACAAGATATGCAAAAACTCTTATACCTTGTCCAAGACTTAGAATTGAAATTGGAATATTCCCTTTTAGAATTGAAATTGGAATATTCCCTTTCTTCCAGGAACAAGAAAAGTATCAGCACCTAGCGATTTCTTAAGATTGGCCCAACACCTGATGAGTGATTAGTGAGTATCTGGTCAGGTATTTCATGAGTTAAAATCATCTATTTGCACTTAGCACCATATCGTTACAACAATGGGATATATACAGTTGCTTCTTGTAAAGTGGCGAAGGCGCAACTGCAGAAGACATGGTTTTGTTCGAACGAGTTGTAATCAGAATTGGATTGGAATCTAATCAAACGAGGACTCTAGCTCCTATCAGAAAAATCAAATCAAGCTCGTTTTAATTCTTCAATATTTCAATCTAGCACATTAGTATTAACCTCTGCAGGAAGTAATCATTCAAAGGTACAACTATGTTGCACTGATATGTGGTTTATTATTTGCAGATTTGCTTCAAGATTGTTAGCTTGGTTCTTGAGCCGTGTATTCTCAGCTTCTGTCGGATTTCGAGTTGCTGCTTTCAACTGCTTGAGGGATGTAAAAATAAAGATTTGAAAGGTTTATCTTTCATCTCGTGCTGCAAGGTCCTAGAGCTTTAAGAAGTTATAATGATTGCCCGCGCTTGTTTTTTTCAATTTATTTTAGTAACATTTTGGTTTGGTGCCTTTTGCATCTTACAGTCTTCAAGCAGCTAATACTGCTATGTAGAGCCAAAAACCACCCCATAGCGAAGCACGGACATGTTTATGTTTTCAGTTATATTTCTCCTTTAATTCTATTCCTTTCTTACTAATCCATCTGCTCACATTATCCAACTTCTCAGGGTTCCGTTGATCTGTTTCAATTGGTGAAATAAAACCAAGTTTCCGCAATTAGGATTTATATTTGCTTGCACTGATAGTTCACGGAACAGGGACATTTTTGAACAAGTTTATATTGCACATCTCTATCTTGCAACAGAAGCCAAAGTTGAGCAAGTGGCTAATGGGATGAATGCATATAAAGATGAAAAAACCCCTGTAGCAACCAGTGTTTCTCTCAATACAAGTGGTTTTGAAGCTGCTGATAGCTGAAATAGTTGGGAAAGCTTCAAATTTTTGCTTTCTTATGAGAAAAATGAAATGGCCTATGATGTTCAAATGAAATGCCCTATGATGTTCACACCATTGGATGCCCAAGCCAAGGTGTCTACACTTTTCACGCAGGAGTGGTACTGAAATTGCATTAACCATAAGCAAATGTTTTATTGAACTAATGGATGCTCAGATAAACTTTGTCAGCCAACCACATGCTGGGAGTACATTCACATTTACTAGGGCCGTACATTTTTCAAAGATGTGACAGAAGTGCTATTAGTCAAAGTAAGCCTATTATGTTGCACCATCTTCCATCCAGTTTCAAACGTTTATCTGTACTATTGGTTGAACTAAGTATCGCTTGCAAAGGCACATTTGCCAATGATGTTGCTACCATTGAATTATATCTTTGTGTATTATCTATGACTGGTTATTATTTTATTCCCGTTGCAACGCACGGGCATTTTTACTAGTATATATATATATATATGGAAAATTTTTCCTACTCCTTAGGAGTAGCTACTCTCATCTTCTAACCAGGAACACGTAGGTGCTAACGGGTTGACAGTTTCAGTACGCAACAAAGGATGCGGACGGCGCACATATATACGTGAATTTTATTATTTAATTAAATAATTATCGGAGGAGCGGGGCTTGCAGTTTTTTCGGATCTGAACTATAGTCTCACCTGGAGTTATTTATTTAGTCGGACCCATTTTCTTTTCAACGCTATTTCCAGCCGGGTGCCCGTCGAGATGGCCGCCGCCCGCCGCCGCCCTGGAACATAAACGCAAGAATGGAGGTTCGTCTGCACCGATCTCGTCTCCGCCGGCGGTGTGACATGTGCATGTGTACGTTGGTATGTATCCTCCTCCATAACACGTACTTCCGTTCTTGATCTTCCATCCAATCTGGACGCTAGTTTCTGGACTGAACTCGCATGACTTTTTCTTTTTCTTGCAACAGGCGTGGCGTTCCGCCGGCGGCGATGCCATCAACCGTCCTCATCTACCTCACCATCGCATGTCCCCTTGCCGGCGCTGTAGTGACTCGACGGCCTGAGCAGGCACAGAGGCGCACGGCATGGAGCATCACGGAGCGAGGCTAGACATCGCCACCAGCGTACCGCGCTGCATTACGCGAAGCAGGGTGGCCTCTGGCTGGGCTGCATGCTTGTTGGGTGCCGTGGCCGCGGGCCATGAGACATGCGACGGCGGCTTGGCTGCATCACGGTTTTCCACATGGATAAGATGTTGATAGAACACGAGCGACACAGATAGAAAAATCTCTTCAGCGGCGGCCAGTAGAGGGTACGTGCTGTGATACATGAGATTTATTGATTTAACAATGTATATGCATTATCAGATCCTGTTATCAGTTGTCAGATCATCGCGTCGGGTATGTGCATTATTTGATCCTGCAGGCAGTTGCCAGATCATCGTCCGGCATTCTTGGAGCACGGCCATTCAGCCAAAAGATGGATGTAGCCAGTAGTGCTGCGCAGCATCCGTCTAATCTGGATTACTGAGCACACCCTAATCTTTCTGTAGATGATTCAGAAAACAGTCCAATTATGTACACTTTTAATATACCTTGATTCTTACGTTCCATGAAGTGTATGTGTTCATACTTCAAACTCATCTAGCATGTATATATACTCCCGTATTTACAAGTATGTATTCATATACTATCCCTAAACATGTATCTACTCATACTTTTTCAATACACACATACTTCACATGTATAAACGCCGCCATGTATGTACTCATCCCATACTCCTTTTAAAAAAGTATGAATATGTACTCCTTTCATGCAAAAAGTATATATATATATATACTCCTTTTGAAAAAAAAGTATGAATACGTACTCCTTAAATTATTTGAAAATAAAGTATGAATACATACTTTATAATGGTACGTATGTGAACATATCCTAATCAATATACTCACTTATAGTATGTGCACATACTCACTTGTAGTACGTGTTTATGACTGCATTGGTGTAATAAGCCTATCTATACAACAATAATATACCCTAGAGTATGTGTACATACTCTTTAACCTATAGTATATTTAAATACTGGATACAAAGTAATAGGGGCGTGCGAATGACCAGATCCGCTTTTTTAGGGAAAATTATCAGCATGCATCCCCTGATTTTTTTCCCATGTACAGATACGTATATGTGCAACCACCGTAATCTCAACCCGTTAGCTTCTCCTAATTGGCCGGAACATGTACAGTGTGCATACTTCAGAGTTGGGAGTAGTTAGTATAGAAAACGCACCATATATATATACACCTGACCACACTGATCGGTTTGGTCCTTCACATCGGTGACGGCGCCCATGGCTGTCCAGTTCCTGCTAGCCGGAACGTCCGACTCTGAGAGGCTCCCGTACATGAACCCCGGTATGCTGCCACGGAAGCGCTTACTGATGAGCCTCAAATTCCTCGCTACATCCAACGGTTGCATGTTTGGGAGCATATGCTCTTGAGAGTAAAATTAACTTTCTCAACCTTAGTTGCTGATTTCAGCGAGAGTGCAATCGGCAAGGTGGCACCAGTCGACTCTGGATTTTGGTGGATCATTCTCCTTCGGGCATATACAAAGTACACCGGAGATGTTAGTTTGTCGGAATCACTTGATTGCCAGAAGTGCATGAGGTTGATACTGAATCTCTGCTTCGGGCATATACAAAGTACACCGGAGATGTTAGTTTGTCAGAATCACTTGATTGCCAGAAGTGCATGAGGTTGATACTGAATCTCTGCTTCTCTGAAGGATTTGATACTTTTCCATCTCTGCTTTGCACAGATGGCTGCTCAATGATTGATCGTCGAATGGTAGGATTATTTCACTTTGATCTAATCCATATTTAGATGCATATCCATAGAAGTAGTACAGGTACATATCAGCTTAGGTGGCAATGGGATTGGCAGGTTGTATGTTCTTCTGTAATCAAGGAGCATCCCTGTCTCCTTAAACAATACTTAGAGGGATAGCCTCAGATTGTTGTAGTGTCCTGATCAGGTGATAGTGCAGACTCATCTTAATTTTCAAATAAAATTTCTAATTTTCAACTTTTTCTGGTGGCTTGACAGTTGCACATATTCTCGTACTATTCGCCTGCGACGGTCTGCTTTCTGGGAACCAAAGGGAAGTGAGAGAAAAATCAAATGGGGAGAGAGGGAACGTCAATAATGCAGATGACCAGGTCGCACGTCGCGCAGGTCACGGACCGAATAAAATAACGTGTATGAGTACAGTACGTGTATACGAAAGTATCATATGTGTCAGCGTATTTGATGTTGAATTCATTTGTATTCCTGTTGCAATAAAGGAGGCGCAAATCTCGAGACGCTACATCCAACGGTTGCATGTTTGGGAGCATATGCTCTTGAGAGTAAAATTAACTTTCTCGAGGTCAGAGAACTTGTTGGTCGCCAGCCGCGGCCTCGACTTACTGCTCTTGCCCCGTGCCGCCACCGCCGCCGCGTTGTAGGAGTCGACGAACCCGGCGTTGGACCTGAACACCTCGTACCGCCACGCCTTCTCGGCGTGGTCCTTGTACGTGCGCCCGTGCTTCGCCACCCACCTCTCGTACAGCGCCCTCATCGCCGTGTCCTGGGCGACGTCGTCCCCGCCGGACACCGCAGAGGCCTCACGGCGGCCGCCCGCCGCCACCGCTGCGTGCACCAAATTTGTGGCGCAGCACATGATAACAAAAGAGGGACAAGGCGTTTATCAGCGGTGGATTGGTGTAAGCAGACGTCGAGGCCATCATGTTAGCTAGGACGAAGACTCAGCTCTGGGAAAGGCGTGCTTAACAAGAGGTAGCTAGCTCTGTTTTCTTTTCAGAAAGCAGTATTATGCATACGCTCTTAATTAGCTGATGAGGCTTATGGAGTACTCCCTCCATCCCAAATTATAAGTCATTCCAAGATTCTTGGAGAGTCAAAGCATCTTTAGTTTGACTAATGTTATAGAAAAAATTACAAAAATTTATGACATCAAATACTATGAAAATATAATTAATAAAGAACCTAATAATACATAGTCGGTATCATGAATCTTATTATCTTATCATATAAATTTGGTCAAACTTGAGATACTTTAACTCTTCAAGATTCTTAGAATGTCTTATAATTTGGGATGGATGGAGTAGTTACTAGAGTAGCTTGCATTGTGCATATATATATAGTCATGCTGAACACAGGAGATTTATAGTAGTGGAGTAGTCATCAGTTTATATAAATTTTTGGACCAAAGACATTAGGTCGTCCTCCATTATGAAAGTAGATAGAAAGCAAAGATAATCTGCTGGGGATCCTAGACGCGTTAGGTCGTCCACCATGTCTTCCTTTTTGATTTGAATATGTTTCAACAATTGCAGCTGCTGACATGATGAGATAGTCATTGTCGTCGGATGAGGAATCTTCTAATTCTCTTTGCAACAGAGATTTCTCAGCAGCCATGGCTGGCCTACTGGGAGGTGCTGCCTGTGCCCTGTGCCTGGGAGGCGCTGTCGGCCTGCTCTGAGGTGCCCACGGCCGGCTGGGAGGAGGTCACGGCCGGCTGGTGGAGGCCATCGCTGGCTGGGAGAAGCAGGGTAGGTCAACGCGATGACAACGTGACGGATGGAGGCGGCAACGGCGTGGGTACCGTGGCCACGATGGGTTTCACGCGAAAAAAAGACCACAGAAAAAAACGCAAGTGGGACCAACATTTGATTTTTTTTAGAAGTCAAATATTAGGAACTATTGGAGAAGACATTTTTTCCTCCTAAAATCTTTTTAGGAGTTGGAAAACATGGACTTTTTAGGAGGACTATTTGGGGAACTTTTGGAGATGCTCTTAGATTGGCCTTAATTTCTCTTCCCCTTTGTGAGGGTATCCGTTTGTTTAGACGTTACCATAGAATTATTTTTGACGGAATTCATAAAAATTACCTCCACAGATGTATTGGTTTGTGGCACTCCATCCACAAATACTAGTGTAAATCAAGATGTCATTGATGCTTTTGGACCTCCCCTTGAATGCACGTGTAGCAGAGTTAATTTCACTACAATTCTTGACTTTTGTGTGTTCTTTTCCTCATTGTAACACCCTAATTCACGTTTTGCAATAAATAAAATTTTCTAGAATTAATTACCACTAAGACCTAATTAATGGAAGAGGAAAATGTATTTTATAAAATCAAATCAAACATGATATATGTTGTAAAAAATTTTGTGCCACTCATGTTATGTGCATAGTGTATTTTTTCTGCAAAATAATTTTTGAAACACACATAGTTCAATTAGTATTTAAAATTCTTTCCAAAATTATTTGCAAAAAAGTTTTAAAAGCTAACACTTCTCTTGAGCCCAACATCTCTTCTCTCTCTGTTTTCTTTTTCCAGCAGGCTCCTTTCCCCACCCAGGCCGAAGCTCACTCCGTCCCTCAAGCCCAACTTTTCCATCTCCCGGCCCAAGGCCTGCTTGCAGTGATCACAAATAACTACATATTGGGTGATTACTTGTAGTGGTCACAAATAACTACAGATTGGGTGGGCCTTATGATAGTTCAATTGATCATACATGTCCACACTATTAAAGGGGCAAGTTAACTATATATGGACTTCCTTTTTATTTCAAATCAATATAATATTATTGCCAATACGATGCTTTGGTCAAAGAGGAGTAACGATGCTATGAATATTGGCGCAGCTGTGCTGCTTCAGGTAACTGAGCCGCTGCACCTTCTTGCCGCCGGCCTTTTCTTGGGCTCTCTAGCATGGCGGCGGCCGGGGAGCTGGGGATAAACACGAATGTACAGGCATGAATGAAAGGTGCAAGAGATGCCGTGGCTTTTGTAGATGGGACAAGGCACTGTTCCTTTTGTTTTAATTTACTGAAATTATTGTATAACACATACGGCGTGACTAGCGTCCGGACGTCCAGACGCTAGCTCCCGTCTGGACGCCCGCGCCCACCCAGCGTGTTGTGCCCGTTCCACTTGCCACGCATGCTACTATGCTTGCCCCGACTGCCTCGCATGCATGTCCCCCGCCCTCCACCCCCCCCCCCCACACAACTATGCACATCCGTCCCCGCATGCAACTACTGCACCTGCACACCCACACCCGCATGCTGGTACGCCTACGCATGTAGTTGAGTGTCTCGTGCCTGCTGATGCGCATGCAGGTGGGGACCACTCACACCCGCTTCGCTTGCCGTGCATGTGGGGATCACTATGGCTGTGGGAACCACCTCCACATGTGCCCGCTTCCCGCGCCGGTTAATGTTGCAACATGAAGTACTCCTATAACATAAGTCTGAAACAGGTAAAACATTTGCAACATACGCTTGCAACATATGTGTATATCAACTGCAACATTTGCAACATACAGATAAAACACTTGCAACATACATATGAAATAGATGAAATATTTTGAATAGACGCTTGCAACATATTTATATAGCCTCTGAAACTATGCAACATCTAAATAAAACACTCACAACATCCAGATGAAACACATACAACATCCGGATGAAACACATACAACATCCATATTAAACATATGAACATACATCTAAATGCATAAAACATACAGAGCTCAATGCCATGAAGTATGTGGGCCACACGCTTGTTGGCATTTCTTAGCACAATCACCAAGTGAGGAGGTTTTAAGTCCATCAACGGCAACAACGCCATAAATGCCTGTTGGTATTTCTTAACACCATTACTAAGATTGAGTTAATCTTAGCAACGCTACCAAGAAACACCAACTACGATAGTTCTTAGCGATTACAGAGAATATTCGCAAGCGCACGGATCTATCGTTGTAGCATTTCACCCGGAAGTATTCAGGGTATCGTTATTTATATTTTCCCAAAGGAGGGCAAGGTATTAAGAGTCTAGCATGAGCATAATCATGATTACATACTTGCATAGTAGACCATAGTGCATGACAGGGGTAAAAATGATATGTCATGGATAGTGGACACACATCTAGGCTAACCTCAAGGATAAAAGGAAAACAAAGAATAAAAGAATGTTCTTACATGGAGCCGACATGTTCTAATATAGCCATGCAAAGAACAGTTAATGATCATACAAGCTATATGACTAGAGTTGGAACTAAGTGTGAGATAGACGGGGAGATCTTCGGGCACTGGTCTGCCAACAAGCCAAGGACACTTTAAGACTCCTACACAATACTCGGACGTGGGGGATTACAAGGGACAGATAGGGCTGTCACCACCTGCTGCCTACCCCTCAACCGTGGGATACCGTCATATCTGAAGGTTCTCGTGTACCCGAGCACCACGCTAGTGTAGAAGGAAACTACCCATATCCCTTCGGGACTCCGACCCTATGGATCGACAAGCAAGAATATGGGCAAACCCGAAGGAATGATGAACCGTCACCTTAACCCTAGCTCTACTTCTACTCATACAAATCATATGAATGATTAAGCATGAAGTTGAACATGTTAAGATCATGACACACAAACTATATGCTAGTTCATATATCATGATTATAACAAGACAACAATACTCTAGTTCTATAGCACAACTATATAAATGATATGAGAGCATGACTATGGTAGAAATTCTCTTTGAATTCATACTAAGTGTTGCTTTTCTTATAAGGAGGCCAGCTCTCTAAGTAGCTCTTGCCCTTGCTCACAAAACTACTACTAAAATTAAAAGAGTACAAGAGATGAGTAGTGAGGTAGAGACTCCAAATGAGGTGTGTGTTGAGAATGAGCTCCACCCTTTCTTATATACTAGCTCATGGTTGGTTTGGCGCTGAAAAATTAGGAAACTATGCTAAATAGCCATAGCATGCCGCCATGCATCTGTCGGTGGAAGCCGGGCCTAGGAGCCAGCCATAGGGTTGCGGCCACACCCTAGTGGGGCCGCCTCGTGACTGCCTTCGCGTGGTCGGTTCCTAGGTGGGCCTGGCCCCTTCCATGTCGGTGTTTGGGCTAGATTCACTGTTGGAGTGGGCCTTTGCTTGCTTCTTTGATGTAGAATTTGCATTACGCTTTCTCTTTTGCGCATTTTGATCATTTTCCACTGTATTCCAATATAAGTCCTGCAAAATAGTAATCTTGCAATACAAATGGAACTATGTCAATAGTAAAAGCATGTGTCAAAAGTATGTTTATTTCTCCTATTTTGGACTATAATTGGTGCTCAGATTTGGTTGTTAGTGACCACCAATAGCGCTCCTTCTCTTTCTATCGGTCCTTCTCTCTGGTCACAGTGCATGCACAGGCCCCCACGCGCCACATGCACCCCATGGCGAGCGAGGCTGCATGCGCTCCCATGAGCTGCACAGCGCCCCACGTTGAATGAGTGGCCACACGAGCTCCCATGCGCTGCCGTGAACGAGTGACTGCCGAGCTCCCAGGCGTTGCCCTGCGCCGCATGTACCCTACTTCGAACGTGTGGCCGCACACGCTCCCATGCGCTGCCCCACAGAAAGGACCGGTGCAGGCCCCGCCTGATTGCAACTGCGTGCACTGCTTTTTTTTCTTGGTCATCACGCGTGCGCAGGGGTTGGTCCGTCTGGATGGACAGTCGCCCTAAACCGAACATTACCGTAACATAAATCCAACCCCACGTATACCAACTGCCACATAAAGATAAATACTAGTATTTTATAGCGATAAGAGATTACAAGTCGATATCGAACAATGAAGTCAACTAGAGAGGGGCACTATGGATATTTGGCATCTTTCATCCATTTGGAAAGAAAAATAGAAGATGCTACGTAATCTATACCTAATATTAAAGACACAAAATTTTTCTCCACCCATTTTTTTGTCTGGCCCTTTCTTAACTAACTTTGTGATTGTGAAATCCGTCCCAAGACACATATATACCCCTACTATTTTATTACATAAATATATGGTGTTTCTTAAGGTGTATAGGAATCCTAATCTAAATAGACTCATTTTGCCATACGAGGCTTCTTGCCTAGTGTCACACCCCAAAATTTCTGATTTTGGGTTATGAATAGAAAACACTAAATAAAGCAAATGGTTTAAATATTTGTTTAAGACTTGACAAGACTAATTTAAGTTTTAGCAAATTTAGTTATAGAAAATTGTGGTATTTCAAACTTTTCCAAATTAATTTGGTGGGCTCTTGCCTGATGTAATGTTTGCTTGTTGCATGACTATGTGTTGTGATAGTGAAAAGTTTTAAAGCGTGTTTAGTATGTCTTTTATTAGTTATCCATCTTGTCTCTGTCTTTTTCTACAATCAAATTTGCACTTTCTCGGTCCTAATCTTTTCATTCTGAGTTTTCCCAAAATCCTTTTCTTCTGCTCGAAATCACTCATTTCATTTCATCATCCATCAGGGTATCTCTGAAATATTCCTGGGAATTATTCAGGCTTTGTCTGGAACCTTTTCCTATTTTTTAGGAGAATAATCTAATTTTTAGATGCTCTAAATTATCTTATCATGAGCTCCAAATACTTTATTTGGGTTCCTCATGTTCCATAATGTCTCTGGAAATTTCCTCGAATTTTCGGAGCTTTGGGAGTATTTTTCATGGCTTAAATAATAATTCTGGACTTTTCTGAAATTATTTTATCCACGAAATTAATTAATTCCAAAAATAATAAATCTCTCATTTTTCCCAATGCTCAAAGCCTCTGAGCAATAATCCTAATAAATCCTAAAGGCACATGTCTTTATTTATTAATGGGCCTTAATGTTTATTTAAGCCCGTTAGTGCAGGTAGATGGTGCAACGTCAATTAGTACCATACTGCTAATTGATATACAGATGTGGAGTTCTCCTCTCTATATATATATGTACCAACTTTTTGGACAAAGCATACCAAAACTACTGTAAGCGGAGCCCTTAGTTTGGAAAAGCCCTCGTACAGTAAATTAGATTTTTCTCCTACTTCTCGTGTTACCGCCGGCCAACTCCGACAACTCCTCCGTCGAGCCTCAACCGATTTGGTGCCCTCATTCGTCGAGAGCTGAAGGATGAAGGCAATGTCGGCACTGTCAACCACGAGTTCATCTTGCACGCTCCTGGGTCCCAGCCTGCCGCTTCCTATCTGGCCAAGAGAACAGCCCCGCAAGCACGCTGAGCCGAGCACCGTCAAAGCCGATCCTGGAGGCCTAGAACATCGTTGGATGTGGAAATTTAATGGACCAAAGCACCTGGAGCTGCTCTGCTCTTCTCCGTCACTGGTGAGACCCTCTGCATGTTCCTCTCTCCTGATCGCTTTTACGTGTCTTTGAAGCATCGTCAGTATCCATAGCTTTTTATTTGCCAACCGCCCCATCTCCCTGTGCCTGCTCTAGCATACGCAGCTACTCTTGCTAGAGTCTGGAGCCAAATAGGCATGTTGTTTTCCATCCTTCGCCTTCAGCCGAGCAAACATGCAGAGCACTCGTCGTTGCTTGTTGCTACTTCCGTATATGCAAGCCAAGCTGAGCCATCTATCACTCATACAACCAAAAGACAGGACCATCATCGTGTATGCATGTGCAGCATGTGCAAGCGTACTAGTATAGTCTTGTCGAGCTAGCTTGAAGAGTAGAACGTCCATGATTAACAAGTCATCCGCACCTGTAGTCTCTTGCAATATACGGAGTATCAAATATATGGCTGATATCATGCTTACCTCACCCTTGCACAGGAATCCATATATCTTTCTCTGTTCACTCCTAGATTGTAGAGTCGGGATAATACACATAAGCCCTTACCTGCATGGACTGATCATTGAGTCTAGACATCCTTTCCATAGTTCAATCCTCCACCGATTTTCCATTTTAGCTCTGTTTAAGTCCGTCCTTTTTGTGTTAGTTACGATGTTTACCGTGTAACTTGTTTGTGAATTTTATAAAAGTTAATATGATTAATGTTTATGCAACTAGCTTCTAATTAAAATTAATATAGGTTCTATACATCGTTTTTTTTACAAATATTTTAATTTGATTAGTACCAACTTCACTATGTTTCATTAAATAAATATAACATGCTTAGTTTGATCCTGATTATATAAACTCGAATAGATGCTCTCACAAGTTTATTTCTTCTGCAAAGTAAAGTTTAAATGACTTAAATGATATGAGACATGTTTGCAAAGAAAATATGACTAGAAACTCGGCTCTTCAATTAAAATGTAAATTGACTAAATTAATATCCTTCACGTGGTTTTGTAATTAAAATAAAACAAGCATGTAGCCTTTACTCTCGTGATGCAAATCTTCCGGAAGTTGTTCCTTTTCAATCGTAGCTTTGTTTCAGTGTTCTCGTGACCGTAGCCGGTAGCTCTCTTTTAGTACGATGTTTTCTCTTGTGTGGTGTATTGTTCTTAGTTGTCCCTATTTGTTTGCTTATATGCCTGTTAGTGTGCTGGGTTGCTATGATCTACGAGTAGAAGAAAGACTATCCGTGAGCATCGAAGATCCGAAGGTGAAGACCAGAAAGTGAGTGCCAGAAGTTGCAAATGAAAGATTAAGTTGAGGCTTTTCAGAGCAAGTTGCTTTGGGCATAAAACAAGTTCTAAGGCAAGTATAACATGGGATCTTCCTTGTCGTCCTATTCACTTTAACCATATAAATTCATATTGCATGTGTCTACCTTGAATGTCATTAAGGATTTCCTAGATTTGATCTATACCTTGTCACCTATGGGATTTTGCATTGGGTAGCTTTTGCTAGCGCTGAACATAAACTATGATCTTGTAATATGATTAATAGAATATGCAACAACACTAAAAGATGACTTTTTAATTACTGTTTAAAGAGGGCTAGAGCATGGGGCTATTTTTTTGTGCTCTAGTTTCTCTCCGTAAGGACTTATCTGTGGACGAACATCCAGGATTTACAGTATAGCTGTGAGGGCTATATGGCTCTAACTCTAGTTGTTTGAAAGACCTTTTCTAGCTTGTTAGAGGTTACCCGCAAGGGCGCAAATGGGGTGTTTCTTGAGTTGGGTGTAGTGCGGCTTCTGTCCTTATGTGTATAGGCTGCGGTTATGTGCCATATGGAAGGAGGGCTCTACATTTGCAGGTTACAGAAACCTAGCGGCCCTAACTTGTTAGACAAACTTTTGAATGACTTTATATGATTTTCAGTGTTTTGGAACTGTTGATGCAAAAGTGGATCTGCAAACACAAAGGGCTAATACCCGAAATCGATATCCAAAGCGTGCCAGTCGATTTGACCTGTTAATCGACAAGGATGAAGATACGAGCACTTTGGTCCTGACAACAGCGATACGCCCGGAAGTCACGGCCAAGAGGTACTCACGCAGAACTCGAGAATCGTCGAAGATCGCACTGAAGCAATGCAACTCGCCGAATCGATGAGAACTCGTAAAAAAGGAAAAATATGCAAATTGACGAAGTCGCCGGAAAGTAAATAGATGTAAATAAGAGTAAAAGCTGGTTTTTGATATTGATTGATTGATCCTCATTATATTGCCCTTCACTCTATATTTATACCCTGATCTACAGAAACGTAACCAAATACGACTAGGACACTAAATCCAAATCCAAGGAAACATATGACTCTTATACAAATCAGACTCTAATAAATATAGAAAAGGAAATTAATTCCTATCTTATTCCCTTGTCCGCCTAAATTACGATGGAATTCCCATCGACCTCCTTTCCATCGGCACACTTCCTGTTTCATCGGCAGTAGCCTTCAAGCCTTCTTTCATCGGCACACTTCCTATTTCATCAGCAGCAGTCTTCAAACCTCCTTTATCGACATCGGCAATAATATCCTTAACCTTATCGGCAACACCCCAATCCAACCTAGCTTCTCCATACACCGCCACCATCCATCGGCAGCCTTCTTCACAAACTGTCTTTTATCGGCTATCAACATACACAATAACTTTTCTTCTGCTGATTAGCCCACTCTGACTATCTTGACACGTGCCAAAAAACGGTGTCAACACATGCCCCCTAATTTCGGAGTATAAAACATTGATGCTCTGAAATTTACTCCAGACAATGCTTGCCTTTACCTATTTTTCTCAACCCATTCTCCAAGCATGACATAATCCGTTACTGAATCTAATCAAATCTAGTTCTGATTCACACATATCAGCAAATATCGCACAATCCCCAACTACTCTTGCCCTAATTATGGTTAAGATACCGAAATAACAATCCATCGGCAAGATCTTAACATAATTAACGCCACCATTTTAGAATCAAAAGATTTTGTACTGAGATCTTTTCCAAGTCATGATCACTTGCCATCAAATCCCCTGTATAATCCCTTGATTGTCGTGCGAACAGTTACCATATCCATCTGAACCACCTCGACCTACACGCGCACGACATAGAGATAAGTCCAGAATACCCCCACTCCAAGCAGCCTATAAATAGATTTCTCCGGAACGCTCATCTTCTACCCTCAGACTCCAACCTTTGGCATTCTCTCTCTCCGGCGGTGACCTCAACGAACAACTGCGCAACCTCAACCAACAAGAGCTCCTTCCAGCATCACCCTTAAGTTCCCAGCCTGCGCCTTCATCTTCCTCAGAGCAATGGCGATCAACTTCAATGTCCCCGCGGTTCGTTTTACTTCCGTTACTTTTACCTTGATTCTTTTGATCTTTGCGAGTTCATATAGCTAGTAATTTTTCCCTTTTTTCTCATTCTTTTGATCCTCTGAACTTAGGAACTACGCAACAAACTGGTTATTCCAACCGACCAACCACACTTCCAATGCCTAGGTCCAATGGGCAACCCAGATCCAACTGATTTGATCAACGCAGAAGCTAACAGAATTCCCTTCAAAGCCCAAAATTTTTCTTTGAATGTATGGAAGGATACATTCCGATCCTGGCCCAAACCCACCAAAGGGTGGAAAGATTGGTATTTGAGGGTTAACAGGTCGATGCAGGTGTACTGGGCAGAGCGGAAAATAGACCAATGCATTAGGCTGTCTATTGCCGATATGCAGAAGAATGAATCCATGATGATAGCTGCCGCTTACTTCTGGTCAGATACAACAAACACCTTCATGTTTGGCCATGGTCCATCCGCCCCTACTCTTGCCGATGTATACATGCTCACTGGCTTGGACATCTCGACTGTCGTTGAGGCTTCCATCTATGGTAGGAGAGCCGAACATAGAGTGAACACACGCAACATCGGTGGCTGGACAGGATACATCCAGGAATACCAAAGGACTAGCACTGTTAACCAGAGGGAACACGCCATATTCTTGAATATGTGGTTGGAGAAATTTATCTTCTGCGGCCGATCGGTAGGACCAACCAACGCCTTCCTTCCTGCAGCCGAACTCTTGGCCAACGGTGTAAGGTTCCCGCTCGGTCGATACCTTCTGAGCTCCACCTACCACCTCCTCCACCAAGTATCCCAGAAGCTTTTGCTTGGTGAACCCATTGGCAATTTGGGAGGCCCATGGTGGTTTATCAATATGTGGCTAAATGCCCATATGCACAAACGTCTACAGTGGGATTTCTTCGCCCAAGAATTCCCACGAGAAATCACCGAAGATTACGTTCTTGGGGATGAGGAATCGGCAACACGCCCCCCTCTCAACTTCGGTGAAGCCATAAATGTCCTCCCTGGAACAGAGGCCAATGAAGATCAAATCGGCAGATTTTTCCAGAACTTCTACAATGGTCTCCCTCGCGATCATAGGGCTTGGGTACCCTATATCGATGAAGAGAACATGTTCCCCCTTCTCTTCAACTTTGCCGATGACGAGCTGAACCAAGACAATGAGCTTATGATGGCCATCATCACTCCCAGGGCAATCCCAGTGAACACATTTGATAGTGGAAAAATTTCCAATACCACCTATGAGTTCTACAATCTATCGGCAGTATCCCGTCAACTGGCTTTTGGGCAACTGCCAATCAAGCTGTGCTTTGCCGATGTGATCAAGTCCAGAGAAACAATCACCAGCGGAACAGAATGGAGCAAGGTAGTGAGACTCGCCCCCGATGCCGATATCTCAGACGTTGATCTTTCCATCTGGTCACCAGCGTCTTTTATTACCGAATCATATAAGCAATGGTGACGAGAATGGAAGGAACAATTATTCGCAACATCCGTCCATACATATCGGCACATGATCGATCCCGACTACACCATTCCTGATGATGCAGTAAGTTTCTTTTAACTTCCTTTTGTTTCTCCTTTTTCATATATCGGCAGCTAATCTTTCTTGTGACAGGCCGATGACCCAGTTCCATCTATAAGCAAGAGTGGGAAACCTTTCAACCTCCAACCTATTTCCCCAATTTCAGCGATCGACTACAACGCCCCCACCTTAGCCGCTTTGACTTTCCAGAGGACCCGTGCTAAGACCATCACCTCTAGATCAAAGTTAACAACAGCTAGAGCTACTCCGTTAGCCGCCGCTTCAAGCCTAATCAAAGCTTTCAAGGTAATAACCTCGTTTATTTTTACTCATGCCGATACAAACTATATTAATCATGTAACCATCAGGGTGTAAGAGCCGCTGCTGGATCATCATCGACAACTCTTCCAACACCAAGCACCACTACCTCCAGTCAGCCTTCAGAGGTATTCTTTTAACTTTACATTTTATCTGTTAAACATTCAATCTTACACTTGTTTTGCAGCAGCAAATGGGCACATCGGCAAGCATACCAGGCGCTCAAGCTCCACGATCAACAAGTGCCGATGCCCCCCAGCCAACTGTCGCTGAGACCCAAGTAAAGTGTAAAGCTTTAACTGATGCCGAGGCTCAGCAAAAACGACAGAAATCTATGCCAGTCCCCGCATCTGCTCCAACACCTGTTGGTCAGCCAACCGATGTAGTTGAACAAGTTGACCCTTCTGCACAAAATGTATCATCAGCCATCATACCCCAAGGGCCAACTATTGATGAAGTCGTAGAAGACATCCCATCGGCCAGCTCTGCCGATCCTTCACATGGCCCCCTTCAAGCTGCTCCTTCCAGCCAGGCCCAAGAAATCGCCTTGAAGCAGGTAAACCGATTGACCTATTCGATTTATAATATCCATATCTATCCTTAGGTAGGATCTCTGACTTCCTTTCCTCTTCACAGGAACAAGATTCTCCCAATAGCTTGTTTTCTTTCGCTATCGACATCTCCGATGATGATGGAGAAGAAGCAAGTTCTTCCCTAGCACTGGGGATGATATCGGCAGAAATTTATGCCAAGCTAGAAGCCCTTCTGAATCTGTTACAACAAGATACTGCTCAGTTGGTAAACGATTCAGATCCTGCAAAAACCATCTTCAAGACAATCCGTGGCCAAGTTCCTGCCGATGTTGAAGAAACTCTCTTCCCAGCAGTCCATCTAGAGAGTCGACAACTACAATATCAACGGGCTGCTCACCGTATCGCCGATAGAGCAGCTCAAGCCTAGCTCAAGGAAGAGATGCCGTGGCTAAAACAAACTGCCGATGAGAAGCACAAAAGCATCACCAACTTGCAGACCTCAGGTGCCGATCTTAAGCAGAAGATCCTGGATCTATCGGCAAAGAGAGCAGCTCTTCTAGCTGAACTGGAAGAAGTTGAAACAGACCTAACTTACGCCAGGCAAGAAGAAGATCAGCTTCCTGATGTCATCAAAGCCCTTCAGCAAGAAAGGGATGTCCAAGCTCACAAGGCCTTGGCCTTGAAAAAGAAACTCAAGCCTGTGGAGGGGGTTGTCGATGAAGACGCTAAAGAATTGAAGGAAGCCGATGAGATTCGCTTGCGTGCAATATCGGCTATCCAATCTATGTTAAATCTGTAATTCTCATCTAGTGCATCGGCAATGACACATTGATACTTTGTTTAACTCTAGCTGATAGGATTGTTATCGGCAATTATACTTTTATGCATCTATCCAGATACTAGGGTAATATTTCTTTAAATATTTTCCATTTAATGCTCTGAGAAACACAACCCCTTCGAGGGTTTCGAGAATATATGCATTACCAGGAACAGATTGATTTATCCGATATGGACCCTCCCAATTAGGCGACCATTTGCCAAACTTTGAACTTTTAGTCCCAATCGGTAAAATCAACTTCCAAACCAAATCCCCATCGACAAACTCCTTTATCTTCACCTTCTTGTCGTACCATCTGGCTACCCTTTTCTTATTCTCTTCGATGCTAGCTAAAGCCTTTAACCGATGACCTGCCACATCTTCCAACTCATCTTTCATAAGGGTATCATAGTCATCGGCTGTCAATTGATCTTGAGAATATATTTGCCTAGAGCCAGTTTTAATCTCCCAAGGCAACACTGCGTCATGTCCATATACCAACTGATAAGGTGTTACCTTGGTTGCACCATGACACGACATCCGATATGACCACAAGGCCTAATTTAATACCGTATGCCACCTCTTAGGATTTTCTTTAATTTTGTGCTTAATGAGCTTGATAATTCCTTTGTTAGAAGCCTCAGCCTGACCATTAGCTTGGGCATAATATGGAGAAGAATTTAAAACTTTAATCCCCATACTCACAGCAAACTCATCAAATTCCCCCGATGTAAACATGGTACCTTGATCGGTAGTGATAGTTTGAGGAATACCAAATCGGTAAACAATATGCTCTTTCACAAAATCAATCATATTAGCCGATGTCACCTTTTTCAAAGGAATTGCTTCAACCCATTTTGTGAAATAATCAGTAGCAACCAAAATAAATTTATGCCCCTTACTCGATGGTGGATAAATCTGACCGATGAGATCAATAGCCCAACCCCGGAACGGCCAAGGCTTAATTATGGGGTTCATAGCCGATGCGGGTGCTCTTTGAATATTACTAAATTTTTGACATTCCTGACATCCTTTAAAATATTTAAAACAATCTTTAAGAATAGTCGGCCAATAATATCCATTTCTTCTGATCATCCATTTCATCTTGAAAGCCGACTGATGAGCCCCACACACTCCTTCATGAATCTCACCCATCAAGCTTTTTGATTCATCAATGCTAACACATCTGAGTAAAACTCCATCTATGGTACGGTAATATAATTCATCATCAAGGAGCACATACTTGGTAGCTTGGAATCTTATACGTCTTTCAACCTTTTTAGATGGATCCTTTAAATAATCAACAATTTCCTTTCTCCAGTCATCGGTATCGACTGCCGATGTTAATACTTCTTGAATAGGCTGATACCCTGAAGCATGCTGAGCTAATCGATTAGCCTCTTCATTATGCAATCGAGAAACATGTTTCAGATGAAAATTCCTAAACCCTTTCAATAATTGCAGACATTTCTCATAATATGAAATTAAAACTTCACTTCGGCATTCATAAATTCCAGCCAACTGATTTATAACTAGCATAGAATCACCAAAGATTTCAACAGCATCGGCACATATCTCTTTAAGCAATTATAACCCTTTTATCAAAGCTTGGTATTCAGCCTGATTGTTTGTTGATGTAGCAATAATCGGTAATGAAAACTCATACTTCCTCCCCTGAGGGGAAATTAACACAATGCCGATACCTGCTCCTTCACCACATGTAGACCCATTGAAGAAAAGTGTCCAAGGAGCAATCTCCAGAGAGTCCACTGTATTGCAATGTTGAGTGACAAAATCAGCCATAACCTGCCCCTTAACTGCCTTAGCCGATTCATAACATAGGTCAAATTTTGATAACGCTAAAATCCACTTGCCAATTCTACCACTTAAAATCGGTATTGACAGCATATATTTGACCACGTCGTCTTTGCATATGACAGTACACTCAGCCGATAGCAAATAATGCCTCAACTTAATACAAGAAAAGTATAGACATAGACATAATCTCTCGATAGCTGAATACTAGGTTTCAGCATCCACTAACCGTCTGCTCAAATAATAAATAACATGTTCTTTCCCCTCAAATTCTTGAATAAGAGTTGAACCGATAACAGAATCATCAGTTGACAAATACAATCTGAAAGGTTTCCCGTATTGAGGTGGAACTAGCACTGGAGGATTTGTTAAGTAGCTCTTAATTTCATCTAGGGCTAATTGCTGCTCATCTCCCCATCTAAATTCCTGATCGGCTTTCAATTTCAGTAATAGACTGAAAGCCTTGATCTTACCCGACAGATTAGATATGAATCTCCTAATGAAATTAATCTTACCGATCAAAGATTGTAATTCAGTTTTATTGGCAGGAGCAACCACCTTGTTGATTGCCTCAATAGACTTCCTACTAATTTCAATGCCTCGCTGATGCACCATAAAACCCAAGAGTTGTCCAGCCGATACACCAAATGCACATTTATTAGGATTCATCTTTAGTCCATGCTTCCTTGTGCACTCCAGTATCTTTCGTAGATCAGTTAGATGCTTTGTGATATCTTCAGACTTAATCACTATGTCATCGATGTAGATCTCTACTAATGTGCCGATGTATTCATGAAAAATAAAGTTCATAGCTCTTTGATAAGTAGCACCGGCATTTTTCAAACCAAACGTCATAACTATCCATTCAAATAATCCCACATGACCTGGACACCTAAAAGCAGTCTTGGGAATATCTTCTTCAGCCATGAATATTTGATTATAACCCACATTACCATCCATGAAGCTGATAATTTGATGTCCTGCTGCAGCATCGATCAACAAATCAGCAATCGGCATTGGATAACCATCCATCGGTGTGGCTTTATTGAGATTTCTGAAATCAATACAAACACGAAGTTTCCCATTTTTCTTATAAACAGGAACCACATTAGAAATCCACTCCGCATATCGACACTGCCGAATAAACTTTGCCTCAATTAATTTAGTTATTTCGGCCTTAATATCAGGAAGTATATTAGGATTGCATCGGCGCGCTAGTTGCTGATGTGGCCGAAATCCAGACTTAATAGGCAACCGATGTTTAACTATCGATCGGTCTAATCCAGGCATTTTAGTATAATCCCAAGCAAAACAATCTTTATACTCTTTTAAAAAATTGACTAATTGCTGTTTACACTTGGAATCTAACTTAGCACTAATAAAAGTAGGCCTTGGCCTGTCACCATCACCAATATCTACTTCTACTAAATCATCAGCCGATGTAAACCCTTGACCTAATTTTCCATCATTGGCAAACCTATCCATTAAAATTCTTCTTCAGAACCGACTGCTTGGATCGGTGGAATTTCATAATCGGCAACCTTGAGGAACTCTTTTTCCCAAGCTTCTCCTGATATGCACTTGGTTCGTTCATAAGTATCTGATTCTGCCGATGCGATGATGTAAGAAGAATCACCAGGAACAACTTCAATTTTATCCCCAATCCATTGTACGAGGCACTAATGCATTGTAGAAGGAACACAACAATTAGCATGAATCCAATCCCTTCCTAGAAGCAGATTATATGCACCCTTGCCATTAATAACAAAGAAAGTCATCGGTAAGGTTTTGCTGCCGATGATCAACTCAACACACACTGCCCCTTTAGCCGATGACACATTGCCTTCAAAATCCTTTAGCATCATATCGGTTTTCGTTAAGTCTTGATCTCCCTTACCAAGTTTCCGATACATCACATAAGGCATAATATTAATCACAGTTCCTCCATCAATAAGTATCTTAGATACATGCTGCCCATCAATTCTGCCTTTCACAAACAAAGCCTTGAGATGCTGTCTCTCATCATCGGTAGGTTTCTCAAAAACAGCCATCATTGGATCTAGCGTTAATTGAGCTATTTGATCAGAGAAAGCAGCTTCTTCCTCATTATCAGGGAGTGCCAAAAATTCCATCGGCAACATAAACACCATATTGACATCTGCCGATGGGCCTTTATTTTTGTGCTTTATTTGCCACTGCTGATTGCCAGATCTCTCATTGGAGGAATTCTCTTCTCGATATAAGTCCTCTTGACGCTCTCGCTGCATCCTCCTTTTATGTCTTTGTCAAACCTTCTGGGCACCATTGAGGGAGTTTAGTTTTCCAAACTGGCTGATAATAGGTCCTAGTTGACTCTACACGACGTATATTAGGATCCCTGTAAAATATTTCTTTATCGGGAACTCTTGCGTTTGCCATCTCTTCAAGCTCCTCTTGGTTCCTCGGAAAATTTACAGCGTGTTTACCAAGCCTCTCATGTACACTAAGCCTACCCCCCAGTCGATCATGTACTGATGCTTTACCCCTGATCGGCTCATTGATAGACAAACCCTGATTGCCAGGTTGAAACCTCATTTCTGAACGATTAACTCCATAATAACCATTGCACTCTGTGTAATTTTCAACAGTAGGTAATTTAATACCTTCTTCCCAACGATGAATAAAAAACGGATACCTCCAATGATCCTTATGCTGATTCCACTCTTCTCGGCGTCTCTCTTCTTGCTATTGTCGATATCGGTCCCTTCGCTGACGCCAGCCCTCCTGTTGTCTTCGATGGGTAATCACAATGCCATATCGAGGAGGCTTTCCAGAATTGCTACTTTCTCCTAGTAGCCCCTTGCTTTTTGTATCATCTGTAGTTATCCGATGTTGGGGATCCACTGATGCGTTTTTCTCAGCAGCTTCTGATGTCAACACCTTAGTCTTTCCTTCAGCATCCAACATATTTGCTGGAAAAGGATGTTGATCAATTTTCATCGGCTTCTGGATCTTGGAATTACCAAATTTAATTCTCCCAGATTCAATAGCTAATTGTAACTGTTGCCTAAACACTTTGCACTCATTTGTACTATGTGAAGTTGCATTGTGCCATTTGCAATACAGCATTTTCTTCAACTCTTCTACCGATGGGATCACATGATTAGGTGACAGCTTAATCTGGCCCTCTTGAAGCAGAAGATCAAATATCTTATCGGCTTTGGTGATGTCGAAAGTAAACTTCTCTGGCTCTTTTTGACCAAAGGGACAAGATATCGGCTTTTTATTTTTAACCCACTCAGCCAAACCGATAACTGGCTCTTCATCTGAATCAGAATCTTCTACCTCTCCGACAAATGAAACCTTCTTGTACCAATTCCTTTTGGGTTCAAAAACCCTAGTATCTTGATCAGAAATCCTTTGCACGAGATGACTTAGGCTTTCGAACTCTTGAGAAGCATATCTGTCCTTAAAGTGTGGCAATAATCCTTGGAAAGCCAAATCGACAAGTTGCCGATCATCTAGTACCAGGCTATAACACTTATTTTTCACATCTCGTAGCCTTTGCACAAAACCTTCCACCGATTCATCATTACGCTGTCTCAATTTTACCAAATCGGTAAGCTTCTTTTCATGAACTCCAGCAAAGAAATATTTATGAAATTGCTTTTCTAGATCAGCCCAAGTAACAATAGAATTTGGTGGTAATGAAATAAACCATGTGAATGCTGATCCAGACAAAGATGATGAAAACAAACGAACTCTTAATTCATCTCTGCTAGCTGCCTCTCCACATTGAATAATGAAGCGATTAACATGTTCCATGGTTGATGTATCATCTTGCCCAGAGAACTTAGTGAAATCTGGTACCTTGTACCGATTTGGGAGAGGAATTAAATCATATGCCAGAGGATGTGGAGTCCGATAAGAATAAGTATTGACCTTGGGTTTTATCCCAAACTGATCCTTCATAATCTCTGCTATTTTATCGGCCCAAAAAGCATCAACATCTTGTTGACGATATGGCTGAATTTCTACAGGAGGTACTTGCTGATATCCCTCTGCATATCTTTGTGGCCCACGATCTCCAGCAATCGGCATATTTGCCATTACTTGTGGTCCATTAACCTGCTGGAAAGGATTCATCGGCTGAGCTGCCGATGCTTGATTCTGAAAACCAGCTTGCATATGACCTTGATGAATCCCTGCAACTTGCTGATTTGGCTGAACTATATGTTGAGTTGGAAACTGCCCTGACCAACTATTATTAGCATTCATCGGTACAAAATTTACTGATGGCTGGTAATTTGCTGGCATTGCTGGATAATTACAACCAGCTTGAGGCATGAACTGGACTCTAGGTTGACTTAGAGCAGGAGCCTTCTGTTGCATCGGTAACAAGTTTGCCGATGGACTTGAATTAGATGTTTGACCCAAAGGTATCTGGAAACTTCTTAGAGTTGGTTGCACAGTAGTTGCTGTAGTATATTGAGGCACTTGAGCTATCGGCGAACCAGCCGATAGCATAGGAGCTTTTCCTGCTGTATCAAACACTTGAGGTAACCCAGGGTTAAAAGCAGATGGCTCTGGAGGCATACCGTATCCCCACCAATTAGCAGGAGTCTGGTTATTCTGTAGCACAGGACCTGATAAAGCCGATGCCGATAGATCTGTATTAAGCTAAACTCGTCCTGATAATACTGAATCTGATCGCATCGGTGTAGATTGTACGTTAGATAAGCCTGCTGATACTGGAGGGGAAGAAACTTCTGTACCCACAACGGCTGGGGGAGCCGATGGAGTAATAACAGATGCTGGCTCTGGTTGATGATAGGCAGGCCCAACGTAATGCGGTGACGCTTGCCCTTCTTTGAAAGTTTGAACCACAGCATTATGAACAGTATTGGACAACACATTGGAGTGATTAATTAAAGCATGATTTACTGCAGAATTAACCATCTCTTGAAGTTTACCCGGATTAGAATCAAAGGTAACTTGCCGAGGCAACGGTAAATCTTGCTTCTGGATAACTTGTCCACTCTTGTTCAAGCTGAATGACTTCAAGCAAAGCTGTCTGTATTCTTCTATAGCCTTTTCCATAGCCTGCTTCTGTTCTTCCTTAAGATCTTCTTCTGATACCACGATGATGTTCCCCGCATCGATCTCAGGATTGAACATATTGATCAGATCTGTCCCACTAGGCGTGCCAAAAGATGTGTTAATGCAAAAGTGGACCTGCAAACACAAAGGGCTAATACCCGAAATCGATATCCAAAGCGTGCCAGTCGATTTGACCTGTTAATCGACAAGGATGAAGATACGAGCACTTTGGTCCTGACAACAGCGATACGCCCGGAAGTCACGACCAAGAGGTACTCACGTGGAACTCGAGGATCGTCGAAGATCGCACTGAAGCAATGCAACTCGCCGAATCGATGAGAACTCGTAAAAAAGGAAAAATATGCAAATTGACGAAGTCACCGGAAAGTAAATAGATGTAAATAAGAGTAAAAGCTGGTTTTTGATATTGATTGATTGATCCTCATTACATTGCCCTTCACTCTATATTTATACCCTGATCTACAGAAACGTAACCAAATACGACTAGGACACTAAATCCAAATCTAAAGAAACATATGACTCTTATACAAATCAGACTCTAATAAACATAGAAAAGGAAATTAATTCATATCTTATTCCCTTGTCCGCCTAAATTACGATGGAATTCCCATCGACCTCCTTTCCATCGGCACACTCCCTGTTTCATTGACAGCAGCCTTCAAGCCTTCTTTCATCGGCACACTTCCTATTTCATCAGCAGCAGTCTTCAAACCTCCTTTATCGACATCGGCAATAATATCCTTAACCTTATCGGCAACACCCCAATCCAACCTAACTTCTCCATACACCGCCACCATCCATCGGCAGCCTTCTTCACAAGCTGTCTTTTATCGGCTATCAACATACACAATAACTTTTCTTCTGCCGATTAGCCCACTCTGACTATCTTGACACGTGCCAAAAAACGGTGTCAACAGGGACTAGCTACCCCATGCATTTGGAAATCATGACTCACAGTGAAAGTGTACACCTCTGCGCAGAGTTTAATAAACTGGTATACTAGCCGTGCCCACGGATACGGGCGGCCTTAGACCTTCACAGAATAGATGAACATTTATTGGTTTAATATGTGTTTTGCTATTCGTTATTCATCTTTACATTGATCATATGTTTATTGTGGGTTTAATGCAAAACTTGATGCTACTCATGTTAAAACTGTGACAATTAAAAGCTAAACGCAGTAAACCAGTGTCAGCCTTTTGTGCCTCATGAACCCTATGTTATACTTGTTGAGTTCGACATAGACTCACCCTTGCTATTTCCCCCACACTCTAGTGTGTGCAGTAAGGTGCAGCTTAGAAGAAGGATAAAGGTGTAGTGAAGTTTTTAGAAGTCTATCAGAAGTGCTTGGCATGTGGAGCCCTCAGTCAGCCGTCCCTGAAAAGAATGGAGCCTGAAGTTTAGTCACCGTTCCGCGATACTCTGATGTAAGTGTTAATTTGTAGCTATGTATACGCTATATAATAACATTGTTTCTGATACTTTTTCATTCTGACATGTGTGGACTTTATGGGCACACATATGGCTGACCTGGTTTTATTCTTTAAAACTGTGTGTGACACCTAGAATAAGAATCCTAATCCAAATAGACTCCTTCCGCCATACATGGCTTCTTGCTTAGAATAGGAATCTTACTCCAAATAGAAATAGAAAAGGAAATAAAAAGAAGAAAGTAAGCAAATCTAAATTAGACGACAAAGCTATTTTTTATGATCACAGGAATTGGTCTTCGTCATCACGTGCATTAACTCACAGTTCAGATTTTGCGGCCAGTTCCACGCTTGTTAATTAAGAGCAAAAAAAATCCGTCTCAGACACATCCATACACCTACTATTTTATTATATGAATATAAATCATAAAACTAAAATCATGAGCATTTTGTTATCCTGAGCACACTACAAGAAATGTCTCGGTTTTTGACGAAATGTTGATGAAACATGCGTCACAAACCATGCGTCTTATTCCATGGTTTGTGACGTTTATATGTTCATGTCACGTCGTTTGTGACGAACATGAACATATAAACGTCACAAACCATGGAATAAGACGCATGGTTTGTGACGCACGTTTCATCAACATTTCGTCAAAAACCGAGACATTTCTTGTAGTGGCAGTTTATTATCGAATCTAATATAAACTGAAATTGTACATGTATATAAGTGCAATCCTCAACATGACTCTTACTTAAGACATATGCTAATAAAAATTAGAATAAATCGTGTCTAGGAGCAATGGCGCGGAGTCTGACTCTAAGATGTATTGGTTTCCGTTATAACATATGGGTACGACTCCATATAAAAAGCATATCATGAATTTCTTTGACCTATAGCAATGCACGGACACTGACATCTATTATAAACTTACTTATCTGACCCACTGTCTGACGATATATATTTTAGTATTTTTAGCGACTCTCATGTGATGTTATTTTGGGCTGTGGTACAGTGATCCCTAAGAGCCAGAAAAACCGGTCTGGCCCAGTGTCACTAGATTGGCCGGGAAAAATCTAGAAACGCCTCTCGAGAGGGACCCCGTCTGGTAGGTGCACCTATGGTGTTCCCTAGGGCCTGTTTTCGAGCCATATAGATGCGAGAAGAACGACAGATGGGGAAGGAGAAGTAAGGTAAAAGAAGATAAAAAAGATAGATTTGTATTGATAGATGCAATTAGATGCTCTCAAGCACTAGTGAGTCATGACTCTGTATATTAATAAGGTGTGGTGGATTTATCCTGTAGGGGTCAAAACTCTTACAAAATCCGTACGAAAATACAATTCTAGTTTGGTTTGAGGCTATCTGAATTGGTTGGCCGTTTTTGGAGACCGATTTAGCCGGTTTCACAGGAATTAAATTTCTAGAAGCCATAATTTACGCATTCGTATCTAAATCAGGGGCCGAGCTACATATGAAGTTGTGAGTGTGGGCGCACGCAGATAAAATGAAAAAAAGTGATTATGATCAAACTTTTGACCATATACGTAACCTCAAGAGTAAAAATTTATGTACCCACAAACTAAGCGCACCCACTCAAATTTGCTCTAGTTAGCTAGTTTCACCACTGCTCTAATTGGCTATTTTTTTTTCTATATATGCATTTCGATCATCTCGACGAGAGAAATACGATGGTGCAGTTCAATTTGTAATTTGATAAGTTGTTATACCGATCAAGTCAGTTTTCCCTATTTCAGGCCAAGTTGCCAATTCTAAGTTAGTGCGTGAACAGCTTAGCACCACCTTAGAAGTCAAAAGCGTTACTCAGGCACATTTTACGAAGTCAAAAGCGTTACTGGTCGTCCCTACCCGTCCATATACTCCTATTTTACTGAAAAAAAACTCTTAATTCAACTAACTCGAAGCCTTCTAAATTTCAAAGTCAACTGGTGGATTCAATTCGTGTTAACTAAGGGCCTGTTTGATATCAATTTATTAAGGCTAATCATTTGCAGCTAAAATTAGCTGTATCCATCCAAACAGGGGGCTAATTTGTTAGCCAAATCCAGAACTAGTTGTAGCTAACTTGTTAAACAAACTGAGCTAATTTGCACAAATTTTTAGTCCTAACTAGCAACTAGCCCTAGCGGTGGCGCCCAGAAGAATTTGGAGGGCCTTGAGCGAAATTCTAAATTGACCATGAAGTAAGTGTCAGAATATAATAATGATGATGATGGTGATGATGATGTAATAATAATAATAATAATAATAATAATAATAATAATAATAATAATAATAATAATAATAATAATAATAATAATAATCTATGGTGTATTGTATTAAAAGGTAGAATGATACAGACTAACGCAAGAGAACCACTATTAAACTAGACACCAATTACACGTTGCCACTGCTAGCGCCCGGACGTCCGTTCGGACGGATGCCCGCAGCCGGATGTTTTCTGTGCAGTTGAACACGCCGACGTGGGGCCCATGTGCCTGCAGTCCGTTTCCCACGCCTGCGTTTCATGCGCCCATGCTGGAGCCCGCGTCGGCCGGACGTCGCCATGAACGTCTGCGCCCGCTTAGTGGTGCCCCAGCAGCTGCAGCACGCGGCTGTAGTAGGTGGGTCTCGGCAACATATGCAACACTAGATTTACTTTTGCAACATTAAGATGAAACTCATGCAACATACGTCCGAAATGTCTGAAACACTTGCAACAAACGTCCGAAACACTTGCAAAACACCTTAAAACACTTGAAAACTATTGCAAACATTCAACATTCATATAAAACACGTGCAACATATGTGTGAAACATATGCAACATCCAAAAAAACACACATGCAACATACGTTAGGGAAACAGATGAAATATTGGGAATAGACGCATGCAATATATGTGTACAACCATTGCAACATCCATATATCTGAAACACTTGCAACATATCTTAGAAACATCTAAAACACAGAAAACATACGCTTGCAACATGCCCGTTTCAGCAAAACCTGGCAGGCGGGCCGGCGGAGCATTGCACAATGGGATCTGGCTGTGCTATCGCGGTGGAGATGGAGGATGGCAGCGGGCGAGCAGCTGCGCGGCCCTCGGTCAGCGGCTGTGCTGGCCCCGGTGATAGGGCGCGTTTGGTGCCCCTAGCGAGCGGCACCTACGGTGGAGGCAACAGCGGCAGTTAGGTGGGTGCAGCCTTGCGCGGTGAGGCGGCAGCGGCTGTGCGGTCGTGAGCACGCCACAGCGGTGCGGGCGTGACGGCGGTGGAGAAGAAGGCGGACGGGAGGTGCGGTGGAAAGGGAGGCATGGTGGAGAGGAAGGCGGACGGGAGATGCGGCGGAGCGCGGTTCCGGCGCTGCGTGAGTTTTTTTAGAAACTACAGTGACAGGAGGAGAGCGGATAGGAACAGATAGCAGAGCCTTCTGGGTGTCGCGACCCACCAACGTGGGCGTCCCGGTGGACGAACGCCCGCTTCCCAGTATTACTGCTGCTTGATTCGCTATTGTGTGAGAGCCAAAAAGCATGATACACAGATATAGAAACGATCGATTACGTATTGGATTTAACATGGGCCTTCTAAACTTTAGAGATACTTGAGATAAAACCTAATGCATAATATATGCTTATAGTATACTTATATAAACATAGGCACCTTAAATTTAGGGTCCCCGAGCGGTCTTACGGCCCGCATAGTCCTAAGGACGCCCATAAACCCTCAGAGTCCATATCTGTTGCTTCTACAGCACATGAACTGTTGACTACACAATCAAAACTGTACATGTGCGTCTTAGTCATCACCTTGTATGTTGAATAATGAAGCATGATCGAGATTCATAGTAGACTCCGCTGTCACTCCGATTGCAGTCAACTTAACACGGTGCAAAAGTCGCCATATATGAAATCCTCAACTAGCTAGCAACCTGTACATTGTAAGTATATATTCAGAGCCTGTATATATATAGCAGATTAAGTTATTCCTGGCTAGGTAGCTAAGTTTCTTATATATGATCCCATGCATGGGTTACTCCATATAAATAGAAGAACTGAAATATACGTAGTTGGAAAGTTGTTTTTATCACCAATAGAGTTCACTAAGATGAGATCGAAGGTTACTTGATTTGGCGTCAGCTGAAATTGCATAGTCACACACACTATACTAATAGGAAAAATGGAAAAGACAAGAAAGCTAGCAATAATAGCTCTAAGCAGTCAAAGTTAAAGTTCATGCCAAATAGATAGAGTAAGAGCGCACCGAAAAATAATTATAATCAAATAAACAAAACAAAACTATTTGCACAAAGGATATTTGAGCAAAAGTATCCAAATACTAAGCAAACTAACTACCCGTGCTATTTGCACGGGCCAATTTACTGACTACTAATACATTGCTCGGTCTGCTGATAAGCACCCAAATGAAACTCGACAGTATGCATATCTGTTGCTTCTACAGTACGCATGAACTGTTGACTACGCAATCAAAACGGTGTTTTGAACAATGAAGGATGATCGAGATTCATCCATAGTAGACTCCGTTTGCACAGTCAAATTTAACATGGTGCAAGTCGCCATATATGAAGTCTCAACTAGCAGCCTGTTGTAAGTTTATATTTGGAGGCTATCTATCCTACAGATTATGTTATTCCTGCCTAGCAAGCTAAGGTTTCTTATACACGCATGATCCCATGCATGATGGGTCGTTTACTCCCTATAAATAGAACTGAAATGTCATGCTTCCTGTGCCCCATCTCCACTTCATTCTGTTCTTCTCTTGCTCAACATTAGTAATTCCTGTACTGTTCTCCATTCTAATCTTTGCTCCATCATCCACAAACACAATTAAAGCCAAACACGTACAAATGGCTTCCCCCACTCTAGCATTTGTTACCGTGTGCGTCGTCGTGCTGGTTCAGTTTTCCTTTGGGCAACCGATGCCATATTCATCATCTTGCGCCCATTCTTGTTCTACAATGTGTGCTTCGTCTTGCGCTAATACTGCGTCCTACTGCGAGGGCATCAAGACCTCAGTCACACTGCAATGCGAAAGCGGCTGCAAACCGGGATGCATGGCGTCCTGCCGGTCGTGCGGCTGTGAGGGTGTATGCCGGAACGCCTGCATTGGCAGCGGCACTGCTGCGTACAAAAACTGCGTGTCTTCCGCCGCTGATCAGTGCAAGAGCACCTGCTACCAAGCGTGCTACAGCAGCTGCTGCTCTTCAGGCTGCAATCCGTACTGAGTTCTCGTGCGGATTCAGTCGGAGATGTGATAAGTTCGTCTGTGTCAGTTGTCATGTACCCGCCCACGGTCCATGTTGTCTGAACCTTCGTGTCATGTGTAAGTCATTCTGGTGTCAGTGTTCCTTTAATTACGTACTCAATGCTGCTGTAATATCTCGAATGTGTAAGGGTCTTAATAAGCTCTCTGTTCCTTGGAATGCATAATCTATTCTATGCGAGCAAATGTTTCTTTATTCTGGCTCTTACTCTCTCGTTCACTGGTTCGTCCATCCTTCACTCTTTTTCTGTCTCTGGTTCTCTTAATTTTTTTTAGAAAGGCGGCAAAAGCTTTGCCGATTGTTTATTAGACGGGTAAAGGAAAAAATGCATTAATTACATACATAGTTCTATGTGGAAAAAGGAAACTCCCAACTGCCAAAACTAGAGAAGACCAGCAGGCCACTACGGCGCACAGGCCGGCAAATGTACCCCAGAACAACTTAAGCAAGAAAGCAAAAGAGAGCGCCAACTCCCTAAGAACCGAAAAACAACCCTGAAGAAAAACTACTCCCCAGTAACAATGGGTCTTGTTGCTGCTTGGAACTGTTGAATATCATCTTTGCAGAGGAGGGCGACTTGTCTTGGTTGTAAAGATTTTGTTGGAATATTCTTCTATTCCATTCCTTCTAAATGTTCCACCAGAAGTAGATATAATTCCATCTATCCTTTTCCTTTGCCATCTTTCAAATTTTGCGCAACATTTATGCCAGTAGCTATGCAGCGATCCATTCATTCCCATTGAATCAAGTATTGCCAGGTCGAGCCATTGTTTTAGATAGGACCATACTTGCTTCGAGAAGGTGCAGTCTTTGCACAGGTGAGTCGGCGTTTTTGGGTCCACCCCGCATAGTTTGCAAATGGGATCGTGAGTTGTTGGCGGTAAGTATCTTCTTATGAAGTAGTTTCCAAGCAAAAAACCGGCATCTAGGTTCTGCTCCTGCCCTCCAAATCGGCGTTAGTCTTAATTTGCAAAAAGAGCCTTCAAATTGTATTTGAGATGCACTCTTAGTCGTGTATTCTCCATTGTTTGTCCAATGCCATCGTATGGAGTCTTCCATGTTTTCCTAATAAGCTTTCTGTTAATAAGCTTTATGGTTCTCTTAATAACCTTTCTGTCGCATAGAATGCATAATCTATTCAATAGGAGCAAAGTTTTCTTTGTTGCATGTCTTATTCCATTACCCATTCATCCATCCATCCCTCACACTCTTTTTTTTTTGTCTTAGTTCGTCGTCCCTTACTCTCATCCTTCTCCCTTTTACTTTGTGTTGGAAAATAAAGATCTATATGGTTAGAGATAATTGGAGATGGAAACAAACTCTAGAGATATAGATAAAATCCTAGAGATAGAATAGGATGAGGACTTGTAGTACAACTTGGCTTGTATTCCATGTACCTCCCCTATATGTTCCAACAAATACCTTCTAAGGATCAATGCAATAAACAACATATACTATGCCAGAACAGCACAAAGAAACCAGTACATCAGAGACGAATCAACAGGATGTGTCTCAGATGTGACATTAGAGACGCGCCTCAACCATATGCGTCTCTAATATTTGCGCATAGGAATTGAATTTCCTGAAGCCATAATAATTTGTGCATCCAGACTATAAATTTGACATTCTATACATGCATTTGTCGCAACAAGAGATATGCATTGGTGCAGCAGTCCAGTTTGTTGTTTGATAAGTTGTCAAACAGTCAGGCTAGTTCTCCAAATTCAAGCCAAGTTGCTAATTAATTCTAGGTGTGAATAACGTAGTATCACCTTAGAAGTTAGAAGTTTAGGTGGTGAGGGTCACCTTTATAATACTTGTCCAAATCCAGCACCTCCGGATTAACCTTTTCACATGGAGTGATGATGAAATTCTGAGAGAGGTGCTATGCCTATGTTGACAGTAAGCAGGTTTGAAAGCAGAGTGTTAGTGCACATATAGGTTGGATAAAACGTGTTATTATTTGTGAACAATTAAAACACACATTATATGAAGTCAAGAGCATTTTACTGAAATCGATCTCTCTGCACGTTACTTAGGCTGTTAGGCACACTGTGTGAAGTCAAAAGCTTTCTACTAAAATCGATCTCTCTGCATTGTCACTCATCGTCCCTACCCGTCCATATATTTTACTGCAATAAAAAGAACCCCAACTAACTCGACACTGACAGTGTCTGTTTCTATTAGTGTATAGAAGAAGAGTACAAGCATAGAGTTATGTGAGACTATCTACTAGAAAATAACAAAGATGAAAACTAATCTCTACTCCCAAGAATGCATAAAGCTAACATACCAAGCTTCAATGGAGAAACTCAGTGTGAATCAACTTGTGGAATCAATTAATTCGTGTTAACTATCCATCATTTAGAGTTAGTATAGAAATATTCCTAACATAGTGCAAGCATTGTCTGCTGATAAGCACACAAATAAATTCAACAGTGAGTAAGAGAGTTCTCCTTGAGTCCATATCTGATACTTTTTTTAACACAATGGCAGGAGCTCTGCCTTTCATTTAACTAGGAAAAAAGGTTTTATGTACAATGTGGCCTAAATGCTGATTACACGGCCTCATAGCCGAAAGACGGAACAAAGGCCAAGAAAGAGATGGAAGCCAAAAGCTAAAGGGAGGGGGTTGTTAATCATGCATAGGTGCAAAATCCCCTTTGTTTTGCTCGAGATCTTCACTTCACTTGGGCCGCCACCTAGGTGGTTGTGGAGTATTTGTTGTCGAAGATCCTGCAGTTGCGTTCCTTCCACATGTTTCACATGACAATGTATTTCGTTGAAATTGCATCTCTTCTCTTTCGGATTCAGGATAGGGCCAACTCCCACCGGTCAGCGGTGCTATCCAAGCTTGTCTGAAGGGTTGGCTGGAAACTACCGATATTCTCCCAAGAAGAGACTATACTCTAGGTTGGCTGGGCGAAGGGGCAAGTGAGGCAGAGGTGGTGACCTATTTCAAGTGGGCCATTGCAAAGAACACATGCATCCTGATGAGGCCATCCCCATTGAGAGAGGTTGTCTGATGTAAGGATTTTGTTTTGGATGAGGATCCAGGCCAGCAAAGAGTTTGCACTTGTTTTTGCCGTTGGTTCACTAGATGTTGGTGGTTTTGTACTTACAATATGAGCCGATGATTTGAGCATGGTAGGTTGAATTGGTGGTATATTACCCATCCTTTAATTTGGTCCACATCCATTTGATTCGGTCATCTATGTCCGGTAGCAAGTGAAATTCTTGTAGGTGAATCCTTAGGGTGACAAACTCTTCAATTTGTATGGTCGTAGTGATTTATTCCACAGAGTTTGAATAATCCAAGCATCCTAGTTTAGTTCTTGTTCCACTGTTCTATTTTTCTTTTCACTAGCTCAAAAAGGTGCGGGGCTAGATTTTTGGGCGCCTCGCCATCAAGCCAATTGTGGTGCTAGAATTTGGTTTTTTTGTTGTCCCCAATGGAAACAATGGTGGAGGCATTGAACAGAAGGCGGTCCATTTTTTGCAAGGGACATCTGTACCCACCCAAGGTTTATCTACTGCAGTCCATTCCTGCCAAAGTCAACATAGTCATAGCGCCCTATTGACCTTGTCAAGGTCAACCACCTTAAGGCCTCCCAGGTCTTTACCATGGCAAACAGTCGGCCAGTTGACTAGCCAGTGTCCACCGTTTGTCTTGTCATTTCCCTTCCATAGAAAGGAGCAGCGGATCATATTGATTTACTTCCTTGTCCACGCCACAAGGGCAAAGATGGTGAGGTGGCAGGTTGGGATGGAGGATATTAGTGCTGATGTGACTAACATGAGCCACCCAACGCATTTTCAAGGACGATTGCTTATGTCAACCGTCTCTAAAATGAGTTAAGACAACAGCTGCGGTTGAGTAAGTCAATCATCCTTAAAAATAGTTGCAGCACAAATAAATTCATATCTTTTTTAAATGAAGTTGGATGAAGACAAAATTTATATCAAAATTATAGAGCTTGAAGAGGTCTTAAACTTTCTAGTTGACAAATTTTTTGTTTGAGATCATTTATGGATCTAAATATACAAATTAATTCTCAGATTTTGAATTTCAAATTTTTGAATTTTTCAAATGACCTTGGATGGAGAAATGTTCTATATTAAAGTTATAGTGCTCGACGAGATCTAAAACTTTGTAGTTGAAAGTTTTCTTGTTTAAAATTGTTTATGATTTAAAATATTGATTACAAGATTCGTACATATTAGTTCAAATAGATAGCATCATAGAACTAGACATAAATGACAGTATGGTGCGGTGGTAGGAGAGGGATTGTGCGAGGGAGAGGTTCTGGGTTTGAATCCCAGGTGCTACCACTTATTCAAAACCAGTGAAAAATAAATCTTGTGAGCTATGGCCGGTCCTCAACCCCTTGGGCTACATTAAAAATATTAAAATTTGAAAAATATTTTTAGGGACAGTTGACTTAAATCAAGAGCTTCTAAAAATCAAATTTTAAGGGCGGTTGTATTAAGTCAACCACCTCTGAAAATCACTTATTTTTACAATCATTGGCATAGTAGTGGTTTTAAAACCGTCTCTGAAGATCACTTTTGACCGTCTCTAAAAATGTTTTCTATACTGTGATTTTCAAGGATAGTCCGATTAAGTTAACTTATAGACATAGTGATTTTAAGTTAACTAATAAACCATCATAAGGCAACCACCAGTGTAAATGCCTGTGGAAATCCATTTTCACAGGCGGTTACTAAAGGCAACCACCAGTGATGTTTCTAGTATATATACCCCTCCTTTCTCCCCAAGCAGAATTGTTCGTTGCAGCCACCTTTCATTGGAGGGCATTTTGGAGGTCTAGATCTCTCAAAATATAAGGGGAGAGGTTTTGATCTTAATTTTTTTGAAGGAGGTTGATAAGAAAGGTTAGTTTATGTCCCTATACCATCATTTTGTTCATTCTTGCTTAATTTGAACTACTTTTTGGATCTAGAGTTTCACCATGAGTTAGAGAGAAGAAAATCTAGCTTCTTGTCTTTATTTCTTCTAATGAGGTTGCTTAAGATGGTTACATAATGTCTCTCCTCTCTCCCTTTTCATGTTTGCTTCTCAATTTAGCTAGTTTATGCAAGATATATATTCCTTCGATGGTGTGTTCTTGTGTATTTATGTAGAGAGAAATGCAGATTTTTTGTTATTTTTTTTAATTATGCTCATTAGGTTTTTTACTTTAATCTCTCTTTATTTCTCAATTTATTTTATTCACATGTATCTATTTTAATTATGCTACTTAGGTTTTGTAATTATGCAACTTAGGTTTTTAATTATGCTACTTATTAGGTTTTTACTTTAATCCCTAGCTACCCTACCTAAACCCTAGCTAAAACCTCACATAAATCGTAAACCCTAGCTAATAAACCATAGCTATACCCTACCTCACATCAAAAGGTGCTAATAAATATCTCTAGATATATATATATGGTTACCTATTTTGCATTGATTACAATACCCGAGGTCCACAGTGTCATGATTTTTACAGGTAATGATGGAGAGGTCCTTTTGGATGTATAAGTTATCAAGACTAGATCCATCATACATACCTGAGGTCCATAAGTTTATTGATGCCGCTAAGAACCATGCAAGGAGAACAAAGAAGACGTACATACATTGTCTATGCATGGACTGTAGAAATGTTATTGTATTTGATAACACTTAACAAATCCTTTCTCATCTGGTCCACCGAGGATTTATGAAGGATTACTTGATTTCGACAAAGCATAGAGAGGGTAGCTCTGCACCTTATACAACTGGAAACCCTACGAACATCGACGTCGATGGTCCAGATATGCTTGTTGGTGGGTTTCAGTTCGTACACGAGACACAACAACCTGACGCCAATGGTCCAGACGCCGAACATGTTGTGCCAAATGTTCCTGATCATGGTTTCGCTGGAGGAAATGAAGGTGTCAGAACTAATGTCCTGCCAAATAACATGGCTGCAGAAGATGCATAATTCCTAGAGGCAATGTTGCGTCATCATACGGAAGATCCATCAATGTTCTTCATGAAAGGTATGGAGGCCTTGATGAACCTTTGTACGATGAGTCTAAGGGTTGCACCAAAGAGTTCACGACGCTGTGGTCTGTGCTAAAGTTGTTGGTGTGCATGTCACACCCATTTAAAGACCAAATGGAATGCATACTCTTATGTGTGCCTAGAGATCAATCACACATAAGTTAACAAATTATAACGGAAGTATAATCACAAATGTTATTACATCATGATATTTAACACATAGTCTTTACACAAATATAGCGGAAGTAAAAATAATAATCTCTCGTGGTAGCTCCAATCACAGGCACATTGACTGGTTGACTGCAAGTCTAGTAATCTTCAGGGAAGTAGGAGTAGTAGTCACTATTAGCACCATCTGTTACCCATCCGGAATTTTTATCCAAGTAAGAAAAATAAACAAGCGTAAGTACATCTCATACTCAACAAGTGTAACATGGGGTTCATGAGGCTCAAAGGCATAACATTGGTTTATCAGCATGTAGCTTTTAGTTAGCATCATTTTAGCATATCAATAGCATCAAGATGTCTCAATGTAAACAATAAACTTATGATCCATGTGAAATGATTGATGAATAGAAAAAACATAACCATTAATAATTATCAACTATTCCATAAGGGTCCAAGGCCACTCGTGACCGTGAGCACGGCTGTTATAACAGTTTTACACTCTGCAGAGGTTGTACACTTTCACTGTGAGTCGTGTTGCCCATATGCCCGGGTTAATTACTCCCAAAACACTTCCAAGGTGAGCAGGCAGGGAAACACTATGAAGTCTTTCGAAGGTTCGTCTAACAAGTTAGGGCCATTAGATTCACTCAGCAAACAGATGTAGAGCCCCCCTTCCAAATGGCACAATAACCCGCAGCCTATACACATAACGACAGAGGCCGCACTATACCCGATTCGTCAAGCCATTCTTACGCCAAAAAGGTTACCACTACTAGCTAGAAAAGGTCCTTCTATATGACTAAAGCCAGAGCCATATAGCCCCCACAGTTGTACTGTAAATCCCGGATGTTCGCTTATAGATGAGTCCTTATGGACAGTAATTAGAGCATCAAAAATAACCCCATGCCCTAATCCCCTTTAAACATTAATCAAAATCATCTTTTAATGTTTGTTGCATATTCCATTAATCAATTTACATGATCATAGTCCATGTTTAAGCACTAGCCATACTACTCAATGCAATATAATAGGTATCAAGGTATAAGATCAACACTAAGTCATCCTTAACAAGGGAATAGATGCATAATGATATCATTTGCATATTGTGAATAGGACAACAAGGATAATCCCATGCTATACTTGCCTTGCTCTGTCACACCCATTTTTAAGGACAAAAATAGGATGCATAAAGTACTCATGTGCGCCTCAGGACATGATCGCACACATAAGTAGACAAATTACATAGTATCATCACAGTGCTTATTACATAGCGAATAAATATTTGAACATAGTCTTGAACTATAAATAATAATAACTAATAGTAAATCTCCAGCGGAAACTCCACACAGGGACACGGTTGACTAGTTGACACCACAAACTGACTCTCAAAACAATCCAAACTTAAAATTGACTCGCAACTACTACCGTTCCTATTACATAGGGATTTTTCCTATTTCCTAATTGAGCTTCTCATAAATCTTGGGACGTCCTAACTCCGCCCTTAATTGGTCAATCTCCTTATAAGCTTGCTCCTTAAGTTCTTTTTCCTTCAGCAACTCATCCTTCAAATTCACCTCATGGAGAGCCAATTCACGAGCTAATCCCACTGTAGCTTGTAGAGTCAAGGATGAATCATCTGCAAGTGGCACGGTCCAACCACCCTTGTCATGTAGGAAACAAGGAAAGTGCCGGAGTGCACCCTGTAATGTCTTGTCCGAGCGCAGACCATGGTAGTAAACGAACGCATTGTAGGCGACATCCTCCATGCTTGTTTCTACGGTTGCCCGGCTCACTCGGGTAATGAACTTCGACTCCACCTTAGGCTCCTTAGTGGTAGGATTCCTTTTCTTGACCCATAGCTCCGTTTCCCAATAGGAATCCATCCATGGATGACTATACTCCGCACTGTGATACTCCAACGTAGCTTTCCAGTCGTAGTAGTAGTTATCTAAGGTTCTTGTCAGCATATCATGGAAGAAAGCATCAGCCTTAGGAACCATGATATGAAGCTTCGTGGTCCACCCCATAACTACATCCTTCGTTGGAGTGTCACCAACTCTTGATTCAGCATCAGATAGCTCTTGGTCACCACCTTCATGGGGCTCCTGGGGTTTGAAACGGGCAACGTACTGTGCAGCTGACAGACGGGGATGAGGAGGCATCTACAAGATTTAGACATAGATTAGATAGAATCAATGTATTTTCGCAATAGAATAAAGTAGAGGAAGCATAAAAATTTAGTAATTAACAAGGTAAAAGGAGTAAGCATGAAATAAGTGAAGCATAGATGCTAATAACGACCATTCTAACTAGGCTTGCGTCCTACAGTCAACACGGCTCTGATACCAATCTGTCACACCCATTTTTAAGGACAAAAATAGGATGCATAAAGTACTCATGTGCGCCCCAGGACATGATCGCACACATAAGTAGACAAATTATATAGTATCATCACAGTGCATATTACATAGCGAATAAATAATTTAAACATAGTCTTGAACTATAAATAATAATAACTAACAGTAGATCTTCAACGGAAACTCCAAACACAGGGACACGGTTGACTGGTTAACACCAAGACTAGTACTCATTACGATAATCTTCCTCATAATCTTCATCTGTTATGGTGGAAATAGCAAGGGTGAGTCCATGTCGAACTCAACAAATATAACACAGGGTTCATGAGTCTCAAAAGGCTAGACACTGTTTGACTGCGTTTAGCTTTTAGTCATCATATATTTAGCAATTGTGTAGCATCAAGATGAATCAATTTCCCAATAGTGAACAAATGATCAATTGTAATTAAGAATAATGAATAGCATTAACATGAACATAATAACAACAATAATTAAGCATGATATAGCAATGGGGATCATCTATCTGTAAATGTTCCAAGGCCGCTCGTATCTGTGAGCACGGCTAGTATACCAGTTTTTAACTCTGCGTAGAGGTGTACACTTTCACTGTGAGTCATGCCTTCCAAATGCATGGGTTAGCTAGGCCCAAAACACCGGAAATCATATAAAGCCACTTAAAAGTTCGTCTAACAAGTTAGGGCCATTAGATTCACTCGGCAGGCAGATGTAGAACCCCCCTTCTCAGTGGCACAACAACCGCAGCCTATACACACTAGGCCAGGGGCTCGCCCTACACCCAACGTGGCAAGCCGTTCTTACGCCATTTAAGGTAACCACTAACAAGCTAGAAAAGGTCCTTTAAGCAACTAAAGCCAGAGCCATATAGCCCTCACAGCTGTACTGTATGTCCCGGATGATCACGTACAGATAAGTCCTTATGGAGAGTAACCAGAGCATCAAAAATAATACACATGCTCTAGCCCCCTTTTAACAGTAATAAAATCATCTTAATGGTTGATTGCTTAATCCATTAATCAAATTACAAGATTATTGTTCATAATTAAGCACTAGCAATAGCTACCCATATGCATTCCCCAAGGTTGACAAGGAATCAAGATAACAATCACTAAGTTATAATCTCTAAGGTTGTCAAGGTAAGCACATGCATATGTATGATAATTTCAATGTATAGGTATCAAGGATAGTCCTGTGTTATACTTGCCTTGATCAAAACTCTCTGAGTGATACTGCTGATCTGACTCGAAATAATACTCCTGATCGTCCAGATACTGCTCACCTTCTATACGCGATCATCAATCAACAACACACATGCATCCAATCAAACATACACGAAGCAAACAAAGAGATATAATTAGAACAGTACACCAACAGTAGCAAAACAGTAATAAAAGTTTATAAAACTCTTCTACACGTTTCTACGATCACACAGACGTAAAGATCACCAAATTTGGAGTTAAAACGTGAAAGTTATGAATTTCCTAAGATTTCCTATAGATAAATAAATACTTAATTATAAACTCGAAAAATAAATTATCAAAATTAATTGTACAACTACACTAACATGTAGAGCTCGCAAATACGAACCTATCGCAACTTGAACGGATCAAATCGGAGTTAAAACGAAGATTTTATGACCAAAACAATCTTAGTGGCAAAACTTGGCATTCTTCTCTAACAGAGATGTCATAGGTTTAGCAAGTTTAGAAAACCCTTCAATGAACCGTCTATAATATCCAGCTAAACCCAAGAAACTACGAATCTCGCTAACATCGGTAGGTGGTTTCCAATTCAATACATCCTTTACTTTACCTGGATCCACTGATATCCCTCCATTAGAAACAATATGACCAAGGAAAGAAACTTCCTTCAACCAAAACTCACATTTACTTCGTTTCGCATACAGTTTATGCTCTCTAAGCTTCTACAATACCAACCTCAAATGTTCAGCATGCTCTTCCTCTATCTTGGAAAATACCAGTATATCATCAATAAACACTACCACAAACTTATCCAAATATTCCATGAACACCTTATTCATCATGTACATAAAGTATGCAGGTGCATTGGTCAAGCCAAATGACATAACAGTATACTCATACAACCCATACCTTGTAGTAAAAGCTGTCTTTGGAATATCAGAGGCACGAATCTTCAACTGATGATAACCAGAACGTAAATCAATCTTAGAGAACACACAAGCACCTCTCAACTGATCAAACAAATCATCAATCCTGGGCAAAGGGTACTTATTCTTGATGGTTACCTCATTTAGTGACCGATAATCAACACACATCCTCTGACCACCATCTTTCTTATCAACAAAAATAACTGGTGCACCCCAAGGTGAAGAACTAGGTCGAATAAAACCTTTATCTTGTAATTCTTTAATTTGTTTCTTAATCGAATAAAACCTTTATCTTGTAATTCTTTAATTTGTTTCTTAAGTTTTTCTAATTCATATACTCCCATCCTATATGGTCGTTTGGCTATAGGTGCAGTTCCAGGTAATAATTCAATAAGAAATTCAATGTCTCGGTCAGGTGGCATACCTGGCAAATCATCAGGAAAGACATCCGGAAATTCCTCAATCACTGAATTCTCTTTAATAACATCTTCAAGCTGATTCACCACAGCGGTTGGCTGCTTCTGCACTGCTACAACCACATTGATTTTATCTCCATTAGGTGCAGTCACAACTACCACTTTCTGCTGACACTGAATCTCTGCCTGATTTTGTTTCATCCAGTCCATACCTAATATCACATCAATACCAGATGTCCTCAACACTATAGGAGTTATCTTAAACTCTACCCCCCTTAAAATCATACTAATTGGAAGACAACGATTACTGGTTTGCATGATACCTCCAGGTGAGTTTACTAAGAGAGGTTCTTTCATAGCTAGCATGGGTATACTATGCATTTTAACAAAAATGTTGGAAATGAATGTATGAGATGCTCCAGAGTCAAAAAGAACAGTTGCAGGAGTGGAATGTACATTGAACGTACCAATCATAACTTCCAGTGCATCATGAGCTGTATCAGAAGACACGTGATTCACCCTTCCAGTACCAGATTGCCTCTGGTTGCACTTCTGGCTCTGAGGAGTCTGCTGGTTCTGCTTCTCAGGACAATGGTAAGACATATGTCCCTCTTTACCACAGACAAAGCATCTAGTAGGCGTGCTGGGAGCACTATTCTTCATGGGGGTAACATTGGGATTCCCAGTGCGAGGAGTCTGTTGCCCAGTCTGCTGATACTGTTGACGCTGCGGATATGATGAACGCTGCTGAGACTGATTATTTTGCCAATTCTGAGACCACCTCTGATTTGGATTGCGATTCCACTGACTAACTGGTCCCTGAAACTTCTGATGAAAGCCATGCTGAGAACTAGTGCGCTGACGGTTGTTGCTTCCTGAGCTTTGTCCTTTCATCTTTCTCTTCCTGTCCATCTCCCTGCGCTCATTATCAAGCACAATAGCTTTATTCACAAGCTCTTGAAAACTAGCATAGTTATTCTCCTTCAATTGTAAGCGAAGATCATAATAAATCCCTTTTAAGAAAAGACGCTGCCTATCTGCATCTTCCCTCACTTCATTAGGAGCATAGCGAGCCAACTGTGTGAACCTGTCATGGTACTCACTAACGCTCATCTGTCCCATCCTGAGGTTTCTGAATTCTTCTTGCTTCAGCTCAATTATACCTTCAGGAATATGACGAGCTCGAAAATCTCTAACAAACTCATTCCAAGTGATAGGAGGAGCATTGTTAGGGCGTGCAGCTTGATACGACTCCCACCAAGTCTGAGCTGTCCCCTATAACTGACCAGATGCATATAACACCTTTTCCATATCATTACACTGAGCAATATTCAGCTGTTTCTCAACTGCTCTCACCCAATCATCTGCCTCTAGAGGATCAGCAGCATGAGAAAACACTGGAGGGCGTCCCTTCAAAAATTCTCCACGCTTGTCCCTCACTTGCACAGGTGGTGGTCCTCCTGCAGGGGAATTGTTCTGCATGTGCTGCATAAACATCTGCATCATCTGATTCTGAGTATGCATAAGTTCCTCTATAGTAATGGGTGGGTTAGCACCTCCACGACCTCTGCCACGACCTCTGCCTGACATCTGTTTCCAAAAACACAGAAAATGAAATTCAGTACGATCCAAGATGACGTATTCAATAGATAAGCAAAATCTGATTTTTCTGGGCGAACTCCAATTTCAGCAACTCAGTAAAACTATCATATCTCGAGCTACAGACGTCCAATTCAGATGATCTTTACATGGTTCGAAAGCTTTCAAAATTATCTACAACTTTTGTTCACAGCACTTTTTCTGATTCTGTCTATAAATTGGCCAAAAATTGAGCTTAACCGAAACTGTTTCAGAATTCCAGACTGCGCAGTAACCCCAACTTGGAACAGATATATCTCTTAGCTCATAATAGATATTAAAGTGATTCTTATGGAGTTGGAAAGATATAGAAGTCTAATTATTCCCAGTAAAATTTCTTAAATTTCCCATTAACGGATTTTAAGTTATTTCTAAAACATCCCAGACTGATCCAAAAATCAGCAAAGGACAGAACTAAGTTCACCTCATAACCAACTAATATATTTTTGATTAAACTTAATATTCTTAACCATGGAACTTGTAGGCATGTCTATAAAACTCCAGCACACATTACAAAGATCCAAATCACACATTATCATAATAACAATCCATCAATCACACAATTATTCACACCACAAAATAAAATAAATGCAACAGCATGAATGCATCACCAATTAGTTTTAAAATTTTAATTTGCCATTAATTGTTATCTAAATTATTTAAAATTCATTAACTCTAAAATTTGGGTTTTACATGCTCAAACTGGTCCTGAAGATCTTGCTCATAGAAAGACTCTTGATCTCTAACGAATTGCTCACCGTCTATACTCGATCAACAACAGCAACAACATACATCCAGAGGCAATCATGCATAAACAAACAAGACTATAATTAGAACAGTACACCAACAGTAAGAAAATAAGATAAAAAGTCTTTAAAACGAATCTACAACTTGCTAGGATCACACAGACGCAAAGATCACGAAAAACAGAGCTAAAACGACGAAGTTATGAATTTACGAAGATTTCCTATAGAAAAATAAATACTTTAATATAAACTCTGTACAGTTCTATCATCATGTAGATCTCGCGAATATGAACCTAACGCAATTTGAACGGGTCAAATCGGAGTTAAAACGGAGATTCTACGACTAAAACAAGATTAGTGGTAAAACTGTAAATATCAGAAAACGTATTTTTGAATTACCGAGACCAAATACGCTTTCAAAAGAATAAAACGGACTCGGGTTTTTACGTTTTCGACCGTGGGTTAAGAACTTAAATTTTACAGGGTCTCTTTAATAAAAACGCCGGCCGAAGGGGTATCTTCAATCCTCGGCCGTTAGATTTAAAGTGAACGGCTTGGATCTAATCGGGGGAGGGAGAGAGAGGATTGCCGGCCATCTACAGGAGCTCGACGGCGGCACCATGGCCGGACTTGGCCCGAGCTCGCCGGAGCTCGACGAAACGGCCTTACCGACCACCGTTCGACAAACGGGAGATACCGGGAGAAAGAGTGGGCCACGGCGATCTTACCACGCACAAAAGGAAGGCCGGATGATGGGCCGAGGGCGGTGTTTAGCTCAAGATGGCGGCGGTAGGGCTCACGCTCACGGCGACAATGCCACCGAGGCCTACAGCTGCTTCAAAACGGGCGAGATGGAAACGGTGGGGGTGCGGCTCGGCTTTTATAGCCCGATGGTGCACCGGGTTAGGAAAGGGGGAGGATACGGTGATGGATTTGATCACCAGTATCCGATGAAGAAGGGGAAGGTGGCGGCTTCCGATTTTGGAAAGCACCGGAGGAAGAAGATGGAAAGGAAACACGTCGCTGACTAGTGGGGCCGGAAAGCCAGAGAGACAAAGGGAGAAAGAGCAACGTGCGCGGTGAAGCTGGGCCGGCGGCCGCTGGCTGGGCTCGGCCCAAGAGCGGGACGCGGGACGCGGGAGAGGGGAAAGTGGGCCGCGCGCTGGCAGGCCGAGGCGGCGGGCTGCGGAAAGAAGCGGGCCAAATTCCGAGAAGAGAAGAAAAACCTTTTCTTTTTCTTTTTCCAATTTTTCAAAGCCATTTTCCAAAAGATTTTGAAATCCATTTTGAATTTGATTCAAACCACTCAATACAAAATTCCAAATGCAGCAGCATGAATGCTCAATCATGTTTCTACCCTTATATTTGATTTTAAATTTATAAAAATTATTATCATTCTAAGTTTGCATGCTCACAAAAATATATAAAAATCATATTTTTCCTATTTTTATTTCTTTCAAAATTTTAGGGTGTTACAATTCTACCCCCTTAAGATGAATCTTGTCCCGAGATTCGACCGATGCTGTTGACACCGTTTTTAGTACGTGTCAATATAATCAGGAAAGGCTGATTAGCAAGGGAGAGATTGCTGTGTGAATTGATGACCAAGAAGAATAAGTTTGTTTTGAGCGGTGGCAGTGTTTGGATTTGATTAGGAATGTTGCCGATGAAGTCAAAGGTGTTATTGCCGATGCCGATGGAAGAAGGTTGCCGATAAGGAAATGTACCGATGAAGGAAAGTGTGAAGGCTGCAGCCGATGAAACAGGGAATGTGCCGATGGAAGGAGATCGAAGGTTGCTGCCGATAGAAAAGGGGCTGTGCTGGTGAAAAGGAAGCCGATGAGGATACCATCGTGATTAAGGCGGATTATGGAATAAAATAGGAGTTGATTTCCTTGTTTACGATTAGTAGAGTCTGAGTTGTGTAAAAGTCATGTTCTTTTTCTTAGACTTGAATTTAGTGTCCTAGTCGTATTCGATTATGTTTCTATAGATCAGGGTATAAATATAGAGTGAAGGGCAATGTAATAGATAACAATCAATACATCAAAAAACAGCTTTTACTCTTATTTACATCTACTTTTCGACGACTTCGTCAATTTGCATATTTTTCCTTTTTTACGAGTTCTCATCGATTCGGCGAGTTGCATTGCTCTAAGTGCAATCTTTGTCGATCCTCGAGTTCCGCGTGAGTACCTCTTGGCCGTGACTTCCGGGCGTATCACTGTTGTCAGGACCAAAGTGCTCGTATCTTCATCCTTGTCGATTAACAGGTCAAATCGACTGGCACGCCTTGAATATTGATTTCGGGTATTAGCCCTTTGTGTTTGCAGATTCACTTTTGCATCAACACATCTTTTGGCACGCCCGGTGGGACAGATCTAATCAAGATGCCTAATCATGAGATCGATGCTGGGAATATCATCGCAGTAACAGAGGAAGATCTTAAGGATGATCAGAAGCAGGCTATGGAGAGGGCTATTGAAGAATATAGACAGCTTTGCTTAAAGTCATTCAGCATGAACAAAAGTGGACAAGTTATCCAGAAGCAGGACTTGCCGTTGCCTCGGCAGGTTACCTTTGATCCTAATCCTGGTAAACTTCAAGAGATGGTTAATTCTGCAGTGAATCATGCTTTAATTAATCACTCCAATGTGCTGTCCAATACTGTTCATAATGCTGTGATTCGAACTTTCAAAGAAGGGCAAGCGTCACATCATTACGTCGGACCTGCTTATCATCAACCAGAAGCAGCATCTGCTGTTGCTCCATCGGCTCCTCCAGCCGTTGCGGGTATAGAGATTTCTTCTCCTCCAGTATCAGCAGGATTATCTAATGCACAATCTACTCCGATTCGTCCAGATTCAGCATTATCAGGGCGAGTTCAGCTTGGTACAGATCTATCAGCATCAGCTTTATCAGGTCCTGTACTACAGAGTAATCAAACTCCTGCTAATTGGTGGGGATATGGTATGCCTCCGGAGCCATCTACTGTCAATTACGGATTATCTCAAGTGTTTGACGCAGCAGGAAAAACTCCTATACCATCGGCTGGTTCGCCGATAGCCCAAACGTCTCAATATATTACAACTACTGCACAACCAAGTTTGGGAGGTTTTCAGGCATCTCTGGGTCAAACATCTGGTTCAAGTCCATCGGCAAGTTTGTTACCGATGCAGCAGAAGGCTCCTATAATCAGTCAACCTGCTGGAGTACAGGTTATGCCTCAAGTTGGATATAATTATCCAGCAATGCCAACAAGCTACCAACCATCGGTAAATTCTGTGCCGATGAATACTAATAATTGGTCAGGACAGTTTCCTACTCAACATACAGTTCAGCCAAATCAGCAAGTCACAGGAGTTCATCAAGGTCACATGCATGCTGGTTTTCAGAATCAAGCATCGGCAGCTCAGCCGATGAATCCTTTTCAGCAGATTAATGGACCACAGTTAGTAGCAAATATGCCAATTGCTGGAGATCGTGGGCAACAAAGGCATGCAGAAGGATATCAACAGATACCTCCAGCAGAGATTCAACCATATCGTCAGCAAGATGTCGATGTTTTCTGGGCCGATAAGATAGCAGAAATTATGAGAGATCAATTTGGGATCAAGCCCAAGGTTAATACTTATTCCTATCGGACTCCGTATCCTCCAGCATATGATTTAATTCCTCTCCCAAATCGTTACAAAGTGCCAGATTTCACTAAATTCTCTGGGCAAGACGATACATCAACCATGGAGCATGTTAATCGTTTTATTATTCAATGTGGAGAGGCAGCTTGTAGGGATGAATTGAGAGTTCGTCTTTTCTCGTCATCTCTATATGGATCAGCATTTACGTGGTTTATTTCACTACCGCCAAATTCTATTATCACTTGGGCTGATCTAGAAAAGCAATTTCATAAATACTTCTTTGCTGGAATTCATGAGAAGAAGCTTACCGATTTGGTAAAGATGAAACAGCGCAATGATGAATCGGTAGAAGGCTTCGTGCAAAGGCTACGAGATGTAAAGAATAAATGTTACAGTCTGGTATTGGATGATCGGCAGCTTGCCGATTTAGCCTTTCAGGGATTATTGCCACACTTTAAGGACAGATATGCTTCTCAGGAGTTCGAAAGCCTAAGTCATTTAGTACAAAGGATTTCTGATCAAGATACTAGGGTTTTTGAACCTAAGAGAAATTGGAACAAGAAAGTTTCATTTGTTGAAGAAGCGGAAGATTCTGATTCAGATAATGAACCAGTTATCGGTTTGGCAGAGTGGGTTAAGAATAAGAAGCCGATATCTTGTCCCTTTGGTCACAAAGAGCCGGAAAAGTTTACTTTTGATGTCACCAAAGCCGATAAAATATTCGATCTTTTGCTTCAGGAGGGCCAGATTAAATTGTCACCTAATCATGTGATCCCGTCGGCAGAAGAGTTGAAGCATATGCTGTATTGCAAGTGGCATAATGCAACTTCACACAGTACCAATGATTGTAAGGTGTTTAGACAGCAGTTACAGTCAGCTATTGAGTCTGGCAGGATAAAATTTGGCAATTCCAAGATTCAAAAGCCAATGAAAATTGATCAACATCCTTTTCCAGCAAATATGTTGGACGCTGAAGGAAAAATTAAGGTGTTGACGTCGGAAGCTGCTGAAAAGAATGCATCAGTAGATCCCCAACATCGGATAACTACCAATGATGCAAAAGGCAAGGGGCTATTGATAGAGAGTGGCGGTTCTGGGAGGCCTCCTCGATCTGGCATCGTGATCACTCATCGAAGACAACAAGAAGGCTGGCGTCAGCGAAAGGACCGATATAGACAACAACAAGAGGAAAGGCGTCAAGAAGAATGGAATCGGCATAAGGATCATTGGAATTGTCCGTTTTTTATTCATTTTTGGGAGGAAGGTATTAAGTTACCTACTGTTGAAGATTGTCCAGAGTGCAATGGTTATTATGGAGTTAATTATCCTGCAAGAAGGTTTCAATCTGGTAATCAAGGTTTGCTCATTAATGAGCCGATCAGAAGGAGAGCATCAGTACATGATCGGCTAGGGGGCAGGCTTAGTGTGCATGAAAGGCTTGGTAAACGCGTTGCATATTTTCCAAGGAATCAAGAGGAACTTGAAGAGATGGCAAATGCAAGAGTCCCTGATGAAGAAGTATTCTACAGGGACCCTAATATACGTCGTGTGGAGACAACTAGAATTCATCAGCCAGTTTGGAAAACTAAGCTTCCTCAATGGTGTCCAGAAGGTTTGACAAAGACACAGAAGAGAAAAATGCAGCGGGATCGTCAAAAAGATTTATATCAAGAAGAAAGTCCCTCCAATGAGAAATATGGTAACCAGCAGTGGCAGATAAGGCACAAGGATAAAGGTCCATCAGCAGACATCAATATGGTGTTTATGTTGCCGATGGAATTTTTGGCTTTGTCTGACAGTGAGGAAGAGGCTGTTTCCTCTGATCAGATAGCTCAATTAATGTTAGATCCAATGATGGCTGTTTTTGAGAAGCCTGCTGATGATGAGAGGCAACACCTCAAGGCTTTGTTTGTAAAAGGCAGAGTTGATGGGCAGCCCGTGTCTAAGATACTTATTGATGGAGGAGCTGCGATTAATATTATGCCTTATGTGATGTATCGGAAGCTTGGTAAGGGAGATCAAGACTTAACTAAAACCGATATGATGCTAAAAGATTTTGAAGGCAATGTGTCACCAGCTAAAGGAGCAGTATGTGTTGAGTTGACCATCGGTAGTAAAACTTTGCCGACAACTTTCTTTGTTATTAATGGCAAGGGTGCATATAATTTACTTCTGGGAAGGGATTGGATTCATGCTAATTGTTGTGTTCCTTCTACAATGCATCAATGTTTGGTACAATGGATCGGAGATAAGATTGAAGTTGTTCCTGGTGATTCTTCCTATATCATTGCATCGGCAGAATCAGATACTTATGAATGAACCAGGTGCATATCGGGAGAAGCTTGGGAGAAAGAGTTCCTCAAGGTTGCTGATTATGAAATTCTACCGATCCAAGCAGTCGGTTCTGAAGAAGAGTTTTAATGGATAGATTTGCCGATGATGGAAAATTAGGGCAAGGATTTACATCGGCAGATGATTTAATAGAAGTAGATATTGGAGAAGGCGATAGGCCAAGGCCCACTTTTATTAGCTCTAAATTGGATTCCAAGTGTAAACAGCAATTAGTTGATTTGTTAAAGGAATATAAAGATTGTTTTGCTTGGGATTATACTGAAATGTCTGGATTAGACCGATCTATAGTTGAACATCGGTTGCCGATTAAATCTGGATTTCGGCCACATCAGCAGCCGGCTCGCCGATGCAATCCTAATATACTCCCTGATATTAAAGCCGAAATAACCAAGTTAATTGAGGCAAAGTTTATTCGGCAGTGTCGGTATGCAGAGTGGATTTCTAATGTGGTTCCTGTATATAAGAAAAATGGAAAACTCCGTGTTTGTATTGATTTCAGGAATCTTAATAAGGCCACACCGATGGATGGTTATCCGATGCCGATTGCCGATTTGTTGATTGATGCTGCAGCAGGGCATCAGATTATTAGTTTCATGGATGGAAATGCGGGTTATAACCAAATATTCATGGCTGAAGAAGATATTTCCAAAACTGCTTTTAGATGTCCAGGTCATGTGGGATTATTTGAATGGATAGTTATGACATTTGGTTTGAAAAATGCCGGTGCTACTTATCAGAGAGCTATGAATTTTATTTTCCATGAGTATATCGGCACATTGGTGGAAATCTACATTGATGATATAGTGATTAAGTCTGGAGACATCACGAAGCATCTAACCGATCTGCGAAAGATATTGGAGTGCACAAGAAAACATGGATTAAAGATGAATCCCAATAAATGTGCATTTGGTGTATCGGCAGGACAATTCTTGGGTTTTATGGTGCATCAGAGGGGCATTGAAATTAGTAGAAAATCTATTGAGGCAATCAACAAGGTTGTTGCTCCTGCCGATAAGACTGAATTGCAATCTTTGATCGGTAAGATTAATTTCATCAGAAGGTTTATATCTAATCTGTCAGGTAAGATCAAGGCTTTCAGTCCATTATTAAAATTGAAAGCCGATCAGGAGTTTAAATGGGGGTATGAACAACAGTTGGCTTTAGATCAGATTAAGAGTTATTTAACAAATCCTCCAGTGTTAGTTCCACCCCAGCATGGAAAACCTTTCAGATTATATTTATCAACTGAAGATACTGTTATCGGTTCAGCTCTTATTCAAGAATTTGAAGGAAAAGAGCGTGTTATCTATTATTTGAGCAGACGATTGATAGATGCTGAAACCAGGTATTCGGCTATTGAGAAATTATGTTTATGTTTATATTTCTCCTGTAGTAAGTTAAGGCATTATTTACTATCGGCTGAATGTACTGTCGTATGCAAAGATGATGTGGTCAAATATATGCTATCTATGCCGATATTAAATGGTAGGATTGGTAAATGGATTTTAGCGTTATCAGAATTTGACTTACGTTATGAATCGGCTAAGGCAGTTAAAGGACAAGTTATGGCCGATTTTGTTACTCAACATTGCAATACAGTAGATTCTTTGGAAGTTGCTCCATGGACATTGTTCTTTGATGGGTCTACTTGTAGTGAAGGGGCAGGCATCGGCATCGTGTTGATTTCTCCTCAAGGGAAGAAGTATGAATTCTCATTGCCGATCGTTGCCACATCAACAAACAATCAAGCTGAATACCAAGCATTGATAAAAGGGTTGGAGTTGCTTAAAGAAATACAGGCTGATGCTATTGAAGTCTTTGGTGATTCTATGCTAGTTATAAATCAGTTGATTGGGATGTATGAATGTCGAAGTGAAATCCTGATTTCATATCATGAGAGATGTTTGGAATTGTTAAAAGGGTTTAGGAGTTTTCATCTGGAGCATATTTCCCGGATGCATAATGAAGAGGCTAACCGATTGGCTCAGCATGCTTCAGGATATCAACCTGTTCAAGAAGCATTGACATTGGTGGCTAATCCCGATGACTGGAGAAAGGAAATCATTGATTATTTAAAGAATCCATCTAAAAAGGTTGAGAGACGTGTAAGATTCCAAGCGACAAAGTATGTACTCCTCGATGATGAATTATATTATCGTACCATAGATGGAGTTTTACTCAGGTGTGTTAGCATAGAGGAATCAAAAAGCCTGATGAGTGAAATTCATGAAGGAGTATGTGGGGCTCATCAGTCAGCGTTCAAGATGAAGTGGATGATCAGAAGAAATGGATATTATTGGCCAGCTATTCTTGAGGATTGTTTTAAATATTTTAAAGGATGTCAGGAATGTCAAAAGTTTGGTAATATTCAGAGAGCACCCGCATCGGCTATGAATCCTATAATTAAACCATGGCCGTTTAGGGGTTGGGCTATTGATCTCATCGGTCAAATTTATCCACCATCGAGTAAAGGGCATAAATTTATTCTGGTTGCTACCGATTATTTCACAAAGTGGGTTGAAGCAATTCCTTTGAAAAAGGTGACATCGGCTAACATGGTTGATTTTGTGAAGGAGCATATTGTTTACCGATTTGGCATCCCTCAAACTATCACTACCGATCAGGGCACTATGTTTACATCAGGTGAATTTGATGAGTTTGCTTTGAGTATGGGAATTAAAGTTTTGAATTCTTTACCATATTATGCCCAAGCAAATGGCCAAGCTGAAGCATCTAATAAGGGGATTATCAAACTTATTAAGTGTAAGATCAAAGAATATCCTAAAAAGTGGCATACCATATTAAATGAAGCTTTGTGGTCATATCGGATGGCATGTCATGGTGCAACCAAGGTGTCGCCTTATCAATTGGTGTATGGGCACGATGCAGTATTACCTTGGGAGATTAAGATTGGATCTAGGCGGATGCGTTTTCAGGATCAACTGACAGCCGATGATTATGATATCCTTATGAAAGATGAGTTGGAGGACGTAGCAGGTCATCGGTTAAAAGCTTTGGTTAACATCGAGGAAAACAAGAAGAGAGTAGCTAGGTGGTATGATAAGAAAGTGAAGGTAAAGGAATTTGCCGATGGTGAATTAGTCTGGAAGTTGATTTTACCAATTGGGACTAAAAATTCTAAGTTTGGCAAATGGTCCCCTAATTGGGAAGGTCCATATCGGATAAGTCAGTCTGTTCCTGGTAATGTATATATTCTTGAAACTCTCGAAGGAGTGGTATTTCCCAGAGCGTTAAATGGAAAATATTTAAAGAAATATTACCCTAGTATTTGGATAGATGCATAAAAAGTATAGTTGCCGATAACAATCCTATCGGCTGGAGTTAAAACAAAGTATCAATTATGCCGAATTTAACAAAGCCTGGATGGCTGATATCGCACGCAGGCGAATTTCATCGGCTTCTTTTAGCTCCTTGGCATCTTCATCGGCATTTCCTTCCACAGGTTTGATTTTCTTTTTCAATGCCAAGGCCTTGCGAGCTTGAGCATCCCGTTCCTGTTGAAGGGCTTTAATGGCGTCGGGAAGCTGGTCTTCTTCTTGTTTGGCCTGGGTCAGAGCTGTCTCAACTTGTTCTAGTTCAGCTAGCAGGGCTGCTTTCTTTGCCGATAGATCTAAGATCTTCTGTCTAATATCGGCACTGGAGGCTTGCAAATTATTGATGTTCTTGTGCTTCTCGTCGGCAGTCTGCTTCAGCTGTAGCATCTCTTCTTTAAGTTGAGATTGGGCTGCTCTGTCAGCAATACGATGAACGGCCCTTTGGTATTGAAGCTGTCTGCTTTCCAGATGGACTGCTGGAAAAATGATTTCTTCAACATTGGAGGGGACTTGGCCGCAGATTGCCTTGAAGATAGACTTCGCAGGATCAGAGTCGATTACCAATTGGGCAGTTTCTTACTGAAGCAGGTTGAGGAGGGTTTCCAGCTTGCCATATGTGTCTAATGATATTGTTCCCAACGCCAGGGAGGAGCTCGCTTCTTCTCCGTCGTCATCAGAAATATCGATAGCAAAAGAAAATAAGCTATCGGGAGAGTCTTGTTCCTATGGGATAAAGAGAATTAGAAATTTTGTTTATAATATTCTGAAGATATAATAAATCAGGTAATTGACTGGTTTACCTACTTCAAGGCTATTTCTTGAGCTTGACTTGAAGGAACGGCTTGTAAAGGGTCCTGTGGAGGATCGGCAGAAGATGCCGATGGAATGTTTTCAATGACCACATTGGTAGTCGGCCCTTGAGGTACAATTGTCAATGATGTATCTTGGGCAGAAGCAGTTTGTTCAGAAGGTTGATCGACGGGTGTTGGAGCAGATGCAGGGGCCGGTGTAGGTTTTTGTCGTTTCTGTTGAGCCTCAGCATCGGTCAAAGCTTTACGTTTTTGTTGTGCTTCGACAACAACTGGCTGGGGGGCATCAACATCTATTGGTTGAGGAGCTTGAATGATCGGTGTGCTTACCGATGTATCCATTTGTTGCTGCAAAAACAGATATAAGATTAGATGTTTAATGGGAAAAGTAAAAAAAAAATAATAATAATGAAAGAATACCTCTGAGGAAGGAGTAGAAGTTATGGTGCTCGGTAAAGTTGCCGATGATGATCCAGCTGCAGCTTGTACACCCTGATAGTTGTATATTAATATAAAGTGTATCGGCAGAAAAGGGAGTAAACAAGATTGTTACCTTAAAAGCTTTGATCAGGCTTGAAGCAGCGGCCTTTGGAGAAGCCCTAGATGTTCCCAATCTTGGTCTAGAAGCGCCAATTTTGGTACGAGCTCTTTGGAAAGTCAAGGCTTCCAGGGTGGGGGCATTGTAACCGATTGCTGAAATCGGAGAGGCTGGATGGAGATTGAAGGGTTTTCCGCTTTTACTTATCGGTGGAACTGGATCGTCAGCCTGTTTCAAAGGAGGTTAGTTACCGATACACATAATAAAAGAAAAGTTGAAAGGGACTTACTGCATTATCAGGAATAGCATAATCGGGGTCAATTTGGTGCCGATATGTGTGAACAGATGTTGAAAATAGCTGTTCTTTCTATTCCTGCCACCATTGTTTATATGATTCTGTTATGAAAGAAGCTGGTGACCAGGCGGAGAGATCGACATTGGAAATATCGGCATCAGGAGCAAGTCTTACTATCCTGCTCCATTCAGTTCCAGAGGTGATGATTTCCCTGGGTTTAATTACATCGGCATAGCACAGTTTAATGGGCAGTTGCCCAAAAGCCAGCTGGCGAGATACTGCCGATGGATTGTAAAATTCATAAGTAATGTGGGAGGCTTTCCCACTGCCAAATGTATTGACTGGAATTGCTCTGGGGGTGATGATGGCCATCATGAGATCATTATCTTGGTTCAGATCACTATCGGCAAAATTGAAGAGGAGGGGGAACTTATTATCTTCGTCAATATAAGGCACCCAAGCCCTAAGGTCACGAGGGAGGCCATGGTAGAGAGTGTGGAAAAATCTGCCGATTTGATCCTCATTGGCTTCTGTTCCGGGAAGGACGATGATTGCTTCACCAAAGTTGATAGGAGGGCGTGTTGCCGATTCATCATCCCTAAGGACATATTCTTTGGGAATCTCTCGTGGGAATTCCTGAGCAAAGAGATCCCACTGTAAACGCTTGTGCATGTGAGCGTTTAACCACATATTAACAAACCACCACGGGCCTCCCAGGTTGCCGATGGGTTCGCCAAGTATAAGTTTTTGGGATACTTGGTGGAGGAGATGGTAGGTTGAGCTCAGGAGATATCGGCCAAGTGGGAATCTGACACCGTTGGCCAAGAGTTCTGCTGCTGGGAGGAAAGCATTAGTTGGTCCTACCGATCGACCGCAGAAAATAAACTTTTCTAGCCACATGTTCAGGAATGTGGCATGCTCCCTTTGATTGACAGTGCCAGTTTTCTGATATTCCTGGATATATCCTGTCCAGCCGCCGATGTTGCATGTGGTTATTCTGTACTCAGCTTTTCTGCCGAAAATATGGCTTTCATCGACAGTTGAAATGTCTAGGCCTGTGAGCATGTACACATCGGCAAGGGTGGGGGCACATGGACCATGACCAAACATGAAGGTGTTGGTGGTGTCAGACCAAAATTGAGCAGCAGCTATCATCATAGATTCATTTTTCTGCATATCGGCAATGGACAGCCTGATACATTGATCTATTTTTCGCTCTGCCCAGAATACTTGCATTGACCTGTTGACCCTCAGAAACCAGTTTTTCCACCCTTTGGTGGGTTTAGGCCAAGAACGGAATGTATCTTTCCACAAATTCAAGGAGAAATTCTGAGATTTGAAGGGAATACGATTGGCTTCTGCATTGATCAAATCAGTTGGATCTGGGTCACCTATCGGACCTAAGCAGTAAAGGGGAGGTTGATGGGTTGGAATCACCAATGTGTTGCGAAGTTCCTAGGTTTAGAGGACCGAGAAAATGAAAGATGAAGAAAAATGTCAACTGTACGAATTCGCAGGAGACCGAAAGGATTAAAGTAAAAGTAATGAGAAGAAGAACAAACCGCAGGGACGTCGAAGTTAACAGCCATTACTTCAGGAGGATGAGGGCACGAGCTGGGAACTTGAAGATGATGATTCAGATGAGTTGAAGACGCGCGGTTGTTGGTTAGGGTTGCCGCCGGGTGAGAATGCCGAAAGGTGGAGTTTGAAGGTAGAAGATGAACAGCCCAGAGGAATCTGTTTATAGGTTATCTGGAGTAGGGGTATTCTTGACTTATCTCTATGCCGTATGCGGATGAATCGAGGTGGTTTGGTTGGATATGGTAACTGTGCGCACGACAATCAAGGAATGGTACAGAAGGTTTGACAGCAAGTAATCATAGCTTGAAGGATATCTTGATATAAGATTTTTCAGTTCTAAAAATGATGCGTTGCGGTGAGATATTGTTGAAGATTTGTTATTTTGGTATATCAACCATTGTTAAGGCAAAGAAGGTTGGAAAAAATGCGATATATATTGAGATACATGGATTGGATCTAGATTTGATTGAGTTTGGTAACAAATCATGTTATGCTTGGAGAATGGGTTAAAGAAACAGATAATAGCAAGCATCAGTTGGAGTAAATTTCGGAGCATCAGTATCTTATACTCCGAAATTGGGGGGCATGTGTTGACACCGTTTTTAGTACGTGTCAATATAATCAGGAAAGGCTGATTAGCAAGGGAGAGATTGCTGTGTGAATTGATGACCAAGAAGAATAAGTTTGTTTTGAGCGGTGGCAGTGTTTGGATTTGATTAGGAATGTTGCCGATGAAGTCAAAGGTGTTATTGCCGATGCCGATGGAAGAAGGTTGCCGATAAGGAAATGTACCGATGAAGGAAAGTGTGAAGGCTGCAGCCGATGAAACAGGGAATGTGCCGATGGAAGGAGATCGAAGGTTGCTGCCGATAGAAAAGGGGCTGTGCTGGTGAAAAGGAAGCCGATGAGGATACCATCGTGATTAAGGCGGATTATGGAATAAAATAGGAGTTGATTTCCTTGTTTACGATTAGTAGAGTCTGAGTTGTGTAAAAGTCATGTTCTTTTTCTTAGACTTGAGTTTAGTGTCCTAGTCGTATTCGATTATGTTTCTATAGATCAGGGTATAAATATAGAGTGAAGGGCAATGTAATAGATAACAATCAATACATCAAAAAACAGCTTTTACTCTTATTTACATCTACTTTTCGACGACTTCGTCAATTTGCATATTTTTCCTTTTTTACGAGTTCTCATCGATTCGGCGAGTTGCATTGCTCTAAGTGCAATCTTTGTCGATCCTCGAGTTCCGCGTGAGTACCTCTTGGCCGTGACTTCCGGGCGTATCGCTGTTGTCAGGACCAAAGTGCTCGTATCTTCATCCTTGTCGATTAACAGGTCAAATCGACTGGCACGCCTTGAATATTGATTTCGGGTATTAGCCCTTTGTGTTTGCAGATTCACTTTTGCATCAACACATGCTTACTCAAACAGTTGCGGGTAGGTTTTCCTCAGATCCTCTTCTCGTTCCCAAGTAGCCTCTTCTGCAGTGTACCGATTCCACTGTACCTTACACATTTTGATTGTTCGACTTCTCGTGACTCTGTCAGCAGTCTCTAAAATTTTAACCGGAAACTCTTCATATGTAAGATCCTCCTTAACAGTGAGTTCCTCTAATGGAATCTGTTCCTCTGGTACTCGCAAACATTTCTTCAGTTGAGACACATGGAACACATCATGTACACCTGCCAAACTCTCGGGTAATTCCAACTGATATGCCACTTCACCACGTCTCTCTATGATCTTGAAAGGTCCAATATATCTTGGTGCCAATTTACCTTTCATGTTGAACCTTTTCACACTCCTCATGGGTGATACTTTCAAGTAAACATAATCCCCTACCTCAAAAGTCAACTCTCTTCTTCGAGTATCAGCATAACTTTTCTGTCGGGACTGTGCTATTTTCAGATTATCTCTAATCATCCTCACTTTCTTTTCAGCATCCTTGAGTACATCAGGCCCAAACACTTGACTTTCCCCTGTTTGATTCCAGAACAACGGGGTCCTGCACTTTTGTCCATACAGAGCCTCAAACGGTGCCATCTGAAGACTCTTCTGATAACTATTGTTATAAGAGAACTCTGCATAAGGTAAGCTCTTATACCAGCTAGTACCATATTGTAAAGCACAAGCTCTCAACATATCTTCCAATATCTGATTAATTCTCTCCGTTTGACCATCTGTCTGTGGATGGTAAGCTGTACTAAAGTTCAGTTTGGTTCCCAGTGATTCATGTATTTTTTGCTAATAATGAGATGTAAACTGAGTACCCCGATTAGACACAATCTTCTTAGGAACTCCATGTAGACTCACTATTCTTTCCATATACAACTCTGCCAATTTTGCACTACTATACGTAGTCTTTACTGGCAGAAAATGAGCAACCTTAGTCAGACGATCCACTATCACCCAAATTGAATCATATCCTCTCTGAGTCTGTGGCAACCCAACTATAAAATCCATCCCAACTTCTTCCCATTTCCACTCGGGTATCTGCATAGGCTGTAACAATCCTGCAGGTCTCTGATGTTTAGCTTTCACCCTTTAACAAGTGTCACACAAAGCAACATATTCGGCAACATCTCTTTTTAAACCATACCACCAATATTTCTCTTTCAGATCCAGATACATCTTAGTACTCTCCGGATGTATAGAATAAGCTGACTCATGAGCTTCACGCAGAATTGCCCCTCTGATATTCTTATCCTTAGGCACACACAACATTTTTCCAAACCATGGCGTACCATTATCATCCTTACGGAATCCTGGTGATTTGCCTTTCGCTATGTTTTCCGCTATCTCTCTCAACTTTTCATCTTTCAACTGACCCTTGCGGATTTCTTGCTCCAAAGTAGGCTCTAGTACTAATTCCACTGCATTGGTGGTAAACTCTAAGTTCAGATGCTTACATTCAGCACACAACTCTTTTGGCATAGGTATTACTTGTATTTCATTAGCGTAGCTTTTCCTGCTAAGGGCATCAGCAACGACGTTGGCCTTTCCTGGGTGATAATGCACCTCTAGATTATAGTCCTTTATCAACTCCAACCATCTACGCTGTCTCAAGTTCAGATCTGTTTGAGTGAAAATATACTTTAGACTCTTGTGATCAGTGTATATATCACTCTTGTGTCCAATCAAATAATGTCTCCATATCTTTAATGCATGAACCACTGCAGCTAATTCCAAATCATGGGTAGGGTAATTCAATTCATGCTTCCACAACTGTCTCGATGCATATGCCACAACTCTACCCTCCTGCATAAGAACACATCCCAAACCCAATTGAGATGCATCACAGTAGATAGAGAAGGGTTTATTCAGATCTGGCAAGACTAAGACTGGTGCAGTAGTCAATCTTTTCTTTAATTCTTCAAAATTAGCCTGGCACTTCTCAGACCACACAAACTTGGCATTCTTCTCCAATAATGCAGTCATTGGCTTTGCAAGCTTGGAAAATCCCTCTATAAATCTCCTATAAAAGAAGCCAGTCCCAAGAAGCTACGGATCTCACTTACATTGATGGGTGGCTTCCAGTTCAATACATCTTTCACCTTACTAGGATCTACTGATATTCCTCCATTTGAGACAATATGACCTAGAAAAGAAACTTCCTTCAACCAAAACTCACAGTTACTCCACTTGGCATATAGTTGGTGTTCTCTGAGCTTTTGCAAGACCAACCTTAAATGTTCAGCATGTTCTTCCTCAGTCTTGGAGAATACCAAAATATCATCAATGAATACCACTACAAACTTGTCCAGATATTCCATGAACACCTTATTCATTAAGTACATGAAGTATGCAGGGGCATTAGTCAGACCAAAAGACATCACTGTATACTCATATAAACCATACCGTGTGGTAAAAGCTGTCTTTGGTATATCATTGGCACGAATCTTCAATTGATGATATCCAGAACGAAGATCAATCTTGGAGAATACACAAGCTCCCCTCAACTGATCAAACAAATCATCAATTCTAGGCAATGGGTACTTATTTTTGATAGTAACCTCATTAAGAGACCGATAATCTACACACATCCTCTGAGTTCCATCTTTCTTGTCCACAAAAATCACTGGTGCTTCCCACGGTGAAGAACTAGGACAAATAAAACCCTTATTCTGCAACTCCTTAATTTGTTTCTTAAGTTCTTCTAATTCATTTACTCCCACTCTATATGGACGCTTAGCTATGGGTGCAGTTCTAGGTAATAATTTAATAATAAATTCAATGTCACGATCTGGTGGCATACCTGGCAATTCCTCCGGAAACACGTCGGGGAACTCATCCACAACCGGGTCCTCCTGGTTGACACCATCATTAAGCTGGATCACTGTAGCGGTCTCCTGTTTCTGCACTTTCACCTCAACCTTGATTCTATCTCCCTTTGGCGTTGTCAGCACTACTGATTTATCCTTGCACTGAATCTCTGCTTGTTGTTGCATCATCCAATCTATTCCCAATATAAGATCAATCCCAGCTGTTCTCAATACTATATGACTCACTATAAACTCTACCCCCTTAAATTCAGACTAATCGGAAGACAGCGATAAGATGCTGGCATGCTTCCACCAGGTGAGTTTACTAATATAGGGTTCTTCATGGCACACAAATGAATTCTATATATTCTAACAAATGATTGTGATATGAAAGAATGTGATGCTCCAGAATAAAAAAGAACAGTGGCGGGAGTGGAATGGACATCGAACGTACCAAGCATAACTTCTGGCTCCTCCACTGCGGTCTCTGAGACAAGTGATTCACCCTTCCAGTGTTAGGTGCTGGCTTCTGGTGGCTGCTCTGCCTCTGGGGAGTCTGCAGGTTGGGCTTCTCAGGGCAATTGTAGGACAAGTGACCTTCTTTCCCACATCAGAAACACCTGTTGGGGGTACTGGGAGCACTAGTCTTCGTGGGAGTATTATTGGAAGGACCCTGACGCTGTGCTTGATTCCCACTCTGCTGCGGAGGACGTTGGTTGCTATTCTGCGGTTGGAATAGGGGACGTTGTGGGAACTGACCGTGGAAAGGGACCTGACCACAATTCCACTGACTAGAAGGAGGCCTCTGTTGATTATTCTACTGAAAACCAGTACGTGGACGAGTGTTTCTACCAGAGGCTTGTCCCTGTAACCTTTTCCTCTTAGCATCCATCTCCTTGCGCTTGTTATCCACCACGATAGCGCGGTTCACAAGCGTCTGAAAATTAGGATAGGTATTGGACATCAACTGCAACTGTAGCCCATCATATAATCCCTTTAGGAAGCGGTGCTGCTTATCATTGTCATTAGCTACTTCATGTGGAGCATATCGTGACAATTGAGCAAACTTGTCACGGTACTTAGCTACAGACATTGACCCTTGGGTCAGGTTTCTGAATTCCTCCGCCTTTAGTTCTATCATCCCTTCAGGTATATGGTAAGCCTTGAAGTTCTCTATAAACTCCTGCCAGGTGACTGCGGGAGCATTTGCGGGGCGACCATACTCATATGACTCCCACCAATCCTGAGCTTCTCCCTGGAGTTGTCCAGAAGCAAACAACACCTTATGCCGGTCATCACATTGTGCAATATTAAGTTGCTTCTCCATAGCACGAAGCCAATCATCGGCTTCCAAAGGATCAGCGGCATGTGTGAACACTGGGGGACGACCCTTCAAAAATTCACCACGCTTATCACGTGGTTGAGCCCCAACAACTGGCTGATTTTGTTGATTCTGCACCAGTTGTTGCATAAGCTGCGTCTGCACTGCCAACAGTTGCTCAATAGTTGGTGGCGGTGGTGGTGGTGGATTTGGGGGAACACTTCCACGACCCCTGCCTCTTCCTCTTCCAGCCATCTGCCATCCATAAACATGCAAACTTTAAGAATTGCACTTATAAGACAAAGAATGAGATCTGAAAGTTTTCTAAACGAGTAGCAATATTGACAGTTCAGTATTTTAATCATATCTCGAGCTACAGAAGTCCAAAAGAGGCGTGCTTTATATGGTTGGAAAGCTTATGAAATTATCCACAACTTTTATTTAGACCTCAAGATCATATTCTGTCGTTAAGTTAATGAAAAATAAGGCGTAACAGAAACTGTTCCAGATTCTAGACTGTGCAGAAACTTTAACTTGCGACAATTATATCTCTCGAACCAGATCAGATAAAAAGGTGATTCTAGTGGCATGTGAAAGATGCTTAAGTCGAGTTTCCCTCATAAATATTGCACGAACCGTTTTTGAACCATAGCAGAAACATTGCAGACTGCTCCCGAAAACAGCAAGGACAGAAACGTGATAATACCAAACCCAACTATTATTCCCTTGACTATTAAACTTATTATTCTTAAAAATGGAACTTGTAGACATGCCTACAAGTCCCAACACTCATAACAAAGATCCAACTCATACATAAGCATAATAATAAAGCAACTAACACACCAGAGTTCAAACCACACGACAGACTCGATGACTCAACTAACGTTACTAAGAACGTTTTTATTACATAAAGGACTCCTATTTCCTAAGGAAGTGGCTCATGCTCTAATGTCTCATAAATCTTGGCCATGCCTTGGTTTGCTCAGAGTTCATCAATGGTTGCCTGGCACATCTTGATGGTCTTCCCTTGTGCCTTCACCATCTCCTCTAACTGCAGCTTCCTATCCATCATATCATAGACAAGGTTCACCATCACCCGAGGTAGTGGCTCTAGCTGCACTGGATCCGTCATAGCCCATCCAAGGTCGGGGTGTGTACGAGGGAAGTAGCGATGAATGTCATGCTTCATGCTGTTAAAGCGAAGATAGCGGAGGCCCATACATGCTTCAAAAGCAGCATCTTCAATGCTATCCTCCATAGTAGCTCGATGACCCACGTGAGAAAACATCCTGTCCAGCTGGTACGCCCCTCTTTCTTGTTTATGTGTAAAAATACTCGCCCTTGCCTTCCAGTATGTGTCCTCCAGTGGATGAGTGTACTCCCAGCAGACATACTCCACAGCTGGATGCCAATCAGTGAAGTAGGCAGTGAGCATCCCCACAAGTCGAAGATGAGAGACAACATTCCCTCCATTCTTGTGGTAGATCTTCACAGTCCACCCCATTGGAGGAGGTGGCACATCTCCAGCAGATTCATGATGCGGTGGAGATGGGGGTTGCCCTCCTCCATTAGCCTCCTCTTCATCATCTTCAATCTCAATGATCTCCGGATCTTCTTCAGGCTCGGGCTCTTCCTAGGGAGGTGCTGGTGCTTGGATTGGTGCTTCAGGGGCCTGCTCCTGTTCCTGGGGTGCTTGCTCTTGTGGCTCTTCAGGTGCAAGCAAAGCACGAGGTGGGTAGTATCCTCCAGAGCTAATGCGGGCAGTCTTACGGTCACGAGCCATCTACAGAATTTTTAGATGTAGTTAGAATAGAGGCAAAATTTCATAATAGAATGAGACATAAGAAGCATAAAAATTTATCAAATAACAAGAGCAAGATAATAAGCATAAAATAATATAAAGATGATACTAAATCGACCATTTCTAGCTAGGCTTGCGTCCTACAGTAAACAAAAGCTTTGATACCAATTTGTCACACCCATTTAAAGACCAAATGGAATGCATACTCTTATGTGTGCCCAGAGATCAATCAAACATAAGTTAACAAATTATAACGGAAGTATCATCACAAATGTTATTACATCACGATATTTAACACATAGTCTTTACACAAATATAGCGGAAGTAAAAATAATAATCTCTCGTGGTAGTTCCAATCACAGGCACATTGACTGGTTGACTACAAGTCTAGTAATCTTCAGAGAAGTAGGAGTAGTAGTCACTATTAGCACCATCTGTTACCCATCCGGGATTTTTATCCAAGTAAGAAAAATAAACAAGCGTAAGTACATCTCGTACTCAACAAGTGTAACATGGGGTTCATTAGGCTCAAAGGCATAACATTGGTTTATCAGCATGTAGCTTTTAGTTAGCATCATTTTAGCATATCAATAGCATCAAGATGTCTCAATGTAAACAATAAACTTATGATCCATGTGAAATGATTGATGAATAGCAAAAACATAACCATTAATAATTATCAACTATTCCATAAGGGTCCAAGGCCACTCGTGACCGCGAGCACGGCTGTTATAACAGTTTTACACTCTGCAGAGGTTGTACACTTTCACTGTGAGTCGTGTTGCCCATATGTCCGGGTTAATTACTCCCAAAACACTTCCAAGGTGAGCAGGCAGAGAAACACTATGAAGTCTTTCGAAGGTTCGTCTAACAAGTTAGGGCCATTAGATTCACTCGGCAAACAGATGTAGAGCCCTCCTTCCAAATGGCACAATAACCCGCAGCCTATACACATAACGACAGAGGCCGCACTATACCCGATTCGTCAAGCTATTCTTACGCCAAAAAGGTTACCACTACCAGCTAGAAAAGGTCCTTCTATATGACTAAAGCCAGAGCCATATAGCCCCCACAGTTGTACTATAAATCCCGGATGTTCGCTTATAGATGAGTCCTTATGGACAGTAATTAGAGCATCAAAAATAACCCCATGCCCTAATCCCCTTTAAACATTAATCAAAATCATCTTTTAATGTTTGTTGCATATTCCATTAATCAATTTACATGATCATAGTCCATGTTTAAGCACTAGCCATACTACTTAATGCAATATAATAGGTATCAAGGTATAAGATCAACACTAAGTCATCCTTAACAAGGGAATAGATGCATAATGATATTATTTGCATATTGTGAATAGGACAACAAAGATAATCCCATGCTATACTTGTCTTGCTCAAACTGGTCCTGAAGATCTTGCTCGTAGAAAGACTCTTCATCTCCAACGAATTGCTCACCGTCTATACTCGATCAACAACAGCAACAACATACATCCAGAGGCAATCATGCATAAACAAACAATACTATAATTAGAACAGTACACCAATAGTAAGAAAATAAGATAAAAAGTCTTTAAAATGAATCTACAACTTGCTAGGATCACACAGACGCAAAGATCACGAAAAATGGAGCTAAAACGACGAAGTTATGAATTTACGAAGATTTCCTATAGAAAAATAAATACTTTAATATAAACTTGAAAATTAATTATCTCAAACCTACTGTACAGTTCTATCATCATGCAGAGCTCGTGAATATGAACCTAACGCAATTTGAACGGGTCAAATCGGAGTTAAAACGGAGATTCTACGACTAAAACAAGATTAGTGGCAAAACTGTAAATATCAGAAAATGTATTTTTGAATTACCGAGACCAAATACGCTTTCAAAAGAATAAAACGGACTCGGGTTTTTACGTTTTGGACCGCGGGTTAAGAACTTAAATTTTATAGGGTCTCTTTAACAAAAACGCCGGCCGAAGGGGTATCTTCAATCCTCGGCCGTTAGATTTAAAGTGAACGGCTTGGATCTAATCGGGGGAGGGAGAGAGAGGATTGCCGGCCATCTACAGGAGCCCGACGGCGGCGCCATGGCCGGACTTGGCCCGAGCTCGCCAGAGCTCGACGAAACGGCCTTACCGACCATCGTTCGACAAACGGGATATACCGGGAGAAAGAGCGGGCCACGGCGATCTTACCACGCACAAAAGGAAGGCCGGATGATGGGCCGAGGGTGGTGTTTAGCTCGGGTTGGCGGCGGTAGGGCTCGCGCTCACGGTGACAATGCCCCCGAGGCCTACAACTGCTTTAAAACGGGTGAGATGGAAACGGCGGGGGTGTGGCTCGGCTTTTATAGCCCGATGGTGCACCGGGTTAGGAAAGGGGGAGGATACGGTGATGGATTTGATCACCCGTATCCGATGAAGAAGGGGAAGGCGGCGGCTTCTGATTTTGGAAAGCACCGGAGGAAGAAGATGGAAAGGAAACACGTCGCTGACTAGTGGGGCCGGAAAGCCAGAGAGACAAAGGGAGAAAGAGCAGCGCGCGCGCGGTGAAGCTGGGCCGGCGGCCGCTGGCTGGGCTCGGCCCAAGAGCGGGAGCGGGACGCGGGACGTGGGAGAGGGGAAAGTGGGCCGCGCGCTGGCAGGCCGAGGCGGCGGGCTGCGAAAAGAAGCGGGCCAAATTCCGAGAAGAGAAGAAAAACCTTTTCTTTTTCCTTTTCCAATTTTTCAAAGCCATTTTCCAAAAGATTTTGAAATCCATTTTGAATTTGATTCAAACCACTCAATACAAAATTCCAAATGCAACAGCATGAATGCTCAATCATGTTTCTACCCTTATATTTGATTTTAAATTTATAAAAATTATTATCATTCTAAGTTTGCATGCTCACAAAAATATATAAAAATCATATTTTTCCTATTTTTATTTCTTTTAAAATTTTAGGGTGTTATAGTGCAAAGCGAGGTATGGTCTTTCTGATGCTGGCTTCGATGCATTCTTGAGTATTATCAAATACATGTTTGCAAAGGAGAACAAAGTGCCTGCTAACACGTATTATGCAAAGAAGCTAATCAGTCCACTGACGATGGGTGTTGAGAAGATCCACACGTGTAGAAATCATTGTATCCTATATCGAGGTGCTGATTATAAGTACTTGGATAGCTGTCCAAATTATGGTGCAAGTAGGTACAAGACGAATAAAGACTACAGAGAGGAAGAGTGTGCTGCCTCCTTGTGCAAAGGAAAGAAGCGAAAGAGGACCCAACAGAAGACCCATAAGAGTAGTTCAAAACCTACCAGCAAAGAAAAACAAGAAGTAGATTATTATGGGCAGAAAAAGATTCCTGCTTTGGTGATGTGGTACCTGCCTGTGGTCGATCGATTGAGGTGTTTGTTCGCTAACCTAGAGGATGCCAAACTTATGAGCTGGCATGCTTCTGATGAGCACAAAGATGATGGGAAGCTTCGGCACCCAGCCGATGGCCAGCAGTGGAAAGATTTCAATGAAAACTACAAGGACTTTGCAAAGGAACCAAGAAATGTTAGGTTCATACTGAGTACTGATGGAATGAATCCATTTGCTGAGAGGAGTAGCAAGCACAGCACATGGCCGGTGATCCTCACCATCTATAACCTTCCTCCATGGTTGATGCAGAAGCGAAAGTATCTTTTGCTAACCATCCTTATCTCTGGACCTACACAGCCTGGAGTTGACATGGATGTTTTCTTGGATCCCTTAATGGAGGACATAAAAATATTGTGGGAAATAGGTATTCAACTATTGGATGAGTACCACAAAGAATCATTCACGCTGAGAGCAATTATCTTTGTTATGATCAACGATTACCCTGCTCTTTTCACTTTATCAGGGCAGTTCAAGGGAAAGGTTGGTTGTGTGGTATGCATAGATGGAACCGCTTATATGTCCCTTACTGCATCTAAGAAGATAGTGTACATGAGGCACAGACGCTTCTTATCGAAAGGACACAGGTACCGCCAGAAAAAGATGGATAAGTACTTCAACAATAACGTTGAACTACAGTCTACTGCTCCATTGGGTAACAGTAAAGGCAAAAGAGTTTTTGACATAGTTAGCAAACTCAAATTTGTTTTCAGAAAGAAGACAAAAGATGGAAAACCAAGAAAGGATGTCAAACCAACTCTAGGGGCTACATTCAAGAAAAAGTCTATTTTCTTCGAGTATTTGTCATACTGGCTAGAGTTAGACGTCCACCATGCGATCAATGGTATGCACGTTCAGAAGAATGTGTTTGAAAGCCTAATTAGAACCTTACTAGACATGAAGGGCAAGACAAAAGAAGGACTAAATTCACGCATTGACATGGTACAGTTAGACATAAAAAAGAACTTCACCTTGTTCTTCAAGAAAATGGGAAGTACCACCTCCCGGCAGCAAGCTACGACCTCAACAATGATGAGAAACATGCGATGTGTGTGGTTCAAGAATTTAAAAGTCCCATTTGGATTCCACTCTAGCATACAGAGTATTGTGTCAATGAAAGACCTTACACTCACCAACTACAACTCACATGATTGTCATGTCATGC